>CM071797.1:31452106-32719642 GCA_036559045.1 Platycarya longipes
AGTGCGTCAACTTGCCCATGTTGGTTGGATGGGAGTGATTTCCCTATTGGCATTTTAGACTACCGATGCCTATGTGACAAAAATCTATGTGATGAATATGATGAGTTTTAAAAGTTTAAGAAGACGACGATTACTTGCCTCAGTGATACTTATATATAATAAATTTTGACACAAAGGCTAACTCCACAGATGGAGATTCCTTTTCATAATAATATAATTGTATTTTAATGAAAGGGTGATTCCTCGCCACGCTTATGAATATGTAGTGCTTTTGCTTGAGAGGGTGATTCCTCGCTAGGGGTGGGCTTCAATGAAGTTGAAAAAGCCCACCTCTGAACTCCAACTCCATCTAGAATTGAAGGTGAGTTTGGGCAACAATTTCGACTTCAACAAAAGTTGAATTTTGATTCCGATCATAGTTCGAAAATGGGCTCAAAGTTTCAGAACTCCAATTAGAATTGGACCGGCCCAAGGGCAAATTTCTATTGATTACAACTTAATTTTGTAAAAAACTATTAAAAAATTAAAAACATATATTAAAAACCCATATAAAGCCACTCCCATACCCTAACAAAACGACGTTGTTTTAGTAATGAAATTCCTTTATATATACATACACATGTTTTGATCCGGGTTTACGCTCAGCTTGGGGGACAGGGTATTTAGAAGGGTGGGCTTGCCTCCAAACAATTCAATAGGACAACAAGGTCCTTCATGTATTGGGTAAGAGCTTAGCCGAAGTCATGCCCAAGTAGTACACAATGTCACGAATGAAACAAAAAAATGGAAGCCTTAGCCTCATCAAGAACATGTCAATGTAAAGTTCAGTATGTTCGGTGATCCCTTTGAATCGACAATATTAACTCAAGGATGTTGTAGCACTCACTCATGGAGTCCAATTCTACCTGAGTGGAGGTAGCAATCTAACGGCTCCCCTCGAAAACGACAGGACATGAGGAGACCTGTAATGCGACTAATGGGAATGAGAAGAACAGAGAGCATTACGAGAAGGGTTTCTAGGAGTCATTAAGGTAGGCAAAGTACAAAGTACTCAAAGATTGAAGAGTTTGAAGATGGAGGAAAACAAGAACTGGGGAAATGTAATCAAATGCAAAAAAGGAGAAGTGAAGAAAGAACATTGTTAGTGTCTGCCTCAAGAGGATACTGTCAGTGGTGGGATAATCACACTAGAAAGATGCTATCAATAGGGAGATTCTCGCACTGGAAGGATATAATCAATGGCCAAATACTCACATCGGAAGGATGCTCTCAGTGATAAAATCAAATTTAAAAAGAAAACATTCTTAATTAGACATCAAGAATTCAGATCTAAAAAGGTAACACCACTTACAAACACCTCATAAATATCATACCTTGTTTGTGCTAAAATATTGTAGATTTTTAATTACTAAGAGCATAGCATTGGTCTCACCAAATGATTCATCAAATATAAATTTGATGATTTTTGCTAAAAACAACTCTAAATTAGTCTCATCAAAGTACATATGTCTAACTTTGAGCTACAATAAATATAACCAAACCCTTCAAATTTGAAAAGTCACTATTCACCCACTAAAATATTTGTTTAATATATTTTATTTCCCCACCTTTTTTTCCTCCTTTTCCTTTTCTTTTTTTTTTCTCTCCCGCATTAATCCCAAATACCTCAAACTCTTCTGCAATGAGACCCATTGTGAGCTTGAACGTTGCACTGCCTCATAGGTCATTTAACTTATTCTTTTTTATTGTTCTTTATTCTTCTTTCCAGAATGTAAATGGTTCTGAAGAAGTACAAAGCTAATAATTTTGTTTAGTTCTCTGGGATGATATTCTCGAATAATATTTTTAACTAAATTTTATTTTATTTTCAAAAAAATCGTTGAAAATAATAATTTAAATATCAAATTAAATTATTAATATACATATAGCTAGTATGATTATAAAATATGAAAAAAATTGAAAAAAATTCTTTTTTGAAAAAATATTATTATATTATTATTTTGATTAATCTAATAATAAATCTAATGTAGAGTTATAGATGTGGAGGTGTGTGTTTCCCATCAAACTTGTACTTCTTATAAAATTTTGATGATTTGTTTAATAAAACTAATGTTGGTGCTCCACAAGAAGTAGTTATCTCACTAATTTAACCATAAGAGGTATCCTCATTGGATTTACCAAGACATTGTCTTGGTTGCAAGTCGTAGGGCACATAGAAGGCATCATTAAAAATTATAATTTTGTACCTCATTACAAAAATGACTACAATTAGATACAACCCCATTTGTGATTTAAGACAAGGGATTGACGTGACAGGGTGAAAGAACAATATTTTTGGTGTCAAGCTTGCGAGGTGAGTCCAAGAGGGAAGGTTTTGTATTGGAAACTCAAGGAAAAATGGAAAATGTAGATACTTTTTTGGGTTTTAAAGGAAAAGGAGTGGAACCATTTGTGATTCAAAGAAAGAATTTTTGCAATCTAGGGCATCAAAAATAACATGTAGCTCCCAATATTAAAAATTACGAATTTACTACCAAGAGTCAAGAAAAGGACTCAACATGGGAGTGACTAATTTTAATTATTGAGCATAGAAGCCCAGCTAAAAAGTGCCATAATCTGTATTGGAGTAAGGCAATTGGAGCCGGGGCACCAGAGAGGATGACTGGTTGGGAATTTTGCAAGTTTTATAGGTTCAGAAGTTATAAGAACAAAACATCAAGCTCCAATGAAACTCATGTTCCTGTTTGTCTTTTTTATTATCGTATTGGGATCAACAAAAAGTTATAAATCCAACAAAATAAAATAAAACCTTTTATGGGCTGACATTCTTCTCCAATAACTGCCATAGGAAAAATTGACCAACTTACATGCTTGTTAGTGTAAACGTAATTTATGTTTGGTTAGGATTATATGAGGTTGTATTTAAATTTAAATTAAGGATGAATGTAATTATTAAATAAGACTCTAAAAGTTAATCTGATAAGGATGATGCATTTAAACTTGAGTTATCCGATAAAAATAGTATTTTGAATTGTAATTCTTATACAAGCTTGTTTAAATTATAAGATAAGACTTTATAAGAGTCTCATACTAATTTCGAGTCATATAGTCAACTGGAATAATAAAGATTTAATATTCAAATGAATAAACCAAAGCTGATTCAAACTCGAAATTATTCAGTTGAAGTGATCTAGTCTGAGTTGTTCGCAAACTATCAGCAATGTAACAAATTAGAATTCTGAATAAGCCTAATGACAGACTTTTACTCCAACACAAGTATTACACTACTGCATTGCTTATAAACAGAGAAGTCGACTGAGGGGTTTATTAAACATTTCAAGAGCACAATCATAAGAATTCAAAGCTTGAATATTTAGGTAGAACTTCAAGTGACAGTGTGAATGGAAGACACTTTGAGTAAAGAATTTTTCAAGACACTTTGAGCAAAGAATTTTTCATAAGGCTCAATCTGTGAGATTGAGTGAGAACATACTCCAAGAGGGAGTTGCTATATTCGTGATTGACCACTGGAGGTTCCAAGGAGGTAGCCAAGGATTGAAGGGTGAAAGGTTCTTGTTACCTATTGCAGTAGAAGATAAGCAGATTGCGTGTCTTGGATAAACGTGTTAGGTTGCAAAGGTATTATAAATAGTTTACTTATAAAACTCTCAATCAATAAAATTTAATTTCTTGAGTTTGGTTGCCCCATAAAATTTTACATTTGAAGAGTTTTTCAAAAGGTTTCGTAACCAAATATTGTATTTATTTTATTTAAATATTTTATGTTATTTACTAATATGTACTAATAGTGTTGATTTAGTTTTCCCGTGTGAATCCAGAAATACTTGAGTAATTTCAGTAAGCACAATAACTTTCTATACATAAACACCAATTAATAATCCTTAATGAGTGTACTTCGAAGTAATCATAGATTGCCCAATGCTTTTACCTCAAGGCCACTCAAGAAAGATATTAATTTGAAAACTTCCCAGTCGGACTGAAAAAGCCAAAACAAAACAAAGATTACCAATTCTGAAAGGGAAAATTTTCTTGAAGAAAATAGAACTGCTCACTTGCACTGTGTTTACAATGTATACAGAGTGCAAACTGCACGACTCCATGACACTAAAACCGCCGCCAGGAGAGGGGGGACACCGTGTAGGTAGGAGTCAAACCTCAATACCTTCTCATTGCAATACAACTGTATTTAACAAGCAGTCCCGTTTAAAAGACCGGGAATCCAACTCTGTTCTGCGTCCTTCAGATACCTATATCTACCAATACCAACATGACTGTACAGAGAAAACCTAAAATCCCACCTAATAGTCCCCGGAAAAACCTAACTAGACCACAAAAAATAGGGGTCATATAAGATAGGGCAACAACAACCTACAAGTAGATGCCGTTGCAATTGCTATAAACTGTAAACACCATCATGCAACATAATAGCGGGCTTAGGCACAGTTCCATTTTGATACACTTTGAATTTTGAGGTATCATTTCCTACTCCATTGGGAACATTCCTTTGGCACCCATATCCGTGAAAGACAGCATCCGACTCCCTGCATGCTGCTGCTATGAGTCCTAAATTTGGCATAGAATGAGAGGAAGTTATTGTTTGGTAACTTTGATGCAAAAATGGGAACATATATAGCAAAGGAATAAATGCACATAACATGAACTGGTGTTAAGAGGAAAAACAAGGAGAATTCCATGTACCAAACATGTCTTGACATCTGCAAATGTGATAGGATAGTCTATGATAGGACAGCACCACATTTATTGATGAACCTCACTGGTTCCCAAATACAATGGTGATATTAGTCTTACGTTTAAACTGACATTATAAATCTGCTGTAAAAGGCAGAAATATTCCAACTTTAACTCAAATTAGAGAAAAAAATTGTGTACTTAGTTGTTATCATATATAAATCATGAAGAATATTTCAGGCACAAGCCATTAAAAACATTCATTTTCTATGAAAAGTATCGGACTTATAACGTGCGTCTTTTGTTTACAATAATCCCATCACAAGTTAACTAAAATCTTATTACCTAGGAATTTGGATATCGCCAGTAGAAATATTTGGCAACTACAACGTAAAAGTCGGTACAAGAGGTTATCAGACAAAACATAGATTACAGACAGATCTCTTCCACAACAACAAACGTGGATGTTTTTTCTTTTTTGTAATAAGTGCTGTAAATTGTGCCATGCCGGCCAAATCTGTACCTGTTGATCTATCACATGCTCATCCAAGAATGCTTAAATTGGGCTCATTAGGCACAAGCTTGGCCTAGCTTAACCTGAAGCCCAACTAAGCTGGACTGAAGTAAAATGATAATTTTATTCTAGTGATCATAATTTCCTAAATCATTAAGTAATTGCCCCATATTTGCTGGTATCAATAATACTCCTTCACTGGCCTTCACCAAACACATCCGGAAAATGTTTCCATCAAAGCAAGAAAGGAACACATTCTCAACCATCAACTGATTCATCCAGATGTTTCCAGATTCTTATTTCAAATTAAGTGGTAATCACATGTATGTTTATTTGTGCCATCGAATTGGTCAATTTGCTCCTTCAAATGCAAGATGTATATTTGTTTCTGTTGATATAAATTGCAATAAATTGAATTATTCTGACGCAATTAAGCAATGGAAGAGGCATTAAGAGGGCTTAAATCTAGGTATATCACAATGCATGTGCACCCAAGAATGTTATACTTTTTAGTCCACAAAAATATTACTTCCACATAGAAGGTATGGAAAACAGTATCAGTGTCTTCTACGAAGAAAAGTCACACACACACACACACACAGAGGAGTCGCTCTAGATGCTTAGTGCAACAGATTTAGTTCAGCCAAGATATACCGGGCTTTTGCTCTGGGTAAGCCCAACAGAATGTAGTGAAGTATAATCTCTTAAGCGTTTTTGGTCCTTGTAAAATCTATAGCAATTTACACATATTCCTTGGGAGTAGTAGCAAGAATAGCTACTGTCACATATCCCGACCAAAAACTCATATCCTGACCAAAAACTAAGTGCATGTTATTAATTCTATATCACATTCAAATACAACGGGAATTATTTCTTGTAGCAAATCCATGACTGAACAATGTTTAAGTGGATGTATTGGAAAAGGCAAGCAAGATACCTGAAAATAAAGGAGAAGGTTTTCCTGGCCTTGATTTAAATTCAGGATGGAATTGCACACCAATAAAGTATGGATGATGAGGTAGCTCAATAATCTGTAACAACAACATCCCAAATGTTAACACAGAGCCACCAGTATCTAGAACTCTCTACAGTCAAAAAGTAACTTTGAGTAACATCATGGCTGATAAGTATACCTCCATGCGGCGACCAGTTTCATCTTTGCCAGCAAAAGAGAGGCCAGCTTTTTCAAGGCGTGCTACCATATCCGGATTGACCTGCATGATAAAAAATTATCCTCCCTGCTAAAGTAGGTTGTCAAAAGAAAACTAAATACACTGAATTCCACCAACCTCATATCTATGACGATGTCTCTCATCAATGAAGCTTCTATTTCCATATCTAGCATGAATCCAATACCATGAAAGATTAGCTGACTGATATATCTTATCCAGCACAACAAACTCATCTATACTTAAAGTTAGAACTCTCTAACTTTTCTCAAGACATATAATTATGTATCTGACAAATTTTGCCACAAACATACCACGACCATACATAATCTGCAAAACACATACATATAGACACATGTCAACAGAGATGTGTGTGCGGGCATGTGCGTTTGTATTTATGTAAGTAAATGTATCTAAATTCTAGATTCAATGACAGCTCCTACAGTTACATGATTTTCCTTTTTTTTTTTTGGTGAAATATGACCTTTAATTCACAAACTTAAGTTGTATAGATAAATCCTTTTTTACATAATAAATAAATTATAGTCCATTGTTTAAACATTTTACTTTATGACCAACAACCCATCTGCATATGAAATAAAAAAAAATTATATAAACAAAAAAGATTTGTACAGGTTTAGGGTATGAAGGACCCGTGCACACAAAAAAAAAAAGTGAGACCCATATAGCAAACTCAATTTTTCATGGTGGGCCCCACTTTTTTCTTAAAGGGTCTGCGAGTGGATTGCACACCCTGGGCCTATATCTAACATTACTCTTTATAGTGTATAGTGTATATGTGTGTGTGTATGCATGTGCACATAAAATCACTTCGTAGAGCTGTACTTACAGTTTTGCAGATTTGCAGTCCATAACGTGGAAATACGTCTTCCTTGATCCGAGACGCATGGTGCCTCCCATGTGTGTTTTTGAGCCCTGCTTATAGTACAAATATCAGAAACAGGTTTTATAAATAGAGATATCACATGCTTAGTTCCTAGTTTAACCACTAAATTGAATTACTCTCTCTCTCTCTCTCAAATTTAACATTGTTCTCTTAGCTCAATACCAACAATGGAACAGGTCAACCCTATTTGTACTTTTCTTCAAACCATAAACAGAGATGACATAGAATATGACCTCAGGCATAAATATAATGCAGGGATTCCTGGTATTGGCATCAAACTCAGTGCTGTTAGCATCTTGCAGACCAAGAACAGATCGTGCAAATTCAATGACAGCAAGTTGCATTCCGAGACAAATGCCAAGAAATGGAACTTTGTTTTCCCGGGCATACTTTGCTGCAAGAATTTTCCCTTGCACTCCTCTGTCACCAAATCCTCCTGGAACAAGGACACAATCCGCCCCCTGAAGATAAAGGCTAGTCAGAGGCTAAACACAGAAGTTTACCACAACATAATAAAGAAGAGACCTAGAACATATTAAAATGGAAGTATCAGCTGACTAGTTCAAGGCCATCAAATAAACAAACCTTCAGCAACTTCCAAGCAGCTTTATAAGCATCTAGATTCTGAAACAAGAATTTGTTGTCATGTTGTAAGATAAAAGTTCAATTACACACACACACAATATGATAATTGAAAATTTGTAATAACCTCTTTTGCAGTTGCATCTTCAAGGTCAGCAGATGGAACCCAATCTACAAAGAGTTTCTTGCGATGGAAAACAGAAGCATGAACAAGGGCCTGTAGACAAATTGCTTCTTATCTAATCAGCAACATTATACTTGCTTGTCCACCCGAGCTACGCATGTCATATCTAATGGAAATGAATATACACGCACACATGCACGCACTCGCTCTCTCACATTCATATGCATAAACTTGCACAAAGAGATCTTTAATCTAGCTTAGTAAGTAGGCCAGAAAAATTAGTAGTCTAGCATGAATAAGTTACAAAAGAATATAATGTATTTTGTTTTCAAAAGCAAAGTTTACTAAAATAAAGAATAAAACAAGGACCAGACAACTCGATGTACCAATTTATTAGAACATATTTTCCAAACACGACTCACATTAATCCAAAAACTACTCTTACCGCTTCATTTTCATTTGGTAGAGACTTATTTTGTCAATAGGCTCTTATCTAAACACTTAAAAATTACTTTAAACCTGATGCGTGTACTTATTCGAGAAGTAAAGTGAATCACAAATAAGGTAAGACACCATTGACAAAAACCAAGATACATACAACCTGATCCTTGTGTTGATTTTTATAAAGCTCTTTCCGTATGGAACTTTGACACACTCAAGACTAAAAGATAGATCATGGGCATTCCAACATATAGATCTACGAAGATAACGGACAAATCAGCTGGTTAGTCAATTTTTTTTTCTTCATCAGGTGAGCAAACCCCAAGATATTCACATGGATACCAGAGCTCTCAATTTTTTTTGCTTTTTCTTTTGTTGCTTTTGTCACACTGCACCCTGCCTTAGGGCTTCCTGGAGCATGACTAATCCAGTGTCATCATTGTTCAACAAACACCCATTCATGAATGGTCAAATTATTCATTTAGAATATCATACAGTTAAAAACCTGAATCTCGTCTTTTTTCTTTATCCCTTTCTTTAAATTTTTTTTATTTTGATAAAGTAAAATTACAGAAAAACCAATTACAAGATTCACACGGAAAGAGCTTTATAAAATGGAACCATTGTTTTCAGTAAACTGTGTTCTGCCAAGAAGAGTGCAACTTTCTTTTGGATGTTTAAAGAGCCTCATTAAATAGAAGATGTGCCGTTTGAGATTCTTAGAGAGTTCAAAAACTGGAAAAATCAATCTTGTATGGCTAACTTCTTAAGTAAAGGAGTCGGCTTTGTCAATATCTGGCCCTTTTAAGATAGAAAGACACATAATAGATGCTCAAGGCAGATCCAATGCTAAAAAAATAATGACAGCCCCATACAAAATAAATGGACTTCAAATGCATGTGCATTTAGAAGCTATCTCTATTAACTACATATAAGAACACATGAAACTTCCAGCTAAAATAATGATCAGAGTTATGAAGTTATAGATAATTGCACCTTCAATATAGAGAGGTAGGAATCGGAAAGGCCTGTGTACTTCCCAACCACGGCAACATGGACCTGCCAATTATTTGACATATAAAAATATGTGCCAATAACGATTAGAACAAAACTCAAGTCTTAATTTCTCCAATTGCATGATAGACTCACCGGCTCATGCAAGTTATCGCAGATCTCAGCCCTAGAAGTCCATTCCTCTAATGCAGGCTCCCTAGATACACTGCCATTATGGACAGCATTGCATAAGAATACTAGAAACTGAAAATGATGTTGTGTGATGCACATGCATGCACCAGCTCGAAGTTAACAATAAAAAAGAAAATTGAGCTCATCAGACAAACCCCTGAAGGTTCAGCACTTTGAAGATTGCTTCATGGGCCTTCTGATCCTAGTTGAGAAGAAAACATATCCAGACTAGTTGTAAGTAATCGTAGTTACATACTCAAAAGTCAAAAGCCACATTTCAAGAAGTGTCTAAGGACTACTTACTCTTAAAAGCAAAGGAATATGCCAGATGTTGGGTACATCATAGAGAGTGAGGATGTTTTCCTCCTAGAAAACATGAGGTTTTGATAAATCAGACTCTTGCAAAGTACATAAATAAATATATCAACTTGAACACAAGTTTTCATATTAAAATACCACAACATGGCAAAACTGAGAGAGTTTCACTTTTACGTTCTGCTCAAGTGCCTGTCAACACAATTAAATAAAAGTACCTTGAGCAAACCCAATGAAGTAGTAACAATGACATAATATAACTGTATATTTGTGTGGGTGCATGTGAGTGCCCACACATAGGCAAATGTACAAGAGAGAGAGGGAGACCGTTGTACTGCGACAAGCTAAGATATGTGGTGTCAAGCCTAGGCTTCTTAGTCCCCGAACACTGTGCTGGGTTGGTTTTGTTTTCTGAACATTAAGATGTAATTCACTAGTTATTAAATTAACGGAGTGATTTGTTATAATAAAACGAGAATGCACACAGACGGCTAGATCAAAATTTCATGGAGGGTGAGCAGGAACATCTAAGAAGTCACCTGTTCACCAACAACATTTAGAACGGGCACAAGGCTGACATGAATCAAGCAGAAGTTTTCAGCCCCTAAATTAAGAAGTATATATGAGACAAATCATTTGATTATAATATCTAACAACTGAGGCTTGAAACATGTTGTAAGGAGCTGAATAAACAATGTTCTTACCTACACGGTATGAGAATTGACCTAATGCCTCAATAAATGGCATGGATTCAATGTCTCCTGCATCAAGGCAAGTTGTTATTACCCTTGAAAAACAGAGAATTAGCTTGTTCTTTCAAAAGTCGAGAACCATGTTGTTACCGTACCTATAGTTCCACCCAATTCTATCACACAAACATCGGCTGGACCTGCCTTCCCATCCACTGGTATCATTGCCACACGCTCAATCCACTCCTGAATGGCATCTGTGATATGAGGGACAACCTACAAAACACAAGAATGTTAATACACTTAGGGCCATGATATAAGTTTAAAACAAAAGTAAATGGATTTATTAGCAAGGGAAAAGAACCTGCACAGTTTTCCCCAGATAATCTCCCCTTCTCTCCTTATCAATAACAGACTGCCATGCAAGAAAAAAAGACACTATAACATCACTGACTGGGTTTAACAAAGCAAAATAATGATCTTGAGTATCTCTATAAGCAGAAATATAATTTAAATATGGAGATGAGTAGTTTGGCCGCCTTGCCTGGTAAATCTTTCCAGTGGTGATATTATTATTGCGTGTCAACTTGATATCGAGGAACCGCTCATAATTTCCAAGGTCCAGATCCACCTTTGAACACCAAAGAAAGTCATGTTAAATACTGTCATAGGCTTATAGCCAGTTCTAATGAATCTCCCATGATTTCCCAAACCTCAACCATTTAGCCCCAATTCATGTGTTCCTTCAATTTTTTGTTCAAAACATCATGCTTTCATTAATCCTTCATTTTACATATCATTGCAGTCAATAAAAATAAAAATGAGATTGATCCATTGAAATGCTGTAATTTTTTTTTTATTTTTTTTTTAAAGTGCAGTACTTTTTAGTCGAGATATACATAAAATAACATTGACGAATAAAGACCACAGAAAAGGCAGTTCTTTTTATACCTCACCACCATCGTCTAGTACAAAAACTTCCCCGTGCTCTAAAGGGGACATTGTTCCAGCATCGGTGTTCAAATAAGGATCTGAATTGCAAAAAAATAAAAAATAAAAAAAGGAGCCGAAACCTATATTAAAAAGTTGAAAAGAAAAAGAAAAAGAAGAAAAGAAGAACAAGAGACAACAATAATATATATAAAGAGTACAAAGGAAAAGATGTCCAGAAACGAAACACAAAATTTAAGACAGATTCCCGCTTATACAGATATTTATACACTTGAAATCTACTCTATTCCTTTTAAACGAAAAATCGAGGCTCTTCGCAACATTCGAGGACAAGAAACTGAGCTTATTCCAAAAGTTGACAATGTAGCGATAAATGTTCAACAAATTGATAAGGGAGAAAACAAAACAAAAGAAAACAAAGCCATTTTGTCAAGAAAACAGAACACAGAGAGAGAGAGAGAGAAGTCAGCGGAAGAGTATATCTGTTTGGCAGCTGAGAAAACAAAACAAAAAAAACGTAGCTGACCTTTTCTTCTACTGAAAAAGACGATGAAAAAATAAACAAAAGCAGCAGCGATGAAGAAAAGAAAAGAAGAACAAAAAAAATATACATATATCAAAGAAACAGCAGAGACCAATTTTGATGGCAGTAACGCGAAGTCCGCATGCCTTGAGAAGCAGACCAATACTACTCGCGGTGACCCCTTTCCCTAGACCACTAACTACTCCACCCGTCACCAACACGTACTTCATTTTCCGTTTCCTTGCCTTGTTTTAGTTAAAACCTACATAAATATACACACAAACAATGAAAGAAACATAAAACAAAGACAAAAACAAAACCAAAACAGAACAGCATTTCGATTTCATAACAAAAACTGAGGAAGAAGAAAATGATGGGGACCTCTGTTTATGTTCAAACTGAGCAAAACCAAAGGGAAAGCTGATAACTTTATCTTATCTGAGTATTCGAAATACTTGGGATTTTTGAATGTTATATGCTCTCTCAATCTCTCTCGCTTTATCCAAAAATAAAAATAAAAAGTTGGCAGCCGGCGAGTTGCCAAGAGCGTCAGAAACAAATATGCGAACTCAAACAAGAGTGAAGATACGGATGAGATGAGAATGGAAAAACCGAAGGAATGGGTTCCAGATTGATAACCATCTGTGGCTTTATATATAGATGCACTTGCAGAATGCACAAGGGAATTATCACCGAATTAATATATTTAACCAAAAAAAAACAAAAATATATATATCAAAAAGGAGTTCCCCCTTTTCCTTCCCTACAAGATGCTCATTCTAAGATATAAATATGTATTTATTTATAAATTAACATAGAAAAAAACTGCGCATGGGGACGGACAAACTCGGAGCAGTAACTTTTCTTTCTGTCTTTTGAGAAAATCTTCTGACCAGTCCGACTGTTGAAGATTAAAAACAGCCCTCTAATTATATGTTGCCACGTAACCTCCCCCGGGAACCTCATTCCTCTCTGCTCTAAATTTTGTTGATCTTCAACTCTTTCGTAAGGATAATTCTATAATTTTTCTTTCATATTTCAGAATGTAGAAGACGCAGCTTTCCTCTTCTATTATTTCTCTTTTTATTTTCAGTTATTAAAAAGAAATACTCCTTTTATCTTCCCGTTGAAACCATGGAAGCTGAAACCTCACAGCTTTTTTGTTTCTTATTCTTTTTCATCCGGCTTCTCCTCCATTCAAAAAATACCCAATCCCAAACATACTCAAAATTGCAATCACTATTATTAGAAAGCTAATGGTTTTCAATTCCTAAATCTTGGTATGCGAGCATTTCCTTATTAATGTGTTTTCGGAAAAAAAAAAAATTGTTCTAGTTTACTCGTATCGATATTAGACGCCTTAGAGAAGTAGCTGTGTATTGATGTGCACGATGCTATGATTTCTTGTTCAGACGTTTTCCAGCTTGAAGCAGCTGGAGGAGAAGTAAGGAATTAAGAATTTTCTTCGTGATTGATCTATATGGGATTCCATACCATACATACAAACATTGAATTCTTGACTCGTACTCTTTATTTATTTATTTATTTATTTTCCAAGTGTTTTCATATAATTGAAGGGCTGTTTTTCTCCCATGAACAGATGGGCTGTTTCAAAGTGTCTTTATGTTCCTTTTCTATTACCCTCATTTAACAGGATGACCGACAGCATAAACAGAACAAACGAAGGAAGACTATATATACATATATATCCAAAAACGGATGAGTTTAAGATTTTCATTATTCTATATATATATTTTTCCCTTTCTGTACCTTTTATGTTAGTTTGTAATCACACAAGATAAAGCAGCAGCTAACATAGAAAAACTACATTATCCAATATGGTAGTTAGGTTACATCCGATGACTTTCTTTTCATAAAAATTTATACTTTGTGATGTATTTATCTTATCACTTTGGATCATCTGAAGCTTTATTTTATCTTTGAGAGCTTTGGAGTGAGGGAGGGGATTGACCCATTGTATTTTGTCTCTTTTTATTGTTCTTTTTATTTTTGTATTTTTGTGGTCATCAAATTGGATTTGATGAGATTAATTTCATAAAATAAGATGAATGTAGTGGTTACAGGACACTTAAAAGTCGTCAGGATTTAAAAATCTCAACTCTTAAAATTACCTTATATGATGTCAATATTATTAATGCCTCTTCAGTAGAGAGATGACACGATCTATTATCGTAAAAGAGACGTAATACACAGGACTCATATTATAAAATAAAAATATTTTATAACATATATAATATAAAATATTATAAACTGTATTGTGAATTTATCGTTTCTCATTTTGTAACGAGATTTACGTACCTCCTACCCAACCACTTCCCAATTAGGTTTTTCTGTTGATTGGACCCGCCGCTAATTGCTGTTGGACCAGCTTACCTTACCTTGTAGTCCCCCCCGCCTGTCCCGTTTATTTATTACGTCCATTCCGGAGCCCCATGACCACAATCTTTCTTTGTTTTTGCTTCATGTAATTTTTGTGGGTGTAACTGATCTTAAATCGTTATGGTATTAAAATTTATAATATAAATAAAATATGTTTAATATAATTTATATATTTAAAATATATATAATATATCAAAAATATGTTATCATAATAAAAAAATATATATTAAAAATATGTTAAAAATTATTCAAATTCTTTTTTATTTTTTTTAGTTATAATAAAAATATATCATCAAGTTATTATATTATTTTATTTTATATTAAATTTATTTTATTTTTAAATTATATTAAATTTTGTAGAGAAAGGATTAAAATAATTTTAAAAATATAGATCAACCTAAGATAAAATTAATATTTATCTTATTAAATTATAAAAAAAATTAATTTATATTATTTTTTAAATTTTTTTTTTTTTTTTAAAGTAGTGGGACAGGGGCAGGGGGGGCCATGCCCCCCCTTGCCACAACTAGTCACCATCATATATACTATCGTCACGACCTCCGGTCAATACAAAAACTATTAATTGTAAGCTCTACACAATTTTATTTTAAAAAGAAATTGGGGATTTGAAAAATCGATGGTTATCAATTCATAATCCACTGATTTTGATCATATCAACTTTTAAGAATTTTGACCATTGATATCAATAGCCATGAGTGATCAGTCAGCAGCTTTGTTGCAATATGAGTACTGTGGAAGGAAAGGATATTCCAAGAGCCTTATTTAGAGATGAGGTCGCCACTTTCCGAAAGCACTAAAAGAGAAAATAATCGAGAAAATGGGGACAGAGAATGTTATGTAGTAGTACTGGTCAAAGCGGATCACAAAAAGATTTTTTTAATATTTAATAATAATAATAATAATAACAAATAAAAATAAAAAGAGAGAGAATATTATTGGGAAGAAATCTGAAAAGGATAAAAAACCAACCGAAAGGGAAATGAGGAACAAAAGAATCCGTATGTTTGAAGGAAACCATGCACCAAACAACCAACCAATGTATATGATCATGTCCATATTCATTGGAATAATCAATCATTCATTGTTCGACTAAACATCCTCGATTGATCCATCGGGTACGAGACATCATGATCATCTATTATATATGCCTGCCTGCTTGCCTGCCTGCCTATGGATTTATATTGACTAATTCCATCATGTACTTTTAATCTCTTTTCATGAATCTGATGATCATCGGCCCGTTAATTTGCATCATGCCCTAAAAAGTAGAGACCATTTCAGTGGGGTTGCTCATCATGTTTTAAGCTCAACAGATGAGACATACCTAAGGTCCATGTTCCCACCATTTTTCTAAATTCTCGATATATCCCTTACTAGTTTTGTGAAAATTAATTGATTAATATTAGTTGTTGCTAATAAAATTGTTAGCAGGAGATCATCATGTTTATAATTAGTTATATATGTTTAGAAATAGTGGCGGACAGAAGCCAAGTCTTTTTTTTTTTAATCCTGTTTTTATTTAGACTGATCTACCAAATGTATTATAACTAAATTGGAATAAGTTATACTTACCAACATGATATTAATATTTTTTAGTTAATCGGTTTGCCTAATCTTGTAATTCCTAAAATGAGACTATATTTATGGAGTACTATGCCACTTTGATCAAGAATTTTGGAAAGTGAGTTCAAATACTTTATGAATAGTTATAAAAAAGTGATGATAGAATATTGAATAATAATAAATAACAATAAATAGTAGTAAAAACTAACAACTTTACCCATGATATTGTTCTTGTTGTTCGTGACAACAAAAGTAATCTCTGTTGCTACTTTTATTCTTTTTTATTCAGTTGATTTGCAGGGTGCAGTCGTTCTCTTAATTTATAATTTCTAAGGATTGTGAAATAAAATGAAAATTTATGAATTGGCCAAGAAAAAATGGGAAGTTTTATTTGTTGAATTGTCAACAAGTCTATGTCAAACCCTAATTTTGTGAGTAATTTTCTCTCAAATTTGGACCTCCTACAAGTAATTATGATGATTTATCACACCAACCATTCAAAGGGGTCTCTTTAGCTCCAACTGAAAGCTGGTCCGACATGAGAACAAAAGAGTATGGTACCCTTCCTCAAAACTTTTAGAGAGAGAATCTCTCTTCTTTCTACAAATCTCCATCACTTCGCGTGTCGTTGCTGGAGAGGAGGGTAGAGCTACTATAGCTCTCACTCTCATGTCCTTTCCTTTTCCAATTTCCCAATGTGTATATACTTTTATGGTAGTGTTTTTTCATTCCCCCCTACACTGGTTTGGTTTTGGTTAGATCTACTGCACTCTAGCCGCCGTCTATCGACACGCGCCCCACCACTTCATTCTACAACCACCAATCTACTGGGATGACCTGGAGTTGCGCCAAAAAACTCGGTGCATGGCCCTCACACAAGGCTCGTTTCCATGCATGACCTTCACACTTCCAACTACTACACGCATTATACCAACAAGTTCCCCTTGTTGAGATGTTTCGGATATGGCCATCACAAACGCAAGGGAAGGTAGATGAGAAGCCACAGATCAACCCACCCAATGCTATATTTTTCACTATATTATTGCTTTCTTAACAATGATCTTGAAAAATAGATTATGGATTTCTCCAAAAATCATTTCAAGATAACAAATTGCAGTACATCCAACACTTTTACCGCTTTCAATAAAGGTTCCACCGCCACTAGTTATGGTTCCATAGTTTGCATAACTTTGTAAACTGCTAATTTTCATTTTTTAAGACGACATCCTCTTTGTAAGATATAGGTGGGGAATAAGAAATTGGTTTCCAAAATCTTCTCTTTCTTTTTCCTTTTTTTACCATTTTTCACTGTAGTTATTTGTTCTAGAACGTTTGTTGGAAATCCCCACCACATCCTCATGTATCATCTTTAGAAAGCTAGTCCAATATCAATGTAAAATATCCAAGAAATTACATCTATATATGATATTTCCCATAGATATATGTAGTTTTAATTACCAGACGATTAATTAAGACATGACATGATCTATCGCCACTAGTCGAATTTACCCTACCTTGCAAATTATATGTAACTTTTCGCTTTGTTGGATAAAGAAATTACTCACCACCTTTAAATATTTCTTCAAGATAATTATTATTAATGTTAGAGAATTAATAATTAAGGTGGGAAAGGCAAATGCAAGCATGGAAACTAAGAGCGAGAATTAGAACATGATGATCAATGTGGTTATGATGGCATGATTTTTCTTTTTCCAAGTAGCCATGATTGTACTAATAATCCAATAAAAATTCTTTAAAAAAAAAAACTCCGCCACCCCCCAAAAAAAAAAAAATTCCAGCAATTTCGCAGTGTTTAGAAACCACTTCTCCCTTGTGCACCTAAGCGACAGATTATGCCACAGGGGGTGAAACCTCCCTCCTTCCTTCCCTCCTCCCGTCAGTCATTACTGCTCTGTTGCTCTGTTGTATTTTATTTCTGTTGTTTGGTTTTCGTTCCAACACGGGATAATGAAGTTCAAGATTCTCCAAGGGTCAGAGACACCAACGTGCCCCACTGGGGTTTTGCTAGGAGCCGATCTGCCAGACGATTGAAGGATCCGTCATACGAAACAGTGCGTGCGCAGCACACGCAGGTAGTCTTCCACATGTGGAATCCACACGCCTCCAAATAGATATTTTTGTTGCCACCATGCGCGGTCATCCTAGGCTCAACAACTTCAATAGTTTCATGATGGCTTGTCCGGACATTAGTAGTGTGGCGCGCGTTCTACATGTGCCATTATAGTCGTGCTGTGTTTTGCATTTCAATGTGTATTTTAATTTTTTTTGTTTTTCGTTTCATGTTTGTTTTGTGTTGTAATTTGTTATATATTAATAAAAAGGAAAGAACTAATTCATTTAGTTGTCCAACTCTTCTTTTGGAGGATAGTAGTATTGATTCTCCCCTCACTTTTTGGAGAATGAGAGTTGTTTATTCTCTGTTTTACAAAGTATCATACTCTCAGACAAACCGAATTGAAAATTTTTAAAAGTTTTGTTACTTGAGAAGGTATAGAGGTTTAAATAATGTTCATCACAAATAAATTTGTGTGCAAATGTATCTCAAATAATTGAGTAATTTGACTTATAATATGGAGTTTTCTTATATTTATCAGGTCATAGCTATAACATTGATTTATTAGCATGAAATGAAGTCTTTCCTATCAAAAAAAAAAAAAAGAAATTTTTTTTTTTTTTTAATTTGTTTTGATTTATTAATTTTTACCATTTAATCAGAAGCGTGAGTGATCAATATTTGCTCAAAAAGGAGGCCAGGCCGGACGACAGATTAACGCTCAAACTAATCATCTCAATCAATGTGTTAAATTCATATTGTGATATATAATATCTAATTGATTAGAGTAAAAACTAGCTAAGGTTTTGTTTAGATAATAAGATGAAAATTAAAAGTTGAATAAAATATTGTAAAATTTTATTTTTTTAATATTATTATAATTATTTTGAATTTTAAAAAAATTGAATTAGGATTTGAAAAAGTGAAATTCTTCATTATATTTTATATAAAAATTTAAAAAAATTATAATGATGAAATGAATTGAAATGAAATTATAAATTGAAACACTTTCTATATCCGAACAAGACTTAAATATTTACAAGTATTAATTGCTCCACGTCAAATATATAAACTAGCTAGGTGTTTATTTCACTTAAATCACCCAATCAAGGAATCAGCTCAGCCATTGGAGGAAATTAATGAGACTAGCTAAACACTATTACGTAATTGATGAGAATATTAATTTTTCTTCTAAAAGGAGAAAAGACTCACTTTTAAAGAAATTATAGTGGTTTGTATGTTTAAACATCAATACTTGACGTAAGTGCTTTTATGTATTATTCATTTTTTTATATTTTAAATATTATTTAAGGTATACATGCATGGACCCGACAAATGAATCTTTGCGACCATTTGTACAAGAGAGGGTAGAATATGTGAAATTTGGATTGGTTAACGCAATAATTTTTTAGTATTTTTAGAATATTTCACTACTATATATTATTTTATTATTATTTTTCACATACTTTTAACATATTTTTCATTACTTAAAAAGTAATGTTTTTAATGCTACTTTGTTATCATTGTATTTTTATTTTGTAAACTATATATGTATACATACATACATACATATATATATATATATATATATATATATATATATATATAAGCTAGCAAATTAGACGAACGAGTTAATTTATTTGATTAGAGATGAAAAATAAAGATTCATTTGGGGAAAACAAACAAAAATGAAAGAAGAAAAAAAGTTGTGTATGTGTGTGTGTATATATATAAACAGTTTGTGGGAAGCATTAGCATTTTCTAATATATATAAGATGTCTAAGAATAAACTAAATAAGGAGATCGATGATCTTAAATATATTTATATATATATATATATATATATATTTTCGAAAATCATATCACATTCATATATAATAATTCTCAAACATAATTAGCTATAGGATCATGTTAACTCATATTTTTGGAAATCGATCCAAATTCAACTCCCTAGCTAACATCACACTTTTAAAAAAACTCGTGGAGATCGAGAAAAAAAAACGTTAGATACTCCGAACCAAAAACGTCCGACATTAAGACGGATGATAAGGAGCAACCATATGCTAGAAAATCAAAAGATGAACAGGATAGGATCTTGTTCGGCCTGAACTACAAGCATATGCTAGAAACTATACATGCATGACCAAATAATTAAGGCCAATAATCAAGTCTACCTTCAAAGTTTGCCGACAAGCCAACGAGAAACATGATGCATATGGACCGGTTAGGCACTAAAGAATATATACATATAATTAAAGAAAAAGTGGCATATGATTAAGACCAATATTGATCAGAAAACAAAAACAAAAACAAAAACAAAAATATTCATTAATTAAGCAGCACCCGTGGTATGACTGAATTTCCTATAAAGATAAGGAGGAGACCAAAAGCTAGCATAACTCTAATTAATTATTAAGCACCATCACAGGTACGTGTTGCCGCCTCGATGCCTGCTTCGTTGGCATCGATTAGTAGACTAGGATCAATACATAATACATAATATTTAATATTTAAGTATGGTAGATTTCCTTACCTTGTTAATTTGTTTCTAAATATATATATATATATATATAACAAATAATTACTAAGGGATCGGGATGTTAGCATATTGAGATTTCCACGTATAAGTATCCAAAGTGAGACAACAATATAGCCTTGTAATGTCGCCGTAATATAAGCCTTGACTTCCTTTTTTTATTTTTTGAGAAATAAGTTTACTTTCATTAAATCAAAGAACTTGAAGTTTTACAAATGTGACTAATATAATCTAAGAAAAATCAGTATACAAGTCAACTAAGAATAGTTGGGACTCAACTTCTAAATCTTTTCAGACAAAATATCTAAAAGACCGTTCACTGGCAGAAGGCAGAGAACTAAAATCTCTTCCTCCAAAAGAGGAGAGAACTACAATTCTACAGACTAAAAGTTTGAGAAACTATTTTTCAATCATAAATTTTTTCTATACAAACAAAACTAAACAATACACAAAACACAACACAAAACAACTCAAAAACAAACAGCGGTTGTCACGCACCACTCTAGGATTGAAAACCTGCACAGTTAAGGAGCTCGAAGACCTTGTTTCCATGAAGAACTGCACACGGCAAAAATGAATCTCTAGATAGCGAGGCACGTATAGATTTGGACCGCGCGCGTTCGATGCTCGCGTTGCTTCGTTTGACAAAAACTCTAGATGCTAGCAAGATTGGCAGACAAGGAGAATGGCAATGAGACTCGCAATGGATTTAATCTTTCAAAGTACCTCAAACCTGCAAGCAAGTCATCCAAAAACTTGAAACCCACCATCAATCCTGTATAATGATGATGGTCGAGAAAAGAGAAAAAAGAGAGAATGGAGGGAATGATGGAGTCGAAACTCCACCCCCTCAAAGCTGGAGATGCATGGGTTAATTTTTCACAAGGGTTGATTTTTTCGCGAGAGAGAAGGAGTTTGGGACAAGAAGAGTTGGTCACAATATCTTTATTCCCCAAGCCTTACTTCATACTTCAATACTTCATTTCCCTTTCACATCCTTTAATTAGGATATGCCGTAAATGTTTGATACTTGTTAATCTAAATTTGTTAGGTTTTGTTGAAATTGCGTTCTTAGTATATCAGTCTAATTTTATTACCCAAGTACCTAACAATATAATGCATTATAATTTTTTGACAAATTTATAAAAATGTCTAATTTTTTGACACTATTTACAATAAGAGGAAGTCCCAGGCAAAAAGTGTGCTAGATATTCAAATAAAACTTAGGTATAGAATTCGTTCTAGTCTCACTCGAAAGATTATTTGTGCGAATAACTCAAAATTGAAAATTGAAAATTAAGGTTTCATACTTATGTGACTTTATAAATATTTACTTAATGAATACTATATGAGTTTTGAAGGTTTTGAATAGTGAATTTTTGCTTTAAAGTGAATTTTGTGATTCTTTGTGAATGTAAAGTACATATTGATGAACTAGATTAATTTTATATTGTTTGATTGATATGCTTACTCTATTTTTAAAGATTAAGGATTCGTTTGGATTTATAGATAAGATGTGATGAGTTATGAATAGTAATAAAATAAGTGATTGAAATGAATTGAAATTTAAAATAAATGATTGGAATGAGTTAAAAATATAAAATGAGAATTTATAAAATAAACCGAACATAAGTAATCAAATGCATTTTTTTCAACTAGCAATTACTTTTTTTTGTCGTTATATGTATATTTATATTTCTTGATAATTGTGACATAATTCACCGGCTGACATAGCGCCACTGCAAAATCTGCAGCAATGTACGTGATCAGTAGCTGCGTACTACTTCGTCTTCACGTAGATGAATTGAGAGCCTCCAATTGGATGCTCGGCCCATTGGTTCGGTTGCTGCCGGAATTATTTTTCTGTTGACTGTTTGGTTTCCGACTCCCGAGTTTTCAAATGAGAAATGAAGACTTTGCAGCAGGGAAACTGGAAAGAGTCGTGACTCGTGAGTGTGTGTCTCAGCCTTTGTCTGTTTTTTTTTTTTTTTAATCTTTTTTTTTTTTTGTCGTTTTAGGGGGGATTACACGGGACTCGAGGAGACGAGGTCACGGTTATTGTCCGTTATGACAGTTTGCCGGTTTGCCATGTTAGGGACACGTGCTTCTCCCGTTCTTGTTGGTTACTGTGGGGTTCTTCTTCTTGACGGTTGAAACTTGATCAACAAGGTTTCGAAGCGTACGGCGACTTCTAACTACCTATCCCAACCACTACCGACAATTTTTCCTCAATTATATATTATTATATATATCTAAATATATTGTTTAAGACAAAGCATTGTCTAATCTTTCAAAATAAAAGACAACATTGTCTGTTATGGTGGCCCACGGCTTTTGTCTACAAATAACTTTTTCCATCAATAATTTTGGTTACTTAATTTAGGTGTTGAAATTAGGTTAAAGTTAATTGTATTTTTATAAATCCGCCTTTATGGTAAAATAAATTTTAAAAAGCTTAGAGAAATTATTAGAATATATTATATTGGCCCCAACAATCATTCTTTATTATATATATTTTTTATTGTCATATCAATTACTTTTCATATAGGACAAGAAAGGTAAAGATATTTGATTAGATTGCAATGTTAGAGTTTAAACGAGAAAAAAATTATTAATTATTTATTTATTTTTATCAATTTCTCATCATTTCATAATTTATCATTAAATTATATAAATAATAAATAATAATAAATAATCTTCAATTATTTAATATTATATTATAAAATTATAATAAAATAATAAAAATTTAGATGATAAATAATATTATTTTTTGAAAACACTCATTTAGCTCTAAATAATCAATAATTGACGGATAGCACTTTCCTCCAACCACCTCCTAAAAGTTCCGTTCTTGACAATCTAAGACATCCTTAAAGTATATGGCCTTTATTCTCCTATTATTTATGTCTAGCTCGAAGTATCGAAGTAAGACTAGGGGTGTTCATCCGAATTTCGGATTCCCAAATTCAGAATTCAGATTCGAAATTTCCTTAAAAATTTTAAAAAAAAATTCAAAAGTGTTAAAAAATAAATAAAATTTTAAATCGGACCGGGCGGATGAATAGGCCTAAGTAAGACCAACCTTGTAATCAACCTCAAATACATTGTTCCCGATATTCAACAGATCAAGTTTGGTTCTAGAATCAAACTTGCTTTAATTCATCTCATCTTATTATTATAAATTTTTATATATTTTTTTTAAATTTTTATATAAAATATAATAAAAAATTCAACTTGTTTAAATTTTAAAATATTTATAATATTAAAAAATAATATTCTAATAATATTTTATTTAACTCAACTCATTTCAACATTCAAACGTAGTCATAATTGAATTTTTTATAGTGCATCTCTAGACGAGCATATGAAGTTTTGCCGTAGCTAGTGATGACTAGCCAATTAAAATCGATGAAAATACAATTATATAAATAGTTAAGAAAATTTTTTGGCGTTTTGAATGAAGTGGTATTATTACACTTACTAATAAAAAAGTTATATGGACATGATCATTATGATAAGAGATATGGTGAAAGTAATTTAAGAGCGGTTTTGGAGAAGCCAATATTAGAGATATTAAAAAGTATACATTCGTAAAAGGAACAAATATAAAAAAATGATAAGGTTGTACGAGGAGCACAAAAGGTGTCTACCAATGAAGGGGGAAACGTGTACCATGGAAGATCTTAAAAAGATCTGCCCCTCGAGTTATAACAAATAATTGCTTTTTAAACTCAAGGACGATGGATAATGATTAGGCAGATAAATCGTTCATTAGGATGTCGGTAAGAATGGAGAAATTAGGTATATGAAATCATTATAAAAAAAAATGAGTATTTGTAATATATTATTTATGATAATAATAATTATTTATAATAAAAATATATACATTTTGATAAAAAAAAAAATAGTCAATTTGATAAGAAATAATTAGTTATAAATAAATATTTTTTTATAATTAATTGTTATCCGTCATCTTGTTCCTGTATTATACTTATCTGCTAGCCATTTCATACCATGTTAGAGGATGTAGATTAATTGAGAGATTATACATCAAATTATGATTGTAAAACTATATATTATATTTACTTATATGCAAATCATTTAATATCATGCTACATAGTGATGAATTTAAAATCATGCTTATCATGATTATTTTAGGCACATAAAATTGCTAGATTTATAAAGAGATTTTATAAAAATAAAATTCAAAAATTAATATTATAGTTAGATTTGATATGTTATATCTACTTTACACAAAAAATATTTTTATAATCTAATATATCACACAATAAACTGTCTAGTATCAGTTAATTGTGATTTCCCTTTAAGAAACCTCTTTGTAAACAAAACATTTCTTTTAAAAATAATATGATAGAAATGATACTGATGTACTTGTTAATTTATGGAGATCCTCTTGATGGAGTACTAGTAACTCGTTCAAATAAAAATAGCTAGGTTAAATTCTCTTCAATGGGAGTGAATGATCGATCAGCATAGGACATGACTAACTTAAGATAGTATTATGAACATAAATAATGGAAAAACTATAGATCTTCATTCATTTTCAAATGAGATTATAGGTGGTATGAGAGTAGATCAGTGTTCGCTTCTAAAAACTTTTAAAGCCTCATTGAAACTTGTCAATTCAATATTAGTATAATTAGTATTTTAATTTACATAATATAGATGCTTTGCTATATATAATTAATGAAAAAGTATTATATACTTAATTTATTTTTTAGATTTTAGGTTAAGTAATGCATTTCAAGCAAGAATTTGAATACATGTATCTTTTGGGTTCTTCTCTAAATAAAAAATAATGAAATATATATTATTAGTTTTTTGGGAGGTTATAGAGCTATTTCAATCTTGTGAGGGAGATTAAAAAGTTTTTTTTTTTTTTGAATTTAATAAAATGGTTTAGGAAAATTTCGTACAACGATTATAAATTGATAAAATGGGGCCGTTGGGATCAAGAAATGAAGGTATGTCGGGCAGAAGAGCAGATAATGTAGGGGGCATACCTTGTGATCATATCCTTTTTCTGGCCTTCAAATAAAATCCACCGGAAAAGAAAAAATATCTGATGGAAAAAGACCTGATATCTAGGGTGGTGGTCCCCACATGCCACGTCCGACACCTTAGGAGACAGCATCATAGACATTTCAAATATATCAATGCTTAGAAAACTAAAAAGAAAGAAGCTTAACACATATATCAATGTTTTGGGGGGGGGGGGGGGGGGGGGGGGGGGGGGGGGGGGTTGTTTAAGTAATATAAATATATATATATATATATAAATGCTAAGTTTTTGGGTGAAACGGATTTCGTTTGGTTCCCGTTTTACTTTTTGTTGTTTTTTATTTTTTATTTTTTATATTATTTTTAAATAAATATTTTTAAATAATAATATAATTTTTTTATATTTTAAAAAAATATTTTAAGAAGTTATAAAATTATATAAAAAAACATATTTTCTTTATATATTTTTTAATATATTAAAAAAGATTTAAAAATATAAAAAAAATAACATTATTATTTAAAAATAATATAAAAAAAATAAAAAGGTAAAACAAGACCCAATCAAGACCCGTTTTACTGGGGTGAGTAGCATCACCCATTATATATAACAGATAAAATGATACTTGCAATGAATGCGCAATCATTATAAGAAATTTGCTTATTTATGATCGTTTGGTTATAAAATTGACTACAAATAATTATTTGGTCACAATTAAATAGTCCTAAAAATCTATTTTTTTTGTAGTGAATTATGACGTAATTATTTTTAAAAATTAAATAAATTCGAGATTTATATAAAATAAATAAATTATTAAATAATAAATTCACTCTTTTTCAAAATAATTATATAATATTTGTACACTTCATAATTAGATGTAAAATTACTCATAAAATAGCTATATAATTCAAGAAAAAACAAGGTGAAGGTTCAGTATTTATTTCAAAACGGCTAGTAAATCGACTATAATACCACCACATGAAGTTGTAGAGAATAGATTTGTGCTTCATGTTATTGGTTTGGACTGATTAAAAAAGACTTTCATGATCTTTTTCCACGATTATTAGTTAAGATAAACATTAACATAGATAGATAGCAAACGAGAAAAGCATCAAATCTTCAGTAAGGAATTGCTAGAATTTGTGGTGGTGTGTGAGGACCACACGCCACTTTAAGAGAGTGGAGGTTGGTGAGATCTAAGAGATCCAAGGTTGTTTACCCCAAAGAAGTCACACGTGGTGGGGATAGACTTGCCCTGAGTTGCGGCCCATGAGGTTTGGAATGCATTCGCCACTCTTTTTTATGATTTTTTTTTGTCATTCGAAAGATTAGCGGTTGAAGACTCTAGTAGTGCAAGTACATGGCAGTAGTAGGTAGCCAGAAAACAGTAAATCGACATATCTCTATATTAAGGTTGGAAAACTAATGAATAAAATATATGTAATAAAATAGTATCTAGACTCACTACAAAAAAATAAATTTTTTGCGACGTCAGATTTTATCGTGAAAAGTATGAAAAAACGTCGTAAAAAATTATTTCTAGCAAAAATAATTATTTTGATTGTAATTAAAATATCACAAATACCTATTTTTCTTGTAGTGACTATATAAACAGGAGGTAGGTCGAGCTAACCACCCTTCGGATGAAAAATGTAAGATTTTTAGCATAGTTTTGAATTCCGTTCCATTCCGGCCGAAACTGGCGGAATGTCCCGTTCCAGTGTCTCAATCGGTGCACTATACCTCCTTATTCCGTTCCGATCCAAATTCTGGCCCGTTCCGGTCATTTCGGTCAAATTCCGGCCATTCTGGTTCCTATTCCTATTTCGATTTAGATTATTTTTGTAATTTTTTTTTTTTATATTTGAATGATTTTTTTTTAATTTTAAATTTAGATGGTATTTAATTAATTCTAGAATATAAAATATATTTATATACTTTGTAATTTTAAATACGTCTTTTTTTAAATATCATTATTTTTTAATATTTTACCTATTTATTTATTTTTGTATCTCAACTTAAATTTGTATTTTGTCAACTTATAATCCCTTTATAAATCTTTAATTTTTTTAATATGTATACATATACATGATAAACACTTATATATATATATATATATATTTATTTATTCTATTAGTTGTTAGTTTATATATATATATATATATAAATATTTATTATAATATATAATTAATTCTGAAACAGCACATCAGAACAGACCGATATCGAAATATTCTATTCCAGTACCTCAACCAGAACGATCACTGAAATGGAATTTAAAATTTTAATTTTTAATCCTTCTTGGGACAGCATTTTCACTGGAGAGAGAAAACAGTAGCTTTTTTGCTAGCACAAAGTAGAAGAAAATATTTGTTAGAGGAAAAGTATTTCAAGTTTTCGTTTTGTTTTGTACTCTCTACTCATCACCTCTTCCACTTCCATAACTATTTTTCTTGGTCATACGAATCCCTTTGCTCAGCAATTCTTTCTAGAAACAAAAATAAAATATAAAGTAATTATAATTAAGATAGTCAAAAGTAATAATGATATGAATTGATTCTCAATATAATAAATGAGTTGAACACGGCCTCCTTTTTTAAAATATAAAATAAAAGTTAAAACACTTTCCAAGAAAAACAAAGAAATTTGGGGTTAAGATGTCTCAAAATAATTATTATAAAAAATTGAAGAGTAGAAAGCTGAGTTTTGAAATGTTAATGTGGCCTAATTATAATTTTTTTTTTTTTTTTATGAATGAAAAAATGTGTTGAAGATGATTTGTGAAGCAGTTTATAAATATAGATGAATATATAACTTGATAGCTAGGCCAGAAAGTTTATGGTGGGGCGTATGTGACATTATGGCCGAGAAGTGGTGATAAATCCTACTTTCCAGCATCCGCATGCCAAACAAGAGGCAAAGTATAAAAGAAAATTGCTAGGGGTTGAAAAAACAAATTAGATCAAAAGTACGTAGGGAATTAATTAACATATTGGAAGGGGGAGGGGATCGATAGAAGAATGGAGATGCATGCTCCTGATGATGAGTAGAGAATATCTCGTGTGTGTGTGTGTGTGTAAATATATATATACATAAGTGTAACAAATTAGCTGACCAAAGTATTTTGACAAGATGAAAAATGCTAAAGCTACAAATTAAAGAATTTTACAAAAGTACTACACTCATGACAAGTGATATGTTTTAATGTGTATATATTACAAAAATAGTACGTACCTACCTTATATTATAAATTGTGTCACACAAAAACTAATTATATATACTAGATTAATCCATTGCATTAATATATAGTAGTACTGCTCCAAATTATCATAATATTCCTTAAATGATGATCTGGACTTACATACATACATACATATATATATATATATATTACAATGAGATATATTTTGCACTGACAACGCGACCATTATATTAATCTATATATATATATATATATATGTAAATATATATATACACGCACATGAATTAACCATGCATGCATATTGCAGGCAAGAAAATGAGAAAAAGATCAACCAAGATCAATATTATTAAGGACACATATATATACGAGCAACCACTATAAAAAAACTGTTTATTTATAATTATTTATTAGTTATAAATAATCTATTTTAATCGTTAATAATCAATTTCATTTCAAATATTTGGTCACTAACTGCTCCCTTTTTTTTGGTAGTGAGCAGCAAATTATTATTGGATCGTTAGCATTGCTTCTTTTAATATAACCTAGCTTAGAAAAATTATATTTGCAGTCTTGAGTAGGTATGACAGTCCAATTGATAAATGAGAATAAAATGAAAAAATATATTATTTAAAACTGATATTATTGTAATTTCATTATTTTCAAAAATTAAACTTGTATTGCAGTCTCAAAAATAAAGATTGTATATAAGGTTACTCTCTATATATATATATAACTGTGTAAATATGTGAGCTGTGATTGAGCAGACATAGAGTCTCAAGGCTATTAATTTGCACCTGATCTCAATCATGTAATATTATTATAATACGTCTCTGACAGATCTTAATGCACAAACGATGATCTCTATATATAATGGCAAAAACTTAAGAGTACTTGATCAAGAACAAATTAACCTTCTCCCATTTAAAAAAATAAAAAAATTGATTAATTATTTATTATAAAAATATTATTTCCAATTAAAATAGAGTATTATTGCTACATCCACAAAAGAAATATTACATAAAAGTAATTTAATAAATTAATGTAAATTTATCTAATCTATTAGATCTACTTTATAATAAAAGTAATTTTTTAATCTATCAAATTACATTAATTTGTGAAATTATTTTTATATAATCCTTTCGTGGATAGAATATTTTTCACTAAAATAAATCTCCTAATACTTCTTTTCATCACATACTTGATATGCATGTGTAACAGATGATCAGGACACAAGTTTCATATATTATTGTCATGGTAATTAAAATTGTTTTATTAAAAAATTATAAAATCAAACTTAATTAATTACAATTCTAATTATGAGATATTGAGGAAAAATATATTATCCTAACTAATTATATTAATAAATAATAAGAAGATGTAATCTAGGAAAAGCTAGCTATAGCAGTACTACCACTGCCTGATCCCCACCCACTTCATGTGTCAATGTTTTATTTAAGCGGCATGTATAGGGCGCCCCATTATACGATCACTCTATTAATGCATGTAGTACTTCTTAATTAATTATCATCTATAGCTAGTACTTCTAGTGATCATGAACTTTAAATAAATATCATAACCAAAATTTTTGATGAAATTAGCTGTAAAAAAGCATGATATAGCTAGCTAGGATCATGATCGACTCTTCATCATGTTAGTAATCCATGGAAAACGCCAGAAATAATTGGAAAATACTGGAGAGAATTTCATGGGTCGATTAGTCAACTTCCTATCACATGACCGACTTTGATGACTTCTGATCTCTTCATGATGTGCTTGTTTTCTTCGAGTCGGTCAATGTGCTTTATAGAAATTTATAATACATACTTATAATTTGGGCATCTATATTCCAATATTGTATATATATATATATATTAGGCACATGCATGCGACAATAAATCTCAGATCATCGTGATCCATGATCAGCTAGCTTTCAACCTTTCAACGATTTTCGTGCAGCCAACGACCATTTTGCATGGTCTCCTAGGGTTAGGACCATTTATCCCTTGCGAAACTTAAGGGATCGCTCGTGAATCTCGAGTCTAATTTGCTAATTCTACCTATTATAAGCTTCTTTGTCCATGCAGATAGCTAGAGCTAGATTATATATATTATATATTATATATTATATATTAGGTTAATATAAGTTTCATAGATATTTATAATCTGTGGTCAAGAATTAAACTTTGTAAACCAATCATTAATATCGGTGTGTACAAATACAGTAGATCTTGTTTTTTCCACAATAAACATTAATATCAGATAAGTAATGTCAAAAAATTCATGACTTTCCTACTCAAATTGCTGTTAAATCATGTCTTTTCACTTGAACTTGAAGCAGAAAAAGTAGTAAGAGTTCATGTCGACGAAGTTGAAAGCTCATGATGAATATTGGCTCTGTAATTTACATGTGGCTCTCAATATCACGATGGGGCACGTCCGTGTCATAAAAAGCAGGCCAAAATACATGATGCTGCTATTGCTATAATTTGTCCTCCATATATATAGAAAGAAATATCCCACGCCCCAGAATCCTGAAAGATTGGATTTGGGGTTCTCACTTCTCATAAAAGACGATAGAATTGACGTCAAACTTCTCATATATTCATATATATTAGGCTGATTCTCAGAAGAAATTTGAACATTAGCGAGGAAAAATGATATGAACTAGAACTTTCAGCTTCTAATTATCAGAAATAGACACTTCGTACTATAGCTCCAAGGTGTTTCCGAGTCACAAAGTTGGACAATATGGGGCCCAACCGGAATATTTATTATGTTCCTGATCATTTATCTTTTGGATAACATTCAACCACTCTCTCTCTTCTCTCTCTCTCTATATATATATATATTTCTCTGGAGGATGAAGTTTTTATGTGATAAGGGCGGCAAGGATGTCTTGTCATTGATGACAAAGCAGCTTGCATGCGTTGTTTTAATTCGAAGAAGAGCCGTGCTTGAGTTGTTTTATTTTGTTGGGTCAATTTTAATGTCTTAATTTGATCTTTTATTTCACATATATTATATGATCATCATACATATGTATGTATCTCCTTAAGATAGATGGAATAGGGGACTGCTATTGAAACTGATGATTTAATCGAATAATATTTTGACCATATAGAACTAGTGCAAATTATGCAATTTTTTTCTTTTTAATTTTTTTCAATAATTTTTTTCTATATTTATAAATATTTTGAAAAAAAAAATTAATTCACTAATAATTACTTTTTTTTAATCATTAAATAAAAGAAAAAAAAATTAATTCATCACTTTTATTTTATTTTTTATCAATTCAAATAGTATTTTTCCTTATGTATGAATAATAACCTTGTACAGAGAAACTCTATATCATGAACAAGAAAGAAGAAGAAGCAGAAGCTGATGGGCGGGCGTGAATAATGATGAGCTTTTCTAACGACCATACCTAACCCTATCTGAAACTCTGAAAACTATATATAGTCTTTGTAGGCAGGCCATGTGGGTTGGTATGGTTTTTGTAGGGACTCCACGTGAGTCATTTTCTATTTATAATTTGGTGTGAATAGTATATTTAGTAAAATGTTTATACTATAATTTTATTTAAAAGTTAAGTTTTAAAATTTAGATTTATAAAATTAAATCTTATTACTTAAATAATATAAATGGTATTTTCTATGGATCAATTTAATAATATAATAATTCACGAAAAGATAGATTCTAAAGACGAGATAGTTGAAAGAGTTATGAGGATATTAAAAATTAAAACCAAAAAAAAAAAAAAAAAAAAAGGAAAGGCTGCCCAGCTATCAATTTTTAGTCTCCATGTGCGGCTTGGTTGTTTGTTTTTTCTGTAGATAGATTTTTTAACTTTTGAATTGAGAGGTAAGACGATTTAAATTGACGTGATTTTATGAATTTTTTTATATTTATTTTGTAATAAAAGTTATTTTAAAATTAAACATATCACATTAATTTATAAATTTATTTTTATTAGATATTTTTTAGCTTAAATATTTTTCATATATAAAAATGATCTAAGAGTATTTTTATTGGTCTCATCAAAATAAATCATCAAAATTTGATGAAAAGTATAAATTTACACATATATCAAAAAAATTCATCATATTTAATAAAATAAAAATGACGAAAAAAAGTATGAAAAATAATATAAAAATATTTTTTACTTGACTTTTAAATAATAAATCATCAAATTTAATCTCTTTACGTCATTTTTGATCAAAACGAAAAATTCTTGTTTTTATATTCACCCCTAGTTGAGGTTTCGACAAAAACTGGGATGGATATATTCCACATGAGGTGCCAACTGCCAAGTCTCAATATGGGTATGGAGGGGAGAATATATACTTTAATTTGGGTTTTGATGCTAATCATGTGTTATTTATATTTATATATATATATATATATATATATATATATATATGAGCTTAAGTTTTCCCAGGTAAAAAAGAAGGGAAAAAAAACTAAGACAGGTTAATTAGTGTGCATGCTTAAACAATCCCCTTATACATAGAATGTTTTAATTTAGAGTGGTGATAGGGTTATCATTACTTTATCACCTATTTATCATTCACAATGTATTTATTTTTATTTTTTTGTATTTTCTTTTAGATATTTTTTTAACATCCTTAATGATTAAGAAAAAAATTAAAAAATATATTATTTTATTAATAATTCATTTTTTAATCATTAAGTAAAAAAATATATTAAAAAAATTTAAAAAAAAATAGTAAAAGATTGATAAATAAAATGTAACCTGTCATTATTCTTTAATTTATAAGTTCACATGACATGATTGGCAAAGAAAATTTGACCTTTTTTTTTCCCCTTAGCAGATTCCCTATCAAAGAAATTTTGTCGCATTTTATGTCAGTGATACAGGAAAAAACTAAACTCGTACTGTTGGTTATGCATCAACAGATAACATGGTTTCTGCATGATGTAGTAATTATATCATGGGCAGTGGGCACATAACATTTAATTTCTACTAAGCAAAAAGACTAGCAGAACGAAGAAATTTCTTCTAATAAGCTAAAAAAGGGCAGAATATGAATTTAGAGGTAAAGAAAGCTCTACATCTCTCATTCTCTCTCTTTCTTTGTCCTGAGTAATTAGGGAAGGAAAGGGGTTGGAGGGAATCAATAAAAATAAGGCACAAACACATGAAAAGAAGAACATTATATTGATATATATATATATATATATATATATATGAACATGCATGTTCTTACTCTAGATCGAACATGGTTCACGTTGAAATGAAAGTGAAAGAATCAACAGGCGAAGGAAGAAAAAGAATGAATATTCCTGTGCCATTTTGATTTGGGTAGTTAAGATGCTTTATTTATTTATTTATTTATTTTTCTTTCATGCTTCTATTCATGTCTTCTTGGTAGTTGGTACCCTAGATATAAAAACTGGGATATATTTTTTAGATCCACCTAAAACAGATTTTCCTAAATCAATGGGAAAGAGAGACAGAGACAGAGAGACAATTAGAGGGGTCCGTTCCTAAATTGAAGACAAGTAATAGTGATAGTGATGGGCGGCAGCCTTCCTCTATTATCTGTATTCATACATACATATATACATACATACATACATACATACATACATACATACATATGTGTGTGTGGGGATCATGATCTGAAGGGCCATGTGATGAGTATCATATGCATGCGCTGCCAGATAAAATGGGTAATTGGCCGACAGAACACGTGGCAGGATAACAGTTCTTTTGTTAATGTCATCTGGGACATGAGCAGGCTATACTTACGTATTTGTGACTCTGACAGAGAGAACTAAGGGAAATGAATTAAGCAAAGGCAATTCTCGTGGCTTCAAAAGTCACGGTAGTTGTGGAAGTTTTTCTGCCAGAGGTAGTTATGGATGCTTTCTCTTCTTTTCTTTTCCTTTTTGTAAGCTCGAGAGAAAAGTAAAATGATGGACAACGAAAATGGAAGGATAAATTTCCATTTTTGGTCGTTAGATAGAATAGAAAAGGTGAAGGACGAGGGAGGTGGCTGCAGATTCAACATCTGAGTCATTGTTTTTCATCCTAAATAAAAGGAAGAGAAGAAGAGACGTAATAATATAATATACAAATCTCTTTCTACCTTAACAATTAACAAAAATAAATGATACTCATTAAAACTAATCCAAAACTCCAACAATGGCCTCTCTTAAAATGGATTGTACCCATTTTGTGCACAAAATATCCTTATTTAATCATTTTACTTGTTAACATAATGCGAAATGACTAAAATATTTCATAGTTTATACTAAATAGATACTATCAAACTCAAGTGTTTTGCAGCATCCACTTACCACAAACAACCCAAAGACTTCTTTCAGGTGTGCATCTAAATTAGAAGAAAAAAAATATAAAAAAATAAATTAGAAGAAGACAAAAGTTAGATCTATTAGTGACTAATCCGAAGTTAAAGCTGCGCTTGGATGTCGATCTGAGCTAAATAAAATATTATTAGAATATTACTTTTTAATATTATAAGTGTGTTGAAATTTAAAAAAAGTTAAATTATTATTTATATTTTGTATAAGAACTTTAAAAAATTATGAAAATATAAAAAAATTATAATAATAAGATGAGATAAAATGAGGTAATTTAAGCATCCAGATAGACAAAAGGGCAAGGCCTGTAAAGAAAGGGAACGGTAGGTGCATGATAATAGACACGTATTGATAATGTCCAGCCCAAAGATAACATCCAACAACATATCTGATCCAAATGTTGAGACCTGAATACGACATTAGAACTAATTCTATGCCGACACCGCTAATTTCCTTATTTTTCTCCTAACTCTCATCCCTCTCCTCCTTTTATTCGGTCTTACATATTCATCTCTCATTATCTATAAATAAATAAGTTACTTCCACAAGCTTAATGGGTTCTCAGTCAATAGACATGATAGGAAAAAAAAAAAAAAGGAACTTTAAACCTAAAAAGGATGAAGAAGGGTTCTGGAAAAAGATCTTATGTAAATTGCACGATCAGCTAATGTGACTGAATATGATAAAATTGAAGACGATAACATATTTTATATAACACGTAAGAAAGATCTATTGGCAAACTTGGCCTGCCACGAGAGGATCAGTCATGTTCAGTTTATTTCAAATATAGTACTGCAATTAAAAATAGAAAAAATCGACCCTTTTCATGTAGTAATGGAGGAAGGGTCAGAACCACCACCGCCCCACTATAAATAAGTAAATAGATAACGATAACTGGTGCTCTTGAAGATAAAAAGGGTCAAATTTGCTGCATTGGCTTTTCAATATAAGCAAGTCCAGAGTGTCAGACTATAATGCCAGCAGCCCAAAGAAAGTGACTCCCCACTATGAACAAAACAAAGTCTAATTTGAAATGAGAATGATGAAGTCTCCGATGACTGATTGATTAACGTTGTGCAAATCACAAGGAAACTACATGGAAATGAAAACAACAAAACCAAGGCTATAATATTCCAGGGACGTATTATTAAAGCTCAGAAGATCATCTTCACATCCGAAACAGAAACAGTTGCAGCCACAGAAAGCTCTTCTACCCCAATGCTAGCATATCCTATCACCACTGCTATTTTTAAAACGTAAATGATTGTATTAATAAAATTTGGTTTAGTGCAAGTACACAAGATGGTATACACGCGTTAATGCCTATCTATGAAGAAGAAAAGGAAACAAGAAATTCATAGCGCTCCAGCAACATCACAATGCAATAGAAGACGATCCACAATCTCACCACTTTTCTTGCATATACAACATCAGTCTACTATGATGACCCCCCGTTACCATAAGTTATCTATTGTCAAAATCTTACCCAAAAAGGCTAACCAAACAAAAAATGCTACTTTGGGAAGCACCCTATTTCGCTAAATCCTTTCGCATAGATTGTCTTGCAATTGTGTGAGAGACTTAATAGGAAGAGTGAATCAAGAATGTGCGTTTACCTGTAGGTATCCACCACAACCTGTCAGCTCCTTGAATGTTCTATCTCATGGTATATAGAAGATGAGAAGAATCTTCAAAGCTACCAATTTCTAAATCTTGGGCAGCCCCCTACTAAAGGTCACTTTCCATTGGACTTGATCCCTAGATATCACCATAATAGCAGCCACTGAGACTTCTTTTTCACAAGCAATCTTGAAAACTGAGGGGAATGAATCCTTAAGCAGGTTATCAGCACACCATACATCACTCCAGAATTTAAGTCTAGAACCATCTTCCAACATAAGTCTTGTATGACAAGTGAACCCCCCCTCCCTCCATGTTTGAAGTCAATCATCGACTTCCATAAAGTTTCTGATTCCATAATTTATCTTTACAACCATTTTCCAAGTAAATCTCTATTAAAGATCCTCAAATTACTGATTCCCAACCTACCAGAAGAAATTGGAGAGCATACCTTATCCCCACCTGATTAGGTGGAATTTGAATTTATCTCCCATACCACTCCAAAGGAAATCACGACGCAATATCTCAATCCGAGTTGACACAATTGCTGGAATTGGAAATAGTGATGAGAAATACATTGGTAAATTAACAGAGTGCTTTTAATTAAGGTGATCTTATAGCCTTTCTACAAGTACAATCTCTTTCAACCAGCCAATCTACGTTCAATATCCTCAATCACTGTATCTAAATCGATTTAACCTGTGATGCTGTCCCCAATAGAAGACCAAGATAATTCATGGGAAGAGAGAAAACCTTACATCAGCCACGTGCATCTTAAGCACCTATTACTTCCAAGAATGTTAGCAAACTGCCAGATGTTGCAAACATTATCAACTGGCGCCAACTCTGATTTGTTGAGGTGCACTTTTAGACAAGATGTCGCTTCAAAACAAAGTAAGAGAGCCCTCAATGCCCGCATCTAGTTTTGTTCTGTCTCGCAAAAAATTAGTGTATCGTCGGCAAACAATAAGCGAAAAATGTTAAAAGTACCCCTATTGGGGTCACCAACTAAGAAACCAGCCACTATTAACCAAGACCAAGATCATTCTCCTAAGTGCCTCCATAAATATGACAAATAAAAGTGGGGACAAATGATCCCCTTGTCTTATGTCTCGCTAGCTGTTAAATAAGCCAACTAGACTGCCATTACTAACACTGAGAATTTCACCCTTAAAATGCACCATCTAAACCATGAACACCATCTCTTCCCAAATCCACATCTCCCAAGCAAGTAAATTAAGAAATCCGGATTCACATGATTATAAGCTTTCTCCATATCCAATTTACATAAGATCCTCTTATTGCCAAGTTTTAATCTACTATCTAGACATTCATTACGAGAATTGAGTCCAGAATTTGCCTACCCTTACAAAAGCGTTTTGGGGTTTCACAATTATCTTTCCCAACACCTCCCCTATGCAATTTGCAAGCACTTTAGATATGATCTTATACACCCCGTTTACAAGGCTAATTAGTCTATAATCTTTCACTTCGGTTACCCCAAGCTTCTTAGGGATAAGTGCAATAAAAGTGACATTTAGGCTTTTTTTCAAATTTTCCAACAAAAAAAAAATTCCCAAAACACCTTCATCAAACCCCCCTTCACCACATCCCAACATGTTTGGAAAAATCCCATAGAGAAACCATCAGGATTAAGTGCTTTATCTTTAACCATGCTCTTCACCTTGCCATGAACCTCCAACTCCTCAAAGGGTCTCTCCAACCACGAAACACTTTGTGACTCTATGGACTCAAAGGGTGGTCCAACAAGCTTTGGCCACCATCCCACTTGCTTAGTGAGTGTTCGAAAAAGTCAGCAACATGTTCTTGAATCACAAGAGTCTATATGCCATGCTGTCTACATTCAACATTTCAATGGTATTAATTTTCTTATGAGAGTTGGTCTGATACCTTATATGATAAGGATAAAGGTAAGTTGTGTAAGAGATTCTACATTACTTGAAAATGAGAAATTATTATTCTTATAAGGTTACAATAGAGCTCCAATTGTACTATTGACTAGTCTTTTTGAAGTATAGACTATATGATTTGGGTCTTCTATTGAAACGTTATATGGTATCAGAGCCTATCACAACCAGAAATGTGGGATTTGAGTCATGCCACATTCAATGGGCTGGCTCAACAAAGACATCAGGGTTTTAAAGGAGAGAGATTATAATACTCTATATGGTAAGAATAATGATAAGTGTTATATGGGATCATATATTGCTTGAAAATGAGAAGTTCTTGTTTTTTATAAAGTTCTAATGGGACTCTAATTATATCATTAACTAGTCATTTTGGAGTATAAACCACATAGTTTATGCCTTCCATTGAAACATTATAGTCGGCCACTCTATGAAAAAACTTTAACTTCGAGCTCCTTCTTTCAACCGCAATGCTCTGCATTTTTTCTGACAAGAGATCTCCTCCAATAAGATAATCTCTCTAGTTTTGACACTAATTATGCCTTCTGAGATAACTCTTCCAAGGAAAGGACCCGACCCTCTTTTACCCTTTCTAATTCTCGTATTTCCTCCAACATAGACTTCTTCCAATCATCTATATCACCAAAGGACTGAGTATTCCAAAGTTTTAAATCTTGTTTCAAAACTTTCAACTTACTAGTCAAAATGAAACTAGGAGTGCCATGAATCTGATATAACGAACACCATTGCCTAACCCTGTCCACAAAACCTTCAGTTTTCAACGACATATTATTTAAATTAGAATACCTACACCCTCATTGAATACCACCACAATCCAACAACATAGGAAAGTGATCTGTAAAAATGCGAGGCAGCCTCTTTTGACATAGATCCAGATAATGACTTTCCCACTCCGACAAGACTAAAAATATGTCCAGTCTAAACCACATATGGTGATTGGAACACGTATATGCTCGCCAATGAAAGGAAAATCCACCAATCCCAAGTTAAAAATACAGTCCGAGAATTCCATCATTAAAGGTTGTATCCTATTGTTTCCTAACAGTTCATTTGGGAACCTTATAACATTATAATCACTACCCATCCACCATGGTGTGTCCCACCATTTATGAACTCCCGCTATTCGCCCAACAGAAGTCATCTATTGCTATATGAGTCCGACCCATAATTTTTTATTTTTTTTACAGGTATCGACCCATAAATACTAGCGAATGCCACAAAAAATTCTTTTTTTCCACATTCTTAAAGTAACATGCCACTGTGTACTACCCAATGAGTTCCTTCATTTTCTCTACCAGCCCTCTATCCCACATAACTAATATTCCTCCTGATACCCCGTCAGATGCTAAATAAGCCCAAAATCCACATATGGACAGTTCCATAAACTTCGAATGATTTTTCTTGTAATATGTTTCAGCTTAGTTTCTTATGAACACACAATGTCCGTTGTAACGCCCCAATTGAAAGTCCAAACCAAATGGCCTACACGCCAAGAGGACTAGTCAATGATATAATTAGAACCCCATTGGAACTTTGTAAAGAGCAAAAATTTTTCCTTCCCAAGTAATGTGGGATCTCATATACTACCTACCATTATCCTTATCATATTGGGTATTACATCCGTCTTCCACTCACGAAACAGATTTTTCACCCGAAGATGCCTATTGGCGTTGTTGAGCCCTCGGATATTCCAAGAGATAATTTTGGGCATTATAAAGACGATGCTATTCCTTTCCCTTTGGATCTTTCTCTGCTTGAGCCCTCATAGTTTTGAGACCAAGTTAATCTCTTGAGCTCTCTCTGTTTTTTAGAACATGATTTCTTCTGCTGAACATGACCAACTTCAATGGTAGTAAGCAAAGCCATGACTTGTTCTTCAAAACCTTTGCATTCAATTCCAACACAATGTTGTATTTCCTTCACCTTGTGTAAAACTAATTAGAGACATTGTACTGACTTGGCAAAAAGCAGATCAAGGGTATGGGCTCCCTAACCATGTCTATCTCGTCCCTAGGTGTCTATTGTGACTTCAAAGCACCCCTATCTATTCCTCATAGTTGAACCTACCATCCCACTCAGAGGTAGGCATTAACATCTAAGAAAGCTTCTCTATGACGTCATATGTATTCTCAGCTTAGTAAACAGCACACGGACCACTTCCAGATGCTGTGCAACCTTCGCCGGGTCTCGAGTGAGGACTCTCCCTTGCTATCTATCCTAAATGGGCTTGGAATTCGAAGGCCGAAGTTCAAAGGTGCAGCATCAACAATATCCCTCTTTGATTCTACCCAACTCTCTCTCTCTCTCTCTCTATCAAGTTCGCCGTCTAGGCCACCGTCAACGATTCCACCACCATAGTCTTGTTTTCGGTGAGGTTAGGTGACTCTTGCCAATGGAAGGCCCAACCACGCCCCCACCTTTAACTCTCCACAAGGGCAAATACCCACCGTGGCCTTCCCTTTATCTTCCCCATGGCCTAAAGTCCATATTATGGGCCCTCTGGTGTCTGTAGGCCACTTCCCTTTCATTCTCTTTTAATGATCCTATTGCCCAAGGCCCAGCAAATCGTGTCAAGTCCCTTAGGTCCTTATTAATTCCCATGGGTTGAAGCCCAGCTTGATTGCCCACAACCATATGCTTATTAGGCCCAATATCATTTCTAACTACGTGGCCCAGGCCCATAGCCTAATTATCCTCAACATAGCGTATTAGAGCAGCCATTTTCTCTTGTAGATCTATCAATTGGGATTGCATGTCCTTCAAAGTATTGTGCATGCATTGCCTACTAGAGTGGCAATGGGCCTACCACCACCACCCTTCTAGTGCACACAAACTGTATCAGTGGTTTGTTGGGCCATATTAGTCCCCTAACCTAGTATGCATCTCATGGTAGTTTGTTGTTGAGTTCTATCCCCGCCAGCCCCGCCACACATATATCGTTTTCGAGACTACACCGGTGCTGTCATCTGCACCAAGGCCTTTCTGTACGACCGACTTTGTGTTTGGGTCCCCACCCCCGTTGGTCTCTGTGATACTCCACTTTTGTTATGAAATGCAATCCTCTCCCTAATCCATCTACCATCCTCCCCCAACCTTGCCCCTCCATGCCTTCCAGTATAAAAATAAAACTTCGCCTTCCACCCCCATTGTACTTTACTAATGCCATGAAATGGCCATTGGCATATGAGCACCTCTATGCAATAAAACTTCTAGCACCCTACCTTGATGTGGTGTAAAAACACTTCATCCCCCTGTTCAAACACTCTTCCAATGATTTTGCAAACCATTGCACTGTTACCATCCCAAGTCTCACTTCCTTCACTATCTTCCAACTACTTTTTGTTGTGAGCAAGGAGCTTCCTTCCTTCCTCAACCAAATGCTTTCGATTCTATAACTAGATTTCTATTGAACCCCATTGTACTCTGCCACCCCTACAACTCACTACTCAGTTGTAATCTCACCCACCAGGCCTCATCGAAGTTTTTGGTTGTAAAGAAACGTTGGTTGTATGGATTTAAAACCTTTTTTTCCTTCTAGATGTCCTGCAAAACTTGACTGACCTATTAGGTCCTTTCATACTCCATAGAGATGGAAATAAGTACTACAAGCTTCAGACTAGGTTTAGGCACTTCAAAAGTTCCTCTCACTTTCCTGGCCCTATCTAGCCACCAACCAAGTCCAGTGAACCACTCAATCCAACTTTTGAGTTAAAATATTGTAAGGAAGAGAGAAGACAAAGATAAAAGATATGAAAATTATTTCTATATTTTCCTTGGTTAATTAATTCGGAGATAATTACATTGTTTATAAAGAGTAGTGATACACTCTAACATGGAAAAAAATAAATGGGAAAAAAATGAAAACCAATTCTAGAAAAAAAATAAAAATAAAATCAGCTGCATCTACACTTCGAAGTCGGAGAAGGATTGATGAGATTATGGCATCATCATGCTCACCAAGAAATGAATTGAAATTGGATCTTGGTTAATCTGAGATCAGAAGTTTAGTGGATAATGAAACTAAGAAAGGCAAAGAAAACTATGTTTGAGAACGAACTTAATTATAAGCTAACTGCTTATAATTATCATGGCCGGTGCAATGAGTTTTGTGGAACTAAGCATTTCTTTACAAATCCGCCTGAAAATATAAGCCAACTGCTTAGTATAATGAATTTTAACCTTTTGAGATACTTAATTCTACTAAGAACGAACTTAACTATGCTCAGTTGATTTATGTTGATGCAAGTATGGATTGATGTTTCTTCCTTTCTCATTCTCACTTCTCTTTCTAAAGTTTTGTGTTCATCCCAATTAAAGCATTGCCAAAGTCAAGGATTTCATCTTTTAAGGTAATCAACTAATCGTTAATTTTTCAATTTAAACTCTTGTCAATAAAGTAATTCCAATGGAGAATTTTATTTTAAGGCCCACAGTGCTCAAAGCTAGTGGTCAAAGTGTTCGTATTAACTAGAAAGTCTTAAAGAATATGATAATTTCAATGCAAAGCAGAGGAAGGTCTTCTTCCTGTGCTGGTCTCACATTTTCCAGATATCAAAAGATAATTTGTAGAGAATGTGAATGACAGATGAATTTTAAATATAAAACAGTTAGTATTTCAAACCCTTTTCATTACCATTATTGCAGACCTTGGCTACGTATTTTCTACACTTTTAACAATACAGATGGAGCACATTGTCTTCCAAATTTGTAAACAACCTGTAGTATAACTTCACCACGTAAGCCCTTAAACCATTTATTATGACATTTATATAAGCAGATGCATGCTAAAGAAAAATCAACAGCAAAGATGATGAAGAATATTTTTAGAAAAAGCAAAACATAACACTGCTTACCTTATGCATAGAAAAAACTGAAAAAGGTCCTCACAAAGACAAGGAGGGAAATTAGAGTCCCTCCAAAAAGACATGCTCGGAGAACCACTTCCCTCTTCCATGGGCTCAGCAAAGTGAAATGGCTTACAGTCACCTCTAGAAGAGATTCTCCATCCAAAAAGTAGACCTGATAAAATTATTACAATTAAGAGAAACAAATAGTATGGTCATAATAGGCCAGAATACAGAACATCATTTTGGTCTTCCTTGAAAATGATCATTTTGGGTGATGCTCTAAACAAAGTAATTATCAAAAATGTGTTGCTGCACATCTTCAGACAAGTCTATAGAGGGATATTGTTTACTAACTTCTCCTTTTGGTGATATTAGTTCACGACCTAATGAAAACCTTCCTAGTGAGTTAATAGTTAACAGTATTAATGATATAGGCAGAGTTGCTTTACTATGAAATTCCTTGGCTTACCTTTGGGAGCTCCCCATAAATCAATTCATATTTGGGATGGGGTGATTGAGAAGATTAGAAAGAGGTTAGCTAGTTGGAAATAATTATATTGTCTCAAGGTGGTAGAGTCACTCTTATAAAGAGCACTTTGACTAATCTCCCTACTTATTTTCTCTCTCTTTCCTTTACCTGCTGGGTTTGCTAAAACATTGAGAGAATCTGTAGGAATTTCTTATGGGATGGTATTAGGGAAGAAAAAAAGTTTCACTTGGTGAGTTGGAATATGACTTGCCTTCCGGTTTCTCAAGGAGGGTTGGGTGTGAGAAATCTTAGGCTATTCAATAAAGCTCTTCTTGGTAAATGGCTTTGGAGACAGCATTTAGAGAACAGTGCCTTGTGGAGAAAGTTAGTGGACGTTAAATATGGGAGGTTGTGGGTAGTTGGTGTATGAATGAAATTATAGGGGCTTTTGGGGTGGGATTGTGGAAGTCTATTCGGTTGGAATGGGAGAATTTTGTAAAGCATACTATTCTTAAGGTGGGTAATGGGGCTAAGATCTACTTTTGGCATGATATATGGAGTGCTGATTCTCCTCTAAAGGTTGTTCTCCCTAACCTATTCAGGATTGCTAGACGTAAAGAGCCTGTTGTGGCTGTCTGTGCTACCTTTCCAACAACATGACCTGCTGGAATGTGGAATTTTCTAGAGAAATTCAGGATTGGGAAGCTAATGAAGTTTCAGATTTTTTGGGAAGATTATATGAGGAGAAGATAGATCAGAACAGGGTGGACTACTTGCTTTGGGTTCATACTAATAATTCCATATTTATTGTGAGCTCTTATTACAAAGCACTTAGCAGTCATGTGGTCTTAAGAGTATCCTAGCATGGTCGCTTTTTTTCTATAGGCTAGTGTCTCCGTAAAATTCTAACCACTGATAATTTGAGAAAAAGTGGCGTTCAGGTGGCTGATTGGTGTTTCTTGTGTAAGAAAGATGGTAAGTCTATCGATCACCTCTTCCTACATTGTGAGGTGGCATCTACATTATGGAATGAGATTTCGGTTAAGTCTGGAATTTTCTGGGTGAAGCCTTTGCATGTGTTGGAACTTCTTGCAATTTGTGCGGGCATTGTGGGGAGAGCTTTCAGCTCTGCATTTATGAAGATGATTCCCTTGTGCTTATTTTGGTGTCTTTGGCTAGAAAGGAACAGAATATGTTTTGATAATTGTGAACATGATTTGGAGATATTAGGGAGTTTTTTCGTAGCACATTCTGTTTCTGGGTGAAAAATCTTGTAAGGAATGGGAATGATTGTAATGTTTTGATTTAGTTTTTTCAGCTTCAGCTAGTAAATAGGTGTTTCTCATTGTATACTGCCTGTGTAGTAGGGCCATGCCTCTTTACTTGGAATAAATTTATCTTATTACTTATAAAAAAAAAATGATATAGGCTAATTGATAATTTACATCATGACAAGATCTTGTTCAAAATCAATAGTACTTCCCCAAAAGCAGGGGAAAAGAGTGAAAAACATGCACCACTGGTCGCCACTGGTATCTATACCAGCTTAATGAGATTGATAACTGCAACTATGTATTTACCCACCATTTGGATCGAATCCCATAAAACCTTATTGCTATTATCACCATCATAATCCCATCTTGACGCCGGACAGAATAGCGATTATTCTGCAGGCTAGTTTCAACAGATGAATTCACAGGGAAGAACACGAGAAATTCGCCCAAAATACAGAGAATACGTCTCTGAGAAAAAAATTGAATATTATCAAATGAAAGAATGTCGAAAATCAATCCACAAGCCGGACTAAATAGCTAAAATTCGTCTGTAACCGAATTTTACCAAAAATGGCAAAATCTCGAAAATAACGTAAAGTTCAAATTTAAATTAAAATAAGCAATCTGCGAAAAATCCGGAACAAATCGGATTTAAAATGACTTCCTAACAAACATACGAAATATTACCAAAAATAGTAAAAAATAACTAAAAATGACAATTCGGAAGGGAAAACAGTGGAATTTGAGGTCGAAAAAAAGGCACATGGAGCCATGCTCAGTGTGGACAGCGTGCGCGTCGAAAAGAGCTTTCCGAATTGGGGTCTTATGCGCGATTCTGACACCCGTAGCCAAAGTTATGGCCAAAAGACTGAAACGCACCTAAAACTCTCCTAATTAGAAAGAGATCACGATCACTTTCGGCCTTTACGTTAATCTGCCAATTCATGGTACCTCAGCGCCATCAACGTGCAATCAGACAGCTCAGCATCATCTGTCTCGGATCCCGCTGCATCACATCTCTAGTTACCTATTTCACATCCACTACTCAGATCACAACATCAATCACTTCTCCCAAACCCATCAACAACATGCAGTTTTCACTGTTCAACTTCCTATTTTTGTGTCCATCACTATTACCAAATTTTGAACTGCCAACCATTCTTCTGATGACCCAAATCAAACCTTTCAAGCCCCCCACCCCCAGGCGCACCATCAACACTGTCACTGCAACAGACTTCCAGTTCTCCCATCTCCAATGAGAAAGACATGAACCAATTCCAATGATTGATAAGGCTTAAAAATCATCCGAATAAACACACATCTTTCAAGCACTGGAAGGAACACCAATCTTTCCATAATGCCACATCAAAATCCAAAACCAAATTTTGAACAAGCCAATTAAATTATAGCGAAATCAAATCCCCAAAGAGTTCAATCAATTGATGGGTGTCAATTCTATAGGTTTGTAATTTGGAATCTTGCTACATCCACTGACAGTATTATGAGAGAGAGAGAGAGAGAGAGAGAGAGAGAGAGAAGATGAAGATAATGATAAAAACAAAGATCATGAGATGGAAATCGTTCTTAACATGGTTTCAACCTTAATAGGATACTCAGTTTTAACTAGTATAAGGAAGTATGAGATCAAAAACTTTCCATATATTTTTCATAACAAGTATTGGAAATGGGAGATATTGCCAGTTATTTTGCACTAAAGCAAACCACATAGAGATGTGCAATGTCCAATACCAACTGAGGTCAGGTTCTCTAAGATATACGACTAAGAAACATCTCAGATATCCAACCAAAGAGCATATTAAAATAACCCATGGGAATCGGGTCAAACTATTGAATGAAACAAACTCTCCATATGCATGTATAGACCAAATATGTGACTCCCAAAAGCAGACTTGGAGCCCCGAACACAGAAGAAAGCACCACCGGTTAAAACAATATGCAATATGTAAAAATGGGTGGACAGTCACCATGATACAATGCAGCATAGATTCGTCTGAGATATACCAGATTATTATAATGTTATTGGCTATACAACACCTTTACAGGCTCAACAATTCCCTTCCCTCAACAAATTCCACCTCATGCATAAAAGTACAGATTCACATTTTTTTGGGTGAGAGTTATGTCAGGAGGCAATGTGGTGATACTGTAAGATCATCTCTATCTGTGCACGGCGGGTGAGGATGAGTTTGGGTGGTGTTGATGTTGGTGCTGTGACATTGTTTTTCTGTTTTATAGATTTTAAGGAGTTAGATCAGCGAGGTCAACCCAAGACAAGTACAAATCTTATATCATGTTCGGTTGACTGAAAACCTCACAACATATATACCTCTGCATTTTTACTTTAATGGCCTCAAACCATGTGACTATTGCATCACTTTTGTATGGTCAATTCAAAAACTTAATTCATTTACCTAGCTTCACCTTTGTGTCAGTGTCTTATCTAATGAAAGTATAAACAAAGCAACCCAATGAATCTAGTGCTTGATGTTTATGGCAGAGTAAAAACTTAATTTCATTTAACTAGCTTCACCTTTGTGTCAGAATTTTATCTGATGAAAGTACAAACTGAGCAACCCAATGAATATAGTGCTTGATGTTTATGGCAAAGTCAATGAGAAAATACGGACTTTAAAAAGAGAAAATATGGACTTTAAAAAGTGAAAATTTGATAACCATTTAGATATCAAGACTTTAAGCCTAATATAATTAACGGTTATACCAATCAATATTAGTAAATAATCTGTTGACAAACATTTTGACAAATAGATGTCAGGGTGTGTGGGTGTTGAAGCGTTTAAAGACATTATAAGATTGATACAAGTACTTACTGGCAAGCTATTGAGAAGAGCTAGTGTAAGAGATACATGGAATGTGCACATCAGAACTCTTTCAAGTACATTTGGAAGACTAGCACCGAAATGAAAGACCCAGCGAGGTTGATAAGAAGTTAAATGAACCGAACTTGCCATGGATATCACATCACCAACATAAACAAAAGTCCCATGACATTTGGCTTCTGCAAGATCAGAAATCTGAGAAATTGAAAATGAGTTTCTTCCAAGTTGCATGCACTCTGGGGAAGATGATCTCAAGTATGTGATCTCAACCCAGCTCAAACCTGGCATCAAAAGTGGACTTAAGCACGACTCATCCTAGGGGCACCATCAAAAAAAAAATCATCAGCATTAGCCAGCGTATGAAGCACCTCCTCGTTCCAAGCATATAAGACTTGAAAGTAGGAGAAAAGGAGAATGCTTATTCAAATATTTCTTTACCAGAGAACATGTGCAGCTGCTTCCATTGGTTATTGTTGCCCATCCATTACCACATTTATTACGCGTAACAATGTCCTTAGCATTCATGCAGTGGGTATCCTGTCTTCTCTTTGGACGACCATCTTCACTGCTACCACCATCCGACATTCTCATATCAAGACAGGGAATTTTTGCAAATGCAGTAAGGCCATTAGGACAGGCAGATTGGTTGTCTACTGACAGAATCTTCTCAGGATCTTCTGTCATGAATTTGGGGACACAATACCCTTTTCTGCCAGTAACTCTCCTAAAGTCTTCATTGTATTTGGAAAGATTTGTAATGTGAAGTGACACTTCATCCAATAAAGCTGTCATCTCCATCCACTCTTGTGCATTATGGATGTGAACACCATCCAACGATATAATTAAATCCCCAGGAGACAAATACTGAGACAAAGGCGATGTAGACGATAAATCCAAAACCTATTCCATACGATTGTTAAAAAAGGGTAAAAATGTGTCAAAGTCAGCCACACACACCTACTGATATATAGAATGCGACACAACTAAATGCTTGTGATGTTGTACCAAGGGACATTCATTATGGATGTAGAAGGGACACAAGATAAAGGGCAGGAGGAATAGCACCAATCCACAACCTGCACAACACTAAAGAACAAAGCTAAAAGGTAATCAGCATTAGATTTGGTAGCTTATTAACTGGCTAACAGATGAAAATCATACAAATCCAGAAATGAAATTAGAAGTTTAGAACCAATTACGTGCATAAGCGTAATTAAATTTATTTTTCTAGCATAAGATTCTCTGCATACTTTAGCAAATCAAAGATTTACTTAAATAAGTTTTACCACTTGTAGTTTGAGATAAGTTTCAAAGATACACGTGACTAAAACAATCAAGTCTGCAATTTTTACAATTGCAGCAATTAAATCCAACTAAGGACTACTGAAACTGGCAAATTTGATGCTCTCTCTCTCAAAAGCCTTTTTTTTATAGATAACCAAAGATTTTATTATAAAATGCAAAAGGTATCGTCCAAGTTCAAGAGTTCAAGGGAAGTATACAAGAGAAACACCTAACTAGAAATAGAAAAAGAGACTGAGAAAATCAGGAAGTCTCAGCTCATTAAGATCAATTGAAGCTGCCTAAAGAAACATAGTATTGAAAAAAAAAAGTTTATAGCTCCCCCCCCCCCCTTTTTTCTTTCCCAGCTCTGCTCAGGACCATCAAACTTTCTGTCAAGTCTAAACACAAATGATAGAGTTGATGTTACAGTATCAGGAGTCCCATTCTGATCAACACTCCCACCACCATTGTATTTTACACTAATAAGAGCAATGGTAATTTCCAGTGTCAACACGTAAGTCGACTTCAGAGTGGGTTAACCTTGTAAAGAGTCAAGCTATCAAATCACTTCAATCTCATCATGTGCATCTTTGATTGCATACTAGTTGTTAGAATGAGGCCTAGATTGCTCATAATAGAAAATATAGCAACTCTAATTGACACGCACCCAAATTACAGGTTACTATGATTTAATAAAGCCTATAAAATATCATATGATCTTACCACTGCATTGTGCCAAACACCAGCACAATATACACGAAGGGCAGTAAACTGTGGCAATGCTTGCAGCAACTCGGAATCAAAAGCCACCAGAGCACCAGGAAATAAACCTGCAATAAAAATGGCAATGTACTCCATCTGCATGCCCTCACTGCTTGAAACATTGCCTACAGCATGAAGAATGAGAATCTAGCATTCCACATATTTAGATGTAAAGTTTTGCAAGAAATCAACTGCCATATCTTGCTCCATAACAAGTTCAATCATGTGTGTAAGAAGCTGTTTATTACACTAGATTTCCAAAAAAGAAATGGAAAGAGATTGAAGACTACTACAACTAAAGATTCACCAAAGACTCAGACTAGACTTTCTCAACAGAAAACATTATTTGCCAAGCCTACAATTAGAAATGCCTCTTGGAAGTGAAAAAAATAAGCATATGAAGTTGTTTTGCAGACAAAACTTAATACCATTTACAGAAATAAACCTCCATAACCCACCTTACTGACCCTACTGATTTGGGCGGTTTGCTAGAATAATAACTACATTTTAATTTATTTTGATGACTAATTGATTTTACTCTCAGAATTAATGTGAAAGTCAACCATATCTGGAAAGAAGATAAGCCACAAACAGAGTCTCTGCCATAACTAACCCAAACGAAGTGATACTAAGACAATCAAAACTCCATTACATTTTAAGAGTCCAAATCATGCAGGGAGAAGGCTTTCACACTGAAAATGAAGTATGAAGAAAGTTGTGATACCAACGTGGATGTACAGTTTCTGATAAGCAGCTCGTATTAGGGTTTAGGGCAAGTTAGGGCTAGGATTTTTACATGAAGAGGGCCAGGGAGTAGATTTTCAAATTGTATAAGGGAAGCATTTAATTTAGAGAGGAAACAATGAGGAAAACCTTAGGTTTGGATGTTGGTTCTTAAGATGTGAACAACAACCCAAGAATAGTGTTTGAGCTTTCTTGGGTTGTTTGGGAGCTTTATCTATTCATCAGATGGTTCTTCACTATTAAATCTGAGGAAAACAATAAATGCAAAATCAGACCTGAAATTGGGCATAAAATTACTGGAAACTTAAAATGAATTTAGAAGGACGAAAAAGGAGACAAACGTAGGCAATAGGCATCAGACTTAGTTTTCCCGAGTGTCACACTAGGGTTTTCTCACACCCAGGAAAAGGGTTGCATCACACAATCCCCAAGCGCAATCAAAGCTGAAAGTTTCATAGCCTTCTTGTTCATTGAATAAAAATCGTTACATTAATATATATAGATGTCTAACACCCATCCCCAATCCCAAAACCTAATAACTAGTAAACCTCACAAATAAAACCAAACAAGAGAATAAACACAAAACAAGATTCAATTTACTGATAATGGACAAGCTTATAATGTTTTTTCTTAATACTTATTCCATTGGTCGATTGGAATGGATTTTAATGATATGAGTATACATGACTTTCTTTTATATCTAGGTCTTGTCTTTCCCGTGTATTTTGGCTATGCCAACTTTTCGCATCAAGAAAAATCTTCTTTACCGTTAAAAAAACAGATCCAATGCCCTAAACTTCATTCTATCTAAAACTCCTATAATTGAGAAAATAGAATCAAACAAAAACCAACTTCTCACCCTTTTTTATCAGTAAATAATACGACCTTCTCACCCTTACATCACCAAACCTCCAAAGCCTTAAACAAGAAAAAATAAAAGACATAAAAGACACACAAGATCCATAGCTTGAGACTGTGTAATGCTTAGGGCATGCCCTTCATGCATTAGTTTATTCACTCGCTTTGATGGCAAAGGTTCCTTTCTAGCTATCAAAGAGGACTAATAGAGACAAAGATACATTTCTGTACTTCTTTGTAGCGATAACTACATCAAAACTTGATGACAAAGTGTTTTTTTAATAATCTTGGTGACAGTTTACAACCAAGTTAGCTTTGTCTACTAGCATTCGGCCCTATATTTCTACAAGAGGTGGAGGGAAAGAAAAAGGTAAAATAATTTTCAAATGACACCAGAGGTAAATAATGTCCATTGCATTTTGAACTAATCTCATTTTAGAATACATGGAAAAAAATAGTGCAACTCCACCCTCATTTTCTTCATCCATATTTCTTTGAGTAACTTAAAAAAGCCTATCGTTTTCAATGTTGCCCGACAGATACTTAACAAACGGTATATTGAAAAATGCCAAAAGAAAAAGGAACGGAACGAAGCTGACCATGCAGCGGCAAGAGCATGCCCAAATTCGTGCACAGTTACAGAAATCAAGGTAGAAAGAAATATATAGCCAGCATCGGCAAGCGACATGCTCAAACCAGAGACCTACGCATGCAGAAAATAGGACAGAGTCGTTTTGATTAATAATTCAGCATCAGCATCACGGCAACTACAACAACAACGACAAAGGAAAGAATCAAAATACTAACTGAGGGAGAAAACCCGAACAGTAAGGCGGTAGAAAGATTTCCGAGCTTTGTGTTTGGTGGGAACAGAAACAGGGCTTTGCCTAATTCCCAAAGGAGGATCTGGTGGGGAGAAAAATTAGTGAGCTGGGAACCGAGATATCATACGTCAAAGCAAAATTGGAAGACAAAGATTAATTTTTAAGCAAAGGAAGAGGTTCTGTCTGGTAGAGACCATACCATAGTAACGCCAATAAGTGCAGTTAGGCCAAAACCAACCCCAATGGAAAACCATACTCTCAAACTCCTATACGAATGAATGCGAGGCACAGTCAGTCAGTCAATACGTAATTAACAGTTTTCACAAGTTCTCTATTAACACTAACGAGAAGACAAAGAAGGATTAATAACAACAGTAAGATGCAGGGAAGATGCGAAAACCTGGCATGTCTCCGTCCAAAACGGAAAAGGGGTTGATTGAGAACAGAGATTTTATAGTCGCAGTACCTGTGGGAGTGGTAAGACATTCATATTATCAATTGAATTACGGAAGGAATTTGAGATAAACTAGAGAGAGTGAGCAAAGTCTGAGATACTGACCAACAGGAAATGGTGTTGGAGAGGCTGGGGGTGGTGGCGACAGTGGTTGTACGGAAAGGCAGGAGGGAGGGAGTGTGAGATCGAGTGCGTCCCCTCCCAAACCTTCTCACTCGTCTCCCTTCCATTTCCATCACTGCAATTTCAGTCCAGTTTACTCCCCACTGCGTCTTCTTTCCTCATACGCACAGTTATACCTCGATCGTCTAGTTTGCTTCTTGATTTTGAGCATCATAGTTTTAAAGCAATTTTTGAAAGAAATTCCATTTCAGTTAGCATTCCGGTTGAATTACTGGCAGGGGCGGAACGGGATTTAATGTTAGGGAGACATCAATTTAGAATTTTCTTTTTTAAATTAAGCTTAGAATAAAATTTTTCTATTATCTTTTTAAAAATAAAATTTTTGATAATTAATTTTAACAATCTAAAATTATTGTTTTCTTTAAATTATTATATAAAAATAACAGTCTAAATTGTCTAAGCAAATGAGAGTAAATTAATAATACTAATAATAATAGTAGATTCGACAGCACACTTTCTTTAAGTTAAATAATAAAACCTAAAATTAATCAAACAAAAAGTAGATTCTAGAATGCTTAAGTTCAATAATAAAAAATTAAAATGATAAGTTTGCGTTAAATAAATAAGAGTATAAGCTGTTAGACTCGAGAACCTGGGTCTGAAAAGTGAGATCGACGACTTGAAAGCTCAAAGTGAAATCAATGTTGAAGACTCGCACGCTTTGACGTAGAGATCAACGTCTCACTTCGCAAGAAAGTTTTCTATTGCAGGAAACGCCATAGACTCGCAAGAAGATGAAAAGCTTAGCAATGTCAAATTTCAATGTGGGTTTTGTTTGGAAGAAGAAATAGGTTATAGTTCAGCAACATCACGGGAAGAACGAAAAAGAAATAGCTCAGTAAATTGGAAGTAATTATTTTTCTTTTAGAAGTAATTTTTTTCTTAGTTTTGTTTGTCTATTTGGAAGAAAAGTTTTTCTTTAGAAAGTGATTTGTTTTTCTATCAAAAGAGAAAGAACTAGGCAGTCTCGAGCTCACAACGGTTTCAGATTTTCCAATAATTCGAGGGATAGACTTTAGAGATAGTTAAGCAACTGGACAAAACATCACCATGGAACTAGTCCATAGCCTATATCGTATTCCTCCACACTGGAAGTCAGTACACTAAATATTTTTGAAGTCTTTTTTATACTTTGCAACATAAAATCCGTACTTGTGTGTTGGGTAATTTCAATTTTAGGGAGGTTAAATAAAGTAACGAAGAGTAATTTCAATTTTGTAGGGGCTAAATAAGGTATGAACTTTTTAGATATTATATTAAGAAAAATGCTAATAATCTGTATACTAATTTGATTTTTCAAAAAAGTTTGGGGGTTACCAGTGTAAACGTAGTTTAGCCCCTGATTACTGGATCAGCAATGTCTCGTTATTGTTGCACTCATACATACCATCTCGAGTGTTTTCTTTCTTTTTTTGAGGTATATCATTAAATTTATATTTGAAATTGCGTGATTAAAAATATAATTTATAATTTTAGGGTTTATATAACTTATAACTTAAATAATAAGTTTTATATTTTAAAAGATATTTCTTATTTAATAGATATGTATCTAAAGTATTTTTAAAATTAATTACAATAATTTTCTCAAAATATACAATTATCTACAATAAGTTTTTTATAAAAGCTATAATTTGGTACTTTTTAAAAAAGTTGACTTTTAAATTTTTTTAATTGATTAAAACACTTTCTATAAAATTATTAAACATGTCATTTTTTTTAAAAGTGACTTTAATTGTTTAAAAGCACTTTTTAAGTTTCTAAACGCAACTCCAAACAGGTTCTAAAGTCCCGTTTGGTTGTTAAACTCATCTAAGTTCAATTCCAATAAGTTTATTTTTAAGTTAAATCTAACACCTAAACACTCAATTCTTAAATTACTAAATTCATCTCAACTCAAAACCTATTTATACATAAAATCCACAATATTTTTTAATTCAACACTTTTTTACATGTAGGAACTACAATCTTTTTCAATTTTCCATAAATATATCTAAACTCATCTTATCATCTAACCACATTTAAATTATCTTAGATAAACCTTACGAAACTCACTCAATCATCTCAATTCACTACTAGTTATAAAGAATTTAACTCAACTCAACATCCAAACGCAGACTAAAAAATTTGCTACTTACAAGCGAATTTGTGAACCTATGATGCGTACCAATGTCTCTACTTTCATATCCAAAATTGTTTGCAACCAAATTTTTTTCGAGATTAACTATATATAATTATATAGTTCCTCTTTAGGCAGGTCCATCCTATATATAGAGTTTAATGGACACTAATAAACAACTATCACATTAGCATCTTACACAAATATAATTTACATCTACTCATGCCATAGCAATTACCCATATAACTTTTATGACTTTTAAGAACTCTTCCACAAAACCTTTCGACATCCCCTCTCCCAACCCTTTGACGGAAAACAATTCTAAACCACAGGTGAGAAACATATCCACAAAACATTAAGATGCCCATGATTAATGTAGCGTGAGAAAGGCATCTTCACTCGTGTATTCTAAACTCAATGAGGTAATTTAAAAGAGCAATGGCAAGATTTAGAACAAGAATATAGGGAAGTCGTATTTGTGTCCTTTTTTCAAAAATTATTCTTTAGAGAAGTCGAGAGAGGGAGGGTTAGGGTTAGGGTTAGGGTTAGGGTTAGGGTTAGGGTTGTTTCTTTCTTCCAAACTTTTTTTACAACATAAAATTAATCCCTACGATTATGAATAGTTGATTAAACAATTAAATATTTTACAACATAAAATTGCTTCTTTCTTTTAAACTTTTAGATATCACAAGATTGGTTTTGGCGTGGCATCCAATGTGCGATGTCGGTGGACTATTTCAGGGTGTAGTAAAGGCTTAAGTAAGGCATTAGGTCAAAGGTCAAAAATTGTGTTGATTTCGGACCTCTATGTTTGTTCTTTGCTTAAGCTTCCGTGATAGATTATGGTCTCATCGATGCATTCGAAGGTTTTGGTCCCTCTGGAATTTTTTTTTTTTTGCATATTTCACGTACAAATTAGCCATTGATGTAGCTTCAGTACCTTAAATGGATAATGTGGCTTTTGGGCCCTTCAAGTCTTCTAACGCATTGGAGTGAAAGAACCTTCTCCAATTTTGCCATAGCAAGCCAAGGGCTTGGAGGGCATTTCTAGAGAGAGAGAGAGAGAGAGGGTGACAGAGGGAAGGAGAGGGAGATGAGACCTGCTCCTTGAATCTTTTCCAGAGAAATGTTTCCAACCAATGAGGGGAAGAAGAAAATGAGAGAGAGAGAGAGAGGAAGCAGGAGGAGACCAACGAGGAAGTTTTCCTCTGAAAGGCATATCATAATAGATGTGGTGTATGGCTTACGTGATACATTATGATTTGACTATATTATAAAAGGAAAAATGGGTTAGACTTGTTTGAAGTCATTCTCACAGTTATATAACTAATCATCGAGCAAGGTGATAGACACACTTGATTAGTTGGTCAAAGAAAGGGGTATTTTTTTTTCCATTTCCATCACTGCAATTTCAATCCAGTTTACGCCACTTCATGAGTGTTTATAGCTGACTATTAATAGCTGAATCACACTTAGATGCCCCATTTACATAATCCCCCCTTTGGATAAGTGTGGCACAAATATAGAAAAATCTCTCTCCAATATAATTTTTTTTATAGGAAAACCAAAACTTTATTCATATAAGACAGTACAAAGAAGAATCCAACCAAAAGAAATTAGCAATTACATCGAGGTAAGAACCCCATTATAAACTAATTTCCGAGACACTCAAACCAAGCTTGGCAAGAGTATGGGCTACATTATTGCAACTTCTGTTTACGTGATGGAAATGGCACGATTGAAAAAAGGTTTGAGATTTTCTTGACTTCACTCACAATGTTGCCCACCATAGCCATAGATTGGCCTTCTCGATTAAGTTCATCAATAGCCAAGAGAGAATTCGATTCCAGTGATAAATGATGAATTCAAAGATGAAGACATAGTTGTAGTCCCTTGAGAATTGCAAGACTTTCAAGTTTGAAAACATTTAAAAATGCCCTTTCTCTCAATACCACTCATATGCCTGCAACAAAACCATCTTCAAAAAAAGCACTATCTACATTCAATTTGAAGGTACCCAATGGTAGGCATTCCCATCTACAATGGTACCGAATTACAGATAGAGATTTATTCCTCAGTTCCCGAAATCCTTTCTTTATAGCCAAAGCACTCCCCAACACAGTTTCAACAGACAAATATTTTTCCTCAAAAATCTTCACGTTTCTTCTATATAGCAGCTCCAGCAAATTAAAAAGAACAATTCCATCAATTCTACACAATTTTAATGGAGTAGATTAAGAGCAACATCAATAAATAAACTTTGTTCAGTGATTTGCAACTGCTTTGAAATATGTTTTATCCAGATATCTCGAACCGAGGGAAACAAATTAAAGCATGCAACGTATCTTCTCTACTAGCATCATAGAAAACATAGTTTCTCGCAATATTTACATGTTTATTTTGAAGATTATGTTTAGTCAAAAGAACTCATTTTGTTGCCTTCCATGCAAACATTTTTGTTTTAGTAGGGAGTTTTATTGCCCATATCGATTTCCACAGTTTTCTAATGATAACAGAATTCGATGCTTCCCCATGTTGTGACACCATATGTGCTAATCTAAACACTATGGCCATACTAAGACTGATTTGCCCCAGCGCTATCTATCTCGTTGACCACCACTTGTACATCTCCTTCAAAAATTACATGTTGTAGACCCGGTTCTATGCACAAAACAGTAGCCCTTTCAAGAGTTAATATTTTTGCTAGTATAGGAGACTTAACAAATCCCTTTGACCACCCCACAGAGGCAATAATTTCCCATTCACTATCACAGATTACCACCCTTCCCCCCATCACATTCTTAGATAGATCTAAAGCTGCATCCCAATTACATTTATACCAATTAATAAGTGGTTTACGCCATCTGGCAATGCAGTTTCTAGGTAGATTGCTCATTGGAAGTAATTGGTTCAACACTTGAGCATGACAAAAAGTGTCAACCTCCACATGAGCAGATTGCCACACCTAAAAAGGACTAGTACATGTGTCTTGAAGAATGCATTTGTTGCGCCTTAACCAAATACATCTAAAGACAGTAGCAAATTCTTCAAGTTTCTCTATTGAATATTTCTCAAAAAGGTCAAGCCAAACTTCTTTAAAGGACATATCCATGCAAGCAAACTTATGTAATGAGCTAGCATTGTCAGACCAAATATCTTGTGCCACAACACATCTCCATAAAACACGAGATATTGTTTCCTATTCTTTAGAACATAGTGAGCATAGGCTGCTCTTAGAGACTTTCCTCAGTGTCAGATTTAGACAAGTTGGCCGGATCTTAGTAATTGCCCGCCACATAAAGACGTTCACTTTGTTAGGCACTTTAAGGCTCCATAAGTTCTTCCACATGGCCAAACATGGCTTGTCCCGAGAGCCCTTACTTATAGCAGCAGAATGTATGTTGCAACAAAGGTCATAAGCTGACTTTACTGCGAACTGGCCATCTTTAGAAAAATCCCAAATCAATTTGTCCTCTGATCTTAGGTAACTCATATGGATACTTTTTATGACAGCAACCTTTTGAGGAAGAAGATCTTATCAATTAAATCATATTTCCAGTTCCCACTAGGAGTAAACAGCTAATCAACCTTAGCATCTCTAGGAAGAATACATGCAGGAGACTGGACCATTCCAGTGGATTGAGTGGGTAGCCACCTATCATCCCATATGTGAATATTGGCTCCATTTACAACTCTCTATCTTGCCCCTTCTTTAATCAAGGAACGGACAACTCAAATACTTCTCCAAATCATTAATGATAGGTTGCCTTTCTTTGCTTTTAAGATGCCCCTGTGTTTGTAATATTTCTCACACATCACCCTTGCCACTAGGATTTGTGGGTTAGTGTAGAGCCTCCAAAATTGCTTTGCTAGCATTGTTAAATTGAAACTTTCAATATCTCGGAAGCCCATCCCCCCTTGCCCCTTAGGAATACCCATAGAACTCCATTTCTTCCAATGTATCTTCTTTGTGTTGTCCATATTGTCCCCCAAAAAATCAGCAATCTTTTGGGTTATCTCATTGCATAGTCTTCTTGGCAATTTAAAAATTGACATAGCATAAGTTGGTATAGCTTAAAGGACAGATTTTATGAGCACCTATTTTCTAGCTTGGGAGAGGAATTTGTTTTGCCAATTACTTATTTTCTTTGCCACTCTCTCCTTTAATGACTCAAAAGCTTCATACTTCCTCCTCCCCACCATTGCAGATAACCCCAAATACATTTCAGCATCTTTACATTCTTTTGCCCCACTTGCTTGGATCAAATGATAATTTGCTGATATGCTGGTATTTGTATTAAAAAATAGTGAAGTCTTTCCCAAATTGAGTTGTTGAACAGAGGCATGACCATAAACAGCAAGTACATCTTTCAGATTGTCCCATTGATCCATATCAAACTTGCAAAAAATGACACAATCATCGCAAACATAAGGTGACTTAGACAATAGCCCCCTCTACTTATTTCCACACCCTTAATCAAGTTCTCAGATTCCACAAAATTGAGCAGGGAAGTCAGACCCTCTACACAATAAAAATAGATACGGGGTTAGGGGATCCTCCTGCTTTAAACCTCTAGAAGGGACAAAAGTTTTGATAATCTAACCATTCACTAAAATTAAGTATTTAACCAAAGTTACACATGTCATAATCAGCTTAACCAATTTCTCACTAAATCCCATTTTTAGCACCCTTAAATAGCCACACTCCACCTTATGATGCCTTTGATATATCAAGTTTTATAGCCATATGACCCCCCTCCCCTTCAATCTAAATTTCATAGTGTATAAGGCTTCACAGGCTATTATAATATTATTAGAAACACATCGACTAGGTATTAATGCACTTTGGTTTAGGAAAGTTATATTGGGCATCACTGTTTTCATCTTATTAGCAAGTACTTTGGCTATTATTTCGTACACTATATTGCATAAGCTTTTAAGGCGATAATCACTAAGAGAGATGGGTCGAGCAATCGTTGGTATAAGTACCAAATTGGTATGATTGATCTTCTCATTAAAGCAGCCTCCATTCAGAAAACTTAAGACTACCTTAGAAATCTTATCCCCTACCACTGACCAATTATCTTGATAAAAGTAAGGACCAAAGCCATCTGCCTAGGGACCTTGAATGGATCCATTTGACTTATAGCAATGTCAACTTCAAATTTAGAAAAAACCATATCTAAAGCTGCCCTCATATCCTCATTTACTCGAGTGTCCAAATGTTGATGTTGAGAACCATCACTGATAATAGAATTAGAAGGATAACCAGAAGTATAAATTTGCTGAAAGTGATCAACAAATACCTGTTGAATTGCTCTCTGACCCTACCAGAAATTTGCATTTGAGTCTTGGACTTCCATGATTCTATTCCTTCTTAATCTTTGGGTGGCACAACTATGGAATTATCTAGTATTCCGATATCAAGATCTATACAAGTTCCATTTGGCCCTTTATTTTCACTTTACATCCTTCTAGTCAAGTAAAAGATTCACTTCCTGCTTTAGAGCCTGTAATTCAGCAACATGTTCTCGATTCTCTGACTCTTGCAATCTGTCAATTGCCTTTTATAATTCAGCTATTCTCTTCTCCCCCCCAAGCGTCTGGTTTGTGACCACTCACTAAAAGTCGTTTTGCTTCTGCCCAAAATATTGTGAACTGAAGACAACCTCGTATTACCACTTATCTCTCCATCCCAAATACCCACCAGTAATCTCTTACATTCAACGTCTTTATTCTAAGTATCTTTATATTTGAACCCTCTGCATGATTGCTCCAGAATCCTATTTCTCCTAAAAAAAGAGATAAGAAATGGCTTGTGGTTAGAGCTACATGCCGACAATGTCCATACTAAAACCTTATTACTCTTTTCCAACCAAAGAGAATTAACAAATACCCTATCAAGTCTCTCATTTGTGTAGCTTCCATTAGAGTGATTATTCGACCAGTAAACCAATTCCCATTACAACCAACATCAACGAGGTCATTACTTTTAATGACCTTAGAGAGATACCTCATTTGTGACTCTGGCCCTGTTCTCCCCCCATTTTTTCTGACTGTGACGGGATCTCGTTGAAATCACTCATCAAACACCAAGGATGAAGATGAGGGTTTAATCGAGATATCAAAGCCCAAGACTGTCCCCTGCAACTTGTATTCAGTTCGCCATAAAACCTAGTAATAAGAGACACTCTTTGGTTTCTCATCCCTGTTAGCCATCCATTGATATGTCTTAGAGAGAAATTTCAGATTTCCAACTAGACTCTGTTCTTCCATAACATAGCCAAACCCCCGCTTTGTCCCATAGGTTCCATTACAAAACATCCACTAAACCCCAGTCTACACCTTATTCTTTCCATCTTTGCCGTAAAAGTAAGTGTTTCACAGAGAAACACAATACCGAGAGACTTTTCCTTTACCATAAAGCAAAGGTCATGAACTGACCGAGGGTTTCCAAACCCTCGGCAATTCTAGCATAGGGAAGTTATGGCGAACAACGGGGCTGCCTAGCAGCCTCTGCTGATGCGCCATCACGATCTGCACTTAAAGGGCCACAGATGCTTGCATTTTCTTCCTCCCTCATCATCTGATTGTTCATAGAAGAAAGAGGGTGAACCATTTCGCTTGTAACCAGATAAAGGAATAGAAGATTGACCCATTCGAACCCTCTGCTTTGCTTTGCATTTCCATTTTCCCCCTTTAGCCATCTGAGCATCCACCACAGGAGAGCCATTAGTACCATCTCCAAGAACACCTTTCCTTTTGGACGATCTTAATTCCTCAATAATAATGGGCATTCTAGAAACAACCTTGCCATTGAACGAAAATAAGAATTTTGGGCTAGATTTTGTCGACTGGTTCTTATGGCCCAAAGAGGGAGAAACCCTTCCATTCCCTTTTTTGCTACCAAACCGCCCTTATTGGGATGTTCCAGTGAGCTTAGGCCCATGCTCTTGATTAGTATGCCCAGTAGCCCAAGGCATTGCAACCCTTGAGGAAATGCAACTATCATCCTTTTCAATTGACTTACTAGTTCCCGAATTCAGAATAACTACCCAACTTTCATCACCCATCGGTAACTGATCCTCCTGCTGCCACCACCCTGATCAGAATTGCCACTATTCCTTCCACCATAGTGCACTGGTGAGCCATTTGAAGACCCCTTATCCCTTGATGAATTGGTTGTGGGTTGAACTTTCCAGCCTCCCAAAGTCAAGGCTCTCAACTATGGACCAAATTGATGTGCATAGGATTGATTCTGCGTGCTTGATGGTCGATCACACCCATTTGCCCCATGCACCATCCTGCCACAAGAGAAATACATTTTGGGGAGTTTCTCATATCTAATCGAGATCCTTAAACACTCTCTGTTCCAGTTGATCTTCCTGCCACAAGCAATGGGTTTCAAAACAAAAAGTTCCACCAAAATTCTCAAAGCGCGACCCCACTTAACCACCTCTCCCAACACATCAACTTCAAGAGTAGAGTCAATTGAATCACCAACTTATTCTCCAATTTTGCGTTACACATGGGCCATAAGAAGATTAAAGAGATGAATCCAAAACCTTTAAGTATCAAATTTCAACTTATTGGGTTGCACATTAATGTTCATTGGCTTAAGTACCATTAAATGATTGTCATGATTGCCAAACAACTATGGATATGATTCATAAACTCGATATCTATCCCGAATAGTAGAGAAAATAAGTGCATAGATGTTGTCCCCTAATACTTTAACAGTGAAGGGAGATTCAACCTTCCATATTCGCTGCATAGTAGTTCTCAAAATGTTATACCGATACGATGATCTACATAAACCTTTCCACTCAAACTCTTGTAGCCATCGCAACGCACTTCATCCACATCACTCGCCTCCACAACAATTGCAGTGCTTTCATCCTTTGCCAATTGTAGGGACCTCCAAGCATCACTTAAATCTTTCATATACTACTAGAAAACCCACCCAATTTCGGTGAAAAATCTTCTTGCTCCCAGAACTGCAATGAGATAAGGATGATACCTTTCTCACCTACGAACCCAATACCCTAGGACAAACGTAGAGCATGAGAAGAAATTTTCATAATTGTCATAGCATTACGAGTTGAATGTTAATATGCACTCTTTTATTTTTTTTTAAATAAATTCATCATGCTGCTTTTCATTAATCATCAGGAAAACATTACAGCATATCACGTTGAATGTTAACACGTACTCTTTTTAATTAGAAATATTATACCTATAACTTGTTTTTGATTTTTTGATATAAAGTTTCTAATTAGAAAATATTTCAATTTTCAAAATGCTACCTGTCGTTTGCCGACGTGGGTATGTCACAAACTGCAAACATTTCACGTTTCTCTTCCCCCCGCCCCCAAAAAGCGGCATCAACCCAGTCTTCGGACCAGAAGCCAGGAATCGAAACCCATCACGATATTGCAGATCCCTCATCCCAGACCCTGGCAACAGTCTGCCTTCCCCAACACACAGCGAGAGAGAGAGAGAAAGAGAGCGACCGAGCGAGTTGGAATCGATGATACTTCTGCAATCTCATTCAAGATTTCTCCTTCAGACCTTGCAGAATCGAGTTCAGAAGTGGGTTTCCTCTCTCTTTCTCAAATCAAATTTTATACGGTTCTCTCATTTATCTTTCGGAATTAGGAGAGTGCTTTATGTACAACTGTAATTCTCGAATTCACATCGTAGGTTGTTATTGTCTATTAAATCATTGTTGTGGCCATTGTTTACCATTTCCGAAAAGAATACCTCGCTCCTGTTACTAGGCCTTATAGTTGGTCATCACTTATGTTCACGAACCTCTGTTTTATTACTTTCAAATATATGATTGGAGTCTTTTTGCCATCCCTACATTTATTAATGTGCATAATTTTTCATCACATGTTGATATTGCCAACTTGTTACTCTGCTTTGTTTTCAAATCCGGCCTTCCATTTTCCAGTCAAGTGGATTATTTATTAATTCGAATGGGTTTCTTTCATATTGAAAAGATTAGTTGCCAGAGGTTTACTAAATAAATTGTTTGCTTAAGATGATCACAATCTAAATTTAAAAGACAGTCTCCAATAATCAAGATCTGGGAAAACTTTGGAACCTCGTAAACTAACGTATTCATTGGTTTTCAGGAGAAGAAGCATATAATGCGTTAGCTCTCCAATTTTTATTTTGTGACAAATTGACCCCACACATGCATGGATTTTTATTTTATTTTATTCTAATCGTATTTTTCACTACCCAATTCGATTACTAATTGATAGTTTCCTTAGTTGCTGTGATGATGCTGATGCTTGTTCCAGCACTCATTCATCTCTTAGCTTCTTATATAGTGGTCACTTACCCAAAAAAAAAAAAAAACAGGGAAGTGAACTCGATCTTCCTTTGCAATGATGGACTTGCACAGCATGCTGATTTCATTATTTTTCTGCAGTCTTGAAAAAGGAGTTGAATTGGATTACCACTGGGTTGAGTTTAATGATGTTCGCTACCATATTCAGGTAATTTAACTTATCAGCCTTTTTGCTTAACATTTCTGTGGAAGAAAGAGCACAATTATGAGTAAACTTGTAACAAAGGATCTTATATTAACCAATTTTTTAGCTATCCTAATATTTATTTGAATCTGGTAGTTTTGTCCTGTGGGGGTATGAGTATCTGGTTTTTTCATCTGTGCGCCAAAAATCTATTGTAGGTGTCAATGAAGAATTCACACATCTTGCTGCTGTCAGTGTCGTTACCTACTCCTCCTCCAGATGCCATCTTTTTTGGTGGACTTCCTTTTGGAGCTATTGAAGCAATAAAAGCTGCATATGGTGTGGTTGTACAAATTCTTGATCCACCAAGGGATGGATTTAATCTCACTTTGAAACTGAATTTGTCCAAACTTCCTGCAGATGAAGGTTCAACGAGTTCCTTTTCTAAGGTCATTATTAGCTTGCTGTTGATAAGCTGAAGCATTTAGGAGCCCTTGTTAAACATCTCCATCATTAATCAAATTTTTAAGATTATGCCTAAAATATTTCTTTTACTTCCTGACAAGAGTATTTTTATTAAATTTTTTAAACCAAACTTTTATACCATTCATTCAATACATGGGTAAATTTTGTGTCAATGATCAGTTACAATGAACTTATTATTGAAATGTTTAGGAGTTGTAACTGAAATTGTATGACATGTGGGAAGAAGTTAAAAATGTTTGGAACTATGTCTGACTCTGCATATTGTAATATTTATGCAGCCCAAGGAAGCAACATATGAATTAAAAGGACTGTTCACAGTTTGATCATGTATGTTGTATGGACTGTATGCCTCTTGTATTATTTCTATGGGGTTAGACTAATTTGTATTATTTGGTTCTTTTGCTGAACTGATTCTGGATTGTGTTACTTTTTAGATATTTTCATTGTGATGGTTTTAGTGCAGTTTATGCAACATGTTGTAAAGAATAAACTCCTCTCCCATTGGATTTGCCTCTAAACCTCACCCCAGCAGATGAATGGAAGAAATAAATGAGCTAGGATTTTCCATAATTTTCCTTAACTTGCATGACTGATTGAAATATCCATCCATACTTCTAGGCTTTGATGCATAGCTAAAGATTTTGATTAGGTTTAGGTGATTGTCTGCAAATAGCAGTTCCTTTCTCAATTGAAGTAACATTTGTTTGCAATATATACTCCTTACCATATTCAGGATGTCACTCCTCAAGTGAATGCTTTGTGAGCTATTTTGCTCTCATATAAATTTAATGTGCAACCAACTTGAAGACTAGGTGAATACAAAAGAGTAGCGTATAACCTGTGAATTTTGTTTTGGCTGTCTCTCATTGGCAAGTCACTGTGCCTGTTCTCCTGGGTTCAAGCCATTTCTCGAGTTAAAAAACTCTGCCTGAGGCTAGAACACGGCGCTTATTAGCACTATGCTCCCCCTTTGGTTTTGAGAGTGTAATACCTGGTGTTGAGAGAGCATAGGTAGTGAATGAGATCCCCCATTTCTTGAGATGGAGAGATTTTTACTCTTTATAATGATTATAAGGAACTTCAATTATTATTTTTTGATAAGTAAATAAATTTTATTGATCAAAGAACAAGCCAATTACAAAGCTCTAATGTCCTATGTAACAAATTTTATTGATCAAAGAATGACTCAGATCTAATACCATTTGTAACCTATAAAAAAAAAAAAAAATCATTTGTAACACCCCAATAAATGCCATTATGCCCAAGCTAGATCTGAGCCATACTCCAACAGATTTGGTGCCATTATGTCCAAAAAACTTCAATTATACCATTAACTAGCTCTGTTGAGTATGGCTCAGATCTAGCTTGGGCATAATGGCATTCATTGAGGTGTTACAAATGGTATTAGAATCCAACAGAAATGTGGGACTTGAGCCATGTCATCTATGATGGAATGACTTAATGAGGACCTAGGGAATTTAAGGGGGGAGATCTTAATACTCCATATTGAATGAGTATAGGTGGTGAATGAGATTTTACATTACTTGAAAATGAGAAATTCTTGCTCTTTATAATGATTTCAAGGGGATCTAGTTATATCATTGACTAGTTTTTTTGGAGTATGGCCTATATGTAGCTTGGGCCTCTTTGGGGAGCTACAAAGTGGTTGTAAGAAACTCTCTCTCTCTTTCTCTCTCTCTCTCAATGACATGAAAGGAAGAGGATTACCCTGTAGGACATTCCTTTTTAAAAGAAGATAATAGGGGAGTTTTTCTTTGTACACTTGTTTTACCCTAAACTTTTCATTTATTGGTTCTTAACACCTTGTGAGTACACAAATGGGAAAAAACTGTGTAAATATATATTTAAAGAAACAAAAGCAGTAAGTACAATATATGAAAGTATTCTATAGGTTATTCTATAGGTTATCTTGAACATATTATTTCTTTTGGTCTAGATGTAGGGTATCTGAGCAGACAGAACTTCTTAACAATGCAATCAAACAAGCCATAATGTGAAAAATTCGACTGTGCCTTCACCTTACATGTAGAAATAGCTTATAACAGATTGTTTGATATAAATTCAGTGAATTATATCTTTGCATAAGATTGTTTTGAACCATAAGGATAAAAAATACCTTCCATTAATTCACTTATCTATTATTATTTGTGTATTCTGTGGCTGAGTTACTATTTTTTGTTTTTAATGTTATTGGACTTTTTCCTTGTTGCTGTTTTGCAGAGTATAGACATGCTCTTTTGGTTAAGATTGCATCTGTGAGGGAAACAGTCCTTGGTGCTCCATTGAGAGTAATTCTAAAACAACTTGCTTCAAGGACTGTTGCTTCTAATATGGACCGGCTTGTTGCCATTCTGCATAGGCCAAACGAGTCTTTTTTCCTTGTTCCTCGGGTAAAAATATCATTTTGTTTCTTAACAGGTCAACATATTTTTGTTGCATAATTTTTTTATTTCTCTAGAACTTTGAACGATATCATTTGACCTTCATAGATTTATTTTTAGAGAGGTAGTATTAACTTGAAAATTACTCTTTACTCTCTTTCTCCCCTTGACAGTGAAGAAGGCATAGCCCTGTATACTTGGCAGTGCCCCCCTGCCCCACGCTGCAGTGAGCCTGCTTCGTGAGGTAGGGAAGGGACCCCCACCCTTCGGAACCCTCCTGCCCTGTGGGTCCACAGTGGGGCAGTGTGTGGGGGTGGGAAACCCTTCTCCCTACTCCATGTGCCCGTCCCGAGGGGCAGAGGAGGCCCTCTCCTTCCCTCAGTAGGGGAGAAATCCTCCTACCTCACTCCCCCACAAGTAGCTAGGGGACTTCTCTCCCCAACAGGAATTTCTTGGTACTTTTTAATTCCATATGGTTATCTTTGTTTTTTGACTCGTGGTATACCACAAGTTAATCATTATCGACGTTGTGTATCACATGACAAAAGCTTGGCAGGGTTTTTAAAATCAGCCAAAACTTTGTTTTTGAGTAGGAAGGAAGTCTTATTAATGTGTAGATCTAAGTACATGGGGTCTATACAATAGATACATTTAATTAGAAAGAGCAAAAGTTTTGTAAAAGTCTTGAGAACTAAAGTTGGAAGAACATATGTATGCTGAAAACCAGTGATATTCCAGGAATTAGTCACTTAAAACAGTTATTTGATGGTTTTAGGGGTATCCAAAATACTTGTCTTTTTGAAATCAAGAACGAATCTAGGATTCTTATATTAGGGAGCCAAATCATCTATTAAATTTAGTATAGAACAAAAATTATAACAGAACTCAAAAGTGTACATGAAAATATATCTGGTCAGCTACAAGCACAACCAACTTCAATTGGTCCTCGATATATTAATGAGTAGATCTAAGTACATAGGGTGTCTACATAATAATATATCATCTTAACAGGAGTAGATCTAAGTACTTATATAAAAAAAAAAACACGAGTAGATCTAAGTATGCAAGGTCTATACAATAGATCCCCAATGTTTAGCCTAATCTCAAACATCAGTGGTCCACAATTTCGAATTAAGCACAGTTAAATCTAATTCAATATTTAAAACACGTGATTATCTGATTACACAACTTTAAGAACCAAAATTCATAGTATTCAAATATGCACACTTTGAAATTCGATTCAAGTTTTCTCAATTTAATCATAATTAAATAAAGTTAGTTGATTGAATGTTCAATTCCAACATCTTATATAACACAACCATCAATTTCGTTATCCACCCAAATCATAAGAGTCTCTAATTTTGACTTATTAGTAATCAAAGATTTAATTTAATTTTCTTCCAAGTCAAAATTTCGTAACTTTTTTGACTTATTGAAAATCTTAAACTTTAATTTTTTTTAATTCTCAACAATGTAACTCAAATTAACTACAATTGATCCTATAAAATGATTTTTTTTGATGAGTAAACAAGTATTATTGTTGTTCTCTGACTTCCATGTTTTGTACTTCGGATCTTCTTTGTTTGGTGGGACTACTACTCCGGTGAGGTAGTCGTCTCTTCCCTTTCCACAAACAAACATCATTATTGATTGTGACCACTGAAGATAATTTTGTCCATTGAGTTTGTGCCCTGTAATGGGCAGAAGATTTCCATCTGATCCTCCATTGCTGCCTGTGGCTGGGGTTTCAGGATGGGAGGTGACTTCTGAGAAGGATTGGCTTTGCTGAGCCATTGTCATTCCGTATTTTGTCATCTATCTACAGGTCAGAGGTGGCTTCTCTGATACCATGTTGAATTTAGAGAAGAAAATAATTCTCGTATATTATTTATGATCAATGAACAGTTTGAATATATAATGGAAGGAAGAAATGTTCCTTTCACTATATTTGGTAACAAGACACTAATTACCACAAATCAGGAAACTAAGGAAACTACGAAATAGGAAACAAACTAATAGAGATATCAAGAATTATCTAGAATCTCTTTATTTCTAAATTAACATAGACAACTAATAATGAAATCAGACTGCTGCAGCTGTATCCCTGAAAATCAGGGATCGGGTATTTCCACTAGGATCACTTGGGTGTTTCTCATGAAAGAAAAATCAGAGGTTGGGCAAATCTTCAAGAATTTCAACAGCATGATTTAAACCCAATTCCATACCAAATCCAAATCTTTAGGACTGATAATGCAAAAGAATACTTAAACCACATTCTCGGAGATTACCTACAAAGTCAAGGCATTAACACCAAAGTTCATGTGTCGATATTTCTCAACAAAATGGAGTAGCGGAAAGAAAAGTAGACACATTCTAGAGGTTGCTAGATCACTTATGTTTTCCACTCATGTCCCAAAACAATTTTGGGGGGAAGCCATACTCACAACAACTTATCTCATAAACCGAATGCCTTCCCGTGTCTTAAACTTCCAAACACCGTGTCAACTCCTCCTTCACTCTTATCCCAACACCCGAATTGTCTCAACAATACAACTCAAAGTATTTGGGTGCTCCGTGTTTATCCATGTCCACCAACAACACCAAAGTAAACTCGACCCCAAAACACTCAAATGTATATTCCTTGGTTACTCTCCAAACCAAAAAAGGTACAAATGCTATTCTCCTGTTACAAAAAGACTATACAATTCCATGGATGTTACTTTCTTTGAACATCAACCTTACTACCCCAAATCTGATATTCAGGGGGAGAATCTCATACAGGAATACCAGGTTTGGGATATTGATGCCACAACATCCAACAACTACCCAAGTTCCCAAGTCACCATCCCTCCTATCTCAACTACTCCCACTCCAAACCAAAGCCACCAAACAGAAACCAGATTCTGATTCTGAAAATCTTCCTGATTCTGAAAATCTTCCACGAGAATCTGGAAATCTTCCACCAGAATTTGAAAATCCTCTATCTTCTTCAACTCTTGAAAATCCTCCACCTTCAACTCCTGCCCAATGTCCGAATCTTGCAATCAATGGTGAGTTTATTGTATATTCTCGGAAGAAGAAGATCCAAGAAGATTTAGAGCAACAAGCACTTCCCAAGCAAAGTCAAGAATCTGACCCGAATGCAAGAACACATAAAAATTTACCAGGTAACCCTAGCTCTGAATTCATCACTAGTGAGTCTATTGCTAATGACCTTGATTGTTCCATTGCTTTAAGGAAAGGTAGGAGGTCATGTACCAGTCATCCAATCTATAACTTTGTCTCTTATAAAGGGTTGTCACCTAGCTTCCAAACATTTGTGGCAAATTTGAACAAAGTGCATGTTCCTAACTCCATTCAAGAAGCCATTTCAATTTCGGAATGGAAGACTGCAGTGTGGGAAGAAATGCAGGGACTAAAGAAAAATGGAACTTGGGAGATTTCAGACCTACCGAGTGGGAAACATCCAGTAGGATGTAAATGGATATTCACTGTCAAATACAAGGCTGGCGGAAGAGTGGACAGATTTAAAGCGCGATTGGTTGCAAAAGGGTTCACTCAATCCTATGGCATAGACTACCAAGAGACGTTTGCTCCACTAGCCAAATTAAACACCATTTGGGTACTACTATCATTGGCTGCCAATCTTGACTGGCCTCTCCACTAACTTGATGTGAAGGAATGCCTTCCTCAATGGAGACCTTACAGAAGGAGTCTACATGGACATTCCTCCTGGCTTTGAAATAAAGGCAACTATGAATAAGGTGTGTAAGCTCAAGAAATCCCTTTATGGATTGAAGCAATCTCCAAGAGTTTGGTTTGACAGATTCAACAAAACAATGAAGAAGTATGGGTATTCTCAGTGTCAAGCAAATCACACTTTGTTTATTAAACACTCAACCAAAGGAAAGTTGGCGATTCTCATTGTGTATGTAGATGACATCATCTTAACAGGTGATGATGAAGATGAACTGATCAAGCTCAAAACCCTACTTGCCAAAAAATTTGAAACCAAGGATCTTGGGAGCCTAAAATATTTCCTTGGAATGGAAGTAGCCCTGTCAAGCAAGGGAATTTTAGTGTCACAAAGGGAGTATGTACTAGATCTTCTTAAAGAGACGGGAATGCTTGGGTGCAAATCGGCTGAAACACCCATGGACTCAAGTACTAAAATTGGAGCTAATAAGGACAATGTTCCAGTGGACAAAGGAAGATATCAAAGACTTGTTGGGAAGCTGATTTATCTCTCACACACCAGACCTGATATTGGGTTCTCGGTTAGTGTAGTTAGTCAATTCATGAATGATCCAACTGAAGAACATATAGAAGCTGTCTAGCGGATACTAAGATATCTTAAAATGACACCAGGTGAAGGCTTGTACTTTAGGAAAAACACAAGGAAAGATATTGAAGTGTTTGTTGATGCTGACTGGGCTGGATCAATAACTAACCGAAGGTCAACATCTGGTTATTGTATGTATGTGTGGGAAATTTAGTAACATGGCGAAGTAAGAAACAACCAGTAGTTTCTCGAAGCAGTGCAGAAGCGGAATTCAAAGCTATGGCACTCGGAATTTGTGAGGGAATATGGCTAGAAAGACTAATGAGGGAACTAGGAATCATCACTTTTGAACCAATGAAGGTATTATGTGACAATCAGTTAGCTATTAACATCGCAAAGAATCCGGTGCATCATGACAGGACAAAACATGTGGAGATAGATCACCACTTCATAAAGGAGAAGATAGAAAATGGGACAGTTAGTCTGCTATACACACCAACAAGTCAGCAAATGGCAGATATCCTCACTAAAGCTCTACCAAGGAAGAATTTTGAAGATTTGAGTATCAAGTTTGGCTTGATTAACATCTACGCCTAGCTTGAGGGGGAGTGTGGAATACCCGATCCCTAATTTTCAGGGATACAGCTGCAGCAGTCTGATTTTATTATTAATTCCTGATATCTTTATTAGTTTGTTTCCTATTTCGTAGTTTCCTATTTTGCTAGTTTCTTGATTTGTGGTAATTAGTATCTTGTTACCAAATATAGTGAAATGAACGTTTCTTCCTTCCATTATATATTCAGACTGTACATTGATCATGAATAATATATAAGAATTATTTTCTTCTCTAAATTCAACAATTATTAATCAAAGAATGGGCATGAATGCCCATTACAAAGGAAGTGCCCTAAACTAATGGGGCACATTAGAAACAAGAAAGTTATGTAGGTCCATGCCATTAAAGTCTAAAAGTATTGGCATTAGATTGACTAAAAGTTTTTTTCAAAAAAGTACAAATTTGCATACATATCACAAAATTTTGGTCATATTTGATCAATAGTGGGGAGAAAAAAGTAGAAAAAGAGAACAAAAGTTCTCTTACTTTTCAAAAGTGAATAGTAAATTCAAAATTTTCTTCAAATTTCTCCTCACTATTAATCAAATATGACCAAAATTTTTTTATGTGTGCAAATTTGTACTTTTTTGAAGAAAACTTTTAGCCAATCTAATACCAATGCTCTAAGGCAATAGTCCAAGTACAAAGAGTTCTAAAAAAGAAAAATTTTAGCTCCTCCAAAGATATCTCTGTCCTCAAATGTCCGCTCATTGCGATCCTGTCACAAGTACCACATAATGCAAATGTGTATCATCTTCCAAACCGCTCTAATCTGTTGCGGGCCATGAATAGTGGTCCAGCATGCCATAGTTGCCACAACTGAGTCCGGCATTACCCATGCGAGGTCCAATCTGCTGAACACCTTGTTCCAGAGGAACCCGGCTGTGTCACAATGTAGGAGTAAGTGATTCACTGACTCTCCCCCTCGTCGACACATGCAACACCAATCGGCAATGATTATCCTCATTTTCCTCAAAGTATCCGTGGTGAGGATTTTGCCTAAAGAAGCCGTCCACACAAAAAAAAAGAAGCTTTGGGGGGTGCCTTGTGACGCCAAAGCTGTTTCCATGGGAACTGTGTATTAGGATCTTGCGTGAGTGCTTTGTAAGAAGATCGGACAGTAACAACCCCTTTCTGTGTAGGCGTCCATCACAAACCATCTTCATGCTCAACATTTGGGCGAATGGAATATATTAGACCGTAAAAATCTTCTAAGCTGTTTATCTCCCAGTCTTAGCTGCCCGAATGAAAGTTATATTCCAATGAACCTGCCCTCCTGAGAAGCCCCTCACCTCCTCCACCGTGGTGTCTTTGTCACTTGCAATCTGGAAAAGAGACGGGAGAATAATTCTTGTAGAGCTCTATTACTGCACCAAGCGTTCTTCTAGAATCTAAATTTGGATCCCGTACCCACCTGAAGCCTAGTGTGGCTATGGAAAGTCCTCCATCCTCTTCTAATATGCTTCCAAAACCCCATTCCATAAGGTCCACTAACCTCTCTGGTGCACCATCCGCCCCCTAGCTCTCCATATTTGTTTTCAATTGCCATTTTCCATTGGGCATCCGACCCGTTGTTGTATCTCCATAGCCATTTGCCAAGTAGTGCCTTGTTGAATAACCTCAAATTTCTAATACCCAAACCATCATTCGAAATTGTGCGACACACCTTCTCTCACTTGACTAGATGGAACTTAAATTCCTCCTCCATGCCTCTCCATAAAAAATCACGTCGCAACTTCTTAATACGGCTTGCCATACTAGCCAATATAGGAAAAAGAGAAAGGAAGTACGTCGGCAAGTTAGAAAGAGTGCTCTTGATCAATGTAATTTGATCACCCTTGGACAAGTACATTCTCTTTTATCCTGCTAGTTTTCTTTCTCTTTTTTCGATTGCCGCATCCCAAAAGTCCGGCCAACTCTCGCATATTTTGAACATCCCCCACTGGCACCATCTCAGATTTGTTGCAGTCCACTTTCAAACCTGAAATTGCTTCGAAACAGAGAAGCAGCGCCTTTAGCGTACCTGTTCTTGTTCGGCCTCGCATAAAATGAGCGTGTCATCTGCAAACAACAAATGATAAATATTAGTGATACCTCCTATTTGGAGTCCCAATTGGGAAACCACTTACCAGACCGTTATCAACCAGAGCCGAAAGCATCATGCTCAGTGCTTCTATCACAATAACTAAGAGTAAGGGAGATACCGGATCTCCTTGACGCAACCCACGTGAGCTTGAGAAGAAACCCTCAGGACATCCATTAATTAAAATGGAGAATCTTGCCGTGGAGATGCACTACCTAATCTAAGTCCTCCACCTCCTCAAAACCACAACGGCCAAGCAGGTATAGAAGGAACTCCCAATTTACGTGATCATGAGCCTTTTTCATATCTAGCTTGCATAAGATTCCTTTCTTTCTAGACTTTAACGGCTATCCAGACATTCATTTGCAATTAGTGCTGCGTCAAAAATATGCCTGCCCTTAATGAAAGCGTTTTGAGGTTTTGTGACAATCTTCCCTAACACCTCACTTAGTCGATTTGCCAATATTTTTGAGATAATCTTGTACACTATTTATCAGACTAATAGGCCGGAAATTCGAGATCTCTATTGCCCCCACTTTTTTAGCTAATAAAGCGTGAAAAGTTGTGTTGAGACTCCTTTCAAATTTTCCAGTTGTGAAGAACTCCTGAAACACTTTCATTAAGTCATCCTTTATCACATCCCATCACTTTTGGAAGAAACTCATTGAAAAACCATCTGGTCACAGAGCCTTATCTTTTACTATCTTTCTTACTACATTGTACACCTCATCTTCCTCGAATGCTCTTTTCAAGCGACTAGCATCGCTTGGGCCTATAGCTTCCAAGGTGAGGCCATTGAGGGTCAGTCTCCATCCCATTTGCTCCGTAAGAAGTTTCTTGAAAAAATCCACAATATGATTTTGACTAATCCCTTGTTCTCGATACTCTACCCCATCAATTTTCAGCACTTCAATGTTGTTATTTCTTTGATTTGAGTTGGCAATACGATGGAAATACTTTGTACTACGGTCCCCTTCCTTTAACCAAAGTGTCCTGGACTTTTGTCGCCATGACGTCTCTTCTAAAAGTAACATCCTCTCAAGATTTTCGACCAAATGAGTATTCTGTTCTTGTTCCTCCTTCGTAAGTGGCCGCTCCTCTTGAAGCCTTTCAATCTCTTGAATTTCCAACTTCTTGGCATTCTTATTTTCCCTAATATTTTCAAAAGATTGAATGTTTCATAACTTCAAATCTCTCTTTAATACTCTCAACTTGTTTGCAAAAATGAAGTTAGGGGTCCCATCAAATTCATAGGAAGTCCACCATTGTCTGACCGGGTCCTGGAAACCTTTAGATTGCAAGCACATATTCTCAAATTTAAAGTATCTATGGCCACTCTGAATGCCCGCCACAATCCAACATGATAGGCCAATGATCTGAGAATAATCGTTTCAACCGTTTTTGCCAAAGATCCAGAAAGTGGCATTCCAACTCTGGCGAAATTAAAAAATGGCCCAATTGAGACTAAGTCTTGTTATTTGACCAAGTGGCAGGGCCCCCTGCGAGTGGTAAATCCACCAGGTTCAAATTGGAAATGCACTCCGAGAAATACAAACTTGCAAGCCTCACTTGTCTGCTTCCAAAGCTTTCACTTGGGAATCTGACTATATTGAAATCTCTCCCAATACACCAAGGAAGGTCCCATCAACTGTATACCCCGGCTAGTTCATCCCACAATATTCTTCTGTCGGCAGCAACATTTAGTCCATAGACACCTGCAAAAACCCACAAGAAATTAATAGATAAACATTTGAAAGAACATGCTACCATATATCTTCCGATAAAGTCTTCCATTTTCTCCACCACCTGCCTATCCCACATCACCAATACTCCTCTTGAAGCCCCTATCGATGCCATAAACACCCAACCCACATGATTACCGCTCCAGAGATTGACATACGATTTTCCTGTCTTCTGTCTTTAGTTTTGTCTCATGTAAGCTCACAATGTCCGCTTTCCATTCTCGAAGCAAATTACGAATCTGGAGCCGTTTATTAACCTCATTGAGTCCACGAACATTCCAAGACACGATCTTTGGCTTCGTTGGATAGCCGCATGCCCCTTCCCTTTTAACCCTTTTAACCTTTCCTTGCTGGGATTGCCTTTAGGGTTTAACGACCAGGTCAAACAATTAAGCTCCCTCATTTGCTTTGATCCCCCTTTCCTTTTTTGTTTGTGACCCTCAACAATGGCAGTTATTAAGGCCATGAATTGCTCTTCAAAACCATCACACTTGATTCCCACAACGTGTTGCAACTCCTTTGCCTTATGAATAATACAATCTGTCGTTAAGTCAGGAAAAAAAGTGTTCAATAGAGTGGGGGTTTCCAAACTCCTCCCCCATCAAAATCTTGTCCAGGCCTATCTGTCCATCCGCCTTAGGGATAAACATTTCATCCTCCACAGATAGCATAAGATTATCCGAGTCTCCTGAGCCATTGTCCATGTCACTGCCTGAACCACTGTCAGTATCTTCTAATATGAAGTCGTCGGGATGGTGCATATTGGTGTTCGCTGGCAGCAAGAGAAGCGGGTTTCGAGCTGTTGGAGGATTTTGCGCACCCTTCACTGGAGAAAATTGGGTTTCGAGCTGAACCATGGTAGTTGAAATCACACATCAACATCAACATACCCCCATGTATTAAATTTTGGAGGGGGGAAAAAAAGTGTCAGTTGAATCAGGTTAGCTTAAGGGTCATGGGTTACAGGTTTTTGTCTGGAATTCATATTTGCCTTGATGAGTGCGGTGGTTGGGATCTCCTTGCCAAAAAAGTTCGTCTCTATTTCAGTAGGTCAACATTGGCCTAAAATCATCTAGTTGGTGATCTTTTGACAAGGAAGGCCATATTCTTTCTTTCATAATTTGGCATTAATGGTGGAGGGTGGTAGCTTCTTCTCTCTCGATGCAAGGGTTTTTTGCCTCTATATGTAGCATTTTACTAGGTTGGGGTCTCTCCTGGAATTGCAAATACCTCACTATTCATAAATTAAATCTACTAACCTCATTGTCTAGTGTATTACATAGACCCCATCTTCTTCAAGTGATACACTCTTGAGTGTATGTTTGGGATTGCAGTATAAAATATAGCTTATAACTTTAGTGTTTATAGCTTATAACTTAAATAAGAATCTCTATATTTCAAAAGTTGTTTACTGTTTGGTAAACATGTATCGAAAGCACTTTTAAAGTTAGTTATAATATTTTTGAAAATATATATAGTTATCCGCAAGAGTTTTTTGATAAAAACTTCATTTTGGTGCTTTTTGAAAAAGCCGACTTTTAGTTTTTTTACTACTTAAAGCACTTTTTATAAAGTCGCCAAATATGTAATTTAAAAAAAAAATGCTTTTAGCAGCTTAAAAGTACTTTTTAAGTTTTGAAACGGAACTCCAAATAGGCTCCAACTCTAGTTGCATTGATATATATGTTTTGATAGAACATATCTGAAATTCAGGGTTTTGTTTGTTTTTTTTTTTTGGCGAAACAGAGCACAGTATAATTTTGGGGTCATTGTATATGTTTTCATCACATTCATTATTCTGTGTGAAGGTGCATGCTTAAAACTTGCTGACAGAATGTTATAATATTTATTTCTAACAGATAGAAAAGGTGACAGTGGTGTTTCCTATGAGATTTAAAGACTCCATAGATATTGTTCTTGCCACTTCCTTCCTGCAGGTACAATAATTTTTAATCTAATAACTGATTTCATGCAAATGCGGGTTTTGGTTTTTGGAGAATTATGAGTGGACTCTCACCTTTTTGTTGATGGTCCTATGAAGGCCTTTCACACATGGAATTTAATACAACTTACACATATGTATGGTGATTCTGTTGCTGACACTTGCAAGCATATCTTTATGATATGTTTGCCTTAATCCACTTCTGTGTTATTAACTTATTTGTAGTTTTTCACTTCCATGTTTGTTTATCATGTAGGAGTTTGTGGAAGCAAGGCGTACAACTGGACTCCATAATGCTCCTTCTTGTTTGTGGTCTGCATCTGCTCCTCTAGAACTGAAGGGAGCTCCTGCAGAAGCATTATTGGCAAATGCAGGATTTGTTACATTTGGTAAATGTAGAAAAATGGATGGAGTTGGTTTTTCCTATATTTTCTCACCATAACAAACTGCATTGTTTGATGCAGTTATTTCCCCGCGTCACGTGGAAGGCAAAAAGCTGGACCGTACAGTTTGGAGTTTATCTACGTTTCACGCTTATGTTAGTTATCATGTTAAAGTGAGATTTCTTTCACCTAATTTCCCTGAATCTTGCTTCCTTTATCTCTGATTTTTTTTTTTCACGGGCTTGGAAATTGTGAAATACATAAAAAAAAAATAAAAAATACTAAAAAGTAATACTTGTCCTTATATTATTGCAATATTTATGGAAAAGAAGCAGTAAAGCACCTGCTTACACAGTTTACACTTGCATGTTCGAACTTTTAAATGAGATAGAAAACGTGAATCATTTTGGGTAAGGGTCCTGCTAGGGCCACTGATATGGCCCCAAGGATTCCTACCGATAAGTGTAAAATGTATTTTTTATTTGTGTGTGTGTGTTTTTTTTTTTCAAGTATTTTTTAAATATTTTTAAACATTTAAAAAGTAAAAAGAAAAAAAATTCACAAATTCATTTGAAAACACTTCCTTGACAATTGAGTAAAAAATAAATAAAAATAAAATCGGTAGATTTTGTCATGCTGCATCCTCGGTGGATGCAGCATTTTCCTTTGGTAAAGGTACATCTAGTGAGTAGCTTCAGCTGGAAACGACACCTATGTGTTTGTAATCAGATTGTTTTGATAATTTTGGATTATATTTAGTTAATTTTAAGGATCATACAAGTTCTATACTTTGTGCTTGGGTATATGCATGTGCGTCTGTACCACTTCAAATATGTCATGTTTAAGTTAGAGTGTGATGTAGCTTGTCGTAGTGAGAAGCTTAATCTGCCAACATGAAAATCTCACAACTCTTTTTTGCAAACAAAGAACCAATTCCAAGGTCATAGGGATATAAAGAAAACTCTTCCAAGAGGATTGTATGGATTTAAAATTAGAAAAATAACTCATGCAGCCAAACGCCTTAGAGTACTTAAATAATGTAAAGAAATTTAACCAAATCGAAATCCTAAGAGATGTGGATTTTAAATTATTGCAAGTTTGTTCAAGCCACAATCTCAAGTGTGTCGCACAAGTTTTAGTTGCGAATTTCATTCAACTGAATATCTTGTGAGAGCCTTGTGGACTCTCAAGAAGAGCCACTCAATGGGCCTTCAACTGACAGGATCATGAGAAGTTTAAAGGCTTGCTCAACAGATGCTTGTGCATCTTGTGTATTTTTGTATTTTTACTCCATTATGGGGTTTACTTCTTTCTCTCAAACTTCTCCACGAACCCATTGGCAATTTGGTCCACAGCACAGCAGAGTGCTTGCTACTATGTTTGCTCTAACCTGTTAAATGCATGCAGCAGGTGCTCTGTCTAGGAAAGGTGATGGTCGTACAACACTTTAATTGGGTGACATTGCATGTTCAATAGTAAATGATCTATATTTCACGATGATCTCAATTCTTAGAAAAACTTTGGAGAGATTCACAATCATGGGTGCTACAAAATATTGATTTGTTTCCTCATTTATCTTGAAATCTAATGTCTTGTTATCCATTTAAAAATCATTAAGATGTGTTAATATGGTATGACTCATTCTCCTAGACTAAGATTAATTAAGAACCTTTTTTCTGATATCAGCTTTCTGCTTTTCATTTGGGAAAGAAACCTTGATCTGTTTGAATGTGTAAAATGGTGGTATGTGGATTTTATTAGGTCCTATCAGCCACTATGGGTCTATTTTTGGCGTGCAAAGTTTTCACTTTATTAGCATGCTTCTTTTTATATATTTTTGGATATATTTTATATCTGTTCCATACATATTCCTCAACAGTGTTCTGAGGGTTTTATGCATACAAGGATGCGACGTCGCGTGGAATCTTTGATTCAGGTACTATTTTTGGTCAATCTCTCTTTCCTATAGTTTCTGAAAGTGGTCCTTTAGATTGATTTTTTGTAAATGTTTTGATTTTTTGTAAAGGAGATAAATGTGAAAAAATCTATCTGCCAATGAGGGACTAGAAATTGACCGAAATTCTTAAAATCCATTACACCTCCTTCATGAAGGCCTCAGCTTGTTGGGAATAGCTCATTACTGAGTGAAGCTTGTAAATTTGCCTAATACTTAATTTTCAATGAGTGATTCTAGCTGCTTCGGTCCAAAGCCAGAACTGCAATGGAAATTCACATGGCATTGATTGCAGTAGCAGTAGGAATTTTCTGTATACTGACACAACCTTAGAAATGCTTTTTATTAAAGCAATTAGAAAGGGGATTCAAATCACATGAAAGGGGCTTCGAAAGATGAAAGAGCTAGTTAAGGCCAATACAAGCCTATTTTCCTTTGGTGATGCAGCAGATGCACAATAGCCATAAACATAGGATAGGGTCGCCAACCTGGTCCTCACTACAAACAAAATGGATGATAAAGTAAAGAAGCCATAGCCATAACTTAGATCTCTTTTTCTCCTTTACGGTCATTACATGTATGGTGCAGATTTGTTAAGGTCGTTATTGTATTCTTCCCATGCCATGCTCTTTTTTGTTGGGGGGGTCATTACTCTCTTTTTGTGCCTTGTTGAGGCTGCATCGCACTCTTGTGGAGGGCTTCAGTCCTTGGTTCAATTATTATTTTTTAGCATCTAACTGGGTTATCCGCTGTCAGTAGTAAAGTTGATGGCATCTGGGGGAGGTGCATTTGTGGTTGGGAGTATTTGGAGAGAAGTTCCTGTATTGTTGGTGTGCTGATTAAAGTGAGAGGAATGAAGGGTATTGACAATATTATGAGAAAGCTTGTTATGGAGCTTTTTGGCCATCTAAAACCAGATGATGCATTAGATGGAATGAGAAGGCCTGAAATGGCCAACCAGTGTCATGTTTACTGCAAATGGTTAGCAATGTGTTTGGGTTGAAGGAAGTGAAGGGAAGTGGATGAACGATATGTGAAATGGATTAAACTCAGAAGCACTTCCCACATTTAGATGTTTATATGAAATGTTTACGTTGAATCTAGTGAACCGCACGTGGTTAACAGTGTGTTTGGATTGAAAGATGTGGATGAAAGAGAAGTGAAATGTATTAAAATCAGAAACATTTCCCACGGTGTCATGTTTAAGGGAAATGGGGAAAAGAGTATATAGAAACAGAAGTGAGCCTTCATTGTTGTTGTTGTTGTAAGAGTTCAACTGCCCCTAATCAATCAGACAAACTAAAGGGTAAAGGATTATGCACTTAAGTGCAAGAATTTATGTTCTTTGATAATATATATTTTGTTTTTGATGAGTAATGTAAAGTTTTGTTAAGACAAAAGAGCAATGCTAGAGACAAACGCCAAGGACAGACGCTAACTGATATAACATGATAAATAAAATGCATCGTTTTCATTTCCTTCAGTTTTGAATCCATTTCTTCATTCCTCACCTCATAAATATTGTGCTGCACACAACAGTCACAAAATATCACAGATTATCAGTTGGCATTTGTCCCTAGCATCTTTGATTCTTAAATGCCTTTATCATTTGAAGACATTCTTGAATTGGTTCTTATTTCCAATGAGTGCCAGTAGGGCCACCTGGGTGCTTTGTAGATTGAACATGGAGAAGGCCTGATCATGGGAATTGGAGATCCTGGATCTATTATCTGAAAAGCTGCGCATTTGGAGAGAAATGGTATGCGTTGATCACCCAATGCATATCTACAGTGTACTCCCATGGATTTCTTTGGTAGTACTTGAGATTTACGCCAAGAAGAACCTTTGTCTCTTATGCTGTTTATAATTTTTTTCCCTGCTTTTGACCTCTCGTAAAATTTTATTATAGGTTAAAGGGTTATGTAGCTCCCCTATTGGGAGGGTCCGAGGGAGGAATTTGTTGATCCCCAATGAGGGGAATTTCCTAGTGGATTGGTGGTTAATGTGAACCTTTGTCAAGAAAGAGGTTGTCATTGAATTCAATTCCTTCAGCTGAAGGAGAATCCATCAACGCTAGAATGTGCATTGGAGTTGTCCATTTTAAGGTGCTTGATGAGAGTATTGTCATCTCCGTGAAAGAAAGCAGTGGGAGCATGTAGCTTGCCAAAAAATGGAAAGTAGACTTTGCGGTGGCACGAAGGGGCCATGTGGGAAAGGGCAAATCTTCTAATGGTGGGGAGGCATGTAGAGAGATGGTGGATCAAGAGCTCTGGATCCACCCTTTAATGACAAGAAAGTGAGAAAAAAAAACTGATGAAAGGACAAGGAGAAGAAAAAAGAGAGATCTTTGGATTTGTTGTGGGAGGAGGGGCTTCTTTCTTCCTCTCTTTAATTTGGGAGTGGTGGATTCCGGTGGGGACAAGGATTTGTGGGGGAAGAGCTGTTCATGAGATTTTTTTTTTTCACATGTATTCTATCACTAAATTAATTTGGTTGAAGTGTTTTGTAGCCACATTCTTGTTTGTGCTTTGTTTTGTTGACGTAAACAAGAAGGCGCACAGGATATTCTCATGCGCTCATGGAACTCACATTTATTAATTCTGCAGGCTCTAGATCGTGCCAAGCCCGAGTCTGAGAGTCCAAAGAAAAAAGTGCAAAGCAGATCCTTCAAACGACTGGTTTGTCTCGCAGATGCTTTTCCTATCTTAATGCCATAACAGTATATATACTTACAATTTTTAGCTCACTTTGCTTTTTTTATGCTTTTCCTGTTCCTCTTTACTTAAAAAAAAAAAAAAAAAAAATCTTTGCACCGGATTTTAGAGCCTCAATGAAGCAAGGACCAATTCGAGTCATAAAGATTGAGTTGGTACAGGATGGGTTCATCTGTTTGGACAATGAGAAGCCGAGGCATTGCATCCTATATGCCAGGGAAGACTACTCCAAGTGCTTCTATTTTATTTTCCAAAATTGAAAAAAGAAAAAGGAAAGAAAAGCACATATTTATTCAGTTTGCTAATTTGATACAATTTTGTTTGTAGTTTGGGTCTTTAGTGAATGGTAAAATGTTGCTTTGTTTAGGTCAATTTTGGGGGTCAATTATTTTCTTTTCTTCCTGGTTTGAAACATTAATTTCACACACACTAATGCCTTCAATTTTGGACTTTAGACTTGGAGGACTTGTCATGTCTAAAACGCTCCTTGCTCTATTGTTACCAAGGGCAGGACACCCTACCTCCTCTACTATTGCATTATTATCAGTATTTTTTTTCTTTTTACCATTTTGAATCTAGATTAAAAATTTCAGAATGAGTTTTTTGCATAATCTAGAAGAAAATAAATTCAATCAACTAACGTAATTATATAAATTAATTTAAAATAATTTTGATTTTATAAAAGTACTCAAAGACCAAAAAAAAGTCAATATTTAAAAAATCAAATTTATTTTTAATTAAATTACATGATTACGTTGATTGATTGAGTTTATTTCCTTTTACATAACGCAAGAAGGTCATGTCATAAGTTTTTTAGTCTAGATTTAATGAGCAGGAAAAAAAGGTCGTTGGATAGTAAAACAGTAGTAAAGAAGATTAAAGAAGATTAAGGATATCATCATCCTATTACCAATCCCATTAAAATGGAAAGCTCCATGCTGCTCTTGGGAAGAAATAAGCCTACAAAGACATGATTGCTGGCGATATATGCAGGGCCTGAACAATCGTCTTTTTATCTAAGAGTTCAATGGAAAGTCCAAAAATCTTGTAATGAGTGAAATCTCAATGGGAAATGATACACCCACATCAATTTAAACAACGATTTATACAACAGCCTAAGTGGCATTAGTTATTCTTTTCATTAGTTCTTCTAGAAGGGATTGATGTTGTAAAAACTAAAAAGGTCCCAGATTCAGAATTTCAAACTCCAACGCATAAGAGCTCTAATGAAACAACTGAACCTCAACAACCAGATCAAGCTCATAAACAGAAGGCCTAATCTCAACAACCAGATATTACTCAAAAACGAAACAAACAAGAAAATCAAGATAAAGAGTAAGGGAGCAAATCTAGGAGATAACAATTTTGTAAATTTGAAATATTTATTTGAAATACTTGTAACAGATTCTATCTACTATTGGTCTATAAAGAAAACGTGAATCCTCCAAACAAAGCAAGAGAGGAAAACATTTCTTTCCTCAAGCTAGCCTCTCTCAACAAAGAAATCAAACCCTCAATATACAAAAGGAAAGATAAAGGGACAATGAGTCACTTTGCTCAAATCCCTAGACGATATAACAGGCCCTTCAAGTTTTCAATTAATCAAAATAGAGAAGGAAACTGATCTAACACAACACATAATAAGATTAGTAAATTTTGGGTGAAATCCCATCACATCCATCACAAATTTAATAAAACAACATTCTACCCTATCGTAAGTCTTACTCATATCTAATTTTAGGGACATAAAACCTTTGTTTCTTTTTCTTTTGTGTTTGAGATAATATACTAATTTATAGGCAATTAACATATTATCAAAAATAAGCTCAGGAACAAAAGCACTTTGACTCTCACTAATGACACTAGATAAAATTGATTTTAGCCTATTGAAAAGAACCTTAACAATGATTTTATAAATAACATTACAAAGGCTAATAGGCCTATAATCACTCACTTTAGATGTTTTTTTTTTTTTAGGAATAAGAGTAATATGAGTTTGGTTGATAGAGGAAGGAAAAACCTGAGTTCAATGCTTATCGTACTGTTGAAGTAACAAAGCTACCAACCATATGCTAATATTTCTGAAAAAATATTTGTGACATTCCATCAGGTCCTAGGGCCTTCGTAGGATCCATTTGATGGAGAGCTTCCTTCACTTCATCGGCTTGAAACTTTCTAATTAATTCCAGATTAATATGAGTAGAAACTCTTCAAACTAGAGGTTCCAGAAAGTCTACAGCATTAGAAGGACTAGAGCTTGTGAATAATGACTGAAAGTAGTTCAAAACAACTTGTCCCTGTTGCCCCTTCATGCCACACCTCATTATCATCTTGAATTTTCATGATCTTGATTTTTCTCTTCCTCTGAGTTACTTTCATGTGAAAGTACTTGATATTATTGTCGCTCTTTTTTAACCACAAAGCCTTATATAGTTGATGCCAAATGATCTCATTTCTTTCCATCCAAAGCTGAACTACTTCTTTGGGCCTGATTCTTTGCATCAATATTTACCTTGTGAGATCCCTCACATGCAGATGTTCCATATTCTTCTGAGTCTTGTTAAGTCTCTGTTGAACATGTCCAAAAACACTTTTATTCCAAACCCCCAATTGAGTTCCACAATCCTGAATTTTGGTAGCAACATTTCTCATGCTAGACTGACTAAAAAATTGTCTCTAAACACCATAAATAATAGCCTCACAATTCTTCTCCCCACCCACATAGCCTCAAACTTAAAGAATTTTTTCTGAATAAGCTATTGCACCATGTATGTCTTTTGCATTAGGAAAACAATTACACCAAGAAGAATTATCTAGAAATCTGTCCAGTCTTTCATTGATACATTGGTGACCATGTCTTCCATTGCACCAAGTGTAAATATTTCCAGAGTAACCCAAATCACACAAATCACAGGCCTCCATGAACTCCCGAAAATCATTTAATTGTCTTTCAGGTCTAGGAATTCCTCCATTCTTCTCATGATGAAAAAGTAGTTCATTAAAATCATCCATAACAACCCACGTTTCACCTTGATTTCTACACAAAGATCTAAGAAGATTCCAAATACGATAGCGTAAGTGGGTTTTGGGAAAGCCATAAACAACAGTTAAAAACCATTGACCCATTGGCATATTAACATCTTTTACAGTAGCATCAAAATGATTAGAGGAATAATTGATAATATTCAAATCTGTAGGAAAACTAACTTACTTTCCTTTGGTATTGTATTAATCTTAAATAGAAATTACAGGTGTGAGTAACGGTTATGTACAGCTAACATCATGGCTGTCTATTGTGCTATACATGGAAATATAATCACTGCCTATTATGCTATACATGGAAAATAAGATCGTATACAAAACAGAGTAAGGAATTAAATATGTGAGGAAGTCATGGAGAGAGAATCATGGTTGACAGACTTCCTCATGGAGAGAGAATCATGGTTGACAGATCGTATCTCTTCATCCCCCCTCAAGCTCAAGGCGGTATTGGACTGATGAAGAGCTTGCTTCTATTCGGTAGAAACTTGGCAGCACACAATGGTTTTGTAAATATATCGGCTATTTGATCTGGACCAGAGATATGTTGCAGAGAAAGAATACCACGAGCAACTTGTTCCCGAACGAAATGAACATCGATTTCGATATGTTTCGTGCGATGATGAAAAACGGGATTCTTGGCCATATTGATAGCACTGATGTTGTCGCAATATAATGTGGGAGTAGGAATTAAATAGCCGATGCTTTTCAGAAGATGCATAAACCACATAAGTTCAGCTGTGGTGGAGGCCAAAGCTCGATATTCGGCTTCCGCTGTGGAACGAGACACAGTAGCTTGCTTTTTAGCTCCCCAGGATAACAAGTTATCACCCATATAGATAGCAAACCCAGTTGTAGAACGTCTATCATCCCTGGATCCGGCCCAGTCCGCATCACAAAAACCACGCAGGGCAATGACTGGAGCTTGCACAAAATTAAGGCCAATATTAAGAGTACCTTTGAGGTACCGAAAGATACGCTTAACGGCAATGAGATGAGTGTCTCGAGGATTTTGCATGAACTGACAAATATTGTTGACCGCATAGGAAATATCAGGGCGTGTCAAGGTGAGATATTGTAGTGAACCAACAAGGCGCCGATAATAGCTTGGATCAGCTAGGGGGACTCCCTCATTAGCAGTCAACGATGTACCAGAGGCCATAGGAGTGGAGACTGGTTTCGCACCATCCATACCAAATTTCTGAAGTAGAGAAAGTAGATAGCGAGTCTGAGTGACAGTGATGGTCGACTCATCTCGTGTAATTTGTAGGCCTAAAAAGAAATGGACATCGCCAAGATCCTTCATGTGAAAAGCAGTAGAGAGATGAGAAATAAAGCTGCTAATTTTTGAAGGAGAGCTCCCTGTTATAAGTATGTCATCGACATAAATTAAGAGCACAATTATATCTGATCCTTGACGTCGAGAAAACAAGGATTGATCATAGGGACATCGATGGAAACCCATTTGCTGAAGATAATTACTGAACTTCATATACCAAGCTCTTGGAGCCTGTTTTAAACCGTAGAGAGCTTTATGCAGTTGGCAAACATGATGAGGATGAGATGAGTCTTCAAAACCAGGTGGTTGAGATAAATATACACGCTCTTGTAAATCACCATGAAGAAAAGCGTTGCTTACATCAAGTTGTTTAATTGACCATCCTTGAGACAAACCAAGGGTGAGGATCAATCAGATGGTACCATGTTTAACCACTGGACTAAATGTTTCATCATAGTCCAAGCCAGGAAGTTGTGTGAAACCACGGGCCACGAGTCGAGCTTTATACCGTTCAATTGAGCCATCAGATCGTGTTTTAATTTTAAACACCCATTTGCTGCTAACCAAGTTCATGTCTGGTCTTCAAGGCACCAAAGTCCACGTGTTGTTGCTATGAAGAGCATTAATTTCAGCTTGCATGGCTTGCTGCCATTTTGGATCAGTGAGAGCATGCTTATATGTTCGACGCTCTTGTGGTTGGTTTGCAAGATCTGCAAGAAAACATGCAGGTATTGGATGTCTTGAAGAGAGGAAAACCTTAGGCTTTAATGAACCTGTTTGAGCCCGTGTGATCATGTGATGAGTGCGACGTGGAGCAGCTTGTGAGATGTCCTCAATTGTTGGAGAAGACAATTCGGAAGCATCCTGAAGAATAGTGTGAGTAGGAAGCTCCTGGCATGATGCGGACTGAGGCATTGAGGCAGAGTGTTGGGCAAAAGGAGATGACGGATGCTCATGGGCAACACGAGTGGCAGCTGCGGGTAAAGAATCCGATGGAAGAGATTGCAAAGCAGCAATTTGAAGAGGCCTGGGAAGAGCACGAACTTTGAAGGCATGAAAATCAGTTTTAGTGGACCCCTGTGTAGACTTAAATGGGAATGTGAATTCATCAAATCTTACATGCCGAGATATATATATGCGACCTGTTTGCATGTCTAAACATTGATACCCTTTGTGATGTGGAGAGTAGCCCAGAAACACGCAACGGATGGATTTATAGTCCAGTTTGGACCTTCCAAAAGGAGTAAGTAATGGGTAACATGCACACCCAAAGACTCGTAAAAGAGTATAGGATGGTGGTGATCCAAAAACAAGTTCATAAGGAGACTTGTTAGCCAGAATAGAAGTTGGAAGCCGATTGATAAGAAATACTGCAGTGGTAAATGCAGCTGTCCAAAATCGTGGCGGAATGGAGGCATTTGCCATTAACGTTAAACTAGTGTCCACAATATGCCTATGCCGACGTTCGGCCAACCCATTTTGCTCTGGTGTCCCAGGGCATGATAATCTGTGAATAATGCCATGGGCTACAAAATAATCTTGTAAACTTTGGTTAACATATTCGCCACCACCATCACTTTGAATTATTTTTACACGAGTATTGAACTGGTTAACCATTCGCTGAAGAAATGCAGGAAATATAGTGGCAACATCGGATTTACGAGCAATAGGAAAGTGCCATATATATCGAGAATATTCATCGACAATGATTAAATAAAATCGAAACCCATCATAGGAGGGGATTGTAGCAGGTCCCCACACATCGGTGTGAAGAGTATGTAAGAAGGTAGTAGCATAGGTCTCTCGAGAGCTAAATGGTAGTTTGGTTGATTTACCCAAAACACAACTTTCACAAAATGCAACATTTTTATTCAGAAATGGTAAAGATAAAAGTTGAAGAATTCTAGCTTGAGGGTGTCCAAGCCGAGCATGCCACAAGTTGCTAGGTACTTTAGTTGAGAGTAGACCAACTGGAGAATTTGAATGTTGTCGGAACTGGATTGGATACAAGCCATCAACCATTGAGCCCTTAAGTAGCACCTGCTTCGTCCTTATGTCCTTAAGAAGAAAGCCCCAAGGATAAAATATAAAATAACAGTTATGTTCCCTTGTAAGTTGAGAGACAGATAGCAATTTCTTTTTAATATCAGGAACAATAAGAACATGATTGAGCTTGATATTAGTAGCAGGTAGTGAGACGTGTCCAATACCAGATATGGGTAAACCATTTCCATTGCCAACCATAACAGAATCATTTCCAAGATAAGAATGAATACCTTGTACTTCACTGGTATCAGATGTCATATGATGATTTGCACCAGTGTCGGGGTACCAGGTGTCCTCTGGAGTATCGGCAACTTGGAGTGCAGCAAAAGCTTTGAATTGTTCTGCTTCCTCATCTGAGGCAAAGCATCCATCTGCTTTATGATTGGGGCCTCCACATCGAAAGCAAGTTATGCCCCCTCGTCCACGAGCAGAGCCACGTCCACCACGATTTGTGAATGTTTGAGAACGAGTTCCAGAATTACCTCTAGTTGAGCGTGAAAAACGAGCATCTTTTTGTTGAGATTGAGAAGTAGTTTGGTTGGGTGGAATATTACGACCACGAGAACCATGAGCTCCACGAGACTTTGTATTGGTTTTGCCACGGTTTGTGTAAAATGCAACATTAGGAGAAGTCACTCGTGCTGCTTGAAGACGAATTTCGAAATCACGTAATTTGCCGATGACCCCTTCAAGAGGTGGAAAAATATCCCGAGCATTTAAAGCTGCTACTATAGGATCAAACTCAGATCCTAAGCCTCGAAGAATACATATGATGAACTCATCGTCATCCATTGGCTTACCGGCACCTCGAAGAGACAAAGCTAGAGATTTAGCCTTGTGCAGGTAATCCTCTAAAGAAGAACTGCCTTTGTTGAGCGACTGCAACTCGCCCTTCATCTGTTGAAGACGATCCCGAGTATGACTACCATAAAGAGTCTCCAAAACATGCCAAGCATCATGAGAGGATTCACTATTGATGACTTGGGACAGGGGACCGTCGGACAGGGAGCTATTGATCCATCCAAGGATCAATTGATCAGTGCGCAGCCACATAGCTGCCGCTGGGTTGGTTCGAGACACACCATCTTCACCGGTGATGGTTTGCGACGGGCAAGGAACCTGATTTTGCACATAGCCGAGAAGACCATTGCCACGCAGAATGGGAATGACTTGGGCTTTCCACAAAAGATAATTGGTAGAAGCTAGCTTAATGGAGATATCAGGTAAATGAGGAGAAGATGGTGAAAATTCAAGAGAAGAAGGATTGGACACAGGTGGGATCGAAGAGGTAGAAGACTCCATCGTTGGTGATACCTCTAGGGTCTCTGATACCATGTAGGAAAACTAACTTACTTTCCTTTGGTATTGTATTAATCTTAAATAGAAATTACAGGTGTGAGTAACGGTTATGTACAGCTAACATCATGGCTGTCTATTGTGCTATACATGGAAATATAATCACTGCCTATTATGCTATACATGGAAAATAAGATCGTATACAAAACAGAGTAAGGAATTAAATATGTGAGGAAGTCATGGAGAGAGAATCATGGTTGACAGATCGTATCTCTTCAAAATCAACATCAGAACCCCATAAAATTGCAGTCCCCCCTTTTCTACCAACCGAACTAACAACCAAACAATTATGAAAACCTATCTTATAAGAACAAAATGTCGGTAGCTTCACTCTTGACCAGATCATAGAGTGTTCGAGTGCCATGTGTGTTTCCAAGCCCATATGCATTCCAACTCATGACCCTCATGTCTCCTGGTGGCACTGAAGCCCAGCAGCCGCCAATCAAGTTGCAGAACCAGTGGAGATCGCGCCATTAGCCAACGATACTTGATTATGCCTCTTAGTCTCTCTAACACCGAAAGAGCCTTGGCACATCCGAAGTTGAATCCCCTTTCATTTTTCTCGAACTCGGAATAGTCCTTTCTAATGTCGGGGACTTAGTTGTTGAATGAAGATCTATAGTTCTCTTCCATTTCCTACTGGAGGCCCATTAACCAACTTGATTGCTAGAGATTCACCTGAACTATTAACCAACTTGCAAGGACCATCTGCAAGTTTCGACCCTTTCAACAACTGCTCTGATTCCAAACCCATAGGCTGCACAAGCCCATCAACAAGCCCAACAGAAGGCAACCTCGTAGATATCAACAAAGGCTTCGATATTGGAGGGGCTATAGTTGAGATTGAGATTGTTTGTTGACCAGAAGCAGTTGTCTTCTCAGATTCATTCTCCAAGAAACCAGGTAACTACTTCCCATTAAATGACGTAACCTGACTTTTTGAAACCGCAACCAACTGGCCAGCAACTATTGAATCCCTTCTGATCTTTACGCCACCTGTTTCCCTTACCGAAAACTACGTGGTAAGTTGCTCATACATGGCGGCTAGAGTGGTTTCCAAGGTAGGACCAGCGTCCAGAGGCATATTGCCGTTAGAATCTTTTGACGGGCCTCCTTTACCATGATTACCTGCTACCATTGCCCGTAGCCAAGCACCATAAGAGAGTTGTAGAGAGTAGTGGGTGAAGAAAATCTCGTTACAGAGCAATCTTTCTCAGTGTGACCAATGCACCCACATTTGTAACAGGAATTAGGCAGCCGCTTGTAAGAAAATCGGATCCATACGGGCTTTCTAGTGCCAATATTAATTATTAATCCTCTCATCAAAGGTTTAAGAACATTAATAGCTACTCTCACTCTCTTGTGTTCACCCTAGGCTATTTTGCCATCAACTAGATCAACCTCTTCTGTTTTGCCAATCATGTTCCCAATATGTTGACCCACATATTCATTTCGTGCCTTGAAGGGGAGATCATGAAGTCGAATCCAAAATGAAGCCTCTGTAAATGAAATCTGATGAAGCTACTGACTTCCATCCATCTCTTTCATTAGAATAAGGTGCTTAGCAGAGGACCACGGGCCTCTTGAAGAACAACTTAGTGTCAAGGTCCTTGAAATGAACACGTTGTTAGCCTTGAGTACTCATTATAATGTTTCTCAGTGAAAAGCTTGAAAAGCAAGCATTTTGCACCGCATAACAGAGTATCTTCCAACTTAGTAGGATCTAGGACTAACTGTGAATTTTCTTCTTCCGTTAATGATAACCACTGATACATCTTACTCAATTTTCCTCCGTATTGAAGTAATCGATTCAACGAAACACTATAGACCGCACAAGGGCAGTATGATCGCCTTTACTAGGGTTCTAGAGAGGAAAGAGTGATCCATGAATTAAGAAAAAAATAAGATATCGCATATTTTTCACTTACACAAAACCACGACAATAATGGGGGTTTTAACTTTCATGCATTCAACGATAACGTTGAAAAGAAAATTACCAGCTTTGTATAAACTAAACAAGAGATTGAGAGACGGAGGTCTTACAAATCCTATGAGAAATAAAATTCGAGAATTTTGAGGATTGTGCCTGTTGTATAAACTGTTGAGTAAATTAATATGGCTTTATCATTTCTTATGCTCAAATATTCAACTGGTAATGCAAAGTCTTTAACCTCGGGCTTGAAAAATAAAATATAGAAAATTGGAAATGACATCCAATCATACAAACATCTATTCATTACCATTTCCTTCTAGTTTCATTGAAGGGTAGTGAGAAGGTTACTATTCTTTTATTATTTATTAGTGTATTTAATATATACATATTTTTTTATTTTAAAAATATTTTTTAACATTTTTAATTATTAAAAAATAAAAAAATTAATCATAAATAAAATTAAAAATTAAATACAAAAAAAAATTATAATAAATAATAAAATAATAGTAATACTATCCTTATCCTTAATTGAATGGTGGTAGGCTTCCCTCTCGTTTAGTTTAAGCCCCTAGACGATGGACATGATTGATTAGGTGAAGTGAATGTAGGAAAAGATTGATGATTGCTATCGGCAGGTGAGATAACAACTGAATTAAGTTTACCTTCCCCAGAGGTGAGAGAGAGTGAGAGAGAGAGAGAGGAAGAAGAGCGTGAGTGTTACTATTTCTCGCAATAATGTTGACGGGTAGTTTTTTTAGGGGATAAGGATATGGTCATACATATTATAGATTTCCATTTTTAAATCAAATGGGTTGAATACAAGAAATTAAGAAAGCTTATTTATTTATGTTATTTACTTATGGTTATATTTAAGCCTTGTTAACATGTGGATTAGAAATGGGTAGATATAATTAATTATACATGCTTATTTAAATCCATACTGCAATTGTTATTGTTGAAGAAACAACCTCAGACTTCAAATCCATTTTATATTTCCAAATTCATATCAAGCACCTCAGACACCTCTTTTAAACAAACTTCAAACATCTTTATTCCTTTTTTCTTGTTTCAACTTTCAAAAAGTAATCAAAAACCCATTTTATTATTATTTTTAATCAGAAATTTAGCCATGTTAAGATCTTCACCAAGACCATTCTCAGACAAGTCTTACAACTAGGAGTGAGAACAGCTCATTCATTTGGTCATTGATGGGGAAGAAACTGGTGCAGGAAATGGTGGAGGGCAGCTCTTTCTCAACACGGGATGAGCATGAACAACACCAAAGAATTCCACGCAAAGTAAATGACAAACAACCAAAAAAAAAAAAAAAAAAAAAACTACCTCGGAGGGCTCCTCACGTGATTGATTTAGCTGCTTTTATATCTTACATTAAAAATACGTGGCTGAGTAAAATCTCTTCTGGTTGTCAGTCTGTCTCTCTCTCTGAGAGAAGGCTTGGCTTGACTTGGCTTGGCTTGGATGGGCCCTGAATACCTCTGGATTTTCCATCTCTCTGCTTGTGTTTTTGCAGATCAAGCTCTGATAAATCATCCTCAAATTGATATCTTTAACAGTAGAAGAAATGATACATTGTAAAGGGCCAAATATATTAATTGTAAAAGGTTGTTGGTGGGTCCTACCCCCCACCTACTATGAACCAACATAATATAATTTAGGCTCGGACTTCTGGTCTGGAAGGAGGGTTGAGAGAGAGAGAGAGAGAGAGAGTGTGATCTTTACACTTTTTTTTTTTTTTTCAATTTTTTTTTTTGAATTTTCTTGAAGCAGAATTGTCTTGGAAAATTGGCTACTCGGATTCACTGTCCAAGCTCTCCATTCCTTTCAGACCCCTTCGCTTTTGCTGCATATTCCATCCCACAACAAGCAACAAACATGCAAATCGTTTTAGTCTTGCTGCAAATATTTTACAAATCATAATCATATCTAAAATAATCCCCAAAAGACCACTATTTGAAGGCGATGTTTCTACAATTCAAGATGAAGGGTTGATTTGCAAAGGAATTGTCTGGAACTCGAGAAGAAATAAGTAGGAAGAGTCAAGTTGTATTTTCCATCAAGAAAAGTAGATGGAAACACACCCAAAGTCAATCACATGATTGTGGAGAGAATGGACGAAGGAAAGAGAGGAAAATAAAAATTAAAAAAGCGAAGGACTCTAGAGAATGGGTCAAACAGATGAGAATCTAAAGATGTCCATGAAGGAGCTTGTGCAGTAATTTCCCATGTATGGCTATGCAACTCTGAAGATTGGAATTTGAAAACTCTCTTTTTCTTTTGGTAAATAACTGTGGGCGTACTAATCAATGTTGTGGGCGCCCCCTCTCTCTCCACAATCCCAAAAGCCAAAAGAAAAGAGGAAAACAAGCATCAATACCTTCTTCACACATTTCTTCTCCTTAACCTCATATCGATTCCTTGTCAAGTCAGACAGCCACATCCCTGGAAAACAATACTGCCAAAAACAAACATAGCCCACAATTTTATTTTATTTTTCTTATCTGTATGGAACAATTCTGAATAGTCAGCACCAAACAAAAAAAAAAGACAGCATTTAAAAAAAAAAAAGAAAAAAAAAGAGAGTCACTAAATAAAATAGATTATTATAATTATTAATATTTATGATTTTATCCCAACTTAATAGTTAATTGTAGAATACCTGCAGAGCTTTATCAATGTTCTTGGCTCTTTTCTTGGGTCTCTGAGAGAGTTTTGTGCCTTTCATTGCAAGGAAATCATCTTCTTTCTCCTTTCTCGACAGAGCAAGATAAATCCTGGGCCACTCGGTCACTTCAGCATTCACCTTTTCTCCTCCTCCTCCTCCAGTCAATGGAGCAGCAGTGTTAATAGGCCCAGCTTCCTGCTCTGAGTGTGCTTGGTTAGCAGAATCAAGATGATCACAGCATCCATTTAGCTTCTCCTTCTCATCTTTTGCAGACCCAGAATACGGATTCATCTTTCTATCAAGTTTCTCCGGAGGAGGAGATCGTTTTCCGGCCATAGATCTCGGCAATACTCGGCCACCGCTACCACCGTTTCTGGATGGTGACCCGTTTACTCCAGAACCAGATCGCTCCTCTAAATTCCTGGGCATCATGTGACCAACTAATATTATGTAATAGACGATGAAAAAGATTCCTGCTTTAGGGGTAAAGGCAGAGTAGATCAAGTTGAAAAGCTTTTTCTAAGACCCTAAAAAATAGAAAAAGGCGATTTTTCTCAATACCCACCCAAAAAAAAAAAAAAAAAATGCATTTAACATACTTTTTCTATACTAGTGCTGCTGCATATCATATCATGATAAGAAGCATGTTGAGGAATATATATATATATATATATATATATATATATTTAAATACAGATTACCATGTAGACAAGAGAATAAAGAAAACGGTTTTCAAAGAAATTTCTCAAGTTTCAAGATCGGGACTAAAGCTGTGTTCTGTCACAAGCTAGAGACAAGGATATAAGAGCATTAATGGGGTATTACCCCATGACCCAACCCACATTTGTGACACAGAGAATTGGAAAGCAGAGATAAAACGAGAGATGGAGGAGGACTGGGGATTGGACTCTTGGATTACCCACTACAGGAAGAAAAGCTTGTTTTTCTAGGTCTTTAGATTTTCCCAAGCCATCTTTTCGAGGGGCACAAAAGTAAATTAGTACGAATACATGCTGTTGATTGAACAGAAACAGCAAATAACATAAAAACAATGATAACCATGGCAACAACAATACATGGCACATGGTTTCAGTCTTCAGATTTTGGACCAATATGAGTAAATCAAGCAAAAACATGATTCTTTCGAAAATCAGGAGTTTATCAAACAAAGCAAATACGAAGATTCAGATCGATATGTGAGTGAAATTATCTATATATTTAGACTAAATTAAAAAGTCACAGATGAGATCATAAGGTTTATAAGGAAAATAATGAAAAGAACACGAAGACCGAGCCCAGTAAAAATAAAAGAGAAGACTTTCGATTTAGAAGAAGAAAACAGGGCATAAAGAAGATCCACATAAAATCTTCGAAATTAAAGGCGCAAATATGCGTATTAAAAAGGAAAACAATGGGCAGAGAGAAAGAGAGAAGAAACAAAAACAAGAGAGAGATGAAAGAAACCTGTTGGAAAAAAAGGCAGAAGCTTCCCTTCTGGGTCTGGTGGGGGCGTTAGGAGTAGAAGCGGAAGAAAGGGGCAGTGGCGGAGGCGGCGGTGGCGGCATCGTTGTGGCCGGCGCGAGTCTCCTTTGGGCCTTGATAGCAGCAGACGACGACGACGATGATGCCGAGTCATCAGTTAGCACCCGGATCTCGGTTCTTGAGACTCTAGCTTTCTTTCTCTGTCCCCACTGCAGTAACATGTCTCCATTAACACCTCCGGCTCCGGCACCCCGGCCTGGGCAGGGACTCGCACTCGCACAGGGACTTGGACTCCTGTCGCGCTTCGGGTTCTGGTGGTTATCGGACTGGGGAGAAGTGGGTGCAGCTTCAAAAGTGTTGATTTGATCTTGGGTTGTTCTAGATGGGGATCTGAACCTGAAGCCTTTGGCTTCCAAAGTAGAACAACTGGTGCCATTCACATTTGTTCTGCTGGTATTGGTAGTCGGGTTGAGAATTCTGCCATTGATGTTGGGCTTCTTCCCATTGCTCAAAGCAACGCCATCTGGGCTGCTTACTCTCTGATATCTGTGAAACCAAACCAAATACACATTCGCTTCCATTAATCAGTATATATTGCAGAAACGAAGCACTTGACTCTTCTGAATCAATTCGAAAAGAACAATCAAAAACAAAATAACAAGAGGCCGAGATGTTTGCTTATGACAGGATCTGACAAATGGGACATAATCCCTTTAATAGCTCCACACTCCAATTGCTCTAAGATGTATTTGGCATTAGATGATGAACACATTCAACACCCATAAAAAGAAAGCACAGAACAGCTAGAGTGCGAAAGAAATAGACAGACATTCAACTATTATGATGAAAGTGATTGAAAAACATCCATCTTTTTTTAGAATGGAGATTCATGTTTGGGACACAAGGCCACAAGTGAATCCGCCAGCAACAGAATGGGGGTTTGATTTGCACCAAACTCTAGCAGAGAGCAAAGGGAGCTACGGTAAGGATAAGAAGCTCAGCGAATCCCTGGATGGGGATTATAGGAAAGAATTTTTTGGAACTTGGTTGGCCTTGATGCTTTTACAAATTTATTATCAAGTATATGCAGGCTCATAAACGTCAATCGGTGTAGAGAAGAAATCATCTCAAGACCAGAATCAGCCGGCGAGATTGGTAGCCGGAATAGGATTTAGAGGCTCCCCAACAGCCGAATCTCAAGGATGATGACCGATCGGAATTCACCGCAACAAAGCTGAGAATCTCAATCTCAATCTGATAGTTATCTCGATGAATCTACACTCCCAGAGAGAGAGAGAGAGAGAGAATTTTCCGTGACATTTTCATCCGTTCAAGAAAAATAAAACAACCGAAAGAAGAATCAAATTGAAGTGAGGAGCTCAGTTTTCAAAGAAACCGAGACATTGCTGCTTGGCCTACAATTTCCACCATAAAAAAGGCTGATCTCAGACAGCAGTAACAAAGAAAAACCAAAAACAAGTTAATCAATTGTCAGTAACAACAGGATCCAGGAACCCATTACGCCATCAGATAAATCCACAGAAGGGAAGGAAAAAAGAAAATCATCTCAAGGCCTGAAGTAATGGGGTGGACCTCATTGTAATCTCAAGAGACAGACATACAGACAGACAGAGCAAGAAAGGGTTATATCGAGGCAGACCTCATCGACATGTATATATTCCAAAGGATGAAAATCGCTGGAACAAATTCTGGTTTGATCCCTCAAATCACCTCACTCAATCAGCTTTCTGTGACCATATATATTTACACATGTTTTGGTAATGAAAATAACCTCTCGAAATGACTTTATTTTCTCTGCATAAATCTAAGAACAATGAATGGAATACATAGAGAGCCAAGAGAAAATAAGACCAAGGAAACAGAAGGGGAGGACGAGATATCAGGAGGAAGAAGAAGAAACAGCTACAGAAGATGGGCAACGAAACAAAGAGATAGTACAAATAATATAGAAGTAGGGATATGGGAGTGAGTGGGAGGCTCTTAAAACAGGTGCTTCCTTTGCCTAATACTCGACTTCTCTAAAACACCCCTTAATTCTTCCTTTAATCTCCGACCCTGCCACTATTATCTTTCAATAATAGTTCAACTTTCCAACCCTAGTGGTAAATTACCTTATGTATTTCCTCTCAATTTTCTAATAAAGAATAAAAATAAAAAGAAAAACTAAAAAAATTTATTATCTTCAATTGGAACATAATGATTATGCTCCATGCATTAAGATATATATTGGATATAATAGTTTTAAGACATTTTAATGGTATGTTTAATGAAATTACTCTTTAGTAACGCTCAAGATAGTAGTTAAAGGTATTAAATGTCCAGAATAATAATTTGAAACTGTTTTTTTTTTTTTAAATGTTAACAATCGTACAGTATATGATGTATCTAAACCTATTTTTTGTGTGTTCAAAAAAGCTTTCAAAAACGTTTTTTAAATGATAATTTGTAAACTCTTTAAAAAATTGGTATACCAAATGCTGATCATTACCTCTATTGAATTCTTTTTCATTAATATGAGAAACATTATATATATATATATATTATGATCACAGCGATAGACATCTCATTCGTTCTATTCCAACAGTATCAATGGTTACCTAACAATTATTTTTTAGTCCAAAAAAATATTTTTGGACTCAAACTATTATATAACCTAAATCGCAAAATATTTTTGGACTCAAACTATTTTTGGACTCAAAATATTCTTAAATTTGTTAGATTTGTATTCATAAAATTGTTGAAGTTTACATTGCTCAAGTAAGACTCTTATATAAAAGCTAACTTGACAGGTTAAGACAATACAATCTTGTGTATACAAACCTAATAAATTGGAATATACACAATTTGTATAAATTTATATATATACATAAGTGCAGGGCGGGAGCGGGGAAAATGCGGTTTGGGATCGGGCCCAGCCCACCTCCATTGAGGGGCCAAATGCGTGGCAAGTGGATCCACTACCGGTATCTGATAGTGGGGGTATGGAATCCGTTGCCCACCTCTAATTTTATGGACTCTAGAACTTTATTTAAATGTTAAGAATCTCTAAATTATTTATATATAATGATAAAATAATTTATAAAATAATAAATAATAATAAACTATTTCTAAATAATAATAAAGTGATATCTAAAAACAAATATGTTTCCAAACACATCAAGACAAGCGATGGTTTTTTTTTTTTTTTTGTAATTTAGTAAAGGGAGAATGGCTAGACTTTGGGCTAAGTCACAAGTAAGCCTTCCCTTTGTTGGTGGGATCGCCTTTCAACAATAAGCCACCTCCTAATGAAAAATGCTATACTTATCACTCAGTTTTAATGTTACTGTTATAATTTTTATTTTATTTTTTTATTTAATGATTACAAAATATTTTAAAAAATATAAGATTTTTTACCTTTTTCAAAAATACTTAAAAGTGTTACCAAATACATATAAAAAATCAAAGAAGAAAAAAACCAATTTGCATTAACGGGAGTTCGGGACTTCGGGTTCCTATGCGCATTTTCATTGGATTGATTATTGTTATAATACAATTTTAACTATTATAATTTAAATTTTGACTTTTGACTATTTTATTTATATAAGTCTCATATTAGAATGGTTATTTTTTCAAAATATAATAATATAATTAACTTTTAGTTTGGGTTATTTACATTAAATCTTCATATTAGATTATCCATTTAATGAAGATATATAATAATGAATAATAAATAATTATTATTTTTAATTATTTGCAATTATAAAATTAATTAATTTTATTATATTTGACTATTATATCTATTATATATTAATTAATAATCATATTTTAATTAAATTATGAGTTTAAAAAATAATTAATAATCATATTATATTTAAATTAAATTAGTAATCGATATTTAAAAAATAATAATTTCTACTTATTCATCATCCAACTAATTTTTTTTTACTAACTTAATAATAAAAAGAGGAGAGAGTAAAATAAGAAAGAAAAAGAAAAAAATATAATAAAATAAAGATTTAGTCAATCTTGAAATTTGTTATATTTGATATTATTTTTTACTTTACTATTCACATTCGCCAAAAAATTTAACTTTTGATTGATGAAAATAAGATTGATTATTCAAAATCTTATTGGATTTGGCTTTTAGCTTTTTAAACAATTCCTTATAAATAATAATTTTTACTTATAAATAAGATTAAACTTTATAAAAGATTGATCGCTCAAAATCTTATAAATATTAAGTTTTCAAAATAAAAGAAATGATATTTAGAGTGTACCTATAACGTCTTGCAATTCTTTTAAAGAAATGAATAAATATAAAATTTACATGAATAATTATTTTTTAATAATAAATCTAACCTTTTAAAAAAAAAATTATTCAACATTTATACATTTCAAAAATATGTCTAGCAATACTCGTTCTAAACGATGAAGAAAGCAAATTCTTAAAATTCTGAGGAGGCAATACCCATGTAGGTGCCACATCATTTCGTAAAATGAAGATGGCATCTAGCATTTTCTTTATCATTTCCATTTGCTTAAAAAAGTGGAAACCAAAGCACACGTCCAAGGTTGCTACAACTTTTCCATTGAGACTCAAAGACATGAAAAAGAGCCAAACGGCAAACATAATATTTGAATAGTAGCAGGCTTATGAACATGGTCGATCGTGGAAAACAGGGGCTTCGTTACATGTGTAGAGATATATTTCCTCGGAGCCTTTTGGAAGCAATTACAACAAAAAGATGATAAGAAAATTAATTTAATCATAAAATAAATTTTATAAAAATAAATTTACAAATTAATATAATTTGATATGATACATTAGATTGTATAATTACTTTTATTATAAAAATAGACCTAATAAATTATATAAAATCACTTCAATTTATAAATTTCCTTTGTATAAACGTTATGTCACTGTAGCATTCTAAAAAATATAATCCTCTTACAGAGTAACCTACGAAAATAAAAATACGTGATCTTGTTGAAACTTTAATTTAGTAAATGAAACTTAGATGTTTATGGGAATTTAGATACGTTTTTAACCTCATTTTGATTGATGCGAATGCATATTCTCATTCTATTAGATATACTTAGTTGATATAATTCAGTTAGTCTAGTTAATGATTTATTGTCTCGTTTGGATTTGGAGATGAGATAAGTTGAGATAAGTTTACTTCATTTTTTAATATTATTATTATTTTGAGATTTGAAAAATGTGTATTGAAATTTAAAAAATGTGTATTGGGATTTGAAAAAAATGTGTATATGAATTTATATTTTGTATAAAAAATTATAAAAATGTAATGATAAAATAAAGATGAGTTAAGATGAATTGAGATGAGTTGCGAATACAAACGGGGGTAGTTAGTTTAACTTAACTTTATTTTTTCCCGCTTATTCTTTTGTATGTAGGATAAGACAAATGTATTAAGAAGTATTTGATTTTTGATGCACAATAGAAGGATTATTTTTTTCCCTTCTCCAGTCTTAATATGATATTAGTTGAAAGTCTTCTCGTGCAATAAGATGTCTTCTTCTTCTTCTTTTTCAACAATTCCTAAGGATGTTTCCGGCCCTTACTAACTTTATCATTGACTATCTTTATCATAGAGATAGTCCAATAACCATCTTTGTTGCTCAATTTCTTACAGATGACAAATTCTTCTTTTTTTTCTTCTTCAACAATTCCTAAGATGCTTCCAGTCCCTACTATCTTTATCATAGAGATAGTCCAATAACCATCTTTGTTACTCAATTTCTTACAGAGGACAAATTCTTCTTCAACAATTCCTAAGGATGCTTACAATCCCTACTATCTTTATCATGAAGATGGTCCAATAACCATTTTTGTTACTCAATTTCTTACAAATGACAAATATCACATCTGGCATCGATCTATGCTTATGGCCTTGGCTGCCAAGAAGAAGGTTGGTTTTGTGGATGGATCTATTTCTCCACCTTTCGATACATCTCCTTTGTTCTCTTCCTAGACCGGATGCAATAATATGGTCCTGTCTTAGATCCTTAATTCTATTTCTAAAGAGATTGCTACCACTATTATCTATGTTGACTCTGCTATGGAGATATGATTTGACCTTAGAGAAAGATTTCCTGAAGCTAATGGACCTTGGATTTTTTAGTTGCATAAAGCTATTGCTTTTCTCACACATGATGATATTTCTGTAAGTGTTTATTTCACTCAAATGAAAGATCTATGTAATGAATTAATGAATTATAGGCCATTATCTATTTGTTCATATGGAGGCTTGTACACCTTGATATAACTGCAACAATAGGAGTATGTGATGTGTTTCTTGATGGGGTTAAATGACTCATGTTCTCATGTTCATGGAAAATCCTTCTTATTGAACCACTTGCTCCTATTAACAAGGTTCTTTCTCTTGTTCCTCAAGAAGAATGTCAGTGTGGAATAGGATCAATCCTTGTTCCGAACGTTTCATTTGTTGCTCCCTCTTCCTCTTCAAAACTTGTAAATGCAAATAAGAATTCTAAGGGAGAGATCTGTTTGCTCTTATTGTGTTGTTCATGGGCACACTGTTGACAAGTGTTTCAAGTTACATGATTATCCTCTTAGATATTGCCCCAAAGGCAAATTCTTCAATTCTTCATCCTTAGCACATCAAGTTGCCTTGTTTGATTCTAGGAAGTCTTGCCTCTTACACCATAGCAATATCAACAACTTTTGGCTTTCCTTAATGCTGGATCACATGTACCTTCATCACAAATAGCAAATATAACATCTTCCGCTCTTGAACATCTCTCAGGTAATTCTCTTTTCACTTTGTCTCCTTCACATTCATTTTCTATCAAGAAAGTTTCTAATTCTACCATTGCTCTTGATGATTGGATAATCGATACTAATGACATGGATTATATGGTCCATTCTATATCCTTATTCACCACATATTAGCCATTCTATATCCTTATTCTAGGGGTGTTCATCCGGGTTCCGAATTTGAGAATCCGGAACCCGGATTCAAAATTTCCTTAAACAATTTTTAAAAAAAATTCAAAAGTATTAGTAAATAAATAAAATTTTATGTACCCGGCTCGGATGAACAGGCCTACCTTATTCACCTCATATTAGCCTGCACATAACTTGTCTGTGAAATTGTTTAATTGAATTTATACACCACTCACTTATTTTGGTTCCATTCATCTTTCACATTCTCTTGTTCTACACAATGTGCTATGTGTACTCTCATTCTATTTTAATCTCCTTTCTATCATAAGCTAACCACTTCATCTTCTTATTGTCTAATTTCTCTTCATGATGCTTTCTTTATTCAGGATCTCATTCATTGGAGAACGATTGGGAATGGTAAAGTCAAATAAGGATTATATTTGCTGCAACAAGCAGATCATGTTATTAACTCAAAAGATGTGTCTCTCAACCTTGCTTCCGTTTCACAATCTTCTAGTCATATTATTTTTGATATTTAGCATAAAACGTTGCATCATCTCTCATTTTCTAGATTGAAAATTTTACCTCAGATTGTATCTCATGTTTTTTATGATAGTTCCAAATATTATGATGTTCGCCCTTTTGCTAGACACAAGAGGTGACCATTTCCTTCTAATAGTCAACATATTTCTTCTTGCCCTTTGAGCTCATACACTATGACATTTGGGGGCCTTTTCAATCTTAGTCTAGAGATCGTTTCAAGTATTTTCTAATCATAGTAGATGACTATTCTTGTAATACTTGGATTTACTTATTAAAATGCAAATTTGATGCTCGAGCTTTATTAAAACATTTCAATGCTATAGATGAAAATCAACTTAATTCTAAAATTAATACAATTCATTCTGATAATGGTAGTGTGTTTGCTATGCATTAATTCTTTTCTACCAAATAAATTATACATCAATTATATTTTGTGGCTACTCCTCAGGAAAACTTAGTAGTTGAAAGGAAGCATCAATACATTTTTAATGTTGCTCGTGCTCTCATTTTTCAATCCAATCTTTCATTAATCTTTTGGTTTGACTATATTCTCATTGTAGTATATTTGATCAACATAATTCCTTATCCTTTGTTGGCAAAGAAAACCCCTTATGAATTACTCTTCGAAATACCATCTTCATATGATCATCTCTCAAAAATTTTGGATCACTTTGCTATGCTTCCATTTAGCTCATAACATATCCAAACTTTCTCCCTGAGCTCGCAAATGCATTTTTCTTGATTATCCTCTTGCCATTAAAAGATACAAATTTTATGATCTTGATTCTCACTCAATTTTTGTCATTTGAGATGTTTTTCATGAACACATATTTCTTTTTCAATCTATGTCTCATAATCTTACTCATCTCAAACTCCTTCACTTGTTCTCTCTTAACTTATTCTTGATCACTTAGAATACCTTATCCACTATCCAATTCCACATTCTACTCAGTCTGACAATGTTCCTATCAATTCTAATCCTTTTCCTAGACGATCTTCTACAGTACATAGGTCACTTGGTTATTTTCAAGATTTTTTCATTGCCATTTGTCATCTTTACATGCTTGTTGTTCTTCAACTCCAATTGATTTTTCTGGTTCTTTAGCACGTAAGCAGTACCATATTTCTCATTCACTTTTATATTCTTATTTGTCTCCTAAGCACAAAGCTTTTGCATTAACCTTTCTATCATCTTTTAACCTAAATATTATTATCAAGCTATTAAGCTTCCTCATTGAAGAATTGCTATAGCTAAAGAAATTGCAGCCTTGAAAAATAACAATACATGGATTTTGACTGGTCTTCTACCTGGAAAAAGTCCAATTGGGTGTGAACTATATAAAGTGAAGTTTAATTCTAATTGTACACTTGAGAGGTATAAGGTACGACTAGTTGCCAATGATTTTACACAATAGGAAGCATTGATTACTTTGACACCTTCTATCCAATTGCTAAGATGGTTACAATGAATTGTCTTCGAGAGCTATATACCTTCCCTCACCTTCTTTGTCATTAAAGGGTGGATCTAGAGCTATTGATCCACCATCTCTTTACATACCTCCCCACCATTAGAAGATTTGTCCTTTCCCACATGACCCCTCACGCCATCGCAAAGTCTACTTTCCAATTTTTGGCAAGCTACATGCTCTCACTGCTTTCTTTCACGGAGATGATGATACTCTCATCAAGAAACAAACTGGCATTTAATTCAATTAGATATCAATAATATTTTTCTTAATAGTGACTTGTTAGAAAAAGTCTATATGTCATTACCTCCAGGTTTGATGATAAAGGTGACAATAGATTGTGTTAGCTCAATAAGTCTTTGTATGGCCTGAACAAGCTTTATGCCAATGGTTTGCTAAATTCTCTTCTATCATCATTGAACATGGTTTTATACAATCAAAGGTTGATTACTCTATTTTTACAAGATTTTAAAGCTTTAATTTCCTTACTTTGTCGGTGCATGTTAATGACATTCTCATGCAAGTAATGATATAGTCTATCAACACCTTCACGACATTTCTTAATCAAAGAAAGTATACTTTAGATATTTTATCACACACTGACTATTTGGATTTTAAATCTATTAAGATTCCTATGGAACAAAATATCAAACTCTCTCAATTTGATAGGCCTCTTATAGATGTTCCTAAAGCTTATAGATGTTTGGTGGGCATGCTACTTTATCTTACCATCACCAGACCATATATTATCTTTGCTATTCCTACACTCAATCAATTCATGGATTCTCCTCGATAACCTGACTTAAGTTTTGCGTATAGAGTGCTGCAGTACATCAAAGCTTCACTTGGCCAAGGATTGTTTTTTCCTTCTAATTCAACTTTCCATTTAACTACTTTTGCTCACTCAGATTGGGTTGGATGTCATACTACCAAAAGACCTGTTACTGATTTTTGTATTTTTCTTGATAGCTCTCTCATATCATAGAAGTTAAAGAAGCAACCAACAGTTTCATGATCATCAGCTGATGTAGAATATAGAGCTATGGCCACTATTATTTGTGAAGTAGTTTGACTTTGTTCTTTGCTTCATGACTCACAGGTACCTCATTCTCATGCCGCTACATTACATTGTGACAACATAGTTGCTATTCATATTGTCACAAATCATGTTTTTCATAAACGTACGATATATATAGAGATTGATTGCCACTTTATATGTGGCAAGATTCAAGCTAAAATTATTAGACCATTTCAAGTTTTCTCTCACCATCAACTTGCTGATTGTTTTACAAAGCCACTTGACTTTTCTCTATTTTCTACTTTGATTCTGATCAAGCTGGACATCATCAACATTCATGTTCCAGCTTGAAGGGATGTTAAAAACATAGTTAGTTAGTCTGGTTAATGATTTAGTTAGTTTAGTTTATATTTATATTTTCCTGCTTATTCTTCTATATATAAGACACAAGTGTATTCTGATGTATTTGATTTTTGATATGCAACAGAAGGATTATTTTTTACCTTCTTTCATTCAGTCTTAATACATTCCTCGATTACCTTTTTTTCCGTTATTATATTATGTTAGTGTTTTTTATTTGCACTCATGTACTCAAAATAAATGTTAGTGTATTCTATTTTTTTTTTGTTTATTATTTTCTATTTTAGAAAAGTTGTTTTTCTAACGTTGAGTAATATTATGCTTACTTTTTGATGCTACTTCTTTCTTACATTTTGACAATTTATGAAATCTATACTATTCCACTGAAAAAACGTATACGAATATATTTTATTTGTTTATAAATAAAAAATAATGAAATTATTTTAAACAATACATACCATTTTCATTTTATATAATTATTTCTATTTCTCGTAATTTTTTTGTTTAATTCCAAGAAAAAACATAAGGATACTTTGAGAAAGATTAATGATATTCATAACAAGCACAGCTAGATTGATTAAAGCATGAAAATCTTAAAGTCTATTGTGAATTTAGTCACATTTTAAAAAATCTAGATTTCTAGGTATCATTTTCCAAGGAACATAGAAAAATAATAATACTACATTACAATTATTAAGTACTGCGTAAAGTGATTGAACCAAAAAATCATTTTAGGGGGCTAAGCAAAACTAAAATTAGAATAAAATATTTTTTGTGCTATTTCTATATAATTTAAGTACTAAATTTTACATATATTAAAAGTTATGAGTTTTTTCAAATTAATAGATTATGATTGTTTATATGTCCTCTGCAGCATGTGCTTGTTGAAATATATATAATTTATATTCCAACAATATGTATATACCATTAATTCTGTTTTTAGATTTTATTAATATGTATATACATAATATCTATGTTTATTCCAAAATTTTGAAATTACACTACATTTTAAGATTTATAAATTGCAAGTTTTTAAATTAAATTTATAAATAATTAATCTATAAGATCAAAATAATTTTATAGAAGGAGCTAAGATATTTTTTTAGAGAGGGGGCCAATATAAAATAATATTAATATCATCTAATAAATCACAAAAAATTAATATGTATTTTTTTTTTCAAAATTAATATATTATAATTAATATATATTAAATTATAAAAAAAATTCAATAATCCTACACCCTTAATAGCTCCATCAATGATTGTGTAAGCACCATATAATCGTTTTGAAAAAAGTATTGGTACAATGCTATCTGGAGTTTAATGCTAGGCATAATTTATTTTTTTCTTATTTCTTTATTCTCATTTTCTTTTATCATTTAAAAACATTTTTAAAAAATATGAAAAAATATCAATATATTAATAATCACTTCCTTAAATATTAAGTAACATAAAAAATAAAAAAAAATATATGAGGTGTCAAAAAAATGTGTCAAACTTGGTGGGCATACTAGTATTATACTTTTGAAAAATAGTGAATATCATTATTAAAAATTGAATTTCTTTCATATGGATTCTGCATTTATTAATTTTTTAAAAAATTAATTAGTTTTTACGTCTTCCACCGCTACAAATATTAATTTAAAAAAATGTTAGATTTCTTTAACCAAACGGCCAGCAAATGTTTATGGCCATTTCGTCCCACTCTAAATTCAACGGCAAGTCACAATCAAGCGTGTTACTAACTACACTAGACGTTAGAGATTTAGACCTATTTCATTCATGATTTGTAGCAAGTTGAAGTCTTTCCCAGAGCTTGCTCTGATTATACATAATATATATCATCAAAGAAAAATGCTTTGGCTATTGAGAAATTGCGTAAAAATAAACTCATAAATTAACATAGTATGCTGGATTGAAAAATTATTTTTATTATAAAATAAATCTAATAAATTTCATAAAATTATATCAATTTATAGATTTAATTTGTATAATCCCTTTGTTCACATAACGTAATATAGTAATATAGTGTGCACATCAAAATAATAAAACTGCGAAGACCAAGTGGCCGAGCTCCAATATAAATATGGAATCTTGATCGAATTCAGAAGTCTAGAATCAGAATTTTAAACACATGGTGATGGAGTAGATCTCTTAACTACTCTTATATTTAAGCGTTTAATACTATTTGAAAAACTCGTTCTATTAATTCTGTTATAGAATTCACTTCAAATGTTTTCTGACACATTTTAAGCCCTAGAATTGGGTCAAAATCCAAATCCACTCAATATATCACAGGTTTAGATCCAATAGCTGAAATAGGGGGAGTTTATGGTTTATATGGCCTTTATAGATAGCCACAACTTCTAAAAGGCAAGAATTTGCATCTAACCTTGCTTTGGATATATTTGGGGTAATGAGTCTTATAGCACTGCAATATGCAGGGTAAAAATATATGCCGACCTGTGGACTCAGCACAACCAAGACACGAAATTAACGGATTTCAATTTGATGTTAATGGATTTGGTTCAAAACAAATTGACCCATTAAAACATAATTTATAAATGGGCCAATAATTGATTGACCTGCTTAACACAAAATCAACTTATCTTTATCCGTTTAGAATTTATTTCAAAATTAAAATTTTATTATTGTTAAATTGTAATATTTATATTTCTCAATATGCTTCTATTTTTATTGTCGTGATTGTAATTTTAGACATGTGCTTATATTTGTTATTGTATGGTTTATAATATTGTTTATATTATATGTTGAAATTTGAAAAATATTGATATATTTTTTAAAATATTATGATTATTAATAAATATAGATTTTAACTTTTGTGTGAAATTATATTAATTAGATCAAATGAGTCATGAACTTTAGTTCAACCCATTTACATGAAACAAACATATTTAAATAAGTCGTATCGTATTAACTCGACACATATTTGAAAAAAATTGAAGAGATATTTTACAACTACAAAATAATTATATAAAAGTAATTTCATAAATTGGGATAATTTTATGTAATCCATCATATCTTCTTTATAGTAGAAGTAATTTTACTATATGACAAATTATATTAAGCTATATCAATTTGTGAAATTATTTTTGTATGATTATTAATTTGCTAGAGTATTTTTCAAAATTAAATGAATGAGACTTACCATCCCCTATTCACTTGAACTAGACTCAATTATACAATCTTAAGGTTACATTTGAATGTTGAAGTGATCTCATATAATTTATAAATAATAATAAAAAATTAGTGAATAACTTAAAAAAAAAATAGTGAATAAATTTGTTAGTAGTAAAAGCTACTTCACTTACCCAATTCCAACGTGATAAACAAGATATTGCCTTCACACCTTAATTCTATTTTTCTAGACATGCAAATAACCTCAATTATATAAGCTCGTTAGGAGATTCAATTATGATCATCAAGTTCTTAAGGTTGTATTTGGATATATAGAATCATTTCAAGTATTTGTGGAAAATGACAAATTTGTGGAAATTAGAACGCTTCTCCTCAACACATTGAACCCAAGAAATAAATCCGATCTACAAGGGAAGAAGGGAGGTGAAAACAACAACCAAACAGGATATTAAGGCCAGATTCCATAAATCAAGCACAAGTCAACATATACGATTCCTAGCCTCAAATCATGCTGCCGTCTTTGCCTAGAATCATGCTGTGATTTCCGTAATTATTGTAGAAATATGTGGAGCATGATATTAGCCAAAACAGTAGTATATTTCCTTTAATCAGACATGTAATGTTTGTATATATTCCTTACTAAGTATCAATGCAATCAGGTTCTGGGGCAATTCTAAGGGATTCAAGTGGGGATGTCAGTCATTATGGCCATGAGAAAAGTAGAAAATGAATTCCTTGTACCTGCAGTTGAGTATTATGTTGGGAATACAGAATCTCCTGATCCGTAGTGATTGTCTGCTGCTAGTGGAGGAGGAAGTTAATCAGTTCGAGGAGCCAAATTCTGATATCAGGAATGTGGTGACTGAGATTAGGCGATTAATGTCCATTTTTTTCCAACTTGTGAAGCATGGAGGAAGACTCACCAATACAGCGGCACACAAGTTGGCTAGACGTGCATGGAATCTTTTAACATGTTCAATTATGATGGCATAACTGTCCTGTTTTGTTTTCATTGAGAATAATGTCATGTTTACTGACAAACTACATTGTAAACAGGAATGAGGTTTGTTTGCCTCCTTATGAATGAAGATCATTTTCTATCAAAAAAAGAAAGAAAGTATCAATGCAATCGTAGAGGAAAGTTTCCATTGCAACAACACAACTGCTTTTTTATTTTCTATACAGGAAACATACCCTTTTTATTTTAGAATTTTGAAATCCAGCTCTCCTTTAGGATTCGTACCTACTCAAGATGTAATCGATCAAAAAAAGTTGTCAAGATGTAATAGTTTAGCGACCATGTCTTAGTGGTCACTGTTATAACTCATTACATGATGTCCCAGTACAGATTACGGCTTCTGCATAAAGAGGCACAAGAAAAACAATAATAATAATAAAGCTTTAAACAAGAATTTTGAGAAAGGTGGTTTTTATATAAAGTGGGAGGGACTATAGTCTATAACACAAACCTCTGTTAGTAAATCCCAACTCGATTTGAAAAACAAAATGCTGTTATTGATGATAACATACCGAGTGACCTCATTCACCTTAATTTAATAAATACCAAAACCTGCTTAAAAACACTATTTGAGGATTGATTCTGTCATAGGCATTATGCTTCTTGATTTGCTTTGTTTAAATCATGATTTTATTTTCAAATTTCCACAGAGAAACATTTCTTGATAATTTAAGTTTAAATGGGGTGTCAGAATTGCATTTTTCCAACCTGATGAGTCATGACAAGAATGGAGTATGCCAATAAAAGAGGGTGCAATAATAAGAGCATACTGCATCTTGGAGAGCTCAACATCCATGCTGTCCTTCCTCCTCATTGTCCTTGTTTTTCGTATTGGGTTTGGCCACACAGACTGCTGCTGTTGTAGGTGTTGATGTGGAAGCGGAAGACTCCATCTTTGTTAGTAAATTCCTTTAAGATTGACTCCGCCAGTGTAGGTTCTTTGAAGCCGAACCAGTTAAATCTTGATGTCTTTGTGTGATTGTGTTAAGAACCCCTTTTTGAATACTAGAGATGAAGATTGCAGGAAAATGTAGAAAGATAGGTCTGGCTTGCAGGAAAATAATATGTTAGTTTTAATAGTTTGGAGTGTAAAGCATAAAATCTCTCATAATTTGAGGGTTCAATATATATATATATATATATATATATATATATAGGGTAATGACAGTATAGAGTCACATTTTACATTTCAACTCTAAAGGTTGCATATTGGTTTATTAATTAAAGTAAAACAAACACCAAATCCACTTTAATAAAGATGTAAAAGAAACACCCAACTTCTCCAAGAATTTATTTTTTCAAAGCATCAAGAAAGAAAATGTTTGTCAAGTTTCTTTTCTGAGATGGGATTGACATGTCAAATGATAACTTAAATGTTTCTCAAGAAAGTCAACGGAACTTGTCTGCATTAGCTACCCACCTTTACTATAATCAACCACTTCTGACACCTGAATTTGCCCTTTATGAGATGATGAGCAGAACCTAGCTAGGACTTTTGTTGCTTCTGATTGCTTGAAAAAATGCGCAGTCTTGTGGAATCAATAAGATTTTTGTTTTCTTAGTTGAAGTTATCCATTAAGTGGACTTCTGTAGCATACCTGAACTAATCACTTTCATGACTGCCAAGCGCATTTCCTCATTTCGTTTCGTTTCGTTTCGTTTCGTTTCATTTTTCCGTTCATCTCGTGGGTTGAGATATTATGCTTTTATCATGTCATAACTCTCATGCTTAGTACTGACTGCAGGTTTGTATGAACAAAAAGAAGGAATGGGGAGAGATAATAGAAATGGAGAGGAAGAGACAGAAAGTTACAGTGTGAGTTTTGAGTAAGGGTGTAAGAAAAAATTGAAAAACCAGTAAATCGAACCGGATCGGTCTAAACCAGTGGAATCGGTCCAATTTTAGGTAGGTACTAGTTAGAAATCGGTTTTCATAATGTTCAAACCGATAAGTACCGGTTAGGTTCCGGTTCAAAATTTTTTAGAATCGAAACGAATTGGTTTAATATAATATATATTTTGAATTATTTTTTTTTAATATGATACGTAATATAAAATATTTTTTTTAATTATATATAATATGTTATACATTAGTATATAATATAAATTAGTTACAATTTACATTTTATAGCCTAATACTAATAGTATATTACTATTAGTAATATACTTTAAGTTTATATATAAACTATTATACCAAATAATTATATATGAAATAATGATATAATAATACTAATACATTTTTTTTGAGCTAATACTAATATTATTAGTTATAACTATCAATGATATAATTATAAAAAATTAAACTTATTATAACAAATACTAATATATCATTATTTTAATCATTATAAATAATACTAATATATATATTAATAATCTAATAAACTAATATAAACTAATTTAAAACTGAAAAGTCATACTGAACATGACTGAAACCGATTCAACCGGTATTATCGATTTTGGGAAATAACTGATGTGTAATCAGTTTTAATAAATAGAAAACTGGTGGTACCGGTTCGGTTTTAGATTTTATCCAAAACGAGACTGAACCAGACCCATTACACCCCTACTAATTTTGAGAATTAGAATTGATAGAAAATCGAGAGGGGGAGGCAGAGAAAGAGAGAGGGTTGCTTTTTGCCTGTTAATTTCTCTCATATTGTGCCTTAATTAGCTTGATACCTTTAATTTTCACTTGCTTGCCTTAGCACCCACCATCACTATTTCGAAGGAAGAGCTTTGCCCTTAAAGGAGCCAAGTCATTCATTACTACTTTAAATGATTATAAACAAGTTTAAAATGAATTAAGATGTCATATTAATTAATATTAAGCAATTTGAAATTGGAAAGAATTACGATTTGCTCTTCTTCTTTTCTATAACGCTTGGTTCACACAATTTTATAATCGGATTATAAATAGAATAAGAAATAAAAATATGATTAAAAAAATTGACCATTTTCTGTACTTTATAATTATGATGATGTTTTTTTTTTGGACATTTCATTACCATATATATATATATATTGATGATTTTGTTTTTTGTAAGTGGAGAGCTGGCCGGTATCCAGTCAAATGATCCGGATAACAGGGCTAAAAGGGAGCGGGGAAGATTTAATAGGTTATGACATTGATGATGATGATGATGGACCATCATTGCTAAGACATCATCATCAAATGTATGGAAATAGAGAGCCCTACATGGACTTAAAAAAAGTACCATTTGAGGAAGATGGATGATGCTTTGTGTTTTTAAAATGCATTCATGCAATGAAGAGTTTTGGACATATTTTCTCAATGGTCAAAATGGCCAATTATTACAAGGAAACCACCTACTGACAAAGTTTTCAACTGCAATCAGAAAACTATGAAGAATCAGCCATATAACCATGAGTCCTCTCGTCTTTAGGCACAAGAAATATCAGTACGAGTGTATGTATGACTGTTGTATTCAAGCACAAACTTATACTTCCATGGATGGATTGACCCAAAAAGGGAAAAAAGGGGGGATTCATGCATGCGTGTTCACAAAACTTGAGAGGCAGAATTTAAAGTGAGGAATCCCAACACGCTCCAAAATCAAGCCTCATGCCTTTTTTTTTGAATTCATGCATGCGTGTTCACAAAATTTGAGAAGCAGAAACTGAAGTGATGAATCCCAACATGCTCCAAAATCAAGCCTCACGCCTTTTTTTTAAATCCTTTTTTTCACCTTGCAATTTAAGTTCTGTTTGGATACAGAAATCTTCTCATCTCATCTTATCTTATCATTACAACTTTTAAAAATTATCATATAAATATAATAAATAATTCAACTTTTTTAGATATAAAAATAACAATAATATTTAAAAAATGTTATTATAATAATAATTTATTCAACTCTTATCTAAATCTATCTTATCTCATCTCACCATCAAGACCAAGTGTAAAAGTGAGGGGGCAGGGAGGCTCTAGGCACTACTTATTCCTATGCAAATAACAAAGAAAAAGATGGACCCCGAGACCCAAGGTAATAACTTTCCACCTAAAAAGACACCGGATAGTGGAGGTAATCTGCATGCTCTAAGTTGATATCATTTTTAGATGATCCTCATTATTAAACTTTAGATTTACAACTTGAAAAATTCGCACAAGTTCGGGGGTGTGTATCCTTAACAACTTGGCTAATTATCAGGGACAAGGATGCTCTTCATTTCACGTACTATCTAGTGTAAAACATGGCTGATCCAAGCTGTTATGATCGGCAACATACAGAGCACAGAGAAAAAATAGAAAAACAGATGAGAGAAAATTGGAAAATTATATCAACTCAAGCTGTAGGTCATAATGGAAGGGTGTAGAACATTCCCAAGCAAAAAGGAAATGCCCTTTGCATTTGAATAATAATCCAACTTGTGCAAATTATACACTTGGGAACCTATTATCATTGGTGCAGAAGAAAATGTCAAAAAAGTGGATGCCATGATCGATCGACCTGCTTTACTTGAGTATGAATATTTATTATCTCTAAAGAGTGGATCACTGAGGGTTGATGATTTTTGTGCATTTCCAATTCCTGCCTATGGTTGCTGCATTTACATTTTCATTTTATTTTGGTCCAAAAAATCTCAAATGCTGAGGATTCAAAATCTGACTTCTCTGTCCATTTGGATTCAATAAATGAGAAGGAAAAGTAGGGCCACCTTTGTAATTTGGCTTCAAAAGTAACGGAATTCTGGATATTGGGTTGATCAAACGGTCTTTTGTAATATTCATCTTTATGCAAACGTTGCTTTTTTGCTTTCTCTTTTTAAAAAGTGAAAGATAAAACTAAACTATACACTCTCAGACATGGAGAGAACATTGCCTTGCAATTCATTTGCTGGCCTTCCACTGTTTGTCTTCATTGCCTCTATCTATCCCTGAGTAAGCTCAATAGAAGTCCCTGAACTGTGATATTGCTTTTCTTCAATTTGATAGAAAGAATTAATTGCTTTCTTTTGAAACCATTTACTGTAAAAAGCAGAGAGTTTAGCATGGCTGCTGCTAATATGAGGTCTGTCTGTCTTTCTTTCATGATTCTTGTGTTTCTCACATCTTCTCATCCTGTTTCTCCACATAATCCGACTCTCAAAAGGCAAGCTTCAATCCTGGTTTCTCTCAAACAAGCTTTTGAGTCCTTCAGTCCTTCTCTAAATATCTGGAATGAATCAAACTACTTGTCCCTTTGTTCTTGGACAGGCATCCTTTGTGACAGAAACAATAGATTAGTAGTTTCACTTGACATATCCAGTTCGAACATTTCTGGCTCTCTGTCACCTGAAATCACAGAACTCGGAAGCCTTGTTAATCTTTCCGTTGCGGATAACAGTTTATCGGGTTCTTTTCCCCCGGATATTCACAAACTACAAAGACTTCAGCTCCTAAACATATCCAACAATATGTTCAGTGGAGACTTGAAGTGGGAGTTCTCTCCGTTGAAAGAGCTTTTGGTGCTAGATGCTTATGATAACAATTTCAATGGCTCACTTCCTTTGGGTGTCACTCAACTTCCCAAACTGCAACACTTGGACTTTGGGGGGAACTTCTTTACTGGGAAAATACCTCAGAGCTATGGAGGTATGAAGCAGCTCAATTATCTTTCACTTGCAGGGAATTCATTGGGAGGGTTCATACCCAATGAACTTGGCAATCTTACTAATCTCAAGCAGCTTCTTTTGGGGTACTACAACGAATTCGACGGCGGAATCCCATCAGAGTTGGGTAAGCTGATCAATTTGTTACATCTAGACCTTGCAAATTGTAGCTTGGAAGGTCCAATTCCTCCAGAGTTGGGCAATCTAAAAAACTTGGATACTGTTTTCTTGCAAGTAAATCAGCTCAGTGGTTGGATTCCTCCTCAACTGGGGAATCTGAGTAAGCTGAAAACTCTAGATCTTTCAGATAATGCACTAACAGGAGCTATCCCAGTCGAGTTCTCAGGCCTTCATGAGCTTACCCTCTTGCACCTGTTCATCAACAAATTTCATGGTGAGATCCCTCATGCCATTGCAGAGCTACCCAAATTAGAAGTTCTAAAAATGTGGCAGAATAACTTTACTGGAGCCATTCCTTTCAAGCTTGGTCAGAATGGTAGGCTACTTGACCTCGATTTGTCAACAAATAAGCTCACCGGATTGATCCCTAAATCTCTATGCTTAGGAAGGAAGTTGAAGATTTTGATTTTACAGCACAATTTTCTGTTTGGACCTCTGCCTGATGATCTTGGGCAATGTGAGACTCTCCAAAGAGTCAGAATTGGTTATAATTATTTAAGTGGGTCGATACCAAGTGGGTTTCTTCATTTGCCTGAGCTATCACTCATGGAGTTATATAACAATTATCTTAGTGGGTCACTTCCTCAAGACACAAGCAAGATACCCTCAAAACTTGTGCAGCTAAATCTTTCAAATAATCGCTTGTCTGGATCTCTTCCTACTTCCATTGGCAATTTTCCCAGATTGCAGATTCTCCTACTAAATGGAAACAGATTCACAGGAGAAATTCCATCCTCAATAGGCCAGTTGAAAAAGGTCCTAAATTTGGATCTGAGTATAAACAAATTTTCAGGCAGAATCCCTCCTGAGATTGGACATTGCCTTTTACTGACTTCCTTGGATTTGAGCCAAAACCAGCTCTCAGGCCCAATTCCAACACAAATTGCAGAAATTCACATATTGAATTATCTAAATATCTCATGGAACCACCTGAACCAGAGTCTCCCCAAGGAATTTGGGTCCATGAAGAGTTTGACTTCTGCTGATTTCTCCTACAATAACTTCTCTGGTCCAATACCTGAAACTGGGCAATATTTAATCTTCAACTCTACATCTTTTGCTGGTAATCCCGACCTCTGTGGTGCATACTTGAGCCCCTGCAACTATCTATCAAGCTCACCAACAGAATCACATTACCACAATGGCAGCAGCATGTCTCAAGTCCCCGGACGATTTAAGCTTATTTTTGCATTGGGACTCTTATTATGCTCATTGGTATTTGCTCTTCTAGCCATCATAAAAACCAGAAAGATGAGGAGGAATCCAAATTCATGGAAACTCACAGCATTTCAAAAGCTAGAATTTGGAAGTGAAGACATTTTAGCATGTATAAAGGACACCAATATTATAGGAAGAGGTGGAGCTGGGATTGTGTACAGGGGAACCTTGCCAAATGGAGAGCAAGTAGCTGTGAAAAAGCTGTTGGGAGTAAGCAAATTAGGCTCTTCTCACGATAATGGCCTCTCTGCAGAAATAGGCACATTGGGTAAAATCAGGCACAGGAATATTGTGCGGTTGCTGGCATTTTGTTCAAATAAAGAGACCAATTTGCTTGTGTATGAGTACATGCCAAATGGAAGTCTAGGCCAAGTTCTGCATGGGAAAAGAGGTGGGTATCTCCAGTGGGAAACAAGGCTCAAAATTGCCATTGAAGCAGCCAAAGGCTTGTGCTACTTGCACCATGATTGTTCCCCTCTCATAATCCATCGAGATGTCAAGTCCAACAACATTTTACTCGACTCCGATTTCGAAGCTCATGTAGCAGATTTTGGACTCGCCAAGTTCTTACAAGACACTGGAACGTCAGAGTGCATGTCTGCAATTGCTGGCTCTTATGGCTATATAGCTCCAGGTACGTTTATTTTTCCCCCCCTTCACATCAGTTTGAGACATAACTCAAAGTTTCATTGGGAACCCTATTTGTTTTCTTCAATTCTGGGATCAATATAACAAAGAGATCAATAGTATATACTGTTCTTGGGACCAAGGTGGAAAGAAGTAGAATCCTGTGCATTCCATTGAGGATAAAGGCTCCACTAACACAAAGGAACAAATTCTCCTTTTAACTTTTTCTTTCGCAGTCACACTAAACGGCTATGTGCATTGCATGTCTTGAAAGTTGAAGCCATTAGCCCATGCATGTTCGTTCAGAATCAGACCAATTACAGTCAACATTTTTGACCAGCACCCAATTCTAAAACCATAACAAAGTGCACACATTTCCAAATAATTCCCCCTTAAGAATCCAGAATATTGGGATCTAAGCTTTAGTACCTTTATTTTTTTTACATCTTATGTAGTTCCTTTACCTGGGGAGATGAGCTGAAGCGTATTCTTTGTGTGTAAAAGAACAGTGGAAAAAGTAATGAAATTTCACCCAAACTTCACAACATGGAAAACACCCTAAAAAATTTTTTGTGTAGTCACTTTTACTTATTTTTTTATACATTCCACTAATGTGATTGGCCACGTCACTTTTTTATAATATAAAATAAATACTTTGGTCAAGCACATGAGTAGAATGCGTAAAAAGTATGAAAAAATGACTGTACGTAGCAAAATTCACCCTAAAAAATACACCACCGCATAATAAAATGCTAAGCATTTCTCTTCTTTCCTTTCTAGATAGATATTAAGCAACTTAGCTATTAAAAACCTTCTTATTTTCCTTGTTTTTTCCCTTCTCCTTCGACAGAGTATGCATACACATTAAAAGTTGACGAGAAGAGTGATGTCTACAGCTTCGGGGTAGTACTGCTAGAACTCATAACAGGGAGAAGGCCAGTTGGGAATTTTGGGGAAGAAGGATTAGACATTGTTCAATGGACAAAGATGCAAACCAACTCATACAAAGAAAGAGTGGGGAAGATTTTAGACAAACGGTTGGGGAGCATTCCTGTAGATGAAGCCAAGCAGATGTTCTTCGTCTCAATGCTATGTGTTGAAGAGCAAAGCGTGGAGCGCCCCACCATGAGAGAAGTTGTTCAAATGCTTGCACAAGCTAAACAACCAAATACATTTCCAATGCAGTGACCCAAATTAAAAAAGTTTGTCAAAGTAATCTGTTGATACAAACAAGTGAAGTTGCCCTTTTTTTTTTACAATTTTTGTTTTGTTTTTTTTTAAAATCTGGGGTTTTTAAAAGCATATATGCTGTTTATTAGTGTTGGTTGTTGTAGTTAGATTTGAGGGATGGATGATGGGGTCAAAAGAGTGGAAGAAAAGATGAAGGGAATTGCGAAAGTGATGTATTATTGTGTCATTATTTTAGATGGTAATTAACACCAAATGATCATGTGAGGCTGCTTTTTCTTTATATATGGATTCTGTACTCGGTCAGGACACAATTTCTGAGGCCTGACTTGTTACAACTATAACAGTGGGAGCAGTCACACCCTAAATTGCTTGTCTTATCCCTTGGCAAGTCATTCTCCTCTGTCGCGACTCTCTCCTCTTCTGTTTGCATGGTCGTCCTTCTTGGGCTTTTGATTGGGCCTACTAACCTTATATATTTTTGTTTTAACAATAGTATTTGCAGTATAAATTTCGCACAATTTAAAAAAAAGAATAAATATATAATTTAAATTAAAAAATTAATTTTTTAATAATAAATTCTATTTATTTTAAAAAAATGATATGACACTTATGCGCTCTATAACTGTTTATAATATTTTTTATTTTTTTATTTTTTGTACCCTAACCCTCTCCCTTAACCATATTCAGCTTGTAAAGTCTTGCCTAGGCACCAAAAGATAATGATTTCCTAAGAGTCCCGTTTGGTAATTCCCCATTTGCCCACTAGAAGAAGACTATCAACAAACACCATTTATATAATATATATATATATATATTATTTTTGCCAAAATTTTGAGTTTTCTTAATTAAAATGACTTTTCATCTGATGTTTAGTTAATACTTTTATTTAAGAAATTAAAAAAATTAGTAAGAAAAACTTATTTTCATCAATGATTGTCAAACGAGGTACTGATGATCAGTATAATATTTCCAATTACTTTATACAACTTCAAATAATTGAATAGGGCCAAGGTCACTTGACTCCGAATACACAAGTATATTATATCATATATATATATATATGTATTTTGAATGAAAAATATTATTCTACACCACACAACATTTACATGATATAATTTAATTTATAAGATTCAAATTTTTAATAATTTATATTTTAAATCAAATTATATCCCGCAAATAGCATAGAAATCTTAGAATGAAGTTATTCATTTTAAATACATGCTTATTCACATTATACAGATCCATATGAATATAGAAATTAATGAGTTTTTTCAGAACTTCAAAGAAAAAAAAAATGAGTTTTTTCAGAAGTTTGATTGCTCAGCACTTCAACTACTTTAGGTACGTGTTGGAATAGGTACTATATAATTTGGTGGGGGAGGGCAGGCTGGCTGCTGCTGTTTTAATTGTCCCCACCCTCAAGTACACCAAATTGCTCTCTTAATTACTAATTAATACAATCTCTCTAGTTTTCAAGAATTGTCTTTTTCCTTCCATTTCTTTCTTACTTACCCTACAAAAATGACACCTCGATTGCATGGTTACCAATCATGCTTTGGCATGGGACAGACATCTTTACATTATACTGTTTTTTTCTTTAATTCTAATTCGTAAAATCCAATATCATTAATTTCCTAGATCAAACCAAATTTATTGTTTCTCTTTTTGGTTCTCTACATATTGTCTTTGGGTTTGCTTTGTCGTAGGGAGAAGGACTTTAAGTACACTTTGAATCACCTGCAAGGATTCACATCCTCCTTTCTTACATACCCTTATTTTTTTCTACAACCACCCACTACAAAAAATAAAAAGTTTTTGTGATCATTTAATTACGACCAAATAATTATTTTGATTGTAAATAATCATTTGGTCGTATTTAAATGACTACAAATAAACAATTTTTTTGTAGTGATCGCGATTAACCGTTACTGCTACTGCCATCCCCAGTATCAGCCTTTACATATTTTACTAATTTTTTGGATCTTCAATAGATTGAATAAAAATGTCATGAAATCCTCATGTGCATCTAGCTGCATTAGTGGTGTAAATAAAAAAGAGTTCTAGTACTTTTGCTTATAACAAAGATGTAGTGGGGTCTTTCGCTGTTGTTCTAGACCAGTGTTTGGAAAAATTTAGCCCACTTTGGAATTTGTATTAGGATAATTAACAAAAATTAGTTAGATAGAATTCTGTTATTAATTCCAAATTTTGTTAGTTTTAGTCAGATTTAGCTCTTCTATAATTAGAGCTCATTTGATGTACCATTAAAGTAACTACAATAATAATTTTCCCTTCATCTCTCTCCGCTCTTCAATTCTATTTTAGCATTAGAGATTCTCTTTCATCCCTTCAACCTCATCCCAATCACTATTCTCATTCTGAGGAGGAGTTGTCAATACAACTAAGCTTCAAGAAATGTTGAAAAGGGAGGAAATACTTTGGAAGCAAAAATCAAGGCAAAAATGGCTCACAACTACTGACCTAAACACTAAATTCTTTCATCTTTCTACAACGATTCGTAGGAGAAAGAAATCAATTGATTGTCTTCGTATTCAACCTCAGCAATGGATCACTGATCGGAAGGAAATTGATTCTGTTATTTTGTCTCATTTTACAAATATTTTTTCGTCTACTCATCCTGTGATTTCAGAAGATATCAAGGACTTATTTCCCCCGGTCATCACAAGTCAAGACAATTTAATTATTTACAGTGTTCCCATTGAACAGAAAATCTGGGATACCATTCGAAGCTCTCCCACTTCAAAAGCTTCAAGATCGGATGGATTCATAGGATTATTTTATAAGCATTTTTGGGATATTGTGAAACTTGATGTCATTTCCACAATTCATAATTACTTTCTTAATGGAATTCTTCTTAAAGAACTGAATCACACTCATATTACTCTTGTTCTGAAAGTTCTCAATCCCCAGATGGTGCATCAGTTCAGACCTATCAGCCTTTCAAACTTTTGCTATAAACTTATTTTTAAAATTCTGGCAAATCGTTTAAAGACTATTCTAGGAAAAATCATTTTGCCTCATCAGACAACCTTTGTTCCAAGTAGGCAAATTTAAGAAAACTCTATCATTGCCCATGAAATTTTTAATCAACTCAAGCAGAAAAAGGCAATAGTTTTTCTATGGCTGTTAAAATAGATATGGAGAAAGCTTTTGATTACATGGAATGAGATTTCATTTTGTCAATCCTTAATAGTCTTGGTTTTTCTCCTGTTTGGGTGGCTTGGATCAAGGAATGCATAACTACTCCTTCTTATTCTGTTATTATTAATGGAACACCGAAGGGTTATATTCAGCCTTCTCGTGGTCTTCGTCAAAGTGATCCTATTTCTCCTTTTTTGTTCATTCTTGGCTCTGAATGCATTTCTTGGCTTATTGTTAGGAGTAAATCTCAGGAAGGTCTCAAAGGTATTATTAGTAGAGTGGGGTCCCCGGATCATGCATCTGCTGTTTGCTGATGATTTAACCTTGTTTGGTCTTGCAAATTCTCGAATGGTTAATTCATTCTTGACTGTCCTAGCGACTTATTCATCCTGGTCTAGTCAAAAGGTTCATCCTGAAAAATCAATGGTTCACTTTAGCTATAATACTCATTCTTTTGAAAAGCGAAGACTTTGAAAGTTGTTGAGTTATAAAATGGCTCCGAATCAAATCAAGTATCTTGGCCTACCACTAATCTTTAATCGATCTAAGATGTCAATCTTTTTAAGATCTGTTGTAGAAGCTTACTTCTAAAGTGACCACGTGGAAAGCTAAACTTTTATCCCAAGCTGGGAAAACGACTTTGATCAAATCTGTTGTGACTAGCATACCTTCATATGTCATGTCTACGGTTTGGATTCCCAAATCTCTTTCAAAGAAAATAGATCAGATTCTTATGAGATTTTGGTGGGGTTTCAATACTCAACAACTCCACAAGTTTACCCCCAAATCTTGGTCATCGATTTGTAAGCCTAGTCAAGGGGATTTGGGTATTTGTCTTATTTCCTATTAAAATCAAGCTTTGTTAAGTAAACTCACCTAGAGTCTCGTTACAGAGCGACAATCTCTTTGGATTTCTGTTCTTAAATCTCGTTATTTGAAGACTTTTTCAATCTTTGAAACTTCCACAAATCAACAAGCTCTTGGTTGTGGAAAGGTATTTTAAAACAAATGGATTTTGTTAGACATAATTCTTGCTTTCAGATCAATAATGGTGCATCTTGTCGGGTTTGGCTGGATCCTTGGATTCCTACTACTCAAGATGGTCTTCCTTCTCCTCATCCTGACCATGGTGAAAATTTTTCAAATTTAAGAGTTGCTGAGTTGACTTTGGAGAATCCGCGATGTTGGAATTTGTTGCTTCTTCAAACTCTTTTTAATTCTATGACCATTGAAGCAATTCAAAATATTCCTTTAACTGATAATAATTATCAATTGGTTAGTGATAAACTTGCGTGGAGGAATAGCTCTTTTGGTAATTTTACTATTAAATCAGTTTACACTGCACTCTCGTCTCTGGAAGACAATTCTGTAAGTGGATTTGATAATATTCAATTTTGGAAAAAGTTTTGGAAACTTAAAATTCAAAACAAGCTTAAATTATTTTTGTGGAAAATTCTCAGTCATATTTTGCCTACTCGATCTCTTCTAAAAAATCTTGTTGATTTGGGGTATTTTCAATGTCCTCTTTGCAATCTGTACGAATAAACGAATGTTCATTTGTTTATGGAGTGCCATTTTTCTCAAATTTTATGGAGAAGTTCCATCTAGCCATTGCATATCAATACTTATGTGAAATATGAGATTTCTACTTGGATTCAATATATTTTGTTCCTAGAGAAACTTTTCATACCGCTTTTGGAACGTTATCACTTTCAAATATTTGCAACTCTTGCTATGGATAACATTTGGTCTTGTCGGAACAAAGTGATTCATGAAAAACCCACCCCAAATATTGATATATTTATTCAAAATGTCTGGAAATCATATTATGATCATAGGACAGCTTGGGAAGTCAAAGAGCTTCATCACAATCCAGCTATGCCAGCACTCCCTCGAGGACACCATTATCATATTTTTGATGTGGTTGTTAGAAATCGTTCAAGTAAAACTGTGGTGGTTTGTTCTACAAAGCATGGTGATATTATTTTTGCTTGCACTAAAGAAGTTCCACATATTAATCTTAATCTTGGCGAGGCATTGACTCTGTTGGAAGGGGTTAAAGAAGCTATTTCCAGATCTATTAAGAATATTATTCTGGCAGGCGATTCTCAAATCACCATTGATACAACAATGGAGTGAACTCTTCAACCAATTACTAGAGAAATTCACTTCCTACTGCAGTCGTTCTCAAATTGGTAGCTTGAAAAAATTTATTGAGATTTCAATCGATGTGCGCACTCAATTGCACAATGAACAACTTCTACTAAAATATATGGTTGCCTACCACTGATTTTGATACCGCCCTATTTGTTGGATTTTCATAGTGGCAAAGATCCTCCCAATGTCTGATTGTATGGTTTGTGCTTTGTATTTGTATGGTTTGTGTGCTTGTTTGGTTTGTGTGTTTGGTTTTTGCTCGTTGTAGTTGAACTTTATCTTCTTAAGATATGCTCTAATCTTCAGAGAAAAAAAAAAAAGTTCAATCATTCCAAAATTTATACTAATTTAATTAAGCCTTTAACCATATATTATGGTGATAAACTTTTTTCATAAAAGCTTCCCAATCTCATGATCTTCCAGATCATAAATCCTGTTAATACATATTAAGGTAAGGAAATTAAGTATATTATGGTAATATTTTCCTGAAAATAAAAAATATATATTGTATATACATATTCCCACTACCCAAAAAAATTATCCAGTCAGACAAAGTACAGTATTATAGCTGAAATCTTTAGCTGAAAAAAAAAAAGTCCCGAGACTAATTAAGTTAAATCAATTTATTATCCTTAATTAATTAGGATATAGACAAATTTACACAATGGGATTATGATGATCACAAAACTAAATTTGATGAAGATATATATATATATATATATATATATATATATATATAGATCTACCGACTCAATTAATTTAGCTCCCAAAAAATTAGAGAAATTAAATATCTGATAAAAAAAATACTCATTCGTGGCTGTAACGTACGTACTACCTAATTACACGAACTCTTATCATAAAGAGAGAGAGATTCAAATAAATAATACCCTTTTAATTAATGATCCATTTGTAAATACTGACAAGATCAGTTTCCCATCACTCCGCTATATTGGAAATAATACAGATTAATTCACAATGATTATCCTTTCACACATGAATTGCATAATCCATAAAAATAAATACAGAGTTTTTTTTTTTTGTATTTTTTTTCTGGGCAAATCAGAGAAATATTACAAGAAAAGGATGAAGAGCAAAGAATAACAAATCACTATTTTTTTCTTTTTTCTTTTTTACTTTTGATAAACTTTCCCACAAAGTTTACTTTCAAAGGGTCGAAGTTGCTGCTTATGTAGTCGAATTTGTCAAGGCTTTGGCGGTTCAGCTTCCTCCACCTTGGCTGCGGCAGGCTCGGTGGAAGCCGGTGCCGATGCTTCAGCTTTCTCAGCCTCCACTGCGGCAACTTCTATCTTCTCTTCTTCTATTTTCTCGACCACCTCTTCTTTCTTCCCTTCCTCTTCCTTCTTTTCTTCTTTCTTCTCTTCTTCAACGACGACGATCTCCTTTTCTTTGCCACCTGCTGCTGCTTCCTCAGTTTTTGGTGCTTCTGCTGTCGGTGGCTCGACTTTCTCTTCTGTTACTATAAACGTCGACACCTTTTCAAAGACAAAGATAACTGGACCAGGAACCAACGCCGGCCCAAACTTTGAAGATGCTTCACATACTGGTTTTGATCCCGGAAACTCTGTAAATATATATAATATAAAACGGTGAGCATGAACACATATGTATGTGTATATATATATATAGGGATATATGAATATAAAACAGAAAATAACAGAAAACACGATCATGATACGTACCGATTTTCACGAGTTCTTCTATGAACTTGTGAACTGCAACGGAGTGCTTCTTCAATCCTGCCTCCTTGGGTTCCTTGATAAAGGTCTGTACGTACGTAGCAGGTTCAAATATATATGATGTTAGTCTACTACTCTTCAAGCTCTTTTTCCTTAAGTTTTTTCTATCTAGATATTCTTTTTAATTTCCCCTAGTTCTCGAGATATACTCTCACCTTGATTTCTGCTGACGAAGCCTCATATATTTCAATGACTTTAGGCTGGAGCTCAGTCTTCTTCTCTTCAAACTCCTTGTGGATTTGATCCTATACCAATTACACAAAAAGCGAGAATTCTTAATTATTATTTTTTTTCGTTTTGTTCTGCTATTCTTTATATATATATATATATATATATATATATTGGTTTCATTTATTTGGAGAAAACAGAATTCATTGAAAGAAGATCGAAATACCTTAGACTCGTCAAAAGACTTGCAGGCCTCAGCAGCAGCAGCCTTCTTGGGACCAGTCTTGTCGAAAACCTTCTTGATCTTTGGAAGAACCTTTTCTTTCCAGTAACCCATCTTGTTTGTCTATTAAATTAAGCTATTACTATCCCTAACAAAAGGAAGGGAAAAAAATAATCACACACAAAACTCAAAAGAAGGATTCCATAATTAAGAATCTCTTTAGTCTTTACAAAACAAAACAGACAAAGAGTTAAGTATCTGGGTATCTTATAATATCATTCTAATTTCTTCTCTCTCTCTCTCTAAAACTCAAAAAACCTGCAAAAGATCACAGTAAATTTTCAAAACAACCAAACATACCAAGAACAAAGAGAGAAACCAGAAGAAGAAGATGCTGATTCTCTCTCTCTCTCTCTCTCTCGCTCGCTCGCTTCCTCGGTTACTTTGTAACTATTGCTCCGTCTCTGTCGTGGCAAACTGTGGTCGCCAGTTGAAGTCCAACTCAATGCAACTGTTACACCCAACTGTCTCCTCCAAATTAAGGCACATAAGATAGAGCTCCAAGACCAAGCTTCATCAACATATAGGCCTACTTTCTGTGTAAAAAACCCCCTCCTTCCTTTTAATTACCAACAAAACCACCCTTGTTTTTCGTTTTCTCCACCCACCTCCAAATTCAAAATCATTATTTGACCTTCATTACCCTCCGGTCGGACGGCAGCATGAGCATGCATAAATGATTTGTGGAGGGGGGGCATAACCGACTTTCTGGTCCAAGCTAGTTGGTCTAAGTAAATGAGGGAGGAAACTGGGGGTATAATGGAAAAGAAAAGTTGTGGTGGGTCATAAACCAGCTGGCAGTCACCTCATGCAGAGGTGGCAAATATCATGTGTGGGGGCCAGTAATAGAGGTTTCTTAAACTCTTGATATGGATCTGTGTACCAAATTTGTTATGAGTTTCTTATCTTTTTCTTAGCAAAAACTTGCTCACGTGGCTTCGCTGGTACTGCCAAAAGAAAGGGCAAAAATAATAGTCTTTAAAAATGTAGAAGCATATATTAATACCCACCCCCATGCAATAAAAATGTTGACAAAACTTGAGGCCATTTGAAAGGCTACAATTTCAAAGGGAATGTAATATAATCATCATGTGTTGTTCATTCAACATGATTAATCATATAGACAAGCTTGCATTAAAAAATAAATAATAAATAAATAAATAAATAAAAGACAAGCATTCACATGGGAATTTGTTCATTGGTTATAAATTTCTGTATGTTTTTGGGCTAAAAAACAAAGGACTTGGGGACATGAAACATGGATTAGCTAGAAGTGGGGTACAAGACAGGTTTTCATTAATATATATATATATATATGATAATTTTACAGACAATCTTCAATGATATCCAGAGAGTTATGACTCATGCATATATATAAAGATAATATATAATGTCTATTTACTAGAAAGATCAGGATGATCTAAACACAATTTCGGAACTTAAATTTCTTACGTTTAATTTTCTTCGACTTGAGTGGGAAAGATAAACATGTAATATGATTTTTTTACAACATTTATAATTTCATGTCCAAAGTCCAAACAAATTTTTTAGGCAAATTGAATTTGTAATAAATAAATACTGTATGATTATTCATTTTATATATCTCTATTTGTCTTATATTAGACCTTAGAGTTGTGTGTATCTCCCTAACTCAATTCCACCCACTCTTGTATTCCACGCTTCTTTTCTTAAGTTACGTGATCTATCTGCATTTGGCATTTTTAGATTTCAAGACCCTGGTTTTATAATGAGAAATTGTATAGAACCTCAGACCTTTCTTCGCTTCTAATTTTCAAAACCTTCTATCAAATTTCTTTTTACCAAGATAAATTTATGATGAAATCGAGAGCCTCTCTCTCTCTCTCTCTCTGAGAACACACGCTGTTCAAAATGATTAAAAATTAAAAGTTTTACAAAAATTAGCTGTTAAGACCTCCAATACTAGGCAGAAACTTCCAAATATGACATGCATTTTTATTATAATCAGGCATTGTAGAATACTAATATACATAGAATATATTTATAATATTAGTATGGTATATGACTTATTCTGTATCATGATTAATTTATTATTTAAATTAATCAGTATCAATATTGATTATTATTGATTTATTGTATTTCTATTAATTCTCTAACCGCTTTCACTTATAAATAGGGATAATAAAAATAAAATAGAAAAGGAGATAGAGAATGCGGGATGTTAATGCCTAAATTCGCATAACAAACTGAAAAGAGAGAAATATTTATTTTCGACCTACATTGATAATTCGGATATTAATATGGTGCTTTTTACATTCATGCATAAAAAAATAATAAAGAACTAAATAAAAAAATAAAGCGAGATACAGAGATTTACAGACATAGTAAAAAATTTGGACATCGATACGGTGCTCTTCACATTTTCGAACGGTTATACTAAATAAATAAAAAATTAATCTATTACAGAAATAGTCATAGTAATCAAGATTAATTTATAAAGAAAATATAACGTACGTAATTAATGTAGCTTATAAAACCTCAAATAGGGTTCATATCTAACAATAAACATTACACATTGTCTATAAGAGAAATAAAATAAAACATAAATAAAATAGGTAAAATAATACTAGAGCTCCAATTGTTTTAGGACATTCTTGCATGCAGATACTTTCGTCTCAATCTGTATCAATTGAGTGCATACCGTCTCCTGAGTCTGAGACAAGTAGGGCTGTAAATAAACCAATATATTAGATAGCATATTCGGTATTCGCTCAATTAAACCCGGATCGAACTTGACTCATGAAAAGAAAAAAACTTGTCTGTGAAACTAGATATCCGATCAATTAGTAAATAATACATACTCAACAAGACTCAACTTGACTTGATTAGACTCGTTAAGACTCCCTCGTTTATACTCGAGTCGACTCGTTAACTCGACTCGATTAAAACTCATTTATATATTGATAAATACATACATATATATAAGCTAATAATATAAGTCTAATACTTTTGTAATTAAATGTAGAATATGTAACCTAATTATTTATGTCTATATGTTGAATATACTTAATAACTATATTTTATAATTTGTATAATAATTAATCAATAATATTTAATAATTTCTTATACTACTATGTGGGAACCATATATAAAATCGATATATGTTATTATATTATGTGTATGTTAATAATATATATATATATATAGGCATATAATATATTGTTATTATAGATGTATACCAACTAGTTAAATATTAGTTATTTATAAATTTTTAAAATCTTATAATTTAATAGAGGTTCTACTTATTAGTTGTACACATTTAATATTAGATTTTCTATTTATCTAATTTATTAATTATTAAATTTTATTCAAAAAATAAAAATAAAAAAACAATTCGAGCTCGAGGTCGAATTGGAAATTTAGCCTACTGAGTCGAGCTTGAACAAAAAATAAATAAAAATTTCGAGTTTGAATATCTTAAGTTGAGCCAAGCTCGACCAGCCAAAAATCAGCTTGGCTTGGCTCGATTACAGCCTCAAAGACAAGATACCGACATCTCTAGCTAAATAAAAAATGGCAGTAGTAATCTCCGCACGTAAGCTAGAGAAGACAACCTGGATCTCTATACGCACTCCATCAACTATATCTGGAATATGTGCGCGAATCTCTGCACACACTATATCAGTAATTTGTTTCGAAGTAATAGTGGGTGATGCCGCAGACTATGTGGAGTCTGACCAGTTGATATTCCATGACCTGTCTGATTACCACCTCTGCCTTAAGTGTCAATCGGGTGATCTATAGTACGAGTGAGAACCCGAAGTTTGGAGTGCCTCGTGCTCCGTGACAGGGTGGAGGAGTCAATCGATTCCATCGACACTCAGACACGCTCAAAAACATCAGATAAAAGCTTAGCTTGTAATAGGAACCTTGTGATCATAACCACATAGGGCAAAATATCCGTCATAACGTACGTAATCTCTAATCGCATCCTAGCGAATATAAAACTTGGAAGGTCGATAGGCACCATACTAGGACACATATCATAAATCTCACTCGATCTATGCTAACCCTTGTCTTGTGCAGCCGAGGGTCAATGTTGTGGGCGATAATTAAATTCATCATTCTAAAGAAGTCTAACAAATGAGCATATTTGATGCTCTTTGTCCCATCATATGGAGGTACATCGGGATGAACGACTAGCTACCTCACCTCAAGATTCGAGAGGCCATTCAGTCTATCAGTAGTAATGCCCTTATCCTCAGTTGTCGTATCAGTCATCTCCACATCAGTTGTAGATTCCTTAAATACCACGTTCGGATATGCCGTCGGTATACGTGGAATGCCAATAAATTCAACAAGTATGTCTGTCAAGAACTGAGCACCGAGCCCTCTATAAAAAATCTATAACAAAATCATAATACACTATAAGCTACCACACTGGGTCCGTGGGACTCAAAATCGATGCCCACTAGCGATCTAATATCATGATGGCAAGGAGCAGCCCTTCCAAATAAGGTCGTGAAAATCCTTGATTTTCAATTCCCGCTCTAACAAAATAAATCGGCCCGCAAATGAATCGGTCGTACTGGTAGAGGAGCAAATTTGCCCTGGTCTGTTGCGTTTTGCTCTCCCTTCTCTAGCAGACATTTTACCTGAAATAATAGTAATAAAATAAAAAAATTAATTGGAAAATATAACATAAAAGATGATTCATAAATTACATTATTAATTGAAGAAATGAAAAAACATACTTTTATGTCTATTAGTCAGGTTGTCAACGAATACGACGAAATAAGGTTGAAACCAAAGTTTTAAATTTTGTTCCATTTTGATCGGAACGGTCAAAGTTTTTCGTTTCGAATTAGCAACCAGAACAGTAAAGTCTAATGTTTTGCACTGGTCATAATTTTGGATGTTCCGAGCTATTCCAACCGGAATTCTATATTCTGACAAAATTATTAATTCCGGTCCGGAATTATAAAGGATGATTATAAAATTAGCAATGAAAAATTCAATTATTCGTGATCAATACATCCAATGATGTTAAGAATGAGATCTGCAATTTGGCGTCATTTGTCAGAGCTGTGTCGTTGGCTATGGAAAGGAGACTGAGTCATTGGAGCTACGTTGTTGGTGTCGTTCTTGGAGCTGCGTCATTCGTCAATGGAGTTGAGCTTGCAATTTTGTGAAGGAGACCAAAGCTTTGTCGCGTTTTAGAACAAAGGGAAACGAAAGAAGGAAAAATGAAAACAAAAGGAATCTTTTGAAAGAGTAAAGTTGTGTCGAACAAAGTCAAAAAGTAAAGTAAAACAGTTAGATCGTGACTTTGTATAATTACCCAAATATATATATATAATATTACAATTCCTATTTCAATTTACACTCATTACTTATTAGTATTTATTACATTTTTTGCTGTATTTGATTGATAAAAATTTTATTAGATTATTTATTAGGTTTTATTAATTTTTATTTTTTAGTTGTATCCGATTGATAAGATTTTTTATTAGATTACTTATTAGGCTTTATTAATTTTTATGAGATTGATATAGCTGCTGGATAGTCATTTACATATTTTATATTATTTAAAAATATTTTAGAGTATAGTTATTATATATATAATTTATTTATATAATGACAATCCCGAAATGGAACATTGAAATGGAACGGAATCGAAATATTCTATTCCAGTACCTCAATCGAAACAGTCATTGAAACGAAATTCAAAACTTTGATTGAAATGAAACGACGTTGAAAACAGGTTTCAGAATTCTCTTTTTTAGATTTAATTTCGAATGACGCTGTGCTAGATAGGGTCGGTTCGAGCATCTCATAAATGTGTAGGCATTCGAGTGGTTCAAGCGACTGTTCGAACGCGTGATCGGTCATACATGTGGTTTGAAAAGGTGATTTTTACTGTTCGAACCATACATAATATAATTTAATATAATTAATAATTATAGTATATATTTCAATTATATAATAATGCATAAATGTAAATAATACTAATATATTATATTAATAGTATATAACTCACTATAACTGTATATAATATATTATATAACATTAAATCACTATATATTATAACTATAACTGTATATTATAACCATAACTATATATTATATAATACTAAAGCACTAAATCACTAGTACGACATATATATAACTAGTATTAGTATATTAATTAGTTACACTACTACTAATATAGTTATGTTAGTTAATTAGTAATACTACTAATATTACTATAAAGTTACACTACTATAAATGCTACTAATATATTATATACAATAGTACTAACATATTATTCTATATAATCGAAATTATTAATAGCATTTTCTACTCTAGATACTGGTGTTATATTATTTAATTTTCATTCATTAGGGAGACTAATTTGATTTTAATTAATCTACTTAGGAATTTGTATAGTAGAGTTTGGTGTACTGGATTGTAATAATAATATATATCCTTTTGGACTAGTTACAAAAGCTTGCAGCTCTAATGTTATTTTCATAAGTTCGTAATGTATTCTGTAAACAACAGTCAAAGGATGTGACCCTTTCATTATATGATAACCACTTATTTTAATATTTAATGTTAAAGCATATAAAATATTAGCATCAAGTAATTAGATATAATAATTTGGATAACAATCAAAATAAACTGGGTCTTGAAACAAGCTAGATTATATCATACCAAATAATGAGTCATGAAACTTATAATGCGTTCCATCTCTTAGACATGATAACACTGATGCATTTAATCCATTTCTAGTTAATGGTTTTACAGCAACTTGTACTAATCCAATATATATAAAGGAATATTTTTGCTTTTTATGATGTTTAATAGAATCATTAGTTAATAATTGTATTGATTCATAATTATTATTTATACTAATAGTTTTAATAGTATAATTTGAAAGAAATGATAACTTAAAGGAAAAAAGTGAATTGTTTATAAATTTTATTTTTAGGAACATCAAAAATAGTCCAGTCTTGTATATTTCTTTATACTTCTAATATATTATAATCTTCTTGATTAAAATTTTCAGGTTCTACAGGTATACTAGAAGAAGAAGATGATTCAATAGAACTTATTGATACTGAGTTTTTAAGTAAAGATTAACTATATTCAAAGAGATGAAGCAGATCATGACCTTGTGGGAATACTACTGGGACCACCCTTAAAAAGCCTCTTAACATAATTGGGTTGACCAACGGATTCTCATGGCTTACCAATATAAGATTATCAATATACTCCATTTTTTTTCTATAGTTCATCGTTGTTAAAAACTCATATCGGTGAATTTATATTCTTTTTTTATGCAGCAAGTCTAGATAGATGATATTTTAGTTCTTTAATATTTTCCTTCAATTATATGGTTTCATCAATAAACCTATCTATTCTATCATGTATATATTTATATTTCCAAAATTCAATTATCATTATTTTATAATCTTGTTTCATTAATTCTTGTTTTTCTTTAGTATGTTTTATCCAATGTTTTAATTTTCTTAGTTCCATTCTTGCATTATAATTCCAACATTTTAAATCACGTAAATCTGTATAGCCATAATAGTGTTCACCATAATAAGCCATTAGAAATATAACAATATAATATAATACTAAGATAATAATAAAACTATAATATAATAATAATATAATAATACTAATACAATAGCCAAGAGCTCTAATACCAAAGGCGTATGTCCTAGGTAATATGAACGAAGAAATAAAAACAATTTAAATAAAGATCAAGGCTACTAAACAAACTAAAATTCATTAAATATATTGTACTTATAAGGAGATTTAATTCTCGCAAGGAGTGGAGGCAAGAGAAACTAAAGATATGAAAGATGTTTTAAGGAAATAAAAGATTTCAAGAAGGTTACAAGAGAGAGTTTGTTAAGGTTTCAAATGAGAGTTTTATGAATGCCCTCTCATTTGCTACAACTTACTTATATAGGCACACAAAAGTAACTTTTTTACAAAATGATTGATAATGGACAACTAATACTTCATGCAGGAGTGTTCATCTAGGGTTCCGAATTCAAAATTTCTTAATTTTTTTTTTTAAAAATTCAAAAGTATTAAGAAATAAATGAAATTTCAAACCAGATCGAGTACAACCCGGCCCAGATGAACAGGCCTAACTTCTTAAGTGGAATCCAGTGCAATCTAATAATTATTGTCTACATGCGTTTCTGGTACTTGAAGAGATGATGTTGTTGATAGTAAAAAATAATGGTGCCATAGTGCTTCTAAAAAGTAATGGTCACATGTATGGTGCTGAAAATAACTTGTCTGAAAAGTATGAGTCACATGCTGAACAGTGAAGAACAATAATCTTCTATCACATGTTGAATAACTGAGAACAATAATCTTCTGAAATATGATGAATAATCGTGAAGGAATAATTTTGTAGGATTACAAGCTGAACAGTTGAAAAACAATAATCTTCTGAAAATTACATAACCAATTGAGGGTCATAATCTGCAAATTCTAGATCAAACGAGTCTTGAGAATCCATTAATTGTAGATGATAAACCTGAGGGGAGAAGGAAGAAGCTTGTTGTGTCTAGGAAAGAGAAACGTGCTGACTTGCTATTGGTATGCTTTGCTTTGTCGGAGATAATTTGTTTTGTGGCGTGTCTTCATCATCTTCACTATTAGATACTTGAGACATTGCATCAGCTAATTTCTTAAGGTCATTTTTGCTAGTAATTAAAGCTAATTGAGATTGAAATCTGCTCTGTTGTACAAGAACTTCTAGAGCTTTAGTAACTTGAGAAAACATTTTCGTAATATGGTCATAATTGTACGTTTTCCACCATTTAATATAAACTTGTCGAACTAGAAACATAATGTTACAAGAGGATGGATGTGGCTTAATAGTGTACACTGTACTCTCATTTCATAATCCAGTTTAATTTTATTTTAAAAAAGAAAAGAATGAATCATGGGCAATGATTTAATGAAAGTGGATAATAATTTTGGAAAGAAAAGATTTTGAAACTATTTTGGAGAGGAGAAGGAAGAATAAAAAGTTTGAGTCCATAATATTCCCACCATAATGAAAACCATTTGGGAAGAGTCTTAATTTCTTGTAATTTGTCGAAGTGAAGAAACCAAGAATGACGCAAATTTTTGTTTTGTTTTAAAAGCATTTTTGTCTATGCTTGCTAGTAATCACAATAGTCATAATAGGTATTAGTAATACTATTACTTTAAAGTTAAACTACTACTAGTTTGGACATGCTACTAATACACAATATAGGTACTATAAATTATATAGTTAATTATATAGTTACTATATATTATATAGTTAATTATATAGTTACTATATATTATATAGTGATACTACTAGTATAGTTATGATAGTATTATTAATACTACTAACATATTATTATATAATTAATTAGTGATACTACTAACATATTATATAGTTACACTACTAGTATAGTAATGCTAATATTAGTAATACTATTACTATATAATTACACTACTATTAGTATAGTTATGCTAGTATTAGCAATACTATTACTATAAAGTTACACAACTACTAATTTGGACATGCTACCAATACAATATATAGTTACTATATATTATATAGTTAGTTATATAGTTACTATAAACTATAAAGTTACTATGCATTATATAGTTATGTAGTAATACTACTCATATATTATATAGTTACACTACCAGTAATATAGTGGTGATAGTATTAGTAATACTTTTACTACATAGTTATACTGCTACTAATATAGTTATGCTAGTATTAGTAATATTGCTAATATATTATATAGTTATACTACTACTATAATATACTTATCTAAATTAGTTATCTATATATTATTTGTTATATTTACACAATATAATATATAAGTATAATAGTTATATTTTGACATTTATTATAAAAGTGCCTATTTACAACAACCGTTTGAACGTCATGTAGAGCCGTTCGAACAGTCATTTAGGGCTTTTGGCATACAAAACAAGATTCCCGCGGACATAATATTTATCATTAACGTTCGAACATGACTACAAACTATTCGAACTATTGTGCAAAAATTTTGCAAGTAGGAAAATTTCCCGCACTGAACATTTTCACATTTTCACATCTAATTTCAATGTTTGAATGCCAAGGTTAATCTATTTTGATAAACAATGTTGTCGAGCAAGCATCTTATTAAATAATACGAGGCCGTTTCATGAGAGGGAACTTATTACAACAAAAAAATTTCATCATAATAAAATTTAAATAGCCAGCCTCCTTTTAAATTCCTCCAGCCCATCACTTCTCTCAGGATTTCATCTCCTTCTCCTTACCTCATTTATAGTCATCCATAACGTGGGCACGGACCTTCCTCTTCAATATCTGTTGTGTTTCTCCACTTTTCTTCCCACATTTTTTCATTTTATGCACATTACAACGAGGAATGCACACTTGTGTTCATTAAAGGTATGATTTTCTTTAAATATAGTTGTACTTTAACCTATTTTTTTCATTGTGTTTTATATTGAGTAGTGTTTATATTGTATATTTAGGGTTGCATACGAATTAATCGATTTTACATAAATGATAGTTGCCCTCTTTGTGTTATTTGTATGATGAATTGATTTGTTTTGAGGTTGTGAAATTGATTTTTGAATTGTGTTTTTGGTTCTGCGTTGCATCTAGAATCAGCATCGCAAATGTTCAAAAGACGTAGTAACTGTTTGAACGCGTGTCTCCCATTTGAATGCGTTCGAACGTGTGTTTATCGTTTGAATGCATTTGAACATGTACTAAAGTAGATACCACGACTTAGGTCATAATTATTAAATAAAAAATAAATTATACTAAAAAAATAAATTTAATACTTAAAAAATAAATAAACCTTAAATTATAATTAATACCTAAAAATAAATAAATCTTAAGTTAAAAATAACACTAAAAAAACATATTTAATTTTAGGATTGTATACATTAATATTAATATTTAAATTATACTATATTAGAATACCTAATACTTAGAATATTATTAGTAATACTTAGAATACTTAATACTTTACATATTTATTACAATACTTTTATACGAGTAGTTAGAATAATTTAATAGTTAATGATTAGATACACAAATAAGAAATATTAAAAAATACTTAATAGTTAGGATACTTAATATTTAATATAAATAACTTAAAAGTAAAACATTTGAAAAATATCACCGTTATGTTAGTACAAATTAATATATTAGTACACGACTTGTCGTATAATATGCTTATTCTCGTATCTTATATTGTTGGTGTATTTTAATATACCATCTTGTATTGTAGGTGTATTTTAATATCATATCTTGTCATTTATATCTAAATAAATCTAAGACCCATTCGAGGGTTATCAATCCTATTGAACGGTTGATTGATGACTCTTGAATTATCAAAAGTGGACAGTTTAGGATTGGAAGATCATTCTCGCAAACTATTTAACTATATTTGTTGTGTTTGACTTTATGTTTTCGGTTGAGTCATCCTTTATTGTTATCTGGATATTTAGTTTCGTTAATGGTGCATCGATGTATTACTCGTTAATGCACATAATGAAACGAGCATATTTGAAGAACTATGGAGAGATGTTACCAAAATTTCGTTGGACGTGACAGAGGATAGGATCAACTACCCAGTGAAATGAGAAAATTGATTATTTGTTGATGGACATGACTGCTTGAAATAGGATACTACACATGGATAAGAGTTGGATGCGAGTTAGAGATTGGTTAAAATACTACACATGGTTATTAGATGTGGATAAGGTGAAAATCAAGAAGATGAATCTTCTTAAGAAGCATACTAAGAGAGTCAACCCACCTTTAACTTATTTATAGATTTGAGTAAGTATGAGATGATCTCATTACATAAAGAATATGTTGAGGTTGAAATAGGTGATATGACAGTTGAGCAACATTTTGAGTCACTTGAAATATCTACAAATGATAAGAGTGAATTTATAAATGAAACGGATACAAATGATTGACTTATTTTTTATTCACATTACATAGTATCTTGAAATTATGCCACCAAAGAGGAAGGATGTTTGCTTCCCACATCCACCTATTTATATCTCTCCGTCTGACTCGCCACTAGAAATCGACTCTACGAAACAAGATAGATAGTTAATACTCATTTCTTTTTCCAATTAAGATGATTGAGAATTGATAAAAGGTAAATAAATAAATATTTTATAGAGTTAACAGTACAATCTCATCAAGGTCGAGGCATTACTAGAGGAGTAACGTTTGAAAAATACTGCAAAGTGGATAAGATTAAGGTTAACATTCCTAACAACTATACTAGAGGCGAGGGACGACAAACAGCTCAACTTGTATCGCATGTTGATGCTCTTACACAAGCTTATGCACCATTGGCTACGAGTTTATGGCATAAAATTTCAAAAAATGTAAAAGATCTTATAAAGAAGCGTTGTTTGGTACATAATATTTAAATAATAAATTTATATTTATATTATTTAATATTCTAAATGACAATATTTTTGTGTATATACTTTTTTAAAGATGACTTCAAACTAAATTTTAGTAAGAGAGAATCGTAAGACTATCGATGAGTGTATGAGTGATGCTTTTCACAAGTATAAGGCACGGTGTCATGAGCATTATAAGAAGTACGAACACATGGAAGGTGCACATCAGTATCCTTTTCAAGATGTCTAACCTTTCGATTGAGAATCCATCATATAAGATAAATTAAATAAATTTTTTATGTTTTATATTTATAATTTTTTATTACTGATAATATTTATAATTTCTATGTAGGAGCGAAGTTTTATTAATAAAAAAAATAGATTGAAGTTATACATTCATTGTCATGCAGACTCAAGATCATTTCATCACCTCTCTCTGAAATTGGTAATAAGTTTTTTTTTTTATTCTATTATAGTTTTTTTTTGGAGATATTAATTTTAATATTCACTTTATATTTTAACAATGTCTCTTGTAATAAGAGAAAGTCACTGGTTATGATCTAACAAAATTATATGTCGCATCACATACTAATTGTAATGGATAGTGGACTCATCTAAATGCTTGTTAAAATTATGTAAGTATTATAATTTATTTCAATTAAAAATATTTAAATTTTTATCATGATATTAATTCTTTATGTTTTGAGTAGGATAAAATGGTTGCCCTCCTTGCTAAAGCTGCATCGAATTAAATTTTGCAATAAGTGATGCTGATATTTTTATACAAGTTCTGGTCAATACTCGGGATATTTGAGGGGTTTTGATAATTGTGTAAAACCTTCAAGTATTGCCTCCAAAGCATTGGAGGGTGTAAATTTCATGATTAAACAATTGTTTGCAAGACAGCAAGAGTTAGAGGCTCAAGTGTCAAAACAAGCAGACATGGAGATACGCATAAAAAAGCATGATAAACACCAACAAAAGTTCCATAGAGAGGTGCAACTCCAATTGCAGATGCTTATGCAACAAATTAGGCTTCAAGCAACTGATTTTCTTATATTGCATATATTTTAAGATTTATGAAATTTTGCATTGATAACAATATTAGTATTTCTACTGTTTATTTAATTAATGTAGAATTATTTGACTAGTTTTATTTGTATTGAATAATTTATAATGTATTTTTGAAATATAAACTATCATTTGCATATACACTCATTTCGTTCAAATGGTTTTTGAAGGACACATTCGTTCGAACATGATCGAACGGTTCTAGAAGACACCAACTATTCGAACACGATCGAACGGCTGTCAAAGAAAATAATCATTCAAACGGTTGTCAAGGGACCAACCGTTCAAACGTGTTTGAATGAGCAACTAAATCGCTCCGTTCATTACATGTTCGAACATCTAACTTAGTCCCTCACATTAGTTTGTTTGAACAATGTTGACGTTCGATCATCACTTAGTTTGTTACATTTCTTCATGTTTATTTGAAGAGAGTTGCTAGAGCCAAAAATTCTACAAAGGGGTCCCATAAACTGACATGGCATAAGTGCCACGTCATTATTTTTTGAAGGTGAACAATCAGTCCCTTTCCTGCGCATGCATGCCATCTCCCAATTTTCACAGCTCTTGGCCGATTTTTGCACGCCTAAATTCCGTCTACCTCCAGGTACACCTCTCTCCCTCTTCTCTCTCTCTCCATCCAGGTACCTTCCTCTTTCTCTCTCTATCTTTCAAATTTTCACTTCAAAATTTCTTCAACGTTTTGGTATTATCTAGTGCCCAAATTTCTTTTTTTTTTCTTTTTCCTGTTTGTATGAAAATGAATGTGTTTTCTTGTTATGTTTGTACAAAATGAGTTAATTTGTTTATACAAAATGTGTTTTTCCTATTTGTACGAAAGGAGTTTATTTGTACCTCAATTTATTTATTTAACCCATTATTCAGTTTATGAGTTATTCTAGTATGAAGAGAGATGTACAATAGGAGTTTTAAAATTAATCTCAGTTATGTATATGGAATCCAACAGTGTTGTATAGAATTATTTTTTCTTAGCCTAAGTAGTTTATAAATTATTTTCACTTGGGAGCCATGTCCAAAATATTGTTTTTGTTTGAGAGTCATCCAAAACATAGTTGTTTACATATATATTTTCATTATTTTATTTGTAGCTAAAATCAAGATGGAACCGTGTAATGTTGATATTTTTCGAGGAAGAACACGATAATGACGATCCTGACACTCCACAAGGTTAGATGTTAATTATTGAATTTTTAATGACATTATTTTATAGTCTATTTCAAATATCGATTGTTTTATGGCATAGTTAACAGATTTTAAATAAATTATGTTTTGTTTAATGTAGATCAACAAGAGCAATTTGGATCTTAGTATACCGAGAATAAAAAAGTTGAAGAACTAAAAGTTGATATGATATTTAAGTTATAAGCAGGTGTTATTGAATACTATACAAAACTTGCCAAACAGGAGGAATTTGGAGTGTCAAAAAGAATATCGACTACTGAAAATTATGGGGAGGTAAAATATTTCACAATAGCATGTAGTCATCATCACAAGCCAACAAGCAAGTCATTAAAAATTGATTAGCCAAAACCTGTAGGAGGAACAGATTGCAAGGCTAAGATTAATGCAAAGCAGATAGCCGATAGTAGATATCGGTTATCTAATGTCGTCCTCGAACACAACTATGTAGTGAGCCTGAGTAAGTCAAAACATATTGTTTGTCATAAAAAATTGTCAAATTGGTCGATAAAAATAGTTGAGATAATGGCTAAAGCCGGAATCTACCCGACTAAAACTTACAACACTATACTTGTTGAAGCGAGTGGACATGATAAACTCACTTTTGGAGAGAAAGAATGTAGGAATCATATCAACAAAGCTCGTAATGAGGTGTTTGGAAAAGGGTTGCAAAACTATTTCACAATTATTTGGTACAACAACAAGAGAAAAATAATGATTTTTTCTATGCGATGAATCTAGATAAAGAAGGGAGGTTGAGAAATGTGTTTAGGGCCGATGCCTGAAGTAGGACAGCATATAAGTCATTTGGAGATATCATAATATTTGACATAACATATTTGACAAATAAATATAAAATTTCATTTGCCCCTTTTTTTGAAGTCAACCACCATAGCTAATCGATACTTTTTGGATGTGACCTTATATCAAATGAGGACACAAAAACATTTGTGTGGTTGTTTGATTTGTGGTTGAGGTGTATGTCAGGACGGCCTCATAATGCGGTTATAATCAACCAAGACAGGGCACTGCAAGCGGCAATACCAATAGTTTTTCCAAATGTTAAGCATATATTTTGTTTATGGCACATTTTATGCAAATTACCTCACAAATTGGGATCTTATTCGCAATATGAAAACTTTAAATTCCCTTATTAAATTGTACATATGACTCTTTGAATTGTTAAGAATTTGAAGAAAGGTGGCACAACATTGTTCAGAGGAATGGTTTAATTGATAGTGCTTGGTTGAGTAAGTTATATGAGGAGTGACATCAATGAGTGCCTGCATATGTGAGAGGTATTTTTTGTGCTAAAATGTCCACAACCCAGTGTAGTGAGAGTATGAATGCATTTTTTTATGGTTATGTAAATGCAACCACACCATTGATAAAATTTGTTGAAAACTGTGATAATGCTTTGGTCAGGATGGTCGAGAATGAGAAGATAGCCGATTTTGGTTCATTTCAATGAAAGATCCCTTACATTACGGTCCATACAATTGAGAAGAAATTTCAAGAAGTATATACGAATGTGAAGTTTAAAGATATACAAATAGAGTTTAAGGGGATTATAAATTGTTTATCTTCTTCACTAAAAAATAATGAAGGCGCAATATCGACGTAAGAAGTTGTTGACCACTTGAACATCTATGATGATTTTGTAAAAGAGGTGAAATATTGTGTATATTTCAATGATGATGAATATGAATTGATGTGCACCTATAGACTATTTGAATTTAGAGGAATTTTATGTAAACATGCACTCATTGTCCTCACCTATAAATGCACGTAATCCTTCAGAATTTAAAATAACAAAAATTATACATAAAAATTTTAGTCAATATGTGATTTGTTATTTTACCTTGAAAGTTTCTTGCAAAATTAAACGCAAAGCAAGCTATTAAGAAAAGAACATGAAGCTCATCGGTGTAATAACAAAAGCCATCCAACAGGAAAAGACATTTTCAAATACTTCTTTATAAGCAAGCTTCAAGCTGTACAGACATATACAAATGGTTCTTAAATACAAATGGTTCTTAAATACAAATTGTTCTTAAATACAATCACAATATCAAACATGTATGGTCATGTCTAACTGCACCACATATGTGTTGTTTTAAGCAAGGTCCCAGGAGCAACCTTCCCTTTCACCCATTTCACCAAACACTTTGTACGCATAATTTTAAAACCCGCATTTCACATACATATCTATCATGATATTCCAAACATACAAATCAGAAACAAACCAACCAATCATAATGTGTCAATATGAGGAAATATAGAAAGCTAGTGGGAGAATGAGATGGGTGATGGGTTGTGGGCGTTATCAACCTTGCAGACTACATCAACATCAACGAGCAGGATTGTGGGCAACCCGCATCCTGCAATGTTTCACAGGTCTGGTGTGGAGATTCTGACGAGTCTAGTGCAACGATTCTCACTTCTGGTGGGAGACGGCAATGGCGACAGTGGGCTGGAGCAAGGGAAGAGATATAACAGGGGAGGAGGGAGAGCAAGTGGGAAGGAGAAAGAAAAAAAGAGTAGAATTGTCGGGAAGAGGGGAGGGGGGAAGAGAGAGAACGCAGTGGAGGAGATCTAATAGAAATGCGACATGTCATTATGTGAGATTTTGTTTGTGGGATTTGTTTATGACTCTAGTATTTCTCTTATTTGAAGGGTATATTCGAATAGGTTTTACGTTCGAAGAATGTTGATGGCCATTCGAATGTTTATCTGGGATGAAAATCAACCATCCTAGAAAAAACGTCAATTCACGTCTTGAAAGATATTTTTTTGGGATGAAACTTGTATTTTCGTCCCAAAAATACTACCAGGACAACCTTAGAACGCTTTTTTCATTCTAAAAAATATTTTGGGGCAAAATTCTATCTTTTGGAACGAAAATGTTCGTTCTAAAAAACCTAAACTATTGTAGTGAACATATGCAAGAACTGTTCATGATAAGTCTCATATTCAACATGTTATTTCGTATTCTTTTTTGTTCACAACACATTCTTCAAAGGCTTCAAATGCAGTTAACAGATCATCATTCATGATAGTCTCATATTTCACATATTCTTTGGTGTTCATTTTGCTCACCACACATTCTCCAGATGCTTTCTATGTAGTTAATGGATCGTCATTGGTGATAAGCCTCGTATTCAACATGTTATTTGTGATTTTTTTCGTTTACCACACTTTCATCATAGGCTTCCTATGTAACGGATCAATGACCTCATTTTCATCATCAATCTTGTACATCAATTTATTTTTGCAAACCGTCCGCTTGCATTACGCGCTACACAAACAACTTTTATCGATTCTTTAATCAAATCCCTAAGTCTCATCCACCTCGCTAATAATGTAAATTTTATTTACAAAGTACTCAAGATGATGTCTTTATTATCCTCCTGAGTTTGAGGAATATATTAGATTACTGCCACATGCTTATAATACAAAATATACATAATATTCCAACTTATAAAAAATAGATTAATATTCTAAATTGTGTTATAATATGATTTATTCTCTACCATATTAAGTTTATTATACATGTAAATCAATCAGTATGATCAATTAGTATCATTAGTTTATTTATTTTCATTCTTTCTCTAGCCTCAATCACTTATAAATAGAAATATATGTCATGTATTCCAAAATAATTGGAGCTCGGATTTGAACTCCGATTAATTCAGTGCCCCCCTGAGTCCTTGACAATGATAACAAAGTCCTCCTAGCTTATTTCACCCCATTTCAATATTTAAACACCATAAATACAGACACTTTTTAATTTTAAATTCTCAAAATTTTTTATCTAATCATTAGTTAATCATATATTACAACTTTTCTAAATTTTTAAATAAAATACAAAAAAAATTAATTTTTTAAAATCTCAAAACAAAAATGATATATAAAAAAATGATATTCTAATAATATTTTTACTTTCTAATATTTTTATTCAACTTTTTCTCTCTCATTTTTCAATATACCATAACAAATATGAATATTCAAACTATTTCACTACTATTCACAAAGAATACTAATGTTACATATAGTCATGAAATGCGTAAGCGTCACGTAATCGTTTTGAAAAAGAGTAGGGTTCACTATTAAAAAATTAATTTTTTTTTCAATAGGTTCTATATTTACTTATTTTTTTCAAACTAATATTATTCACTACAACATTTAAGGGTTTTTGCCAAGAAGGGTTTTTGTGGCTAAAAATAGAATTTTCGTGAATAAAATATTTTTCCTACCAATTTGACTCGTGAGACGTCCGTGACATATAATTTGCGGTAAAAGAGCATTTGCCACAAGTTATTACTTCCGTGGCAAATAAATGTTTTTCCCCACAATATTTTCCGTAATAATACCCAATTTTGCTTGCGGGAATAAAATTTAAAAATGTTATACCCTTGTGGCTATTATCAATTTTCTACAAAATTTTGTCGTGGCTAATAAGTTTGCACTATGAAACAGATCATGGTAAAAAAAAAAAATTAGTACCACGTTCTCTCTTATCAACTTGCGACAAATGCTCTTTTACCACTAAGTCTGATCATATGCACTTCTATATGCTCACGAGGAAGTTTCATAGCAAAAAGTAGCATTTTGTGGGTAAAAGTATTTGCCACAAGTTGTCTTCACGGCAAATACTAAAAGATTTAAAAAATAATAATAACAATTGTAAAAATCATAAAACAATTTCATAATATAAGCTAAACAATTATATATAAAGCTTGAAGATTAAAATTGATACTACTAATAATTTTAAAACAACAACTAAAATTATGCCAACATGTTTACAAGAAAAACTCCCAATGATAACCCAAGTATAAGATATATTGGGTAACGTCCCAAGAGCAAGAGTAAGAAAAACTCTCATGCATCCAATATGTTTCACTGCAATGCATCCAACAAGTAGCACTTCAGACCAGAGTAATTCATTGAGTTAGACTATCTCCAAGACTCATCCAAATCTACGAAATAGTACAACATAGAAAGTATTTTGTGAATGAGCATATTATACTAGTGTAGCATTGCAGTGCAACATATTGGATGCATGTGCAGCATATTATACACATGCATCCAATATGATGGTGAGCATATTATACTAGTGTAGCATTTTATTGATGAACTTTCGTGCTTTCTATATACGTGACAGAAATATTACGATGCAATCTGTGATCATATTTTTTGATAGACCCTGTTTGATGAAGTGATTCAAAAATTATTGTTGGTGGCACAAGGATGGATTGTTGAAAGTTGGCTTAGTTCTAGCTGATCTTTTATGTTGGACATCTCACCCACTCCTACAAAAAAGCATGTATGAAATACTAACACATTATTTGTTAACGATCCCCTGTTTAATTAGTAATACATTGTGGTGTTAATATGACTCAACACCATTTGGTTGTCTGTGTAAGACTTACATTTTTGTTAAGCTGCTATATATATGTTTGTGATAAATGGATTCCTTCAAGGACAAACCAATGGATGCTTGTTCTCTTGATGGGTAAAACACCTAGCCAACAAGTGCATTTGATACCTGGACAACTTGCTTGCATACATGTAGAACCTATAATCCCCAAATTGTTATTGGTACAACAGGAATTAAGTGAAAATTAGCACACATTCTATAGGTAGTTATCTGATCTTAATGGTATAAGTTCTTAATTTGGAGTCCAATTAAATGAGGAAATAGTATTTTGAATGTCACACAGCAATTTTATTTAATAGATGATTTTTTTTTTAACCATATTATATTATTAATCAAATTTTTAATGATCAATTGGATGAATAGTTTTAATCTCAATTATGGTTTTTAATTAATACAAGTATATATTATTGAATAGGAGACCAATGACGTTTCTTCAATTTATATGTGGGCAAGGCCTAATTAATACGTCGGTTTTATAAACAATAAAACCAAAAAACAAAAAACAAAAATCTGTCAGTAAATAAGATTGTTTGGCGTTAATATTGTGAGGGGTAAATATCTCAAGTAGGGCCCAAGCTCGCTATTAATTGCACTAAGAGATAAAAGGTGACCAGAGCACATGGGGGGAGACTGACAGATGATGGGGCTAAAAGGGAGACTAGTCAAATGATGCACGCAACCAAAGTGTAGTATAAAAAGGCCTTGGACAGATGAAACAAGGCTGGATCGATATCTCTCTGGATGGGCAACAATTCCTCCATTCTCTCGGATCGCCTGCTTTGTCTTCTCAGATGAACTCAATAGCTTATACCAGTAGAATTATGTATATTATTCATGTATAGTGAGAGCCCTGAGAGACTGTAAAAATATTAATTATAGTGTATTCTCTTCTCCAAACCCTCGTGGACGTAGGCCTTACGCCGAACCACGTAAATACTGTGTTTCTCTATTTATTTATCTGCTATCTGCGTACGTATGGTTGTAGCGGAGTCTCTTTGGGGACTCCAAACGACACCCATTGAAGCCCAACTTGCTCCAATGGGCCGGGAATGACTCATTTTCCTGCCCTGACCTATTGATCGATTTTTATGGCCTCAACAGTTGGTGCCGTCTGTGGGATCTTTAGACCAGAGGTAGAAAAATGATAATTTTCCGAAACACTGGACAGTTCATCAATTAGACTACCACTAAAAGGCGCCTCCAGCTAAGTGTTTTCAATTCTCGTTTTTATAATTATAAGAACAGACATAGGTGAGTAGAGATCTCGCCTAGAAGAGAGACTTGCCTTTCATCTCTTTTTCATAGAGAATAAGTTGATATTCTCTCACGAATGTCTACGCTCTTAGGTGAACACACTGAGCACTCCCGGTATTTTTTTATTGTAAAAATTGAACTTGCCTTATGCTCGCCATCACAGCTCACGACACTTCTCGGACGCTCGCCACATGTGCCCGCCATTAATACACTCGCCCGCACAACGTGCACTGGGTGCACATGCTCACCCAAGTAGCACAAGTATAAGGCATAGCTCTCACCCAATTACTGTATATGGACGGACACTGTGCACTTAAGTGCACAGTGCCACCTACCTCACAGGCATGCACGATAATTGCATGCCTAAGAGGTATTGTGCACGTGTATAGTAACATGTGCACAGTAGCACACGGCTGCATGCACCCAACGTGCATGCACTCCGGCGAGAGCAACCAAGGCTCACAGCACCACGCCGTGAGCCCAGGAAAATCACCGGTGGTCACCACCGTGACCGCCAGAGTTTTCTGTCTCCAGTAGGGCGTCCACTTGCCGGAGACATGCACGGCTGCATGCACCCAATGTGCATGCACGCCGGTGAGAGCAACCAAGGCTCACGGCACCACGCCGCGAGCCTAGGAAAATCACCAGTAATCACCACTGTGACCGCCGGAGTTTTCTATCTTCGGCAAGGTGTCCACCTGCCGAAGACATGCACGGAGCATGCACCCAACGTGCATGCATGCCGGCGAGAGGGACAAGTGGCTCGCGGCGTCGTGCTGCGAGCCTGGGCTACTCATCGGCAATCACCACTATGACCGCCGGGATTTTCTGCCTCCGGTAGGGTGGATGCCGCCCACCTACTAGAGGCATGCACAAAACGCATGTTGGCGTGTGCTGTGCACGCTGGGCAACCATGGAACCCAAGTAAGTCCTGTGGCCCAGCCTGAAATAGTTGTTGGGGACCGCCGGTAGCTTCTTTCTACTGAAGACCACGGCCCCCACCGGGGGTGGCCGTGAACAGTGCTCCACGAGCACATTCTGCCCCATCGAAATTTGGTAAGCCTCCATTCACCCAGTTCACTGCATGGTTCGCTCATGGACCACCTCACCGCACGGCTCGCCAACAAATCACCAAAACCCAGCTCGCCATGCATGCTCGCTAAACCAACTCGCCATGCACGCTCGCCGAACCAGCTTGCCATGCACGCTCACCGACCCAGCTTGCCATGCACGCTCACCATCATGCACAACCTTCACCTCACTGTGGCTCACCGGCGAGCTCACCACTCACATCATCACGCCTCCGTCACTTGCTCGCCTACGGGTCTTAGCCTGGGCAAGAGGTGAAGGGTTGTGCATGGTGCCTGTGAGGTGAGGTGATCCGTGCCATCGCCACTTGCCTTGTGCTCGCCATCACAGCACACGGCTTGCCAACTTACCATTTAACAACTTAGGACCACCATGCTTGCCATCCAGGTTCACAGCACATGGACTTACGCTTCCTTCCACTTGGGATCACCTCTCGATCACCACACCACTTGGACTTGCCACCTTAAGGCACTTGGAACTGACCTCAATCACCAGCTCGGAAACATTCGTGGATCTACATACAGCAAGTGTCCCACTTAGAACTCGCCTATTTTTTTATTTTTATTTTGGACAGGTCATTCGCCACCTCGGATCACGAGGACTGGAAATGCAACAACACTACGGAACCAATTTTGACAAATTTTATACTCCGACTGTGCACATGCAAATTCGGACCACTCGAACTCAATGGCATGAAAAATCATATTTCTACTAACAAAATTATTTTGCAGTGCAAAACCGAAGCACACTACTTGTCATACGGGGACAGGTTTAGTCGCGGGGTTGTTTGGCCACCCATGACCAGCCCAATGATTCGTTCGTCAAAGGCTCGAGGCTTGAGGTCCAGTACCCAAGCGTACTCGTCAAGTCCTTACATCCATGATAGGCTCGAGGCTTACGATCTGCCTACCAAGCACACTCGACAAGCCTCATCTTGGATGCTTACGAATCGCGGGGTTGAATCCCGGGTCTAGGCTTGCCCATAAACCCTCGCACGCCTGGTTTTTTTCAATTACCGCTTGTGGATCGCGGGATCATAAACCCTCACACGCCTTACGGCATTTTCTTAACAAAATATATATTGCATGTTTTTATGTCTTTCTTACCTCAGGCCCGGAAGACGAACCACCACTTTCTCAATTTTCGGATACTTTAGAATTCCCACTAAAGTACCTTTGGTAAAAATTTGCGGGGTTCTGTCAGGGGTAAATATCCCAAGTAGGACCCAGGCTCGCTATTAATTGTACTAAGAGACAAAAGGTGACCAGAGCACATGGGGGGAGACTGACAGATGATGGGACTAAAAGGGAGACTAACCAAATGATACACGCAACCAAAGTGTAGTATAAAAAAGCCTTGGACAGATGAAACAAGGCTGGATCGATATTGTTGCCCAGATGACTAACACAAGAGGGGGGGTGAATTTGGTTATATTACAAAAATTAACACTTATTAATCAAATACACAATATAAAATATAAACAGAATGTAAAGCAGTAAGAAATGTAAAGAGTAGGGTAAGAGAAAGCAAACTCAGTATTTTTACGAGGTTCAGTCCCACTGTCTACGTCCTCGCCTCAAGCCACCCCTTGAGGATTCCGAATTCACTAGTCAATCTCCTTTAGGTGGAGATATAAACCTATTACACTTTTGAGCAGCATCGCTCCAAAGAATCCGTGTAGAACACCCTCTACACTTCCAATCACCTCACACTTGGTGATTTAACTATTCCCCGTGTAGAACACCTTCTACACACACAAGGATTATACGCACCCTCTTACAAATACAAGAGTTGATAGTGGGTAGACTATCAAAGTACACTCCTCAACGGGTGAGATAGAAACAATACAGCACAACCTATATCTCTCTCAACAAGAACAAGAATTAAGGCTCAAAACTTTAGAAAAGAGAGAATGAGAGCTTTGAATGAATGATGCAAAACTTAGCAATAGATGTGTAAGCTCTTGTTGTGATTTTTGCAAAACTCAAGTGAGCTATTTATAGGCAAATGAGTCTTCAATTTTAAATTTGAAAAGATTTCCATATCAAAGACATCATCATTCACTTTTCAAAAATTTCAAACCTAATCTTTTTACTTTTTGCATGTGACAAAAGGAGCACACTTTACTTTTCAAAAATTTCAAACCTAATCTTTTACTTTTTGCATATGACAAAAGGAGCACACTTTACTTTTCAAAATTTTCAAACAAAGACATCTACCTTTTGCATAAGTCAAGAAAAATATCCATCACTTTTGAAAATATTCAAATAAAACATGCACATGTGAAAGATGACAATCAATCATCTTAATATTTTCAAAGTTCAAACCTTTAATCATGTCATGCACATGTGAAAGATGACAATCAATCATCTTTCAAAAATTTCAAATTTAATTTTCAAAATATTCATGCACATGTGGAAAATGTATTTTAATGCTTTATGATAAAATATTAATTTTGAGCCTTAATCCTAATTTCGAATTTTTAAGAGATTTACAACATTACTCTATGATTTTAATGTGAACTTGTTCCCTTCTTACTCATGCTTGGTTCCTTGATGTGCTTGATTCTATTGTGTGGACAACTTGAGCTTGAGACTCCTTTATTCTTTGAATTCATTTGTTATCATCAAAATCCATGCGTAAATTTATAATTACACAAAACTTGAAATCTTGTGTTCAACAGATATCTCTCTGGATGGAGAACAATTCCTCCCTTCTTTCAGATTGACTGCTTCATCTTCTCAGATGAACTCAATAGCTCATACCAGTAGAATTATGTATATTATTCATGTACAGTGAGAGCCTTGAGAGACTGTAAAAATATTCATTATAGTGTATTCCATTCCCCAAACCCTCATGGACGTAGGCCTTATGCCAAACCACGTAAATACTATGTTTCTCTATTTATTTATCTGCTATCTGCGTACGTATGGTTGTAGCGGAGTCTCACCGGAGGCCCTAAACGACATTCATCGAAGCCCAACTTGCTCCAATGGGCTGGGAATGATTCATTTTTCTGCTCTGGCCTGTTGACCGATTTTTATGGCCTCAACAAATATTTGTAGTGCAGCTAAATGTATATCACGATGATCGAAATGAAATAGAAAATAACGGCAATAAACGTAGCAAAAATATGCTACAGTACTACGTCGTTGCTCCAAAAAATGTAGCAAAAAATAAAAGCAGAAATAAAGGCATGCCCGCGTTTTTCAACTGGCTCCAAAAAATGTAGCAATAAAGGCATGCTACAGTACTACGTCGTTGCTCCAACTGAGCGCAGCCCAGGCTTAGGCTCAGTTGACCAATATTACGGCGTTTTTCAAGCTTGCCCGCGTCGGTGCTCCAACACCAGTTTATGTAATCCTCGGCGTTCTCTCCGTGCAAGCGGGATGCTTAATACCGGCTTGGATGTCCATATCTGTTGCGCCTTCATTTTGCCGAGGAACCACAAATAAACACGGCGCTCCTACCAAATTCGCAGATTAAGACTTCTAGCGGATCGATTATGACGGCGTCTATTCCAAAGCAGCTAAGACATGCCTCCAGCATTTTTGGGGCTTATCAGTGTCTAAATCCACTGCTGGTGAAAGCCTGAATCCTTGTAGTGTTTAGAGTAATTTGTGAATAAGAAATATTTTCTCATTCACAAATTACCTTATAACCTCACTATCCATATGGGATGATCTTAAAGTAGTACATATGGGAACAAATAGGTAAGTACGTTTCATATATATTAGTCTATATATTTAAGGCTAATTTAACTATTTAAGAAATAGATATAATTAATTAGTGTCTTAAGTATTATTAAATATAAGAAATAAAAAAATAAAATAAAATACAAGATTGGTGATTAATTTCATGCATGTATATATTTATTTATAACTGGCTCCTGCAATCATGCATGTATTTAATTTCATGCACTATATATAGTACTTACAATTATTAAACACAAGATTGGTGATTAATTGTTTTTATATAATTAGTGAAATGATGACCGGATTGAACTTTTAATAATGCTATACGTAAATCAAAAGCTGTTGGGAGAATTAGACGTTGATGATCTCTCGTGGTTGGCTAGCGGCCAGCACTACCTGTCTACCTAAATATATTAATTAAAGAAATATTTTATTTATAAAGAGATTTTATAAAAGAAAATTATGAACTAACATCATTTACGTTTGGATTTAGAGATGAGATAAGTTGAGTTTATTTTTTAATATTATTATTATTTTGAGATTTAAAAAATATGTATTAGAATTTGAGAAATGTATATTAGAATTTGAAAAAATTGTATAGGAATTTATGTTTTGTATAAAAAATTATAAAAATATAATGATAAAATGAAGATGAGTTAAGATGAGTTTTGAATACAAACGGAACCTTAATATATTATGTTAGATTTTAAAATTTTTTTAACTGTAAAATATATTTAATATATTATGAAGCTATAGCTATGTCAAATAATTAATTATAATTTATTTTGTTATAACACTTTTTATAAATTAATTATAAATACTTTAAAATTCTAATAGAAAAAAAAAAGAAACTAAGCAAGCTGGACCAATCATCCATATTCCTCACGCACAGACGTGTGTCCATATAATTTCTCAGACTCCATATAATTCATTGTTGGAGTTTCAGGGTCCATAAGATTCTTTCAAACCCGAACCGTCGGCTAGACGGCCAATCATCCTGCGCGCGCATATAATATAGATTATTAATCATGACTATGATATACCGATCCTTTATATCATGTCCCACATTCATCACATAGTAGTTGGCACTGGGCAGGTTAAAAAAAAAAAAAAAAAAATCTAATTATCTTCACATTAAACATGTCACACATCATTTTTAAATTTTTGAACTTTTTTCTTAGCAAATACGTAGTATATTAAAAGATGAGTACAGAAATTTAATTAGTTTATAAAAAAATAAAACTAGAAGAAAATTAAGAATAATAAAAATAAATTTAATGTGTAATATGTAGAGATGATAAATAATAAAATTATATATATATAAATATATATATGTCAGGTCTACGCCGGAGAATGGAATTATGAGGTTTCAATTAAGATGAAACAAAATTGTACGTACGTGATATCGCCCAAAGAATACTTGGGAATGAGTCGAATGATCGATCCATTCATCATCGATCGGAATTAACTACGTTGTACGATCGACGTAGTACGTACATGCAGATAGCAGGTAGCTGATCATGAATTTTCCTTTCTGCAGAAAATTCTGCGGCCTGCCTGCTGTCTGGAGCTGATCGCGCATGTATTTTTTTTTTTTTTAATAAGATAGTAATATTGATATAGTCGTGAAATATGTAAATAATAAATATTTTTTTTACAAAAATAATATTTATTATTAAAAAATTAATTTTTTTGTTAATTTCAAATTTAGTAATTTATTTTTAAAAAGTTGCACAATATTAACATATAATTTCACCACATAAGTATCATTACTGTTTTTTAAAAGGATATCATCTTTATTTAATTTTTATTTTAAAATATTTAATAAAGTTGAATTTTTTATTTTATTTTATATATAAATTTTAAAAAATGTAATGATGAGTTTGAGATAAGATGGCTTGTGAAAACAAATCAAACTTTAGTATTAAGGTCATCTTTCTCAAGATATTTAAGTGTAGCTTAGATATATAGTGAGATGAAATAATTTTAGATAAAAATTAAAATTTAAATAAAATATTATTTTTAATACTATTATTATTTTAAAATTTGAAAAAATTGAAATACTTATTTTATATGAAAATTTAAAAAAATAATAATAATAAATAAAATGAGATGCTATAAAACCTAACCTATATAGGTAGGCCCACTTTTAATTAGTTAACTTCATTTGTCTATCTAACTTAAGATTTAATTAAGAATATTACTGGAATTAATGTGAAATATATATATATATATATATGTATATAAACGTTACCTCTACTAATTTCATAATGATTTTCATCATCACGATATCAATCATGTCTTGAGATTTTAGAAGGTCGTTAATCCTGGGTTTGTATAATAATTCAGTTTTCCAACCTTCATGCATGGTTGTACGTGTATTTCTGGATTCATTTTTATTTATCTTTTTAAAAAAAAATCAATACAATACAGTTTACATCACAAAAGAAGATAAGATTAAGCTGGTCAGTTGAATATATATATATAGTAGTCAAAGAAGTTATTCCAAGATAGAAATATGGTGGACCAGCAACATTATTATTTGTTGCTAACTTGATGATGTTTATGAATGATGTCTATGTGTATATATAAAGGGAAAATGTTTTAGTCTTTTTATAAAAATAAGTCTTATTTGAATTGATAAATCAACTCAATTTATTTATATTATTTTTACAATTTTTTTTTAAATTTTTAAATAAAATATAATAAATAATTCACATTTTTAAATTTCAATTCAATTTTTTTAATATTTTATTTAATTTTTAATTTTTATTTAAATTATTTCAAATCATTTTATTATTCAAATCGTACTTAAATCTATAAAATGACAGTTTTGATACAATGCATTGAATTATAAAATTATTTTTTATTATAAAATAGATGTAACCTATCCTATCAAATATATTTAAATTTATAATTTTTTAATTTAGTGGATTTTTTTAAATAGCTGCAGCAATACTACACGTATATAAAATATGAAAAGTCTGCGTCATTTCAGAAAACTCATCAAGATTGTTACTATTGATGTTGTTGTTTTTTGGGTAAAAGGCAAATGAAACAAGGATGACGTAGTTTGGCGTTTGAGTGGAGAAGTAGAACTCTTCCGACAACGACATGTTAATGGATTCTCCGTCATCCTGAAAATGATAGTAATTATCCTTCTATTCTGTTTCTTTCCTATTCTTAACCAATTTTGAAACATTTGCCCCCCTTGGATTTTTAAAATGATATCAGTTATCAGATTAGAAGATTAGGATTAATCACATCAGTATTTGGTATTTTTTTTTTTTTTCAAGAGGAGAAAGAAAATTCACCAACCTAATATTCTCCATTCATCCTATTGCCAGTTGTTTTCCAAAAGTTTATATATATATATATATATATATATATATATATATATATGGTGTAGCAAACTCTCAACCACAGAAAAATTGCTTGAATATTATGCTAGTTGATTACTCGCTACCAAACCCAATATTTTCTTTTGAAAATTACTTCAATCATAAAAATATTACTTAAAAATAAATTACAAAATAACGTGAGATATATTATATTATAAAATTATTTTTTGTTATAAAATATATCTAACGGCTCAAGTTTCATGAAAACATGTTATAGTCCCGTTTAGATATAAAAATGATTTTATCTTTCCTTTTTTTATCTTTACAATTTTTTTAAATTTTTATATTATTAAAGTATGTGACTTATATTTGATGTGTATATAGCGACAAGATGGTGGATAATGGAGCAAGTAGTACGAAGATATTTTTGTAAATTTTCTTAAATACATTCGTATATCTAGGGTTCGTAAAAATATATATGATATAACCTTATTTTTGATATAATGAAATTTTCGCCGCTCGTTTTTATGGATGTAGGCATATCGCTGAACCACATAAATTTTTGTGATTTTTCTTTTGTTTTCTCGTTTAATTAATTTTGTATTATTCATCGTAATTGTCGCATGATCACAACACATAAAATATACCAAACAATTCAATTTTTTTAAATATCAAAATAATAATAATAAATAATATATTAATAATATTTTATTTAATTTTTAATTTTTTATCTAAAATCAGTTAATCTCATCATTCAAACGTGACCTTAATTTATAAATTTACTTTTAGATATATATATATATATATATTTTAAATATTTGTAAGAGTCTTTTTTACGTCATACTGCTTATCAAGACAAAATCTAGTTGGTACAAAGTTTCTAGAGGGGAAAAAAAAAGTGAAATCGTGAATTCGTCAATATATAAATTTGGTTGAATTGTATAGCATGATATGGATTATTATTAAATTGAAAAAATAGGAAAAATATAAAAGTTTCTAGAGGGGAAAAAAAAGAGTGAAATCGTGAATTCGTCAATATATAAATTTGGTTGAATTGTATAGCATGAGCCGGTGAATAGTCTTCATGTCTAAATTCACAGAAGACAATTCAAAGATCATAACCTTGATCGACTTTGTCACAAAGTATCTAAATAATAAATATATATTTACTATGTGTCTGTCAATCAATATAATTTCGTGTTGGACATGAATGCATGCCATCCTATATATAGAGAGTGTAATTGAGATGCAATCATTGTTGTGAATATCGTACCATACTGGCCGGCTGGTACGATATAGGTAATATTTGCCGTACCGGCTGGGCGGCCGGTACAAAAAAGGTGTAATTTCGTACCGACCGATTTTGGTCGTACCAAATTTCAGCCCCAAGTGTTTTTTATTTTTTATTTTTTTACTATATTTTAACTTTAATTTAAACTAAATTAATTACATATATAATATTTATTTATATAATTTATTTATATATTGACTATTATTTTAAAATATAATTTATATATGTATTTATATATATAATTTATTTATATATAAATTATTCCGAAACGGTACACAAAACGGTATCGATATCGAAATATTTCGTTTCAATTACTTGACCGGTACCGGTACCAGTACCGATACCGGTACGATATTCAAAACATTGGATTGGATGCAATTTCAAGCTCACTCCAGTTCAAACTAATAAATGATATATAGACACAGTAGTAGCAAATTAATGAACTCAACCCCCATCTTATGGTCATGGTCCATGGAGTTCAAATTCAAGTAGCAACTCAGAATTAAATTAGGCCCCAAGAATATTTTACCACACCAGGTTACAGCAGATCAAAGGATAATTAAAGTTCAACTATTGCACCAGTAGCAGCAACAAATCGTTGAAATACCAGTGTTTTGAATAACATACATCTAAAATTGTACACTAAGCACTCACTCACTCACTCAGGCAACCATTCTTCCCTTTGTTAATATAATGGCTGGCCGAGACCCAGTAATGGATCCACCAAACGTAACCGAAAGGCGAATTTGCTGCAGTACAGTCTACAGAAGGCTAACTTTTGAGCACTAGTTGAGCTGGTTACTGCATTTAAAAAAATTGCTACCTCAATCTATGACATAATTCGGAGCAACAGCTAAAATTCTGTCATTTCTAGATACAGTTGATGGCTGCTCTGCAGCTTCGCCCTCTGCAGCTTGTCTCCCATCATCTACCACTATCAAATGGCCTTCCCTTCGTATCAAACTCTGTACCACAAGCATTTGATGATTAAAATGATCCCCAATATATATATATATATATATACTTGGTAGGATGCAAAGGTTATTAGTTACCTCGATGATAGCTTTAATCTTGGATACTTCATTTGCTGCTTCCTCCATAGAGCTGTAGTTATTCTTTTCATTCTGCTGTGCAACATACCATTGGATCAGGTCCCTTTGCCTCATTCCAGCCAATCCAGTCCCTGCAGAAACCGAGGTCCACAGCATGTTTTAAAGCAACGAACTAAAATGACAGAGAACAAATCATGAATTACTTCTGCGTTGCAATCAAAATGTGTTGCATTTAAAATAATGCATGCATGCACGTACATACACATACATGATACGTACTAAAATCTTATAGATTCAACTTGAAGTAACAATATCCAGAAAAACTCTTATGGTACAATTTTAAGGTCAAAACTTGATATATTAAAACAATTCATGGCAAAGGGAGCATGCGGTCTACCTTCTTGTATTACACCTTCTTCATGCTGCCTAAGGCACATGACTAGAGCTTGGGTAACCCTCTGAAAATACTCGTCAGTAATCACAAGTTTCTTCCCCTGGCGATTTCCAGTACCTTCTCCATTTTCTGGGCCATCATAATTTCATAAACCATTAAAATGAACAGATTGGCCACTTACATAAAAGTTCAAACAAAAAATGATCTAAAAAAGCAGCACTGGCGATTTGATCTCACCGGCATTCCCAGAAGCTGGCTCAGCTGCAGAGTTGCTTGGTTGAGCATCATCTTGGCCAGTGCCATCATTTCCATCACCACCATTACCATCATCATGAACTTCTTGAAACTCTGACAGATCAATCTCACTAGACTCCACACTGCATGGCAAAGTAATTAACATTATGGCCATTACAACTACTATGAGAGATTGATAAAGAGGATTGTTGACACATTTTCATTATTCCCTTGCCTGATTATGGATGTTTTTAGCAATCTCACTGCCAAACGAACATGACGTGGTTGTACCTACAAAACAAAATCCATGAAGTCTAATGCGGCAATGCATAACAATGTCCATGCAGATAAATAAGTAGCCAAAAAGTGTAAGCACCAGAGTTTCCAAATAACATCGGGCAATCGCTTCTGACAGTCTTATCAGTGCCTCCAGCTGCCTAACTGTCATGCGGTAAGCAACTCTACTACCGGGAGCTGTATCACCTCTTCGGAGAGTAACATAAGAGTCCACCAACAGTTTCCTGGCTTCTGAGTTTAGCTGCAGTATTCTAGACTCTATTAGGAGCAAACTACATTGACAAAAAAGCTTTTCAAGACAAAATAACTGCCTGCTTTTATATAAAAAAAAATGAATATACCAGACCTTGGGTTTCAGAGTCTTTGCATATGCGATATAACGTTTTAGCTCTGCCGTTGTGAAGGCAGGGCTGAGTGCCTCTTCACGCTTTTGATGTACTCTTACAATGTGATGAGCAACATGATAGTCAGTTTGGTCATCTGGGTCATCAATCATAACGTATACCAAATCGAATCTTGAGAGAATAGCAGGAGGAAGAGCCACATTATACTGGAAAGAAAACATATCGTGAGATGAATCCTCATTAATAAAGACATCAATATTAATTGGTCACACCACTGTAAGGCAAAGACGTCATCTTCCTCAAGCATCAACAGTGAATTGGGGTGAAAGACTAGGCCAAAAACCCATGCACTGTTGGAAACACTCATCAGTTGCAATAATCTTCTCACCTTGAGTGGTTTAGACTTGTCATAGCGCCCCCCTGTGGGATTGGCAGCAGCAAGAATTGATGTCCGAGCATTTAGTGTTGCTTGTATTCCTGCTTTTGTAATGCTAATCGTCTGTTGTTCCATGGCTTCGTGAATTGCCACCTTCAAGTTCATTAATAAATCAGAGTGTGAAATTGTTTATGCATAGTATCCTAAGCTGATTTAAATAAACCACAAAGATAAAGCACCTGATCTCTGATGTCCATCTTGTCAAATTCATCAATACAACAAATACCATTGTCAGCAAGCATCAGTGCACCAGCCTGGATAAAATCAGATGAGATATATTAGGCAATCTAAAAACAGAGGTTTTTGTGGGGTTTTTTTTTTGGTGTGGTGTTTTTTGGGGGGGGGGGGGGGGGGGGGCGCGCTATGCAAAGAGATTATATACTAGGAAAAAGGAAGATTTAAGGATGGCTTTCCCTTTCCCTTCGAATTTATATATCCCAAAAACTGAAAAAAACATCACATCCAAGCAAGTAATGCTTTGGGTATTTCTCTTATGCAGTGTTTCGAAAAATATCAAGTTCAGATTAAAACTGCCAATAGCTTTTCCGTGTTATAACTAAACCAGTATACTCATCTTGCTAGGTGATTTTAGTTGAAAGTTCTTTCCACGTCCTTTGAAGAGCTGGAATTGAGCACTTTCCCTTTGTACAAATAGTGCTTTGATCTAGATTTCTAAGATAAAATATTATTCTTCCCTACAAAGCTTGATACTCGAGACAGTATAATTGAGAAAAGACTTGCAAGCTTGATGATTGACAAGCATTGCCACAAACATGCTAAGGGGCAAAACAAAATTCAAGTCCTTGCCAAGACTACATACATACAATCCCCTAATTTTAGCAGAGTACAGTCACAGAACGAGTGCAATTTTTTGCATTGGGATCTACAAACTTACTGCTGAAATTATGCTAAGAAGTCTTATCACTTGATTCAAAATACAGCTTATAGGCTTAATTTATTAATTCAAAGCAGCTTAATAACCATCTATCTCTGTTGGTCGTATCTGAGACACTCCTTGTTCCTTAACCCTAGTAACAAGTAGACCTAATGAAGTACTATTGACCCAAACGTAGAAATGATCACTTTTGGCATTTTGTAGAAATTGTCTCAAAACTCTGGTTATCCCAATACAGGCTCTGAGTGTAATAAAAATTCATGAATTTTCAAAAGGAGCAACATAAACTAAATGTTACCTCAATACAGAATTCACCAGTTTCTGGTTCTTTGGCCACAGTTGCAGTTAATCCAGCCGCAGATGAGGATTTTCCAGATGTGTAAACAGATCTTGGAACTATGCCTGAAGTATACCTTGAATTCATAGAACAACATATGTAAGTTGGTGAATTTCTACAAAATCACAATATTGAAATGATAAATGCAGAAACAGTGGCATACTTGAGGAACTGAGACTTAGCACAGCTGGGATCTCCAACAATACAAACATTGAGGTCCCCTCGCAGATTGATACCTTCATGCGTAAATTTATGGACACCACCCAGGAGCATAAGCAGGATTGCTCGCTTGATATCTTGGTGACCAAACACAGTTGGGGCAATGCTATCAACAAGTTTATTGAAGAAATCAGGAGTATTTCTCATTATTTGAATCTCATCTAGATCTTCTGCCTGCAGAATAAGAAATAAACACGATTGAGGATTAGGTTCCCAAATATACGTAGGAAATCTCAAGCATCGTATTGAATTAGAACAACTTGTATAAACCAGATGAGAGCCAAGGACAAATGACTGATCAAACATGCAAAGATATTCTGAGAATTACAACAGCTGAAAGATATCCTCTTAAGACGCATACAATATATTGGTTTCACTGTTCACATTACCTAATAAACAAAGTAATTTTCTTCTCAAAGAACCAATCATAAAACATCAAAATAAAGAAGAGAAGCATTATTTATCATCACAAATTCAAAAAAGGAACTCCATTAATGAGACATAATGCAACATCAACCAATTACGTATGAGAATTACTACATCTCAGGCAAACAGGGACAAAAAAAACAGTAAACTGTGGATGATGAACTAACTGTGAACTGCTGGTTGTCATCTTCATCAGCATCTTTCTTTCTATTCCTGATGTCAGTATTCCTTCTACCATCAGAAATCTACATAAAAGAGACATTTATGAAACACAGACCATAGAAAGATATGTCATTAAATTAAGTAACAGGGTGACTGACATCTCATATAATAAAGACATCTCAATGACCTACCTGAACTGAATTGGCAATAAAGGCAAGGCGATAAGAGAGGTCTCTCACTCCCAATGCTCGAAGGCCCCTTACGCCTCCATTTCCAACTGCAGAATCTTTGCGCTGAGGAGCTTCACGACGACATTCTGATCTCTCGCCAGGGGATGCCAATGCCAATATGTCCGGTATGACAACCACCGTGCCAGTGAAAATGACCCTATTGGTGCATAGAAGATGAAGCAAGATTACAACTTAGATGATTGATTTAACCAGATAAAGACATGTAAACAACTCAGTGACCCAACATGGATCCAGGAAAATGAATTTATCTTACGTGTCACCAGCCCTAGCCTGTTCCACAATTTCATGGCGAAGAATAACATCCAGTGATCTAGGAAGGGAGCCAGCAGGTATCTCTTTAGAAGTCTCTTGCATTCTTACCCTCTGCCAATCTGCAAATTTGCTTTCTTGCTGAAGCAATGCCCACTTTGTTCTATTTAAACAAAGTGCATTGACACATATTGTTGGCTGCAAGTCCACAATCAACACAAACCACAATAATATTAGGCTTAAAATCCACCATTGAGGTCAGCAGATAACACCAAATCATAATATTTAGTTGTAAGAAGCAACAAATAACCTACCTCAGTGTACTTAAATTGTTGCTCAACATTTTTCATGATGTTCCCACAAACCAAGCACTTAAAAGTCCCTTGAAGAAGCTCTGGTCGAACCTCGCTAGTGCGAGTCACCACTCCTGTCACCGATACTAGTTTTCCAATTTCTGCTGTAGTTAACTCCCTCAATCTACAGATGGAATACATTAAGGATAAAAAATTGTAAACAAATTTCAGCTAACCTAATTGAGATTAAGAAATTCAATAGATGCACATTTGTCTGTTTTAGTAACCAAGAAACTGAACAAAAATAAAAGCCTTTCGTATGTGTTATCAAGGTCAAAGAACAAAAAGAATACATTGAACTTGCAGCAGTCTTTGGTCTATGGCAGAGCCTGAGGGGAAGGGGGAACAAATGTAGCTGGGCTTTTGATCACTTCTCCCAGATCAACTTTGGATCACAATTGAACGCTCAATTATATCAACTGGTTACGGTAATACCCCTTGAAGTAGAAGCTATCTTGAGTTTATCTAAATTCATTTCAGAAACAGCATATCTTACAATAATATACCCAACTAGGATTCCTATTTAAGTTTCAGTACTGACTCCACCCTAATTGCTGCCAAAATTAGTGCTACACAACTTCGCGTAGGATAGGTTTCCCTTGTTGCAATGAGTAGGGGAATATGATAATGAGGTTGCTGCTACTTATACATATGATATTTCTTACTCTCATGTTGCAAAATACAGCCCACATTGTCAAATATTGGCAAAGTACAAGTAACAGCTTGGAGTTGAAATTTGGTGAGTCATTGTTATTGTTGATTGGACTGGCATCACCATAATATGCAGTGGGAGGAAAGAACGGAAGATTTTTTGGAAGTATGTATCAGTACCTGGGACTTATAAACTCTATTCTTTTGTCTTCTTTGTACTCCATTGTAGCTATATAACAGTATTATCATAAAAATAATCATTTTTATTTAGTGTAATAATTTAATGTAGTCCCTCAAACCAATTGAGTAAAAAATCATTTGCAACAACCCAAAGAAAAAACAAGTCTTTTTTAGACTTTTACTCCTTAAAATAATTGTAAAAGCCCAATTCTACCTAGTAAGGAATCAATGTAGGACATGACACTCAGTGCACTTTCCTCATATTTGTTTACCTGTATCATAATTCGCCCTCTCAACATGGGACTGAAGGGGCATTAAGGCCTTGTTTGATTACACAAATGAGATAAGAAATATCTGAATAGTAGTAAGATAGTTTGTGAATAGTAATAAATGGTTTGAGTTAAGATGTTTTATGAGGTTGTGAAAGATGAGAGAAAAAAGAATTGAATAAAGATATTATAAAGTTAAAATATTGTTAGAATATAATTTTTTAATATTATTTATATTTTGCAATTTAAAAAAGTTGAATTGTTTTTTGTGTTTTGTTTAGAAACTTAGGAAAGCCATAATGATTAGATGAAAATGTAGAAAATTTCAAATTGTTTGTATTTGAATGGTATTTGGATGTTGAAATGAGATGGGTTGAAACCATATGTGAAACCAAACGGGGCTTTAAAGTATCTGCCACTCATATCCTTGATGTCCTTGTCAGGGCTCATATTGTATTCATGTACTGAATGCCCCAATAGTGCACCACCTGATGTTGCTAAGTCATCTCTAATATCATTTGTAACGACCCAATAAAAAGTCTGCACAAAAATTGGATTTATATTCCAAAAATGCTAATCAAGTTTATAATTGGAGCTCCTTGAAATATTTATTTTGAAATAATTATAAAGTTGAGTTTTAGTGCATTACACCCCGACTTTTATTGGTTGTGAAATTTTCATGTGTAGAACTCACCCAGAAAAAAGGGGAAAAAAACTTATTTTTCAGTTTTTCTCCTTTTTCTAAAGATCATGCAAACTTTCGCTAACAACCTGCTCCTATCAAAACAGGTTGCCTAGCAGAGTACAAGTTAAAAACTTAAAAGACAAAGCTCACATACATATTGCATTACAACAAATTAAAGAAAACTCAACTGCTCAATATAAGTTTACATGAGTGTTATCTAGCCTATCTAGACTATTTAATGAATGGGCTTTTTTTCTGCATCTCAGAGTTGAAAGTATTAGGATGTAAATCGTTTATTTATTCTATACAACTAGATTAAACTGGAAACGGTTGCTTTTCCTGAAAATAATCAAAAGATAGCTGTACCTCTTACAGAGAGGGAGGTTGAAGAAGGCAACATTGATATCCTTGTTAGGGTTATCGTCGGCTATGAAAGTAGGCTTCTGTTCCGTCACAAACCTCTTGCAGGCGTTCTTCAAATACGGCTCAAACCTATTAATCAAGGATATTTTTCTTAGGGAATTAGGTCTTTGAATGTATAAAAGAGTCGAAAATAGAAAAGAAAAAAAACCTCAAGTATTCTTCAGAAATGGCCTTTTGGAGGAGATTGTTGTAGAGCATGACGTGATGGAAGTCGATGAACATGGTGGTGGATTCGCTGGCTTTCATTGCTTCGATCTCCGCCTCGTAATAGGGCTCAACCGAATTCCCAAGTCTAAAGCTGATTCGTTTATCCATGATCCATTCCATTCCATACAAAGAAACAAAAGGACACAATTCGTATTAGCCACCATCATCATCGTTATTAAAAAAATATCTCAGGAGAAGAAGAACAAACCTCTTGAGGAAGTCTACGAAAATGGTCTCCACCCGAACAGCTTTCTCATCCTCGAAGTAACCACCAAACCCGTCCATATTCTTCTTCTTCTTCTACCTCTGAATCAGATGGGGCAAAACCAAACCTTCGTTCTGTATCTCTGATCCAACTGCAAAGAGCTCTCTCTCTCTCTCTCTCTCTCCCTGTCTTTCTCTTTCTCTGTGGCGGGAAAAGAAGCGGTTTCCCGCTAAAAAATCAATAAGATAACCCGATTGCTTTGTGGACCGGACTCCAAAGTTCGAAGCCCATTAAAATAAAGTGTCCAGCCTCTAACTGATAAGCCCACAAATGACTTTTCTCATCCAAAAGATTTACGCACTCGTAATCTTTATGAAAATAAAATAAAATTTTTTCTTAAAAAATTATTTTTTTTATGTAAAGTTTATAATTTATTCACTATTTTCAAAATAATTATACAATAATTACACAATTTATAATTACAAATATCTTTTTTCAAAGAAAAAATAACATATTGAACCTAAATTTGAAAATAATAACAACTAAAATTTATATAAAAGTAATTGGAGAAGAGAGTTACAATGCATATTTTTAATTGAGAAATTTATGCAATTATGAATTGGGTAACTACCACACAACCACTTTGAAAAAAAGTAAAGAAAGCATGAGATTCACGTAAAAAAAATTAACTTTTAAATAGTAGACTCCACTCATTTTCAAAGTGGTTACGAGGTGTTTTCGTATCTCACGGTTGCATGTAGTATTACTATTTTTAATTTATTATCTATTTAGATTATTTAGTAAATTATTATTTTTCTTTTTGTGAAAATGAGATAATATATATACAAATTAGTTTTGAACTCATAATTTATTTTTATCAAATTACTCAGAGAGTAAGGCTAGGTTTGGGTGCTGTGAGAATACTAACTAATATTTATTAATTTATTATTGATTTTTTACCTATTTTTAATTGTTATTCATTATTTATTATTATTATTTAATGTTTATCATTATCTTTTTATTATTATGCACATGATATCTGAAATTACCCCAATATCCAGATACAGCCTAAATCTCCCACCACTAAATTAATATCTTTAATTATGGGATTTTGACAATTTGACAACATGAACTTGACAGTCGAGGAGATTTTAGCTTTTCTATTAAAAGGTTCATGCAGCCTCGAGTCCACTTCAAGTAGCAGGAGAGCTGGACCGATTAAAAAGCTGATTGAATTTAAAGATCCAAGCTTTCTGGGCTTCAGATGCTTGCGAAGAAGTTGATTCAATTCAGCCCATGGGTGGAGTTGGGATGGGCCAAGACTGCGCGGAATATCTGTTTGGCGAAGGGGAAAAACAAAAAAGAAAGGCAAGAAAATCAAAATCGTAAGCTGTGGCCTCTGGTTCAGTTGGAATTATGGAAGGGATGTCTTTGCCACTTTTTCAACTCCCACTTGCTGTTGCGTCACCCTCTTCTCGTATTCCAACGCTACCCATCTTATATTTCCACCAACAGCGGCACCGCGATCCCCTCCCACTCCATTATCTGTACGGCCGTCGTCCGAGGAGGAGTGGAGTAGTCGTACTTGTCAGTAAGGAAGAGACAACATCTACCCAAGAGGACGAGCAGCGAGATGACTTTGAGGAACCTCCAGAGCCTTCAGACCTCGAATACGTTCGCCAAATAAAAAATGTCTGTTCTTTTTTTTATTTCTCTCTGACAATTTTTTTCTGTGTACCGAAGAGAATTTAGTACACTAACTTCGTCTGTCTCCCATAGGTGTTGGAGCTTCTCAAGAAAAATAGAGACATGCTTTTCAGTGAGGTCAGTCTTCTTTTACTTCAATTACACTCAGCTTTCTACTTCAATTACACTTGTTCTTCTATTAATCTGTAGTTTATTTCCTTCTCCCCATTTGATTTGTTCTTTACACTTCAATGTTGTAGTAAATTTTGGGGCTTTTTCTTTGGGAATTCCCACTACTAAATTTTCCATTCGCGTGGAGCTTCAGTTCTTTTTGTGTTACTAAATATGTAGGTTAAGTTGACCGTAATGATTGAGGACCCAAGAGAAGTTGAGCGCAGGAGATTACTTGGAATCGAGGATCCTGATGCCCCAACTAGGGATGACTTAGTTACTGCTTTGGAAGAAGTGAGTACTCCTTGCTTCTGTTTTTTTTGTTTTCGTTTTTTTAATTTTAAAAAAACTGAACTAGGCGTCCTACAATTGTAATAGTTCCACGATCGTGTTTGACAATTTTTCTAATTAGATTAGGTTGTGGAAGTTTGATAGTAAAGCATTAATTTAAGTAATATATGATATTCTTTTCAAATTAATGTAACAGTTCATCATTCACATATTTTATTGCTCTCTCATTTTATTGGATCCCCCCCCCCCCCCCAAAAAAAAGTCTGAAGCCAGAATCTTATGCTTGATTGTCATTTATGGTTCTGTAGCCATTTCTTTTATTTGTAGTTCGCTAGCCATGAATGCATGAATTTCTTTTATTTATTCGAAGTTGAGATTCAATATTTATTTATTGTTGACTAAATTTGCAAGCTACAGGATCCAAAGCAATTCTATAGTTTAAATTAGGATTGTTAAGGTCTAAAATATTTGCACCTATAAATAATGAAATGGAATTTTGTTAGTAAATTCCCTAGTTTAAATCATAATTGCTTTGATGGATTTCTTTAGTTCCTTACTCATAAGCAGTATATTATTTAACTTTTTTTCTTGCAATATATAATGATGAGAAGGGGAAAAAGAAACGAGGTTAGACTTGAAGGGTGAAATTTTTAAGATTGATCAGATCCCTTATTGGCATCATTGCTGCAGTTAGAGCACAGAATCAAAGGGCACTATACTTCATTAAATAAGCTTCACAATTTGACAAGTCAGGACAGTTTTGTTGCAAGAGGAAAAGCATGTCACGTGGTCAATTGTTTGCATTCATATACATTCCAAGACATGTAGTTACAGCTAGTGCCATAGTCATTGATATTATTCTTTACCGTCCTTGGTATATATCATATTTTCTCCAATATATTTGCATAGTTGAAGTGTTAGTGATCTCTCTTTGTTGACATTTTCACCTTCTCACTACCATAGAATGAGAAGAGGATGGTTTTTCTTTGAAACATGTGAATTGCTGACTAAGGTTGAACTTTCAATTTATTGGTACAACTCATGGTGCAACTGTTTAATGTATTAGGTGAATGAAGGAAAAGTACCAAAAGATCGTGTTGCTCTTAAGATGTTAGCTGAGGAAATGGCTCAGTGGCCTAATTTAGAGGTACTATTGTAACTTGAGCGTATGGCATTCTTGTTATTAGAGATGATAATTGTTTGAAAGCTTCTTGTAAGCTGGCTGTGCGCTTTTCTTTTATAGAATAAATGACATTTACATCATTTCCACTCACTTCCAGGCTCCATCATTTAGTGCTGTGCAGCTAAAATGCTAAAATTATCCACGTTGGGGGTCTGTAGAAGAAATTTGAACCTGAATGTTGATACTGTTTCAAGAAGCAGGGATAGGAGATATATTTTTTTTATAAAATTACCGAACCTCAATGTAAACTTCATAACCAATTAGGATCAAAGAATTCATTGGAGGGTGTACCTCGAACGACTTTATGGTTTTGGGTCCACATTTCAATGGGCTACTGTTCAAGGTGTGAAGTGTAATGCCTCAATCATTCTCTAGACATTAGAATTTTGGGTACCCATGGTGATGTCAACTGGTCCTTCCAAGAGAAATACTTGAATTGCCACTTGAAGGTGGTTTTTGTAAAGAAAAAAAGAAAAATCTGTCACAAAATATCAGTCACAAAAGCTCAAACTGTGAGAAACTTGGCTGACAATGCATATCAACAGCACCATAGGCACATTTAATGTGATAACCAAAGTCAGATAAACTTTCCAAAACCCTTGCATTCAGTTTTTAATCTAATTCAAGATGTTGGCCACCCTAATCTGAAAAAATTCTTCAGAATTATGCTTTTTTTTAAGGCCCAAAACATAATGCCACCTGAATTTCCAAAAAATACATTTTTTTTTCCATATTTTGATATACATTTTTTGTTTTAAAATTCCTTCCAACCCTGCATCTTCTGCTTTAACTAAAGAAGTGTTCCAAATGTAAGCCTGAGAACCGTCTGGAAGCAGTTATTTGTTGAAGAACCTCTGATGTGATCATCATATAGATTAAATGATCATGCAGATATTTTCCAGATGGCTCGCCTGTCACCACTGGTGTATCATTCAGATTTTACTGACTTTACTACCAATTTCCTGGAAAGATTGTGTTTCCATGATTCCATCTATTGCGTTTTGTATAGGTTGCAGCACCAAAGACAAAGCCTAGGAAATCCTTGTATGCAAAAGCCACTGACATTGGTATCGATCCTAAGGAGGCTGCTAAAAGACTGAACATTGATTGGGATTCAGCTGCTGAGATAGAAGAGAGTGATGCCAAAGATGAGACAGAAGTGCCTCCAGCTGTGGTTTGTGTCTTTGGCCTTCTCTTGAAAAATAGCTTTGACACAGCTTTTTATCCAACATATTTTGGGCATGTTGCTCAGGTCCTGGTTTATGTAGCAGCATCACAATTGTCAATTTATAAGATCTGGGAACGCTAATTGGCACTTAGATCACAGAAAGCTTCTACTGCATAAGATTTTGCTTTACACTGACATTGACTTATTTTAAAGACCAATATGCATCCATTAATAAGCACACGATACAATATAACAGTAACTAACTGGCAACACCCGTAACTTGTTAAAACGTAGCTTCACAATCATCTTATTCTTATAAGGAGTGCACTGAACTCAGGGAATTGCCGTGTGAAATATGAATGTTGAGAAGCTTTGATGGCGACTTTCTGTGTTAGTTAATCCTGGAAACATTTACCGAGAAAGCTTGGTTTCTTGCAGGGTTATGGAGCACTTTACCTGGTCACCGCTTTTCCAGTCATCATTGGTATTTCAGTGGTCTTGATTTTGTTTTTTAATTCTCTCCAGTAGATATTGTATTGCCATTTTGTAGTCTATGATTCTTGCTAATGGACCTATGAGAGTCAGAGGTCCTTGCACGAGCATGTACATCAGAATCATGCGATTAAATGTATATTTCTGTTAATTATGTCATTGCTGTAATAATATTCTTGTTTTCCTTCTTCATCCCCTTTTTCTCCAAATGGAGAGCAATACCATGCATGCTGTAAATCTATCTCTCCTTCTGCCCCGAGTGAAATAAATCTGTCTCTCCTATTTTTTCGAAAAACAAAAGGTTCTTTAATTTTATTTTTTATTTTTATTTTCTATGGTAAGGTTACCTCTTTTCTGAAAAAAAGAAAAAAGAAAAGAAATCTGTACGTTATGAGACAGAGAGAACATATTAGGTATCTATAGGTTTTCCATTGGAGTCAATTGCCCCTGCAATATCTTCATATAGCGTTTTATAAATATGACAAACTGTCATTGACTTGGTTATTGGTTTAAGTTTGCTTCTTAGACTTTAGATGCCTATATTGTCCCATGTTCTGTTTATACAAAAGTCAGCTCTTATTATTTATTTATTTTTAAAGGCACGTTCTCAGGTGAATTATTGTTAAAGTTTTACCCTAAAGAAAATGTGGCATTATATTTAGATGTGCCTTAAGGCTTATCTAACTAAACAAAGAAGGCAGGAGAACGTGGAAATCACTTCCAAGAAGTTGATGAATATGCTGAGCACGTCCCAACTTACCCACTAGTCTTCTGCCTCCTTTAAAGTAGTCCAGTCCATCAATTCTGCCTCACAGTCTGCATCTTTCACCATGGCGCTTCCAACTTCAGGTGCAGTTCTTCCCATCTCAAAACACTGCTCCCAACAAGCACGTGGCATTTACGACGGAGTTGACGTTGAAGTTGACGTCCATGTCCATGTGACGGCTGAAGGTGAGGAATTCTACAAGGAGGTTCAGGTGGAGTACTCTGATTTTCATCCTGATCTTCCCTATGAGTTCGAGTTCTTGCCTGTAGAGAAACCCAAACTTTTGGTTGAAAAGGAGAGCATGCAGAAGGAAAGGCAGATTTTGGTGGATCCTATTTCCTTGAAAGGATCATCATTTAAAAAGGCGAGCTTTAATATGAAGTTGCTTCCGCCACCTCTACCACCTGCAAAATCCAAGTTCTTAAGTTTCAGCCTCCCAAACTCAGCCAACACCTCTCCTCGGGTCAGCTCATTTTTGAAGAAGAAACTAAGGAATGAAACCAAAGAAAGTCCTCGAAAAGTCAGTAATCTCGCCCGCCAGCACTCGGCAGCGGACAATCATCAGACGCTGCAAAGAGAGGTGAACTTACGACGGAGCAAATCCTGCACTAACGGAAACGGAAGAACACACGACCCATCAGACGATTTGGACATTTGGTTTACAAAACCAGATGTTTCTGAATATGATAATAACAGGTATTACAAAACCAGCATTTCCAAGACTACTGAATCTAGCAAAGATATTAACAAGAAGGTGAGGTGCATGAATGCTGATGATAAGGAGTTTAAATGTGGTGCCCTGTGCCTGTTCTTGCCAAACTTTAGCAAGGTAAAGCCAGTAAGAGCAAGAAAGGTAGAAACAGAGGATGAAAATGTGATATCCAGGACAGTTTCTTTGGAAAAATTCGAATGTGGGTCTTGGGCTTCATCGGCAATAACACACGACCCTGACGATGACTCCAAAAATCTCTACTTTGATCTGCCATTGGAGTTAATCCGAGCTAGTGTCAATGATGCACATTCACCGGTTACAGCAGCTTTCATATTTGATAAAGATCAGAAAGGGATTCTCAAGAATAGTTCGACAAGAGTATCAGCAAAGAAATCAGATGAATCACCACGCCATGTTCGTTTTTCTACATCATCCCCTAAATCACACCCAACCTCACCATCTTCTTGCATTACTCCTCGTTTGCGCAAGGCCAGGGAGGAATTCAATGCCTTTTTGGAAGCACAGGGTGCTTGAAATATGTCCTGAATCATCATTTATCTACGATGTTGGTCCATACGAGAGTATCAGCCCATTTTTTTCATTAGCCCATGACTATCAGAAGTGAATATATAGGAGGCCCCGATTTTCTTTTTCCTTCCTTTGTAGTGCATTTTATACTTTTGTCTTTGTTGTGGTTACCAAAAGAACACTTATGTTCACTTTTAGCATTGTAGGGAGGCCTCGAGGAAATAGCATCCTCATCATTTCGCTTGAAATAGATAGCATTTACTTATTAGAATGTGTCTACTTTAAAGAAAATAATTGCACATAACTTGCACACTCAATAAACAAAAACAATGAATACTAGTTTTATATATCCATAAAACTTATAATACATAGAGATCCATTAACTTATGACCACCTATAGTGAAAAGATCATGCTAATAACATAATAAGAAAAATTATGCTCAAAAAATATAGGAAGCATAAATCCTTAAAAAGTAATCTTCTGATGTTGATCAAAGTGAGGCAACCCCTTGATCTCTCAAGTGCATCAACTCCAATAAGCTGTTTAGGCAATTGAGAAACAGATGAAAAGAACTTGTCCACACCCCGAGTCTCCCATTTTTGCTAATTATCCATCAGCTCGGCATGCAGTTACCTTCTCTTCAAGCTAGTGTGAGGAATATTAAATGGCTGGCACCATATGGGATCTTAATATATTTGCAATTAGGATTTAGCAGGATGAGATATATGGTTATTGAACCAATGAACATTAATTAGCACTGAATCTGTTAAACATTCATGAGCTCGATGATCAGTAATTTGCAACTGATAGCTAGCTAGCACAAGAGTAACCTAATTTTTAAAATTGAGATTTTAGCCTAACCGTCCGTTGTTGTGAAATTATCACTTATCTTAAAAATTTAAACGGATGAAAAGAGTTTTATGAGAAATTTGTCAGTCAGACTTCCTTTCAATGAGTAGCTCAATAAGTTGAATATTTAATTATATGAGATAGAGTATAAAATCAGAATTTGAATTAGGACTTCTACTGATTTAATACCATGTTAAATTACCACTTATCTCAAAAGTTTAAACCAATAGGAAAATATAAATTTTATTATTTATTTTATATCTTAATAATTCCATAGCCTAGACTATAATAAAAAATAAAAATAAAAACCAAATACAAGAGCTTCATGAGGAATTTAATGAACCATCTCTAACCATCCATACTCATGAGGTCTCCTGTTGGATGATTCGAAAAAAACTTGCATTCCTCGACTTCCAAAGTAGGGAAACTGATGGATGAGACACATGCAATAGAATCACTACGAGATAGAAATTAAAGAGCCATCCCTACAAGTTAAAATCTCCAAGACTAAGAGGGGAAATCCAAGCTTCAAAGTTCCTTTTAGGTTAGGCTAGGCTAGGCTAGCTCCACTTCGGAGGAAAGTAGATTAGCTAACGAGATTATATATCTCCTATTTGTGTTTATTTGGTGAGGAAATCCGTACCGACTACTTGTGCTGATAAATTTATCGACTTCACACAAAAAATAACTACATTATAAGAGATATGCTAGGGAGAAGCCACATCCAAGAGCACTCACTCACATGAACAGTGACATGTACAATCATGTGAGTGAGTGCTTTTGGATGTGGTTTCTCCCCATCATTTTTGACATTATAATTTGCAGCTTCATGTATATGCCATTTAGCCCGTGGCCCTGTACTGTCTGTTAGTTTTCTGGGCTTTCACACACACACACACACACACACACACACACACACACACACACACACACACACACACACACACACACATATATATTGCCATTAATGTATGAATCTAACCATTATATTAAGTAACAGGAGTTTTGGTGGTGCATGTGCAGCACATCATGGATGGTCGAACCTGGAGATGGTTGTTGAGGTAGACAGTGCTACATGGACATTATGGGCACATGACCTTAGAACTCCCAAAAATGGAACTTGGGATACTTAAATTAAACCATCTTCTTTAGGATCTTTGAGCACTCTTATTGAATTATGCATTTGTATTTACAAAAGATATTTGCATATTTGAACCTAATAATTATCTACATTGGATTTGGCAAATGCAAATGAGCTACAGTAAAATCAACTCGCATTTCTAACTTTACAAAGTTACTGTAGCACTTGCAAAATTAAAAAAAAAAAGCTTTCTACTATTTATTTATAGCATTAATTACTAATCAGTTATTTTGTAGAAATAAAAAGTGTCTATAAATGAATATTTGGATACTTAAATTAATATTATAATAGGACTGCATAAAATCAGTCGATTCCAATAAAAATATGGTTCAATCAGTAATTAAGAATATATATATATATATATATATCACATGCAATCTAATATTTTATTATTATTTTAGCTAAAAGATAAATAACCCAATGTGAGAATAAGAATAGCCAATTATAAAATGATGTAAGTCAATTGCAAAATGACGTAAGATTAGGTAAATTTTATAAATGTAAATGCCTAATCTAATGAGAGTACTCTAATAAGTGTTTCTAACGTATATTTGCATTTGATTGCTGAGCACTTAGATTTGGAATTATTGTGTGTGTATATATATATATGTGGGTATTAGGCACAAGGAGAAAGTGGAGAAGCAGTACTCCCTAACATAGTACTTACGATTACATACGAAGACCCCAAGTGAAATAGTGGGAACCAAGCCATCTCCTTATCTCCAATAATATTATATGAGTGATGCTTGGGATCCCCATTTTGGGATCCCAATTGCGTCCCTTTTATAAAAGAAAAAAAAAAAATCATATTTTTTTATATGATTTTTTTAATATATTAAAATATTTTTTTTTTAAATTACAATATTATTTAAAAATACTTACTTAAAAATTATATATAAAAAAAAAAAGAAATCAAGATCCCAAGAACGAGATAAAAAGCATTTCCCATGTTGTATATAGAGTTTCACAACTCACTCGGCCCTAAAGTCCAACGAAGGAAACGAAGGGACTTCAAGCAACGGTTCATTTCATTGACAATAATCCGTTTTATGCCGCTTTGAATGGGGCCTCTAGCAGAACCATGGAGAAGAAGTGGAGAACCGTTCCGTAGACGGTAGACCCATACAAAATCATTCTCTCTCACTTTTTTTTTCCTATATCTTTCGCCAACAAAGGGCCCATATAAATTTTACGTTTATCTTTCACACGGCCCATCCAAAAAAATGTAAAACTTCTTTATTTTTTTTTTTTTAAAAAAATGTTTTTTTTTTACATAATTTGTATATTTTTTTGTATACATGCCATATAAAAATATTATTTATCTGCATCTTTTGATTTAACTATTTGTATTTTGTATTTTTATTTCTTTCTCATCATGTTTTTGCCTTTTTTGTTATATAACTTTTTTAATATTTCAGTTTACGTGATATTATTATCACATCACCAATTTTATAAAAGATATGCGAAACTATTACCTATAACATTATTCTTTTTTCCTTCTATCAATAGGTGGATATTTTTTTTAATTCCTATAAAGCTTTGTTTTTTTACTATTTAAACATGAATTTTAGGGGAGAAAATCTGTTTATTTTAAAATTTTAGAAAACTTCGCCGTTCCTAATCTCACGTTTTAAATAATTTTCATTTAAATAGTTGACATATAAAATCACTTCAAATATGTCAAATCAAACATGACATAAGAATTTAATTCTTTCAAGTTTCTTGAGTGCGAGAACCATGCACGTATGTTCATATATTCAACTTCTTCATGTGAAAATACCCCCACCGTTTGCTACCACCTAGAGAGGCTAGAACCATATATTTCTGCATACAAAATGTGGAGAAAAAACCAATTCAAACTTCAAACTTCAAAACCATGCCGGCAGCTAATAGCCTAAATCCAATCCAAAGATGGGTTTCTTTCAATGAACTTAGATAAGGAAGCTGCCACCTATATATGATATATCATTGTCACCATCTTACTTTTATTGTCGTCTGATCGTATGACGGAATCCCTACAACTCAACAAACACACAAAACAAATATATTTTTTGTCAAATCGGACACCTCCCCCTCTTCGCACACTCTAGAACACCAAAAACAAACAACAAACACAAATTAACAAATAATCAAAGGATTTTTTTTTTCTTTTAATATCATATGTCATCTTAGAAAATGTGAAATCACCGACGGTTTCAAAAACTCAAGTTCATAAAAAGATGTCGATTTTATTATTTATTTATATCTTAATATTTTTTTCATGTGTAGGTCAGACTCTTCATTAATAGATGATTTAATATGTTGAATATTTAATTAAATAGAATAGAGTATAGAATTATGATTCAAATTAAGGATCTACTTTGATGCTATGTAATTACTACTTATTCTAAAAATTTAAACTGATAGAAAAATACAAATTTTATTATTTATTTTGTATCTTAACATGAAACACTTCATATATTATAGGGTGTCACTAAATTAGAAAAAAAAAATCACATGATAAGCTCATGCTAATATTTGGAGAAATTTTGACCTAGAAAGTTTCCATCGTGTTGGACTATATATATAGTGACTCATATCTCAATTTTATTAATAGAACCTTCATTTATGGTAGAGGAATATAATAAGTAAGGCTCCTAGAATTTATAGATGAACCAAATAAAATATCTCAAATAACAAAAAAATAAACCAAAACAAATAAAGACCAAAACCACAAACAAACTGAGCAAGCCTAGAAAAAAAATAAACAGGCCTAGAAAAAGCAAACACAAACTAGCAAAAGAATATAAGACACACCAAAATTAAAAGCGGAAATAAGGAAAACCTAACTTGTCTAAACAAATGAATGATGTCTTTTAAAAAACTTGGAATCTCATCATGTACCACATAATCAAAAGAAACATTATTTTCACCTTAACGAGTTAGAAAATCAACAGCTTGATTGGTACTCAAAATTGATGTGAAATTTTATTCACACTCTATAATGCATCCCAAACCTTCTCTTAAAAATCTCATAGATACTAAAAATTACATTTACCAGAAACAACTCAATCTACAACCAATTTAGAATCACCTTATAATCTCAATGGATAGAAATCCAAGATATTTACATAAGGCCACTCCTTCATTATTCGTACCATGGCCAAAACAAGCAGAAAAAACCCCAAAAAAAATACTATGGCAATCTCGAATAACCCCTCAACCACCTCAATTACTAGGATCCCCACGAAAACTACCATCAACATTTTAATTTAACAAAACTATTAGCAGGTTTAGACCAAAAGACTTCTTGACTAGGCCTCTGGCGCAAAGGTTGCACAGGAACATGCATAGCCCCAAGAAGTTTCTCATCTTAAAGAGAAATCGAACCAGATTTAGAACAATCTGCCGACAATGAAACCAATTAACTCTTTAAAAACCTCCAAACCCCCTCCATTGACTCCTACTATCCCTCCATGCGAGCCTTACACTGAGCTGCCATTGCTTCCATGTTATGAGACTAGGAAACAAACCAATAAGGATCCCCTTTTGAGTAGCTTTGTTGGCAATCGCAAGCATTTCATCACACATCCCCGCTAAGTACTTGGCCAACGCCCACTGACTCCCAATTCTAGCACCACACGACTCCATATTTACTTCGCAAATTTACCTAAAAACAAGACATGATCAATAGATTAAATTTGAAAATTAGGACAACAATCACATCTTGAAGTCAAAGGAATTCCACAATTTTGAGTCCTTTTGTCAACAACCAGGCATTGTTCCAAATCCAATCAAATTCTTGAAGTTTTTCTGATTTAATGCAGGTTAATTCCCAAGCATTGGCAATCAAAAAATGCTCATCCGAGGAAGGCTTCCAAATGATCACATCTGCACCCATAACACTAGTCGAAGTGGATAAAATCATAATATCTGACCCTACCATGCTCTCTAGACTTTCAAAGTCCCAAGCATTGTTCACCTAGCAATCTTTAACTTGAAAAAGATGATTAGACACCTGAGGGACTCTTAAACAAATTGGGCCAGTCTCCATCCATTTATCAAACCAAAACAAAATCTCCCCTCCCCTCACTTTCCAGATCATATTTTCACAAACATTCATTACCCTCCAAAATTGAGAGCAATCTGCAATATTTTTTGCAAGCAGAGTATGACCCTTTCATAGCACATTTAACTTAAAAAAAAAGGGTCTACAAATTATCAACCTCCATGAGTTTCCAAGCAAAATTCATGAAGGGATATTTGGACCTTAGAAAAATCACGGATGCCCAATTCCCCTTTTAAGGACAGCTGACATAAATTTTTTCAAGAAAACATTTTCGCTTAGCAACACCATTAACATCACCCCAAAACAAAGAAGCCAAAATAGACGTTAGCTTCTTAATAATCAATTTCGAAACACTGAACACAAATAAAAGATGAGTAGGCATATAAAAGAGAACATGCTTCAATATAACAAGCCACCCACCTTGTGACAACAGCTTAAATTTCCACCTACCTTATTACAAACTTTATTAACAAGAGGAACACTCAAATATGTGGTAGGAAAATTACCCTCTATAAATCCAAAGTATCTCAAAAGAACATGTCGACGAGCAAGATTAATATGCTTAGACATAAAGATTGCCGATTTCTTCTTATTCATTAATTGTCCCAGCCAACTTTCATATAGAACAAAAATCTTCATAATTCTTCTCAAGGACCGAGTATCACTATTAGCTAAGACCAATAAATTATCTATATAAAATAAATGGGAAACCAATAAGATGATAAAATTTACCAATACATCCATTCTCAAAATTTTACCTTAGAAAGAATTTCTTCCATAAGAATAAATAAATACGACGAAAGAGGATCACTCTGTCATAGTAAGAGGATCACTTTGTCATAGTCCTCTCGAAGATTTGAAGAAACATTTATACATCCCATTCATCATCCCTTAAAACCACGGGAACTTCACACACTGGGCAATTAATTGACAAAAATTATCATTAAAACGAACCTCTCTAGAATAGCAAGAAGAAAATCCCAGTGAATATGATCATTAGTCTTGGGCCTTGGCCATGTCAATCTTTATCAAAATATTACCAGCCTGATTTTTTTTTTTTAATGAAGAGAGTGCACAATTCATTGAGCTAACATAATATTTTCAAAGATGTTGCGCCCAAGTATAAAAGCACATTGTTCATAAGAAATCAAGCGAGGGAGCAAATCAGTCAAACGCTTCACTAAAATCTTCGAAAAAGTTTTATAAGCCACAAAACATAGGCTAATCGGTCTGAATTTGTAAAAACTTTTTGGATCCAAGATTTTGGGAATTAAGACAAAAAAAAAATGACAAATAAAAACGAGGCAATTTCGTCCCATTAAAAAAATCACACGCCGCCTCCATCACATCCTCCTTAACAATATCCTAACAAGTTAAAAAAAAATTCGAACCCAAAACCATCTGATCCTGGAGAGCTCTATCTTGGAATCAAAAAAACTGTTTGTTTGATCTCATTGTAAGCAAGGCACAATAATTAGCATTCTCAACCTCTGAAACAACTGGCTCTAACAAGTTATTAAAATTCGAACTCTGCACCATCGATGGAGTAGATAACATATCCTGAAACTAACTCAAATCACCTTCATGAACAGCCTTAAGTGAATTCAGCACAGGACCATCCGTCAATTCCATCTTACTAATTGAGACAAATTTTATTCTTTGATTAGCAATGATGTGGAAAATTTTCATCTTCTGGTCTCTCTTTTTAAGCCATTTCTTTTTAGAACCTTGAGCTAATCTAATCTCCTCCTCCTTTTTCCAATCAGCCAACTCCAGCTGAGTAATCAAGAGCTCATCTTCAGTTGCCTAACTATACTCCACGTGTAACTGATAATCTAGAAACTCAACCTTCTCTTCAAGAAGTTTAATATTTTGATCAACATGACCAAAGACAGCTTTATTCCAAGACCTCAAAGAAATTTTCAACCTTTTTAACTTAGCCGCAAGATGAAACAAACTCAAACCGGTCGATTCCAGTTTTCTTTAACACAAGGTCAGAACAAATCGTGTGAGCACCACATATTTTGGAACTTAAAAATAGCCGGACCATAGGACCGTGTGATCTGAAAATTTAAAAGTAGCAGCTCAAAATTAACTACCAAGAGACTATGATCTGAAAATTTTCGAGAAGTAATCTCAACAAAAGAAGAAGGAAATATATTTGCAAAAGCAATATTAACCACCGTCCTATCCAAACAAGCCCACTTTCGAGACAAACCCTGTTGCCCATGATACCAAGTCATATTCCAACCTTGTGAGCACAAATGAATCAGTTCACAAAAATCCAAGCAATCATTAAAATCACCAATCACCAACCACAAAGACTCCTCCATATGAATATTAGATAATTCATGCGATAAAGCCCTTCATTCCGCCTGAGTATTTTTTGCATAAACAAAGGTGACCAAGATTTGAGTATTAGCCAAATAAGTCCACCCAGTCAAAAATTGATCTGTCATGGAAGCAAATTCAAACTCCACACCCTCTTGCCAAAACACCCACACTTTACCACTAACATCTTCATTGTAACAAAAATTAGGTAAACCTAAAAATTAAACCAAATTCAACATATTACCAAACTCCTAAAAAGGTTAAAAAATTGCTACCATAGCCACTTTATTATTACAAACTAACATTTTTAATTTTTTCCTAAATTGTCCCAGCCCACGGACATTCCAAACCAACAAAGACCCGATCATCAGAAAAACTAGTGAGTGCGGGCCAACACCCGCTCGGACTTCCTCACACTATGCAAAACCTGTTGTTTATTCTTGGTCGAGTTAGTTGCATACTTAGGTTCCGAGCCATAAGCTGTGTCTTTGGTAGTATGCATGATCTGACCCTCTTTCTCTTTTGACATGTAACCCACGGCACCATCTTGCATTGCCGAACTTGCACCAACGTGCATATCCGTGGGTCTTGCACCAGATTCCCATTCAAGAATTTTAATGACCACATCCTGTGGCCTGTTATCTACAATCGTCTGTACAAAACCTTCCTCAGCCACAAGTAATTCATCCCGCAAAGGCTAAACACTGGCAGCTTCTCGAATTTCTGTCAAAATTTTTTCCTACACCAAAAAATCATATTTCAAGGCTGGATTTGGCTTGCACTCAATTTCCTTGCACTCTTCTACATCATCCTCCGATAGAACCTCCAAAGCCAAACATTAATTCTTTTTCTCGGATTCTTCCTAGCCCAACGGCACTATCACATGTGTCCTTCTACCGTAATAGATTTTCCCTTATCCACTATAGGATCTATGGTTACCACTGCATTGCTGGGATTGGCCTTCCTTTTTCCTGCCATATTTTCTGAGGACCCGTTTACCTTCCTTACAGTGCTCCTTCTATTTCTTCCCTCACACGGCAAACAACTGATGTATGTTCCTAGCAATGGCATTTCATACAATAATATGCATTCTTCTCATACTTAGCTTCCTCCCAAATTTTCTTGGTGGCAGATAAAATAATGGGAATACCGGAAACTAGTTCTTGTGTTAAATCAATTTAACACACATCCGAGCCCAAGATGTCCTCATACGGTTTAAAACTACATTATCCGTACCCAAGTAACGACCAAACCTCTTCGCCTAAATTTGCAAACAATCTGGCCTATACAATAAAAATTTGTAAACTTGATATACAATAAAAATTGAAAATAGAGAGAATGGAAGTAAAAAGAACATCGAGCATTTATTTTGCATTGGAATCGAATTTTATTATGTGTGCTCGAGAATATAATTTTTTAAACAAATAATTCTAAAACTTTGGTTTTGATAATAACGAGCCATATTAATAAACTTAAAAAGAAGAAAAATAGCAAGCCATAAATAGTCGTAGACCAACAAGGGTCCTTGGGCAAAATACGCCAGTAGGACTTGGATGGAAGGGTCTGGACCAATCCATTTCTTTTTTAAACAAACTTTTAGAATCGTTTATTTATTTGTTTTTTAAACAAGCTGTTAGAATCGGGCGTAGATCCTTTCTATTTTCTCAAAATTTTTTCAGGAAGTTTTTTCAATAAGCTAAACGATTGCGAGTAATATTATATATAATTAGTCATAAAATATGTAAATATCATATAATTATTTTTAAAAAAAAGTGAAATTTACTGTTAAATAATGCTATATATAATCGTAGAATATACAAACATTTTACAGTTATTTAAAAAAACATATATAATTTATTATCAAAAATTAATTTTTTTCACATAAATTTTCCATTTATTTTTTTTTCTAAAATGATGTATGATATTTGTACACTCACAACTATAACTATCATTTTTTAATTAAAATATGAGTGCAAAAATATTTTTAAACCCCTTAGGCTTATAATACACTAACGTATACTTTTCTTCTACCCAGGAGTGACTCATTTGTCAAACAAATATATCATTCCAATGCAACCGTTTAATATAAAAACATAAAGTTGATATTACTTAAAAATAAATAAAAACTGTAATTGCAAGTCATCGTTGGGACCACCGGACAACGTACCTCGTATTGATTTGGTTGTAACCTACTATTTCTTGTTTTTCAAATCAAGATTACATAATTTACATTAGCCTAATCAAACCAATCTATTAAAAAAGCAAAATGCTTTAATCGTAAAGAAATTTTACAAAAATAAAAAATTATAAATTGATATAATTTTATGTGATTTGTTAGATTGTAAAGTTAATTTTATTATAAAATAGATCTAACAGATCATATAAAATTATGTCAATTTGTAAAATTTATTTTGTAGAATCTCTTTGTAGCTATAGCAGTTCTTATTAAAAAAAAGAATAATTTTATATACAACCGTGAAGTGCGTAAAATATAGTTCTGAATTCCGTTCCGGCTGAATTCTATTCCGGTGCCTCAACTAGTGCACTATACCTCATTGTTCCATTCTGGTTCAAATTCTGCCCCGTTCTGATCATTCCAGTCAAATTCCGGCCGTTCCAGTCTCTATTCCGGTTTAGATTATTTTGTAATTTTTTGTGTTTGAATGATATATTTTTTTAAAAATTTTAAATTTAGATAGTATTTAATTAATTCTAGAATATAAAATATATTTATATACTTTGTAATTTTAAATAAGTCATTTTTTAAATATTATTAATTTTTTAATATTTTATCTATTTATTTATTTTTGTATTTCAACTCAAATTTATATTTTTTCAACTTATAATCATTTTATAAATCTTCAATTCTTCTAATATATACACATATATATGATACACACTTACATATATATATATATCTTTATTCTATTAGTTGTTAGTTTATATATATATATATATAATATAATTAATCTCGAAATGGCACACTGATACAGACTGGTACCGAAATATTTCGTTCTAGTGGCTCAACCAGAACAATCATCAGAATGGAATTCAAAACTTTAGCGTAAACGCTAAATAACCGTTTTAAAAAATAGTGAAATCCACTATTAAAAAGTTAGTTTTTTTATATGAATTCTATGTTTTATTCATTTTTTTCAAAATGATTATGTAGCATTTATCTAATTCACAATTGCATAAATATTTTCTCAAAAAAGAAATAATTTTAGCTATAATAAATTTTAGGTGTATAGATCTGAAGCTTTATTTTTGTTTAAAGATGGGCTCCACTATACTAAAAGCATTTTTATTTTTATTTTTTTATGACGAGGTTCACTTTTCTTTTTTAATAGAGAATTTGCATGAGAAATTTATATTTGAAATTTGTTGTAATCATTATTCTATAACGAAATAGATCAACCGTCAGTTTCAACAAACATTCAAAACAAAAACTATAATATAGAAGGAAAAAAAAAATCAAATTAGAAAATAAAGCCCAATAAGTTGGTCTAGTCCTATTGAGGTAATTAAGGTAAAAACTGTAAGAGAAGAAGGAACGAAGGAAGAACCAAGGGCGGCTCAATTGGGTTTGCAGCAACCTAATTTCCCTACCCCAAGTAAGATCTCAATTGGGTTAATTTTTTTAAAGAAATCAGATAGAATATCCAAAGTTAAAAAAACAAATAAAGAATGTTATGGATTTAGTTTTCTACCTATGGCCTGTTAAAGAAATATATAAATTTGGGACAATTAAAATTTAAAATACACAGATAAAATATTCTGAAAACTTTTTGTTTTGACTGATTTTTTTTAATGGGAAATCGGAAAAATAATTAGGCTAATCTTTTTAAAAGTAACCCAATACAAACACTTGATAAATAATTATTTTATCTAATAAGAATTGAATAATTGATTTTAAACAAGTTTCAAGCCATGTGCATTAAATAAAATATATAATTATAAAAAACAAAAAAACCCTTCGATAAGCAAGACTTGAGAGGGAAAATTATAAAGACACTAATGATTGAATCTCGCTCTCGTTTTTTTTTTCTCTTTTGACTTAATGATTAAGGAAATGTTATTTGATAATATTATAATTTTTTTTATTAAAAATGTTTAAAAATATTAAAAAAATAATGTAAAAAAAATATATCTAACAACACCCAGAACGAGTCTCAAATAGCGGAGGTTGTGGCACTTGAGAGATAACACCTTTAGAAAGCAATTGTTTGTTCCCCCAACTGCCCATCCTTAACACAAGCAATGGGACAGTTTGGGCTCTTTAACTAGTGAGTGGGTATGGGTGTAATCAATATTTTTTGTTTGGTTTTGGACAAATCTTAGGACCGAATCGATATTATCGATTTTGTGTTTTCAATAACTGATATCGCACTAGTTATCCTCTTAAACCAGTATTTTCAATTTTACCAATTCTAATTTGGATTGATCCCATTTTTCAATTTTTAATATACATTAAATCTCTAATCTCTTATACTTGATACATGTATTAATATATATATATTAGTAATACAATAATATTATTAATATATATTAATATGCAAATTGGTCCAATATGATCCTAGAAAACATAAAATTAATTTCGAACCAATTATTGCTGGTTTTTAAAATGGAAGAACTAGTTTTGGACTGAATCAATCGAAAATGGGATTTGACCAATTGATCCAATCCAGGCCAATTTTCCAATTTTTCGACTTATTTTTACACTCCTATGGGCAAGTGCTTTCGTCCGAATGTTGGAGGAAAAATTGGCTCCCATGATCGTCCGTCCCATCCCACTCATCACCCACCCATGGCAAAAAGACAATTGAAAAACACAAAAAGAAAATCCAAAAATATCAAAAATTCAAGAAAAAAAAAATCTAAAAGGGAACAAATGGGAGGAGGAGGAGAGACAATGCAAGTGAGAGGCAATGAGACATAGACGGGGGGGAGCAAGAGAGACAGAACCAGATGTGAAAGACAAAAAGAGGAAAAAGATAAATAGAGAGGGCATTGGGGAGGGTTGGTTAAATTTAAGTTAAATCTAATTCTAAAGCGATATTATTTAATTTTACAATAATAAAAACTAAATTATTTTTAAAAAAATATGTATTATAATGTCAAAGAAAGCCTAACCCTAGTCTTGCCCCGACTCCATGCATGCGGGCGGAGGCCTCGCCACGGCCAACGGATGCATAAATAAATCCAAACTCCCATTTGGCTTTACAACCAACTGATAATGTCACATAACAGTGTCAAAACTCAAAAGTGGGAGACATCCTTACTTGTAAGCTAACATTTTAATTATTGCACATCAATACAAGATAAAACTCTAGACTTTATTATCATCTACTAAAGTTAATACAAATTCTTTTCTTTTTTATTTTTTTATGATTTTTCCCTTCCCTTTATTCCCCCCACCATGAAAATCGGCCAACGGCATGCTTCACTCACTCATCAATAACATCTTATTTTGGTAATTAATAACCTATCCAACAATAACATCATCAATTAGACTAGAAAGTACTTTGGTGATGGGCAATCTGATAGGCAGTACAGTTCAGCAAAACTTCATAGTTATTAAAGCAACCCTATTAATTTAAATACAAATCTTCTATAAGTTTCTTGTAAAAAAATAGATATCCTAAAAAAAAAAAAAATGTTTTTCATTTTTTAATAAAAAATTTGTACAAAATTTGTATATTTCAAGATTTTATCTATTATTACTCTATCTATTAAGATCTTAATGATAGAGAAAAAAAATTACATAAAATGAATTTTACAATGCTATTGATGATAAATATTATAGCACCTGCTTTATGGAATGAGTGGCACTAGAGCCACTCTTGCGGGATCTCAGTCGGGATCCACCAAGGCAAAGTTGCCTTTTTTATTTTTTATTTTTGGTTATTCTATACATTTTTTAAACAGTTTTAATAATTTTTTTAAAATAAGAAATTCACAATATTATTAAAAAATATTTACTTAATCATTAAGTTAAATATATATATATATTTTTTATAAGGAGCGACTTTTATTTGTGACTTTAGCTTTTTTTCTTATGAAATTTATCGCTTTCACTTAAGGGCCGGTTTGGATTTGTAGATAAGATGAGCTCGTCTCATCTCATTTCAAATTTATCATTATATTTTTTAAAATTATAATACAAAACACAAATTCTAATACAGTTTTTTTAAATTATAATATATTTTTCAAATTTCAATTCAATTTTTGTTAATTTTAAAATAATAATAATATAAAAAAATAAATTCAACTCATCTTATCTACTAATTCAATTCAGGCTAATACTGTTTCACAAAAGTTTGAAGAGATTTAATTTTCTCTTTTCTGATTGTCACATAGCATATCACCAAGTAAGATGAGAAATTCAAACCAAAGGAAAATAAACGTGGATAAAAGCCTAAAGAACCAAAACAATTTCACACCAAAATCAAGATTCCCTCTTTTGTTCTCACTTTTTTTCCTCGTGTTAGTTACATGACTAGACATTAGAAAGAGGGCTTATTAGGCTTTGGCGTCACCCACATGCCATTTTTGACTTTGTTCCCTTTGCATATTATTCCCAACACACACCGAAATCCTTTCTAATCGACAAAGCATCATTTCCCCACCCTTTCTCCCTCACTTTTTCTTGGGTACCTACCTATGAACAAAAGAAAGCTCAAGTTCTGGAACAGTATGATAAAGTGAGGTTGCCAGGCACGCAAGCTAGCACAGCACATTGGCCACCTTATCAGGCTGGATACATGTGTGGGTGTGGTCCCTTTTACTTTTTTTGATGAACAGTGACCATTCTCCTTTGCGGACAAACCCGATGATCAAACCAAATTAATCTTACAACTTATTCCAAATCAAAAATTCTTTTTGTAGTCCCTTTCATGTATTCTTCGTATACTACGTTAATAAAAAATTCTTTATGTAGTCCCTTTCATGTATTCTTCGTATGCTACGTTAATTTAATTGACTGCATCACTTTTTTTTAATAGAAAATAGCAAAACTTTATTCAAATACTTCTGTATAAAACAATGAATATCAAGATTTACATATATATGCTCTTTTCTTCTGCCCCTCATACATGCATGCTAGCTCGTTTATACCCGTATCTGTACCATTTCATAAGCTATCTTACAAAAGAGAAACTACCTAATCAGTTTCTGTTCTAGCAATAATTTAATGTAACCCCAAACAAAAACAAAAAACAGAGAGAATAGGTACATGGAAAGATTGAAGAAGAGAAAGAAAGAAAGAAAGAAAGAATGGTGTCACTGTCTGGTCCTCTGTAACCTGGAACCAATCATTTTTAGCTCGAACTTCTTCACAGAACCAGCAGCATCTCTCATTGTGGTGTCCATAACATAAGGGGTGTTGTCAAAAGTGATCCCTGTCGAGTTGATGAGGTTCCGGCATGGCTCACGCCGTACTGCGATGGTTCCATGGTAATGAAAGTATTTGATCCGTCCCTCCGTTTTGTGGGTTGTTTTTCCGGCAAAGTTTTGCGACATGTGAACCCCCGTGGCATACACATTGCGCGGTTGGATGACGTATTTCCGGTCCCTCCTAATCCCTTTCTTCACATCTCTATACACAAGCTTCTCGAAACCCCATCTCCTGAAATTCGGCCATCCTCCAAAATTACAAGACCAACAAAATGAAGGATGTGAACACTGAACAAGACGATCACTTTCAAATGCCAAATGCAGTTGACATAACAATTATGACATTAATGCAGAGAATTGACAACTCAGATTGTTTTTGAAAACCCATGTTCTTGGCTTATCTGTTGTTTCCATTACCCAACGGCTACTAAAATCATCCACATGGAACAAAACAATCAACCCATCCAGCTAAATTCATCCATCAATATCAATCCAACTGTAACAGTTTACAATATGGGAAGGTTTATCCTAAGACCCACCTCTCAATTTCCTGTGGCTGTCAATAAGCATTAAAACAAGTTTCCTTTTGATTACACCTGTGACCTTCTTTTACTCTAATCACGTCATATTCGACCTTTTATAGACTCTTTCGTGTATCTTAATTTTCTTACGTGTGCAGACAACACCCTTGAGAGAAGGCTCCTTCCCATAAATAAAAGGAGTCTTGTACAAAGATGAGTAATGAATATACTAAAATAGGAATATGTAACAATAGCACATATATTATAAGAAGCAATCAGTACTTCAGAATAAACTTCATACCCACCCCATTTCCACCTTCCGTAATCCAATGAAGCGAAGGAAGAATCTATTCTAAGACTAAACGAAAGTGTCCATATTTCGAAATAAATAAGGGGAAAAAGAAACAGCTTGGTCCTTGAATCTGTTCAACATCAATGCAAAAGTAGTGTGTACCTATCTCCCAACCACCATATATAAGATTATAATGTGAAATAAAGTATGATTAAGGTAGACAGTAAGTTAAAATGAGAAGAATTGATATTAAAGTTGAAAGTTTAAAACATTATTTTTAATATTATATTGTTGGAATTGAATTGTTTATTATATATTATATAAGAATTTGAAAAAATTGTATCAAACCGGGCTTAAATTAATTCCTAAAAACTGATAACACTAGAAAACAGTCAATTGATCATACACAAATAAAAATTATAAACTACAATCTAAACTCTCATATGTATAAATTTCGTTCAATTGAGCTACAATTCATCAAAACTAATTTAATATCTAGAAAAAAAAATTATCATCTATAGTACTTGCTTCTATACCTGCAAATATATATCAGGTCGACTCAATCATCAAAATTCCAGTATCTAAATTTCAAAGATTTTTCTATTAATTAAACCAAGAAATTCCTGTTATTTCTCAGATAAAGTCATGCTAATTAGAGATCTAAAAGAAAAAATTTTCAAGAGCACAGAGCATGAATCATGATGCATGGCATGTACCTGTACGTTCTGCCGGCAGGTTCGGAGAGGCAGAGCTGACTGCTCATGGGCATCTGCTGAATGGTGAACTGGGTGTATCCGGAAAGCGAATCGAGCACCGTTTTGATGTTTCTTTTGGGAGGCACATAGATATATTCATCCAAATCAAAGAAGAACATCCACTTTGTCATAAACTTGTACCTGTGCAAGCAATCATTCACCACCATGAACTGGTTGTGATAATATCCGTCGAACCTCTCCTGCTCCTTTATATCTTGCAACGTCACGAGCCCCTTCTCCATCCACGGCCTCAACACCTCCAAAACCTCCTCATGAACTCCACCGGCGTCGTGAATCACAAAATGCGATCTCTCCCCAAAAAATCTCACATGGTACGCTAACCATTCCCTTACTCTCTGGGGACTCAGATTTCCGTACAACGGCGACCCGCAATACAGATAATCGTACTTGGGTTTTGAAGTAAACAGAGAAAGACTCAAGGATCCGGGGGACTCTGTCAAGGCCTCGATGGTGTCCGTCACGTTGAAGTTGCGGTCACCACCGCCGGACGTGGAGGCGTGGAGGAGCAATGTCCCGCCGGAGTTGTCGGTGTTGATGGGTTGTGAGAAGGTGCAGTTGACGACGACGACGGTGTAGACGCGGCCGTAGCCCCAGTCAGGGAGGATCTTGTAGCCGACGGCCGAGATGGCCGGCTCGGAGGAGTTGAGGTGGGGGACCCACTCGCACTGGTATGTCGGCTTGGTGTAGAGGTGGAGGGGCTTGGAAGCTAAGCCGATAATGGCGAAGGTGTTGAGTCCTCCTCTGTAAGCTCCCATGGTGACGAAACTGTAGGCGGCCGCACCGTACGGATTGAAGCCTCGCTTGATGACGCCATTTTCTAGCGTCCGATCTTCTTGGAGGAGGGAAGGCGGAGACAAAGAAGGTGGCGGAGGCGGAGAAGAAGGAGACGGAGCAAGTAGGGAAACAAGTGCTGATGAGGAAGTAGCAATGGGCGGTGCGACAAGTTGGGTGGTCGTGTTGGTGGTGTTGGTAGTGGTGGGGGAGATGACTCTCGAGATACAGACGCGGAGATCGGAGGTGGAAATGGTGAAACGAGAAGGAAGGAACTGAAGAAGCGTGGCAAAAGTACAGAGGATCAAAAGCATAGTTAACAACAGTTTAACCTCTGAAGCAAAGTTCCATACTCCCGCTAAAAACGTCTTCTTCTCTTTCTCTTTCCCCATTTTTTTACTCATGATATGTGTGTTTCAGTCAGTGAAGAAGATGATCGGGAGGAAGAGGAAGAAGAAGAAGCAGCCGATAAAGAAGAGTCGGAGAAGAAATCCTCTTCTTGTGCTCGCTCTTTCTGACTCTGTCGGTCCGACTCTTCGTCCTCTCCAATGAAACTTTCTATTTGGGGGGCTTAATTAAGTCCCTGTTTAAATTTGAAGAAGAGATAGAATTCAGATAAATTAAATTAAATTTATTTTTTAATATTATTATTATTTTAAAATTTAAAAGAATTAATTAAAAAATGAAAAAAATTATATTAAAATTTAAAAAAATGATATTAAAATTTATATTTTATATAAAAAACATAAAAATATATAATAATGAATTAAAATAAGTTAAGATGAATTCGTCTTATGTTTAAATACAAACATGACTTTAATTATCCTCTTTTAAACAACAAGCTAAATAGATAGGTGAAGTATAATTTTTTCTAAAATATTGAATATTTACTTAAAACATAATATGAAAAAAATTATTTTTTATTTATGAAATTCACTTATTTACAAAAGATTTATATAAAATTTAAAATCTCCTGTAACTAGCATTATATAATAACTGAGAAGTAAATCCTAATCTATATCGTGGTTCATTGTGATTTGTCAAATTCTCAAGCCTTAACTTACCCTGTGTTTTATATTTTAGTTTGGAATTATAATTTATGTGAAAAAAAAAACAAAATAGCATAAAGTATTTGTCACTGTCTACACCAAATTAATAGTTAAGGGCCACCAAGTTTTTTATTAAAAAAATATAACATTTTTATATAAATCTTATTTAAATTTGAGATAAAATAAGATAAATTTAAATAAAAATAAAAAATAAAATAAATATTCTTAAAATTTTTTTTTTATATTATTACTATTTTGATATCTGAAAAAATTGTATTATCTATTCTATTTTATATGAAAATTTAAGAAAATCATAATAATAAAATTAAGATAAGATAAAATAAATTCGAATCCAAACGAGGGTATAATGAAATTAAGATGAGATAAAACAAGCTCAAATCCAAATGAGGGCATAATGTACATTTTCTTAAAGAATGTATACAAAATTTATATAATTGAAGTCGCACAAATTATTACCCATTATAATTTTTTATTGAGATAAAAATGTGGTATATTAAACAAAAATATTTTTATTTTTATACTTATATATATATATATATATATATATATATATTCTAACCTCGTACTAAAACCAAGTGACTACATTTTAAGAAGTTTAAGGAAAATATAAATAAGAATTAACGTTTCATAATTTTAGGCAAAGATTTTTTAAAAATGTATATATTTTTAATATTTTTATGAATGTGATTGATACCATGTCTTTTATGTTCATATTATAAAACAATAATAAAAAAAATAATGAATAACATTACTCATAATATTATGAGCAGAGAGAGAGGTGGGACAGAAATATCGTTGGAATAAGAAAAACATAAATTAAAAGTTAATGGAATGACATATGAATGCTGAACCCTTTAAAAATAATAATAATAATAATAATTAAAGAGAGATTAACCGGGGAAGTCAATACTTGGCATAAATTACTGACTAAAAGTCTAAAACAATGTCAAAAGTGACTGCATTTATACAGAAAAAGCCGTGTCAAAGGCCACGCCAAATGGAAGTGTCCGGGTCTCTTCCGTTTTCCTTTCAAAACAAATTCATTGCTAAGATGTCCCTGACATTGTTCAATATTTTTCAACTTAAGCCGACGCCCGACGGCCAAAATATCCCCATCCCAATTATCTGAATTTTTAAATAAAAGAGGGGACAGGTCATGAGAATATCAGGCCTTTTGGGAGTTTTCGATAGAAGATGTGGGTGGAGGAGGGCATGAATGCAAATAGAAATCGCGGTGATACGTGGCCTAAGTAAGGAACGTCTGGCTGTCCAACTGCCCGGTCTGTCTTTGCCTACAAACAAAGTAAAACGACAACGGTGGAACCCTTCTTTTTATTAAAAAATAATTGAATTCAACATCGGTGCGACGCGTGGTCGGTTGGGCCACCTGGACCCCCTGCCAGACTCACATGTTAGATGTTTCAATCAAACGGAATTGAATTGAAACTTTAAGAGTTGTTTATTTTGGAAGGTAAAATTAAAATTTTAAATTTTTATATAAAATATAATAAAAAATATAATTTTTTTAAAATTTTAAATTATTTTTTCAAATCTTAAAATAAAATTAATATTAAAAAATATATAATAATAATATATATATTTTAATTTTCATCTCATCTCTAAAAACAAATAACACCTAACCTAAAAATGAAAAAAAAAAGAGTACTATATCACGTTAAATCTATTGTTATTATAAAAAAAAAAAAAAAGAAATTATAATCTACTAATGTAGCATATCACCTTAAATTATATTAATTTATAAGTTCAAATGTTACTCAAAAAAGAAATATAGTAGCCACGTTGAGAGGACAAGTTCAGTCTCACTAAAAAAGGAAGTGTAAAATTATTTGGTGTTACATATTGATTATATTTGGGACACATAAGTGAAAATGTGAGAAGATGTAATTAAGGATGCAGCTGATTAATAAGAATGCCTCAACCACTTTATACTTGCTAGCATTTACAAAATGATGTTAAGGTCCAGCCATGCTATAGTCTATACCATCACCGTGAATGCATGCTACTACCATAATTGAATGGGACCTATGCAAGAAAGATCACGGAAAAAGTGTCTGCTTTTCAAAGAACAATCCTTATAATTCACCCTATGAAAATTACAAGGCACCTAGTTTTTGGTATATGCTGTTAAGCTTTCTCGGATAAATATCAATCGGTTAGTGGTGAAGATGTGTAAGTGTGACATCAAGAGTACGTTAAAGATCCCCTCCAATTTAGGGGTGATAATTTGTATTCGTAAATTGCGTTTATGTTGTGTCAAGTCATCAATATTAAATTATACGAGTTAACACGAATACGAATCTATCTAATTAAACAATTAGACCCTAAATTCTAATACTATTTATATGAAATTACGGGTGCCCAAGCATAACTCGCTTAACTCATTTAGTAATGGAAAAATGGAGATAGAAAGTAGATTTTAATGAAACAGTTTGGATTTAGAATAAAATATATAAAGTCATATGTATTGGTGTATAAGCTGGTGTAATAATTAACTTCTATTGGATTAATTTGGACACAACTTATTTAATATGTTTTAACACGTTTAAGATAAATGACTTGAGCTAGCCTATCTTTATACATATATATATATATATATTTAATCTAATTAATATAAATTTTATATATGATATAAATTAACTATATAAATCATTCATAATTATATCTGAATCCATGACAAATTATTATTAATATCCATATATAAGAAGATTAATATTTTCATAAAATAAAAGTAGATATTAACAAAAAAAAAAGGTTTAATAGTTTGATATACTATGAACCTGTATTTCAAGATTTAAAAGATATTTTTAAGTAGTTAAAAATATTTTTAAAGAAAAAATAATGTATTTGATAATTTTATGAAAATATTTTAGCCAATTAAAAAAACTAAAAATCAATTTTTTTACAAAGCACTAAATTAAAATTTTTATAACAAAATTTCTATAGATAATTATATATTTTTTAAATATTATTGTAATTAACTATAAAAATATTTTAGACATATGAATCTTAAATGATAAATATTTTTTCAATAATAGAATTTATTATATTAAATTTTAAATTAAAAATAATATTTTTTATCATAATTTTAAATAGATATTAAATAGGGAGAGAAAAGTTAAAAATAAAAATAAAATAAAATAAAAGTAGTAAGAGAAAAATTGTTTAAACGGATGTGGTATAAATAAGATGTTGACACCATCCAATAGAAGATCAACACGTTATCTTAAAAATAAAGACGTATTGTCAACAATTAAAAAAAAAACATTTTATAAAATTAAAAAAAAAAAATTGCATTAAACGAATTGATTGCGAACTTCCAGCCAACCCATTTATTAACTAATTTTCAATTTTTTAAATAGAATCAATCAATCATTCCCGCCCACCGCCTCAATCGTGCGTAAGAGTGAAGATTTGTATAATCACGTATGAAGAGACATCTTGCTTCTTGTAATTCGAGCAACGTCTATTCCGTTATGTTTGTCGCAATTATTTTGACCTTTCGTTCTTTTCTGTGTACTTCACACTGTGGAGGAGGCAGCATAAACGGTGCAGCTGCCCCCGCGTGTGCTACTGCTACTAGGTTATCTAATTTAATTTAATTTTTGTGATGGGAAATAAAGATGTTCAAACGTTACGCAATCAGTAAATTTAGGTTTTGTTTGAATTTAAAAATGAAATGAAATAAATTATAAATAGTAATATAATAAATAATTGAAATAAATTAAATAAATTAATAATTAATTAAAATGAATTAAAAATACGAGATAAGATGAGATGAATTTACAAAACATATCATCCCTTGAAAAGAATGCGATATAACAAATTTGAAAGAAATCAGATTGATAAGACATAATGCATAAACATATCAATAGATCAACTCACTTAATATAAAATTAATCTGTTAAAATTTAATTCAAAATTAAAATTTTAATATTATTAAGTTATAATATTAATATTTTTTAATATGCTTATGTTTTTATTAGTTTTATTATTTTAATTTTAATTTTAATTTTATAGCTATACTCGTATGATTTGTAATATTAATTTATTATATATTAAAATTTTAAAAATATTAATCTATATTTTTTAAGATATTACAGTTATTAATAAACATATATTTTAACTTTTATGATAAAATATATGTTACAGTTATTACAGATATTACAGTTATTACAGTTATTAATAAACATATATTACAGTTATTGATCCGGATCCAGATATATAAATCCGGATACCGGATTTTACATCCGAAACCATGAGTTACCACCCCCGGGAACCCATGAAAGACAATTACAGCATGCTTGTTTAAGTAATTTATTGTTACCGTGCAGATATTGTATTTGTTTCTAAATAAAATTGGATAGGATTAACGCTCCAGTAAAAATATAATTATGAACTAATTGGGATCTGCATCAACATGCATGCCGGTAGAGCAAAATGCACCAGGCACAAAGCGAATTTGAGTGTAGATTGTCAGATCAATTCCTACTTTTCTCAGTCAAGGCCAGACCCTACACTTCTGCAGGAGATGGAAAACCTGCAAGGCTTCATGACTTGGATCATCCAAATATCAAACTTGACTTTTTGTATTACCAACTAAATCAAATGAAAACCAAAACCATGGCAGACAAACATAAAAAGTGTGTCAAATAATGTTCAAGATCCAAAATCTTAGAAACTAGATTATACGTACCAAACATGATAAACGGGGGAACATATTTAGAGCATGAAATATGAAGCTAAGTGGTCCGGACTATCATGAAAACAACAATTAAAAATTGTTATTTTCAACCATATCAAATTTAAGCTGTGGTTGCACCTTGGGCAGCAAGCCTCTTCCTGGCTTCTTCAATGATGGAAAGTTTGATTCCCTTACCCTTGGGAAGGGATACCCACGGCTTTGTCCCCTTGCCAATGGTATACACATTGCTCAAACGAGTTGCAAATTCATGACCCGTTGCATCCTGGACGTGAATTGTCTCGAAGCTTCCCTTCTGCTTATCTCTGCTCTTTATTACACCAACACGGCCCCTGTTCCTTCCACCAGTCACCATGACCACATTCCCCACGTCAAACTTGATGAAGTCGGTAATCTTGTTGCTCTCCAAGTCGAGCTTGATGGTGTCATTGGCCTTGATGAGAGGGTCTGGGTAGCGGATGGTTCGCCCATCGTAGGTGTTCAGATATGGGATGCCTTTTTGCCCAAACTGCACAGACCTGACTTTGCAGAGCTTAAACTGCAGAGTAGATACTTTCAATCAGGATAAACCTAACAGGAAACGTTTGAACCCCCCGTCTTCACCCAAAATATAAATTGAACAAAAAAGTAGAAACATGTTGACCGTTCCCAAAAGACTGATTATCTTTTAGTAACCAAAAGACTGGTTATTATTTCACAAAAACCATGTGATCTCCGAAAATATCTGACACAAGTTCCTGATATCCTGTACCTATGCGAAGTTAAATGCTGTACGGTTATCAACAATTTTGGGATGTAAAATATCTGGGCAGATGATGTTTCACACATTACTTTCATCTATTACATACAACATAACAACAGTATGATATTTATTCCAACTAAATCATGCAACTTCCATTTGTTGTTATATCTGGTTATAGATCTAGATTAATTTTCTCAGTAGCAAAAGATAATCTCGAGAATTTTTTTGAGTGACTGAAGAAAATAACCTTTGCCTCATCATCTCTGATGGAGTGTAGACGGAAACGGCCCTTAGTGTCGTAGAGGAGGCGAAAATTCTCATTGGTCTTAGGGATTGAAACAACATCTGTTGGAGAAAGGCAGAATGTAAGAAAAACAAGTACATTCCTGATTAAAATCAGAGAAGATAATTCTAAAAACAAAGAAATATTGAAAAGTTGGAATGAAACAATGATAACCCTCAATACCACATTGTGAATCAAGCCACTTTTTCCCCCTCTTCTGAACATAAATTCAGCCACTATTCCCCCTTTTCTGAACATAAATTCAGCCCCTAACCAATCAGATTGGTCAAGTCATGGCAAATCTGCATGATACCTTTTGGTCTCCCCAGAGTGGCATAACACAGTATACACGAAACTGAAAACCTAAATAAAATGCCATTGCAAAATGTGTTTAATTATATATATACACATTTTAATCATTCTCTTACACAGCATCTACCAATTAATAACTGCACGATGTAGATACCTTTAGCCTAGTGGCAATAGCATCTACTGATAAATATAACTACAAATCACAAGAGATGATGAACACAGACATTTACATCATACCAACTTCTGTGCTTGTGACTATACCCCCCCATGAAAAATTAACTTTCAATAGGTACATCAAAAATTAACGTGCTAAATTGATATAAAAATAAATATAATAGTTCAGATAAGGTTATGATGCACATACCCATGAAACCTGCAGGATAGGTCTTATCTGTCCTAACCTTGCCATCAACCATAATATGTCGTTGCATCAATATGGAAATGACCTCACGGTATGTGAGAGCATATTTCAAACGGTTACGCAAAATAAGGATCAAAGGCAGGCATTCCCTGGATTTGTGAGGTCCAGATGAAGGCTTTGGAGCCTATAAAAGAAAGAATATAATGATTAAAAATGACCAATGCCAAAAATATGCAAATGAGAGATAAGACAAAGGGAAAAAAATCATTCTGGGGCAAACCAGGTGCAAAGTTTTACTTACAAATGCACCACCAAGTTTGTCCAGCATCCAATGCTTAGGGGCATTGAGCCTCTTCAAATGCTTCTTCAACCCTCTAGCCTGTTGTAGACACACACAGAGAAAAATGGATTAAGTTAGACCAAATAAATCAGCATATTTCAGCAAGGCAATCCACCAAATATGCTTACATGTCTCCACTACAAGGGCGCACTATTTTTTCTGAATTTATGGTTGGGCAACACGCACAGCCATATAGGCAAATAACGATACCGCTTACAAGATACAATCATATTTCAAATGCTCCATTCTTTGTATATGCTTTCTCCCAGACCCAATGAGTTAAATGACTTCTAAAGAATAGTGAAACAGATAAATCCACAGGTAAAGGAAAAGTAATTCTATTATTAAATGAGTTCACAATCAACATTAAAAAAATTATTTGTTCCCAAAAAAATAACTTGAGGTCTGCAATTAGTGAGTTGTGGAAATTAAGTAACGTTGTCTAGAGTTTTAGATAGTTGATGACTTTCACCTATCAAAAAAAGATTTATTTTTTTATTTTTTTATAAGTACCTATCAAAAAAAGATAGTTAATAAAACTTAAACTTCTAGCTGTAGACAGGTTCCAATCTAATTTAATAATGGTGTTTGGGCCATTTGATAACGTACTCTATGGCAATAGTTGCTCAAACTTAATAATAAATCTTTTCCTATAAAAAAAATAATAAGAAATCTTTTGTAATTTCGCAAACAGGGAGAAAGTTCACATATTAGCCACAACACTGCCCATGTGTAGTTTGAATTTTTGGGATTTACGCATTCTGCAAACAGTAGGTTCGGATCAAGATGTAAGATATCTAAAAAACATAAGAACCTATATATTTAAAAAAAAATGAACTTTTATCTTTAATCAAGCCAATTGAATATAGCTGCAACAAATATTTCTTAGATTCAATGCAGATGGACCAGCAGGTGCTACTTGCGCAACAAAGTTTTACAAGTACATGCCAGTGCCTGATTATATTGTAACTAGCACAAGAACAGGGTATCCCATATGAAGTTATTGAGACCGATGGAGAAAAAAGGATAACGTAGTCCATGAATGGACACAAACCACAAACTACAGCAACAAGAGGAAGAAGAAGAAGAAGAAAAAGAAGAATAGTGATTTGCAAACCATTTTGTGCGGGAAGTTGTAGCAAATCCGCCGCCTCGACTGCCCTCTCTTTCTCGCTCTCTCTGCTCTCCGTCACTGCAAACCCAACCTAGGATTAAGAAAGAGGCGTAGGTTGAAGTCTGAGCGACAGCGTTTTGAAGAGCTGGACTTAGACGCACCGTTTGGAGTTTAGTGAGACGCCGCGTTTTGAAAGTTAAAGAGGAGCAGCTATCGTTTTGCTTTAATGTGGAACGCACCGTTTTATGCTTTTGATTTAGGAAAACTCTACTCATACTATTCTGCCGCTTTGTAAATTAATTTTTTTTTTATTATTTTTTTACTTAATGATTAAGAAAGTGGTTGTTAATTTATTAATATATATATTTTTTAATTTTTTAAAAATATCTAAATATATTTAAAAAATGAAAAAAAAAAAAAAACACTATTTTGTACTAGGCGGCAGGCTCAGCAGTAAGTGCTAGGCGGCAACCTAGCATTGCCCTTTGATTTATGCATGTTGTTTTCGTATGCTTATGTTTGCTTTGTGGTAGAACCTGTAAGCACCAGTTGGTGCCCTTTTATTATGCTATCAGTTTCATGTTTCCCGTGACGGGTCAGACTAGTTGAACCCTTTTTTGTTTTGCAATCACCGATTATATGAGGTAAAAAGAAAGTGTCAAAAGGATGCTGAAAAGTTCATGTCTCCATCCACTTCACCTCCAATACCATGTCACAACCACTCAATATTAAAAGATAAAATGAGAACAAGAAGTAATACCAGGCAAGCTAGATTTGACTAATTGACAGTAGCCTTCGCTGCTATTTGGATGCCCGTCTACAACTTTGACTGTTAGCTTTTTGGTTCTACCAACTTCCAGCCTTGCTTTCTTGGCTATTGAATGATCCAAGAAGTTGTGGGCGCTCTCGAAATGCGCCAATATAACTAGTTGCTCTTTTCTCATATTTCCCAGCACCCATATGATTTTCGGGTTAATAGTGCCCGTAATAGCACTAATGGAGCCATTGGATTCCTCTGAAATAATCCGAACTTGCTTTTGAAAATCAGTGCTCAGCTCAAGAACAAGTTCCTCTTGTTGTCCCCCATCCTTCACATCATCGTGGCCAACCAACAAATAGAACCTGTAGAGAGAGAAAGAGGGAGAGACAAAGATTGGTGTGTTAGGGAAAGGGGTTGTTATGGAACTTCTTGAAAAACTGAAAAGTTTCAGTGATTCATATTTTTTGTTTTAATAAGCTTTAAAAAAATAATAATAATAATAATAAGCCGGCTGACGTTACACTTGTCACATCATCCGAGAACGCAAAAGGGCTGCAACTACAGTGCTCCATAGAATTACTGATAAGAGTTAGAGAAAACCCTATACTTCATGGAAAGTGTTTCGATCATAGTGTTCGAGTTGGGCCTACCCAAGCAGGCCCACTCAATGTGGTATTCAGTGGACATGTGAATAAAAATGTTCTTTATTATCTCAAAAAAAAAAAAAGTTTCTTTGATGTAATATAATAAAAGGATTATTATAAAATTTATTGACTTTTATATGGATTTTTAAAGGAAGAAAAAGGGTGAAAATCAAAATTATTTGTTTACTAAAAAAAATATTGTTGTATTATTAATTTTTTTTTAATGATGTTCATAATTTCTCTTTAGTTTTTTTTTTGTTTAAATATATCTTATATTATTAAATATTTTTAGATTTTTATTATTTTTTTAATAAGGTGGTTATATTGATATTTTCATGTTCAAAAGAAAAATAGTATATGAAAAAAGAACTAGGAATCACATTTTTTCATCTACAAACCATCGCTTTTTGTTTGCTCCACCCTCTAATTTCACCCTCAACTATCATAATTACAACTTGTGCAGAACTTGATTATAATTTATACAGAAATTGAGAAGCTATCACTTATGGAGGAAATCCCATGGAGGCAAAAGTCACATATTCTTTGGTTGAAAGAATGAGATAATTGCACAAAGTTTCTTTTCACAAAATGGCTAATTCTTGTCATAAATACAATACAATTGAAGTTACAAAAGATGGTGAAAACGTTCTTTCCGACATTGAGAAAATTGAAGATCACATAGTAAGTTTCTACGAGAAACTTTTTTGTGAAGAATACTATTGGAGACCAAAGTTGGATGGGCTATGATTTGAACCTATTGATCAGTTGAGTGATGATTGGCTAGAGTGACCTTCTGAAATTGATGAGGTTCTTGATGTGGTTAGAGGTATGACTAAGGATAAGGCCCCGGATCTAGATGGCTTCATTATGGCCTTTTTCCAAACTTGTTGGGACATTGGAAAAAATGATTTCATCAAACTTTTCAATGAATTTTACTCTTTTTTTAAATTTGAGAAATGTATTAATACGACTCTCATTGCTCTCATTTCTAAAAAGGCAGGTGCAGAAGAAATGAGGGATTATCACCCCATTAGTTTGGTGAACATGGTTTATATAATTATAGCTAAGGTGCTGGCTAATTGAATCAATAAGATTATGGATAAGATTATTTCAAAGCCTCAAAATGTCTTTGTTAGGGGTAGACAAATTCTTGCTCGATTTTAATTGCAAATGATTGCTTGAAAAGTCGATTAAGAACTAAGAAATGTAGAATTTTTGTTAAACTATATATGGAAAAAGCGTTTGATCATGTCAACCAGAATTTTCTTGTTTACATCTTTGGGAGATTTGGCTTTAGAGAAAATTGGCGTTCTTGGATTAAATTTTATATTTCTTTGACATAATTTCAATTTTGATGAATGTCAACCCGATTGGATTTCTTAATAGCTCTCGAGATTTGAGGCAAGGAGATCCTCTATCTCCTTTCTTTGTTAGCTAAGGACTTGGGTTATGTATAAGTTTTCTAATTTCAGCCAAATGCCTGCAACAATGTCCTCGTTGGTTGCTTCTCTTAGGACTTTATTTCCAAGAGACAGTATGAGGGCATTGTGGGCCTTTTAGAAGATTATGGATTTCCTCCTTCCCAACCTCAAAAGAGGAAGAACCCATCTTTTTTTTTTTTTTTTTCCCTTTGAGAGCCTCCTGCAAGCTTTGTTGGACAAGCATGACTCTCATTTTGATTCTCCAAAGATCAAAGTCATTGTCTCCAGTGAACTTCTCAACATCGAACTTAGTGGTCCCCATGTGAACCTAAGCTCTATATACCAGTTGTGAGTATTGCAAATACCAGGTTATTGTTCAACAAAACGAAAAATAAAACCCAAAGTCGTCGAGTTAAGAAATTAGGGTTTCCGAAATTTAAACTTATGCATGAGACAAAACCCAAGAAATTAAAGAACAGAATGTAAATGAGCAAGAAATATAAAAGAATAGAGAAAACACACAGATTATGTCCCCCAGCCTCAAAAGAGGAAGAACCCATCTTCTTTTTTCCTTTGAGAGACTCCTGCAAGCCCTATTGGACAAGTAGGGCTCTCATTTTGATTCTCTAGAGACCAAAGTCATTATTTCCAGTGAACTTCTCAATATCAAACTTAGTGGTCCTCATATGAACTTAAGCTCTAGATACCAATTGTGAGTATTGCAAATACCAGGTTCTTATTCAACATAACCAAAAATAAAACCCAAAGTCGTTGAGTTGGGAAATTAGGGTTTCTGAAATTTAAACTTATGCACGTGACAAAACCCAAGGAATTAAAGAAACGTTTGTAAATGAGCAAGAAATATAAAATAATAGAGAAAACACAGATTATGTGGTTAAGCCCTAATGGCCTACATTCACGGCAGAAACAGTCTCAGAGATCGATCTTTATTGACGAATCTTCAAGCCATAGTGTACATTACAACACAGCTAGCATTCGAGCTCAAGAAAACCAACAAACATGACTCTCTTCCTCTCTGAATAACAAACCCTAGCAAAGCACCTTCACGGCTCACGTTTCTCTCTCTCACTCGATATCTGAAAGCTAAATAAAGTGAATCATCTAATCTTAATACAGAGAACAAGTTATATATATATATATATGCAATTACAAAATCTTGACACATATGCATCAATGCACGGCGCAAATGCTTCCTCGCATGATATCTTGAGGCCAAAAATGTCACTTTTACCCCTAGCATTAACACGAGATTTAAGCAACTCCAGTCAGTCCATAAGTGTCCTTTAATGTAATTTCCTGCACACATTAAAACAGAGATACAAATGTACACTAAAATAAACACAAGTTTGACACCAATTAGACTCAACAAAGCTTTTTATCAACTTGAGATAGGCATTGTGTTAAAAAATGCTGATGGTCATGTTTTTATCATTTTGATGAAGCCAATCTCTTACTGTGTACAACCATTGATTGCAGAAGCCAAAGGCATGTTAGAAGCTGCCACTCTTTGCTCTCAATTATGTCTACAAAACATCATATTTGAGGGTGATTTATTGAATGTGATCAAAGTTGTTCTATCAAAGTCTGCATAGTGCATACTATGGCCCCATCAGAAATATCATTGCTTCCATCCATGATCTTTCGATAACTAATACTGAATATTACATGGACAGCACAACATGTTAAAAGAGATGCAGATTGTATTGCTGATCATGTTTTAGCTAGAGAAGTTTTATCGACTCAATTCGAGGTCATAGATGTTGGTTTTATTGCACCTTGTATTCGATCAAGTGTAATGGCTGACCTATGTAATCAATAAGATGAAGTGATCTTTGTTTCATTAAAAAAAAACCTAATAACCGACCCATTAAAAATTCAATTAACATTTAGGAGGAGTAAACCCATTTTTCTTTTCTTTTTTCTAAAAAAAATAATACTCGATTTTAATAAGAACCTAAATCCACTGTTGAGTGGGCTTTTTTTTTTTACCAAAATATCATGTTTCGAATTTGCTGCTCGTAATACTAGCGGTAACCATGTTAACACTAATAAAATTTCGACTCGTGTCTTAGATTGTGTTTAGATGTTGGGTTGAGTTGAGTTAAACTGAATTGAGTTGAATAAATTATTATTAGAATATTAATTTTTAATATTATAAGTGTGTTGGAATTTTAAAAAGTTAAATTATTTATTATATTTTGTATAAGAATTTGGAAAAGTGTATGAGAATTTGAAAAAGTTGTAATGATGAGATAAAATGAGTTGAGACAGTTTTAAGATCCAAACTGGGCTATATAATCATGCAAACTCTATTTTATTATATATGTATAATTGTACGAGAATACTTATTAAGACCCCAAGTGAGTGGAGATAAGCATATAGTTTACAGCAATTTACCCAAGACTTAATATATATTAAATTTCTAAAATTTATAATTGCAGCAAATTACACAAAAAGTAAAAATTTGGGAAAAATAATCATATTCTTTATGGGTTAAGTAGCTTTTGGGCCAAAAGAAAAGTTATCTGACTATAAACCTAATTTTATTTAGGATTAGATTTATGTGGTTTGCCTTTCCGAATTTGAACCTTTTACTCCCGGTAATTTTGTGTTTGATAAAATTGATCCTTGTGTTAACATTTTGCCATTTTTTTTTTGAAGGACAGGACCGCAATTCATTTCATAAATAAAGTTTACAGCTAAGACTGATAAGTTTGAAAAGATCCATATTACAAACCTAACTAAACAGGAAGATCGTAGTATCTCTGCACACAAAATGACGGATTTTGTCTTAACTTCTAATTTCTCAGAAGACAAAACCACATAAATGTGGTTTGTTTGAGAGGTTTATGTGGTTTGTCTGAGAGAGGTTCGGGGTAACCAAACTCCCACCTCACAAGTAGAGGGAGGAGATCACCACCTCCATTATCCAAAGGAAAATGAGAAAATCACTAACCTTCATTTTCTAAAGGAGAATAAGGAAAATTAACCACATCCTCCAGAAGAGTAGTGAGAACCAAACAAAGAATAGGTCTATTCTTATTTATTCTAACAAATGCATCAACAACACAGGAAACGAAAAAACCATCACACTAATAAAAACAAACAAAACTCAGTTCATCGAAAGCTGGTTCCAGACAAAAACCAGTGCAGAGGGCAGAGGTGGTGCGTGTAACACACGTGCCACCCTGGGGGTGTGTTGGACCGTCATCTTAGAAGCTTCCGACGGTGCTGGGTCCAAGACCACCACGCGTGAAGGCGGTGGAGCTCAGGAGTTGGAGGCCTGTGGAAGCACTGCCCCAAGTTAAACTAGCGCGTGTTAGCGACGCACCGCTATTTCGGTAAGGCCCTTGACAGTCTTGAACATCAACGGCTGGCGAATCCTTTGGTGGCGCGCGTGCTGGTCGAAGACCACCGTAGGGTGTCACGACTCCAGATCTCATCTCCGCCTGAAAACTAGCTCTGAAAAAACAACAAAAACCACAGAAAACCAAACCAAGAACGAAGATAAAAGAAAGACCAACAAAACCAAGAGAAAAGGAACCAAAACAAAGGAAAAAGGGAGGAGGCAGCGGGAGTAAGACTAGCGATGTCGATCTGCTCCATTGCAAAGAAGAAGAAAGAAGGAAAAAACAAAGAGAAACTAAAGGCAAACAAAGGAAAGGAAACCGGGGGGGAGAGAAAATGGAAGGAAGGGAGGGAGGGGGGAGTCGGAGCTCCCACCCCGCTCAACAAAGTTTATGACTAGGGTTTAGTCCTAGAGAGAAAGGGGCGACAGACAAGAGAGTTTCTACTAGATGCTACCGTCTCCCGATTTACCTCACATTTTGCCAATTAACTGTTAAAAGTTCTGACTTTGCCATGTTATAGAAAATAAAAAAATTTACAAGGAAAATGGAATTCCAACCTAAGAATATCATCACAAAATCCCTCATTTTTTTCTTTATTATAATAGTTAACAACTTTTTTTAATAAATTTTGTAATTTTTATTTTTTTGAAAATTTAAAGAGTTTAAAACAACATTTGCAAACAAAATTTGGACGATCTGGCAGAAAGTCTCAATGGATTTTCTCGATAGAGTAGTTGAATTATGCCTCTCAAATATGTCTACTTAGTGTACCCCTAGTTTAAATTTTAAAATTGTACTTTTTTTTTGTATTTTATTTCAAATACTCTTTAAATATGTTTAAACATTTTTAAAAAATTAAAAAAATATATATATTAATATACTAATAGTCAATTATTTAATTATTAAACAATTTTTTTTCTTAAAAAAAAATTAAATATATGAGTGATAAAAATGAAAAAGAAAAGTGAGACCATATAATAATATTACTTACTCTCTTTATAAGTATGGTAGTGTCTCTCGATAAAAGGGTGGCCGGAGAATATGGACAGTATAGCCACACCAAGAGGATTTGGTGGACTGCAAAGCTACTTTTTCATAATAATAATATTATATTAAAAAAAATCTCGTAGGAATCATCAGCTTTATAATGTTAATTCAACGACGAAACGTTTTTTTTTTTTTTTATATTATAGGAAAACATCTGCATTTCATATTGAATATCCATAGACAGATTACAAGTAATATTTATCAAGTCAAATAGCATGGTTAAATATCAAATTCATCTTATATTTAGCTAATAGGCCTTAAAATAAGACCACATTAAATTAGCTAAAGTTCAAAGATTAACACTGCTAAAATTATTTTCATTTTTGGCAGTCACTTTACAACTATCAATCCATATTTTATTAATTTATTCTCTCTTTCTCACAACTACAGGCTTCAAGTTTCCTCTAAAATAAAATCAGAAACTTCTTCCTTTACAGCAGTGATCGCCTTCGTTATTCTCAGAGACAACACCATCGTATCACTACTTGAAATCTCATTGGCAAGAGGACTATCGCACTCAAAGTCTGGTCGGCAACAACCAAAACTCCTCTTTCTCTCTTGCCAATCTACTTCTCCCGAATCTCTGATACACTTTTTCTTCGTATATTTTGTGGTTCCCTAGTCAATCCAAAACCTTTCTATGCATCTCGCCGTCCCTTGCATTCCTCTTCTCCAAACCCTAATCTTGATTTGTAAGAATCTGGAAGAACATTTCAGAAGAAAAGAATCGTTAGAACACTTACCTCTGACCATTATTGATCAAGTATGCGTAGAATCGATTACTTCTTAATTGAGAACCCCCACATATTTCTTTAGGAAGAGTATAGGAGAGAAGTTTTCAGTCTATCTTTCTTTATGTTGATGGATGTGACTGATGGAGAATCACAGGCTCTATTTATAGATAGACCAAGATCTCTTTCTACTAAGAGTTGTTTCCTTCCATCAAGGAATGTGACTTTTGACTTTTAAATGAGTAGTATCTTTATTTTTAATTACCAAGAGTTTTAATATAAATATAAAACTATTAAAATAAATAAATATATAATATATATTAAAAGGGTGTGACATGTAAGCCACCCTTAAGTGTCCTATAAAGAGACGTGTTCTTTCATTCTCCCACTTGGCTTACGTGGCAATTATTTAAAATTATCTGGGTAACCAAAACCGAATATGGCCACATATAAACCTACTCAAACCATAACCTTTAGAAGAAAGATATAATACATGAATCATGGCGGTTATGTTATTATATCAACATTTCCTTCCATGTATTACACTGTATTAATCTCTCTAAATAATTTTCCATATGTGGTATATCTCTTTATGAATGACTTCCTATAAGTCATTCTGGGTCTACACTTTATAGAATGAGAGTAAATACTTTATGTGCACAAATAAAAATATTATTATTGACAACAAGTACTATATACATTGAACAAATCAACCATAAAATGAGCTCATCAACCCCATACTCTCTACATGTTTCAAAAACACCTTTATTGAGAGCCCTTTTGTCATGGAGTCTGCAATCATAAATGATGAACTTGTATACTCTATTGAGATTTCTTGATCATTAACTCTTTCTCTGACAGCAAGAAACTTTATGTCAATATGTTTACTTTTGCTCCCACTCTTGTTATTCTTTGAAAAGAAAACTGCTGCCATATAATCACAATAAACTCTTAAAGGCTTAGATATTGAATCCACAATTCGAAGCCTTGTGATAAAACTCCTCAACCATTTGGCCTGTGAAGTTGCTTCAAAGCATACTATAAATTCTGCCTCCATAGTAGATGATGCAATGATTGTCTGTTTGGTGCTCTTCCATGATATGGCACCTCCAGCCAACATGAAGACGTAACTTGAAGTGGATTTTCTAGAGTCTTGACAACTAGCAAAATCTGAGTTTGAATATCCAACCACTTCTAGACAATCAACATGCTTATAAGTAAGCATATGATTCTTAATACCTTGTAAATATCTCATAATCTTTTTAGCAGTCTTCCAATGTTATATTCCAAGATTTTTTTTGTATCTTCCCAACATTTCCACAGCATATGCAATATCAGGTCTTATACAAACCTGTGCATACATTAAACTACCAACTGCAGATGCATATGGAATGTTTTCTACTTCTTTCCTTTTCAAAGCATTTTTCGGATATTGATTTAAACTGAATTTATCTCTCTTTAATAAGAGTGTTGCATTGGGTGTACATTCATTCATTCTGAAATTTTCCAATAACTTTTCAATGTAGGCTTTATGAGAAAGTCCTAAAATCCTTTTAGACCTATCTCGATGAATCTCTATGCCTAAAACATAAGAAGATTCACTTAATTCTTTCATTTCAAAACTTTGGAATAAAAACTTTTTGGTGTCATGTAATAAACCCAAATCATTAGTTACAAGCAAAATATCATCAACATATAGGACTAAGAAAATAAACTTACTTCCATTACATTTTTGGTATATACAGTTATCCACAATGTTCTCTATAAAACCAAATGAGGTAATAACATCATGAAACTTCAAATACCATTGACATGATGCTTGTTTTAGTCCATAAATTGATTTCTTTAATTTGCAAACTAAATGATCCCCTTTATCAGAATGAAACCCTTCAGGTTGTTTCATGTATACTTCTTCTTCAAGAGTTCCATTCAAAAATACCGTTTTCACATCCATTTGATGTAGCTCTAAATCAAAATGAGCTACTAATGTCATGATCACTCTAAAAGAATCATTCTTAGAGACTGGAGAGAAAGTATCGTAGTAGTCAATATCTTCTCTTTGTGTAAATCCTTTAGCTACAAGTCTGACTTTATATCTATTAATATTACCTTTTGAGTCTATCTTAGTTTTATAAACTCATTTACAGCCAATGGCTTTAACTCCTTTAAGCAACTCGACAATTTCTCAAACTTGATTTTTAGCCATAGATTCCATTTCTTCTATCATAGCATTATGCCAAAATTTTGAATGTTCTCCACTCATGGCATGTGAAAATGAGATGGGATCATCTTTAGATCCCACATCAAAGTCAAACTTTAATAAGTATACATAGTAATCATTAGAAATAGCAGGCTTCCTTGTTCTAGAGAATCTTCTTAATTCTACAGTTTCATCCATATTATGTGGATGTTGGACTGTAGAGTCAAAATTGGTATGTTCCTCATGAAATGGTAGTGGTTCTTGAATTGATTGAATTTCAAGGTTATCAGATTGATTTGCTTGAATGTCAATCATTTTATTTTCATATACGGATGTAATATCTGGATTCCGTGTTTTCTCCCACTCTATTTTTCGAGGAACATTACTCCCACTTATTTCAAAATCCTCAATAAATTTTGCATTTCCGGCTTCCACAATTCTAGGTGTATGTGAGGGACAGTAAAATCTGTAACCCTTAGAATTTTCTGCATAGCCAATGAAATAACCACTAACTATCCTTGGATCCCCTTTTTTTAGTTGTGGATTATAAACCTTAACTTCAACTTGACAACCCCTTATGCGCATATGTCTTAAACTAGGTTTCCATCCTTTCCATAACTCAAATGGTGTTTTGGGAACAACCTTGGATGTAACTCTATTTAAGATATATACTGTAGTTTTTAAGGCCTCACTCCACAAGTATAAAGGAAGATTACAATTACTTAGCATATTTCGTATCATATCCATAAGGGTACGATTTCGCCTTTCAACAACACCATTTTGGTAAGGCGAACCTGGCATTGTATACTGGGCAATAATTCCTTTTTCTTTAAGAAAATTTGCAAATGGACCCGGATGTTGCCCTGAATCTGTATATCTACCATAATATTTTCCACCCCTGTCAAATCTTACAATCTTTATTCTTTTCTAATTGTTTCTCTACTTCCCTTTTATATATTTTAAAAGCATCTAGTGCTTCAGATTTATCAAAAGGGAGATACAGATACATAAACCGTAAATAATCATCAATAAATGAGATAAAATATCTCTGACCATTCATACAAGGGGTATTAAATGGTCCACAGATGTCAGTGTGTATAATCCCAAGGATTTCCTCACTCCTCTTAGCACCTTTACTGGTTTTGTTGGTTTGCTTACCCTTTATGCAATCTACACAAGTACCAAAATCTTTGAAGTCTAAAGTCTTTAAGACTCCATCATTAATTAATCTTTTAATTCTCTGTATGGAAATATGTCTCAATCTCCTATGCCATAATATAGAGGAGGACTCATAAATAATATTACGCTTAATGTCAACATCATCATGCAGAGTTAATAGACTATTTTCAAAACCAGAATCTAAATTTAATTTGTACAAACCATTAATCAAGGTCTCAGAACCTACAAATGTGGAGTTTTGAAAAACATAAACATTTGATTTTACAAAATTAAATTCAAATCCCAAAGGTACTAATCTAGATATAGAGACCAAGTTTTTAAAAAAAGAAGGTATATAAAATGTGTTTTTAAGATCCAAAATATAACCATTATTTAAAATAAGTCTAAAAATTTTTACAGCTTCGACGTGCGAACGCATCCCATTTCTTGAGTAGATGCCTTGTTTACTTCCCATCGGTTTCCTTAGGTTGAGAAAACCCTGCATGATGTTGACAACATGAATTGAAGTACCCGAATCAATCCACCATGTATTATTATGAGAGTCTACAAAATTAGACTCATAACACACAAGAGAATTGAGATTACCTTTCTTCTCAAACCATGTTTTATACTTTATGCAATCTTTCTTTTTGTGTCATTTCTTTTTGCAGAAGAAGTATGTATCATTGTCTTTATAGCGTTTGAATGTCGCTTTCCCATCCTTCTTCCACTTATTGACGCTTTTGCCTTTCTTCCATTGTCCATTCTTTTGAGTGACAAAATGAGCACTCTCAATATTTTCATGTTTCAATCTCTCTTCTTCTTGTACACACATAGTTAAAAGTTCATTTATGGACCACTTTTCTTTATGTGTGTTGTATGAAATTTTGAATGGTCTATATTCTATAAGAAGAGAATTGAGTATGAAATGAATAAGGAATGACTCTGAGATCTCAATCTCTAAAGACTTAAGTTGGGTTGTAATATCCCTCATTTCCATTATGTACTCACGCACGCTTCTAGATTTGCCATGCTTCATAACTGATAATTTGTTCATTAGGGTACTAGCTAATGCTTTATTAGAACTAACAAATTGCTCCTCAATAGCCTTTATGTAGTCTTGGACTTTGTCACATTCTGGAATTGAACCTCTAATGCTCTTATTCACATGTGACTTAATGAGCATTAGACTTAATCGGTTAGACCGCTTCCACTTTTCATAAGTAGTTTTATCTACTAATGAACTTGACTCAGTGGGTATAGGTGGTTTATCCACACGAAGTGCTAAGTCCAAATCCATATACCCTAATGTCAAAAGAACTTTTTCTTTCCAGTCCGAAAAATTATCCCCATTTAAAATTGGAATATGAGAAGATTCACTATTTAAAACAGAAGGCATAGTAGCTGCAATAATAACCAAGAACATATATCAATGCTTTGAATCAAACAATAATTATAGTTTGAATTGACCAATGTCTAATTTAAAAAGCAAATCTAAATCTCCCTGTGGATAAAGATTGCAACATGAATAAGACTTGCTTATATGTATTTCTTTATAATAATATTAGTGATATATAAATATCTAAGAAAAAGAAATTACATACCTGTGGGTATAAGAAATCTCTTTTCATTATCTTATTCTAATTAAATCATCAACTTTTATAATAATTACCTCCCAGTAGAGCCAAATAATTATTATAATGATTTAATTGCAATTAAAAAATACCATTACAAAATCATACAATCAAATATATTAGAATATTATTATGTTTTGAGATGCTGTGGCTATTCTCAATACACAATAATATTTATTCTAATATGACATCACAAATAAATTCATAAAATCATGACAACATGACAATATATCCATTAATGATATTATATCATCTATAACAATATTATTTTATGCAGTTAATCACTCATTAGGATGGCACAAACCGAAACCGAAACCGAAACCCAAAAAATATATATATTAAACAAACCGAAAGTAATATATATATATATATATATATATAAATTTCATCGACGCCATAAATGCACTCTGTGCATTGTCCCCAATCAATTGTTATTTTTCTACAAACATCTACTTTCCATGAGACTAAACACCCAGTAGTCATAAATCAATTTTGAACGAAATCTTATATGCATCGCAAGAAACATGAATCAGAAACGAAAAGGTAAAAATAATCATAATAAAAGTTGCATTCCCTTGAGATGCGTTCAGTGAAAAACCGCTTTACAAAAAGATGAAAACCGTTTCATTTTAAGATACCTTATCATAACAGAAACCAGTTTTTGGAATAAAAAAATGAAGATTTTTCACTGGCCGGTTTAAAACAAAATTTTTTCGTAAAAACTTTCGTATATGCAGATTTAAAAAACTCCGCATTCGTTAGTGTTCATATTTCAATTAAAACGAACAGTAACATATTTTCAATCCGCATTTTCGAAAACTTTTCATAATTTACCCAACTGCTTTATTTTTTAAAATAAGGCACCGGTTCATGCCTAAAAACGAAAAATAATCGGCATCGATCGGCAAACTATTTCATCCTTTACTTCTATTGGCGCCGATCGACAACCACAATTTTTTTATTTTTTATTTTTTTATAATCTTGATCCGTATGATTCTAACATAAACATGATTTTAACATCAATAAACATATTGAAATAAATTCAGATATGCATTTTACTAACCAACAATCCACATAACAATCGAAATCCATACTAAATAACATGACACAAGAGATTGCTCTGATACCACTATTGTAAAATTCGGAAGAACATTTCAGAATAAAATAATCATTAGAACACTTACCTCTTGCCATTATTGATCAAATATGCGTAAAATCGATTGCTTCTTAATTGAGAATCTTCACATATTTTTTTAAGAAGAGTATAGGAGAGAAGTTTTCAGTCTATCTTTTTTTCTGTTGATGGATGTGACTGATGGAGAATCACAGATCTTATTTATAGATAGACTAAGACCCATTTTCACTAAGAGTTGTTTCCTTCTATTAAAGAATGTGACTTTTGACTTTTAAATAAATAATATCTTTATTTTTAATTACCCAGAGTTTTAATATAAGTATAAAACTACTAAAATATATATATATATATAATATATTAAAATGGTGTAACACGTAAGTTATTCTTAAATCTCCTATAAAGAGACATGTTCTTTAATGATTTACATCTGTGTGATTTTTAGTTTACAATAGAACATATTTTGGTTTAATTTTCTTTTATTTATTTTTTCTTTCTTTATTTGCATGGATGACATGCGTATAAAATGTGTGTGATGGCCTGTGTTGTTACTGAGCTTCCACAAAAGTTGACATTGTGGAATACAAAATTAGCTAATCATCGATTTAGGTGGAATACAAAAGGGTGACATCGTGTAAGTCGGATGGTAATTCTTTTTCTTGATTAATTGCGATTTTAGACCTATACTCGTATGATTTTGTAATATTAATTTATTATATATTTAAATTTTAAAAATATTTTTATATATATTTTTAAGATATTGCAGTTATTAATAAATGTATATTTTAACTTTTATTTAAAATTTCCAAATTAAATGAGTTTATATGTTTTAATTTAACTTATTTACATGAATAAATGGATTTAGATTAGTCATGTCATTTTACCATATTATTTCTAATTAATTATTAAAAGAATCATAACAAATGACAACAAACAACCCATTATCTAAATAGGTTCTTGGATTCGGATTAAACAGTATAATCAAATATTTATGACTTAAACAGTATAATCAAATATTTATGACTTGACACAACATGAAGACAATAAAAAAACATGAGTTACCACCCCGAGAACCCATGAAAGACAATTCCAGCATGCTAGTTTACGTAGTTTATTGTTACCGTGCACATATTGTAATTGTTTTTAAATAAAATTGGATAGGATTAACACTCCAGTAAAAATATAATTATGATCTGCATCAACATGCATGCCGGTAGAGTAAAATACACCAGGCACAAAGTGAATTTAGGTGTAGATTGTCAGATCAATTCCTACTTTTCTCAGTCAAGGCCAGATCCTACTTCTGCAGGAGTTGGAAAACCTGCAAGGCTTCATGACTTGGATCATCCAAATATCAAATTTAACTTTTTGTATTACCAAGTAAATCAAATGAACACCCAATTTAGAGCTTTTATAGAAAACCAGAACCATGGCAGACAAACATAAAAAGTGTGTCAAATAATGTTCAAGATCCAAAATTTTAGAAACTAAATGATAAACGGGGGAACATAATTAGAGCATGAAATATGAAGCTAAGTGGTCCGGACTATCATGAAAATAACAATTAAAAATTGTTATTTTCAACCATATCAAATTTAAGCTGTGGTTGCACCTTGGGCAGCAAGCCTCTTCCTGGCTTCTTCAATGATGGAAAGTTTGATTCCCTTACCCTTGGGAAGGGATACCCACGGCTTTGTCCCCTTGCCAATGGTATACACATTGCTCAAACGAGTTGCAAATTCATGACCCGTTGCATCCTGGACGTGAATTGTCTCAAAGCTTCCCTTCTGCTTATCTCTGCTTTTTATTACACCAACACGGCCCCTGTTCCTTCCACCAGTCACCATGACCACATTCCCCACATCAAACTTGATGAAGTCAGTAATCTTGTTGCTCTCCAAGTCGAGCTTGATGGTGTCATTGGCCTTGATGAGAGGGTCTGGGTAGCGGATGGTTCGCCCATCGTAGGTGTTCAGATATGGGATGCCTTTTTGCCCAAACTGCACAGACCTGACTTTGCAGAGCTTAAACTGCAGAGTAGATGCTTTCGATCAGAATAAACCTAACAGGAAACGTTTGAACCCCATCTTCACCCAAAATATAAATTAAACAAAAAAGGAGAAACATGTTGACTGTCCCCAAAAGACCGATTATCTTTTAGTAACCAAAAGACTGGTTATTATTTCACAAAAACCATGTGATCTCCAAAAATATCTGACACAAGTTCCTGATATCCTGTACCTATGCGAAGTTAAATGCTGTACAGTTATCAACAATTTTGGGATGCAAAATAGCTAGGCAATGATGTTTCACACATTACTTTCATCTATTAAATCATACAACAGTGATATTTATTCCCACTGAATCATGCAACTTCCATTTGTTGTTATATCTGTTATAGATCTAGATTAATTTCCTCAGAGGCAAAAGATAATCAAGAGAATTTATTAGTGACTGAAGAAAATAACCTTCGCCTCATCATCTCTGATGGAGTGCAGCCGGAAACGGCCCTTAGTGTCATAGAGGAGGCGGAAATTCTCATTGGTTTTAGGGATTGAAACAACATCTGTTGGAGAAAGGCAGAATGTAAGAAAAATAATTACATTCCTGATTAACATCAGAAAAAATAATTCTAAAAACAAAGAAATATTGAACAACTAAAGTTGGAATGAAACAATGATAACCCTCAATACCACATTGTGAATTAAGCCACTTTTCCCCCCTTTTCTGAACAAGAAATCAGCCACTCACACCAATCAGATTGGTTAAGTCATGGCAAATTTGCATGACAGCTTTTGGTCTCGCAAGAGTGGTGTAAGACATAGAACACATGAGACTGAAAACCCAAATAAAACTCTATTGCAAAATGTGTTTAAAAGATATATATATACACATTTTGAACATTCTCTTACATAGCACCTACCAATTAATAACTGCTTGATGTATATGCCTTTAGCCCAGTGGCAATAGCATCTACTGATAAATATAACTACAAATCGCAAGAGACTATGAACAAAGACGTTTACAGCTTACCAACTTCTGTGCTTGTGACTATTCCCCCCATGAAAAATTAACTTTCAATAAGTACACGAAAAATTAACGTGCTAAATTGATAGAAAAATGAATATAATAGTTCAGATAAGGTTATGATGCACATACCCATGAAACCTGCAGGATAGGTCTTATCTGTCCTAACCTTGCCATCAACCATAATATGACGTTGCATCAATATGGAAATGACCTCACGGTATGTGAGAGCATATTTCAAACGGTTACGCAAGATAAGGATCAAAGGCAGGCATTCCCTGGATTTGTGAGGTCCAGATGAAGGCTTTGGAGCCTAGAAAAGAGAGAATATAATGATCATAAATGACTAATGCCAAAAATATGCAAATGAGAGATGAGACAAAGGGAAAAAAATCATTCCAGGGTAAACCAGGTGCAAAGTTTTACTTACAAATGCACCACCAAGTTTGTCCAGCATCCAATGCTTAGGGGCATTGAGCCTCTTCAAATGCTTCTTCAACCCTCTAGCCTGTTGTAGACACACACAGAGAAAAGTGGATTAAGTTAGACCAAATAAATGCAGCATATTTCAGCAAGGCAATCCACCGAATATGCTTACATGTCTTCATTACAAGGGCGCACTATTGTTTCTGAAATTATGGTTGGGCAACACGTATAGCCATATAGAATAACGATACCCGCTTAACAAGATACAATCATATATCAAACGCTCCATTCTTTGTATATGCTTTCTCCCAGACCCAATGAGTTAAATGACTTCTAAAGATTAAGTATAATGAAACAGATAAATCCACGGGTAAAGGACAAGTATTTCTATTATCAGATGCGTTTACAATCAACATTAAAAAAAATTTATTTGCTCCAATAAAAATAACTTGAGGTCTGCAATTAGTGAGTTGTGGAAATTAATGCTGTCTAGAGTTTTAGATAGTTGATGAATTTCACCTATCAAAAATAGATTGTTGATAAAATTTAAACTTCAAGCTGTAGACAGGTTCCAATCTTTTCAATAATGGTGTTTGGGCCATTTGATAACGTACTCTATTGTAATAGTTGCTCAAACTCAATAATAAATCTCTTGAAATTTCGCAAACAGGGAGAAAGTTCACATTTTAGCCACAACACTGCCCATTTGTGGTTTGAATTTTTGGGATTTACACATTCTGCAAACAGTAAGTTCAGATCGACTAAAATTAGAGACGGGGGTTCAAGATGTAAGGTATCTAACAAACATAAGAACCTATTCAAAAAATGAACTGTTATCTTTAATTAATCCATTTGAATATAGCTGCAACCAATCTATCTTAGATTCAATGCAGATGACCCAGCAGGTGCTACTTGCGCAACAAAGTTTTTCAAGCACATGCCAGTGCCTGATTTTATTGTAACTAGCACAAGAACAGGGTATCCCGTATCAAGTTATTGAGACCGATGGAGAAAAAAGGATAACGTAGTCCATTTAGAATGGCCACAAACCACAAACTACAGCAACAAAAGGAAGAAGAAGAAGAAGAAGAAGAAGAAGAAGAGGGATTTGCAAACCATTTTGTGTGGGAAGTTGTAGCAAATCCGCCGCCTCCACTGCTCTCTCTTTCGCGCTCTCTCTGTGTCACACGGCTTCAAGGGCAAGATGAGTTTCGGCAGAATGAAGAAAAGAGAGATGTCGAAGGGGGTTCTAGGGTTTGCTTATGGGCCGTGGGCTAGCTGAAAAAAGTATTGGGCTGCTGTTTTATTAGGCTGCTGTTTAATAAGTTAAGTTCGTATTGGGTTGTAGTGGGCCTGAGAGCCCAGTTGTATGTGTTTGTAAGTTAAGGCCCGTTGTATGTGTTTGTAAGTTACGGTTATGGTGTGTGAAGCAGTTATTTATTTGGCAGTTGAGGTAAACGCGGTTGCGTCCAGATTTGGGTCATGCTTGATGTATGAACCTGTTTATCAGATATTCATTTCTCTCTAAATTTCTGAAGGAGCCTACCCTCGAAGTCAGGCTATTCTAATCTCTATCTTTTCCATTCTACTTATTACAAATAAATAAGAGCATTGTTACGCTCTGCTCTCCGTCACAGCAAAGCCAAACCTAGGATTAAGAAAGGCGTAGCCACATATAAGAGTTATCGTGAGGAAACCCTAAACCTCAAGGAATGTGTTTGGATTATAGGGTTTGGGTTGGGCCTACCTAAGCAAGCCCACTCAATGTGGTATTCAATGGACTTTCATCTATGTACTGTACATGCGAATAAAAATGTTCTCTGATTAAATATAATAAAGGGACTTTTATAAAATTCATTGCAATTTTATGGGCTTTTTAAGGATGAAAAAGTGTGAAAATCAAAATTATTCATTTATTAAAAAAATGTTGTGATATTTTTAATAAGGTGGTTATAGTGATATTTTCATGTTGTCTTACTGATACGATTTTAGCCGAGGGCACACATTAAGAGATATAAATAGTTTAGGATGTAAACCGAAATATCAGTAGTTTATGGTGCAAAATGAAAATATCTGATAATTTGGGAATGAAAAATGTCTCCTTTTTTCCAAAATGAATCGGCTATGTGAGAATAAGAAAAATCGGCCAGTTCGCCAAAGTACCAGAAGCTGAAAAAAAAAAAAAGCTATTCACCCGCATGTGGGATGAATAGCAAAAAAAATTACAATATTATTAAAAAAGTACTTACTTAAAAATTATGTAAAAAGAACTATAATTAAAAAAGAAAATCGGAATTCCACGGATGGGATGAATAACATTTTCCAAATAAAAAAGTTTGCGGCGCAGACGTCTTAGCACTCTGGAGAGCCTGTTGTGCACGTCGCAACCTCTTTTAGACCAACAATGTCGGATTTTCGATATTAGACCTATGATTTTATTCCTAATGTTCTCGTGAGTTGCACACGCTATCACAATCAATGACAATCATTTGCTAGTGATTCGACGCAATTATCGGTTATTATTATCCCACATTCATACCTTCCTTAACTAAGAATTAAGTTAAAGTGGTAATGAAAGTCACCTTTAGCAGTCCAGGCTAACAACATGTTGAGTTTGTTCCTTGGCTTCAATCCCACATGGGTAGGAAGTGAAGCCACAATAAGCCTCTTGGGCTATATAAGGAGGCTAAGACTTCTTGGTTAGACACACCAACTAACAAGTTATCAAGTAATAACTTGTGAGTAAAATCCTCTATTAGCCTTTTCTTGTAAAAGGGAAAGAGGTGAAAGTTAAAGTTTTCTTAGTGAGAAAATTTTGTGAGTGTCATTTGTGGTGAGGAGAAAAATTGTGTGATTGCAACAATTTTTCACATAGTGTATTTTCTTCTCTGGGTCTGCTGGTTTTTCTTCCTGCTTTGGGAGTTTCCAGGCAAATGTACTTTGTTATTTGCTGACGGCTTTTCATACATACTTGACAAAGCCGCTATGAGATCTGCAGTCGTCTTCTCCTTGATGACGTTGTGTGCAACGGATCTCGATAGGGTTAGTCGAATAACCCCCAGAACCTGTCGATCTAGCAGGTCCCAATCAGCAACTGCCATGGTCTCTGGCTTCTTCCCTAACAATGGAAGATGAAGTTTCTTCCCATATAGGTAATCCTCTATCTGCATCCTCCAGTATCCATAATCTGTGCCATCGAACTTCTCGATCCCTGATACTTTCACGTCTGCTCCAGCCATCTCCTTAGACCCGAACCTTGGCTCTTGATTCTTTTACCGTAGGAATGAATAGTACTCACTAAGTAAGTTCCCAGGAAAGATTTCTCTTTCCTAGACAGAACTTCAAGGTTCCCAGGAAAGATTGGAGGGTCACAATGGACACACTTAGAATTTCCAATCTCCTTAGACAGAACCTCCTTAGACTGTACGTATCCACACTACCATACCAAAGCTCCACCCCACAAAAGAAAGAGGACCCCAGCTCTGATACCAATTGGCCTCACTGCCAAATAGTTGGGAAGCCATGAGAATGGCTGTCAGTAATTCTGCTGGTAAATCAAAATTAAAATATGATGATATTCGTGATGATATTCGTGATACCAACAATTGGTATCAGAGCTGGGGTCCTCTTTCTTTTGTGGGGTGGAGCTTTGGTATGGTAGTGTGGATACGTACAGTCTAAGGAGGTTCTGTCTAAGGAGATTGGAAATTCTAAGTGTGTCCATTGTGACCCTCCAATCTTTCCTGGGAACCTTGAAGTTCTGTCTAGGAAAGAGAAATCTTTCCTGGGAACTTACTTAGTGAGTACTATTCATTCCTACGGTAAAAGAATCAAGAGCCAAGGTTCGGGTCTAAGGAGATGGCTGGAGCAGACGTGAAAGTATCAGGGATCGAGAAGTTCGATGGCACAGATTATGGATACTGGAGGATGCAGATAGAGGATTACCTATATGGGAAGAAACTTCATCTTCCATTGTTAGGGAAGAAGCCAGAGACCATGGCAGTTGCTGATTGGGACCTGCTAGATCGACAGGTTCTGGGGGTTATTCGACTAACCCTATCGAGATCCGTTGCACACAACGTCATCAAGGAGAAGACGACTGCAGATCTCATAGCGGCTTTGTCAAGTATGTATGAAAAGCCGTCAGCAAATAACAAAGTACATTTGATGAAAAAGTTATTCAACTTGAAAATGTCAGATGGTACGTCTGTTGCACAACATCTAAATGATTTTAATACTATCACAAATCAATTGTCATCTGTTGAAATTGAGTTTGATGATGAAATACGTGCATTGATACTATTGGCCTCACTGCCAAATAGTTGGGAAGCCATGAGAATGGCTGTCAATAATTCTGCTGGTAAATCAAAATTAAAATATGATGATATTCGTGATTTGATTTTGGCTGAGGAGGTACGCAAGAGGGATTCAGGCGAAATCTCGGGTTCGAGTTCAGCGCTTAATGTTGATTCTCGAGGGAGATCACAAGACAGAAACTCAAACAGAGGCAGATCAAAATCAAAGAACAGGGGCAAGAGCAAGACAAAGCCTGGGCAGCAGGCAACTTGCTGGAATTGTGGCAAGACTGGTCACATAAAAAGGAATTGCAGAAATCCTAAAAAGGAGAATGATAGTGCTAATGTGGTAATTGAAGAAGTACAAGATGCACTATTACTTGCAGTTCATACTCCAGTTGATGACTGGATACTGGATTCAGGAGCTTCTTTCCACACAACTTCCCATCGGGAAATAATGCAAAACTATGTTGCAGGTGATTTTGGGAAGGTGTACTTGGCTGATGGAGAGGCTTTGAATGTGGTGGGAATGGGAGACATTGATATTGCACTCCCTAACAAGAACAAGTGGATCCTGCAGAAAGTCAGACACATTCCTGAGTTGAAGAAGAATCTCATCTCTGTTGGGCAACTCGATGATTGTGGCTATTCAGTAGTGTTCTCAGATAGCACCTGGAAGGTCACTAAAGGGGCATTGGTACTGGCTCGGGGTAAGAAAACTGGTACACTTTATATGACTACTGGTTTGAATAATACTGTTGCTACTACCGTTGCAGAGAGCACAGCAGATTTGTGGCATTGTAGGCTTGGCCATATGAGTCAAAAGGGCATGAAAGAACTACTGGCAAGAGGCAAGCTACCAGAACTAAAGTCAGTTGATCTCAGTACGTGTGAGAGTTGCATTATGGGAAAACAAAAGAAGGTCAGTTTCTTGAAGAGTGGTAGAACACTGAAAACAGGAAAGTTAGATCTTGTGCACACAGACGTGTGGGGACCTTCCCCAGTTGCATCTCTTGGAGGTTCTCGGTACTATGTCACGTTCATTGACGATCACAGCAGGAAGGTATGGGTTTATTTTTTGAAGCATAAATCTGATGTATTTAATGTGTTCAAAAATTGGAAAGCCCTGGTTGAAACAGAGACAGACTTAAAGCTGAAATGCTTGAGGTCTGATAATGGTGGAGAATATATTGATGGAGGATTCAATGAGTACTGTGCAACTCATGGTATCAGAATGGAAAAGACCATTCCTGGAACACCACAACAAAATGGAGTTGCTGAGCGTATGAATAGAACCATTAATGAGCGTGCTAGAAGCATGAGGCTGTACGCTGGATTACCACCTACTTTCTGGGCAGATGCAGTCAGCACTGCTGTGTACTTGATAAACAGAGGGCCATCAGTTCCATTGGATTGTGGACTGCCTGAGGAGGCTTGGAGTGGGAAAGAGGTCAAATTTTCTCACCTTAAAACTTTTGGCTGTCTTTCTTATGTTCTTGTTGATTCTGATGCTCGTAGTAAACTTGAAGCTAAGTCAAAGAAATGTTATTTCATTGGCTATGGAGACGAGGCATTTGGCTATCGTTTCTGGGATGATCAAGGTCGGAAGATTATAAGAAGCAGGAATGTGATATTCAATGAGAAGATTATGTACAAGGATAAGTCCAGTACAGTTGCTGAAGCAGCTCCTCATGAGTTCGAGTTCGAGAACTTGGATGACCTACCAGAGACCACTGTGCAGTGTAGAGATGTGAGTGACGGGGAGAATGGGTCTGATGCACCCGTTCCAATTATTCCGCAATCAGAACCAGAGCCGTCTACTCCTGCAGCTGCAGTTCGCAGGTCAGTTAGGACTATTCGTCCCCCACAGCGTTTCTCACCTACTTTGAATTATATTCTGTTGACAGATGGTGGAGAACCGCAGAGCTACCAGGAAACCTTGCAAGATGAACATTCTAGCAAGTGGAAGCTGGCCATGAAAGATGAGATGGATTCCTTGTTAGGGAATCAGACATGGGAGTTGACAAAACTTCCATCAGGGAAGAAGGCATTGCACAACAAGTGGGTGTACCGGATAAAGACTGAGCAAGATGGTAGTAAAAGGTACAAGGCCAGACTTGTTGTAAAAGGCTTTCAGCAGAAGCAGGGTATTGATTACTCTGAGATCTCTTCTCCTGTGGTAAAAATCACAACCATCAGGTTAGTGTTGGCTATGGTTACTACTGAAGATCTATTTCTTGAGCAACTAGATGTGAAGACAGCTTTTCTTCATGGAGACCTTGAAGAAGACATCTTCATGCACCAACCTGAGGGGTTTGTAGTACAGGAAAATGAAGATTCAGTTTGCAGACTGAAGAAGAGCTTGTATGGCCTGAAGCAAGCTCCTAGACAGTGGTACAAGAAGTTTGACAGTTTTATGTGCAGTGCAGGATACATCAGATGTCAGGCAGATCACTGCTGCTATGTCAGGCAGTTTGACAATTCTTATATTATCTTGTTGTTATATGTGGATGACATGCTTATTGCAGGGGCTAGTATTGATGAGATCAATAATCTGAAGAAGCAGATGTCAGAGCACTTTGCAATGAAGGATTTGGGAGCTGCAAAGCAAATTCTTGGCATGAGAATTGTTAGGGACAGAGTCAGAGGCACGTTAAGACTCTCTCAGGCTGAGTATGTGAAAAAGGTACTCAGCAGGTTCAATATGGACAAGGCCAAACCAGTTGGCACACCTTTAGGCAATCACTTCAGACTCAGTAAGGATCAGTCACCAAAGTCAGAAGAGGAACAAGACTACATGAGAGAGGGCTTAGAGGTGCAGGGCTATGTTGATGCTGATTTAGCTGGAGATGTTGATAGCAGAAAGAGTACCACAGGGTTTGTCTACACCCTGGGTGGTACTGCAGTTTCATGGGGTTCTAATCTACAAAAGACAGTTTCTTTGTCGACGACAGAAGCTGAGTACATTGCAGTTTCAGAAGCTGCAAAGGAAATGATTTGGCTACAGGGTTTCTTGGAGGAATTGGGCAAAGATATTCAAAAGGGCACTCTCTACAGCGACAATCAGAGTGCAATATTCCTCGCCAAGAACCCAGCATTTCATTCCAGGACTAAGCACATACAGATCAGGTATCACTTCATACGATCATTGGTAGATGATGGACAGTTGTTACTTGAGAAAATTTGTGGAAGTAAGAACCCTGCTGATATGTTGACAAAGAGCGTTACACTTGAGAAACTGAAGCTGTGCGCGACTTCAATTGGTCTTCAAGCATAAAGATAGGGGCAAAAAAGATAGCGGAAGCTATGAAGATCTTCATCCAGGTGGAGCATGGCTGTGGGATCAGCCAAAGTCACAAGGTGGAGATTGTTGAGTTTGTTCCTTGGCTTCAATCCCACATGGGTAGGAAGTGAAGCCACAATAAGCCTCTTGGGCTATATAAGGAGGCTAAGACTTCTTGGTTAGACACACCAACTAACAAGTTATCAAGTAATAACTTGTGAGTAAAATCCTCTATTAGCCTTTTCTTGTAAAAGGGAAAGAGGTGAAAGTTAAAGTTTTCTTAGTGAGAAAATTTTGTGAGTGTCATTTGTGGTGAGGAGAAAAATTGTGTGATTGCAACAATTTTTCACATAGTGTATTTTCTTCTCTGGGTCTGCTGGTTTTTCTTCCTGCTTTGGGAGTTTCCAGGTAAATTCTTGTGTTATTATTATTTCTGTATATCTCTTTATATTCCTGCATAGAGGTGGATCCTGGGGGTGAATTTGGGAGGTCCAAATTCCCAACACAACATGCAACGCACAATTCTCCACTATGAGTTCTAATCGTAGTTTTAAAAATCGCTTCAAGCAAGTCCCTCTTATGCGAAATGGGTAAAAATCAATTTTTTTTTTAAAATTCTAGATCCTTAATATTATTATTATTATTATTATTATTATTATATCTTTTGTGTTATATTTGTTGGCTTTAAGAAAATTGTAAGGGACTTCCACCCATCAAATCTTATATCCTTTAATTCAATAATAATATGTTTAGGGAGAAAGTTTTGTGAGATATGATTTCAATCCAAATGCTTTTACGCCAAAAGAATCCCAAAGATTAGAACATCTTATCTCAATTTTGGTAATAAATAAAGATCAAAGACCAAAACAACTTGCACAAAATTAAAAACTACTTGAAAATATTTTTTTAAATCCGTGTCTCAAAAATTGACCCATCCTCATTCTGCCATTCATCCTTTAGCCAGTTCGATTCCGGCCTTTACCTCTTTCATGAACTTTCTAATCTATTTTGTCCTTGGCATTTATGTTTTTTTTTGTTATTTTTGATTTTTCTTATCCTGTAAAGTGGAAAAGTTGTGATCTATTACTTTTATTTTTTAGTAGGAGTAGCAATTCGTGTTTGCGGATAGTATTTATGTCATATCAAGTCATGGACACTTGATTATATAGATCAACTTGAACCTGACCCATTAAGTTTAATGGGTCAAACTTTCAAACTCTAATCGACTCATTTAAATAACATGTCATGTCATGCTATATAATTTAATCCATTTAATAATTTATTAGAAATAAGTTAATATGACATAAATTATTTAAACTCAATTTATTTAAAAGAATTGAACTAACATGTATCATCCATTTGATTTGAAATGGACACAATAGAAGACATATATTTTAGATGGAGAGATGAGATGAGTTTAGTTTATTTTTTAATATTATTATTGTTTTAAAATTTGAACAAATTGAATTGAAATTTGAAAATTGTGTATTAAAATTTGTATTTTGTATGAGAAATTAGAAAAGTATAATGATGAAATAAAGATGAATTGAAATGAGCTCAACTCACTCCCCAATTCAAACAAGACTAAGTTATATGTAATTAGAAGAGAAGACTAAAAGGTGATCTTTATTCCAAGAGAAGGTAACAGAGCAGCACACTTGTTAGCAAAGTATGCTTAGGGTTTGAATAGCAAGGATGACAAGGTTTGGATGGAGGATGTAATTTCAAGCACTATTTGAGAGAGAGAGAAGTTGAATGTTTGAATTTTTTTTTTGTCAATGATACGAGTTTGATTCTGATTTTTAAAAAATAAATAATAATAAAATTAAAATTTTGAAATGAAATTTAAACGGATTGTTGCGGGTTGATCTATTTTTTATCCGTTTATTAGTTATGTCTTAATGGGTTGAATTTGGACCCAAACCCATTTATATAAAATCTAAATTTATTAATTTTGTTTCATATTCGTCTTTGATTTTGAGTCATATCACATATTATCATCCTTATTTATGAGCCACTCACCACTAATCTAATAAATTTTATTATGATAAATCATATTTATAATTTTAAAATGTGTAAATTTATTTTTTAAAAATTAAATAAATTTAGAATCCACATAAAACACATTTTTTTTTAATGATAAACCTCATTTTTTCTTTAAAGAGAGTCCTTGAAACTTGCACACTTTGAGATAAAATTCTTGTGCTTGGGATATTATTAGTGGCGGAACTACTGAGGGGTTCAGATGGCCTTGACCCTCTAAAAATTTCAAAATTTGGTGAAAACTAAATTTTAAAAGATATTTTTATAAAGTACTATAATGAAAATTAGTATATGGTCCCTCTTTTTTTCTTTATTATTATTATTATTATTATTATTTAAAATTTTAATTTAAAACTTGGCCCCCAAACCAAATTTCCTGGATATCATGAATTGGATTAATATTTCCATCGATTCTTGGTTAAACAAAGGCTCTTAAGAATTTTGCCCACTTTGAAATAAAAATGTTATTTCAATGCCAGCAAGCAAACCTTTCCGCTATGCCCCACCTAAAGCAAAAGAAGAGAGTTGACCTGTATGATTGCATTCACTCGGAATATTGTGGAAATCCAGTGATATTATTGCTGGCTTATACGATACCATGCCTTGGGAAGGTCATCTAGCTAAGTTTCCTCAGCCCCATGGCTAAGATTCCCGTCCCCAATGTCACTTTACATGGTGGCTGCTGCTAAAGCCAAGTTTTAACTGTCATCATACATGATCATCTACCTGGAAATAGAATGAGGAAAGGTAAAGAAATCCCTCTTTAGCAAATGCAGAGAATATGCTTGACAACTGACATGCAAGCGCGTAAAAGAATGATCGAGATTTTATTGTACATATCCGAAAACCAATTAACTACAAAAAGTTGAAACATAAGTTGTAATTTTACTTTCTTGTTAAAATCTCATCGTTGAGAAGAAACTGAAAGTAGGGGATGCTGCGATAGAATCTTTAATTGTTTGATCTTAAAAAAGAAGTAAAATTGTGAAACATTTTTGGTCTGTTGATCAAATAATAAAATGAGAGTTAGAGAGGGTGTGCACTTTTGTTTATTTTATATCTTAAGTCTCTTTTTTCCATAAGGCAAACTTCTCCTTAACGAGTGAGTCCAACACGAGAAATATTTGATTAATGATAATGAAGTGTAGAATTAGGATTCAACCTAAAGACCTACTCTGATATCATATAAAATTATCATATTTTTATCTTGAGAGTTGAAATTGTTGGATGGTCTTAAGTCTCTCTTAACTTCAAAAGTTAGCTTAAGGGATGAGGTTTTTCCTCACACTTATAAATTGATCATTAGTCTTTTTCACAACTGATGTGGGACAACTCTAACAATCTTTCCCTCACGCATCAAGCCTTGGATCAAAACAACGACAATCCGTTTATCCTATGGATTGTTGGGCCACAGAATGTTGGTAAACCTGTCACTGATACTAGTGTTGGATAGTCTTGAGCCTTTCTCAATCTGAAAAGTTAGTTCAAGAGATGAGACTTTTCCTCACATTTATAAATTGACTATCAGCCCATTCCACAACTGATGCGAGATAACCCCAATAGAAATTAATGAGAATAGATATATTTTATTATTTATTTTATATCTTAGAAGAGGAATAGCGATTTTATGAAAACCACCCAAAAAAATAATGCAATTAGAATAAGCTTTGCAAACGCTGATATCATTTATTTAGTACAAGGGAAAGAACGTTCAAACCGGAAATAAGTTAATACAACAAACTTTGTTTATGCCCGCAGGTTAGAAATTAATTAAAAAGCAAGAAAAGGGTAATCATGACTCAGAACTTGTTGGCCCGGAGCCTTGTTGAAATCGAGTAGAAATGGCGGCATGTTACCCGATTGGTCTCAAAAGGATGGGAGTTCTGTCATGATCTATGTATGAAGAAATGTGGAAATAATCTAACCTCGGATAAGAATAGTTCAGTCCAAGGAAAAGGAGAATCAGAAGATAAGGGAAACAAATAAAGGTGTGGGTTTGGTGGGGGTGGTCATAAGTAATGATAGCCATTGACAATTTGACACCACACCCCACACATGCAATTGCCTGCCCTTATGCACATGCAATTGCCTGCCTTTCTGCACATGCTGTCTGGCTCCTCTGATGATCCTTTCAAACTTGCCATTATTCATCATCAAAACTTTAACTGCATATTCTGATCACTATACAACTAAATTACCAAGCCATACCTATAGTTTGAAATCACCTAAACTATTTTTCTTGTTGAGACACACACACATATATATATATATATAACACTGCATATGGTTTATTATTCATGATGTAGTCATTTTTTTCCATTTGATTCTATAAAGCTGGAGCTGCTGTTGGAAGATGGGTTGCCAAGGCCATGCATTGCAGGTGTCGCTGACAAGTGAGGAGGTGGTCATTGGTCAGGCCAGCTGCTTGCATAAATGAGTGAATGACAGTGGGGCCAACAAACCTAAAACCCTTCTTCACCATGTCTTTGCTTATGATTTCTGATTTTGAGGTCTTCACAGGGATTTTGTGGCATGATTTGTATTGTGTGGAAATTGGCTTGTGATTCACAAATCCCCACAAATACTTGTCAAAGGATCCAAATTGTCTCTTAATCTGCAAACAAGGATAAGAAAATATTACATTTTTGCAGCTTATGATAAGTCTTGACATATAAAAAAAGATGGGTTGTGAGTTTTTCATAGTGGGTTCAGTCCATAAAACAAGATGAGAAAAGATACAAAATAGGGTAGGTAGAGTTCTTTTGTAAGGGAGGCAGTTGCAACCAGGTTGGAACTGTTTGTTTTATTACCTGAAGAATACAGTTAGAGTTGTCCACAATTCCTCGAACTTGGCTCAAGTTTATTCCATAATCGGCACTGATCGACATTATCCTCTTTTCAGTCAACGTGGATATGATTTCTGCATCAAACCCGGAGAAGGCATCCCTGAAAAAAGAAATTCCCAGGACCATTCAATTACACTTGATCGGTGAAAAGCAGAACAACTGGTAAGCATGATCAGCTTACTAACTTCATTTACTTCTAAAAGCGAAGAATGGAATATCATTGGCTTCTAAATCACACCAACCTAAACAATTGCCGTTTCTTCAAGATTGAAGTCCAATCTGATCCAACTTGTGCAGCAGTCAACACTAGCAATTCCAACAACAGCCTGCATAGATAATTCAGACAGGTTAATTTTGAAACTCTGTGCGAGAGAGAGAGAGAGAGAGAGAGAGAGAGAGAGAGAGAGAGAGAGCTCACTTATCATCGTGGACTGGAACTCCCCATTCTTCATCATGGTAAGCAACATAGATGGGATCTGACCTCATGATAAACAAAAACATCATCAAGTTTTGTAACTAATTCTCATCAAACGTGTGCACGAAAGGTAAAAGCTTCCATACCTGAGTTTGGTGTGATAAAAGTACATCTTTTTTCCTCCTGACCTCTTGGTGAATCAAGAGGAGCTACCTTCCCTTCATACTTGGCAGAGTTTGTTCTTCCATAATGGGCAGTTCGTATCTTTCGTTGTTCTTGCATCATTGCCACTTGTTCCCTCCTCGCAGCTGCTATGCTTCCTGGGGCCTCAACTATCATAGAGGAACGATATTTCAATGTGAAGGTGTCAACAGAAGGTGCTGCTCCAGCACTACCAGCCTTTTTAGGCCTTTTTAGTGGAGGTGCCGGTTTGGTCGAGCATGGCGGTGGTGCCAAGATGATGTCAGCTCTAGAATTCAGCCCATTAGGACCGTTGTTTCTCTTAACCGCTGGCGGTCTTGGCGATTTTAACTTGGGAGAGATTGGTGGTGACAATGAAGAAGACTTTGCTCTAGCACTAGCAGTGTCAGTTGGGGGAGGTGAAGGTTTAGATTTTGGAGAAGGAGCATTTGTGGGGGAACTCTTCTTAACTGAACTGCGTCTTTCCAAGCTAAAAACCTGGTTGCAAGTTGGCTGAAGGACAGGACGGCCATTGATTCGAGCTATAGTTGGGGCAACATTAGCCCCCCTTTGTAATTTCAACTTATTAGAGGAACACATCTTATTTGCTCTTTGTTTTTTTGGGTATTGGAAGAAATGAATGATTTGGGGTACTGAAACAAATTATTGGGAGAAATGAGAGAAGGAAGGATGGGTTTGAAAGCAAGGCATGAGGAGCCAATGAAGGTGGTGAAGTTGGAGTTAATGAGGATTTGAGGAATGATGTGGGGTTTTATAAAGTTGGAAAGTGGGGACAGGGGACAAGGGTTGGGGAAGTATGTAACATGGGGGGGTTGAGGTCTGCCATACAGCCCTCTCATGAAGGGCTATTGCTTTTTTAGCTAAAGGATGACAAGGACACCATCCCTCCAAACTAGGTCAATATAGATAGAATTTTATCACTTTCTGTGAAGCAAAAACAAAGTGTAGGGATGGTGGTGGTGGTGCCATTGCCAGCGCTCTTATGGACCCTTCTTTCACTATCCTTTGTGTATTTACTGCTCAAGTGTCCATGATCCTCTCTAATCCCAAGCTGGACAGTGGACAATGACAGATACCAATCATTGCTTTTCTTTACAGCTCAATGAAAATCTCAAGATTATGCCAACCTAAGTTGTTTACTAGATATTAGCTCATGTTTATAGGTTGTTGAACTAATCACAAATTAGTGTTTAAAGTCTCCAAAGGCCTTTTCGAGATTGGAGACTCTGTTGACACCTATTCAACCAGAACACATACCTCTATTTTCTTCTCTGTTCTTTTTCTAAATGGGTCAATTTATTAGGTGAGAAAAATCTGATCTTATTCAATCTGTAAGTTCTATGAACTAACGTATATTTGCAAGCCTACCCATGTCAAATTATTCTCAATTTTATTTTACCTGATTCTAATCTCAAACTGAAAGTTCCAAATTAAATTCAACATTTACTTGAAAGTATCTGGGTAAAAGGGAATTGGATTATGAAAACCCCCAGTGGTCAACATTAATGGGAAAGAATATAAATGAAAAAGGGGTATTCGGAGCTCCCAGAATGATTTGCCAGAGGCAACACAACTGGTAGACAAAGACAATCCCTCGTAACTGTACCAAAAATAAGAAACATCAGGACCTCATGAGGCATAGGATGTTGCATAAGATTGTGGATCCACACTGTTTTGGGTCCCTTAAATAACAATGAACAATATAGTGTCTATCCATTTGTTTTATGTTTACAAACAAATACAATCTTGCTTGGAAAGCAATTTGCTGGAATATTGATACAGTTAGGATTAATGTATTTTTTAAAGTCATCTACTGTTGATTTTGTTGATAAAGTAGGGGAAAAGGCTCTAAATATGCACGTCATCTATAGTTGATCATGAGAGATAACCCCAAAACATATCAAATCTAAATGTCAAGTTGAAACATGGTTTGTCTGATATGACCTATTCTATTATTAAGGCCTCTAATTAGCTATTTAAACTATCGTCTTTTCGACAATTAAAATCGAGATACATCATTTTTTAAGACTAGAAGAAAACAATTCATTTAAATTTCTCAAGAAGGATATGGTTCAAGCAAATTCATGTGCTCTCTAAATGGTACAAAAAGTATATAATAATAATAATAAATAATAATAATAGACACACCACATGGATGAGCATATAATAATAGTACCTAGCAAGAAACTAGAAGTAACAATGACATCTCAATGTCCAACCGTGAATTAGTCCATCCATGCCCCAACTCTAGACGCCATCCTAGAATCTTGATTCCCCTAAAAGCAAACCCATGTGTTTCTCCAACATTTTTGCATCAATTATGAGATGCATTTCTAAGACAAACTCGAGCAAATTAATGAGATGTTTGGGACTGATAACTCAAGTTTCCTATTCATTTGATTGAGAAAAAAAAAATGTCATCATGTCATCCTGATGAACTCCATCTCCCGAAAAACTACTCGATGAGTAAAATTGACGATGTTCGAACTGTATTTTTTATGTTTTACCTAAAATTAATTGGTATTAGAGAAGACAAACTCTAATCTTTTATGACATCTGAAATTACACTTCACATGCTCGCTTTCAAAGCGATCGTAAAGAATTGTACTATGGACACACTCCCAATAACAGAAAGGTCATTGTACAGGAGTACTTATTCATGCAAAGCAGATAGTACTGTGTAAACATGAGATAGGGTCATGATCTTTTTATTTTAGCTGCTGATGGCCCCTTCTCCTTGACATCTTCTACACAAAGGAGCCTCTTACATGAGAAATGCATCATTGTACTTACAAAATGCTGAACTTTTCTTGTATTATTTACCAAAAAAATAATCAAAATGTTTAATAAACAGGCAGTCACGAGAAACCCGAAATGACAAACCCTTTTGGTGGTCGCACAAGCTAAGCTACCCCATCTGTGATGGGACAAGTTGATTTTTCATGCTACAATCCACAGAGCTTGCCTGGATATGCCTCAATTATGAGTTGCAGATCTTAAACCTTGCTAACTCTATTGAATTTTTTAGGCATTTTTTTTTGTTTTCACAATTAGTTTGAGGAGTCTTATACCTATAAAGAGATCACACAAAAGTAATCATATAAACTGACGTAGTTGTATATGAATAGTTAAGTCTCATTTATAATAAAAATAACTTTATCCACATCAAGACAAATCAATTTGTAGAATTATTTTTGTAAATCACTTTGTAGCTAAAATATATATTTTTTTAAACTTTTATCTCAACTCATCTCATTTTATCCACAAAAGCAAACTAGGCTAATCCTTGTCAGCAAGGGCCATTAGATTTGCTGGAGATTGGAACATCGGAATTAACCTCTCCTAATTTTGAGGTGATTAATTGCGATAAAAGCTCTTAAAGTTTTCTCTTAATCAACATAATTTATATATATATATATGTATGTATATATCTTGGTATCTCTCATATAATAAATTGGTATTAATATTGCTGGACCTTCACTGTGAACTGTTAGCAAGGGGGGGCATTCTTAATGAGATTGGAAAGAAAAAAGGGGCGTGCTACCCTTGTCACTGTCTCTTTGTATGAGCTTATTGTCCCTAACAAGTGGACCTCGCTGCTGGCATCCATCACAGCTAGCATTCTGATACATCCATTCAAAGTGTTTTTTACCCCATGGAAAGGGTAATCCTAACTTAAGCAATTGATGAACCAAAGTAAATTTCTAAATAATAAATACTGTAAGATCAACTTCATATGTTTACACTCTTTTCTAATTGAAATTTTTAATTTTGAATAATATTTGAAAACAACTAATTTATTTTAATAGTAAGATGAGATAAGACGAGTTAAAATAGTTTATGAATAATAATAAATTATAAGATGAAATAAATTAAGATAATTTAAAATGAAATGAGACAATTTTATCCCACCTCTATGTCTAAATTACAAGCCTAATCATAATTAAGAGTTTTAAATCTAAAAAAAGAAAATTGAGGGCCTGTTAATCCATTAGGACCATCACCGACCAAGAGTGTTATGATGATCTCCATTGTACTTTGTATGTTATGTTATGACCTGGAATCATCATGATCTCTATTGTATTTTTTGTGAAAAATTGTTGGGAGGGTCTTGGATGATTGGATCTCAATTGATTGAATGTGGTAGCTAGGGTTATATCCAGCTCATAGATCAGCCCATTGAGTCACCATATAAATAGCAATTTAGGAATGCCTTTCTAGTGACTAATAGGCCCACAATAAGAATGCAAAGGCCAGCTTAGAATTGAAAAACCCATTAATGCTTTGAGTGACTCTACAGTCATACACGAGAGAATTCCAACAGTATAATTTTTATTTTATTATATTTTATTTTATATATGCAAGTATGTGACCCGCCTTTTTTACCCTATCAAAGGTTAAGAAATAAATAAAATTATATATATATATATATATATATTCTAAAACCTACTAAAAATAAGTTGACCGATGGTAGCCACCCGCTTGGATGGCACTATCACCACCCCCTTAGGGCCTAGTCTAACCATGGGTTGGTTTGCAAAGAGCCATTACGTGATGGCCGAAGGTGGCCAACCCATGGGCCGCCTGCATATGGCCATCTCGAGTGGTTGTTGGAGGCTACTCCTTGGATTGGACCATCCAACAAGGTGGCCCTCATGAGGGCCACATCTTATGGGTGGCTTTTTTTGTTCTTGTTTTAGTTTTAAGTTTAAGTTCTATTTTTACTTTTTATTTTCAATTTTTGAAAATTTGATTTTAATAAAAAGAAAAAAAGAAAAAAGACAACAAAATTCAAGAGAACCAAATAAATACCCGCATAATTGCTTGGATGTGAATATTTACATGGATCCATATGTATGCATCTTGACCTATATCCAGAGAATGTCTGTCACAACTTGTAATTGCTATTTGCAGATTTTGGAAATGAGTAAATTCAAGAACAAGAATCGTAGTCCCCCTAAAATACTGCAACAGGCGTGAGAATATTGTGAGTATTACTTTTATCCTTTTTAATTTGGATGGTTAGATTTAATGGAGGATAGAAAATAGCATCTCATTGATAATTCCTAAGAGTTGTCTCAAGTGGTCGTAAAGGCCTTGATTTGGAGATATGTTCTCCTAGGTCCAAGGTTCATATATCCTTTAGTGTAAATAATTTATAGGATCCTATAGAATTAGGAGATTGAATCTTTTAATTATCTAAGGTATTTTTATGAAAAACTCCTTGTCAAGGACTTATACATTCTTGAAATTAGTCGGGACGCTATTTCGAACATCTAGTATTAATAATAATAATAAAAAAAAAAAGAACCGACTAATAGGTCGAAGTAGGAAAAAACACCAATACAAACTATTGGAAAGTACAAGATGAACGAGTAATTGACACAGGGTTATTTGCAAGGGATATAGTTTGGTTGGTAATTGTGGTTTTCACTTTTTGCAAGGAAATGAGCACGTCGCAACAAAATCACTATCATTGCTATTGTTTTTATTTTTTTGTTACCAAAGTTTACTTATTTACAATGAACATTTATCGTTGATAATATAGTTTTAGGATTTGTAACGACTCCAAATTGTTAGTGGTCGAATTTTTTTTATAAATATAATTTTTAATTTGCAACGAATTTCAAATCATTACTAACGACGAAAGAATATTAATGAAGTTGAAATCATTGGTAATGGAAGGAATTTGTATATAAATATAATTTTAAATTAATGATGAATTTTAAATCGTTGCTGATGCCAGAAGACAAATTTCAAATCAACGTAGTCCAAATCGTTGGTAATTTGACCAAATTTATATAAAATTAGTTTTTAATTAGTAACAAATTTCAGATCATTGCTAATAAGGGAAGATATATATATATATATATATTTGCAATTAAACTATATCGTTGGTAATGATATTATATATATATATATATATATATAATCATAATTCTTGATAACGAGGACGTACTCTTTTTACTTACTGTAGAGATAGCTTTAAATCACTCTTTTTATTCAAGCAAAATTAATTATGAAATTTACCACTAATATAGAAATAAAATGGAGCCACGAATAAAAGATCAAGCTGTTCAACCAAAATTTTTAGAGACGCAAATGCTAAAATTGAAAAGTAGATCGTCTCGTAATTTTCCTAATTATAAATGGTGTTAGATTTTAGAGGGAAGCTAAAGAGCCTATAATATTAAACTTGATGGCTATACTTTGGCTTGATATATTAAATGATCTTGGTCCCTAAAAAGAAATAAGAAAACTTTGATGAATTTATGATTCTTAACATAAAAACGAACTAGGGATAAGGAGAAAGAAGATCAATGTGCTTAATTAATTAAATTTAGAACATCCCGGCTTAAAATATGCTTGAGGAATGAGATGATATGAAAAATTTGTAAATAGTAGTGAAATTATTTGAGTTATGAATCTATGATATTTTATAGGGTTTTGGAAAGGAGAGAAAAAATTGAATAAAATAATTATAAAGTTAATTTATTGTTAGAATATAATTTAATATTATATTTATTTGAAAATTTGAAAATTTTGAGTTTTTTTTTGTTTGAATTTTTTAGAAAAATTGAAATGATTATATGAAAAAATTTGAAAATTGAAAATTGAAAATTGAAAAGTATTAATGTTTTGAGTGATGTTGGAGAATGAAATAAGATCAGATAAAAAATGATAAAATGAAACCTCTTCCAAAGAGTCCCTTAGTCTTGCACCCTTGCTCATCACCTAAATATGCGACATATATAATTTAAAAAGTATATAATTTTTCTTCGATAAAATTACGTCATCTATTCTCGATAAGTTAATTAATTTATCAATCTAATAGTTGCAACAATATTAAAATAAGTGATGACTAATTAATAATAAAGTAGTTAAGAACTTCAAAAAAATTATATCTATGATGTGAGTATGTTGAAAATAATATCAAATTACTAATATTTTAATTTGATATTATCTTGATTTGATTTTCATATTTTTCAAATTACTTTGATTTCATTTGATTTCATTTGATTTTGATTTGATTTTCATAATATTTTAAATATTTACTTTTCTTATTTCAATGTAATTTCCTTATAATTAATAGGGATGTATGTATTGTATTCGGTATCAATTTAGAAGGTAAATATGTAGCCCCAAAAAATCTTTTGTCTTCTTTCTCTTTTTTCTATCTTATTTTATATTATATTTTATTTTAACAAAGTAAGTGCGGAGTAAAAGCAAAATGCTCATTAACCAGCTTGTGGGGACATAGAATTCTATACAACATATAAATTTTGTTATTGATTGTGATTGATATATCTGATTCATCCATTAGAGCATTGGTATTAGATTAATCAAAAAAAAATTTTCAAATAGCACAATTTTGTACAAATATCAAAAAAAAAATTTGAAGAGTTTTGATGTTTTACTATTTACTTTTCAAAACAAAAAGTAATTTTATTTCATTTTCTAACATTTTTTTCTTTATTTTTGATCAAATATGACATTTTTTTTTTATATTTGTGCAAAATTGTACTATTTGAAGAAAACTTTTGACTAATCCAATGCTAGTGCTCTTATTGATTGTAACGGCTCAAATTGTTGGTAGTTGAAACCCTTTCTTATATAAATTTAATTTTTTAAGTTGCAACCAATTTCAAATCGTTGCTAATGAGGGAAGATTTTTTTTGTAACGAAACTTTAATATTGGTAATAATTTGTAACTAAGTCGAAATCATTGTTAATTGAAGAAATTTGTATATAAATATAACTTCAAATTAGTAATGATTTTCTAATCATTGCTAATGATGGAAGACATATTTGCTATGAAACTATATCGTTAAAGAAAATGCTACGTCCCCCCGAATAGAGTACCCCGAATTTCACCCAAAGGATGTGGCTATATACATTTACGGAAAAGTCCTCCCATTCCCTCCAAAAGGAAACCCCGAATCTCCGGTTTTCTTCTTTCCCACTCCCTTTCCTGCTCCCTTTCTCCCTCCCTAGTCCTTCCCATCCTCTCCCTCACCCAAGGCCTGAAGTTGAGCCAAGCCCCTCCATCGTTCTCTATTTGGCATCGACCTCCACTCCGCGCAATAGCAGTCCTCCGTTCAAGATTGAAAAATTGATTGTAAATCAATTTGTTATCTTGCGGTAGCAGTCATCCATCGTTCTCCGTTCGACCCCCATTTTCACTCCGCGACACTTGCAGGTGAGTTACAACAAATTTACAGAAACAAAATTACTTCACTGTTGTGCACAAACAATACTATCCAGAATCACACAAGACGATATTTAAGTGGTTCAGTAATTTGCCTACGTCTACTGATGCCAAATTCAATATATTTGTATGGGATTACAAATACTCAAACAAATCTCACGTTCTTCTCTAATTTGCATACATTTCTACTCCTACCAAAGCTCTCCTTTTATAAGAGAGGCCGCCTGCATTTAATCAGAGTGTAGCGGCTATTTAGGACTACAAAGATGGTAGGTGAAGAAGTGGGTAAGGATGATGTTGCCATAGTTGAAAACCCCTGCATTCAAATGGACGGTGCAACCATTTATGCATTTACGTTTACATATTCACACTTAGGTGGTTATCTTCAACAATCACCCCTCCACCGAAGTGTGCCATACTAGGCTGCTTACAAATTGATTCATTTTTCAAATGAATGCACTTCCTTCTTTAACATGAGAGACTTCTGCTAACAAATGCGCCATAAGACGCCAAATGCACCCAAAAGTGCCAACGCACCTGAAGGTGCTCAGCAACTTACAATATTGATCAATTCTAAGCAGTGTTGGAACTTGATCCTTGTGACGACTTTCGTCAACATATCTGCTAGATTATCTTCAGTGCCAATCTCCTGAAGTAATATGTCATCTTCTTCTAATATTTCACGTACAAAGTGAAATCGGACATCGATATGTTTTGTTCGAGAGTGATACACTTGATTCTTGGCCAGGTGAATTGCACTTTGACTGTCATAGTAAATGGTAACCTCTTGTTGTTTAAAGCCAAAATCTGTTACCAGTCCCTGTAACCAAATAGCTTCTTTTACGGCTTTAGTTACAGCCATATACTCAGTCTCTGTGGATGACAGTGCAATTGTAGATTGCAAATTCGATCGCCAACTAACTGGTGCTCTAGACATAGTGAACACATATCCTGTTGTCGATCGCCGTTTGTCGAGATCACCAGCATAGTCTGAGTTAACGTATCCAGTTACTAGACTATCTTCGCTCTTCTCGAACTTCAAACCAATATCTACAGTCCCTAAAATATACCGTAGAATCCATTTAGCCACATGCCAGTGTTTCTTTCCAGGATTATGCATATAACGACTGACCAAACTGACGGCCTGGGAGATATCAGGTCGTGTACACACCATAACATACATAAGGCTACCAACAACACTTGCATACAGGACACTCGTCATGTAGTCCCGCTCTTCATCATCTTTAGGAGACTGCAATGCACTAAGCTTAAAATATCGGGCCATTGGAGTACTCATCGGCTTTGATTTTGAGTCCATGTTGAAGTGTTGAAATACTCTCTTCAGATATTGTTTTTGAGTAAGGTGAACTGTACATTTGACCCCATCTCTGTTGATCTTCATTCCCAATATTTTCCGTGCTTCTCCTAGATCTTTCATTTCAAACTCATGACTCGAATGAGTTTTTAAATGATTTATCTCCACCTTGCTTTTACATACAATCAATATATCATCTACATATAAAAGCAAATAAATGAGAGATCCATCTGCAAGTTTTCTGAAATACACACAATAATCGTATTGGAAACGATTGTATTTCAGGTCCATCATAAAGTGATCAAACCGCTTGTACCACTGTCGAGGTGACTGCTTCAATCCATAGATAGTGCATATGTCACGTAGTCTGCATAACGTGTCAGTACACGTTTTTTTCGTCTCGACTTATTGGTTGCTATTGATTCAATTTGACTTGGAGGTACTATGACTAGACTATCAACCTCCTCTTGTCTGTCCTCTCTTGAATCATTTGGAGTGATAAACTTCACATTCTGCAAATCACCGGGTGTTTCGCCATCATAATTGCCTTCAATGGAATCTTTATGCTTATGTGACCTAAGCATCTCAAATTCATTGAATGTAATATCTCTACTGATGATTACTTTTTTAGACTCTATGCACCAGAGTCTATACCACTTTACACCAGAACTAAAGCCCAAGAATTTTGCTTTCTTGGCTCTAGGATCAAATTTACTTTCTTTAGCATGATAGTAAGCAGGACATCCAAAAACGTGTAAATAGTCATAATCAGTAGCATGTGTACCTTTCCATTTCAATGGGTGTCTTCCCGCCATTGGCAGCTGCAGGTAGTCTGTTGACGAGGTGGCATGCATATGTCACAGCTTCAGCCCAAAATTTCTTATTGAATCCAGCGTTCAGTAACATACACTATACTTTTTCTAACAAAGTACGATTCATCCGTTCTGCTACATTATTTTGCTGTGGTGTTCCTCGTACCGTGAAGTGTCTGACTATTCTCTCTCTCCGACATACTTCTATAAAAGGGTCTAGAGTGTATTCCCCTTCATTATCTGATTTGAGCTGGTTAATTTTTCTGCCGGTCTGAGTCTCAATCATCTTCTTCCAAACAAGAAAGATATTCAACACTTCATCTTTATTCTTCATCGTATACACCCACACACGACGAAAATAATCATCTATAAAAGTTACAAACAAAAGCTTACCTCCCAAAGATGCAATTTTGGCAAATCCCCAAACATCGAAGTGTACATAGTCAAGTATCCCCTGTGTATTGTGAATAGCGGTTCCGAACTTGATCATCGTCTGCTTCCCCAATACACAGTGCTAAAAAAAAGACAATTTAACAGTTTTGGCACATTTGAGTAAGCCTTGCTTAACGAGTGTTTGCAAAACTTTTTCTCCAGCGTGTCCCATACGCATATGCCAAAGTCTGGTAGTGTCTGCATCAGTCTCATCTAACTTCTCACAACCTGTAGAAGCTCTTCTAACAACAGTATTTCCTTGCAAGAAGTACAAGTTTCATCGCCTTAAATCCTTCATAGCCACCTGAACTCCCATTACCACTTTGAGAGTTCCGTTTTCAATAATGATTCTGAATCCCTTGGAATCCAAAGATCTTAGTGAGATAAGATTTTTCCGCAAGTCCAGAACGAACCAAACTTCGGTCAAAGTCCTGATGGTTCCATCGTGCAGCTTCAACCAAATGCTCCCTATTCCCCGAGTCTTACAGGCACTATCGTTACCTATAAGTACTGCTCCACCTTCAATGTTTGTGAAGTCAGTAAACCAGTCTCGATTGGGACACATATGATAGGTACATCCAGAATCCAAAATTCATTCATCGGGATGACAAATGAATGATGAACCTATCAAGGCAATGTCTAGATCTTCATCTCTGTCTGCGACATTGGCTGTGGTGGTTTGATTCTTCTGTTATCCTTTCAATTTGGGACAATCCTTTTTCTAGTATCCTTTGTCGTGACAATAGTAACACCCGTTTTTGGCGAGTTTTCTGCCGACTGATGAACTACATGATGTGGCCCAAGTTTTCGATTGAAAACTTTTCTTCTTTTCTAAATATCTTGACTGTGGTCTCCCTCTTGCTGTCAATGCTTCACTTGATGTATCTAACTGTACCTGCTTATCTTTTCTCTGGTACTCATTGCTAATCAAAGAGCTAGATACATCGTCAAAACTAATTTTTTCCTTCCCATACAATAGTGTGGTAACTAAATGATCATATGTATCGGGTAAGGAATTTAACAACAGTAAAGCTTTATCTTCATCTTGAATTTCAATATCCAAATTTAATAAATCAGCAAGAATTTAATTGTAACTATTCAAATGTTCGGACATACTAATACATTCACGAAATTGGAATCTAAATAGCTTTTTCTTCAAATTCAAGCGGCTCTTAATGCTCTTCTTCATGAACTTATCTTCCAATTTCTTCCAAAGTTTCTTTGCATTTATCTCTTTCATGACAAAATACTTCATATTTTTGGTAAGGCACAAACGGATTGTACTACAAGCTTAGGTATTAAGCTTCCTCCAATCATTTTTTGACATTTCATTGAGTTTTTCTTCCAACGCCATATCCAACTCTTGTTGAATCAAAACGTCCATCATTTCACATTGCCACATACCAGAGTTAGAAGTTCCATCGAACTTCTCAACTTCAAACTTGGCATTTGAAACTGTGGACCTACGCCCTGAACTGTTGGTATTTCTAGAGTTCCTATCTCCTCCAACACTTTTGATATTAATTTAGAAATTTTAGAAGATAAATTTTGAAATTCTAACCGTATGGATGAGTCCGGAATGATCCAAATAGTTGGAAAGCACTATTTGATCGTCGAAATCGAACTCCAAATGGCTTAGATCAAGCCCAAAATCAGATTTGGAATTTGGACGGTCTAAATCTGTCTGGCGCGTGAGATACATGAGCCGAAGGGGTGTGTGAGGGGCGTGGGTTTCACACGCGGAGCCTGCGTAGGGCGCGTGGGACTCACGCGCAGAACGGCTTCTAGGCACGTGAAGGCGGGTGGTGCACGTCTGCGGTGTGTGTGATAGTACCTCATTAAAAACCGCCCTAGATCATGCCTTGACACCACTATTGGAGGGTCAGGACAGTCACTTGGCTAGTCTACATGCATGCCTTGGCTTAGGCTTTGACACGCAGCAAGCAACCATGGAGGCTACTGGACGCGTGCAGCCTATGTGCACAGCCAGGCATGTGCCCTTGTGCGCATCATTACGCGCACACTTGCATGTGCACCTGCGCACCATGACCTGCGCACCCCAGTGCGCCTCAGCACCACCTAGTATGGCTAGTGGCGTGCCCTTATAGGCACATCATCCAGTGCACGGCGCCAGCCTACGCCTTGCAGAGCAGGCTAGTGGCATGCCCACAAGGCATGCCATCCAGCGCATGGCTCTAGCCCATGCCTTGCAAATCAGGTCAATGGCATACACACCATGCATGCCATCCAGCGTGCGGCACCAGCCTACATTTGGCAGCCCACAGTGCCCAGACCGCCAGCTTGGGCCATGTATGACCATCACCCCGGCACTCAGTCCGAGCCATGCAAGACCACCGCCCAAGCAACCTGACTAGGCCACATTACCACAACATGACATCACCCTGGACACATTATCAGGCCTAGGCATGTCATCATTCCATGCACACCATCAGAGGCCATGCAGACAAACGCCAAGCAGCTTAGCCTTGCCATAGACCATGCCACATCGTACCCATCATAGACCTAGCATGCCACGGCCTCATCACTTGGGCGCCATCTATCACTTGTTTATTTATTTATTTTATGTATTTCTGCATTTGGTTATTTTAGTAATTATTTTATTTTACTAGGGATCCATTAGGGGTTTCCAATTTGTTAGACTCTATAAATAGAACCTCTAGGTCTTCATTTCACATCTTTTGGAGAATTGAGAATTAGAGTGGCTTCCTAAGAGCTTAGGCCGGCCACCTAGTGTGGTTTGGATTTCCGGTACTTAGGCACTTGGGTTTCAAAGGGTGCAATTCGTGAATCCCTTTGGAGAGAAACACATCGTGTAATTCGTGAATCGATGTATTTTACATCTATCCTTTATTTATTAAAGTATTTGAGATATTTCTTTCATTTTGGTGTTCTTGTTAATTTAGTGTTGTTCTTGAGTTTTTGGAGTTTGTTGGTTTGTTTTTTTGTTCGTGGAGTTATTTGGAGCTCATTTTTATTTGTTTGTTTATTAAAAATATTACAAAAAGAGTATTTGAGTGTCTTGTGAGAGTGCCAAACTCACATCACTTGTGAATTTGAGAATTGTAGTGTGACTGTTCTTGAGTTTGGTGATTGATGATTGTGTTCTTGATTTCATTTGTGTTGGTGAGGCCAAATCCACACTACTTGTGGATTTGAAGAGGTGTGTGTGTTCCCTAGAGGATTTCGAAATGAGTTTCGGATTGCTCAAGTGTGAGTGAGTGTGAGTGTTGTTGATTGGAGAAGTGTGGAAGTGTTGGAAGAATTGAAATTGCCGAACCCTTGGTGGCTTTGAAGGAATTGGCGTGTTCTTCATTGTTTGAGTGTTCAATCTTCATTTAGTTGTTCACTTGATCAATTGGTATTTGTTGTAGCCACATAAAACCCTAGCCTACCCCACGGCAACACCACCCCAAAACCCTAACCCACTACTCGATTATAAGCCATGAAACCCTAGTCCATCACTTGACAATTTCGCCCCTCACCTCTCCAACCCTTGCCGGCCATCAACCACCCAATCTTTTCCTATTTTATCTCACATTCAAACCTAAATTCTCTATCCAAAAATAGTCAAAGTCGACCCCCATCCCTATCTCCATAACCGGCCACTCCTTTCCATTTGAATTCAAAATCAATCAAATTCAAATCAAACCACTTTCCGAATTTATCTCATTCGGCCATCACCCTTTTGTCATTGTCGAGACCCACCTTTGACACATCATCATTCCTAATTTGATTGGTCATTTATCAAATATTGATCCAATCAAAACTTCCCTCCACATCACTCCATATACTCGGCCAAACCACTTGCCATAACTGAACTTTACTTGCCACCTTATCCATCATAACCTCCCATATTTCTCTCAACCAAATCAAATTAAATTCAAAACTCTATCCTAACAATCAAGTCCATTCCATAACCGACCACTACCATAATTCTAACATTCGGCCACATACATCCTACCATTTCAAATCATTTTAAATTTCAAACCATTTCAAAATCAAACCTCCCACCTTCCTTATCTAGCATACTCAGCCACAACCACCATACCTTAACCGAGGTTCACCCATTGCCACATCACTAAATTATCCCTTAATTCTCTCGAGTGACTGATCAATTAAATTAATAATTGAATCAATCAAATCTTATCCCAAAATAAAAGCAATACTCGGCCAACTTTCCTACCTCATTGTCGCCCACTTCACTCATCTTGTCAAAACCCTAATTCCTACATTTTAGGAAATATCCAAATCATCTCAAAATCTTATCCCACCTAACTCTAACCACCTTGGCCGAAATCCATCTTCCCAAACCCTAGTCAATTGACTTCCAAACTCTAACGTAATCTCAATCTCGAAATTTTTTTTAGCCTCCATTAAAACCCTAACCCTACTACACCATATGGCCCATAATCCCTACCAAAGAGACCCCAATACATAGGCCTACCCAAAGGACCTTACTTCAAACCTTTTCTATCCCAATCTACTACTTAGACCACCACATCTCCCTCCCCATTATCATAACCAATCTTCAACCTTTAGCTGCGAGTAGGGCGCGTGGATACACGCTCCGACCTTCTACCAGCGCGTACGGACTCCTTCGATGTCCATTTTTAATTCTGTTTACGCCTACGGATTCGTTTCAACGCAAGGAACAACTTGGAGTTATCAAAAATTAATTTTGACCAACTTGATTTCTGGACAATGCGAACCAAAGCTCTGATACCAATTGTTGCGCACAAACAATACTATCCAGAATCACACAAAACGATATTTAAGTAGTTCAACAATTTGCCTACGTCCACTTGTGCCAAATTCAATATATTTGTATGGGATTACAAATACTCAAACAAATCTCACGTTCCTCTCTAATTTGCACACATTTATGCTCCTACCAAAACTCTCATTTTATAGGAGAGGCTGCATGCATTTAATCAAAGTGCAGCAGCTATTTAGGATTACAGAGATGGTAGGTGAAGAAGTGGGTAAGGACGGTGCTGCCATAGTTGAAAACCCCTACATTCAAATGGACGGTGCTGCCATTTATGCATTTCCATTTACATATTCACACTTAGGTGGTTACATTCAACATTCACAACATTAGGAATGGTTGGTTCAGTGGAAAATCTCGTCTGTTGGGTCAAAAAAAATTTTCATGAAGAATTAAATATGACTTGACTTTTCAGAGTTTGATGCACTTTTTTTTTGGACGGTTCATGGTTGATTCTTTTATCATGTGTAATTTTGGTGGCTTCAAAAGATTCTGACAATTTAGGTGTAGATCTGATCGGTCTTTCTTTCCCCTTCTTGAGTGTGCGAGTCTTGTGAATTTATATTCCTAAAAGATGTTCTTGTAAGATTATGAATTGATAAAGCTTGTGTTTGGTAGTTTGGTTATACAAATTTTAAGAAGATATATGATTTTGACATCAACTCTTGTATTAAGGGTGAAAAGTGCAGACACTACACTCAGATTGTCTGGCGCGACACAACGAATCTTGGCTGTGCCAAGGTTAGGTGTTACAGTGGTGACATATTTGTCACCTGCAACTAAGATCCTCTAGGAAATAACGACGGCAAACGTCCTTACTAAATGGTTTAATTTTACATATCATTGTGTTAAAGTATGTTGCAGTACTGTTTATATAATGTGCTGATGATATATAGTTATTAATTTTATACATATTTACCAGCCTTCATGATTTTGGTGGATTTAATTAATGGAAAATGATGGTAATATTATAATCTTGAAGAAGATATTTTTCTCATCACTCACTAAATTATGCAGTGAATACTCTAGCTTAATTCAAGCACCTTATGATTTGATTGCAACTCAAAGATTTATTGATTGGAAGGCTGGAGGATTACAAAATCAAAGGTAGAAATTTACAGATGTTTCAAGCTCTTGATTTTGGAAACATTTACTTGGTTATAAGCAAAAAGATTTATTGACTAAAATTTTGCAGTTAAGACTATGAAAGAAAGGTCTATTTTTCAGAGCAGAGGATTGATGCTGAAAGCATATAAGGATTTCAAAATACACGTTTGGTTGCACATTATGCTTATTGGGGAGATGATGTGCTTCTCCACATAAGATGTTGCTTCTGAAATTTGAATTCAATTGATGTCGAATTAATCATCTAGATGCATCGAAAGTTGTGGTAGAACCATAATCTCATCCTGAAGGATGCATCCAAATAGTTTCCAAGTGCTGTGTGTTGACTTCAAGACATAACAACGATGATGACAAGTTTGCCTTGTTCATAGAATTTAGTTGTGCATTGGCATTTTCTCCATCCAATATGGATGCAATGTAATGTGTAACTATAATTTCAAGTTGTAATAGTGCAATTTGTAAATCGTAAATTCCTTAATTGTGCTATTATTCTTTGATTATTATTCTTTTAATAGTATTTGTATAATGATATGTAACAATTTTTTTTTAATATAAAGTTGATTAGATCCTACCCAATATTATACAATCTAGTGGAAATCAGCTCCGTATTTCAAGGAAATAAATGATACATGAAGGAAAATTAGAAAGAAAGAGGCAAGGTCTATGAGAATGCCAACTATCAGCCCTTGCAGATGCTAAACAGCCAATTGTTATACAAGCAATAATGCTTTCCGTCTACCAAAAGTCCATCTCCTTGCACAATTATGAAAGAAACAACGGTCAAGAAACAACATATTCCAGATACTTGCTAGTCTGAATGGTAGTAAAAAGCAACAACGATTAATAAAGAAACTAGCCACACATAATACCAAACGCTTGTTTGTGGTCATTACTTTATCAAACTTGATTGATAAAGCATTGAAATACTTACGTCGTCTGAAATTTACAAATGATCAATATGTTTACGGAGACCAAATGATATACACTAAAATGTGTTTATAAACATTCAAAAGGTAACAACTCGGGCAATGATCAATTCAAGAAATTGATTTTGTTGATCCTGCCCAAAATTTGATATTCCTACCTAGAAAATATGTTATCTCCACAAATGATCAATATACAAAAAATCATCTCCACCAATTATATTTCACCCATAAGTAGCCATCTCCACCAATAATACTCCACCAAAAAATAATAATGTCCACCAAAGTTGCATCAATTACAAATAATGTCTCGGATCATTATCTTGGTTTGAGGGATGCATTCCTTCCCTTCGCACCTAAATGTAGTAAAAAAACTATTATCTTCTAAAAAATGGCATATTGCCCATAACAAGTAGAAACTACCATATTAAAAGAATCAACACACTAGAAATATGTTAAGAACCAATACAAAAAATATGTTAAAAGAACCAACACATTAAAAATATATTATATCATAATGTAATTTAAAGTACCTGTGGTGAAGGAGTAGTTCGTCCACTACCAAAATAATTTGTAGTATATACTGCTTCATTTTTATACTGTGAGTGGAATAAAAAAAAATATGTAAAAAGAACCAATGCATTAAAAAAAAATGTTAAACTACCAATGTGTGTTAAGTACCTCTGCGAAAGGAGCAGTCCGTCCAATACCAAAAAATTCGTAGTATAAATTTGATCTGGCATGTCCTGTGAGGAAGGAGCAATTGAAGGAGTAAAAAAAAAAGCTGGCGCATGCGTCCAAACTTGACTTTGTTGATCCTATAATCATTTAACCCGGGCAATGATCAATATTATTTTGAAAATGTGTTTATAAATATACAAAAGGTAACAACCATAAAGAACAAAAAAGTACTTGAGTTTGAGGAGTCTCATTTTGTGTGCCTCTCACATTGCATTCATTTGATAAACGACTACTTCGCTGTGCATTGGAAGAAATATAATAATTTAATATTATAAAAATTATAAGATTGTGTTTGCCAAATGTACTATACATCATTATGGAGAAGGAACCTTAACTTGATCAGGTGGGTGCAATCTCTTTCTCGTACTCGATCTCTTAAGACTCTTCTCGACGGGATGCACTTTTATGCTACACGATGGTTTTCCCTTATTCCGAGCTACTAGCAGACTACGTATTATACATGTCATGCCCTCCATAAAAGCCACTGGATCAACTGTGTTGCTAGTATCATGATTAGCAATCCTAGGATACTCTACCTTCAACTGCTCCAGCTGGCTAATCAATCTCATACAATTGGTCTCGACCTTTGAAGTATTGGAACACAGTTCAAAGAAGCAATTTTGGATCCTATCGTACCTTTAAGCATCGTGTTTGCTACTTGTGTCATAACTACTTTTTACGAAGGTGTATTTTTGCTTTACATCATTCTTCCACTAATCCAAAATATATTTTGAAGGTACTGTATGCTTGCCTAGTTGAGTCAAGACACGAAGAGCATGCTTGCATAATATGCCCCTAAACTCAAACAACTTGTAATTGCATTTAACATTAAGAGGATCTTCATCAACTTTGACAGTGGAATTTGCACGTTTTAATAAGTTATCATGCACTTGCATCTCGTCGGCAACTAGAAACGTATATCTACAACCCTCACATCCTAATAATGACGTAGTCAAATATAAAAATCCTTATAATTCCTCCTGTACTTATTTGAATTTTGTAATTGTGTATGTTTTTTGAAATTGTTTCACAAGAGTATAGCGAGTGATGTAAGGAATCTCAGTATTAAATGAACTAAAGTCAGCATTGTTTCGTTCTCTACCTTCCTCCTAAGAGCTGAATCATATTGATAAACAAATTGTTTGAGAGTTATCCTAGAATTAACATAGTCATCAAAAAAGACATTCATGCTTTCACTTTGCTGTGTAGTTGACATTGCTGTCCAAAATGTATCTCTAACGTAGATTGGAACCCAAAAACATCGTCACTATATAGTAATCCCAACCATGCATTCTCATGCAAATCATAGGTATCGAGCAAATCGCACCAATGTTCTTCAAATTCTTGTTGACTTAAAGAGTCATACACGCAATTCTATAGAGTACTCTTAATCTTTCCATATCGAGAATGTGATCCAAACTTTTCAAGAAGCTTTTACATTATATGCCACAAGCAAAAGCAGACGTTGGAAACACCTTTGAAATCGCAATTTTCATTGCCTTGTCTTAGTCTGTGATGATTGCATTTGACGGTTGGTCATTCATACACTTTAACCATGCTTTAAACAACCACTCAAAGGTATGTGCATCTTCATTAAATATTAATCCACACCCGAATAAGATTGATTGACCATAGTGGTTGACACCCACAAACAATGCAAAAGGCATCTTATATGCATTAGTTAGCTATGTTGTGTCAAATATACGTAATTACATCCCCGAATGATTCATATGCAGCTCTAGTTCGAGCTTCTATCCAAAACACATTCCTTAACCGCAACTCATGGTTCACGTCTATCTGATAGTAGAAATATAGATTTTTTTCTTGCATATCTTCAAAATAGTTATATAGAGCCTTAGAACCTCCAACCCCAAGGCGAAGTTTTTGTGCTTTGTCAATGTAGTTTCGACAGTCCTTCCCGAATGACACATTCTCGTAACCTCTTGCCTTAACAAACACAAACTTGAGATTTTTGGTTAGTTGTATTTTTGCATCGTCGTTTATTTCTACTCTCCTAGCCACATGAGCATTAATTTTCTTAATGCATCTCATATGTCTTGCCTTACTCGGACTACAAATGTGTGTGTGATCTAAGATTACTTTAGATAGTGTATATCTACCTTCGGTATTCATTGCAGCATTAATCCTAGCCATATACTTTATCTTTTTTATTTGTCTTGGCTTAAGTACATTGGCAACTTTACCTTGGCATGTGCCTTGTCGTGCACATACCAAGGTAAACCATCTGACATTTCCATCATCCTATTTGGAGTTCCTTCTACACACCCCAAATCCCTTCTGCTTACCATACTTCATATAATAAAGCCAAGCGTCTTCTATTGATGAAAATTCCAATGACTTCATCACACTCATTATCTGCATGTACCACCTCATCACACTCATCATCTGCATGTCCTACCTCATCACTCTCATAACTTGTTGTTTCGACCTCATCACACTCATTTTCTACATGTCCCATGTCAAAATCCATTGCAAGTCCAACTTTTAAATCATTTAAGAAGATGCAACCAAATTAAAATAAAAATTAAAAAAGAAATTCTAGGTTTGATATTGCAACAATAAATAAAACTAGAACCAAATAACGTTAACAATACAACTTGGTTTAGAATGGCAACAATAAAACTTAGTATATTATAAATAAAACTAGAACCAAATAATTAGAAAAAACTCAAGGCAATCTCATAAGGTTTAAAAGGTGAACAATAAAATTGAAACCAAATTGATAAATCTGAGAGTAGTCAATATACATAACGTATAGAAGAGCATTATTAAACCATGCAATTTTGCAAAAATACAAAGGAAATTATTCCTAAAAAAGTAGAAAGAAAAGTTGACGTTTGAAATAGCTAACATGAAAACTGATAGTTGTATTAAAATTTTAACTTTTAGTGATCCCATTTTCTTTCCATCCTTTTAGTGTTTGTTACTTTATATCCGCCAGAAAAAAAAAAACTTTGCAATACAAGTTTTTGTCTTTTCACTTTAGTGGTCCCCATTTCCTAGTGGTCCCATTTTTTAGTTGTGCTAATACTTTTAGTGGTTCCCGTCCCCATTCTTTCTCTCAAAATTTTCAATGCAAAAGAAATTGATAATTGTCCCAAAAAGATCAGAACAACCCAAAATAGTAGCAGATCCCATGGACCTGATACCCAATCTTTTGATGAAAACAAAATAGTTGCAGGTCCCATATACCTAAAAAGTGAGAAATGAAAATAGGAAAAAGAACAAGAAAATAATCATCTGTCTGAAAAAAAAAAATTGCACAACACTTTCAATCTCAAAGAAACAATGAAAAATAAATACCTTATCTATCATTTTAAGGGTCTCACAGGATTGGACGATGGTAGCTCCAGCTCTTGGGGATGTTTCTGATTTGGGAGAGAGAGGGGGGGTGTGGAGGGGAGAGAGAAACCGAGAGCTTTTCTTTTTCTTCAGTTTTCGCTACTGTACTTGCTTTTATTTAAGCTGTTTTTTACGTTTACCACATCATTCGGGTGAAATTCGAGATGTTCTATTCGGGGGGACTAACATTACTCTATGGCTAATAGTAGTTTGCAACAAGGTCCAAATCATTGGTAATTTGACTAAATCTATATAACATTAATTTTTAATTAGTAACGAATTTCAAATCGTTGCTATTGGGATAATATATATTTGCATCGAAACTATATCATTGCTAATGATTTATAAATGATTGGTAATTGGAGGAGATTTAGATAAAATAGATTTTTAATTTGCAAGGAATTTCAAATCATTGCCAATTAGGAAAGATATATTTGCAATGAAATTATACATTTGCTAATATGTATTTGTCATCTTTTTACAACAAAAAGTCAATCGTCGGCATCTAACAACATTTTGCAATGCATATATATATATATAAGGATATATATAGAAGATATATATATTCTATATATAAAAGACTCTATAAGGATGAATAGTGAATTCTCGTCTAATATTTTTGTTCTCATTTTGCCATGATTTTATGACCAAATGTCTATTTTATCTGCCGCCATTTTTCACTTTTTCTAAGTCTTTCTACTTTGCTTCCAAATGATTCCACAAACACAATTCTCATCCAAAAATCCAATCATAGACCAAATTCACAAAACCATTGGTTATTTTCGGAGATTTAGAGAAGAAAGTATGAAACTCACAACAATTCAAAGATGATGTACATGAGAACAAGCAACAACTATTGACAATATGAAATTCTTCAGATTAATACACCAACAATGAAATATGACAATCCTCAAATTATTACACAAACTAAGAAAATGAAAAATAAAAAATTGAAATGAGAAAATCAAAATCAAAATGTTCAACTCCACGATGGAGAGGAACAACAACTACCTTCTCGATTTATTCTTCTTCGAAATAACAGAAATAAATCTGCCTAAAAGAAACCAAACCCATGAAAAACTGCCAATAGAAACCATACCCACGAACAAAGAATTGAGAGGACCGAATGGAGGAATCAAGAAACGAATAGAGAGAGAGCGACATGCACCAGATAACCGATCGAAACAACTCAACCCAAAATCAAACTCCTACGATTTTAGTCCAAAGAATCAAATCCAACAAATTCTCTAGAACCATCAAAAACAAAACTTTATTATTTTACCAAAAAAAAAAAAAAAAAACGAACAACATACCTTTCACTACTTTCTATGTTCTAGATGCAAATACAGGAAAGAGAAAATGGAAAGGTCCCCGATTGGTAACGTGAGATAGGAGGGAGGAGGCCAGAGGGAGTCGCACTTGTTGAGTTGAATTTGTTTTGTTTCTGATTTACACAACCAAAATATGTTAAAGCTTCTTCATAAGGTGAATTGTTCAAATGAACATGGCCCCTCCATCTCAACGGTTGCCAATTCCTAACCCTGTCTTATCTTCTCAAAACTCCTCACAAATAGTTCTTGGTTAATCTCATGAAGCTTCTAGGACTGGGGATAAGGGTCACTTGCAGTTGGCTTCCAACTGGCTATTGAGGTGAAAGAAAGAGCTAAAGAATGTAGAGCATATACAAAGAGACAAAGAGCCAAAGAGAAAGCATTATGGAACATTGTGGAGTGTTGTTCATATTACTTTGTATAATGAAGTTGTTGAAATTGTAATTTGTAAATGAAGTTGTTGGCATTGTATTTTACTATCAAATATGTAAGATATAATTGTAACTAAGCAATTTGTACAAGAATTTCTAATGTTTAAAAAGAATTGAGATTTTGTACTATGGAAGTTATACATTGTTAATGAACTTATTTTCTTGTTTTCATGAATAACAGAAAACAATATTTAGATGTCAAAAGACGTTGTGCACAATTGCTAAATATATTTTCCTTTTTTTGTACAAGATGAAAATTTGGAATTCCAATACCAAAAATTACATTAAAACTCCAAAATTACATTCAAATCCCAAAGTTATACCTCAACCACCTACTACAATCAAATTTCAAAATTACACTCCAACCACCTATTTATAGTCATGGTTGGGTAAATATACTACCTTGACTCCTTATTCCAACATGTATGTTCTTCACCTGTAGATCAAAAAAAAAAAAAAAAAATGTTAGTGGAAAAGCTTGGACATTACAATGTATAAAACATTTACTAATTGCACACTTTTACTATACCTCATCATCTTGTTTTTTTTTTTAACTTTTTGTTTTCTTTTTTGGCATTGTCTCCACTGTAGAGACTCAGCGTTTAGATAGAGGCCCCTTACTCTTAATACTAGCAAGACTACGAATCCTAGGATTTTTTTGTTTGGTTTCACTTGGAACTTTATGATACACAACATACTCACTCCTTATACTATTCAGACTCAACTCTTCCTCCTTAAATTTGTGCATATGATCCTTCCACTTTATGTAGGTCTCATGATCCTTTGAAACAAGTAAAACTATTTCACAATAATCATTACAGAAATCATTAAACCTTTGTGCCTCATGATTATCACTGAGATCATCATAATTACTTTGCATCCTTGTGTACTTTCTTTTCAAATTATTTCTCCAACGATCAAGAACATACTTAGATGCCAATCGCATGACTTTTTTCCATATGATGAGTACAATAAGTGTATGTATACATAAAATTTCTTTGAACTCGAATAGTTTACAAGTGCACATTACTTCACATTCATCGTCATTGAAATATACATTGTATCTTACCTCTTTTACAAAATCATCATATATGTTCAAGTGGTCAACAACTTCATACGTCAATATTGAGCTTTCATTATTTTAAGGGAAGACAAATAATTCATAATTCCCTAAAACTCTATTTGTTTCTTTAAACTCGGCATTTGTATATAATTCTTAAAATTGTTTCTTAAATATATGGATCGTAATGCAAGGGTCTTTTGTTAGAATGAACCAAAATCAACTATCTTCTCATTCTCGACCATCCTAGTCATAGCATTATCATAGTCCCCAACAAACTTATTCAATGGTATGGTTACATTTACATATCCATCAAAAAATATATTCATTCTTTCGCTATGCTGGGTTGTGGACATTTTAGCTCAAAACGTACCTCTCACATATGCAGGTACCCATTGATGACGCTCTTCATACAACTTATTCAACTAAGCATTGTTTGTTAATCCATTGTTTTGAATGATGTTGTGCCACTTTTTTTCAAATTCTTCACAGATTAAAAAGTCATATATACAACTTAATAAAGAGATTTTAAAGTTCTTATATTGTGAATATGATCCCGCTTGTGAGGTGATTTGCATAAAATGTGCTATAAACAAAATCTCTGCTTAGTATTTGGAAAAATTATTGTTATTGCCACTTGCATTGCCTTGTCTTGGTCAGTTATAATTGCATTAGGAGCCTATCCTGACATACACCTTAACTACGAGTCGAACAACCACACAAATGTATCAGTATTCTCATTTAATATAAAGCCACATTCAAAAGTATCGATTGGCCATGGTGGTTGACTCCCACAAAGGGGTAAATGGCATTTAATATTTATTTGCCAAATATATTGTGCAAACGTAATGACATCTCCCAATGACTTATATGCAACCCTACTTCAGGCATTTGCCCAAACACATTTCTCAATCTCCATTCTTCATCTAGATCCATCGCATAGAAAAACCATTATTTTTCTCTTGCTACCATACCAAATACTTGTGGAATGGATCTGCATCTCCTTCTCCAAGCAACTCATTATAAACTTTATTGATATGATTCCTGCACTCTTTCTCTCTAAAATTAAGATTTTCATATCCACCCGCTTCAACAAGTATAGTTTTGTAACTTTTAGCCAAACTGGTTCCAGCTTTATTCATCATCTCAATTCTTTTTTTCGACCAACTTGATTTTTTTTTGTATGGCAAGCTCACTGCATGATTATGTTCGAGGACAACATTGGATAACTGATTTCTTCCATCAACTATTTGCTTTGCATTGATCTTAGCCTTACAATTTGTCCCTCCTATTGGTTTTGGTTGCTCAATTTTTGTGACTTGCTTGTTAGTTTGTGATAGCGACTATATGCTATGGTGAAATATTTTACCTCCCCAGAATCCCCAGTAGTTGATGTTCTTTTTGACATCCAAATTCCTCCTGTTTGGCATACTTTATATGGTATTCAATAACATCTGCTTGGGTTTCAAATATCATTTCAACCTTCGGTTATGCAACATTTTGATTCTCGGTATGCTGAGATCCAGCTTGATCTTGTAGGTCTATATTAAGTAAAAACTTGTTTATTTAAAAACCCGCTAACCATGCTATAAAACAATCATATAAGAGATCATAAAACAATGTTATTAAAAATTCAATAATTAATATCTAATCTCGTGGAGTGTCAAAATCGTCACTATCGTGTTCTTCCTAAAAAATATCAATCGACACGATTTGATCTTGATTGTAGCTACAAATAAAATAATACATATATATATATTTAAATATGTTTTGGGTGGTTCCTAAACAAAAACAATATTTTGGATGTGGCACCCAAACTAAAATAATACATAAACCCACTATGCCTAAGAAAAAATTATATAATAAATTATCTTCGTACAAACCCAAAACAAGCCAAACAAAAAAAGAAAACATTTATGTGAACTGAAAAAATAAAAAACACATTTATACAAACTGTATAAACAAAATAGAAAAAAAGAGCATATTTATGCAACCTTCATTTTCGTAGAAATAGAGAAAAAAAATCACATTTTTTCAGAAATAGTAAAAGATTAATCCCAGATTGACAATAGAACTTTAATAGTAAATGGATGATAGGAATACGTCATGATGCGAATTGGAATATGCTTTCACGCTCACCCTCTAGCCTCACAGCCAGCAACTCATAAACGCTGGGCTTCTTTTACTATGTTTACGACATTGATGCGAATTGGTATACATTGATTGCGGAAGAAGATTGAAGAAATGTTGGGCATGAGTGAAAATTGTGAAATGGATGGACGCGGGACAAAGGAGGGTGAGGGTCGGCCTTTCACTTTCTTGAAAAATATATAATAATAATAATAATAATAATAATAACAACGTGGTACTTATGCTATATTAGTTTGTTGGATCCCTTTGTATTTCTAAGGTTTTGATAAAACATCTTTCATTCAATTTTTTATTTTATTTTATTTTTATTTTCGTAAAAGATTTAGAATGTGAATATTAGTTTCCTAAATATGAAGAAATACTATTTATTCTTAATTTTTTTTTATAAATATTTTATTCTAATAAATAAATAAATCTTTTCTTCTACTCATCTATACTTTAATCTTTCATACTGATATTTATAATAGTTTTAAATATTAATTTTAAAAATAATTTAATTAATTAAGAAATAATTATGAAAATGTAAAAAAAAAAATTAAAAATATTATCTTACCTGCAAAAAATTTAAATGTTTGTTTAAACTATTTGCTAGAGATTAAAAGTTTGAAACATATGAGAAAATATAGATAGAAGTAATTAAGTTTGTAAATGGAAATGAAAGAAAAAAATAATAAAAAATTATTATCTTAATATAATAAAGAAATGATAGAGAATGAAATGTGAAAGATTTTTGAAAGGTGATTTAAATTTAAAAATTGTAAAAATATATTTTGAAATTAAATTCTAAAAGAGTTTATAGAAATCAATGAGTTACTTAATAGCACCAATTGCACAAGTTAATTCCATAACAAAAACCCTACAAAAGAAAAAAAAAAAACTCCATAACAAAATATTATGACTAATGCTACTCTGCCATCTCAATTTATCCCATTATTTTGATTGCACAAGCATTTATTTTATTTTTTGAATCTTACTAAATGATTAATGAATTGACTATTAGTGTAATGGTATTTTTTCATTTTTAAGAAATACTTAAAATAAAAAGTAATAAAAGTGCAATTTTTACTAAAGACACACTAAAAAGATAAATTAAGAAGACATAATAGCATTACTCAAATCTTATTCCATTATCAAGTTCAACTTTACAATAAAAATAATGTTTTAAATTTCATGTTATACCAGTCGGTATGATCGAAATATTTTGCACCAGTATAGTGGCTGATATAGTTAGGGATAGTATTTCGTAGTATTAAAATAACGATAGTACCGGTTTGTTTCGGCATGTACCGGTCGATATTCTGTGTTTCGGTCGAGATGGCCGGTACATGGCACACCTATTTGGAACTTTTTTCAGACGTGTTTGCACTTAAAGTGGTTTTAAGAATACTTTCTGATTTTCTTGTCAGCAGTAGTAGAGAGAAATTGAAAACCAATTGTCATTTCATTACTTTTTATTTTGTATTTGTCTGAATTCTCTCTTCAAATTGTCTACATAGTTTATAATTTATTAATATATTATTGATAAGGGTGATGCTTGGGGCCGGTCGAACTTATTAACTAAGAAAAATAACCCTCCAATCACCATCTGCCATGTAAGAAAATATAGTATAAAACAAATAGGATATACCACACAAAAACACTTCTAATAAACACATGAGCATTTCGTGTCTTCACACGTTTGTCTTCCTCGCTACCTTCTCTTCCACCGCCACCATCTCAGTCCAACGCCGAAGAGCAAACTGAGTTCCATCGCCACGTCCGACACTGCCGACTAGTTGAGTAATGCTATTATGTATTCTTAATCTCCTCTTGGATTGCAAGAGGGGAAGACACAACTCAATTTGGAGATACTACTTTGCTATTGTGAGTGTCAAATGAAGCTACAAAGAAACGAGAAGATACTTAATGAGCGCCTCGACATCGAATAATCCAAATTTAAAACAATGAACAAGAAGTGCAAAGGGATATTAAAAGTGTTAATCTTGTATTGATGTTTATGGAATTGAGATGGAATTTTAATTCAGCTAGAGTATTAGATTTTCTTGGTTTTAAAATGCATCAAACGTACAAAGGCGAGAATTTCTGATCAGTGATCATGGTTCTTTTGAAATTTCAACACCTTTCTTCTGTTGATTACCAGGTTTGGCAGGGAAAAGTGGGGAAGTTTCATTAACGTGTAATCCTAATATTTATCGATCGCTTCAGTCGATGGATATATCTTGCAAGGAATTAATATTGAATATTAACTAAAACCAACCAGTTGATCGGCGGTGGAGTAGGGGATGAAAAATAGATCATTATTATTAGGCTATAAGGATGGAGACAGGCTATAAGGGTTTCTCCTCCACGAATATATTGAGCAAACTAAACACGTTATATATATATATATATATATATATATATATATATATACATATATACATATCTATATATTTAATTATATTTCAAATTTGATCATTATTATCTTATTAATAAAGAATTTTAATAGCTACACTGAGAATTTATTTAATTTTATAAGCATGTGTGTTTTTAAAAAATTTAAGACTTGTATTAAAAAATATTATTAAGTTTATAATTCATTTTGTTGTTATTTAGAAATATAGTTTATGCATATATATATATATAATTTATTTACGTATAGACTATCTTAAAATAATATATAAAATAATATTAATAATAAAATATTTCATTTAAGCAACTTGATCGAAACGATTTGTAAGACTGTATTTAAAATTTTGATAAAATATTTTACTTTTTCCAAACATACCCCTAACTTGATATTCAATAGGAAAGTAATTCTTCACTGCAAACCCGGCATTGCCAACGTCTGGTGCACCCGTGGCTACCGCATCCGGGGCCGTTCCCCAATTTTATTCATAATTTTTGTTATTGATGGTGATTGGTATGTATGTCCGATTCATCCATTATTTTGGCTATGAAAGTTGACCACCCTGTATTATTATTTAATAAAATGGATTTTTATAAAGCCACATAATAATTATCCAAGTTAAACTTCTTAAATAAAAAAATATATCTAATTAAATAAGAAATGTTTATTAAAAACTAAACTTATTGAAATGAAAAATTGTCTGTTTATTCTAATTAAATGTGGACAATGATATTTGGGTTTTGAGTTAATTATGTTTCTCTTGATATGTTTCATGAATTTTCTCTTTCCTTTTTCTGATCAACTAGACGAATGACATTAACTCATAATCAAATTAATAAAATCGATAAGATATATGAACATGGTTTCATGCATCCAGCAAACAAGATTTCATATGCTTTTTAAGTATATATTATCCTTTTCAATCTAAATCCTAAACATTCATGTACCAGTACATCGCTTTAATCATTCATGAAATATACATGAAGAAGATTAATATCAATTACAAGAAGATATTTTGAAATAAATTTTTTAGATTAGACAAATGATTAATAATCAAGAGAGAATTCTATCCTTTATCTATGGAGGAATGTTATTTATTATCTCTGCACCACACACTAATTTGTTATTTTTTATTTATTTAAACATGTATATATTTATATATTAATATGTGTATTTAAATAGAAGGAAAACAATGACAATCATATATTGGTGTATGGTATAAGATGAGATAAATAAAATTTTTCCTATATATTATATCATTTCCAATGTGGTGATGTTTGAGTGATTTAATTTTTAAATAAAAAAAATCTCTCATTTACTTCAGTTTTGAAGGCACTACAGTGAGTAATTCAATTTTCAATTCCTTAGGGAAAACACACTTTTCATATTGCTGACATGAGTAGACATCTAAACAGTGCAATTTAAGTCAATATTTTGAATATTGTGCTAATACCGGCTAGCATGTGCCGAATCAAACGGTAACAGATATAAATAATGAGTAGTGTTAGAAATTATTCGTACCCATCGTACTCATTCTTATATAAAATAATATATATATATTATTTATATAAGAGTAAATGGGATAAATAGAAGTGCTCTCTATCATTTTTGATAAATAATATAAGTATTTCGTATCGAGTCAAATACTAGCCATTTCAATGTATTTCATTTAATATTATCTAGTTTTAAGTGTACCGGCCGAGATTTTGTATTTTCTCATTTTTAATATAATTTTATAATTTTCACTTTAATGGTCATATCTAAAAATAGTTTTCTTAATTTTTTTTTAATTTTCTTTTTTCAAAAAATGAAAATCAAATGTCTACTCATCTCTTCATGATGAAGATGAGTAATTAATTTTTTTTAATAGTTGAATGGAAAACTTACAAATAATATTATTGAATTTATAAATATATATTTTAGTTTTTTAAAACTTGCATTGATGATACTTTGAAACATAATTTATACATATATAAATAATTTATTTATATATAGACTATTTTAAAATAGTATCCAAAATGATACCTATATCAAAATATTTCATTTTAATATCTTAATTGAAATAGTCATCGAAATGATATTCAAAATTTTGTTTTAATTAATTATTTCAATCTAACATATTAACGGTGTGGAATGTGTATTCTCCACACTGACTTATAAATATATATTTTTAATTTATAATAGGAAAATCGCTATCCATCTCCAAGTTTGCAAGTACGAAGGGATAGAAGTAAATAAAAAATTCCCTTATTATTAGCATGATAGTTGTTTGTAATATTGCCTTGACTTAACATGGATTTTCTTAATCAAAGGTGCACTTATTGGGTTTTTTATTTTTTATTTTTCACTAGGTTATTATATTCTCAAGCCAATATGTGATGTCACTTCAATGACAAGATCTAGTCTGTAAAATTTATATTTTAAGATTTTCGTCAAAATCATATTATACCATGTAAAAACTTTACAAGGTATATTACACGTAATTTATAAATAGAATTTTCTCAATTGTTGCAATTGATATTTTTCATTAACTACTACATATAATTTCTACAGATAAGTTTCGAAATATGAATTACCACTCTATTTAATCAATATCATATAACTCCCATAATTCTTATATTAGTTTTAGTACTATCTCTTCTTTGTGTTGATTACTTACCACACTTATATCAACCTACTTGGGGAGGAGAAAGAAGCAAGTATGGAGGTAGTGACATTTATTCTTCATATATATAGCGATATAGGAAAGAACCATATATATAATCATGTAATTTGTACATTACAAAGATTCACAAATCTAATTTCCCTTAAAAAAACATATAAAATAACATGTTGACAAAAAGAAACCTTGAATAATGTTAGAACGAGATAACCTACTGTAAAAGCTAAAATAATTCAACTTCCCAATTCTTGTTTTACTAAGTTGAATTGTAGGACAAATAAAAGGTCCTATGGAGCAAAAAATAGTTTAACAAAAGTCTAAGAACCCACATATGCCCTAACAACATCCATTATTGGAGCTCGACATATTGGACATTTTCCATTACTCCATTGCAGTTCATGAGCACACTTGAGACAAGTGCACATGTGTCCGCATCTGCAACATATATATGTGCATATTAGATATTAGTGAAATACACAATAATATAATAAAAATTACAATGAAATAATATTCAAACTAAACTAGGCTGGATTGAGATACGAACAAAATATTAAGCGAAAAGAATATGATATACCTATACAACAGTGAGTCAACTTGCATTTCATAACAAATACAACAATTGCCTGTCTTTGGTGCTCCCTCATGGGTCCTCTTTCCCTCCCCTTGAACTGTCACAATAATTTCATAGAATATTATCAATGTTTTTTGGTTGTTACATCACCAGAAAATTAAATGAGAGATTTATCCAAAGCTTATACATTTTTACAGGAATATTGAGCACAAACCTGAATGAACCTCCCGCTTCATGGATTGTTGCATTATTATTTGCATGTCCATGCAACTCTTCATTGTTTTTCTTAGCTCAGACATCTCTTGGTAGAGTTGTTCCATATGGCCTTTCAAATTGTATATGAGATCCATTTCCTGTAAGTTCATCAGTGTTACTTTGTTGCTCTAAAAGGAATAACATTAATGATCTTTAGATCATAACTCATAGGAAAATATAATAAAACTCACTGTTGAATTACGATCTATGGAGGAAGGATTTTGTTGAGTATTCTGAGAGTGAGTTTGAGATGACAAATGCTGGGATGGAGATAATGTTGTAATGCGTTCAAAGTGATCACCAACTTCATTATCCCGATAACTCCATGCCCATTGTGGAGATGGCGAAGGCACCTGAAGCAATGATGAGGACTGATCAAAATAACCTCTACTAATGACATTTTCCTCCTCTTCTTCCTCTGTCTCATCTCTATCTTCCTCCACCAGCTCCTCCTCTTCTCCACCATCTTCTTCTTCATCATCTTCATCTTTTTCTTCATCATCTTCTTCATCTATTTCTTGTTCTTGTTCTTCTTCTTGATGATTGTTGGATGGATATGTGTGTCGTTGTAAGAAAAACATTAATTGTTCCATTGTATCTTGGTTACCATCCTCATCTTCTTCCTCTGCGTGATTTTGTATTTCTACACGAGCTACCATCAATCTGTCAATTTTCTCTCTTAAGTCGCTGCCAAGAAAATTTGATACTGTTCGTCTGCATAGTTAAAATTCAAAATTAAAACATTTTTGAGTGCATATTTGCCATTTTCATTTCAAGATAAAGTAGAGGTTGGAAAGATAAGTAAGCAAGAAAACAACCAAGCTTGTATTACCTTTCAAGTAGTTGACGCATATCTCCATTGTCGGTGCTAAGCACCTCTTGGTATCGTGCCTTTCTACAGTTTTCCCAGTAACTTTGTGGTCGAGAGATGTCACCAATCCAATCATAATTGGTTTCTACATACTCATGGCTGCTGCCCTCTACCTCTTCTGCTATCTCATTCTCATCCCAAAATCCCAAGGAAGAAGTTGGATCTGCACTTTCTTCTAAGTCAATGTTTCCAGCCTCTGAGCTTATTCCTTGTAACGGCTCCTTCGAATTCCGACTCGATTCTTCATTAACATTTTTCCTTGTGTGTGGCAATGTGTTCTTTACCTCGATTGGAATATTGTGCTCCTCGGTGATACTAACTTCCTCATTATTAGTGTGGTCACTAGGCTGAGTTGGGGTTAAAGAATGGTCCAAATGAACAGCGTTTTTCACTATCTCCTGACCAGGACTTCTTGTATTAGTTTCTTGGGTTGTTGCAAGCTGCTCTGTTCCTATTCTAAATTTGTCCCTACATTTGATTTGGGTTCCATGTCATCATAATCCAAATTATAAAATGCCAATGCTGAATTTCCAATCTTAAACAATTTCATATTAGAAATATCTTAAGCGATTAAATGAGTTGCCCCACTTTCATTAAAGTAATAATTTTCAATGAATTAGAAAACAGCATTCTTATTGTTTTCCACATACCATAGAAAACATGCTTCAAACCCTCGAACATATAGATATTACCATCCTTAATCAATGGAAAAATATTATACCTTAGTTGAATGATGGAAGATCCTTGTGGTAGACTGTTGATTTCAGATGATGTTGATGGCGAGCAACGTTTATCTTGAATTGCCGCTTCACGTTGCAGTAATCTCAGTCGAAGCAATGACTGCAAACAAGCATTATATTAAGCCGAAGATATGTGTTTATAAAGAGTAAGCAAGAAATTATTACAAGATTATGTTTAACACAATGAAGTTTCATATAGATAAAAAGTTAAATGCTTTACTTGAATGCGGCCTCTTTGTGTGAATCTGGAAACTGCTCGACGCTCAACCAATGTGTCTAGTTCCCTATGCTTGTCGCGTTGTAATTGCATGAGCAAATCCTTGAATGCTTGTCGTCCTCTGATCCGAGGTGAAATCATAACCTTATGGAGAACTCTATGCTCCACTTTATCCCATAATGGAAGACGATCATGCTCTGACTGTGGCGATCCATGCAAGCTAGACAACCCGTGATCATATTCCCCACTGCTCCAAGAAGAATGTAATTTAATTTGTGTTTGGTTTGCAGATATCAATTTCTGAATTATATCCGCAACTTTAACTCCCTCGCTTTCTCCTACATCTGAGTTTTGGCCTTGTGTTGAAGAAGATGGGTCAGTAGGAGCTGTTATATCCGACTCCCAATCTGCAAACGATTCCTGATTACGTTGAACATCATCATATCTTTCATCAATGGAGTCTCCTACTTCTCCACTTAATGGTTCTTCTACAGCTGAACCATTGTCATTACAAATCACACCAGAAATTGACCCTAAAGATGAGGCTGGAGAACCTGATTTTGTCCTGTTTGATTGGTTTAGCCTCTTCTCCCATATTCGAACGAGGGAAGATGCGCCAAGATTCAAAGAGCCTACAGAACCATCTGATGGAGCTGGAGAAGCGTCTCTCTTAGAACTTGATGCGCTTGATGATCTAGCGGTGGGTGAATTTGATAGTGAAAAGAGCTCAGCTTCCTCGCTTTGTTTTTCAATTGTTGATACCATTTCTCGTGCTTTTTGGGCGCTATCCGATGGAGCTGGAGAAGTAGTGTCTCTCCTAGAACTTGATGCACTTGATAATCTAGCGGTGGGTGAATTCGATAGTGACAAGAGCTCAGCCTCCTCGCTTTGTTTTTCAATTGTTGATACCATTTCTTGTGCTTTTTGAGCGGCCCATCGATCAAGAATTCGTGAATTCTTCAGATTCTCATTGTTTTTTAGATTATTACTTATGAATCGAAAGCTTTGGTGATTCTTGGTATCTCCATTGCCGACCCAAGAATCAACATGATTTTTTTGATTCCTCAAGTTCTCGTCGAAATCGGAGCAACCAGAAGATATTGATATGCAAGAATGGAGATGACCTCTAACCAAGCTCTTGAGGCTTTTCTGGAAAGCCGCATGGATAGTGTTTTCTCTACGTCTGTCATGCCTATTGTGGTCCTTTAGAACACAACCAAATGGGGGAGATGAAGAAACGTCGACTTGCGAGGATGCCATTTTTGTTGGAATCAAGATTCTCAAAATCAATCAAATCGTTTTTAGCACATATAAATCCAAAAGAAGACATAAGAGAATGAATGGGCAAATTGAAAACAAACTCGGGCTCACGATCCTTGCTACCGCAAGATCACTTTTTTCAGAGTTGGAAAATCCCAAAGAAGCACGAAGAGATAGATAGACACATAGAAAGCAGAAATGAGCAGGAGAAGTGGAGAACCAATCGCTCTTGCACAAAAACAAAGGAGTTGTCCAAGGCAAATATAAAATATAAACCACTAAAGAATAGCTCATACTCAATTGCATATACCTATATTTAGAATTCCATGCAAACACGTAGAGATAGAAACAAACCCCCCCACAAAGAGAGAGAGAGAGAGAGAGAGAGAGAGAGAGAGAGAGAGATTGTTGTAAGGATTGAGGCCTAAATTGGAGTTTGACTGTTAGTTTCAACGAAATAAACCAAATTATTAGCCTCGAGAAATTTTTGCTATACACATGGAGCTATTGGAGCAGGCAAAAACAAATGTGGTATTGATAATGAAGTAGTGAAAGAGTTTGGGGGAGAGACGTTGGGTATGAGCGGTCAGGAATGTGGGGTCACAAGCACAATCTATGGTTTGTAGCAGAAAAATAAAAATGCAAGAAAATACTTTAGAGAAAAAAAAAGTAATGTTAAATACAGTCTAAATATATGCAAGTTCCACCCATTCTCTTTAAAAATAAATTGGAGTTCATCATTAAAAAAACATATATATATTTTTTATTTATGAGTCTTAGATATACTCATTTTTTTTTTTAAAGAAGTGCGTGAGACTTACACATTTAAAATTATAAATATCATTAAAAAAAAGGAGAGAAGAGTGTGTATGCACACTAATAGAGATGCTCTCTAATTGGGTTTTGCGAAATTTGATATTTTTTTATATCACAACATGTTAATATTGTCACTACATGGTTTTTGAATAATTTGAATCCGTAAGATTTGGTATTTTACACCCAACTTGAGTACTCAATTGCATATATTGTTTTGTTTAACTAGATAATGATTATATTCCTGATTATATCACTTTAGGGATAATTCTGATCCCTCCACTCCCCCGGGCTCTTGTAATGATATGAACAAACTACAATGATAGGTTTCTTTTTTACAATATTAATTTAAGACTACTGTCATATCTACAAAAAATTATATAAAATAATCTCATAAATTGACTTGATTTTGTCTCGTCTGTAAGGTTTATTTTATAATAAAAATAATTTTACATTATGATAAACTACATTAAATCACATCAATTTATGAGATTATTTTTGTTTTATAGCTGAAGTATTTTTCTTAATTTAAGGAATAATGGGTCTTAATTTGTTAAGGAATGAATTGTGACTTATTAAGGCTCCTAATCACACTTCAACCATCAAGCCATTGGATGAAAATAGGAAAAAACTAAAAAAAATTCTCCCCAATAACCATCTAATCTACAACCACCAACAAACTATTAATTTTGACATATACCGCTTTAAGTTTAAACTACTTGATGAATAAGGAGATGCACAACAGGGAAATCATCTAAAGTGTTCTACTCGAACGACAATAGGGATGAGGTAAGGTCCACATATTGTGTCTTATCTTGTTTTGAAACTTAAAGGAGAGTTTGGACAGAAAACTATAGAGGATCTTATACTAACAAATAATTTCATAAATCTAGGCAAATATATCGGATTGCCTAACTCTAGACTTAATCCTAATTATTTCATGTCCAATATACGAGTATATGTTCTCTTACCAAACTAGGAAGGATAACTTTAGAGATTAAGATTCATTATTGTTCAAATTCTGTGTCTTAAATGGGAGAAAGATGAACCCCTGAAATTGACCTTACTAATGAATAATCACTCCATATGGCCTATTCTTTCTCATTCTAGGTCACTAATTTCAACATGAACTCTAAAGTATTCTCATTCTATGAGAGGGGCTCCATTGTGGATGAGGATGGACCCCATAGCGATAGTCTTGGGTTGTTTGGGTAGGGCGTGGTAGTGAAGGGTTTTCCATATTTTTTCTCCTTCGTTTTTAAATTTTGATTTGTTAAAAAAAAAGTTAATTTTGATGTATATTGTAATTTATGTTTACTTTTTAATTTTTTAAATACAGCACATAACATTATAAAAAGCGTGTCTTTCGTTTTCCCAAACAAAAACTGATCATGAAAGAATGAATTAAAGGTGTCAATAAAAATGTATATTGGCGTATATATCATTTCTCTAAACAAAATAGATGCTATATTTTCTAAACTGAAATTTTGACTTTTTAATTTCAGAAAAGGGAATATAATTTTATAACAATATTTTTTGAAGTCTTAAAAAATGAGAGAGAAAAATTTAAATAAAAATACTATAAAGTTAAAATATAATTAGAATATAATTCTTTAATATAGTTTTTATTTTGAGATTTTGAAATAAGTTAAATTGTTTGCTGTGTTTGTTTGAAAGTTTGAAAAAATTATAATTATTAAATGAAAAAGTTAAAAATTTTGAAATTAAAAAATATTTGCGTTTAAACTTTGAATGGTGTTTGAATAGTGATATGAGATGAGATAAGATAATTTTAGATAAAAATTAAAAAATGAATAAAATATTGTTAAAATATATATATTTTTTTATATTATTATTATTTTGGAATAAATTTGATTTATTTTTGTATCTTATGTCAAAAAAGTTGAGAAAATTATAATAATGAGATATAATAAAATAAGATAAATTAAAATGATTTCTCAATTCAAACCAAACCTAAAACTATTCGCAAAGTCTTGAGAAATAATTTAGCATGAACAAGGAAACAAATGTACTTAACTAAATAAAGTATAAACAAATAAATGTTTTCGTGGAGGTTGTAGTTAGGGGTAAAATAACTATAGGGAGGGATGCAATTTTTAATTTGAGAAAAAAACATTAAAAATAGTAATACTATATATAATTATAAAGTGTGCACACTCGTGCACTTTTTTAAAAAAAATGTAAAATCTATTATATAAAAGGAATAAGTGGGACTCTAAGATTGCATTAATAAGGTGTCAAAAAGATTATTAGTAATGCTACATATATATATATATATATCCAAAATTTATGTACAATATTATATGTTTAGAGTGACAATCTCATTTTATCAATTTTATTTTTTGGTTTATAATTTTGATTCCAAATTTTAAATATTCATTATTTTAATAAGTGAAATTCTAAATACAGTTAGTTTTTTTTAAAAAAATATCGCATAAATACAGACTTACAGTTTACTGTTTTCTATATAAGGAGAAAAAAAAATTAATTGGCCCGGATTCGGGTCAGGATCGAAGTCCAAGTCTAGATCTGGTGCGGACATAGAGATAAGAGACTAATCAAGTGTGGTGCAGAGTCCAGAGACTCCAGACGGTGTGGTGCGGTAAGCGGAGACGAAGCCCGTAGTGTTTGGTGTGAGAGAAAAAGAAAAGGAAAGAGAGAGAAATGGCTTGGAGTGCGACGATGGTTGGAGCGCTGCTAGGGCTGGGCACCCAGATGTACTCCAACGCTCTCCGTAAACTTCCTTACATGCGCCGTGAGTCTCCGATTCCCGCTTGCCATCTCTCTCGCTTCCGTTTTTTTCAATTTGTATCGGTAATCCTGGGGGTTGATGATAATGTTGATGTTTGTGTTTTAGATCCATGGGAACACGTGGTGGGTATGGGACTCGGGGCTGTGTTCGTGAACCAGCTCGTTAAATGGGACGCTCAGCTCCAGGAGGACCTTGACAAGATGCTCGCCAAAGCCAAGGCCGCCAACGAGCGCCGCTACTTTGGTAATTTCTTTCTTTCTTTCTTTTTTTGCTATTTTAGATTTTCTTTCAATTCATTTCCTATGGGTTAAACCCGACGCCGCATAGTCTTACATCACATAATTGAATTGCGGTCACAGGTTCTCGCAAGACAGTGTCTTGCTAGAAAACCCACCATCTAAAATGTTGAGTATGGCTTGTGAATACACGTCTCAGCCTTGTTTCGCTCGACTCTCGCTCGAGCGCGGCTCGAGCGAGACTTCCAGACTTCAGGCAAATCTCAACTCGAGAGTTCGATCGACCCTCGTTCGACCTCTAGATCGAGCGAGGATCAGGCAATGACTTTGCTCGACTGTTGCTCGACCTCCCACTCGAGCGAAGTGTCACGTGTTACTAGGTGTCCGTCTGATGTTGAGCAAGTTTGACCTAGAAGTCCTCGCTCAAGCGAGAGTAAGTTTCGCTCGAGCGAGATCGCATATTATAAATATCGCGAAGTCATTTCGCACGGACTGACGACAAACGAAGCAGCAGCCCTCTGTTTTTGGCCCGAAGAACAGAGCTTCCCTTTAGATCATTTCTTCTCCATTTCTCCACTATATTGAGTGAAATTTGTGAGGATTGAGTGTATACACGTGAGGTGAGTGTTTCATTTTGTAATAATCTTCTGATTCTCTCTCTGTAACCTCTTTTTGATCTAGTGAAACTTTGAAACCAATCCCACAGTAGATGCAAGCTCATTTTGAGCTGAACCACTTAAATCGCTGTGCTCTTTGGTTGTTTACTGTTCTATTTCTTATTATTGCATCCGCTGCAGTTTATTTCATATTCTTGTTGTTTGTTTCATTGGCTTTTTCCCAACAAACTAGTATCAGAGCTTTCAGGCTTTTTGAATATTTGAAGAGATGGCCACAGCAAGATTTGAAATTGAAAAATTTGACGGTCAGAACAATTTCAGCTTATGGCGTCTGAAGATGAAAGCATTGTTGCGCCAGCAGGGGTTATTCAAAGTTTTAGAGGAAATGACGGTTGATTCTCCAGTACTGTCTAAGGAAGATGAATAAAAGGTACATAGTACTATTTTACTGTCATTGTCTAATGGAGTGTTGAGAGAGGTAGCGGAGGAGGAGACCGCTGAGGGTCTCTGGAACAAGCTTGAGAGCTTGTATATTAAGAAGTCTCTCACTAATCGGTTGTATTTGAAACAACGATTATATATGCTCAAAATGACTGAGAGTTCGTCAGTTATTGAACACCTAGATGAGTTTAACAAGATTGTTATGGATCTTAGAAATTGACATCAAGCTTGATGATGAAGATCAAGCTTTAATTGTGTTGTATTCATTATATGCCTCATTTGAGAATTTTGTAAATTCTATACTTTATGGAAGAGATACTATCTCCTTAGCAGATGTGAAGTCAGCTTTGAACTCGAAGGAGTTGAGGAGTAAGTATGATAAGGGTGGTGATGCACAAGCCAGTGGTTTGATTATCAAAGAAACCTCCGACAGAGGAAGATCCAGTGAGAAGGGTTCAGAGAAAGGTAGAGGAAAGTCCTGGGGGAAATTAAAGTCCAAGTCCAACAAGAAAAATGTAAAATGCTATTACTGTCAGAAGTTTGGACACTATAAGAGTGAGTGTACGAAGCTGAAGAAGAAGGAGGAATCTACGAGTTCCTCTATTGCCATCAGTGCTTTCGATGAATCTGATGGCTCTAATGTGGTTCTTGCAATCAGTGATTCGAATAGTCGGTTCAGTGACAAGTGGGTTATGGACTTAGCTTGCACTTTCCATATGTATCCCAGAAGGGACTGGTTCATGTCTTATGAACCAGTCAACAGTGGTTCTGTTTTGTTGGGGAACGACACAATTTGCAAGATTGCCGGAATGGGTTTTGTGAAGATCAAGATATTTGATGGGATAGTTAGGACATTGACTAATGTCCGGCACATTCCAGACTTGAAAAAGAATCTTATCTCCAATGGGGGCCCTTGATTCTTTGGGTTTGAAGTACACAAGACAATGTGGAGTTCTGAAGGTCAGCAAAGGCTCCATGATTATTGTGAAGAGAGACCTGAAAAATGGTCTATATTTCCTCCTGGGCAGTATTGTCAGCGGTGAAGCTGCAGTTTCAGTATCTGATCAGTCAGAGTTAGATATTACTTGTCTATGGCACATGAGATTGGACTATATGAGTGAGAAGGGGATGTCTATGCTCAGTAAGCAAGGGTTGGTAGAGAATCAGAATTTGGGCAAACTAGACCTGTGCGAGCACTGTGTATTTGGCAAGCAGAGCAGAGTTCAGTTTGCAACAGGGGTCCACAGAACAAAAGGTACAGTGGACTACATTCATTCCGACCTTTGGGGTCCGTCTTCAGTTTCATCGAAAGGTTGAGCTAATTACTTGCTTACATTTATTGATGATTACTCACGGAAAGTGTGGATTTATTTTTTAAAACAAAAAAGTGATGTCTTCAAGAACTTCAAGCAGTGGAAAGTTCTGATAGAGAATCAGACCGATAAGAAGGTTAAACGACTTCGGACTGACTACGGGATTAAATTTTGCAACAGTGACTTTGATGAGTTATGCAAGAATGAAGGAATTGTCAGACACCGTATAGTCAGGTACACTCCACAGCAAAATGAAGTGGCTGAACGGATGAACTGAACCCTCCTAGAACGAGCACGTAGTATGCTCTCCAATTTCGGGCTGTCTAAGGACTTTTGGGCGGAAGCAGTCAATACAGTCTGTTTTCTGGTGAACTGCTCTCCAGCCACAGTTATTGGGTTGAAGACACCTAATCAGGTATGGTCTGATGAACCTACTGATTATTTGAACTTGAAGATATTTGGTTGTCTTGCTTACTTTCATGTGAATGATGGTAAGTTAGAACCTAGGGCAAAAAAGTGTATATTCATGGGATATGCTTTTGGGGTGAAGGGATATAGATTGTGGTGTATTGATCCCAAGTCACCCAAGTTTGTGATAAGCAGAGATGTAGTATTTGATGAAAAATCTATGCTTAATCTGAGAAATCAGATTCCCGAGTCTACAGGGAAGAAAGTGGAGTTGCAGGCTTCACATGAGACACCACCTGAGACTTAGGATCATGTTATAGCTGATGAGCATGATTCTGAATCAGAGACTGAGACACCAGTTGAGGAGCAATACAGTATAGCTATTGGTAGACAGAGGAGGCAGATCAGACCACCTCAGAGATATGCTCATGCAGACATGGTTAGTTATGTATTCGCTACAGCAGAAGAAATTGTTGGACAGGAGCTTTCTAGTTACTCAGAGGCTGTGAAGAGTACTGAGTCTGCACAGTGGTGTTCAGCGATGACTGAAGAGATTGAGTCTCTTCACAAGAACCAAACTTGAGATTTGGTTGAGTTACCAACGAAGACCAGAGTTGTGGGCTGCAAGTAGGTTTTCAAGAGAAAAGAGGGAATTCAGTCTGATGCAAGATACAAAACTCGTTTAGTTGCTAAAGGCTACAGTCAGAGAGAGGGGGTCGACTTCAATGAAGTGTTCTCTCCAGTGGTAAAACATAGCTCAATCAGAGTTTTACTAGCCATCACGGTTTTGTATGATCTGGAGTTTCAGCAGCTTGATGTGAAGATAGCGTTCTTACATGGTGAGCTTGAAGAGACTATCTATATGCGTCAGCCAGAAGGATTCACAGTTGAAGGTAAAGAAGACCGTGTATGCAGACTGAAGAGGTCTTTGTATGGGTTGAAGCAGTCGCCTAGACAATGCTATAAACGTTTTGATTTGTTTATGATTGATCATGGTTATCTGAGAAGTAATTATGATTGTTGTGTGTATCATAAACAATTGCCTGATAAGTCTTTCATTCACTTATTACTTTATGTTGATGACATGCTTATAGCTGCTAAAAGCATGGTTGATGTTGATTTGTTGAAAACTCAACTTAAAAATGAGTTTGAGATGAAAGATTTAGGTGATGCTAGGAAAATATTAGGGATGGAAACCCATAGGGATAGGAAAGCTGGGAAGTTATACTTGTCCCAGAGAAAGTATATAGAGAAGGTTCTAGACAGGTTTGGAATGTCTAACTCCAAACCTGTCAGTACGCCGCTGACATTGCATTTTAAACTTTCAGCTTCCCTATCTCTCCAGACAGATGAGGATGAACAGTCCATGGCAAATGTTCCTTACTCTAATGCTGTAGGTAGCATTATGTATGCCATGGTGTGTACCCGTCCAGATATTTCACAGGCAGTGAGTGTGATTAGCAGATATATGACTAAACCTGGTAGAACTCACTGGCAGGCAGTGAAATGGATTTTGAGGTACTTGAAGGGAACCTCGCATGTGGGCTTGATATTTAATAGAGATGTAGATCTCAGTTCTGTTGTTGTTGGTTTTGTTGATTCTGACTATACTGGGGATTTATACAAGAGAAGATCATTGATAGACTATATTTTCACATTGTGTGATTCTGCTATTAGTTGGAAAGCAACATTTCAATCAACTGTTGCTTTATCAACTACAGAGGTAGAATACATGGCAGCAGCTGAGGCTGTTAAGGAGGCCATTTGGGTGAAGGGGCTGATCAGTGACTTGGGTTTTCAGCAGACAGAGATGACAGTGTTTTGTGACAGCCAGAGTGCTATACATTTGACTAAAAATCAAATGTATCATGAGAGGACGAAGCACATTGATGTCAGGTATCATTTTATCAGAGAAGTAGTTGTAGATGGTACAGTTAGTATTCAAAAGATTGCTACTTCAGAGAATCTAGCAGATATAATGACCAAGCCAGTTGCAGTATACAAGTTCAAATTTTGTTTGGATTTGATAGGGGTTCGGGATTTCCAGGTTCCTTAGGGAACTCAGATGGGGTTGGTCTTCAGATGCTGCATTTTGCATTCTTGGGTTGATCTGGATTTTTATGAGGCCTTTTAGGTATTCAAGCCAAGGTGGAGATTTGTTGAGTATGGCTTGTGAATACACGCCTCAGCCCTGTTTCGCTCGACCCTCGCTCGAGCGTGGCTCGAGCGAGACTTCCAGACTTCAGGCAGACCTCAACCAGAGAGTTCGATCGACCCTCGCTCGACCTGGATCAGGCAGCGACTGTCGCTCGACCTCCCACTCGAGCGAAGTGCCACGTGTTACCAGGTGTCCGTTTGATGTTGAGCGAGTTTGACTTAGAAGTCCTCGCTTTAGCGAGAGTAAGTTTCACTCGAGCGAGATCGCATATTATAAATATCGCGAAGTCATTTCGCGCGGACTGACGACGAACGAAGCAGCAGCCTTTTGTTTTTGGCCCGAAGAACAGAGCTCCCCCTTAGATCATTTCTTCTTCTATTTCTCCACTATATTGAGTAAAATTTGTGAGGATTGAGTGTATACACGTGAGGTGAGTATTTCCTTTTGTAAGAATCTTCTGATTCTCTCTCTGTAACCTCTTTTTGATCTAGTGAAGTTTTGAAACCAACCCCACAGTAGATGTAAGCTCATTTTGAACTGAACCACTTAAATCGTTGTGTTCTTTGATTGTTTATTGTTTTATTTCTTATTGTTGCATCCGCTGCAGTTTATTTCATATTCTTGTTGTTTGTTTCATTGTCTTTTACCCAACATAAAGCGCCTTTTTATTACTGGGCTTTCTGATAATGTTTCTGTCACATTTAACATGTTTCGGATGGTGTTTTTATTTGGGGAAAAAAATATAAGTTTTTTTAGGGGGAATCATGCCGACTTAATAGCTGCAAGTTTCAGCATTCCAATTAGTCCCAGTTTGATTCACCTACTGTGAGAAATGTTTTAACTATGATTTGGTAGTGTTCTAATTTTAAATAGAATGCCTATGTTTCAATATTATTTTTTAGGTAGATATGGTTTGTTCTAGCAGATAAAATTTTGGTTGTGTTTCAGATTCTTTCCATATTGACTACTGTCTAGCAGTGTTTGATTCATTGTGCTATAGAAGGTTTAATGAACCTGTGTTTGAGAGTTATCTTCAAATTCACTCTTGTTCTGCTCCCAAGTGTTTTGAAGTAATCTTCAAATTCATCTACTTTTTTTAGCAACTCCAGAATCACTTCTGGTGTTAGTGGTGATGGTACTTTTGAGTTTTCTAAGAAGTTATACATATTTTTATGTCGATCACTAGAGTGTGCTGTGTTTTTCTTTTTTGTTTTTTTATCAAGAAAAAAAAGATACAAGTGATGTTTATACCTGCTTCAGTGGTCCTTGGACCAAATGGTGTCACCCGCTCCTTGAGTAAGAGGTGGAGCGTGAGGTTATGGCATTCATGGCCTAACTCTATTCTTTTAATATGAAATGCATATTACTTTTGGCACTCTTCTGGTACATTGCAACATTCGTATGTATTCAATTTTCCATATTATACTCCATAATTATCATGCACTTTCCCTTTGACACTCTTCCATGGCCTTAAAACAATTTGTCGTTTTGATTTTCATTTTAGACTTGTAGATCAATATGATGCCCAAAAGTTCTTGCTTGGATTGTGCTAACCCATGATCTCAAACCTACATCGGGTAATGTTTGCTAATAAACATACAAAGGCCCTAGAAGTTTACTTGCTTTTAGGTATTCCAATAGAACATAACAAGTATGAGAGACTTGGGGCAGAGTGTAAACTCATAACTGCTTTTATGTCCTATCAATTTAATGCTTTCATCTCTTAATTTCCTAAAATAGGTCGTCTTCTGGAAACTTGAAATGTCTCTAGAAATTACTATCCACCCTATAAAACATAACAGTTTCAATCATGAGTTACTTATATAAAAAAAAACATAACTGTTTCAATCACTGGGAAGTTCAATTGTTGTCTGTTTCATTGGGTACACCTACTATAGTGTAGATTCTGGACATTTTATGGTCCAACAATGTGATTTATAAAATGTTTTAGTTAAGAAAACAATGATGAAAGTGTGTCTGTAAATCTGTAGCACCCCTCCTCCTCTCTGTCTTTTGTAACTTCTTTATTTATCTTGTGATTTTTGTTGTCAATTTCAGATGAAGATGATGATTAGCTTGCCTTTCCATGGATGTGGCGTCTTAAGTCAAGGCATTCTTGTTAACAGAAGTTGAGGGTCTCCAAGCTGTGTGTTTACTTTCCAAATGGTGCTCTGTTTTAAGGCTGAGAGAACTCTTCCAAGTCAATTTACTTTTTGCTATGCAAAATATTTGAGAAATTCTTGCAAACTGGCTAATGCAAAATCTTCATCAATAATGGCATCAATTGATCTATACTTTTTCAAGGAAAATTATTTTGTAAACCAAGTCTTGTGATGCCACTTAAAGATTTCAATGGAAAGTTTCGAATTTAAATCTCAGGCATAGATTGAGAGTGAAGAATGATTAGTGTTGGGGATTTTATGAAATTCTTATAAAATTGTTATACATCAGGGTTTCCATATGCCAGGCATCTACCAGTCAATGATGAAACTTTTGTGTAGCAAGTGCTAAGTGCATCATCTGTTTTTTGTTCTGATTTATCAATTCACTAATTTTGGTTTTGACGCTGAGCCGAATGGACGGTGCTCACCTATTAGGAATATTCTCTAATGGTTAGTTTCAACATTGTCAACTGAACATTAGATGGAATTCTACACTTTCATGTTAGCAACGGTTGACCACTTCCCAGATATATATATATATATATATATATATATATATATATATATATATATGGCAGAGTGGAACTCATAATTTTTATGTAGCATTTGACAAAGAGAGGTGTTTTAGCCACAAAAGATCGGCAAATTTACAAGTTAGTGTGATTTGATGTAGCACTTTAAATTGTAAGCTACTTTTGTTATAAATTAAATTTAATGTATCATATAAAGTTATGGCAGTTTGTGGATTTATATTTGTAGAATCTTTTTGTGGTTATAACGCTTCTCTTTGACAAATATGTGATGCAATAATTTGGAAAGAAAAAAAAAATCTATTTGTAATCATGTACATTGACATACTCGTGGAAATCTGCCATGTCAACCAACTACTTAAAAGTGGACGGATTGTCACAAAATTATGTTAAGCCAATAAAGAATGTTGGACCTCTACATTTATATTTCCAATTTTCTCAAACCACCAATCTTAAAGAGTGCTAGATTGATATTCATGTAGGCAATGTACATGCGCAAGCTGGTCTAATTTCCTCAATCCACTAATAAAATTATACGCAAGGATCTGTATTCATCTTTCCAAAGTCCACGTTCCTATTGTTGAACACATGTAGAAGGAGATCGCATGCTTGCCGGGAAGATGGCCTTTCTTGTGGGCTAGTTTTAGTGCACTGAAGGGCTAATTCAAGCACTTGGAAAGCTGCACATTCTTCACCAGGCAGGAGTGGTTTCAGTGCAGGATCGATCAATTCCTCACGTTCAGAATCTTGCATCTCAATCTGTGTCTCCACCCATCTCACCATGTCCATTTCCACACCAAAAAATGCACCATCTGTTGGCATCTTTCCACTCACAAGCTCCATGAGCGCAATTCCCATGCTATAAACGTCACTCTTTTCTGTTGCCTTCAATGAATATGCATACTCTGAAATACACAGCAAATGTTTCTTTTTAGGATCATCTCCGAGTAAAGTGAAAAGAGAACTGCTATAGATAAAAAAAAGATTACCTGGTGCTATGTAGCCGTAGGACCCGGCAAACCATGTGTTTGATTCTGTGTTAGAATCAAAATCCTCTACAAGTGCTTTTGCCAGCCCGAAGTCGCCCAAATGTGCCTCCATGTTGGAATCCAGCAAGATATTGCTTGGTTTGATGTCCCTGTGAATAATCTTTGGCACACAATCATGGTGAAGATATTCCACTCCTTGAGCTAATCCCATCGCAATCCTTAACCTTGCCTCCCAATCGAGGATAGTTTTCTTCTTGCTATTCAGCGGTTGTCCATGAAGCCAATCCCATACACTTCCATTAGCCATGTACTCGTATATCAGCAGATTCAAACCTGCTCCTTCATTGCTGCAGCAACCCATCAACTTCACTAGATGCCTGTGCCTTATCCTCCCAAGAGTCTTCAACTCTCTTGTAAAACTTTTATTTAGTAGAAGATCATCTTTCCTCAGTATCTTCTTTACTGCTACTGTTTCTCCCGAGGACAATTCGGCTTTGTAAATCTTTCCAGAACCTCCGGACCCGATGATGAACTCATCGCTTAGATTGTTCGTGGCTTCCATGATTTCATCCCATCTGAAATCTCTCCTTCCTCCACCATTTTGGAAGAGTAGTCTTCTCTGTACTTGGGAAGAACTTGATGAATATGTACATTTCACTTCATTGGATTTTTTGAATTCTCGTTTGTGTTTCAGAAAGAGGGAGATCCCAAGTAGCAATATGCCAATTGCAGCCAGAGTCGATATTGCAGAAATGACCACCACTGATGCTTCACTTAAGCCTGATTGCCGGTTACTAAAATCACCATTGCAGGAACCAAGAGGGCTTCCACAAAGTTGTATATTTCCTTGGAATGCCTCGGCTGGCCAGTTTGAGAATTGCTTGTCCAATTTTCCCTGGAGATTGTTATAAGAGAGATTGAGCTTTCCCAAACTGCTCATGTCCCCGACTTTGGAAGGGACTTCTCCGGCAAGTTGATTGTGAGAAAGATCGAGTGCTTCGAGTTTCGAAAGCGTTGCAATTGAAGGTGGAATGTGGCCAGTGAGATTATTGAAACTGAGGTCTAGAATGGTTTGAAGATTCTGGAGCTGAGCAAGCTCAATTGGGATTTCACCACTAAAGCTGTTGTGTGAAAGCCGAAGTTCATACAGCTTGCCTAGAATCCCTATGGCCGGAGGTATTGGCCCAGAAAACTGGTTCCCGTCAAGGTTGAGATTAGTAAGTGATTCAAGGTTACCAATTTCAGAAGGGAGAGTTCCATTGAGGGAATTGTCATTCAGATAAAGAGCAAGCAGTTTAGAGCAGTTGAAAACTTCTCGAGGAAGAGGCCCAAGAAATAAATTGGAAGAGAGGATCAGCTTCTCCAACAGATGCAAACTTCCAAGCCATGAAGGTATTGGTCCAGAAAGAAGGTTATTGTTCATGTCAATATATGCAAGCTTCTTGCACAATGAAAGCTCAGATGGTATTCCTCCAGTTAGTAAATTTCCAGAGAAGTCTAACAATGAAAGCTCGTGGACTTTTCCCAAAGTCAATGGAATCTTCCCAGTAAACTGGTTGTTACTTATTACGAGCCTCTGAAGGAAGGGTGAATTTCCCAGTTGGGGAGGAATCTCATGGTCGAACACATTATGTGCAACATCAAAAGAAAGAAAAGAACTTGAACTACACAATGCATAAATGCTACCATTCAATCTGTTTTTCGACAGATTCACTCTGGTCAGATTTGCTACATTAATCAGTGTATCGGGGAGATTACCTTCAAGTGAGTTGTTGTAAAGCATGAGCTGTTCAAGTGCTCGAAGAAATCCAAACGTCACAGGAATGCCACCAGTAAGATTGTTGTCGGCCAGGTCCAAAATAGTCAGTTGATGACAGTTACCCAAGGTGGCTGGAATTTCACCTACAAGTTCGTTCTCCCTTAGATGAAGAAAATTCAGCTGCTTGAGCCTCCCAATGGTGATGGGAATTTCCCCACTGAAATGGTTTCCGTAAAAATCAATCATTTGCAAGTTTGAACAATTCCCAATCTCCAAAGGTATCTCCCCAGACAACCGATTGTCGTAAAGATACAAAATTTCAAGCTGCCCAAGCAAACCAACCTCTTTGGGCAGAGTTCCATGCAAGTTGTTATGATAAAGTGCCAGTGTCTTAAGGTTGCTCAGGTTCCCAATGAATGGAGAAATTGAACCCACCAAACTGTTGTTGTGGAGCAAGAGATCAGTTAGAGTAAGCAGACCGTAAATTTGATCTGGGATTGTGCCATTGAGCGCGTTGCTGGACAAATCTAGTTGTTTTAGAGATGGACATTGGCTCAATTCCAATGGGATTTCGCCGAAATTTGAGTCTCTGATAGCATCAAGAGCTCCAGATTGGTTGTGTTGGAACATATATTTCTTGGTAGCGAACCAGACAGACTGTTATTTGATAAAACCAAGGTTGTTAGCATAACCATGTTTCCTAATTCTTCCGGAATGCCTCCACTGAGCTTGTTCATTGAGAAGTCGAGAGTTTGAAGATTGCCCAACTGAGCTAGAGACTTTGGGATTGGACCCTCAAGCTTGTTCCCCATGAGATTCATGTAGTCGAGTTGGGACAGTTCACCGAGTTCGCTCGGTATCTCACCCGAGAGACTATTGTTGGCCAGGTTAAGAAGCTGAAGATTCTTGAGACGACCCAAATCATTTGGAATTGACCCATTGAGACTGTTGAGAGCAGCAGTGAAGATCGTGAGGCTCGAGCAGTTTCCCAGCTCGGCAGGAATCGGACCCTCGAGTTGGTTCCGTTGGAGAATCAGATTCTCGAGTTGGCCGAGTTGTCCGAGTTCTGTGGGTATTGGACCCGAGAGAGCACATGAAGCCAAGCCAAGGATGACTAAATCGACAAGTTTGCCAAATGAGGAGGGAATCGGGCCAGTGAGTCCATTGTCCCCGAGACGAATGACTCGGAGACTCGTCAGTGAGCCGAGCTGAGTTGGGATGGAGCCAGTGAGCTGGTTGGAGAAAAGAAGCAAACTTTGCAAGAAAGAAAGGTCAGAGAGATTAGGTGGAATGGGACCCGAGAGGCGGTTAGAGGAAAGATTAAGTTGGAGCAGGTTTTGCAAAAGACCGATGGAGGGTGATATTGAACCGGCGAGTGACGAACTAGAAAGGTTTAGACCCACAATTTGAACCGAGTCATCCACCGAGTCCAAGCCACAAGAAACCCCACTCCATGTACAAAAATTTGGGTTGCTTTCAGACCAATCATGCAAAACTGTTTCTGGGTCATCCACAAATGATTTCTTCACCTCCAAAAGCACCGCCAAAGTTGAGTTGCTATCAAGCTTGTCCATGCACAAGACAACCCAAGTACCAGATGTAAAACACATGAAAAGAACAACAACAACCGACAGATATCGTCCTAACGTAGCCATTTGAACGAGAATATAAGTCTGGAGAAGTAAAGAAGCTCAGAACAGAGAGCTTTGAAGGAGAAGAAGATGGCTTACGACTATATATATAGAAAGCTGGACCCTATTTGTTTGAAGTTGGCTTATTGCATGAGTGGCAGATCGAGCTCAATTAATTTGGTCTGCTAGCGATTAAAGACAAACATGAACTCTATACATTTCTGGTGCTATATATGGTGGCAAAAGGGGAAGGTGGCGGTGACAGGATTGGATTATTGTTATTGGGTTGAGAGAGAAGACGCGTTGAAAAGATCAAGGGATGGAGAGTTGGGAGCTGGGACTGCATGAGGGCTATTTCTATGTTTCTTGAATTGTGGACGCAGGTTTATTGATGGCTGCATGCGCTGGAAATCGGTATTCTCAGGATATTTAAGTGGCCTTAAAATGGGTGAAATAACAAGAGATAAGAGCATAGCTATGAATGAGAGCACAAGTCTGTCTGTCAACAGCAACAATCGACATTAATGAGAGCATAACTTCTCCTCTGCTATCTAGAGAGAGAAAAACTTAAATATGTGAAGGTCAAACTGGGTCAGAAAAAGAACATAAAAATAATTGGAACATCTTCAAGAAATGCAAGATGATCAGATATCAATGACCGATAGAAAACAGAGAGCCTGTTTACATTAGATATGAAGTAATGAAGATATAATACGGGTTACATTGTGGAAGATACAGTGGTTGGGTGACCGACAAGAGGTTGATATTCATGGATTTGCTTGAGATAGTGTGTTAGCTCAAAAATAACATAGACCCTCTTAATAAGAAGAGAGGTGTTATATATACAAATAGAATAGTGCTTAAAAATAAATTAATTACAAAGTTGATATAGTTTTATGTTATTCATTATATCAGTTTTAAAATAAAGATAATTTTATAATTTGATGTATTGCATTAACTCACACCAATTTATATTTTTATTTTGTATCATCTTATCATCTCTTTATAGCTAAAATATTTCTCTTACAATAAAGGAAGAAAAAGTGAGCCGTTGAGTTTCCATTTTGCAGTTTAGAAAATATTGTAGTTTGCATGGAGCTCTTAATTACAAAGTCAATGGAGTCCCCCACAAAGCTTTGTCATTCCCCACGTATGCACAAAACCTTCCAAACTCCCAACTTACTCTTTTAAATAGTGTTGTTTCAAGCTTTTTTTGTAGTACAGTCTTTTTGGGTATAGTATTGGGTTAAGTTATGCTACCAAATCCTGGTGTTGTTTTGTGCCCTTGAACTGTTTGATTGGTTGCATGCAATCCTATTGCCTACTCCAAATTGCAATAGCTTTCCGTTTTGCCCACTCAATTATGGAATTCTCTGCCATTAAATAAGTTCCTTACTGTTTCTTCTACTCTTTCCTTGCTTTGTGCTAGCAAATCCAACCTACTTCAACAGATAATGATGATCAGGATAACTCAGTAAATCGTGTATTTCATTCGAAAAGCATTATAAGTCATCAATAGTAATCATCTCATTATATATATATATATATATATTTTTTTTCAAAAAAGAAATGAAAATGAAGAGTATTTTTTAATATATGATCAAGAGACAAGAGTACTGTGTTTGGCTGGCAAAATAATATTTTTCAACTTTATCTCGGCCTACTTTTTTACATTTTCTTGCTTGAGACGTTTATATATATATATATATATATATATATATATATAAATTATAGCCATGATTTGATCTCTTTCCAACCATAATAGGCTGCTCAACATTAGTATTTGATTACTGTTATATTTATAAAAAAAAAAAATAATAATAACTTTATAAACTAATTACTTTTAATGTGATTTACTATATTATAAAATTATTTTTATTATAAAATAAATATAACTAATTAGATAAAATTATGTCAATTTAAAAAAAAAATTATATAATTTTTTTATAATTAAAATATTTCCTTTGAATATATATTATATATATTTGACACTTTCTTCCTAGGGTTGACGGCTCAATTAAAAGCAATCATGATGACTCAATTAAGCTGACAAATACCAATTTGCCAACAATTACTGACCTTCTTTGTCTCACTCATAGCATGTTCCTCTGTTCCGATCTCTTATCTGTTTCCACCTAAAATAATCCACACTTAAGTACCGCAATTAATTTGAACGGCTAACCCCTATTCATAGGCTATAAATATAAATATATATATATATATATATATAGAAACTCAAATAGAGAGAGAAAGAGAGAGGAGGGGAGCAGAGAGATGGAGAAGCATATCCATGCATGGCTTTCTACATTCTTTTACACATACTAGATCTTCTAAGAGAAGGATCCGCTTGTAGCTAAGAAATTCCCATAAAGAATTTTCTAAAGTGTGTTTTATAATATTTATTATTCTATGTTATGAGATTATTTATTATTTTGTATACATATAAACACGTAGTACAATACAGTAAATATACTGAAGTATGGCTTAATATATATGTCTATCTCCATAATTTTATATTCTAAAATTATGAGAAATACTCAAATTAATTTTAGTCCACTCTTCTGTCACTATTGACTATTGTCTGGTCGGAGATGGGTCCAGATTCCTTTGCCACAGCATAATATGGTACAAAATGACAAAATGAAAGCATTTTTACACGTAGAAGGCATATCTGATGATCAAGGCCCTATACCCTGTTCATATTATGGTACTATAAAAGTTATGCCCGTGACACTTCAAAGATTATATTGTAACAAAAATTAAATTAGAATGTTCAATATATTATATATATAGAATTTCAACTAAATGATAAGAACAAGGTAGCAACGTCCAAGATTCCCATGAAGAATTAATTTAACCCATAAACAATTATGCATGTAATAATGCAGTGGATCGAATCTTATGAGATGGGGGCAATTGGAGGAATTATTGCTTTGGCTTGGATATTTAAAAATTAATATGACATTAATATTGATTAAAACTTTGAATGATGCTTTGTCCAAGAGAATGAGACAAAGATAATGACGATATTTAAAAGACTTTGGACCATCAATCAACTCAAAAAATCCTTCACAATTAGACAGATATTGATATGAGATTGAATAAATCCAATTAGCTAGCTAGAGAGATCAATTAAAATAAGATCATCTTCTTCCTCAATTAGTTCATTTTGTGTTGTCGATACCCTACCCTCCGCGTGGTTCAACATGATCTTAAATCTATTCAATGTAATTACAAACCTTAATTAATGAGGCCTGGATTTAGGGGTTATTACAAAAAATTGTATATTCGTAGTCAGTTATTATCTGTCAAATCAATTATTTTCTATCAAAATTAATGAATTTATTTTTGTCGTAAATAATCATTATCATCATAAATAATTTATCATAAATATATATATATATATATATATTTTTTGTAGTGAGTGAGGAGAGAGCTTTAATTTTTGAGGAAGAAGATCTTGTGATCGACGTCCATAATTTAAAATAATTAAGTTAAGTACTTTAAGAGAAATTGAAAAGTCAATAAAAATAAAAATAATAATTAGAAGATAACCAACAAAAAATTCTCAATTTCTTAGAAGATAACTTTTTCATCCAAACTAATAATTAAACTCACGTTAATTAGTTATTAATTAATACGTAGATATATCACACTTATTATGGGATTTATTAAAATTATATTAATTTTTTATATATGATAATTGATGCGAAAAACTTACATCCTTGTTTTTTTCCGTTAATTTCTCTATTAATTATCCGGGACCAGTGCTATGGCTTTTTCCAATCATATACAGCCCCCAATCTTGTCTCATGACTAGACCTGTACTGCTAACACATGCACAAAATCCTGACCTTCTCTCGTATCGTATGGGCAGCCACCTTCTGCAGGATCATCGATGTGCATAGCGCGGCTGACCACCATTATTGATTAATATTGGAATGTCAAACCTTCTTCAGAATCATTTATGTTATGAAACTTAAAGAAAAGAGCTACTATTGCAAAAGAGAAATAAGAAATTCTCTCTAAAACTCTTAAGAACTGAAACTTTCTTTCTCTCTCTATTTTTTCTTATGAATTTCATTACAACTGAAGCCCCTATTTATAGGCTTTGAAATTACTATGCAAGTTACTATGCAAGTCACTATGCAAGTCACTATGCAGAATTTAAAATAATAGTGGTGGGGTCATTCACATAATTTAGTGGTGGGACAGGGGCGGCTGATAAATTTCGTTCGTTCATTTCACTCCCCCTTGAATGACCGCCAATAAGGAATCTGCCTCGTTAAAACCTTGCCAAGTAAAAACCCAGTGGGAAGAAAAACCAATGGCGAAGGAAAAAGAGTACAGTCTTCTTATGTATCCACAAGTGCTTTAAGATTGCCTCATTAAAACCTTGCAGAGGAAAACCCAGTGGGACAAAACCTCAGCGAAGGAAAAAGAGTACAATCAGCACATTTACTCCCCCTGAAAAGTGCATGACAAAAGATCTTTGAGTCTTCGCATTCCAATGTTATGCACAATCTTCTTGAATGTGGAAGTTGGTAACGCCTTTGTGAATAAATCTGCCAGATTATCACTAGATCGTATCTGCTTGACATCAATTTCACCTTTTTCTTGAAGTTCATGAGTATAAAAGAATTTCGGTGAAATATGTTTGGTTCTGTCACCTTTGATATATCCTCCTCTGATTTGAGTGATACAAGCAGTATTATCTTCATATAAGATTGTTGGGCTATTATCGATCATGGGAAGTCCACACTTTTCCTGGATATGTTGAATAACTGATCTCAACCAAATACACTCTCGACTTGCTTCATGAATAGCAATGATTTCTGAGTGATTTGAAGAAGTAGCAGATAGTGTCTGCTTAACAGATCTCCATGATATGGCAGTATCTCCATAAGTAAATAAATATCCAGTTTGAGATCTACCTCTGTGTGGGTCTGAAAGATAACCTGCATCTGCATACCCAATCAATTCTGGACTTGAACCATGTTGATAAAATAATCCCATATCAACCGTACCATGAAGGTAACGAAGGACATGTTTAATGCCATTCCAATGCCTTCGAGTTGGTGCAGAACTATATCTTGTCAGTAGATTAACTGAGAATGTAATATCTGGTCGAGTGCAATTTGCAAGATACATCAAAGCTCCAATTGCACTGAGATATGGTACTTCAGGACCAAGAATTTCTTCATCGTCATCACAAGGACGGAATGGATCTTTCTTCACATCAAGTGTTCGAACAATCATTGGAGTACTCAGGGGATGAGATTTGTCCATATAAAAATGCTTTAGGACTTTCTCAGTATACATGGACTGATGAATAAAAATTCCATTTGGCAAGTGCTCAAGCTGCAGGCCGAGACAAAGTTTTGTTTTGCCAAGATCTTTCATTTCAAATTCATTCTTTAAATATATAGCGGTTTTTGAGATCTCTTCAGGAGTTCCCACAATATTTAAATCATCAACATAAACCGCAATAATGACAAATCCGGATTCTGATTTCTTAATAAAAACACATGGGCATATAAGATTATTCTCAAATCCTTCTTTCAATAGATATTCGCTTAAGCGATTATACCACATGCGTCCGGATTGCTTCAACCCATATAAAGATCTTTGTAGTCTGATTGAGTACATATTTCTAGATGTACTTGTAGATGCTTCAGGCATCTTATATCCTTCAGGGATTTTCATATATATGTCATGGTCTAAGGATCCATATAAATATGCAGTGACCACATCCATCAACCGCATTTCTAATCCTTTTGTAACAACCAGACTAATCAAAAATCTAAATGTGATTGCATCCATAACGGGAGAGTATGTTTCTTCATAATCAATCCCGGGTTTCTGCAGGAAACCTTGTGCGACAAGCCGTGCTTTGTATCGCACAATTTCATTTTTCTCATTACGTTTTCGTACAAATACCCACTTATATCCAACAGGCATTACACCCTTTGGTGTTTGGACAACAGGTCCAAATACTTCTCGTTTTGCTAGCGAATTTAATTCAGCTTCAATAGCTGTTTTCCATTTTGGCCAATCATTTCTTCGTCGACATTCTTCGACGCTTTTTGGCTCACTTTCTTCATTACTTCTGGTAATATCAAGGGCCATTTTATATGAAAATATGTTGTCGACAACAATTTTATTTCTATCCAGAATTTCTCCAGTTTTCATGAAATGTATTGAGATCTCATTATTTTCAGGTACCTGTTCCTCTTCAGGGGAAAACATTTCATGACACACCTCTTCAGGAGGTCCCTTTTTAGGAGATTTATACTCTTCAAGAGTTTCCTCTTCAGGAGGTTCTGGAATAGAAGATTTAAGCTCTTTAGGAGCACCAATTATATTTGTGGCCTGTATTGTGGGTACGTGTTCTTCAGGAACACCAAATTCATTTTGTATTCTTTTCCTTCTAGGAATTTTGTCTTTTTGCACCAATAGGTCTTCCACGCTTCAGGCGTATTTTAGATTCACCTATTGCTGCTTTGACAATTTGTCCTTCAGGGACTTCAATCCTTGCTGGAGTATTAACAGCAGGAATATAAGATTTTACTACACCTTTAGTGTCAGTAAATACATCCGGTAACTGATTTGCAACATTTTGCAAATGAATAATCCTTTGAACTTCCCGTTTACATTCATTTGTAGGAGGATCAAAATGAGACAGGGTCTTATTATCCCAAGTAATATCTTGTCGTGCTTCAGGCACCGACTTTTCTTTACCCATTAACGGAAAATTTGATTCGTCAAAATGACAATCCTCAAAACGTGCTTTAAACATATCCCCTGTAAGGGGTTCAAGGTATCTAATAATGGATGGAGAATCAAAACCAACATATATCCCAAGTCTACGTTGAGGGCCCATTTTTGTACGTTGTGGAGGTGCAATTGGAACATATACAGCACATCCAAAAGTACGAAGATGAGAAATATTTGGTTGTTGACCAAATGCAAGCTGTAATGGAGAATATTTATGATATGCAGATGGTCTAATGCGAATTAGAGATGCTGCATGAAGTATAGCATGTCCCCAAACAGAAATAGGTAGTCTTGATTTCATAAGTAAAGGTCTAGCGATTAGTTGAAGCCTTTTGATCAAAGACTCAGCTAAACCGTTTTGTGTATGTGTATGGGCAACAGGATGTTCAACATCTATTCCTATTGACATGCAATAATCATCAAAAACTTGAGATGAAAATTCACCTGCATTATCCAATCGAATGGTCTTAATCGGATACTCAGGAAATTGTGCTCGTAGTTTAATTATCTGAGCAAGAAGTCTAGCAAATGCAACATTTCTAGTGGAAAGAAGACAAACATGTGACCATCGACTAGATGCATCAATTAGAACCATAAAATATCTAAATGGTCCACTTGATGGATGAATAGGCCCACATATATCTCCGTGAATCCTTTGTAAAAAGGATGGAGATTCAACAATGACTTTTGAGGGAGATGGTCTAATAATTAACTTACCTTGAGAACATGCAGAGCACGGAGATTCTTTGGGTAGAAATATCTTTTGATTCTTTAAGGGATGCCCATGCGAATTTTCAATAATTCGTCTCATCATTATAGAACCCGGATGTCCAAGGCGATCATGCCAAGTCATAAATACTTTAGGGTCAATGCACTTCTGGTGCATTACCACATATGATTCAATTGTTCTCATTTTTGTATAATACAATCCAGAACATAGAGCAGGCAGTTTTTCTAATACGAGCTTCTGGCCCGATACTGTTTTAGTAATAAGAAGATGCTCTTTACTGCCTTCATTGGTCGTTTCAATATGGTAATCATTACGACGTATATCTTTGAAACTCAATAAATTTCTTCTGGATTGTGAAGAGAATAGAGCATCATCAATACAAAATTTGGTGCCATTAGGTAACACAATATAAGCTCTTCCGGAGCCCTCAATTAAATCCGATGAACCTGATATGGTATGGACATAGGCTTTACTTAGTGTTAGATTTTGAAAATATTTCTTTTCTTTGAGAATTGTGTGAGTTGTAGCACTGTCAGCCAGACATATATCTTTATCATTCAACTCAGAGATAAAAAGCTCATCAATGTGATCCATGATTCTACAAAATATACAAAACTTTTATTACTGATAGAAAAAAATACATTAATTGAGTGGAACATTTCCATCTCCAATTAAGTGTTCAATACTACCATCAGGATGATTAAAGAAATCAGATACATCAAGATGAGTAACGTCTACATTTACTGAATCTAATAAATCATCTGATGGTTCTACTAAATTTGTTTCATGCACTTTATTCTTTCCTTTAATAGAAGCTTGATATAAATCAGCTAAGTGCCTGGCCGTACGACAGGTACGTGACCAATGTCCAGTCATTCCACATCTATGGCACACCTCTTCACTTTTCTTTGAAGAATTATTCTGAGGATTTTTACCCCTCTCTGAATTGTACCACTTCTGGTGGTATGGTATATTATAATCCCTTTTAATGTTGTCATTCCTGGGACCAACATTTCTATAATTTCTCCTACCACGTCCACGCCTCCGATTTCTTTTAAAGGATGCACCATTCACTTCTGGGAATGATGCAAACCTATTACCATTCACTTCAGGGAATGATATTGAGCCAGTAGGGCGTAACTTGTGGCTTTCTAATAAGAGCTCATTATTCTGCTCAGCTACTAGAAGACATGATATAAGTTCAGAATATTTCTTGAACTTTCTCTCTCGATACTGCTGCTGCAGGAGCACATTCGAGGCATGAAATGTAGTAAAAGTCTTCTCTAACATATCTTCATCGGTGATTTTCTCACCGCATAATTTTAATACTGAGCTTATTTTAAAAAGTGCGGAATTATACTCACTAACACTTTTAAAATCTTGCAACCTCAGGTGCATCCATTCAGAACGAGCTCTTGGGAGGATGACAGTCTTCTGGTGTTCATACCTCTCCCTTAAATTGTTCCACAAAGTATAGGGATCTTTTACTGTGAGATATTCAGTTTTCAATTCTTCATGAAGATGGTGGCGAAGGAAAATCATTGCTTTAGCACGTTCCTGCAGGGATGCTTGATTTCCTTCTTTAATAGTTTCTCCCAGGTTCATTGCATCAAGATGTATTTCAGCATCAAGTATCCAGGATAAATAATTTTTCCCAGATATATCAAGAGCAACAAATTCCAATTTTGTAAGATTTGCCATTTTCTACACATATAAATAATAAATATGTATATCTCAGAAAATATATTTATAAATTCACACAGATAATCATCAATAAAATATATCAAAGATTTCAAATAATATATTGAAAAACTTACAGAGAAATAAGGCCACTAGCTTCAGAATTGGTAGAACCGTCGTGCTGATAACGTGTTATGAAACTTAAAGAAAAGAGCTACTATTGCAAAAGAGAAATAAGAAATTCTCTCTAAAACTCTTAAGAACTGAAACTTTCTTTCTCTCTCTATTTTTTCTTATGAATTTCATTACAACTGAAGCCCCTATTTATAGGCTTTGAAATTACTATGCAAGTTACTATGCAAGTCACTATGCAAGTCACTATGCAGAATTTAAAATAATAGTGGTGGGGTCATTCACATAATTTAGTGGTGGGACAGGGGCGGCTGATAAATTTCGTTCGTTCATTTCAATTTACTTATTTTATGGAAATCTTAATATGGGCGCTAGCTCTAACAAAAGTATTTATCAGAAAATAATATTTCTTATTTTTTTTTATGCATTATTAATGTTTTTATTCTTTAACGATACTGGCATATATGCATTGGCTGGTTTTGATGTATATACAGCTCACGTGAACTTGACATCCTGATCTGGACCGGCCAGCTTGAGGCTACATGCATGCCAATCCAGCCTATTTTCTGTAGTATCACATATTAGTCTACACATGTGATACGCGTATTCATGGGATAGTCACGAGAGACGACACAAGGAAGCTATCGAAAATCTATAATGTCTGATTCCGTCTATCTTACTAGGTTTTCCCTCTCTCTCTCTCTCTCTCTCTCTCTCTCTCTCTCTCTCTCTCTCTCTCTCTATATATATATATATATTTAAATAAGAGGACGGTATCTCTAATTTTATTGATTGCCCTCATTTATGTCAAAGAAAAACTTTGATTACAACTAAAAATCTGAAGGTTTATAGATATTCAAAACCCACTCAAAAGATCATAAACACAAAACCATAATTACAAGATGTCAACAATGTAAAGACCAGTAAAATAAAAACAACCTGCGGGAAAAACCCAACTCAAGCATATGGTTAAATAACAATGAAAACATAAGCAAATAAACATGCCTCACTAAGATATCCGCAGATAAGGAAAACCAAGTCTATCTATCCGAAAAAGACCTTTTAACGTGCTGGGCAAAGAAACCCTATCTTCAGTCTAGTCCATATTAAGACGCCTAGGTCTGGCCTGTTTCATAAGGAAATCTGCCATCGCATTTCTTTTATGAAAGACATGACTGATCACACTATACTCCAAGTGATGAAAAATTGTAAGAAAGCACAACAAAAAAATATTTCAAGCACAACTTATTAAGTTGCTCCACGAGTTTATCTAGTCTAGCAAATCACAAGCGTCTCTCTTATTGGAGAAGTATATTGGGTAGTATAAAACTAAAGTAACACTTAACACATTCAAATAAACCAAAATATTATTTTAAGAAAGAACAAAAAAGAGAAAATTTTTGTATTTTAGATAATTACCAAGAACTAAATGGGAGGGGCTATATATAGCCCACCCACACAGCTAGTCATAAAGGTCAATTTTTAATATGCAGTTACCTATAGTTACATTGTAGGTAACGCATGTAGGTAACGCCATGCATTACAGACACCAAATGAGGGGGTTAGCCTACATGGGCGCCCCTCTTTCTAACAAAGACAAAATTCAGCTATCTCAATCATTTTGAAAATACCAAATATTACACTCTTCCAACTTTAATCTTCAAGTTACTCTATATATGTTCTTACTTTATCCCAACAATTATTCAATGTTAAGTAAAACTCGTTAATGAAAGTGTCAAAACAATCGATTGTAGTGTCCTCGAGGGGCATGTTTATCCACCACTAGGCTGGCCCGATCAACACGTTGAAAGGCCGAAAAACCAAGAATTACTAGCCCAACAAATTGCAAAGAAGAAGGCCCAGATCGGCGTAGAAAGATGGGACAACGTTCATATAGACACAAGTCGATGTCTGGATAATTTGTGGACAGCCACACCGCAATAAATGTGACCCAATATGAGTCACGAGCAAGAGATCCTAGCAAAAAATTCTCAAAGCACCCAAATAAAGGCAGCCTCACCACCTTTTGTGGGCAACATGACTCAAGGTTCTAATAAAAGCCGCTAAATTAAATTATTGGGACAGCATGGCACCTAAAGCAGTTGAAGGAAATTCTAGACATAGGGAAAACAAAGGCCTAACCTGAAAGATCCCATATAACAACCTGAATATAGGTATAACTTAGACTCAAGTGTTCATAAAATAAAATAAAATAATAAAATAAAATCCAAGAGATAGATTAGCAAGAGATAGATTAGCTTAATTAGGCATTAGAGATGTCACCCAATCACCAAACCCTCACTTTTCTTGTATCGTAGGTTGATTAAGTTCATCGGCGAGGGTGCAAAACATGTCCTTAACATGCCCCTTATCGATTGTGGCTAGCTTCCAATCGAAACCTTCATATTCCACCCATTGAACAATAACAAATTAACTTTTTCTTTATATATATATATATATATATATATTATATATATATATATCCTTGATTTTGTCATGGAAACAAACTTACCCATTGGTTTTTTGCATTTTTTATTTTATTTTATAGAACTACAACATATATATGCTATGAGAAATGATATTTACAATCGTGAAATGTATAAGTGCCGCACAATTCTTTTAAAGAAAGGAAGAAAAATGGAGTCCACATGAAAAAAAAATTTAATAATAAATCTCACTCTTTTTTAAAAAGATTGAGTGACACTTATACACTATATGATTATATCTAACATTACTCATATGCTATAAGAGATATTTTATTTGGAGCTGTCGACTACCTACTCTTCTACCTCTAGTTTCATTTTAATGCAAACCATAATTATTGAGGGAAAACAAAAGGTCTTTCTTCACAAAAAGTTTCCAACCGGCCAATACCCAAAAGGGCCAAAGCTGCCCCCGACCACTTTGAAGCCGAATAAATTGCCTTCTCTTTTTCTAGTCTCCGTTCTGTTCTCTCTTCTCTATCTTATTTAGGGTTGCAAACAAAGCAAGCTGAGTTGAATTGAACAAGGATACTTGAACTTAATTAATATATTTGCTTGTTCGAATTCGGCTTCAACTCAAATTAAACTCAAATATCCTTGTTCGAGTTCGATCCGTTAATTATTAATGTTATCGAATTCGACTCAAGCATGATTAAAAATAAACAAATGACTCGAGCTCGAGTATCTCAAGCTCGAACTCAAGTTTTTATTTTGAAATTTTGAATCTATATTTTAATTAATATTTTTAATATCTATATATATATATATATATATAACTCAAAGCATTTAACTATTCAACCAAATAGCTTTTTATTCAAAATTCTTATGGTATAATTTTTTCTTTAAAAAAAAAATTAGTTATAAATTGAAAGAATAACACACAAGATAAATGAATAAACTAAACTATTTAATACATGTAAATAATATAATAAATCAATAGTTTTAGACGTTGCATGATATATTATTATACAATTATCTGATACATTCTGAGAACATGACATATATATATATATATAAATATGTATTAAATTAGGTAAACTATAAATAAATTAATAGTATATAATTAAGTATATAAAATATAAGTCACATGTAAACTATATATATATATTTATATAACAGTACATACATATATAAATATATTACGAACTTCAAAATGAGCTTAAATGAGTCAAGTCGAACTTATAAGAATTTTGTCATGAGTTTAAATTGAATCAAGTTGAATTTATACGAATTTTGCTTGTTCAATATTTAAATCTATATTAACATTTATGAACATTTCATTTATTAAAAAATATGGAGTTCGAACCGAGTATACACGAGCCATGCAGCTCTTATCTTATTTCATCTCTTCCAACTTCCAAGTGTTTTCTCTTTCGTCGGTGGATCTTAGAGGTTAAATCTACAAGTTCTATCACACCACTTTTAATATTGTTTTAGGTAAAGATCAGGAAACACTTGTATGATCAGGATTTACACTTGCAGATAATTAAGGTTTCGGGAAAGAGAAATCATCATGGAAATAATATTTATAGATCATATACTAGCAGGATTAAGGTTTAGGGACTCAAGTTGTATGAAATATTTTCGTGAAATAGATTTTAATAAAAGTAATAAGATTACTAATTTAATTACACTGATCAAAAGGCCGCCTTATATAACAATTAGAAAATTGATCTCACTGTCCCTGGCCCCACGGATTCGCCATTCAAATGGTGAAATTAAACCATACTAGACTGCTTCTAACTGGTATAAGAAACAACAATGTGCTTAATTCAACTTGTACCAAGTTTGGATTTGGTGCATTCCTTCATCAAAGAGAATCAAGTACTGACATATAGAGACATGCACGGAGTTTGCCAGAGTCAAGAGTACTATCCAAGCTGTTATATAGCTTTAGCAATAATAATATTAGGCCTGCCTGCTCCATCTGCTTCAAACAGTACCGGACCTATGCTCATCATTCACATAATATGACCTGGGATCAGTTAGGGGTTTCCCGGATAGGGCTAGGACTGCTTCAGCTTTCTTCTTGTTACAATAAAAACCAACGAAACTTCCTAAGATCAGCAAATAGCTAGAGCAGTATATATTGACTTTGGAGATTTTAAACCATTTCATCATGTGATCCCACAGTTTCAAGACTAGATTACGCATGACGCATCCATCGCCACACCAACCGATCTTTTCTGTTTCTTTTGGCGCATATATATATATATATATATATATATATATATTATATTTTGTGTCGGTGGGACGTCGATTTTGCTTATGGTATCTATAACTCGATAAAATAACTAATGAATATGCATAAAGTAAAATATACATTAACGTATGTACCATCAATTTTAACTGCTTGCATGGTTGAGCATTGTGATCTACCGCGTCGTTACGATTATGACCCGCTGTTACAAGCTAGCTACAACAACAACATGAACGACGACGATATTGCTAAACTCTCTTTAAATCTATCGAACGTACGTCTCTCTTTTTCTATTCATGACTGTGATCTTCTACACTTTTTATTAATATGTTTTTAATTATGATACCAACAATTAGATTTTGTCCGTTTATAATAATATTTTCTTTTGAAAAAGATATAAACGAAAAAAAAAAAATCTTAGAACATCCTCGTTAGCTTGACCAAATGAAAAGGATGGTCAAAATTTGAATGATTTGGATAAAAAAGAGCTCACATTGGTTTGGGGCGCATCTTTAAAATTATATGGACTTCTTATAAAGTGGTTAGCCAAAGATAGAAGGCTAGACTCGCTTAGTCAAATATTAAAAAAATTATTTCTCACTCCAATCAAGAATTATCACTACAAGAAAAACAGCTATTTATGACATTTTAATTACAGCCAAAATGATTATTTTTGTTGCAAATATTTTTTTGCAGCATTTTTTCTACTTTTTGCGATAAAATCTAATGTCGCAAAAAGTCAATTTTCTTGTAGTGTATAAAATGTGATAAAAATAAATTAAATAAATTAGAATATAATAATTATTAATATTAAATTGGTTAATTAGGATATAATTATTATTAATATTATAATGGTTAGAATTACAAAATGTGATAAAAATAGATTAAATAAAAAATTATTAATTTAATAATATTTTATTATTATATCAAGAATGAATGGCTAATCCAATATAGACCTTGAATTTAAATTCCTTGGGCAAATGCTAAAAAGGGTGATATTAGCTAAAGTTTGAACATGCATTTGGCCAAACTATGCTCTAAAAGGTGATTAAAAAGGGTGGCAAATGGTTTCTAATATCAAATAAGGAGACTAAATATATATTCTATATGTAGCCTCTCTTCAAGTACCGGATGTAAACCAGGAGATCCCTCTCGCCTCTCTTTATGAACTCACTTCTCTCTCTAAAAACTTATTCGATAACTACACAAAGGAGGGTGGGAGCCTCGGCTCCTCCCTCCCTCCATCCATCTCTCCTCCTTCTCCATTTTCTTTGGTTTTTCTATGTTTTTTTTTTTTTTGTGTTTTTTAGGTCGTGCAAGGAGAAGCGGCAATGTGACATTTTTTGGTGGTCTTCGACCACCACGCGTCCCTCCATGAGGCAATACAATAAAACTAGCTATCTGTGACCAACTATTTTCTGCCAAAATGGCTATTCTCTGTCAATTTTTGCAACAAATAGTCCTATTCGCAACAAATAATCCATCAAGAATACTGATTTTTTTTTTTTTTTGTAGTGAGGTTCGATAGCCACCGATCTCTCAAATTGTTGAAGGCCATGCCAAGAGGAGCAGAGTGTGACCCATATGCACGGGTCGAAGTGTGCGCGTGACCTCTATATGTCACCACCTAGAAAGCTCCATTGCTGTCACGCACAATATTTTTGGACTCAGCGTCATCAACAGCTTCAAGGTCTACGGTCCGGCATACTCTTAGTGTGAGGACACGTGCCACGATAAACTCAATGCTCTGCATTTTTTTGAATTTCAATGCTTTTCATTTTTTGTTTTGTTGTTTTTTCTATTTTTTAGTATTTCATTTCTTGTGTTTGTGTTTAGGCAATAATAAAAATGAATAGGCTATTCCTTTAGTCGTCATGCTCCTCCTTTAGAGGATGTGGGTGGTTCTTCCCTTTTCTCCTTTAGAGGGTAGGGATTTAGTTACATTTGTTTTTACATAATGTTACACTCTCAGACAAATCGAGATTGAAATCTTAGAAGTTTTGTCATTAAAGAACTTATAGAAGTTGAAACAAGATCCATCACAAAAAAATTTGTGTGAGGGGCCGCAAACATGAGTTGAGTAGTTTAACTTGTAATCTGAATTTTTTTCTTGTTCTATCAGTTACAGTTGTAATATTTTGGATTTATTGAATGAAATGAAGTCCTTTATCATAATATATATATATATATATATAATATATATATGCAGAAAAAATCTATCCAACCTCCTACTATTCACATAATTTTCACACACCACATTTTTTTTTAATTTTAATTTTATTAATATTTAATATATGAATAATATATTAAAAAAAAGGAAATTAAAAATTAAAAATTAAAAAATTATAAAAAAATTTAAAAATATTGGTGTGTAGAAATTAGAGAGATTATGTAGAACAACTATATATATATATATATATATATATATATATATATATATATTCCGCATGTAGATAATACTTTTCACCAATCGGGATCGGATATTCTCTGACTATTGCTTGATATAATGGCTTTATATATAAGAGAAAGGTGCAACTAGATACAGGAGCTTATGCATGCCCACACGTACATGTATATATTAATAATTGATATATATATATATATATATATATATATATACATATACACACACACGCACACACACATACATGATATAAACTATAATGAGTTATTTACAAAAACTCACAGTTAATTATCAAGAATTTTCAATAAAATTATAGGATATAACATAAATAACATATTTTACTAAAATTAAATAGCTCACGAACAAGCTTTAACTTAGTCAATAAATAAATATTATTTCCCATCATAAATATGACTCAGTAATAAATTCGAGTTCGACTCATGTTTAAATAAAAACTAAACGATTATAATTTAACTACACAGTACTACTCCACTGGATCTCAACTAGCTAATTTAGTAATTTACACCCAATATATCCTAGATGAATGAATCCAATAATTATGATGCAAATCCAAATTGATATGTGGTATCTAGGTCCAAATTCTAGATTTATTGTATTGAGAAAATACTACCTTATGAAGATTAATCTATACAAATATGTAAGGAAAAGCTTAATCTGTATTCTTTGAACTAAGGGCAATATTAGTTATTTTTCATTACACCATATATTTAAATTCATTTTTACCTTATTAGTAAATATTTGGTTTCAAGTTTTGGATGTGATTCTGATTTTGATTTTGGCCCAATTTTTGGTAGGATTTTTGTTTATTTACATGTTTATTTCTCATACAAAAATTTAAAATTTTCTATTTTTGAAATAAATTATCATAATTTTGAACTTTGTAGCTATTTAAGTCTGACTTATGGGATTCATAAAATAATTTTGAACTTTGCTATTAATCAATATTATTTAGAGTTTTCTCTATTTTTTGGGCACTTCTCTTGTCTTCCTTCCTTGTGAATTATCTATTGAAACTAGTCCATAGAATAATCTCTTTTCTATCTGGTATCAGTTGATATTAGAGCTTCAACATCTTAATTGGGGTGATATCTCATCATTTTTCATTGATGGTGGTCATGGACATGTTCTGAACAAGAAAGTACCACACCATGATCTTAGCATTCAAGATGTGATCTTTGAAGATTTGCAAAAAAAGAATCGGTAATTGTGAGATGGAAGATTATGATTCGATTCTAGTTTTAAGAACTTGCATCACAAGCTTGCTCTATTTTGGAAGTACCATAGTAAGGAGTAGTGTCATGGCGACCTTGGTTTCAAAGTCGACTTATCAGAAATTCTTGGTACTCTTCGGATTGAAAGTTTCGTTGATTTATTGCACGAGATTGAGTGGATTTACTACTCTAAGAAATAAGAGTTTGAAAGTGGATTTACAATACTTATCCTGTTGAAGATAGCCTAGTAGATGAGGTAACTAGATTTATTGAAAATATAAAAAATTTGAAAAAAGAAAATGGTGGTGAGGCTTTGAGGTTTGAAGATCATGAAATAATTTTTGAGACAATTATCTATGTTGATTTTCTTGGAGTTGAGGATTTTTTTCAAATTCTCCTATGCAAAATAATTTTTTAGATTTGAGAAGTAGGAAAGAAACTTAATTTTAGAATATAAGATATTCAATTTTATTGTATTTCGGGCCAATCAAGTCAATTTTAGTTTATTTATAATCATCGGGACGATACAACAAAGGAAAGAACGATTGATCTAATTGGATGGTCAAAAAATCGAGACAAGAAAGTTTAGCATTCAAGGAAGAAATTTTTCCAACCCGGTGAGTATGGTGTAGATCCAAATTAATATGGGGTATCATTTATGTTTTCCAAGATTATTAAAAATAATATCAGTTATTTTCTTCCAAAAAATCTAGAATAATATCAGTTATTTTATTTCAAATCACATATTTACATTATCAATTAATTTTTCTTAAATCATATATTTATGCTAAATCTTACCTTGTTAGTAAATATTGGGTTTCAAGTTTGGAATTGATTTTGATTTCAATTTTGGCCAAGTTTTTGGGAGAATTATTTTTTATTTATTTATTTATTTTTCATATAATAATTTAGATTTTTCTATTGTTAGAAAAACCATCATAATTTAAAATTTTGCAGCTATTTAAGTCCAACTTGTGGGCTTCATAAGAAGAATTCCAAGTTTTACTATAAATCAATATTATTCATAGTCTTCTCTATTTTCAATTATATGTTGATTAAACTAACCTATAGAATAATCTATTCTACTCGGCGTCAATTGGTATTAGAGGTTCAACGCACCGGATCATGGCTAGTTCCGAATCGGGAAGTCTCGCACTGTAATCATAGCATTCAGGTTGTAATGATTAAGGATTTGCATATACAGGTTGCAGAGTTAACCTGTCATCTAATAGTGCAGCATATCAGTGAAGATCTTGATTGCGATTCTAGTTTTGAGAATCTGTATCACAAGCATGCTCCATTTTGGGAGTACCATGGTAGAGATGAGCGTTATGGGGATCTCGATTTCAGAGTTGACTTATCATAATTTCTTAGTATTTTCAAGCTATCGATTTCGTTGATTTATTGCATGAGGTTGAATGGATTTACTACTCAAAGGAAGAGTTTCGGGATAGACTTTCTTCCAAAGTGTGGAACTCCATACCAATCTATGATATTTATCCTGATAAAGATAACCCAGTGTATAAGGTATCTATTTTTATTGAAAATATAGAAATTTTGAAAAAAATAGAACTGTGGTAAAGTTTTGAAGTTTGAAGATCATGAAACAACTTTTAGACAGTTAACTATGTTGATTTTCTTGGAGTTGAGGATTTTTTTTTTTTTTTTTTTGTGGATTTGAGATTTAGTAAAGAAACTTAATTTTGGAGAAAAAGATGTTCAAAATTATTTACTTCGACCCAATAACATCAGTTTTAGTTTTTCCATGATCATCGATTGGGACGATACAACAAAAAGAAAGAATGATTGGTCTAAATGAACATTCAAAAGATCAAGGCAAGAAATTTTAAAATTTGAGGACAAATTCTCTCCAATCCAGTGAGAATAATGCAAATCCAAATTAATATAAGGTATCTAGGTCCAGATTCTATGTTTATTGCATTGAAGTATTTTAAGAAGATGATTCTGTATAAATATGGAAGGAAAAGCTTAATTTATTCCTTGGACTAAGGGCAATATTAGTTATTTTTCATCACATCATTTATTTAGATTCATTTTTGCCTTATTAGTAAATATTTAGCTTCAATTTTTGGAAGTGATTCTATTTTGATTTTGGCCAAAAAGTTTAACTGGAAGGATTCTTGTTTATTTATGTGTTTATTTCTTATATAATAATTTATATTATTTTATTTTTTAAAAAATATCATAATTTTAAATTTTGAAGTTATTTAAGTCTAACTTGTGGGCTTCATAAAATAATTTCAAATTTTACTATTAATCAATATTATTCAAAGTTTTTTTGCCTTTTAGGCGATTCCCTTGTGTTTCTTTTTAGTAAATTATAAGTTGGAATTAACCAGCAAAATAATCTTTATTCTATCCGACAACATTGCCTCTATGTTTCTACCTTGTAAAATCATCTCCTTAATATCCCCAATCCAATTCTATATAACACACACACACACACACACACACACACACACCTAGTTTATAAATTATAGGAAAAGTCATTTCCCATTAATATTATTTGATAAAATATTTGTGTGAAATAGATGGACCGAAAGATCAGTATTTGTAGGCCTTGTAAAGAATGGAGAAACATAGGCCAAAAGTTTGTGTATAATTGATGCAGAATGTGGATGTACACACCAACGTGGCAGCTGCATGTCTCAACAATTCTTCAGTCAATCAACATAAAAGAGTCGAGAGTCCAGCCATGCATTCCGTCTAATTGCTCCCAAGATTGTGGCGTCAAGGATATTTCCCTTTTACAAATATCTATGTTGATTTGATTCCAAGTTATTTGTTTCCTTTTATTTCCTCTATTTTCATTTAGTTAATTGCTTTCGTATAGTATAAGATTGGTTGCTATTGTACCCGCCGGGATGATGACATTGGAATAAGAATTTGATTCCAAACAATTGCTGTGGCAACTTGTGTGTAAACGGAAGACACAACTCTTCATTTGTTCTTTTTGTTTACTTTACTCTATTTTTTTTTCACAATTGTAATTCATCTCATGTTTTGCACTACGCCAATAATAATTGGTCCTGTTTGTTTTCAAAGATGAGATGAGATAAAAATTTAAAAAAATAACAAAATATTATTGTAATATATTTTTTTAATATTAATTTTTTTTTAGAATTTGAAAAAGTGATTTAGGAATTTGAAAATTTTGAAGTTTTTATTATATTTTGTATGAAGATTTGAAAAAGTGTAATGAAGAGTTTGAGAAGAGTTTTGAGTTTTTGGTTTTATCTCCCAAAGCAAACCAGGCTTAAGTTTATGTAACATAAATGTATCTAACTCTAATACACCTTCTTCAAGCTGGAGAATGAATATCAATAAGGTTCATCTTGGACATCATATCAGTAAACAAAGGTGAACGTAAAGCTTTTGTGAAACAATCAGCTAGTTGGTTCTTTGAAAAAACATGAAAAGCACGTATAAAACCATCTTGGATCTTATCTTAAACAAAATGGCAATTGTTCTTGATCTGCTTAGTTCGCTCTTGAAAAACTAGTTTAGAAGCAATATGAAGTGCAGATTTGCTATCACAATATGGTGAAGCAACAACTAGAGGGACTTGAAGATTAGATAGCATTGAAGAAAGCCAAATCAGTCCACAAATTGTAGTGGCCATAGCACGGTACTTTGCTTTGGCAAATGATCTTGAAACAATAACTTGATTTTCGGATTTCCAAGAGAGAAGAGAATTGCCGAGGAATATGAAAAAACCAGTAAGAGATCATCTGGTATCTTGGCAGCTTGCCCAATCAGAGTCTGTGAATGCACTTAGATTGAGAGATGAATTAGCAAAGAAGAAAAGACCTTTGCCTAGAGCTAATTCTAAATACTACAAGACTTGATATGCTTGACCTTATACATCCACTTGCATCCAATTGAGTGCTTGTTAGGTGGAAGAGTGGTTAAGGTCTAAGTGTTGTTTTGTTGTAAAGCAGAAATCTCCCATGCCATAGCAGCCTTCCGATGAGGAAATTTCACAGCTTGATGATAGTATTGTGGTTCAAAATTGGAACAAATAGGTAGCTAAAGCATAGGCTCGGTAAGATGAAGACAATGAAGAATATGAGAGAAATGAAAAAATAGGATATTGCTTACCTAATTCAGGACCTGTTATAGGAGATGAAGATGGAAGAGAACAAACAAGAGAAGAAACCAAATGGCAATGGTAGTCCTGCAAGTAACTAGGTGGTTTATGTGTTCTAGATGATCTTCGACATGAAGAAGATGGAAGAGCAAATGGAATTGAAGCTAGAACAGGTTGTTTAAGAGGAGAAGATGAAGTATCGGATTGATCATAGTCAAAATGATCAAGGAGAGAAGTAGGAAAAACAACAGGTGAACAAAGATTGAGGACTGACAAATGCTCAATATTATTGAACATGAATTTAAATGAAAAAAATTTCGCATGAAATATAACATCATGAGAGACAAAAGTGGTATAATCATCAATGTCATATAACCTTAACCCTTAGAAGCAAAAGGATAATCAAAAAAATTCAACGATGAGCTCTAGGGGAAAACTTGGGTCGTTTATGAGCTAGAGTAGATGCATAACAAAGAAAACCAAAGACTTTCAAGTGTTTGTAAGATAATGATTTGTTAAATAGTAAATCATAAAGGGGTTTTATTTGAAATGAGAGGGGAAGGGGTTCTATTAATGAGGTATATGGCATTGAGGATACAATCACTCCAGAAAATCAAAGGAATGTTAGATTCAAAAATGAGAGCTTGAGCCACATTTAGAATGGATGATGCTTCCTTTCAATAATTGAATTTTTTTATGGGTGACTACACATAAAAACTGATGGATAATGTCTTTACTAGAGAAGAAATGGTGCATAAAAAATTCACTTTCATGATTAGAACGTATAACTTTGACTTTAAATGCAAATTGATTCTCAATCATAGTAATGAAATACTATAAATGAGTCCGAGCATCAGGTTTAAGTTTTAGTAAATAAATCCTGCTACAAGAGTAATCATCTGCTAAGGTTAAAAAGAATCGAAAACCTTTTGTACATGGAGGAGAAAAAGGTTTCCTAATATCCACATGAACAAATTCAACCAGATGAAAAGTAACATGTTTACTATCAGGAAAAGGTAACCTCTTGTATTTAGTAAGAGGGCAAACAGTACAATATTTGAAATTATTATTGGAAGCAATAGAAGAAAACATAGCCAAATGCTTCATATGAGAAAAGGTTGGAGGAACCAACCTTTAATGCCAAATATCAATAAAAACATTGTTAAAGGTATTAGAAATAGAAAAAAGTAGGGGAACAGTAGACCATGAATATAGATTGTCCCCTCCCATGTGATCCATGAATTGGTTGAAGTTGGAGCATGTACAATCATTCTCTGGATTGTCCCCTCCCAATCCTCTTCCAGTGGATGAGGTCCTGAACATAGCATGCATCATGAAGGAAAAAGAGACATCAAGATGAACTTGCTAATAGATAGACGATTAAAGGTAAAGAAAGGGACGCATAGAAATCTTGTAAAATGAGAAATGGTGACAAAAAAAAAAAAAAGATCCTATGTGATTGACTTGAGCAAAATATCCATTAGAAAGTTTGACAAATGTATTATGTACAGGTTGAGAAGAACTGAACAAAGATATTGAGTGAATCATGTAATTCATCGCACTAGTATCAATTATCCAATCATTAGCAAAAAGATTGAGATTTTTATGAGTTGTGAACAAAACAGAATGGCTAAAAAGAAATTTACCTGATAGATGGTCAAAAAAATTAAATGAAATTACATTTGCTACTTAAAGAGTAGAAGTGGAAGACTCTGCATTGAGGAGAATAAGGAGTTGTTGACCCTGTGAATGAGTAAGAGGTAGAGATTGAGCAGCATCAATGGAAGTAATTTGATGAGTTGAAGGAGTCGATGACTAAGCTTTAGGTCAATATCATGGTGGATATCCATGAACCTTAAGATATTTGTCGACACTACGACCTTGTAATCCACAGTGAGAGCAAAGATGTCTATCTCTCCTAATAGAATTCTTATTTCCAAGAGAGGCCAAAAGAATTGGATAAAGCAATAAATTGAACAGAAGAGATCAAAACAAATCCAATATCTCGTTCCCTCTCTTTTTGAATAACAAGGGAGAAAACCTTGTTAGTTGGTGGAAGATGTTCAACGAGTAAAATATGACCTCGAATATGAGAATAACTATCATTTAATCCCATCAGAAAATGCATTACATGGTCTTGTTGTTGCAAATCACATAAAGAACATAATGTGCCACAAGAACATGATGTCAGTTGCTTGTAATTGACTAGTTCATCCCATAGTCCTTTCATTTATGTGAAATAAGCACTAACCGCAATATGATCTTGTGTAAAAGAAGCAATTATTTTTTGTAACTGAAAAATTCAAGGTCTGTTCATGGCTTGAGAGAAGTGATCCTTGAGATCGGACAACATTTCTATCGCAGAATCTTCATAGATCACACTAGATACAATCTCTTTAGAAAGAGAGTTGAGCAGCCAATATATGACCATATTGTTAGATCTAATCCAAGAAGAAAACAAAGAAGAAAAATTGAAACGATTCAAGATAGATTCATCAATAAAGCCGATCTTGTTATTTGTAGTTAAGGCCAACAACATGGAACAGGGCCAACTATGATAATTCTCACTATTGAGAACTTGCTTAACTAGTAAGGTGTTAGGACTGTCACCTTGATGAAGGTAGGAAGGATTGGAAGGATCTTCAAAAGGAGATTTTGAAGAGTTAGAAGAGGCTGTACTTATGTTCATGGGATTGCGGAAAGAAAAATTTTTGATACCATGTAAAGAATAGAGATCAAATAGAGGCCAAAAGTTTGTGTATATTTCACTAACTGAGAAAACATTACACGCCTCTTTATATAAAACTTAATAAAAGAGCGGGCAAAGAATAAAATTAAATTTATGTAACTCTAAATTTATGTAACTCTGGTAGGCCTGTCGGCTTCTACGTCGAGTAACTTAATTACCCTGTTGATCATATGCTTCAGACGAAGACACAGCATGCATGCCCTCCTAAATTGTAATTGTTCCCCATTAACAAATTAGAAGCGAACGGTCTAGGAATGGCCTACGGCCTTACATATGTACTAGGCTACGAAGAATTAGGCCCAGCTTTAACTTTATAATTTGAAATTTTGAATATAATTAATTAATTAACTAATTAACGAGTTATTCCTTCCCAACTCAATCCCATATCTTTATATATATATAATGGTTATCTAACAAAAAAATCTTAATTTAATGAAAATTTTATTTTTTTGTTAAAATTAACACTTTCCATTCATTTTTGTTAAAATAAATACTGCATTTAATGAGAAATATTATTTTAAATACAATCCATTAATTCCATTAATCACCGAAATAATACTCTTGATATTAAATTTAATTACACCACTTCAATTTTCTATAACGATAAACTTTTTATTTAAAACTTTTTTTTATATAAAATAAATATAGAATAATAATAATAGTATAGAATGACATAATAATAGTATAGAATATATAACAATATATATAAATAAATCATTCATAACAATATAACAATGCAATCCTCACTTAAAGATGTTAATTTATACGTTAAAGAGTTTAATTTTATTCATGAAAATTTATTCCTATTATATGATTAATAATTTCATTTTTTAAAAATTATTTTATAATTTTAAAATGAATGTATTATTTATTTATTTTTTGAGATGATAAATATACGGTATATACAATTAACTATAATTATATTAAATTGGTAATAATAGACAATAAATATAATTAATATATTAAGATAAAAATTTCATGTTATAAATTATAATATAACATTCTTTTATATAAATTATAAACTACATAATTTTTTTTTTAAAAAAATTATATTATTTTTTAAAAATAATCACATAACTAAAAAAACTGTAGATGATTCAAGTTTATGTAGATCTAAAAAAATTCAAAAACTAAAAACATAAGTATTTTAATGTCCTCTCTTTTGCAGCTGTTCAAAATGACGCAAATATTAGATCATCGTCTTAGAATTATAAAAATATAATATTTTGAACGAATCTTTTATTAAAGTTTCAATCAAAATTATCTCAAATAAATTTGATAAAACTATAGGTTATATTTATTTATGAGACTATCTTATTATTTTTATTAATATTTTTTTTTATAATATATGTAAACGTGTAATTATTTATCATCTATTTAATTATGAATAATCTTCTAATTTTTGTTAGAAATTAAACTAGTATATATATATACATAATATACATTATTATTATTATATATTATATATAACTGCATGTTATGTACTATTGTGACAAATTATTAAAAAATTAGCTAGTTGGAATATTTGTAGACATTTATAAATATTGTGTTTGGATAATGAGCTGATTTTTGATATAATTTTATAAATAATAATGAAAAAATAATAATTAAATATTGAATATAGTAAAAAATAATTAAAATAATAATAAAATAATAAATAATTTTAAAATATTCTTAAAATATTTGAGAATACTCGATTAATCAAACCTAGTCTAATAATACTTGACCCCTTTTTAGCCAATTATTGCAAAAAAAAAAAAAAATTCAGTCATCTATCGGCCAGCTCATTATTATTTCTTAAATAATAAATTATAGTTTATGCATAGATAGCTAGCTAGCTATGCACAAATTAGTAACTTACCCACAAGAGACATGACCTTATTCTTTTATTCCTTTCACGTTGCTAGTCTTGATCGTGAAAGACAAAAAAAAAAATGCGAGGTCAATGTCATTTTGTTAACAAACAAATAATGAAATTAATATTGTCAAACCTAGCTACGTACGTACATGCTAGCATGTCATGTTTGTTTGAGGGGTCAAGCTGCATGTGTGCGTCTCACGTCGTTGATCTAGTGCTACTGAATGATTGACATAAATTATACACAAATTCCAGTACGTCTTTCTTTTACCTTAAATATGCTATATATATTTTGCCTAGATCGATACATAATTAATTTGTACCTGATCAAGGTAGTGAACATCATGATGAGTTCCTCATCAGTTTCATTTGTCTTCCTCGGCCTCCTAATTGGTCTTAACTTGGTTTCATCGGCGTCTGCCCAGCTCGACGACGGTGATCATGATTATTTATTGAAGATTCATAAGTTGCCAGAGGAGGCCTTCCCTTCAGAAGACTGCCTTTCCTTTGGTTATTATCGTCAGAAATGTCCAGATCTTGAAGCCATTATCAATGCTAAATTAAAAGAATGGATTGCCAAGGATCCCTCCCTCGCTGCCAGTCTCATTAGGCTGCACTTTCATGACTGCTCTGTTAGGGTGAGAGAAACATTAATGCTTCTTCATCTTTGTTTATATGCACTATTCATTCATTTTTCTTAATTTTTCGTATATATATATATAGGGTTGCGACGGTTCTATTCTTTTAGATCATGAGGGAAGTGAAAGGTGGGCAGAAGTGAGCAAGACATTAAGAGGATTCGAAGTGATTGATGATATCAAAGCAGAGATAGAGAAGAAGTGCCCACAGACAGTGTCTTGCGCTGATATTCTGACAGCAGCTGCTAGGGATGCCACTGTTTTGGCTGGAGGTCCGTATTGGATGGTCCAATATGGGAGGAAAGATGGGCTGCTTTCTCTTGCCAAAGAAGCTGAAGAGGTTCCAATGGGTCACGAAAGCATTACTTCTCTCGTCGAGTTTTTCCAGTCCAAGGGTCTCAATGTTGTTGATTTGGCTATTCTTTCAGGTGAACCAACTCGATCTCCCATATAAGATAACTACTACATTATATATATAAAATTATTATGTATAGTAAATTTATAAGAAGTTGTAGTTTTATTGAATCTATTTTATAATAAAGTAATTTTTATAATCTAATATATTATATCAAACTACATTAATTGAAAATTATTATATATCACAACTTACAAAATCATGCTGATCTTCTTCAGGGGCACACACCATTGGAAGGGCTTCATGCGGTTCAATACAAAACAGGATCTTTAACTACAGCGGGACTGGAAAACCAAATCCATCCATTAATGCAGGGTATTTGAACTTCTTAAAAAGAAAATGCAGATGGGCATCCGAATACGTTGACCTCGATGCTACAACCCCAAGGACCTTTGATGTTCAGTATTTTGCTAATCTTCCAAAGAATATGGGACTCTTAGCAACAGATACAAAGCTGTATATTGATTCAAGGACTGCACCACTTGTTAGCGCATTGGCTGATCAACCCTCTCTTTTCTTCAACCAGTTTGGGGTTTCCATGGCCAAGCTTGGGAATGTCCAAGTCCTCACAGGCCCACATGAAGGCGAGATTCGAACCAAGTGCAGTTTTGTCAACTCGCGAAGATAATTAATCTCTTTTCTGCCAGCAGATCATGATCAAGCTTTGCTTTGGTTAACTTGGTTCTTTTACATGATTGTATTAATATTGCTGTTGATGCTCTATGTGGGATTGTCACATAAGGATCTATATATTGATTTAGAGGCATCATTTTCAAAATGTTGTAGACTTGACTGTGTTGCTTTCAATGATATAACATCTTTTTTCTTTATTTGGAGTGATCTTTAAGTTGAGAAATGGCAAATTGTTGCTTAATCGAGCACCTTGTTTGTTGCTGCTATGTGCATGAGTTTTGGTATGAGTTATACTCCATGACAAGGTACAAGCAAAAATTGAGACAAGTATAATTGACTACCGAAATTGTATAATATTACTAGTTAACCCTTCAGCTCGAGAGGACCTTACAATTTGTGCTTCTCCACAACTGGTACGCCTTAACTAGGATAGCAATCTGTACGAGAAAAAGGACCCTCTTAGGGACTTTTCGTTTGGGCATAAAATGGTCTTGGGCTTGAGGAAGCCTGCATTAATCCCTTTGGGCTTTAGGTTTGCTTTCCTTAATTATTGAGAAGATAAATGTTTTAACCACATATAAAGATTTTATAAAAGTAAATTCGTAAATTGACGTAATATATAATAACGTGATATGTCAAATTATAAAACTGATTTTATTATAAGAAAAATACCTAACATATTATTAAAAATATTTTAATCTATAAATTTATTTTTGTAAAATCTTTCTATAGTTGTAGCACTTCTCGATAAGAGAACTATAAAACCATATGATTTAGAACTAGTCAAAATATGAATAATATTGTTACATTATCATTTGTTCTTCATAAGTGATCTTAAGAGAATAGGTGTAGTTAATGTCTCCACTTATTATTCAAATTATATGCACCCTAGAAATTATTAATACACATACATTAATCCTACATATAAATCACGAATTGGCGAGTAGATTTTTTTTTTCCTGTTTAACTGAGATTGCATAGACAAATTAATTAAATATATGTACAGCTTGAGCAAGAAGCTATCACTGGTTTCTAATTTTGATGTTTTACATGCTTGAGCATTTGAACACATGGTCCCAAAGATTAACATGATAAGTGTTTTCTTCTGTTCCTCTCTCCCTCTCTCTCTCTCTCTCTCTCTCTCTCTCTCTCTCTCTCTTTATTTTTACGGGTCCAAGCTGATTTTATAGGCCTCCATCATATATGTCATGTGTCTGCAGAAACGGACCCTTTCTGTATAAACGTGGGCTCTAGTCGGTCCTCCTCCTGGGAGACTATGGGCTGCTTCCAAGGGTGCGCTCCCTGTCAGAAATGTCAACTAAAAGATCAATTCTCTCTCTCTCTCTCTCTCTCTCTCAATTTTTTTTTTCCTCATAGTCACCTCCAGAGGACTAAAGCAATCTGTCGACTCATCACCTCAAAGTATTGTTAAAGCAGTTCACCCCCCTTTGCTTTCCACTTTTTTTACTTTTGAACTACTCTCTCTCTCTCTCTCTCATTTGAATGCTTATAATAAGCTGAACAAGGCATCAGCCTCAAGATGAGATGAGGTATGTTTGCCATCTTGAGCTCTGAGCTTTCACATAACTAACCCAAGTTAAGACCTTTTGGATGATTTTATATATAGATTTCATTTTGCATGGCTACTGATAACATTAATGTCTCTAGTCCCTATCTTAACTCTCTCACCGCCATCTTCTTCATTCTGTTACTTATCTCTGATACCACTGAGGCTGACATCAAACATAGCTTCCCATCTCTTACCTCCTTTAGAGATGGAGCCATCATGAAGAGAAACACCATGGGATTTTCTTCAAGAAAACATGGCGTTGACAAGTCAAAGACCGATCCGACATGCAAAAGCGCCGTATCGACAGCCATCCGTGATGTCCGCTCATCGGGTCCAAGGAGGGGTAGGCTCCAATTCCAAGCTAGCAGATCGCCATTGCCATGGCAAGAAAAGACCTTCTATGCCGATGAACATGAAGTTCCAAGTGGTCCAAATCCCATTTCGAATAGGTAAGCAAGCAAAACAAAGTAAAAGAAGAAGATCGAGAGAGAGAACGATCGATACAGAGATCCAAAAAGAAGAAAAAAACAAAAACAGAAAAGGGTTTCCTCCATCTTCGTGGTTTGTGTTTTTACAGTTTATATACACGAGTTAGCTAGCTAGGCTTACTACTAGAATAGTGAAATATCTCTACAGTATATTCTTATTATTGCTTTCCAAACAGAACCTTACCTACCAATCATTTAAACATGAGGATATGTATATCAGACTCTAGTAATGATCCTTGGTTTCTTCATTTAATAATTTGTGCAATAGTCCTCATTATGCCTCCCCTCCCTCCTTCAGCTATCATGTGTTTCCTTGTCCTTCTCTCTGATCTGTCGGATATGAGATGGATTTATACTACTTAATTATGATTATAATATGCAATATTATCATGTGTATATGGTATTTCTTGATTTCTGGGACTGACGTATATTATCATGTGTATATGGTATTTCTTGATTTCTGGGACTGACGTTTGATTTTGTATATAATATATGTGATTGTGAGAAACACTTGTTTGACTGCTAGTCGACAAGACAAGCTGGTGATGATCTGCCGTTTCATATATATATATATTTGTTTGTTTACGACTTCATGATCATGACCGAAAGAAGAAAAGACGGTGTTCTTTAGTACAATTGTAAAAGATAAGCTGCAAAATTAACAATAAACTGGCAATTAGGGCAAAACCCCAGAAAGAGAGATTTGAAACTCATGACTGGCTATCATGCAGCTGGTGACCATAGAATAATGATATTGAAAAATCTCTTTTCTTTGTACTTATAAAATCTTGGCACGTCATGTACGTACGCACTGATCATCATGCCATGATTCCATGATAGGCTTCACTTGAGTTTTCCTTTTTTGAGGTATGTGGAACTTTGGTTCTCTCTGGACGTTAAAGGAGGATGCTTCAATATTTCTGTACACTTTAGTCCTGAAAAAAAGCATTTCATTTCTTCTCATTTTAATTTATTTTTTAATTCAAAATATAATAAATAAAGTTTTAAAATAATAATATTAAAAAATAATATTTGATTCAACTTTTAATTTTTATCAAAAATGATCTCATCACATCTCACTATCTAAATTAATAATCTTATAGCTAGCTGAAAAACTTAATTATTTGAATGCTTATTTACAGTGGCTTTAATAAGTAGATGAATAAATTTTTCCATGTATTGTTTTTCCAACATGAAAGGCTAAATAATTTGAGAAAGGTATATATAGATCAATATCTTATACAGAATTACATACTAATATGATTTAACGTGATCGATCAGATTATAAAACTTTTTTATTATAAAACACAATATCAAAATTCAAACGTATAATTGCATTAAAGTACCGTGCAAACGTCATGTTGTATACTTTTTTGTGTACGTAAGATATGAGTGCAAACCTATGGGTTCTCAATAACTTTGAAATGATGCAGAAGCAAAGTCTTAGACAAGTTAGAATGTTGAAAATGTGTCGGCCAAACAAGCAATATTATTTTATATATGTACATATATGGTGTACTGTTGTTCTATATAAAGAGTATGATGCTCAAAGATCCTTTATACCACTTTTGGGGCATTTTTTTAAAGAGTTCTATATACTTTTGCAATATTTCAAATATATAAAGAGTTCTATGTAATTTTTTTACTTCGTATTGTGGACTTCAATCCATTCAAGTCCTATCGATCTGAAGTACTTAATGATCCATCAGGCTAGGCTAAAAGATGAATAATGTCAAACACATGAAGCAAATAACAAGATACCCCTTTTAATAAGAAAAATAGGTACTGGGAAATTATAGAGAATTAACCGAGAAAGAATAACTATTATTTAATCTCAGTACATAAAAAACGACATTTAAATGCTATCAGTTTACCATTAATTTTTCACTAGCTAGGCGCAAAACCATCAAAATTTGTAAATTAATTTACCTTTCAAATTATTATATATTTTCCTTATAATTGTATATGTATTATATTTTGAATTGAGAAGAGTACGGTTTGCTTGAAGAAAAGAGATATAGTTTTGATCATGGAATAGAGAAAAAAAAAAAGAGAGAGAGAAAGAAAAGGAGGGACATCATGATTATAAAATGTGTGGGTTATTAAGCTTTTTTGTTTAGCTCGACGAGACTGCATGCAATTATGAAAGAGAACCACATGCATAGTTTTGCGTGTAAAGCAATATATACGGACGGAGCTGGCATCCATGCAAAGGAAAGTCCTGTCTCTTTGATCCCTTTTCTCATTTTCCACCTTCTTAAGTTTCATTCCCATTAAATTATTAATCCTTTTCTTTTACAAGCTGCACCAGGCGGTCGGTCAGAAAAGATTGATGTCCACATATCTTCATCTTCATCTTCATCTTCATCTTCATCTTCATCTGCGCTCTGTCCTCTGTTACGTGTTTTTATCTTTTATCTTTTTATTTTTCTCCCCTTTTGGCAGTTACGTACTGCCAAGTCCCAAACTCCTCAAGCAATCTGTTTGGCACCTTGGCCTTTGTTGTTTAGGGTTTCTTCTCAAGCATAAATTTCAAATTCTAGGAAATTCTTGGCCAAATTTTCAAATGGATACCTTAAAGATTAGATGAGTGTTATAGTTACAAAAGAGTTATACGTATAAATAATTTTATAAATTAAAGTCATTTTATGTGATGTATCAAACTTACTTTATAATAAAAATAATTTTATAATTTGACAAATTAAATTAAGTCAGATTAATTTGTAAGATTACTTTTATATAATCATTTTGTAATTAGAGTATTTATCTTGAAATTGAGGTACGATTTAGATAGTGAAATAAGATGAGATAGTTTTAAATGAAAACTGAAAGTTGAATAAAAAATTTTTTTGAGTATTATTTTTTAATATTATTATTAGTTTGATATTTTTAAAAAAATTATAATAATGATATATATGGAATGAGATGAAATATTTTTACTATTCAAACGAAGTTATGTTTAGATTAAAAAAAACTAAATTCAAATTTGGATTTTAAATTAAAGATTTGAAATTTATTGTTTTAACGGATTTAGAAATGAATGAATCCAAAATTCCAAAATTCAGTGTACATAATCTTTGTTATGATGAGAAGAAATTCTTTTTTATAAATATAATTTGAGGTTTAGTATTTTGACCGATATTTAAATTTTTTGAGGTTTAGTAAGATGATCAAAGAAGTTAATTAGTTGTACATTTTGGGGGATTTATGGAATTGAAATATTGATAGAAACGCAATTTATATACAATTAATCCCTGATAAAACTATTGTTACTTATTGAATACAAGCTCATCAAAGCCAAAAAAAAAAAAAAACTAAAAAAAGCTTTTATTAAATATATAGTTGTATAAACAATTATAAAATAATTACATCCATATATTTTTGTAACACTACAAAAATATTGGCCTGTTGTGGTATTTTTATAGTAATCAAATAGGCAGTTATGATATTTTTATGTCTCAAATAATTTATTTGGTTACTATAAAAATGTCACAACAGACCAATTTTTTTATAGTACAAATGAAAACAAAACTTATATATATATATATATATATATATAAAAATGACAGAGGTTGGGGAAAGGGGAAATTGATCATTTCCAACAGCTATAGCCAATATATGTTGTTATACAACTGACCTTTAATTAATTAATTAATTAATATGCTTGCAAACGAAAGAAAGAAATCAAATTAAGAAGCACAAAAAATCCAAAATTCCTTAAAGAATAATCATGATCATGATATATTATAGCCTTTCATGTCGTTGACAACCATTAATTTAAACTTACATAATAACAAATTAAAAATAAGAATTAAAAATGATCATGTGAAAAGCATTTAATAATTTTTAAAAATATTTTTATAATCTTAATTGTAAATTGGTTATAAACTAGTTGGAAGGCTGAGATCATTGTGTCCATTGGATTTTATCGAGCGATACGTACGTCTTTGATTTTTGGTGTGCCGTACTAGTGCTCCTTTACATATTTGTACAAAACCACTTATAATTAAACACTCGTGCAAATTTATTTCACCTGTTACACCTATAATTATATAGTGTACCTTCAATTATATATATAAAAAAGGATTAATTTACTGCTTGAATTCTTTGTATCTTTATAACTCGAGATGTCTTTTTTTAATTTTTATAAAATCGAAACTTGAATTTTAAGAAATTTTCATTTAATTAATTAGTGATGCCACTTGTTCGTTTAATTTTTTCAAAATTGGCACATGAGCTTTCCTCTTGTTTACAATAAATATTTGATTTTAAAACTGTGAAATAATAAATTATAATATATATATAATATATTGCATCAAACTGGGTAATTATATACGTCATCCAAAGTTTTAAATAAAAAGATTATATATGTTGGATCCACCCATTTCCATCATATTGAAAACGTTCCTGAAAGCGTGTTTAAGTCAAGACAGAGACACCTAAATTTTGATAGTCTTTGCCTTTTTTCCATAGCTCTTTCTCGGTTTTAGATGTCTAGAAGAGGAGGGTAAGGTGGTGGTTAGCTTTTGGCAATCAAAGCATCATTCTGTCTTAAATTTTGATTTTGAGTGAGCTCTTAACACAAAAGAAACTTTTGTAACAAACACTCAACCGATCCTACAGCAGTCTATGACTTGACCTCCCACTCGAGAGACAGATACTATTGTTAGTTGTAGACTCGAACTGCATTTGGATGCTGAGATGTTATCAGACGATTTGAATGGATATGTGAATAATAATAAATTTTATATTTTATTAAGATATATTTGGATGTAAATAAATTAAAATATGTATTTGAATATATAAAATAAGTTAAGATGGGTTTAACTTTTTATAAAAGGTTGAAAAAAATAATAAATTTAATTAATAATTAATTTGACATAAATTATTAATTCAAACATAGCCTTAAGATTTGAGATAATAATTAAATAAATAACTCTAAAATACCATCAGTCTAAAATCATCAGGAATGAGATGAAAAGAAACTGTCTGCCTAGCGCACTTCTTGATAAAAGTGATTGAAGTGTCTCCATAGCTTTTCTGTACCAAAAGTGAAAAACTTGTGACCAGTGATTACCATCACAGTCTGCGAGGCACACAGTATGTTTGGACTGTAAGGTTGAGGGTAAAAATTTGATCAAATTCAGGACAAAATTTGTGGCCTACTTAAATTGGTCCCAATTGATGAGATCTTATGGTAGGTGAAAAAGGCAAAGCAACTCTTTAGTTAAAGAAAACATATCACAGAAGTAGCACAAAAAAAAGCCAACAAACGCCTAAAAAGAAAGATATTGTACCATAGATGTTTATATATAAATAAGAAAATAAGGGAGGAAATTGGAGATTAGAAAGATACTTTTTGCCATTTATAACCATTACTACCTGATAATACAATGCATGAGACCCAAAGTGAACAACTCAGTTGAATTGGGCCAAGTCATTACTCTCACCCTGCTTACATCCATAGCTCTCTCTTGGCACCAAAACATGGCATCGCCTGGTGATTTTCCTCAAAAATGCCCTCGTTGCTGCTGGTATTGTCATTGTGTGCCCATCTACCGGCAATTGGTGATTTTGCATGTTTGAGGGGAACTGCTTTTTAGAACCATAATCCAACTCTCTGTTTTTTTTTCCCCCTATTGACACTGGGTGTCCGAACCATCTTGACTAATTCTAGAGGTGGAAGACTCTCAATAAGGAAAGTCTACAAGTTTAACCAAGCGATATCGCAAAATCACAAGAATGACAAAGTGTTTGAAGTCGGGAAAGTGAAAGGAGAAAGTGAGGGCAATTGGGAAAGACTCTAGAAACTGATTCCATATTACAACCAATACACACGTGTGAATAATGCCTCTATGCTTCTTATTCAAAATGTGAGAATAGTACCACATATTTATACTATTATATAGCCGACTTAAGTAACTCAAATAATATAAAATTACAAAAAGGGACATCTTCTTCCTAAAGTAAAATATTAAATACAAGTACAAAATTGTAATACTAATAGATAGTGGAATATACAAGCTGCAGTAAAGACAGCAACACAAGAAGCAACATAATTAGAGCTTATCAAAGCCTGAAAAAATGGAAGGATACAGTGCATTTCCGGATGCTTGAATAATTTTCTATTGGGGTAGACTGCTTTCCATACAATTTTATGCAAGACACATCCGATCCCATTCGAAGTTAACCTCTTGCAGATCTGCAAATTGGCCCTGGAATTGTACCATACTCTGCTTGGTTTTCTTTGATAAAAGGCCATGCACGATCTGGCATGCATCTTACCCCCATAATGAAAATGTCGTCTAACTTTTCCTACAATGGAGTCTAACAATTAACAAACGGTGCACAAAGCCATTGATGGAAAACTTCTTTATGCAAAGATAACCTTGGAGCAGAGACTTGTTTCCCCTGTAAGTAATAAATCTTTTATTTATTTTTGTAAGTAATAAATCTATCTTTATTGATAAGCGCAAGAGGCTCAACCCATGTACCTTAGAGAAGAGACAAGAAAGTCGGAGCCCAAGTACACATCTTGATGGGTAATTATTTCACGAGAAATACAATTTCATCCGAAACATAGTGCCAAAAATTTCTCTCGAATGGGAATATATATATATATATATATATATGTAATAATTAAGAAAGTAATTTTAAATAATTTGATAATTTTTTATTTTTTAAAAATACTTAAAAACACTAAAATAATAAATTTAAAAAAATTTAAAAAAAAATTGCCTATTCGGTACGAATTCAAGAAAGATGTAGCACCGCTCTTATTTCACACTTCTTTTATCACAATTTACGATGGTTTCAAACTTCAAAGAAATATGGCATATTTTTGTTTGAATTTAAAGATGAGAGGAGATAAATTATGAATAGTAATAAAATTAGTGATTGAGATGAGTTGAATGTACGAAATAAATTATGAATAATAAAACTAATTTATGAAAATAAACCAACCCTTAATTTACTATACGTAAACACTAAAGTATGCTATTTAAAAGTCTGGAGGGTGGCACACTACTTTTTTTTTTTTTTTTATTTTTTAAATAAGCAAGTCTATATATTAAACCCAATAAGTATATATTAAACCCAATAAATAAGCAAGTCTGTACTTACTAGTACAGGACCAGTTATATTCATAAAAAAGAGTCGAACTATTAATATCTTTTTTATATAAGTTGATGTCGTAGACCTCCACATCAACAGTGTAGTAGGCGTGTCAATAAAGAGGCTTGCAAATAAATTTATTCCAAACACTAAATGATAACTCAAGAATCTACAAAGCAATCATAGAGTTGTTAGAGATATAAAAAAAAAAAATTATAAATTGACGTAATTTTATAGTATTCTTTAGATCTACTTTATAATAAAAATAATTTTATAATATAACGTATCAAATCAAACCATATCAATTTTTAAGATTATATTTATAAAATTTTTTATAATTAAAATATTTTTCAAAGCAGTAAACCAATCCTACTGGATATGTAAGCTTAAGGTCCCAAACCAATACTAAGTATTTATATGATGCTGGTAAACAACTTTTTTTATAAGGGAAAATATATCATAAGTTCCTTAATTCACAGGATGCTGGTAAACAACGTGCTTAAAAATCTTACACCATACATTATAATAGCTTACTCATCTTTGTTTCCTATCCCAGTGAGTACTGCAAAATGCTTAACGAAGCTTTGAAGGGATTTCTTGTTGAGTGCTATGGAGGATGCAGCCAAGATTCATCATTGCAGCTGCCCCAAGATTTGCACCCTGGTCCCCTCAAAAGGATTGGGAGCCAAGGAACTTGTCATTTTTTAACTGTGCTCTTTTGGAAAAATGGCTATGAATTTTTACATGGAAAGGGAACCCCTATGGGTACTGTTCTATGGTGGAAGTTAAGTCAGTGTTGGTGAAAGCGCTAGGCACAGTTAAGTGCAAAACACCATCTAAAGTTAGGGCGGTTCAATGGTAAAGTCATTTAGGTTATTGTTTAAAAGCTCCATTCTATACAAGGCTACTCCTAAAAATAAAAGTGGTCATTAGGTGTTTTTCTTTTTAATGTTTTTGAAAAAAATACAAAATCATCTCATTAAATAAGATTTAAATAATTTTTATATCTTTCAACGTGTGCAAGGCCCCATAATAATAAATTTAATATTTAATACAATGAATTATTTATATTTTTAAATAACTTTTTTAAGATCATACTAAATTGAGGCACAAAATTTGTATTAAGGCCTCATTTTATATAAATTATTGTATTAATTAAATATAAACTCAAAAAGAATTATTTGAATACTTTAATACAATTTGATTTTATTCTATATAATAATTTATATTTATTGTTTTATATATAATTATGAATGACTCACTTAAATTTCGCCTTAGAGTTCAACATATATTGAGCCGGCATTGAGCCTAGGCATAAAGCACAAGCAAGTGCCTAATTGAAGTACATCACACATTTTTAAAGATGATGTATCATAAAATATCCATCAAACACAATAAAAAAAGATTTCGAAAGAAAGGTGGTAACATATTTAGCCAATTAACTCAATTTATTAGAGAATTAAGCAAATGAAAATCAAGTAATTAACTAATTACATAAATTTTAAATTCAACATTATATATAATTCTCTTGTGTTTTGCTAAATCTACATATTTATGATGTTTGATAACCATAATCATATTAAAGTAAATCGTTCAATCAAAACATTACAAAAATTCCATCACCAAAAAAGCTCAAGAATTGTAGGTATGGATCAGTTCCATGCTAACATAAGCAGTCAAATATCGATCCATCTAGAAACATAAGTTGGACTATTATATCGGATTCAAAGCATGTATGACATGTGGAATCATGATATATATATATATATATATAAATGATCTTCAATATAAACTAAATACTTGAGAACATTTCTTGATATTATTTTCTGGAACTAAATTACAAAAGTAATTTTTACCAATTTGTTATTGTAAAATGAAACAGATAAATAGGGGAGACAAACAGGAGATGTGGCATGTTGATGTGGTATAACTTAGAAAAACAACAATGTTTCATGTGAAGGTAGATTCCCCTCCCCCACGAACCAAGCTTCCCTCCTCCCTCATTTCAAAAGTTGGTTCTCCCCCACGATTTCAAGCGAGTCGACTTCTCTCCCCCACGAGTTTATCGGCGAACCCAAACCACGAAGAGATCATTCCCCCTCGACGGAAAGTTTTTCGGCGCTAAATGGGATCTTCCCCTATTCCAAAACCCTAAAATCCAAGCAAACTTGTTTGAAACCCTAGAATCTTCCCCCACGCCGTTTGCCCCTCTAAACAATATTTATGAGGAAAATGGAGTTGAAGGAGATTGTTTCATCGGAAGACCAGATCTAGAAAGGTCGAGAAAACATAACACAACCAGACTTATTTCGGAGTTTGCCCAAATCGTTTCTTGAATCTGGATTTATCTGAAAAGTTTCATACTCAATTTCTGCAGAACCTTTAAACTTCAGGTGTAGGTCTTTCCTCGTCTGATCAAAGTTTTATGTTTGGGTCCTTAGAAAATGGATGACACAATAAAGGGATTTTAAGAATAGAAATAATAAATCGGAAAAATGAAGTTTGGAACAAAAAAAATGACGAAATAGGGTTGATTGGCATATAAACACAAATTTCGGCGAGGTTCTACAATGTCGTTAGATTTATTTTGTTTCCTAAGATTCTAAGTACCAAAATCAAAGGAGATAAAGATGAGATTTTTCATTAGAGAGTAGGAACACGCAAGAGTTTGGAACACAAAAGGGGGGTGACGTAGTATCTCCAGAACGCACCGTTTAGCTTATTCCATGTAAGCTGGTGTTTGTCTCCCACTTGCTACAGACGTTTGTCTGTAGCACTATTGTTTTTTATTAGACCATCAGTAAACAAAATTGTATTGATCATAAGAATAGGCAAGACTCCAATTATACGGGACATATTCCTATGTGTGCTAGTTTTGTGATATAATAAATTCAGGAAAGTTCATGCATTAAAATCAATTACAATCAACCAATAAAGACAAATGTGTGTTTTTCTACTTTTTAAGCTCACACAAAAAGTGCTAAAAGCACAATTTTGTAAACATCATTTGTTTTTGGTAAACAAAGCACTTCACTTTTGTGGTTGAAGCGCTATGCAAAGTCTTACCCCGAAAGTTCATGCATTAAGCGCATGCTTTTACCTACATTGAGTCAAAAAAAACCATTGGTGCTCTTTCAGGGTAGGAGGGTCTCTTGGAGTTGGAGAATGGAAATTCACAAGGGATAGAGGAAGTTTTCTTATCACACTAGATTGATGGTTGGAGATGGCATTAGTATTAGGGGTGTAAATGGTTCGATCCGGTCTGGAAAAATTGTGAGTCGGTTCTATTCGATTCAGGAATTTTTCCACCCTAGACCGAACCGAACTCCTATTTTATCCATACCGGTCCGGTCCAATCCGGTCTAAGGGCGATCCGGTCTCATTTAGGAGCACCTAATATGATTTAATGGGCTAAATTTGATCTAAAATTCTGTAATAATCAAAAATAATTTTTGACTGAAATTTAATTATTTTCAGACTAATGTACATATTTATCACATATTTAAACCAAATGATATGAAAAAAAACTTACTCTTAAAACAATTTAGCAAAAGAAAAAAAAATCTAAATAAAAAAGAAAAAAAATCAATCCTTAAAAATCCAAATAAAATAAAAAATTAATTAATTAATTAGTTAATAGTGATTTAGTGATATATTATAGGTTGGTAAATTATAACTAATAACACTATTATATTAATATATTATAAATTTATATATTAGTGAATAGCGATAAATTAGTAATAATATATTAAATAATAATTATACACTTATTACTTATAAGTTATTACTAATACTTTATATAGATATACTATAATTTATATTTTTATACTACAACTACTATAAATTATAATATATTAATATTATAAGAATATATATTATATATTAATATGTTATACTACCACTCTTAATCTATATCAATATTAATATTATAATTTATATATTATTACTTATATATACATATATATATATTTTGAAAAGTGTGCATTTGGTTCGGTCCAGGGGAAGAAAAGTCCTGGACTAAGACCGGACTACAAATATTCGGTATATATAGAAATTGAATTGAACTAGACCAATTTTCATCCGGTCCGGTCCATTGGTCCAGTTCGGTCTTCTTACACCCCTAATTAACATTAGTTTCTAGAAAAATTTGTGGTACATTGATGTAAAACACTCCCTTCCAATAAGATAAGGAGTGTTACATAATTTTCTAAAAAATTTTATTTGGTATAAGAATCTTATTTTACAAAACAAAATAGCATTTATTTCATAGAAATGAACTTATAATAAAAATGTCTTTCCAAAATATTAATTGATATAATTGAATTTAAATTTGTATTATAAATACACTTATTTCTAAATATTCTTAAAAAATAAATAATTGTTTCATCTAGTCTTAGCTTGTTTGTTCGCTTTGATCATCTTTCCCACTGATTGTGCCACCCTAAGTCAGTGATTACACTAGCCCTTTTAACTTAACGATAAAAATCTCTCTCTCAATCATCTACATGGGAATATTTTCGTTCAGTTAGTTATTTTTATTTTGTTGAGTTCCTTTACCGGCAAAGTACGCAACACTCCCAAACTACGGGAATAAAGTGTTCCATATTAAATAAGTTAGAAATCAGCTGGGATTTCCTTCACTCTTTATAAAATGTTTTCAAAAAATTAAATTGCTTAAAGTCAGGCGTCACACCACCGTGGTACTTATGATATGATGGCTCGGAGTGAACTTTCATGATGATTATGAGGAATTACTTGTGACTTGAGTTCACTTAAAAATTTAAAATTTGAGTCTACACGGTTCATTGTGGGTTGCTCATGTTGCAGTGCAAATTTATGGTCATTAATGGTTAACTTGTGAAGAGACTGATAGCTCACTAAAGTGCTGAGTATACTGGAGTCTATGAAGTTGAAGCGTAGGCATCAACCGTGGACAAACATAGTCTAAATTATGAGGTCATAATCATTAGGATCTATAGGTATTGTAGGATATGTCTTTATGGAATTGGAGATGTTGGCTCGGATGCCCTGCCTTAGGATTTTAGACATGACGTGCTATTGGAGGAACTAGTTATGGTCACAATGGAAGAGCCTAGGGAATAGAGCTAGAAATTGTTGACTTGTAAGTCCTTAGGGATTAGTTCTAGTTACGAGGGGCAAATTTTGAGGTCGAGAATTTTATGAGAGGAGGATGTGAAATCCAAGCCCGACCCACAATAAGACCCCAATCCTTAGAAAAAATCCAGCCCATCACTCTCAAAACAACGTTATTTTGGATCCAAGAAACCCCAAACTCAATCTTTTTGCCTTTTCTCTTTGTTTTTCCCTCCCAATAGTACTATAAGGAAAGCCATTTTATATTTAACACACCACACATTTGCTAGTTGGACTAATTATATTAAAAAAAAAACCAATACTCACAGCAAATAAGATCAATGACATTGGCGTAGCCTAGGGCTCTAAGTAAACTTGGTCTAGATCAGTAAAATTGATCAGATTGTACCAAATTATGGACTGATCAGTCTCGATCCCAAAATATGTGGACCGATGACATTCAGTTCGTTTTTGGGATCTAAATATTTTGGAATGGATTAGACTGAATTGAACGAACCCCTACATATATTTTTAAAATATTTCAATAATTTAATATATTATTTTTATATAGTAATTATATAAGTTAATGATGTAACTTTTATATAATTTATTATCATTGATCGTATACAATAGAATATAATATATGCTACTAATTAATAATAAATCGTAAATCATGTGATAATTTATTTCATTATATGTAAACATTCATGCATACTCTACAATTTATGCTTAATTAAAATAATTAGGTAATTTTTTAAACACCTAAATTGCAAGCAAGCATCAATATCAATGTTCAATAAAATTATTTGATATTCATTAACATGGACTTGAGCGAGGTGTTGAGCGTAACTCGAGTAAATTAGAGTTTGTGCCTCGTTTGAGCCCACTATTGCATGAGACTCGAGTGAACTCATGAGTGGAGATTTGCTTGAGCTTACTATCAAGTGCACATAGAGCGAACTCACTGTATGAGCTTCACTCAAGCGTTATATTAAGCAACAATTGAGCGGGCTTACTATTTCTCTATTTTTGAACTTCAAAACTAGTCTCTATTCCATCAATTAACAATTAAGTACACTGAAGAGTAAAGTTTAAGTAAGTGAAGTTACACCTAAGCGAGGTCTCTTAGCACTGGTTGAGGAGACGTGTCTCCTTCAAGGGGAGGATAGTCAAGTAATCAGAATCCATCTTTTAACACCTTAGGCGTGGAGAAAACAATATCAATGACATAGGAGCTAGTTGCAAAGTGGGTAAATCTTTGTCTCATGGAAAAAAAAACAAAGCACAATTGTAGTCAATATCCTAAATGACATCACCACTTCCATTCGTGGCAAATCATGCCTAATAGGGCTTTTACTATCAGAGAAGTTAGTAAGTAGTAACTATCAACACCATAAATATACTGATAGTAAAATATTTCTTTAATGAGTTAGTTACATAATATGCATTAACAATTCACTAAATTTTAATATAGTAATTTATATAATTTTGTTATTACTTCATTTGAAAAAAAAAAGGTGAAAAATAATAAAATAATTAGGCCAGAACGAACCAATAGATACCAGTCCAGTCCCCATGAATGTTTGGTCCAATCTGATTTGGAGAAAATGATAAACCAAAAATTTTGGTTCATTACTAAATTGGATCGATTTACAACCCTGGCTTAACTAAATGCCTATGCAATTTAAGATGAGTGAGATAAATTTTTTGAGATATATGTGAATAGCATTGAGATATGTTGAGATTTGATGAGTTAAAAAGAAATAAGATAATTGTGTGTTTGTTTTTAGAGATTAGATGAGATGTTGATTTTTTTTATAGTGTTTAATATAATGGGGCTCATATAGTGAGATGACAGTTAATTTTTTTATTTTTTATTTTGGCATATTCACGTGGTTTGCAAAGCACACTGATTCCCCTGATGAAATGCAGCAGCAATGACTCGTACTACATGAAATTACTTCACACTTGAAGTAGCTCCAATAGCCCACAATGCCAAAAATGAGCAATTTTTTTTTTTTCTGACTTCCAGGCTACAAGGGCATCAGACGTTGAGTGTGTCTTCGCTATTGCGAAACAGCCTACAAGTATATCATGACAATGCTTTTAGCCATAAAAAAATGATTGGGAGCAATTCTACTTAGAGCATTCATTCTTATATGACCAGTAACATGAATAATAAATATGATTATTTATATAAGGGTGAGTGTTCTGAGTATAGTTGCTCTCTAACATTTTTCTTTAGCCATTGACCGAAAACTAGTTAGCCATGTAACATAATCAATGAATTAATTATTTAAGAAAAAAATAATTATATGCTTTTAGATAACTAGTAGACATGTAACATAATCCATAAAACTAGTTAGCCATTGACCGAAAATTACTTAAGAAAAAAATTATATGCACAACGTATGAAGTGGAAATAAATTAATTATTTCAACATAAGTTCTGGGTTCGATTTTTTTTTTTTTTTTTTTTTTGTTATTTACGGTCCAAGCTGTGAATTCTCATGTTACTACATTATGCATTTGTTTCACAAAGCTATTATGTACAATTGTTCTTCCTGATTAAGAATTCGTATACCTTCATTTAAAAAATAGATGTCCTAAGTATGGTTTACAAGCTCAAGGAATTAATTCATTTTATCATCTTTGATGATTTTTACCGTGTGGAAATCACGTAATATATAACTACTCAAATGTCATTATACTGTGAAATATCCACCACCCCAATTCCAAAATATAACGTTAGTTAATATTTAGCATCTATAAAGTACATCAGTTTTCCGAAATAACAGAGTATCTGCAACCCAAAAAAATTTACAAATTACACATGTCATCAATCTTTTTTTTTTTTTTCACCATCAGTGGGCATCCCTAGCTGCCCACATAGAAATGGCGATCTTGTCTCTCAATGCAGTAATCGCATTGTTTGCCTCTTGTGTCATATTCACACTACGAGATGATGATGCCCCGTCGCCATCCTCAGCGTCAAGAACTGACAGCTGCACCCTACTCCATTTCTCAAATAGCCATTCGTCGGGGGCCGCTATTCTAATAAAAGTTGTGCAATGCACAACATGTAGTAATAATCAGCCCTTGTCGTCCAACCGCATACGTAGGCATTAATTCCATTATTTTGAACCGTTCCTTTAAAACACCAAATGTTCGTTCCACTACATTTCAAAGCGTGGAGTGCCGATAGTTAAAATAATCTTTATACCCACGAAATCGACTTTGGTTGTGCCGATCACTCATGTGATATCGTTCTATCTTATAGGGGACAACAATCCCCTGGTGCATGGGTACGCTGAATCCACAAGATAATACTTACCTGATAATGCATAACACAATTCAAAGCACACAATGTGACGAGTTAAAGAGGAAAAAAAATTAACGACTAAATAGCAACATATTTGGAATCAGTAAAAAATGAGAAAATAGCTTTGCACATTAAAGAGGAAAAAAATTTAACGGCTAATTAATGCTTGCGTATTTGGAATCAGTTAAAAAATAGGGGAAAAATACTATTGAAAATTTACCCTCGGCAGGCCATATAGAAAAGGGGCTCGGAATCAGTTCCCGCATGGTGAAGGACACGGGCATCATGCCCCCCGCCCCCCCATCCAGTGTATACAAATATGAATTTCATATCAAAATCAACTATTTCCAGCACATTCTGGGCGACTTGGCCCAATCTATTGCGGTATGCCTCACGTACGTCAGCGGGGACGACCGCCTTCATCATTATACCATCCATCACACCTATAGCACCCTACTCATTCATAAAAAAAAAAAAAAAAACACACACACAGTCAGTGCGCATGGCACCATTATATACGTAAACCATACATGCCAAAACTAGTTACATATTTTGATAAATATTTGGGACTTTGTTATTACTCACCTTAAACCAAGGATAGTTGCGCGGATTGCCTCTAATATAAGGGTGCACGTCATCTCGGTGGGTTGGTACTATCAAGTGTCTCCCGACCTCACACAATGCTTTTATCACCTGTCTGACGTATTTGTTAATTGATTGTGATGAATGTTGAAATCTGTCCCCAACAACGCGCTGGCCTTCTGCATGGCCCACAAGTAAGCAAAACATTCCAACTACTTCCTCAACCGTGACCTCTCTTCTTGAATCACGTAACAAGTGATTGTTATGTAACAACGCACATAATGCGCTCAATGTGGGAATCTCCATCCGAAACATAACCTTGCAACTTCGTGGATTTCCATTTAAAATTCTTGGAATATATTGATGGCCACGGAGTCCTAAATTATGCTCTGGCATTGGATGATCCCATCCTAGTAGGCAAGTCAATATCTGAATTATGGTTATAATATCCAGTACCTCCAACGGATTATCACTATCACTTCCTGAATTCCGGTCAATATTATCACCCATTTGTCTAACACAGATCTCCTTCTGAGTCTTAAAAATAATCAACCTAACTCGATGTCCGAGTAGTTGATGAAACCCTTTAAAGAAAAAAATTCTTACTTTCCTACACAAGTTTCATTTCAAGTATGAGGTCAACAAAATGAAAAAGAAAGAACAAGAGCAATTACTGATTAACTAATTACTAGCAAATTGAAGAAATTGATCACCGACAATTTCCACAAAAACAAATAACCAATGATCAATAGGGTGATGGCTGTGCAAAATCTGTGCAAAATAGCATACGAGTATGCACAAGACCTGTGCAAAATCGTGTACTATGCAAAAAATCTGTGCAAAATCGTGTACTAGTAATGATCAACACACTACAACATTTTCAAGCTTTAGCCACTAATTTTTTGTGCTACAACTAAGCATTGTAGCAAATAGATGTTTTTGTCACAAAAATCATCCGCCACAAAAGAATTTCGCACTTGCCAGGAGATTTCACCTGCTGATGGGTTGTAACGCTAATTAAAACCTTTTGCGGCGACTTCATGCCGCGGCAAAAACTATAGCGCCACAAAACGCTGATTTCGTGGTCGTTTTGTTATAAACAGCCCACGGGATATATCATTAAGCATTCCGATATATCATTAAGTCCCCGACTGTTTCTCTCTTCCTACCTAACAATGTCCATACCCTAGAGAGAATCCCATCTCAAAATCCCTAGACCGATCGGGACCAGCTGGAACAGGATCGGTCGAAATCTGAGACAGGCGACGATTCCGGCCACGAACAGCCTCCCTTTGCTTCCCCTCGCCTCGGAATCCAGGTGAAAGCCGTTATTTCCCTCCAAATTATCATTTTTTCCGTTGTGGTGATAAATCTCTCCAAAATATTTGAGCCCATAGAATAATCTGTGTTTCCCTTCCTCTCGCACTCTCCCGCTTTGCATATATTTGTATTACGCACAATGTCTTCATTTGTGTATAGCTTTTTTTGGGATTTACTATGTTTCGGTGTTTCTAGAGTATTTTTGAATGTTTAAGAACATATGTTGTTGAACCATTTCGCCGTTCTATCCTTGACCATATTTTTGAGCAGCAACGGCCCTTTGTGGGCATTTCACCGTGGTCTGTTTGATCTATTGGACTTTCTCGCAGCAGTTCTCTCCTTTTTGTGGGCATTTTGATGCCCTCCCAAAGCTTGAGAACTGAATAACTTTCTTGAACAAAATGAACAAGGGAATACTCTTGTTGTTGCAGGATCCCCTGCATTAGTTCCTCCAACCAACGTTGCTTCATCTTCCATGTCTGTGACAACCTAGAAAGATACATTAATTAGGCTAGAAATTATTTTGAGATTCATGGGTTTTAGAGAAATATATCTACCCCGCTGTACTTGTGAAACTTGTTGAAAAAAAATCACTTAACAGATTTGAGAAATGCCCAGAACAGAAGTGGCAGAGGAGAGAGCAGGAAAGGGAAGGAAGAAAAATCAGAACTTTTGAGCTTTTTTGCATTTCATCTCGTAAAGAATAGTAGAAAAGAGAGTTCAGAAGCCAAGTTCTAAAAGAGTTGGGAAATCTGTACGTGTAGGGAGTGTTTAGGTCGAATTATTAAATAGAAGTAGTTGACAAAGAGGTATGTATGGGCTTGTGAACAGAAGACCCGAGAGAGGGAGAGTGGGGGGAAGCCGAAAGTAGGATTTGGGATGCTTCTGCATGCTAAGGTGACGAGAGGCTAGAGTGATGGTTCATTTATAATATATGTATTGGGAAATGGACTCTCTCTCTCTCTCTCTCTCTCTCTCTCTGAGAGTCTGAGACGGTGGTCGTTTCAGTTAGAAATTGGTGCACTTTTTATTTCGTTTTGCTGCCTTCCTCTCATAATTTCATTCCCCAAATGTTTGTTGTGAATTAGGCAGATAAAAGCAAGCATTTACAATAACCCTTTGTATAATCAAGTGCACTAAGCCACTGCCTATGCTGAAACGACCCTTTCTCTGTCTAGAGCTTCTATAATTGAACTTAAAATGCTCATGTATTACTCAATAAATTAAACTGTTGAATAGAAAAACTGTTTTCTATTCCATATGCGCCATGGTACATAAATTCAAATATTTTACAAGCAAGAGTAAAATAGTTGGCAGAAATTATTAAGCTTGTCTCCCTGCAAACTGATTGAAGAACACAACAATAAATTTATGCGTGCTTTCAATGGGACCCGATCAAAAAATAATTTCTGATATGTGTGAGAAACTAACTATAATATATATCAACATGTGGTTTAATCATGTATGACAGGTTAATCCATTGTAAAAGGTTTTCTGTTTTTTGTCAAAATAGTCACAACACAAGGCATATACATCGAACAACTATTCACCACATTTTTACTCAGTCCAACTGGACAAGGATATGAAAAATACATGGCCGTATACCTAAACGACTATCAGGAAAACTTAACAAGCCACTAATTAAAAGGAGATGCGAAATTTAAATTGAAAACAAAACACACATGCAAAGTATCATATTTATTATAACATATTCAAATAAGCCACCCCATCAAAAACATGGGGTTGTATTACAAAAAAGTAACAAACAAAATGTAACCCTTATATGACATAAAAATCACGTTGAGTACCATATTGATTACAATATATGAGTAACAACCACCCAATTTATATGAAGTCATTTTATCGAGTTTTATGAGATAGAAGAAGGCCTATAGTACAAAACAGACTACAGTTTTTTCAGCCATAGAAATTCTGAAATTATTGCTCCATAATGTAGGGCAAACAAGTTTGCGAACTTATCGATCATATTTGTATACATTACGTTGTTGAATATATGGCACCATTGATGTGAGCATTAATTCATATCTGTTAGCACTTACGTGATCACTAGTTCATTTTTTCATCTCAAGTTTGCAAATGGCCTCATTATAGCTCTCTTGCTTGTTAACATTCATATATTCAATTCATGTAGTTTTTTGTATACTTCAACCAGCTTAGTCAAATAAACCAGCCCCAAGTTCATTGTCCTTCCTTATTTTCAGAAGTTCAATGGTCATGAAATTGTCAAAAGGTTGGATAAGAAGTGACCGTTGTGAGAGCCCAATTGATTTACTTCACACTCAGAATATACATAAATAAATTGCATTTAAATTTTGTAAAATGTTACCAAGGGAAAAATAATAGTGCCAATAATATATATACTATTAGTGCGCGTTCTTTCCTATCATTCATAAGAACCATCATTATAGGAAAGAACATAATCAAGGATTATATGACAATTGAAATGAAAAAAAACAACAAATTTACATAGGAGACGAGAGTAGGCACAAGATCCACAAGTACAATGATTGTAGAAAAAATCTTCAAGCTTATAAAAATACCACATTTGTAAAAGTTGGAATCTATTTTATGAAGTCCTTTTTACAGTCCACACAAGCTTAAAGTACCACAAGTTGCTATTTAAAAAATATCACATCATGAAAATGTCATAGACATAGGTCATAGGAGTTCCATTGTACACACAATATCATTTGGTATAAATGGAAGCTGTGTTCCACTAAAAGTGACTGTCTAGCATGACAATTGAAGGGCATGCATGTCTGTGCAGGCATGCTGGCTTTTTTTCTATGATAATGTTACCTTTTTAAAAGTCATTAAATATTTAGCTATTTAAAACTTAGTATATAATAATACAATAATAGTACTAAAATCATAATCTTAACAATTAAGGTGAGGAAAACATTAACTTTTTCGGGCCAACATGCTAACATGAACAAACATAAGAAGTACAAGCTCGTATATATCATGTTTGTAATTTGGAGTGCCACTTTAGTAATGTTGTACGTTTCGAGTTTATATAATTACTCGATGATTTTGCATAGAGCTATATAATGATTGTACAAGATTACATGTATGCATATCATGATTCTAACGTCATGCATGCTCCAATAATTTTATTGTACTATATTAAACATATAGTTTGAAATGTTGCACACATAAATTAACAGAGTTTCAAAAAATTAAATACAAGTACCTATATTTACAATATAAGGGAAAGTAAATATAATGTAAATTGAATGGATATAGATTTGAATATTCTAGAGAAAGCAGCACATTATATAGTTCTATACATTAAATCTGTATAGGATAATTAGTTAGTGGCCTGTATGCGGATTTTTAAAGATGCTATCTCTGCTTATAAAATAAAAAATTAACAAGGATTAGTGTTATATACTCTTGTAAATATGTCCAACAAAACATACAGGGGCGGAACTATATGGCTTCTAGGGGGGGCTACCGCCCCCCCAATGCTAATATTAGCCCCTACAAGTCTTTCCTACCTATGAACTACTCTATTGTCTAGCCTAAAGCGTGCCTTGAAAACCAAAATTGTTATAGAAAATATCTTCTACCGTTGGACATAGCTCACACAGCTCTCTTTATACCATTTGATTTGTGATTGTGAGGTTAGTCTCGTACGTTGTTTTCTGCTGTGGGTCAGTAAAGGTTGTAATTCTCGCACTTAAGAGAATAAACATGTTAAAGGCTTCTATCTTTTATTACTCGATGACTGACATTTTAGGGTTGAAGTTCATTTCTTCCTTTTGTATTGGCTAGGGGTCAAGATGATTCAGATTGTACGTGCCGTACAAGGTTTTCTTTTTTTTTAAACTTTCATAACCTTGTGAAAAAAACTACAGCATTTCTATCATTGCATTAATTATTGGACGGACCTTAAACTCTATCATGATGGTATTAGTAACTACCAATTTTTTTTTTGGTTTGGCAATTGGTTAAACAAAAATAGGGATCAAAATGAATGATGGTTCATTGGGTTAGTATTTTCTCTAGAGGTGCTGGACTCAAACCTGCATGAACTCTTTGAGTGTTTTTTTTTTTTGTCTATTTAAAATCATATTGGGAAGGAAGCAATTGCATGACTCTAGTAAAAATATGATTGTAAAAATAAATGAAAATTGTATATTAAAATCTTATTTTTATATAAATTATGGTATTTTTTATGCATATTATTTGTGGGTATTCGTAATTGGTTATGTACTAACAATTTTAATTTTTTCTTTGTATAAATGAAAAAGTGATACATATATATAAATTTATATATATATTTTTTGTATACAATTTTATGATGTAAAGTTATTGTTTTTACATATAGTCACGAGCATAAAACACACATTACTTATATTCAAATCTATCATACATTTTGTCAATCGCCCATGCCTACCCCCAAAATATTAAATCCTAGTTCCGCCCCTGAAAACATATTTATTTAAAATATCTCACTAATCAAATAAGGTGCAAAGTATTGCACAATTGTAACTTTCGAACTGCATTTTCCTTTGCAATCACCACCAAACTATAGATTTTAGCGGGGACCATAGTTTCCACAAAATGTTTAATTTGAACGTCTCTTTGTTGTTGTTCCCCCAATTTGTGTTGCTAGAGAAGCTGACTTTTTCTTCTATGCTTCTGATCACACTGCCGGTTATAACATTCCATGAAACTTTGACTAGTGTTGCGGGACGTTCTTCTTCCATCTTAGTCATGGTAACAAACCAAGTCATTTGTTGGTGCATACTATGTTTACCTATTCTACTTGTGTAGGTGCACTAGACATCACTTACCAACAATGACCTACATTCGCTGTGTAGTACTTGTTCATCCGGTTTCACAATTTAAAATGACTTGTAACTATTCTATGCTAGATGGATAGGGCTTGGATGAATATCGAAGATAGATTGCAGTCGAGTGAATATGCTGCCGGGGTGAAACAGTTCTTGGACATGGCAAAGGCCCATTCACCAGGCGTAGATCGCATACGGTGTCCCTGTAGAAGATGCCGGAATAGAATTTTCCTACCACATGATGTGGTTAACGATCATTTGTTTATCAAAGGGATGGATACATCTTATACGGAGTGGATATTCCATGGTGAGGAGGAAACTTTGAATTACACCTCAGAATCAGATGAAGAAAATTCTGATTATGTCAATGAAACTGACTATATTGATGATGTTGATGAGCTATTAGAAGACATCCGTGTAGGTTCGTTTGTGGACACTGTACCTAGGCCAGCTGGTCATGGGGGACAGTTCACTGCAGGGGAAACTTCGAACAATCAACCTGATCTAATCTTCGAGGAGTTGCTAGCTGATGCAAAACGTCCACTATATCCAAACTGTCAAAAGTTTTCAAAGCTGTCTTTCATCGTCAAGATGCTTCATATTAAGTCAATTGGAAGTTGGACTGTTAATTCTTTTGACATGGTGATAAATCTCTTGCAAGCTGCATTTCCTGATGCATTGTTGCCAGCATCATATAACGAGGCTCGACGCATGCAGCGTGATTTGGGGTTCACTTATACAAAGATCCATGTATGTCCAAATGACTGTGTCCTGTTTTGGAAGGAAACTGTTGGCATGAATGAGTGCCCCAAATGCAGCGCTTCTAGATGGGTTCCAAGTTCCACAAGCCATCGCAGGATTCCACAAAAAATCTTGCGATACTTCCCTCTGAAACCCCGGCTCCAACGGTTGTTCATGTCGAAAAAGACAGCTGCTTCCATGCGTTGGCATGCAGACGAGCGTGTTGACGATTCTAATACAATGAGACATCCGGCTGATTCACGGGTGTGGAAAGAGTTTGACACAAAACACAGTTGGTTTGCAGCCGATCCTCGGAACGTTAGACTTGGTCTAGCAAGTGATGGGTTTAACCCATTTAATAACATGAGCAAACCATATAGCATTTGGCCAGTTTTGCTTGTACCGTACAACTTGCCCCCTTGGGCTTGCATGAAAGATCCGTATCTGATGATGTCCTTGCTAATTCCTGGACCAAAGGCTCCGGGAAATGACATTGACGTTTTCCTACGACCACTAATTGATGAGCTTAAGCAGTTATTCATTGAGGGGGTTCACACGTATGATGCATACAAAAGAGAGACTTTTAAACTACATGTTGCGTTGCTTTGGACCATCAATGACTTCCCTGCATATGCCAATCTCTCTGGGTGGAGTACGAAGGGCAAGATGGCCTGCCCAGTATGTAATGCAAACACTGATTCTTTCTGGCTTGTTCATGGGCGTAAACATTGTTATATGGGCCATCGTCGATGGCTGCTGCCCGACCACCCCTGGAGATGCAAAAAAAGTGCGTTCAATGGTAAGGAAGATCACCGCCAACAACCACAACGGGTAAATGGTTCAACCCTTCTTGATCAATTAATCGAGGTCGCAAGTGTTCAATTCGGTAAAGCAGTAAAGAAGAGGAAACGTACACCCACTGAACTTAATTGGACAAAGAAAAGTATCTTCTTCGAGCTTCCTTATTGGATAGACTTGGGATTGACCCATAATTTGGACGTCATGCATATAGAAAAAAATATATGTGATAATGTGTTGGGAACCTTGCTTGATATTGATGGTAAAAACAAGGACACTGCCAATGCACGTCGGGACTTGGAGGAACTTGGTTTAAGGAAAGATTTGCATTTGCAGCACGATGGTCATCATACGACCATGCGTCTTGGGTGTTATACGTTAAATCGATCTGAGCGAAAGACCTTTTGTGGATGGTTGGGAGAGGTGAAGTTTCCTGATGGTTTTGCCTCAAATATCTCCCGCTGTATTAGTGGCAAAGACGGAAAAGTAGTTGGAATGAAGAGTCATGATTGTCACATTTTCATGCAATGGTTGTTACCAGTTGTTATTGGTGGTTATTTACGACCTGATGTCCGAGAAGCCTTAATGGAGTTAGGCTCATTTTTTAAACATTTATGTTCAAGAACTCTGGACATTTCGACGTTGGAGCGGCTTCAAGCTAATATTCCGGTCATTCTGTGTAAGCTAGAAATGATATTTCCACCTGCATTTTTTGACATCATGGTGCATCTGGCTGTTCATCTAGTTGATGAGGCCTCATTAGCTGGCCCTGTGCAGTACCGATGGATGTACCCTTTCGAAAGGTACCTGGGCAAGTTCAAGCGATATGTTCGAAACAGATCGCGGCCGGAAGGGTCTATTGCTGAGGGATATGTTCATCTAGAGTGTCTGACATTTTGTTCAATGTATCTTCATGATATCGAGACAAGGCATAACCGAGAAGAGCGCAACATTGACGTCGATCGTGAAAATTTGCACGAGACCTTATCCATTTTCTCTCAAAAGATTCGTCCAATGGGGGCTTCGGTAGTTAAGGAATTTCCAGATGGACTTTTGTTGAAGGCAGAGTGGTATGTGCTTAACAATTGCACCGAAATTGAGCACTACATCGAGTATGTACGCCACATCAATTAATTTTTGGGTAGCTAATTATAAAATGCATTTAGACCGTGCTTACACAAGGCCTAATACTTTTGTCGCTATGCAGTGAACACTATATATACATACAATCACAAGGCGCAACTAATCCCGAGCGTGTTCACAGAGCTAAATTCCCAGCATGGTTTCGCACACGTGTAAGTCTAATCATTGGATTTGTTAGACTTATGCTCAGACGCAATATCTAATAAACTAAGTGCTTACTGTATCCTACAACTGTGTGAGCATTTCTGATCCCTGTCTATTATTGTGCGAGGATAGGTTGCGGAGCAACACGCAATGAGCCCACCTCAGGTAAGCGAAGATATCTACGCATTATCATGTGGGCCAGATCCAGTCGTCGCATCTTACTCGGGGTGTATCATGAGTGGCATCCGGTTTCACACCTCTGAACTTGAAAGCCGTCGCCGCACGCAGAACAATGGGGTAGTTGTTCACAGTGACGAACACGGATCGGGTGTTGACTTCTATGGTGTTTTAGAGGACATAGTAGAATTACGTTATATGGGATGGCGACAAGTCTACCTATTTAAATGTAAGTGGTGGGATGTTGCGGACACCAGCAGGGGGATAAATATCGGAGAGCACTTCACGAGTGTTAACACCGCCAGACAATCCTACAAGGATGAGCCCTTTGCACTAGCTTGCCAAGCATCACAAGTTTTCTACCTAAAGGATCCGTGGTTAGGGGGAAGTTGGGTTGCAGTACACAAGATAACGAATAGAAATGTTTACAATATTCCGCCAAAAAACACAAACATTGATGAGGTGGACAATGAGGATCCTATGAATGATCAAGATTTGCATGATGATGATGAATACGATGCTCCTAACTATGGGGTTGTTAATGAAACTACTGGACTTGAAAACCTTCCACTGGGTCGAGTCGATGAAGAGCACGTGCCTGTTAATCAATTGAACATCTCTCGTGATTTCTCAAACATTCCCATCGAGCAAAGTGAACCTAGTGAGGTAGACATAAGTAGCGCGGAATCGAGCCCTGCAACAACAGATGATGCTGAGTCTGATTTTAGTAAAGCAACACATTCTGAAGATGAGCATTCAGAGGATGGGAATGGTAAGGGTAAACTCAAGTCACACAATATTAATTATTTCATGAACATACCAACCAACTCCGGAAACTAGTTTTGGGTTTTGTATTGTGGTATTATTTAAAAATTAATACTTGCTTCGTGCAGTCGTGACATTAATGTTATTTAGCTTTAATATGATCACTAGTAATTTTGTAGCGTAAGGATGTTTAGGGACTACAAGTTTGCAAACAGGTCACATTATATTTTTATTGCTTTGTGCGCTCAAGGACTCTAACCCATAAGATGGTGGCTACATTTATTGCATGCTTGCTTAAATTTAGACAATGCCCACATATGAGTACATTTTTTGTATAAAATTGTGTGCCATTTGTATCCCATTTTCCTACGCTTGTGTAAAATGATATGTGAGACCCGATCATGCTAACACATCCTTTTTCTTTGCTTTGTAGATAGCATGACGAACTAGTTCTGACCACTATAGCACACTTGGGCAGGTATGGCTCACTACCTACGTCTAAGATACGCTTGAATCCGGTAACTGATTATCTACTTTACAACTTAATACTCTTGTGCCACCCATGGCTTCTGATTATTCCATGCTACCCCAATCTTCCATGATTGTTTACTAAGCATTAGTAAATACAGCATTTAGACTTGGTCCAGCTTAAAGAAAAAGTATGATATTCCACCATTATGTAGCATATAACGAAATGCTATATGTGTTGTACATTTGTCATGATGTATGCAACGTAAGCCAACGTCACCCTCGCATGTGCTTGTTAAAAATCCAACTTAAACAAAATTTTCCTTGCCTTTAAGTAGATTATAATAAGGAAGGGAATTTAGGTGACTATGATACACTCTAGAGTGGAGCATGTGCCAGTCAAAAAATACACTCCACAAATGTTTTTTGGAAAAAAAAAAAACTACATCAATATTTTAATTGCATATATTGTGAGTTTCTTACACTCATCTTATAGGATCTGTTGACTAAAGCATTCAAACATATACAAATTGGTAATCATGTTAGTCCCTGAAAAAAACAGCCCTAAAAAAACTATTTAGGATGTCTGATCATTTGGTTTCAGCAACTTCAATTGTGTAATGCATTTTATTTAGGGTGACCAAGATGGCTAGACTAGATCATTTTTCATCGAACCAATGCAAGTAATTGCCATGATATGCACTGTAACTTGTATATCAACGCAAGTGCATGTGTGCCACTGATTATAGGGTAAAGTTGCATCAGAAAGTCATGGCAACTAAAAGTCCTGATGTATGAGGATGCATTGAGGAGGATGTGCTTTCTTAATCAGTAACTAGGATTGTCCAAAAAATACATCAACTTGAACAAACCAACATGAATATCATCTTATGGGGAAAAGAAAGGACATTATATCATTAATGTCCTTGCCTTTTGCACTACTTAAATAGGGAGCAAAATAAAAACTGGGAATAAATACTGAAATACAAAGAATGGAAAATAGCAATGATGCATTGAGGAGAAATTCAACTTGCTTGATTAGTTGTGAACTCCTGAGAATGCGCAAGATATAAGCAACCTGCTTTGGTTATTTATAATGGCAGTAATTGTTTTTTCAGAATGTTAAAGAAAAAAACTGGGTTGAGTAAATCTTAGTATGCCCAATCAGAAGTCAATGTTTTAATTTACTTGGTAAAGATCTATTATATCTAGTTCATTAAATTATTTTTACTATATACTGTACAACACAGTTGCTAATCCAGTACAGGTCTAGAAGTCTTAATAAAAACTTCTAGACCTTAAACCTTATGCTGAAAATTTCCTTGCCTTTTGCACTACTTAAATAGGGAGCAAAATCAAAACTAACCACTGAAATACTGAAATACAAAGAATGGAAAATAGCAATAATGCATTGAGGGAGAAATTGAATGGCAGTAAAACAGATCTAGCTATATATAAAATGTAAATTATTTTTACTATATACTGGGTCTCACAGTTGCCAATCCAGTATTTCTGTTTATGCTGAAAATTTCCTTGCCTTTTGCACTACTTAAATAGGGAGCAAAATCAAAAGTGGGCATGAATACAGAAATACTGAAATATAAAGAATGGAAAATAGCAATAATGCATTGAGGGAGAAATTGAATGGCAGTAAAACAGATCTAGCTATATATAAAATGTAAATTATTTTTACTATATACTGGGTCTCACAGTTGCCAATCCAGTATTTCTGTTTATGCTGAAAATTTCCTTGCCTTTTGCACTACTTAAATAGGGAGCAAAATCAAAAGTGGGCATAAATACTGAAATACTGAAATACAAAGAATGGAAAATAGCAATAATGCATTGAGGGAGAAATTGAATGGCAGTAAAACAGATCTAGCTATATATATAATGTAAATTATTTTTGCTTGACAACTGGGTCTCACAGTTGCCAATCCAGAAAATTAATAGAGTTTTAATAAAAACAAAATAGACCTTAAACCTTATGCTGAAAATTTTTTCATGTATTAAAGGATCCACCATATTTCAGAGAGTGCCAAATTTAAAATTATAAATGAACTTAATACTCTTGAAGTCATAAATACACAACCTTATGAAAAAAAAAAAACTGGGCATAAAGTAAATATAACTTATATTTAAAAAGAAGATATTTAAATATATAAGAGGCCTGGGTAGAGGGCAAGATATTTCTGTGCATAGTAGCTGTCCAATCCAGCCCATGCCTCCCCAAAAGATCTTTCTGCACACTGTCCAGATGTGCAGCAGCAGAAAAAAGAGGACACATGTCCAATCAGTCCAGATGAAGAACTTTGGGCGGGAAAAAATTCCTGGAGAGGGGGAGAGGTGCCTAATGCATGAAATGGAGAGCCCACAGCAACTATTTTTTTACAAGATCAGAAAGTCACTCGTGTGGATCATTTTGTTATATTCCTACCTCTGGAACAGTCCTAGAAGAGCTGAAATTTCTCTCTACACTCAGAGGAGCTTCATTTTCTGCACATTCCTCTACTAAAAGGTGAGCAAACATTTTTTAAATCTCCCACTTGACACTCTATGTTGAAGGACAGCACTGAAATATAAATCCTGCTATTAAGGACTTCATCTTCTAGGGTTTGGTTAAACTCAAACCCTAGAAGATGAAGTCACTGAGTTCAGCATCCCTCTTACACAGTAATTGTTTAGTGCAGTTTTTTTTTTTTTTTTCATTTAACCAAATGCATTCATCTCTAGAACAGCCACATCAATTAATATAAATCTGCTTTTAAGGACTTCATCTTCTAGGGTTTGGTTAAACTCAAACCCTAGAAGATGAAGTCACTGAGTTCAGGTTTTCTTACACAGTAATTGTTTAGTGCAGTTTTTTGTTTTTCTTTTGTGTTCATTTAACCAAATGCATTCATCTCTAGAACAACCACATCAATTTAAACTGGTAAATATTTAACTTACCAATTGTGTAGTAAAAGTATTATTTATTTGTTGCAATATAATGCCTCGCAAGCATATTTACTAACCACTTACATTTGTAAAACCTAGGAAATGATTTATTACTGAAATATAAATCTGCTACATTTGTAAAACATAGGAAATGATTTAATACTGAAATATAAATCTTCTTTTAAGGACTTCATCTTCTAGGGTTTGGTTAAACTCAAACCCTAGAAGATGAAGTCACTGAGTTCAGCATCCCGCTTACACAGTAATTGTTTATTGCAGATTTCTGTTTTTTTTTTTTTGTGTTCATTTAACCAAATGCATTCATCTCTAGAACAGCCACATCAATTTAAACTGGTAAAATATAACTTACCAATTGTGTACAAAATGTATTATTTATTTGTTTCAATATAATGCTGTATAGAAAATATTTACTAACCACTTACATTTGTAAAACCTAAGTCAATGATTTAATACTGAAATACAAATAAACAGCTGGTTTGGAGGTACTTCTATGGTTTGTTTTGGTCTTTTTTTAGAATATTCTAAGTAGCGACACAATGCAACATGTGGTAGTCCACTCTATTTACAAACATCTCTCTGCAACTGTTAATAATCCCAGGAAATGTGTACCAAGTGTACGGTAGTACCAGATTTGCTGGGATTATTGTGGCTTGATAACCCATTAGGTCTGATCTAAACTTACTTGAGTCAAAGACATATGTTAGTAATTTTAACACAACAACCTAGGTTTGGATACTAGAGTCAAAGAAGTGTCTACCTATTTATTGTAACTTCTGCCCCACATGTTAATGACTGTACTGGATTGCCAAGCTTATGATACATCAACCCCATCTTGAGATTCATATATAACTATATTTTGTATTAGCAAACAAGCTTAAAGAAAAAAAAAAAATGTATTATTTATTCTAATAACTATGGTGTTATGTTAAGTACCATACACTCTCGGCTTGTATGTGTGAGACATCTATTTAATAAATTTGCATTTTTAGAGTATGCACATTGTACGACTCGCAAGAAGAGGGAGGCCAAGACGGCATGCATGCCCCCGGCTAACATCAGGCAGTCCCACAGAGGATCAGGAGATTGCTGCCTTGCCACCACTAAGGGGCCTAATAGATGAAGTTGAGCCCCAACCCCAACCTGATCACTGTAGGCAGCAGAATCAAATGGTGGAGCCGCAAGTGGAGCAACACGCTGGACAATTTCCTGATGCTGGACAAGAACAACTAGAAACAGGTTAGAGATTAGTACACACCCAATTTATACAAAGCTGTCAAGCTGTTTTTAACCAGTGTTTAAAATCAGTTAATAATATTTTTTGTGTGATAGTACCTCCCACCAAAAAGAGAGGGAGAGGACTAGCAAAGGGTACAATTTTTGAGCGGTTAAGAAAGGTAGGTAAGCTACCTTTAACCATAAAAGATGGGCATAGAAGGCCTTCATGTGAGAATGCGGCGGTATTCTCTAGTCGAGTGAGCCATATAGTGAAAGTGCATGCGAATATGAGGCATGCTAGCTGGAGTGCGGTGGATGACAAGGAAAAGTTGGAGCTGATCAATCGCGTAAAAGTAGGATTTCAATAAATTCAAATTAATACTCTCTATGTCATTCATGCTGCGTTTGTTATACCGTATTTGTTACTTAACCACATTTTAAATCTGATCCTTATTTTGAGTTCACAGGGTGACTTCGAACTCGACTGGACAAGGGACAACCACCGTGAAGCTGTTATTGGAACGTTGGCTGATCGATATAATGCATATCATTACGAACTACACAAGAAGTACAAGAAATATGCCTCGCATGAAGAGGCGCTATGTGGTGGGGTGGCCCTTGTGGAGAAAACCACATGGGAGTGGCTATGTGAACGTTGGTCAAGTACACCTTTTAAGGTATTCGTATAAGCTATATAATGATTGTACAATTATTTGAAAAATGAAATGGGGAAAATACTAAATTGCATGGCTGTAGCTTGTTAAAACTGGGCATAAAACAAATTTGAACTTTACTTGAAGATATCAATGACATTATTTCAATGGTTGTTGCAGGATCATTCTCGTAGAAATGCAAATAATAGAAAGAAACAGGTGGTCAAACACACCGGAGGAAGGAAGAGCTTTGCGCGGATAATGGCTGAGAAGGTACATTTTCTTAAATCCGCTAATAACACATGAAACTACCACTACAATAATCCATTAAATTTGTTCAGCAACTTCAACTACTCATTAATTTCTGCTATTTGTTGCGAGGGTCAGGACAATGAAAATATGATTGTATTTTACAAGAAAACTCATTTTTCTGAGAAGAAGGGGGAATGGATAAATGCAGCAGCGGAACACAATTATGTGAGTATGTTAGCCTTTGATTATAGATTGCATCTAGAGCTGTTTTTACTTGTACAAATAGCATGACTTCTGCCCATGCTATTTATGATTTGGAACAAAATAGTAGTAATTTATATCTGATTTTTCAGACCCTAATGCTGGAGAGGGTGGAGGAGGGGGAAACCGAAAATGAGATTAATGAGGCTAGCTTGGCAGCTTTCAAGGAGACACTAGGTTTCAAATCCGGTTACGCACAAGGAATGGGACATGCTGTAATTCCTGAGCCATCCCCTTCAATGAAAAAAACCAAGGATTATATCCGTATGGTTGAGGAGAACGAAAGGAACAAGAACATCGCTGAAAGCTCCAACACTCAGCTAGAGAAAATGGTGGGGGAGATGGCGGATCTGCGCAAAGCATTGGCTGATCAGGGAAAGCTACTAAGTGTTATTACAACTCGACTTGGGGGTGGTAGGGAGTCTACGGAAGAGACTCCCGAAGAGGCTTAGCCTTTTCCTTAGCTTGTTTACAATAAATTTTTTGGTGAAGGGGAGTATCCCCCTGCTTTTGTGTTTTGTTAAATGGTCATCTACATGAAATGTATATTTTGAACAAACTGTCTAGCTCATAATCAGCAACCTCACATTTATGTCCAGATGGCATGCTTGCTTTGTTGTGAGCATTGAGGTATAAGCTGATTAGTGTCACTGATTATACATGGTTTTGACATGGATTTTGAGTTATTCACTAGGTACTTGGGTAAGTAGTAACAGCAATGACTTCACCATGCCTAAACAATTATTTGTGGTTTCATATGAGAGGAATAATGTCTAATCTAAGCTCTGTTGTTATTAGGGACTACATGGGAGCACCAATGTGAGATTGCTGCATTTAAGGTGGTCATCTACACAGCGACATTGCAGTATGTTCGGGTTAATGGGTGGATACTGCAGTCCAGATGGTAAGTTCCTGGAATTTGTTCTATAGTAGAATTGCTGGCAATGTTTTGTTGGGGTTAACATGTGGCAATGCATTTTACGTGAAATAGTATATAGCAGTTTCTGTTATATATAGATGGTGGCAGGTTGAGTTTTATGATTGTGGGTATTCTTATTTATTATATTTTTTCTGTCCAACTGGAACTGCATTAATTTTACATGGTAGGAAATGGAAGCATTAATTTTAATGTTAATTATTTATCATGGCCTCATTATATACTCTTGAAATACAAAGTATTGGATATATGGTAGAAAACCCGAGACTAGGCACTCTACCCCGCTGTTAAGCCCTCTTGTCATAATATTCTACCTGAGAGCACTGATTTTATTGCAGAGGACTTGGATTTTAATTTTGACATAATTTACTTAGTAAAATATTTAGAAATGTGTCAACATGATAAATAGGCTAGTTGGGAAACTGTGGGTCTGTTATTCTGAGTTTTTTAGCCACACAAAATGCATTTGTTGATGCCTAAGAATTATTCCAATTTACAAGGATTATTTAATTTAAAATTTCATGACCACATGTTACTTTTCTTTTCCTCTTAGTAGCTGTACAGGTTATTTCATGACCACATGTTAAATATATATTTGTCTCTTATCTAGATAAGAGACAAATATATATTTAACCAACATTAGTAACATATGTATTGCTCCAGCTCATAAAAATGGAATAAAATAAATATTTCTTAATGATGTATAGTATATTCCGATTATTTTTCAAATCACACAATTTATTGCAAAGAACCATAGGTGGGTTATACTTGAAGCCAGTAATTGGCTAAATGGATAGATCATCTTCATGTTTTTTGTTAATTTGGAGACTTAGAATGTACAAATTGTTCACTGTTAAATGTAGGCCTCGGTCAGTAATGGGTTGTTTTGTTGGCTATGGATAAATAAGAAAGTGGTAAATGACACTAAACCTATAAACTGATTATTACACCAGCCAACCAGCTAGCTCCAGAACAAATAGAAACCACCCTATCAGAGCATTCAAATATACATGCATTGTAATCTCATATTTATTTTATAATATACAGCTATCATAATGTAGGCCTCGGTCAAATATACAGCTATCATAAGCATTTCACAGCATTCAAATATTTTAATGCCATGTAATCTCCATGCTCTCAGGTGATCCTGGGAAGGATTAGACAGACATCATTGTACTCCAGTAGTTATACATGCATTGTGAGATTGTTTTGACACCACAAGATATGGCATGGCCCGGCTGTGCTTACTGCCAGTGAAGTGACTAAAGTAATAGCTAACTTTCTTCTACTCCCAGAAGTAGTTTCGTGCCCAAATACAAGATGTAATTGAATAGTTATTTGTGTTTTGTTATGTATTGAAAATCTGTACGTGTCCCAGTACTTCAGTGCTATTATATGAGCATCCATGGGTACTTGATCATCTTTCTCTATTTTAGACAAATGAACCATCATTTATTGCATACTGGGCAGGTATGGCAGTGTTATATATATGCTGATGTAAGCCATGTGCATGATGGAATATGATATTTAATTAAGATGCAAACAATTTCTGACATTGGTTTGTTACAAACGTAGACAGATAAATATATATGGAAATTGTATATTGAAATTCATGTTAAGAGCATTTTAATGTTGGAGTACGTCCCAATTATTATTTTATTGCAAGATGCTAGATGAACCAGATGTACTAGTAGATGAAGTGGAATGTATTTTGTGTAATTGCCAAAATGAGAATCAAACATATATAATTTGGGGTTGGGTGTTAATTTACCATAAAATTGGGACGTCAAAATACATTAAGGAAGCAGGTATCCTATACAGGAAACAAGCAAAAAAAAAAAAAAAAATTAGCCACAACTATTCACTGGCAAAATGCATTTAGGAGCAAATTGTTGTTCAAGCGATTTTTTCTGGTAGACAAATATTTGAAATGGATAGTTTTTGTGGGGAATAAATTATAATGCCCAAAAAATTAAGGTTCATTTGAGATGAAGATTGTGTGGGAATTAAACATCCCACACGATTTCATATCATGGCAAATGATTAATTACTTCAAACTATTATTTAAAAAAAGTGTCACAAAAATTTTATTGTGGCCGTGAGCATAGTGGGAACAAATATTTTCCCAGGGTAAGGTAACATGGGAAATAGCTAATTACCGCAAATCAATATTGTAGCAGAAAATTTGTTGTGGCCGTAAGAGTAGCGGGTAAAAATATTTGCCCAGGAAATGATATCATGGCAAATAATAATTTGTTGCAAATCATATCGTGGGTAGAAAACAATATCCACCGAGAGTTAAAGATTGAATAGAATTTTTAATACGAAATTAGAAGGCATTTACCACGAATTAGTTCGTGGCAAGAAGTTGGCAATTGCCGCCAAAATTATAATTCGTGGCTTGATGAACATTTACCGCGAGTTATATGCCACGAACATCCCACGGATGAAATTCGTGGGGATTAATCTATGGCCGCGAAATAGGTACTTTTTACCACAAAAACCTTCCTTGGCTAAAACCCGAAAATGTTGTAGTGACAGGGTACTGTCATTATTTCCACAAGAAACGAATAAGGTTTTCAAGAATTAGTAATGCACAAGACTTGTGTAAAATCGTGTACTAGTAATGATCAACAGGGTGATGGCAGTGAAATTACTTCCACAAGAAATGAATATGGTTTTCAAGAATTAGTAATGCCCAAGACCTGTGGAAAATCGTGTACTATGCATAAGGCTTAAATAGCTAGGTTTAGAAATAGTTCGTAACTTCGTATTATAGAATTCAGATTCTAATATGTTCACTTGACAAAGAAATCTCACAAAGATCTAGCAAAAGTCACTTGATCAAGAGGTCTCGTATTTGTTACAAATGTAACCAAATTAATATTCAACAATCCTAAAACTTTTAAATCAATAGTTAGATATTTAAAGCAGCTTATTTCTAAGCTGCCAATTAAGGCATTTTTTTCATGCTTAACTCCTAAGAATATTAACTTTAAAATCTAGACTTCAAATTATCACAAACAACATGAGAATTAACAATTTTAGGTTAAATTAGATGTTGAGAGTATTTGAGAATATTTGTAAATAGTAATAAAAAGTTGGTAAAAAATAATAATAAAATATTGAATAATAATAAAAAAATAATGATTAGTAATAAAAGTAGGTGAAAAGTAATAATAAAATAATGAATAATAATAAAAAGTGTTTAAAAATTATTTGTTTCCAAACTTAGCTTAAAAAGCTTCTTAAAAAGCTTTTTTATTCATCAATTTCAACACAAGGATCACTATTCATCACTAGGAATCACCCATCTGTGCTTACAGGTATCATTCATCGCTAGGAATCTTTGCTGAACTTGGGGATCTTGAAGCCTATTGAATGCACGGGAGAAAACATCGTCAGGTAGAGGAGGCTGCAGTATGTCCAGTATTCTAATGCAGTGTGCAAAAGTGTCAAAAGCTCCATCACTAGTGTCCATGCCATTGCCGAACCCCCTGCTCCGTTTAGCCCCCGACGCTTCCTCCCTCCCTTCGTAACATTAGCGACGTGCCTCATAAAAACTAGTGACCATTTCAAGCATTCTTGAAATCTGATCCCCAGAGTGCTTGTTGTTTTGGCCAGTGTACTACCGACGGTTTGACGAGCACATTGATGGTTCCCCCATATCCATTTGGAGGTGCGAAGGACCAGCAGGGAAGTTCGCTCCAGTGCCTTGCGTATCTCGTGGCGGGCCCTGATCCCGCATCTCGGCATTAAGTCGGTTCTCATCATCTAAGGTAGGCGGAGGCTCAGTGGATGCATGGTGAAACGTTTCTGTAGCAATTGCTTTCCCAAAAATAATGCAAAGCTCTTCATAGTGGGGGCAACCAGTGTAATGAATTTTTCTGAGTTGTGGTTTTGCCTACACGGAATTTCAACTTCTATGCATTAGATAAACATTACAGAATATAAATAAAAGGAGATGATAAAATAAAGAGGTTAGCGCATAATATGATAAATCCTATTTTAGAGCCTCCTTACCTGAATGGCTGCTTGCCAATGTTCATCAGATGCAATGACCCTTTTTGTCTCGCGGTTCCAACCCATACTGGTCATGCACAAGAGATCAATGAAAAGCCTTTGCATGATTTTGAGTTTGTGTATTTTCCCTTTCACTTGATTTGCATCGACCGTCCTTATACCCAGAGTTGTAAGTCGTGTAGCATAGGAACCAATGTCCCGAGAAGTGATCTTTCCTCCCTTCAGTGCACCACTTTTTGCGTCATCATACACCATCTCGATGAACTTTTCCTCCAGGCTGTCAGCCCATAATAAGTGGTCAACGTGGTGAGTTTCCATTTCGCCATGCGAAAATGCGAACAAATATTTTTCATATGTATGCAGACCTCGTGTACAACATACGGAAAAATAAACAACGAGTGAATTTTTATAAGAAATGAGTGGGTCATACCTGACAAGGGTGAGAATGGCGAGAAGAGCATAGGTAGTAACGCTAGGAGCTGAAAGAGGTTGTTATACATTAGTGTATGTCACCCACAAATCAAAAATTTAACAATGGTTCGAGACTTAAAAACAGGTACAAATAATGCGGTGAAAACCAACAATTCTATTCAGTAACAACATATCCAAAAAACAGACCTCATGGGTCCAGTTGAAGAATAAAACGTGAGAAGCAACATCAAGAGCGAATCATGAACAAGTTACCTGGTGTGAGCATGTCCTAACAGTGGGTTCGTGGGTGGACGTGCGATCCTTGTGACTCCTCATGGGGGTGCCTAAAGTCGAGTGTGGAATGCTGGCTTTAGGGGTGGGCTCCGACTTCGATGGTGTCGAAGTTCGGAGTTTCTGACTCCGACTCCTATCGGAGTCCAAAATCTCCTCCGACTCTGAAAGGAGTCGGAGTTCGACTCCAATCGGAAGTCGGAGTTGTAATTGGAGTTCGGAATTCCAACTTCCGATCGCAACTCTCTTTGTTAAAAAAAAAAAAACCAAAAAAAATAAGGAAATGGATCGTCGGATATAGAAAATGGTCGACTAAGAAGCAAAAAATGGTTTAGCAAAAAAGAAGAAGAGATTAATCTCGCAAAAGGGGTAAAAAGAAGAGGAAGAATAAGAAAAATAAGTAAGAAAATAAAATACATACGGATCGAAAGGCGAAGAGAGGTATAGAGGCGATGCCACAACATTGTAGCGATTCCGAAGTCGTCCGTTTATGGCTACCGTTGGATTCACTGCAGGGAAAGGAGAAAGAAGATTAAAGAATTGAAGAAGAAAGCGGGGTTAGGGTTTATGGCCGAAAACGAAGTCGTCTGTATATGCTTATAACTAATGGCATTGTTTTAATATTTAAAGTGTTGTCAAAAAAATTAAAGTGGGAGAAGAGGCAGAGACTTAAATCTAGTGTCAAGAAATTACCAAAGGTCCAAAATGCAAAAAACCACTAGGCTACTTAAGTGTTTTGTTAAATAACTTACAAAATATAATATATAAAGTATAAATAGTCGGAAGTCAGAGTTAGAAGTTGGAGCTATCTTGGACTTCATTTTCGATTTCGAACTCCAATTTCGGAGTCAAAATAATTCTGACTCTGACTCTGACTCTGAACTCTGACTTCTGACTCCAATCGGAGTCGGAATTGGAGCGGAAGTCAAATGGAATTCGAAAATCGAAATTTTTAAAAACCCCTAGTTGGCTTTATAGGTCATTTGTTATGCTATCGACAAAAACGCTCAACGCATGAGAAGTAGCTCCACTATTGCAACCTAGGTGATGGAGATACACTTGAGCATTCTAGTGTCGTCACGTCTTTCAGCCTCAGATATCCGATTAAACAGAATTCAATTGCTCTAGATGAACATCAGTATGGGGTCAAGATTCCCCTAATGAAATCCTCAGTATTTGCTGGAGGGAATTGTACAGCATTGATGGGAGAAATCCCTGGAGCAAATCTATCAAATTTCTTCTTCCATTTATCTGACTTAATTGCAAATGAAGTGGCCATTTGAAATGAAAAGCATTGCCGCTGATCCCTCATGCAGATTTGGGGATTTTAGGGTTAAGTAGTGGATGAAGATAGATTGGGAATTGAGGGATGGAAGATTAATCTGCACAATGAGAACAATAGAAAATACTGATCTTGCCCTAAAATCGATTTTAGAGATGAATAAATTCGAAATGAGAACAATGGGAGTACGCAGATGAACAAATTCGATCGAGTTGCTACGCAAAAGGTAGGTTTGTGTTGAGAAATCATGAGAGCGTGACTTAGCCTAGGAGGAAAGTAGATAGTCACTTCAAATTTTCTTTTCTAGTGTTTAGTCATTTCAATAAACAATAACGAAAAATTCAAATCACAGTAGTGAAATAGATAATAAGACTGAGATGAGATCTGGTTTGTATTGTTTTCGAGAATTGTCTGACCATACAAAAAATTGGGAAGAGTTTGATCTAATTTGTGTTTTGCTCCTGAAAATAAACCTGCTTTCCGAATGAGTGAAATTTAACCAAATGCCTATGCCTATGCAATTTAAAATGCCTATGCAATTTAAAATTGAACCAATATTTAAAAATGTCTTCATTGGAAGAGATAAATGGTTTGTATTTGCCTTATGATTTTATAGTAAACTGCGAATGAGTGATGCCTATCTAGAATTATCATCAAATAGCCAAATTTATTTATTTATTTATTTATTTATTTTTCAAACATTTTTAAACCCCTTAAACATGTAAAACAAATTATAAAATTATTAAAAAGCATTTTATTAACCATAAAATATAAAAACCTAATCGGTGAGAATCCTTGATTTCCCATCTCCAAATATAAAAGAAAAGGGGTGGCTTTGGGATGGGCATTTTTGGCCTTTAGTTAGTTGCCTTCATCTACAGACCCAAGGATAGGTAAGTCCTTTGCCGTCACCATCTCCAACGGAGTCAGAGCCATCCAAACTAAAAATTTTCTAAAAAAAACAAAAACAGATGTAAAACTAATTTCAACCTCAACATGAAACGATGTCATTCAATTTTAATCGTTTTTTGCTAGGAGTCCAAAACTATGCTCGCTCCTTCTCTTTCCTTTCCCGATCTCTCTCTCATTGTATCATTCACTCCACCCATCTGCCATCTTCTTATTGCCGTTATGTTGTCATGAGCCCAGGCCCACCATAGCCTACTTCTTCTCAGCCTTTGCGACGTCGTAAGTCGGATTCCTACTTTGATTTGTTGATGCATTGTTATATTTCCATCAAATTTGATTTTTAGGATTTTTAAAATTTGTATTTTTTTTATTATTGTTTAATTTGTTTGAATTGTGTTAATTTTGATTCCTTCTAGAGTGGTCTTCGGCCGAATTATGCTCTGATTGGAGCTTCGACTTTAATTAAAATTGCAGTAAAAGTATGTTGTGATCTTTGACTCCAACCAAAATTAGATATCAAGGTGGGCTTTCAACTCGGTTAGGATGGGAGCCCACACCTACACAGATCAACTCTAAGCCGTAGCTCTGATTCGAAACTAAGTAGCTTGAGCCTTGAGATATGGTGGAAAAAAAAGAATTATTAAGAGTACTCACAATAGACTCAATAAAATCAATGTTTAGTTAAATAATAGCTAGTGAACACAAATAAGAGGCTACAATAGTCTTAACAAATGAATAGTTAAAATAGCTTTCAATTGTTTGGCTGGCCAGAGATGATATTTCAATCATGTAAAGTACTAGTTTGGTCTTCCCCCTCTCATCTCTAGCGAGTGGAGGCTTGCTATCCTTCCCTCAACAAAATCTTTAGAATTGTTATATGGGAAATTGTCTTTCACGGAATAGGAATAAGAAATCATCTCGGTGGATGAAAAGGCAGTTCAGGAGAACTTAGTGCAGCGTGAAAGGTGTTTGATGGTGCAATTGTATACTATCCAGCACTACAACAAAAAGGCTTTCAAGCAAGTGTTAAGGAAGATCTGACGTCTTGTCAGGGCTATGCGATTGCAAGATCTGGGATCAAAATTCCTCATTGATGAGTTTGAGGATAGTAAAGATCTGGAGTGGATTATAAGTGAAGGACCTTGGGGCGCTTCAAACACATCAGATTAAGCTAATAGATGCTCTCTTTGGGATACGCATTTATAATCTCCCTCTCATGGGTTGTAGTGAGGAAATTAGGCGTCGTGTTGGTGAGTCTTTAAGGGAGGTTTTGAAAGTTGATTTGACAGAGGGTGAATGTGAATGAGATGACTTCATGCGAATGAGGTGAGTTCATGCGAGTTCGAGTTCGTATTGATGTTTCCAAACCTCTCTTGAGAGGAAAGGAACCTATGTTTGGGTATGAATGGACCGTATTGGGTGAGATTTTTCTACGAGTGCCCCCCGAAGTTCTGCTTTATTCGTGGGCGTATTGACCATGTGCAGAAAGATTGTGAATAGGTTGGTTTGATGGATGCAATTGAGGGTGCTCTTCCATATGGTCAATGGCTATAGGGGGTGGTCGTGGTACTCCATTGACAGACCAGATTGGCCGCCAAAATCCCTCAACAACGACTCCACCAGCAGGGGATGGTCAAAGCAGGGTTCTTTTCAAAATCCAAACATTACAACGCAATTAACGAAAGGAGTTGTTGCTGCTAATAATATGCCCATTTCCACGAAGGTGGTAGAGAAGAACCTGAGCGCGAAATCTCCACAGTGGTTATAGGAAAATGATTGTGCCATTAAATAGAGATTAATGGTGGAAGGGAGCACAACAAGGAAGAACATTGATACTTGAGACCATTCAGAAGGGACATTGAACATGATGGTAACTGAGGAAGGTGTCTCTCAGATGGGCCGGATAGCGACTGAAATTTAAATGGGTTCTAAGTTAAATAATTCTAACTTGGCTTATATAATAATACAGGCCCAGTCAAAGAAGTGTTCCATAACCCAGATTCAAAGAAGTGGGAAATGGTAAGAGGTCGAGCTTGTTCTTTATGGGTAAGGAAAGGGAAAGCTGATCAATGGGTGAAGATTCAAGATGTTTAAATGCCGACGTTATAGTCTAGGTGGTGGTCCACCACCAAGCTCAAGGAAGTTTCAACTAAAAAGGGGAGGAGCATTTCTTCGGATGATCGGATTTGTGGCCTCAATGAAGTCCCTATTGTTGAATCAGTAGAGGCTGATTGTAATACTCGGACCCAAGACCCATTAGGCAACACTGGCCCAGTTCCCGGTTTTAGCCAACCAACATGCCAAAAACATTGTCGTTTTGCTTGAGTATCCTTCTCCTGCACGTGATTTTCCTCCCCAGGCAGTTTCCATTTTAGTTTTATCCATCTCCGAATATCACTCTAGCATATTTTTAACTTCCCCCACGCCTTTTCAAACTGGTTTTCCTTCTTAAAGTCTTCCATCAGAATCTCTTTATCTATATCTTTCATGCTCTCGGTTTTATCTTCATCAGAGTCTCTCCCGTTCGTTGCAAACCACCTGTCCGTCACCATGATTTACAAGAACTTGCTTCACTCATTGTAAACCAGCCACACCGAGACTGTCAAGAGAAAAGAAATCCACCTCGTTGTTGCCTATACCACCACCAAAGTCGTGCCCTTCAGATGAAACCACAACCAAACCGTACGTTTTAGATCCTTCACTGATCTTCCCTGCACCACCCTACTCCACACTCAGTTGCTCATGTAGATGCACTAACGCACACATCATCGGAACAACCCCTGCCTTACAAACCGAAAACAAAGCAAGGAAAGCTTTATCCATACTATGAGTTTTCAGCCTTGCTACATGCTGGAAACTACCCAGAAAACCCATAGAAATCGCCGTCCGTTTCCCATGGGTCAGTAGTTCAGCAAACCGTGGCATGCCGTACGTCGTCGATCTAGCCAGCCACCGTTTTCGTTGTCCCTGGTCTTTTCTCTCGATTAGTTGCCATCGTTAACCCAATGCTAAACCAACTCTAGTGCGCCCTCTCAATCACAGAAACACAACCTTGCGTTGCACCACCACATGATAGCCACTGTCTACCCCCCCTCGATCGGAAACGACTCTCCCCAAATTTTAGGGAAACTCATCCCGTTTAGTGCCTTGTTTTTTTTTTTCTCCATCGAAAACAAAGCATCCTTTGCCCCTAACTCCCAGTGCTATTAGGTGCACCCACAATGGCTTAGTGAAACCCAGCGACGTCAGCTAGCTCCATGTCGTCTCCACTGCTCAGATGGTGCCGCCGAGCATCTCGTAGCCCCTAGTTGGTTTTCTTTCCTCTTGGTAAGTTTCAGCCGCGCAAAACACCCCTCCGTGTTTATCTTGTTTTCAAAGATAGAGAAACACTCTTTGGTTCTTCCGTAAGCTTCACATAGGTGTATTTATTTTATTGGATTTTAAGATTTGGTCCTCTTGGCGTGAAAGCAAACAATGAGTTTTAAAGTTTTCTTTCTTCTGAGTTCCTATTATTTTGAGTGTATTGTTATGATATTTTTTTTTTTATGAAAGTTAAAGGTTTTGGTTTTGGGCTTGAGGTATGCACATCGTTTTTGGCTAGTGTGTCTGGTTTGCTTTTGAGCTGGTTAACTACTTGGTTTTTGATTGTTTTTTTTTTTTTAATGTATTGGGTTTGGTTGGGTTCAAAACTATTTTTGTTTCGTGTTTTTAAATTATTTTGGATACGAGTCTTAAATTATTGAGACTATGTTCGATTATTTTGAAGATAAAATATTTTGAGTTGGGTTCGGATTCTAAATTATTTTTGGACTCTTGTTTTAAATGATTTTCGAATGGTTAAGTGGTGTTGCTTTTTATTAAATGGATTGAGTTTTGATTTTCGTAAGAGGCTTGGTTTGAACAGGAATTTGGGTTAAGTATTTTTTTTTTAGCAAAAATTGAGGTATTGGAGAATTTTAGGGTTTTAGAGGATTTTGGTAAATTCAAATTATTAAGAGTTGATATTCAAGATTTTAGGACGTTTAATGTTGAGATAAGATATTGGATTTTATATCTTAGGTTACATTTTCGAGGTTTGTGATTAATTGGAAAAATTTACGGAAGTGTGTGATTTTTTTTTTTTATAGGTAACGATTGATCTGTGTTCAGCTTTATTGAGGTTATTTTTTAAAAGCTAAGAAATCCAGGTAAGCGGGGTTCCTATGCTTGGCTTTACACTAACTCTCAAATCGAGGTTGATTTTTTGAAAATTTGCATGATTTTGTTATAAATGAAAACTTGGGAAAAACAACCTCTGTCAATTATTTGCATTACTCATGAAATCTATATGAAAAAGAGAAAAATGTTTATATCATGCATAGTGTAAACATGAGCAATATAGACATATTTCTGAAATGCATAAAAGAGCGAGTATGAAAATGATGTTTTATTTATATAATGTGAAATGTTTAGAGTATTTAAAGATGATATGAACAAGTTTGGTACATGATTTGATATGACATGACATGATATGATATGGATATGAAAACCTTTGGCATTATTATATGTTTGATCTGCTTTGGAATATGGTTCTGATATGATGATATGGATTCACGTGATATGGTTGGTACCACCATGATATGATATGATAGGAGTACAACTACTTTGGAAACAAAGTAGTCATGTATGTGTTTCTTTCCTGTGTGCACACTCGGGGCTCCAAGAACGAATAAGGGAAAGTCTCACAATATGATACTGCCTGGTTTGGCCACCGGGGATAGCACAACCCTACCATGGGGGTTAAACATGGTACATATTCTAATATGATAATAAGATGAGATGTACAGTTATTTGTGCCAAAGCATTTTTAATAATGAATAGAGATTTTCTAAATGTAAAAGGATTGAAAAGTCGCTCTATTTTATTGATAATATTTTGGAAATCTATATATGAAAATAAAAGGATTTCTGGTTCTTGTATATGAAGTTTCTTTTGAAAATACTCATGTTTGCACTCTTGTATATGTTCTCTGCTTACTGAGTTGTGGTTAAACTCACCCCTTATCTCTGAATATCTTTCAGATGAGTTTGGACATTTCAACCAAGGATTAGATTATGAAGCATTAGGTGAGATGACTCAAGAAGGGTTGATTAAGTATAGAGAATTTATATGAACATTGATAAGGTTTAGTAAGAAAATATTATTGCATTCTGATGAGTTAGCATTGTTTTTGGTATTGATGATATTGAGGAAATGAGTTTTAAGACCAAACTTTATATGATATTTGGAATTTTAGAGTATTTAATTATGGTGTTGAATGCGAGTGTTGTGATAGGTAGTAACTCTCGGACTCCTCCGGGAACGAGGCGTTACACTAATGGCAAGTTTGGAAACCAACTACACTCAAACACTTTATACTACTATTAATTACTTTTTATCTACTTTTATTATTATTCATTATTTTTTTATTACTATTTAATATTTTATTATTACTTTTTACCTATTTTTTACTACTATTTATAAACACTCTCAACATCTAAACGTAATTTGAGTTTCAGCCCTACCTAAAGTCATGGAACTCATTTGTTGGAGTTCCTGTGGGTTTGGGAACTCACAAGGAATTCGAACTCTTTGTGATCTCAACACGAGAGAAGATCCTGACCTCCTGTTTCCGGAGAAGAAGTTGTTGGCACGAGGTATGAATTCCTGTAAATACAAGTTAGGGTTTTCTAATTGCTTTTTGGTTGATGCTATTGGGCATAATGGAGGTTTGTGTTGAATGTGGAATTTTGATTTGAATGTTGTTATTAAATCCTTTTGAAGGTATCACATAGATGTTCATATTAGAACAGAAAATGCTCCTAAGTAGAGGTTTACGAGTTTGTATGGAAATTCTTAGGTATCAAATCGAGTTAATACATGGAACCTCATTAGAACTCTCAATTCTATTGAGGTAATTTCGTGGTTACTTGGGGGTGACTTTAATGAATTGTTGCATTCTCATGAGAAGCATGTGGGGAGGCCTAGACCTATAGTCAGATTAGGGATTTCGGTAATGTTCTTTCTAATTATAGTATGAGAGATATGAGCTTTAGGGGTCCTAAATTTACTTGGTAAAATGGGAGGTAGGGTGGTGCTAGTATTTTTGAATGTTTGAACAAATTTTTGAGTAATAATTCAATGTGTCAACTGCTCCCTTAAGCTGGTGTTATGCATGGTTGTGCTGCTCATTCTGGCCACCTTCCAATTATCTTTGAAACAATTTTTTTAGAGATCTCCAACATAGACAAAAATTCTTTTGTTTTGAAGATATGTGGGTTGGAGAACAAAACTGTGAGAAGATTATTAAGCAAGTTTGGAGAAATGAAGCTAACAGTCATGGTATGGAGGGGATTACGTAGGTTATTAAGGGCCATGGGGATGAGTTAATCGTGTGGAACAAGGTCTCCTTTGGGCCTGTTAGGAAAAAATTGAATCAAGCAAGGACTCAACTTGAAAAAATGCAGCTGCTGGATTCTTATCAACCCAATTCTGATGGTTTTATTCATGCTAGTAAGGAAGTATAGTTGTGGCTGGAAAGATCAGAGGTAATGTGGCGTCAAAGGTCTCGTGTGCAATGGCTAAAGGAGGGAGACCAAAATACTCAATTTTTTCACTCAAAGGCGTCCCATAGGCAGAAAAGGAATTTTATCAAGGGCTTAAAGGATGTGAAAGTAGCTTGGCTTGAGGGAGTGTAGTGAGATGTGTTGATAGTTGATTTTTTGAAAGATCTTTTCAGTTCATTTGTGCAGGGAGATTAGGAGGTTGTTTTGAGCCTTAAGAAGGTTAATCTAGATATGAATGCTGATCTTACTAGACCCTTTGTAGCTGAAGAGGTAAAGCTTGCTTCGAACCAAGTGCTTCCACATAACGCACTTGGACCAAATGGCATGTCAGCTTATTTTTATCAATCCTATTAGCATATTGTGAGTGACTCAATGACAAATGCAATGCTAGACTCCCTAAATTCAGGTAAATTACCTTCCCAACTAAATCATAATGCAATGCTAGACTCCCTAAATTCAGGTAAATTACCTTCCCAACTAAATCATACATTCATAAGTTTGATCCCTACGAAGAAAATGTGTGAGCTTGTGTCTGATTTTTGCCCAATCCGCCTTTATAATGTGCTTTATAAGCTTGTTTCGAAGGTTATTATGAATAAATTGACCGGCATTTTTACGTGATATCATTATTTAGTCCCAATGTACTTTTGTGAGAGGTAGACTGCTTAGTGATAATGTCTTGGTTGCCTACGAGGTTGTGAATTTTTTGAGAAATAAAAGATATAGGAAATAAGGATACATGTCCATTAAGTTGGTATGGGTAAGGCATATGACCAAGTTGAGTTGAGTTTTTTTTAGAGAAAATCATGCTTAAGATGAGATTTGCTACCAGTTTTGTTAATCTCATTATGGAATGTATTAAAACTATTTCTTTTTCAGTTTTAATTAATGGTAAAGCTCATGGTCCCATTTTCCTATCAAGAGATATTAGGCAAGGGGATCCTCTCTCCCATTACCTTTTCCTTTTTTATTTCGAATGTCTTATTGCCTTATTGAGAGATGTTTAGGCAAAGAAAAGTTTTAGAGGTGTTAAAGTTAGTAGAGGGGCTCCAATGGTCACTCGGTCTCGTCTCCTTTTTGCCAATGATGGTATACTTTTTTGCCATGCTAATGTTGAAGCAACTAGAGTTATTCAGGGTTTGTTGGATAAATATGAGCTGGCATCGGGCCAAAAGGTGAATGAAAGTAAGACAGCTATGGTATTTTCTAAAAATGTGAATGCTCTCAAATGACAAGAACCTTTGTAGCTTTGGGGTGTAAGCTCATTTCAACATTATGATAAGTACCTTGGGCTCCCAAATTTTGGTGGAAGGTCTAAAACTCGAGCTTTTGATGATATAAAGAGCAAGGTATGGTCACCTTTGCAAAGCTAGAAAGGAAAATTACTATCATAAGGAGGCCATGAGATCTTTATAAAGGCAGTAGCCTTGTCTATTCCCACCTATTCTACAACTTGTTTTTAGACTTTTTTTAACTTTGTATCTTGAACTTGAAGGGATGATAGTAAGATTTTGGTAGGGTCAACATAATAATGACAGAAAAATTCATTGGATGAGTTGAAAGAATTTGTGCATGCCTAAGTTTTGAGATCTCCATATGTTTAACATGACTTTGTTGACTAAATAAGGCTATAGATTACTTCAAAATGAGGATTCTTTGTTGCAAAAGATTTATAGAGCTAAGTATTACTCTCATTGTTCTTTCTTCTAAGCTTCTTTATGTACCAATCCTTCTTATTCTTAGATATGTATTATTGAAGTAAGGACTTGGCCTATGCAAGGATATAGGTGGCAGGTGAGGAGTGGTGAAAATGGGAGGATTTGGAAGGACCTTTGGCTATTAGGTAGTAGAGTGTTGCAACCAAATTTTGATGGTAGAACTGAAATGGAGACTACTACAAAGGTTTGTAATGTGCAGTTGGTTAGATCTACATTCAATCCAAATATAGCTAAGGAAATTTTAAAAGTAAGGCTGCCAGCAATCCTGTGTATTGATAGATGAATTTGGGACAAAGAAGCAAGTAAAAAGTTTACAGTTAAAATTGCATACAACTGGGGAAACTTCTGTACACACACAAGATCAAGCACTTTGGAGAAGGATTTGGCATATAAGTGTTCGAAGGAAGATTAAAACATTTGCTTGGAGAGCTTATAAGGAAATTTTACCAACACTTATTAATCTCAGCAAAAAGAAGATGAAAGTGGAAATTAAGTGCTGTTTTTGTCAGAATTTTGAGGAAGATACAAGCCATGCTTTGCTTAGTGTGTTTCAGTGCTACAAATATGGCAGCAGTTTTTTAATCTTTCTCACTATTTTAATCCTTCTTTAAGTTTCATTGAAACAATGCGATTGATTATGCAACAAGGTAATGATGTTGACTTAGCTCAGCTTTTATTCTTTGTTGGAATTTATGGTACAGAAGGAACCAAATGCACATGGAAAATATTTTGCTACAACCTGTCAAAGTTGCAATTATGGAATGTCTTTGTGTAAAGCTTTCAATAAAGTGAGTACCACAACAACAAATCATCTAATTCATGTTAGCAGATGGCAACCTTCTAAAGATAGTTTTCTCAAACTTAATGTAGATGAAGTCATTTTTGCTGATTTGAGGCAAGTTGAAGTTGGAGTTATGTTGCGAGATACCTGTGGTAGTATAATGATGGTAGCAAGCAAGAATGAGGAATTAGTTGACGAGACAATCACTATTGAAGCAATTGTGGTTTTGAGAGATCTTCAATTATGCTTACCACTTGATATTTCAAAACTAGTTGTTGAAACAAATTGCTTGAATGTGGTTACCGAGTTGCATTCAAGGGATGAATATCTGGTAAATATTGGCCATGTGATCAATGAGGCTCTAAATGCATGATGAGCTATTTTTAGGAGATTAAAGTTCAACACGTCTAGCCCGTAATGTTTGGAATATTCGTGATGTTAATATTTGGTAGGAGCATGTATCGAGTTGCATTCAAGGGATGAATATCTAGTAAATATTGGCCACGTGATCAATGAGGCTCAAGATGCATGATGAGCTATTTTTAGGAGATTAAAGTTCAACATGTCTAGCTCCTAATACTTGAAATATTTGTGATGCTAAAATTTGGTAGGTGCATGTTCCCTTGTTTGTTCCAAATGCCTTATAGATTGATAACAATTGATGTATTGGTGATGTTTTATTGAATGAAATTTTGGTTAACACAAAAAATAAAAAAAAATTGTTTGGCTGTCTAAATGTGGTTAGCCTTTTAGACTAATCAAATAATTTTTTAGGATTAAAATATTTATTAAATTCACTAATTTATTCTTCTGCACATACAAAAAATAACTTTACATTTTTTAAAAGCAATTACGTGTAGCTCGTGAATCTCTTCATAAATTCGATACGATTGTTGATTTACATGATTATTTCATTTTTTTTGTTTTTTCTCTAATTTTGTTTTCCTTTTCATTTGTGACCTTGATGAATCAATAGCCTTACACTAATTAGTCATGAAACTTTGTTACGTGATATAATTCCTAAACGTTCGTGTTCGGATTTTTCTCTATTGTTTTGAGTATATTAATATGCTGTAAATTAAATATTAGAAAATTAATGTGTATTTTTTAATAATAGATAAATATTTAAATCAAATTAAAATTAAAATAAATATTTTAATAAAATAATTATTGATTTATTGAGATTATTATTTAATATAATAAATAATAATTAGTTAAAATTTATAAAAGTAAAATTTTTATTCAAAATTTGGTCGAAAATTAGCTATTCCGTTGTAAGTTCTCTAAGCGAGGGCAAAATCGACAATTTAAATATGCTGACACGGAGGAGGGTGTGCACAGTGCGTTAAAATCAAGGCTTCTTCCGCTCCTGCGCCGAACGCCCCTCATCTTTCTTTCAGCCATCTCTCTGTTGCTCACCGCCGCAGCCCGAGCCTTGTGGAGCCACCGGTAAATCTTCTGCTCCTCCTACTCTCTCTCTCTCTCTCTCTCTCTCTCTCTCTCTCTCTCTCTCTCTCTCTCTCTCTGTTTCGTCGCTGTCCCTTCATAACCCACTCGGTCTCGCTCTCTCTCCCCCCGATTTCTCTCTCTCAAGAATTCTCATTTCGCCTCTCTGTCTTGCTCGCTGTTTCTCTTTCTTAGGGTTCCGCCGTCACAATCCACCCCACCCCGGCGTCATACCACCGCGGAACCTCTCCCTTCTCTTCTCACTTTTTTTTTCTAGAGCTTGTTGGGAAGGAGATCGGAGTGCTTACTATGGAAATCGACCATCCAAAGCCCAATGCTCCTGATCAAGTCAGCCCCAAATTCTCAATCAATGGTACGTTATTCTTCTCTTTGCGTTTTAGGTACTTCTTTTTCATTATTAATCAACAATTTATTTTTATCACGTCCAAAAGTTTATTTTTTTCTTTCATTTTCCTTGATTTTCTCGACAACCATTCGCATGATAGGGTATTATAAAATTTCTGAACCTATATGATTTGTATTGTTCAGTGTTACAGTTGCTGAAATCAGCTCAGATGCAGCATGGATTGCGGCACGGAGATTATACTCGCTATCGGTACATTCATTTTAAACTTACTTAATTATGCATTTTGTTTATGCCAATATTTCTTTAATTTGTTTAATTAGTTTCCTCACTATTTGATCCCGTATAGCTGGTAACGAAATTGATGCTTTTGATTTTCAGAAGGTATTGCACCGCACGTTTGAGGAGGTTGTATAAATCACTCAAATTCACCCATGGTCGTGGTAAATACACCCGGAGAGCCATAACTGAATCAAACGTGACTGAAGTTAGGTGTGCATCGGTTGTCCCATGAAACCAAGTTAATATGAACTCACATGCTTTAAATGATTTCTTTTAGGATGTTTGGGGTTGCAGTGAGAAATATTGCTTTTACTTAAGGCTTATAACTTAAAGGTTAATATAATAAGCTCTACTACTAAAAAGTCATTTAGTGCATGTTTGGGATTGCGGTGGGAAATATTGCTTTTAGTTTAAGGCTTATATCTTAAAGTTTAATGTAATAAGCTCTATTACTAAAAAACCATTTACTGTTTGAGATCCATATATCTAAAGTACTTTTGGAGTTAGTTACGGTAGTTTTTTAAAAATATTTAGTTATTTGCAGGAGTTTTTTCATAAAAGCTCCAATTTTATGCTTATTGAAGAAACTGTATTTTATTTTTTTTAACCGACTAAAGAACTTTTAATAAAGTTACCCAAACATGTCATTTTTTTTAAAAGTACTTTTAAAGCCTCGAAACGCAATCCCAAACATATAACTTTGTTATTTTCTTCAAATCTTGTCTATTGCTTGTTGAGATGAGTAGAAGTATGCAACAAGAAGGAATTTAATTTTTAAAAACGAGAATCATTAACATTTAAGTGAATTTATATGACTATTAAGATAAATTAAGTTGTTTGAGACTATGTGCATGTTTGTGGTTGCGGTAGGAAATATTGTTTTCAGCTTAAGAGCATGTTTAAGATTGCATTTCGGGTGCTTAAAAGTACTTTTAAGTAGTTAAAAATACTTTTAAAGAAAAATGACATGTTTGGATAACTTTAATAAAGGCGCTTTAGTTGGTTAAAAAAGTTAAAAATCAGTTTTTTCAATAAGTTCTAAATTGGAACTTTTATCAAAAAACTTCTGCAGATAACTATATATTTTTAAAAAACTATCGTAACTAACTCTAAAAGTGTTTTAAACATATGAATTCCAAATAGTAAATGACTTTTTAGTAATAGAGTTTATTACATTAAGTTTTAAGTTCTAAGTTTTAAACTAAAAGTAATATTTTTCACCGCAATCTCAAACATGCACCAAGGCTTATAACTTAAAACTTAATGTAATAAGCTCTACTATTAAAAAGTCATTTACTGTTTGGGATTCATATGTTTAAAGCACTTATTAGAGTTAGTTACAGTAGTTTTTTAAAATATATAGTTATCGGCATGAGTTTTTTAATAAAAACTCCAATTTGGTGTTTTTTGAAAAAATCGATTTTTATCTTTTCTAACCGCCTAAAGCACTTTTTATAAAATTACCAAACACGTTATTTTTTCTTTAAAAGTGCTTTTAACTACTTAAAAGTACTTTTTAAGACTTGAAACACAATCCCAAATAGGCTTTGTGCTAATGCAATTCTAATGTAGTTGGCTGATGGTGGTTGCTTGCTAAGCTAATATCAAACAACGTAGATGAAATTGGTATTTGCTTACTTTGTTGACTCAATTTTTTTTTTTTTGGGGGTGGGGGAACAGGGGGGAACAGGGGGGATTGGGCTGCTCTAAACATTAGGAACTGTCATTGTTTTGTTGACCTTCTAAGTTTAACTGTTTACAGTATTTGGATTCAAATAGGTTTCTTCATCTCGTTCTTTATACGGCAGAGAGAGCTTGGAGCCATGCGATGGAGAAGAGACAGCTTCCAGATGGTCCAACTGCTCGTCAGCGCATCTATTTGATTGGTAGGCTGAGGAAGGCAGTTAAATGGGCTACGCTGTTTTCTCATTTGTGTGCAATCAAGGGAGATTCCAGAACTTCATTAGAATCTGAGGTCTGTCCATTGTATATTTTCATTGTAGAGCTTCCACAAAATGTTTCTTGTGCGCAATTAAAAGCTGAAAATTTTTAGAAAGAGAAAAAAAAAAGATTTGAAAATTTCATGCTGATGTGAGTATTATGTGTTGGGACATGTAGGAACTCAAAACTACATGATTTGTCTGCCCATTTGTGTATAATTGGTTGTCATGTTCTCTTGATCTTCTAATCGTTGCGCAGTTTATGGACCATGTTTGAGAACTATCTTGTTCTAATCAAGTGCTGCATGGATTATTCCATTTTCATCTGCTAAATTTAAGTTTGTGGTATGTAGGCTTATGCCTCCTATATGAAAGGGAACTTGCTGTTTGAACGAGATCAGAACTGGGACGTGGCATTGATGAATTTCAAAAGTGCCAGGTGCATCCTTGTCTATATAATTAAACAAACATCTACTATTGCTATTTCATTGTCAGAAATGTGTATGCTCACATTTACTATTGCTGCTTTGTTGTCAAAAACTAGTTTATTCCTGATAATTTATTCAATAAATTATGGTTTTAACATGGAATAAATTGATGTCAAGCTAAACTTCACCTTGGGGATACCTTAAGTCGATCACAAGTTTTATACCATTCATATTCTGGTTGCAATGATGGATATGTGGCTAGTTATCTTAAATAATAATCTTATTATAGGGCTGTTTACGAGCAACTAGGAAAATATGGAGACCTAGAGAATCAAGTTTTGTGTCGAGAGCGTGTTGAGGAGCTAGAGCCTAGCATTCGTTACTGCCGACACAAAATAGGTGAATCAAATCTACAGGCATCTGAACTTCTGCAAATTGATGAGATGGAAGGTCCTGCCCTGGACCTTTTCAAAGCTAAATTGGAGGTGAGTTTTATTCTCTTCAAAGATATTCCTGCATGATGCATATATCTTTCTTTAGGTCTCTTACAGGCAGTTGGACATTTTTTCTGGTTTTTGATCGATAAGTTGGTCCAACATGTCTGTCTTCTTGAAACTGCTTCAAATAATGTCTTTCTAAGCATCTTCCCTGGGCTTTTATAGAGTACTCCTAACTTGAGTTTTCTAGTCGGCAATGATCCTGTTTTTGTAAAACTCAACTAAAGGACTTGATGCACATGGTTCTATTTTGTTGATGTTTCAGAAAATTGAACTTGGTTACTTCACATTCTTAAAAGGAACTGTAATAAATAATTTACAGTAACATGAGATTCAATATCATGTTAACTAAATTGGGAGATTAGTTTCTTCCATGATATGGTTGAAGCACTTATGATCTTAACTATTAATATGATAACTTCCATTTTTTTTCATGCTTCAAGAATGGAAGTAAGACCTAACCCAACCACTCCCAACCTGTTTGCAACCAGAGCCAGGGCTACATGGTTTTGATTTTGTGTGATAAACTGTAACACCTTAAATTTACAATGGACGGATTCTCATATGAAATATTGACTTTCGCTTTGTTTACAAATATCTTAAGCGATAATGTCAATGCAAATATTCTCAACAACACTCAACTAAAATTAAATACTCCAATATGATACTTTTAACTTCCCAAAGAATTTGTTAGAGCAACTATAATCCAATAACATTACATAAATCCAAAGCGCAGTTCGGTGACTTTAATAATGACATAACAAAATTTTGGTGATAAAAAAGCGAAATCATTAGTTATCTAAACCCTTGAGTCGTCACATAGCACCTTGCCCAACAATTTGATAACACCTTATTCAAAAACCTCAAGTAGATGAATTCTCTGAAAGAGTAAGAAATACAGAAAGTGAACTACCATGTGCTAAGTAACATAATTAATGGGGGTTGGGGAAATGACAATTTTAATGATATCTATATTCTCCAACCACAATAATATAAGAGAAATACAAAATCATTTCCAAATAGTAAATTTGAGCCAAAAAGACATTATCCATACCTCATTACATAGGAAATCATCAATAGATGTACGAGGACATCTAAGATACCACACAGATATCATGATATCATGACAAGGGTTTATATCACATAGATATCTATATGTCACAAAGCCGTCATGGATGCCATCGTGGATGCCACAAAGGCATCAATATACCACATAGATATCAAGGTCATAGTGAAACCACTTGTGGGAGTAAAGCCTGACCTTTGGGCCATGGGATGGGCTTTGGACTAGCTTACATCTTGGTGGGGCTATGGTGATGGACTCACCCATTTGGGCAGTAAGCTATGACTCAAACTGGACATTGCACAGAGGGGAGGGGCTCCTATAGTCACGTCCAGGGAGGATAGTTACGCTGGTGCCCCCCCCCTTCCTCCTCCTCCTCCTCCTCTTTTTATAAGAAAAAAAGAATATCAAGGTCAAAGGTACATGGATAAATATATCACTTGCCTCCCACAATAGAATCCCAAGAGATTATACAAGAATATTTGAAGTATGACCAGCTTATATGGTTCACAAAAATTTGTGCATCTTGGGGCTATTGGACTGGCAGATTTTTCCTTAAATTACCCGAGGTGTTCTTGTGAAAAACTCTTCATCGATGGCTTGTGCACCCCCGGGTTTAGTTGGGACAATATTCCTGGACAGTTGGTGCCAATAGAAAAAGAAAAAAAATTTGTGCATTTTCCCATTGCATAACCAAAATAGCATAAAAAGATGCATACAAACAGACTTTAATAGCATTTGAACACTATGTGCACAGACTTAAATTAGCAAGAGTAACTACATTTTATAAAATCTCATTAAGTTACTGCATTCACAATACCATCAACCAAATGCTCCTTCAATTTACAATGTAATTACTTGGAACACCTAAACCAAAGCCAACATATGGATAATAGTTACAATGGGAATAGATTTGGGAATACTCATACCTAAACGAAAGCCAGCCATGTCCGGTAGGGTGTTATAAATTTTGCCTTAAAGCCAGTTGGACAACCTCTGACTAAATTTGGGAATACTCAATACATATTTAATGAGATTAACAATGGGACCACAATAAACTAAATTTATAACACACACTGCTGGACATGATGTTTTCTGTTTAACCCATCTGAAATTGGTTCTATTTTACATAAAAATAAATCCTTCTACTTCCAGGCCCCTTTGATAAATCATTAATTCAATTAATCTCTCAAAACTAACATCCCTCAATTTAATAGAACCAAATCTGGTAGATTCAGATCTTATTTACATTACCATTGACAATCATTACGTAAACACAATAGGTAAACTTGTTAAGGATATACGCCATTGAACATCAACCAATCGAGGGATCATCTAAATTTTTCTTTGCAAAATTTAGAACACTGATCGTTTTATATGCTAAAATAAATACATCCCAGCTTATTTTCTATCAAATTTTCATCAAAGTTGCAACAACTACCAGAAAAATGAAGTTTAGTGATGGTTACCTTCAATTTCTGCCGAGATGAGCAGAGAGCTGTAATTTGCTCTGAAATCCTCGAGATCAATGGGAGATTGTAGTGGATTTTCATGATGAAAGTCAGCAACTGAACTAAATGAGAGAGTATTTATGATTTAGGCCTTCTTGGCTTCTTGATGATTTCTTTGGTTGTCTATGTTTCAGGCTGTTATGGCAGAGGCAAGATCTCAACAAGCTGCGTCCATGACAGAGTTTCATTGGCTTGGTCATAGGTTTCCAATATCCAATGCGAAAACTAGGGTCGCCATTTTAAAAGGTTGGTGTAGCAATTTGGAATGGCACCATAATTTTTGAGTGAGCGAATTGGTATATACTTATGACGATTCTTTTAGCTTCATTAAACTTCTGGCATGAATTGGGTAGAATATATTTATGACTCTATTATCTGATTAGGACCATTCATTTGAGCACTGACTTTGGCCAAATGGTTTTTCATGATGTGGTAGAATATATTTATGACTAGTTTTTTATGCTTGCTTTTTTAGCTCCTCAACTGACAACCAAGTCTAGTTGATAGTGTTACTTATCAAAAAAGTATAGTTGATAATGTTTCTGAACCATATGGCCAAATTCAGTGCTCAAATGAATGGTCCTAATCAGAAGTTTCCACTAACCTTGCTGCATTGCCAAGTAGTAATGCCTACAAATGTTGTTATTTGGCCCATGACTCAGTTTGTTAGAGCACCATCATGACAATATCTTCACAACCATATGCTTTCAGGTCATCCTAACATACATACCATTGAAGGCAAAACTTCCTATTCAACCTTGCCAGATCTTATTTTTTAGTCTTTGGAACTGTTGGAAACGATCATGTTTGGAAAGGAGTTTATTGAAGATTAAATTTTATTATAAGTCAAAGCCTTGTGGTAGATTTTGATGAGGTTTAGTTTGTAAGGCTGATGAATGTTTTACATGGAGCACGCTGATAGTTTTTCAAAGAGGAATTTAGTGTTGCATCTTTTTGCTTTTTACTGTATTAGTTGAAGCTTTAATAGGGGTCTTTCTATTCTTCACGTAACGGCCCAAATTGATCATAAGGTGGCGGATGGTGTCTTGCAACTTTTGTAAAACTACTCGTAGACTTGTGCAACGCACAAGAATAACTCAATTTATTAAATAAAAATTATTCCATATAATTAAGTTATCATACCTTGAGGTATTATGCAAAAAATTCACAATTTTTGTTCAAACTTATTTTTTTCATTTATTTTATTTAGATTTAATTGGAAGTTTGGAAGGGTGACATTGGGAATTATATGGTAGTGTTTCTTTGGGTGGGGTCTGTGTATTTTCTTGTTTAGTAAATCTATTATATTTAATCATTTTAATTTATACAAAAATTAGTAAAATCTAATTGGATATTTTATACATCGATTTATAAGACCAACTTAATGTTATGTATTATTTAATTCTTATTTAATAATAACACAAGTGGAGTGTGGATAATGTTGCTTTATTACACTTGTTGTCATTTAATAGTAATATATTGAGATAATTGATTATGTGGCTCCATTGTAGAGCTCTGCACTATGAAAATGATATACATAGTATATGCGATATAAACATGCAAAATAAGGTTCTGTTCCTTTTCCCATTTTTGTTTGCTTTTAAGTCCAAAACATTCTCAAGTTTTTTTTTTTTGGGACAAAATTTTTCAGCTCAAGAATTGGAGAAAGATTTGCATGGTCCTTCCGCAGATTCACTCTCAGCAGAGAGAAGACTAGCCATCTTTGACAAAGTTTTTACTGCATATCATGAGGCCAGGAGCTATATTCGTAGTGACTTGGTAGGGAAAGTTTACTTAATTTTATCATTGTTTTACCAAAAAGTGAGGTCCATTATTTATGTTGCATTTTCCCTCAATTTATTGGTGTCTTTTATCCTTTTTTTTCTCTTTAATCTGTAGGATTTCTTTTATGTTCTACTTTACATCTTTTAGACTCCTTTCCTGAGGCAGTGTATGTTTTAGGCTAGTTCAGGTAATGCTGAAAATGTGAAAGACGACTTAAATGGTCTTGATAAGGCTGTTAGTGCTGTCTTAGGACAAAGAACCATTGAGCGCAACCAATTGTTGGTTAGCATTGCAAAGAGTAAACTTACTAGGCGACGTGATGACAAAAGTGAGAAAGTTACCAAACCTGAAGAACTTGTACGCCTATATGATCTTTTACTGCAGGTAAGCTATCTCCGTCTGTTTTTACTAGGTTTTCTTCATATAACAATATTTTGACGTGATAATAAAGTTGATAGATGCCAGCCTCTGATTTAATAGAAAAACCTTGAAACTGTTTGTTTTGTTTTGCAGAATACAACCGACCTTTCAGACTTGGTTAATTCTGGAAGAGATAGAAAACCAGAAGAACTGTCATTTTCTGAAGAGTGCGTGCTTAAAAGTTTGTCCTTCCGTGCAGAAAGGTTTGAATTCTAAGCCTTCTACTTTACTGAACTTGAACATGCTTTATTGAGTTCGAATTCATCCTTATTGAGTTCAGATTCTTCCCATGCAATTATTTAAAGGGTGCATCTATATTTAAATTGATAACTCCCCCTTCCAGTAGGTTAGGAGTGTCACATACTTTTGTAACTGTGCCTGGCAAAGAGACATAACATATAAAAGATACCTAATTTGTCGAAAATAAATTCCCAAAATATTTGGGCTTATCCATGTCATATGTGGGCCTAATGGGCTGAACCTACACCATTTTTTGAATCTAGGTCCATAATTTCATATCCAATCCTATCTCCTCGAGACTAGATCCTCAACTAATGCATATGAGCCAATGGGCCCAAGAAAATAATCTTACTTCCAGCCTTAACAAAATTGGGCCCGTGGCTGGCCCAAACTTATAAAGCCTATGAAATTTAGGTCTGGATGTTACATTGATCTTCCATAATTCTTTATTGTCTTAAAAAAGTTCCTGCCATTTTTGTAGGACCACCTGAAAATGCTTTTTTTTTTTTTTTTGGATTTAGTTGCAAGCAGTTGCGTTGAAAAAATGCCATATAAAAAACATGTGCTATTCTACCTTTGCTTAAATCAGAGGGTTAATATTCATGGATTAGACAGGGAACCCGTTCCTTGTACTATTCAGCTAATGATGGAATCAAATATATCCAAACGTCCTTATCTTCTTGGACCAATTGGAAGATATTGCATTATGTGCTATTTATCTTTTTGAGGGTTTCTCCAAAATGATAAGGCTGTCTTTAGTTTGCCAACAAATACCAGAGATTAGACTTGTATTTGATTTTGGTAATTTGCAGGTGCTTCTACTTGGCAAAATCTTACAGCTTGTCTGGAAAGAGGGCAGAAGCATATGCCTTATACCGCCATGCTCGGTCTCTGGCTGAGGAAGCCCTTCAGAAATTCCAAATTTCAAATGGGAGCGATCAGGTTTTGTATAAACATCTCTGGTTATCTATCTACTTCTGTATTTGTGTGTGGACATCGTAGTCCTGTTTATGATGTGCTGTTTTATAATAAATTAGAACATCAATGACTTCTGAGTTAGGATTCAGATATGTTTACCGATGGCTTGCGTACCAAGGAAATTTTTTTTCTGTAATGCATCCATCTTTTGTATTACAGACATTCCAACAACAGCTGAAGATATTGTGCGAGGAGTGCAGATCCAACAGTTGTATAGAGCATGCGAAGGGGATGATGGAGGAGATGAAGGCTCCAGAGAATCTCTCAAAAAGAATTTCTAATATTTCATTAACAGGAGCTGAAAAGAAGGTATTTTATGCCTTCTATTTCTCTCTTTCTCAACATTTATAGAAAAGAGCCTTATAATATTTTATCTAAGATTGTCGTGACAATTATGATTTGACTTGATATTATTTTCAGACGGAGAAATTCCTTGTGGAGAAACTCGATACCTATGAGTCAGCAGTTGGTGATGCGAATACCAAAGGTGTTCCGCGCATTGTAGTCTTCCCTCCTGCCTTCCAAACAATCCCACGAAATCCCATTGTTCTTGATCTTGCCTACAATTTAATCGAGTTCCCATCTCTTGAAAATAGGATGAAGAAAGACAAGAAGGGCTTCATAAGTAGGCTATGGCGATGAGATGGATTTTTCTCGTGGATTTGTCTGGTAACTCTGGTTATATCATTTAGATTCAGATATATTTTGAGTTAATTTCGAATAATTTTTGTAACTGCATTTATAAGCCTTGGCTTGAGATTTTGTTACTTAAATTCTGGATCACCGGCAACGAAAATTTTGTGGGCTTTTTTCTTCTATCAAATTCTTAATTTATTTTCGGCTTCAACTTTTTTATTAAAAAAAAATGACAAAATCTATTATGAAAAGGTGCAATGACATAAATATAACAACCCTTTTGAATAACTTTATTTTAAGTGGAAGGTATATTTGTAAACACAGTTGGAGGAGTCTTATTATTTTATAAAATTGCCACATTTAACAGAGGCGTTAAAATGTTTGTTAAAGATTTTGGCCCCTAGCACCACTCATAAAACGAAGGATCTAACTTTTTGGTTTTCTTAAAAAAAAAAGTTTTGGGTATCAGTTGGCAGTTGAAATTGTCACCTACTCTTTGCATGCAAAGAAGCTATATTTATGCCGGGGTGAGTTTCCACACGAGTCCCTCTTTAGACAAGTTAATCCTATAAAGTCACTTCATCGGAGGCCACTCAAATAGAAACACGTCAACTGAATACGTAAAACGCCACCAAACCTGGCCAAACCAAAACACTTTAGGCACTGTTAGGTTTCGGGGACGGGACGAAATGAATTAAGTTGAATTGAGTTTATTTTTCATTATTATTATTATTTTAGAATTCAAAAAAATTAATTTGAGATTTGAAAATGTATTGAGATTTGAAAAATCTGTATTGGAATTTGTATTTTATATAAAAATATAAAAAGATATAATGATAAATTTGAGATGAATTGAGACAAACTTGATTTGTCTTCAAATACAAACGAGATCTTAAATAAACTTTTTCTTTCTTAGTCCATAACTATAGAATCTTCAATAATCAATAGTTTGTAGAAATTTCGTACTCTAAAGTAAGAATCTCCCACATTTTTCTTTCATCTTCAGAATATTCTTTTCGTGCGATTGAAAATATGCATCGGTGACGGCCATAGAAAGCACATCAAAACTGGATGACGAATAGTGGCTTGCAGCTTACTGGATCTTGTACTCAAGAGCCGTTTAAAAAGAGTTTTGGGGGGGGGGGGGGGGGCGGCGGTAAATATTTTGTAAAAATTCAGTTAGTATATAAATTACTCTCACTTTTCTAATATCTACAAAACTCTTTACCTTATCTAGCCCCCCAATATGAACTTATTCCCCCACAAGTATAAAGTGCTCCTCGAGCAGTAGGCTGCTGCAGCTCTCAATGCAGTGATTCGACCCTTGCGACCAGTCTAATACTTTGTCCATTTGCCTATAGACTATAAGTCTATTCCTCAGACTCTTGGACTACCTAGTACCGTTGCTAAGCTCAAGACCATATGCTATCAGCAAGCCTTCTTCCCTTGATAGAAAAAATAAATCATTTCTCAAATAAACAAATTACTTCCAAACGGACCAAACGAAACCCACGTTGTTGAGCTAAGTGGCTTTCTCTATTCTCACTTCTCATCACTTTCAAAAGAAATAAATCACTTTCAACATAAACAAATCATTTTCAATTTCTAAACGAAACCCACCGTTAAAGATAAGCTTATTGTTCCTTGGCGTTGCTTTCGGGCTACAAGTCTGCGAAACCCACTTGCAAATCCCTTTGTTCTATTGTCCTCGACATTTCCAAACGAAACCCACCTGTTGATCTGCAAGCGTTGTCCTCGCCGTTTCCAAATGAAACCCATCTCTCATCTCTGCAATATATGCTTTAGTGTTTTGGAAAGTTATTGGCGCATCTCTACTCTGCTTTGAGCTTCCAGGTTATATTATTCTAACTTATCTATATACTCACTTTTAGGCTTTTAATAGCTCATATTAGGCTTTTACTTTTAGGCTAATTACCAGATTAGACTTTTACTTTTAGACTAATATTTTTTAGGCTAATATCTTTAGACTCAGAGATTGTATTCTTCTTTGGGAAGTCGTCGGCACCATATATTTTAGGCTTTTATAGTTCATATATTTTAGGCTTTTAATAGTTCATAAGTATTTAGGCTTTTTACTTCTAGACTTTTAATAGTTCATATATTTTATAATTTTATATGGTGATTTAGTGTATGGTTATTGGTTTGGATCGTTGTTTATAAATAATTAAATTCTTAAATTATATAATAATTTAAAAGGAATAATAATCTTAAATTATAAAATTTAAAGGAAATACTAGTTTTTAAAGAAATAATAATTTCTTATCATTATTTAAAGTATAAAAAATAATGAGTAAATTAAAAATAATTGATTCTTTTTAAAAAAGAGACGTAGACGAATTGGAGAGTAAAATACATTTAGAGTGCTTGATAATTACGGAACATGATGTTTCTATTACTGACGATCGTTTCTCTAAAACTTCAAGTACCACATACTTCGTCGTTGCCCCCCCCCTCCCCCCAAAAAAAAATACTAAATCTTGGTTCCGCTCCTGCTTGTACTCATAATTTCTCACTCCCTTGGTGATGCTTCTCCAACCCATTCTAGAGTGGTATGAGAACTCCCCTCAAATTTTCTATATATCACGCTAAGCATATTATTTAATTTAAATTATTCAAATAAATGGATTGAAAGCTTTTGAACAAATGGGGTGGTGGGTCTTGGGCTCGAGCTTGGGGACGACGGTTGGTGGGTGGGGATGACAGGAATGGGTGGGGCTGTGTTTTCGAAACAACATATGCTTTTCAAGACATTGTTGTACTGACATTTCTTATCTTTCCTTTCCAACTCTCTCGCTCTCCTTTGTGTTCTTCAAGAGTTATATTGAAGGCTACGAATTAAGATGTTTTGGACGGTGTACCTGAAGAGATTGAAGCGTTCTGAAAACCTTGAGCATTTTTGGGTTTGAAAAGGGCTGGAGAACTTGATGTTCGACAAGAGGAACAATCTGAAAATGGCGCTTAGAACTTATTCCTCTTAGGTGCACCCTCCTCAAAAAAACATGATCCCTTACCTGGCTTTCATCCATTGGTTATCGTTGTTCTACACATAACGGATTAATTCGGTTTGAAGTTATTCTCTTTCCACACTCTTACTGATGATCTGTTAATCCATATTGCACATGCGGTGAATCCGATCTATTGAAATGCGTCACGGGGTTAGGACCAATATTTGAATACCATTTCGGTGGGCGTATCGGTCAAGATACTGGAACGAAATATTTCGATATCGATACCGTTTCGTGTATCGTTTCGAAATAATCTATATATAAATACATATATAAATTATATTTTAAAATAATAGTTAATATATGAATAAATTATATATAAAAATATATATGTATTTATTTTAGTCTGAATTGGGATAAAAAATATATATATCAAGAAATTTTTTAAAAAAATCTAAATCGGGTACGGCCGAAATATCGGCCCGTATAGTCGAAATATCTGCTGAAACAAAACAGCAATGTTTTTGTACTAGTTCACTGGCCGGTACAACATATTTCGACCGTACCGACCGGTACGGTACGAAATTAAAAACTATGGTTAGGACTGCTCAGTTGTACCAAGCTGACCCGGGAACACTCACTTCCGACCGTACACGAAAATGGTCCATAACCTTAAATCAAATACTTGATGCAAAAAAAAAGGACGATGCTCGACCCAAAACCATATTCGAAAGAAAAATGGTATTCCGACTCTTCTCTCTCTCTCTCTCTCTCTCTCTTTCTCTCTTTCTCAAGTATTAGGCTATTGAGTATAAAAAAAGAACAAAAATTTCAATAGTTTCGATCATTGATCAAAATGGCTTTGGAATTTGATCATATAACTTTCAGATGATTTATATCAAATTTCAAAACTTTTATAAACAACTCAAAATTTGTATACACAAACAAAAAGAAAAATTTATGCTTTAATCTCATCAGAACCCATGAAGATTGATTATTCAAACTTCTTAGACCCACAAGAGGCCAAACCAATAATTATAAAACTAAAACAGTAGATCATGATCTTTTATAATATAGATCATAATCTTTTGTAGTACAAAAATTACAAACTTAGAAGTATTCAAGACTCACCGTCATCAGAGACTCAGGTCGCAGGACAAGAGTTTGCATTAGGGGTAAGCAGCGAGGCCCCTCACTCTGCCCTCATCCGCCCCACCTTCGCATGGCGGGACGGGCACCCTGTTTCACCATGAAGGGCAAGGGGGTCTCGCATCTAGACCCCCTAGCAGAGGCAAGAGGTGGGCAGGGCCCACCCCACCCTGCCCCCAGCATATATATATTTATATAATATTTATATATGGGTAAAGCTATTGTCCGGATGGGTGCAAAACAATCAATCTAGAAGCGCCACGTATGCACTTTAGACAAAAACAGGACGAGCTTGGCTGCATTGGATCCCACTCGAAACAGAGAAAATGTGACATCGTCTCCCTCTCTCGATCAAACCCAGACTTGCTTCGTCTCTCAATCAAACCTAGACTTTGGTCTCTTCGACCCATTTCACTTTACTTTCTTCTGTGACATAAGTGACTCGAAAAGTCTGTCTTTAGGGTTCTCCGCTGGAAGAACATATACTTCTCGAGAACTTCTGAAAATGCCTAGATGGTGGACTCCCCAGAATCCAATTAGGTAAGTTTCAGTTTTGTTCATATGTTTATGTGGGCTATTATGTTATTATTGCTCCGTCAACCACTTCCCTTTAATTTAAAATCGTTGGTGCAATAAGAAAATACTTTTGCAAATTTCAAGTACTACATACACAACCAATGGCTACCACCTTTAACTATTCTAGAATCTTAATTGCAAAGGCTGTAATTTTAATGAGGTTTTGAATCAATCAACAGCAAGCCATGCTTTATTTTAACTTTGATGGCCTCGAATTTCATTTGGTTTTTGTTTGAATACTAAGAGCTTAGTGTTTATACCACATGGTCTACAAGTTTACCCATGTGGTCTTTGGGATCTCTGAGTACGAAGAGCATAAGTGAGCTACCTAGATGGCTATTTGAGCATACCCCATTTGAAGATTTCTTGGATTCAGCATAAACTCCAGCAAAAGATTGTTATTTGAGTTACCCACCGCCTTTCCTTCTTCATTTCATCTCCGTATACTAGCACTCTTCTTTTCGTTATCGTAATTCTGGTTGTACTATATTTCAACTTTGGTCTACTCCACCTGCTTGTTAGATTTCTCATAAAGCACCCATCTTCCTCGACATCTACTTATGAATACTAATGTCATCTTCTCGTCGGGTTTGATTGAGAGAAGAAGCAGGTCTGCGTTTGATTGAGAGAGGGAGACGAGGTCACGTTTTTTCCATTTCGAGTGGGATCCATTGCGTGCGAGTTCATCCTATTTTTATCCTTTTCAAGCAGCCGCACTTGTTACTACGCTTTTCACTTAACGCCGCAATTCATTTCAAATGAGGAGCAATTAATTCATACGGTTTTTCTTTTTTTTTTTTATAGAAGATTTGCATCAAATTTCAAACAAGCACAAAAGGCCTTAAAAGTCATTACAAGATAATGAATCGACATAAACTACATGCCACCAAAGTTCCATATCAGCTATTGACCATGCGTGTTTGGCAAGATAATGTGCTGCATAGTTTGCTAGACGAGGGACATGCTGAACAATACACTGCCTAAACCTTTTCTGTAATCTCCAAATTTCTGTTATAACATTCCTCATGACATTTAAACTCTCATCTTCCTTGTTAACTTCTTCAACTAGATTCAAATAGTCACTCTCAACCAAGAGGTTATTAATCCCTGTATTTAAGCTGAGTTGCGTACCTCTCAGCATAGCCATAGCCTCAACATTTTCAAGTTCTAAGAATTCAGTTCCAACCTTATTGTAGACCATAATCACATGCCCACCATCATCACGCACGATAATTCCAATACATGTTTTGTTACAATAAAAAAAATAATGCTCCATCAATGTTGAGTTTAAGCCAGTTAGAATTAGGTGGATACTAGTGGCTCTGTTGCTTTTGAACTTGGATAGAACTTGCTAATCGAGTGTTGAGAAAAGCCTTGAGAGAGTTTGCATGGTTCAACACTTGGACAAGTGGCAAATCCACTTAATCATGTACCATTTTATTTTTGCGAAACCAGAAGACACATGCCATGAGTAGCATATCAGAAAGGTCATTACTGCTACCTGTCAAATACACTTCCATTCCCAAGCTTAGGAAAGATCGACAGTGGTCTTGTGCCTGCAACCTTGGAGATTTTGAGGTCCAATGTTGAAAAATCGATGGACAGAAGATGGTGGCATGTGTAAAATCCTAAATTTGATTCTCACAAAAACAAGAGGTTCTTGAGACTTCAATTTTGTTTCGGATGAGGTTTTCTTTAACTGGTAAGATATCTTTACAAGTCCTCCACCCAAAGATTTGAACTTTGCGTGGAATCTTTAGCTTCCAAAGAGCTTTCCAGAATTTAGAGTGTCCTGACATAGTTGAAGTTTCCCCTTGATCATTAAGTTTAGATTTTTGAAAGAATAATCTAAAGGCACTTCTAACTGAAAACTGTCCACTTCTCTCTTGTTCCCAAATCCATTTATCACGAACATTTGTAAAACTCGGGTGCCATTTCATAATCAACTCAGCAATCTTTGGATTGAAGAGAGTCCTAACCTTCTCAAAGTTCCATCCAAGTGTAGCTGAATCAAGCAAGGAAGCAACCATATCATTTAACTCCAACATAAGGTCATTAGGCAGGGTCTAAGCACCATTAAAATAACCTTGTAACTCTCGAATGCTAGGTATCCAAGGGTCTCATAAAATGTGAATGCTTCTCCTATTTCCCACACTCCATCTACCCCCTTTAATCATCAAGTTTTTTGCCACCAAAATTCCTTTCCAAGTAAAAGAAGGGGAACCACCAAGGTAGCATCAAGAATAGAGGATGAAGGGAAGTATCTTGATTTATTTATAAACCTTATAAAGTAAACTGTCATGATTTTGAAGTGACCTCCAACTTTGCTTGGCTAACAAAGCCATAGTAAAAGTGTAGATATCTTTGAACCCGATAGCCCCATGAGCTTTTGTAGAGCACATTTTCTTCCAATTGATCCAAAGTACTTTCCTTTCGTTGTTTTTCTACACCCACCAATACTTAGCCATCATACTTTCAATCTCAGTACACAATTTGAGAGGTAGTTTGAAGCAATTCATTGCATAAGATGGAATAGATAAAGCTACAGTTTTAAGTCACACCTATTTGCCACTTTGTGAGAATAAATTAACTTTCCCAAGATTGGAGTTTCAGCCACACTTTATGTTTGATATCAGCAAAAGCAGCCACTTTTTAGGCTCCTACCATAGGAGGCAAACCAAGGTACCTTTCATATTTCTCTACTCAAGTTGTTCCCCATTGATTCATGAATGAGGTGCTTGTAGTCTCAGCAATATTCTTATTAAAAATCATAGCAGTCTTCTCAACATTTATTAGTTGACCCGAGGCTTCCTCATATTGCTTTAAGAGAGCTTGCAATTTTTTATTTGTCTCCACAGTAGCATCACAAAATATCGAAGTATCATCCGCAAATAACATATGATTAATGATTGGTACACCACGATAGACCCTTATACCGGGCAAGAGCTTTGTCATAGCAGCATTCTTAAGCAAACCAACCAAGCCTTCTATGCATAAGAGGAAGAGATAAGGAGATATGGGATCTCCTTGTCTCAAACCTCTAGTGGGAACAATATGACCAGTAGGAAATCTATTGATAAGCACAGAAAAAGAAGCACTAGTTACATACGTCATCACAAGGTGAATTATTTTCTCATGTAATCCAAGTTTGCTTATTATAGCTCTAAGAAAAGGTCATTCAACTTTGTCGTATGCTTTACTCATATCAAGTTTAAGAGACATAATTTCCTTTCCTTCCTCTTTCTCCTCAAGAAGTGTACAAGTTCATATCCCACAAGAATATTATCAATTATCAACCGACCAGGAATGAATGCTGATTGAGTTTCTAATATAATATTAGGCAACACTCTTTTCATTCTATTTGCAATAACCTTAGAAATTAGTCTATAAATAATAGTACATAAGCTAATAGGTCTAAAGTCATTAACATTAAATAGGACATTTCTTCTTGGGAACCATAGTGATGTAAGTATGATTAATAGGTTGGGGAAACAACCAGAATTAAGAGCATGGAGCACAGCAGCAGTGATAGATCTTCCTATTTGTGGCTAAAACTTGTGATAAAACAAATGGGGCATTCCATCCGGGCCAAGTGCCTTAGAAGGGTGCATCTCCTTTAAGGCTTGGAACACTTCTTCAGCTTTGAAAGGTTGATAAGTTCATTATTCATATCCAAAGACACCTTAGGAAGGATGTGCTGCAAAACAAGTTCCATGACTCGTGTACCTACACTAGAAAAAAAAGAATTGAAATGATCAATTATCAAGTCAGCACATTGGTCACCCTCTATCCAAACACCTTTAGGATTTTGGAGTTTAATAAATACTATTCTTCTTGTGTCATTGAGAAGCCTTAGCATAAAAAAATTTAGTGTTATGATCCCCCATAGATAATCAATTTGCTCTTAAACGTTGTTTCCACATCATATCTTCTCTCCCAAGCGATTTTTGTGCTTCATCTATAGCATTTGTAATCTCGACAAGATTAAACATTCTTGGATCTTTCTTTTATATCCACTGTAGCTTTAGCTGGGCTTCATGCAACTAATGTGAACTTTCCAAATTCCTCGTTGTTCCAAAGTTGAGACTTTGAAGCACAAGTCTCTATTTTTGACATAATACTCCTGAAACCATACTGTTCAGTATGCTGCTGCCAGGAATTTGTTACAATTTGAGAACATTTGTCTTCACTTAGTCACATTGCTTCAAATCTGAAGGGTTTAGGCTTCTTAATAAGGATTAGGGGGCTCAAAATAGCCATGCTTAAAGGTAAGTGATCAGAGTAAGCACAAGAACCATAAAAAACCTGACCCCTTCCAAACATAGTACACCAGTTTGAATTTCCCAAGAATCGATCCAATATTTCCATCACTACTGCTGTGGAGTCTCTCTTGTTACACCATGTGTATCTTGGGCCATGAAATCCAAGTTCTCTTATACCACAATCAGTAATGACTTTACGAAAGCTTGTATCCGACTTTTAGGTTTGTCCCTGCCTCCCCATTTTTCCTCTTGTGTAACAATTTCATGAAAATCACCAAATAAGAGCTATGGCAGAGCAGGGCCCTATTTAATCTCCTTATTAAACACCATGTCCTCTATGAGATGCCTCAAGATGCCCATGCATTCCTGTCATATACCTCCTCTTGGATCCTTCTGTCACAACTGCATCAACATGAGAAGAGGAGTAGCTCAAAATCTCTAAATTGACATCATGCTTCCATAAAAAAACCAATCCACCACTCCAGCCACATGCATTAACTGTTAAATAATTATCAAACCTAAGTTTCACTCGACAAGTCCCCATCTTTGCAACACAAAGTTTTGTTTTCTGGAGAAACAAAGCAGGTGGATCTTCTCTTTTGACTAAGTCAGAGAGTGCTCTAATACCTCAAGGTTTCCTAAGCTCTCGAGTATTCGAACTAGTGAACTTCATGTGTGTCGGTGAGGCTAAACCCTAGCCACCACCAAATCAGAGGGTGCAATTGTATCAGAGGGCTCACCCATTTTCCCTTTCAGTTTAAGTCTTTTAGAGTTCCTAGAGACTTCCTTAACAACACATAGAGTAATTTTTCTCTTTTCACCAAACAGAAACTCAGGTCCTTCATTGTCCACAATCTGATGATCTGAAGCCCTCTTCCATTACGAGTTGTAGATTTAACTAGTTGCCCCTTACAGCCACTAACTTCATCAACATTAAAATCTTTGAAATCTGCATTTTATGAAGAAGGAACATTCAAGCACTCATCATGCACATCACACACAAATTCCTGTGCAATTATCAAAGATCCCACTTGCAACTGCTTATTAAGATCAGATTTCAAATACAAATACTTAGGATTTTGGGCTGCTTCATTCTGCTTTGGACTAGTTTTCAGATTTTGATCGTGAAATCTACACCGAGAAGAACTAGTACTGCCTACATCACCACCAACACGTAACCATGGGCCATATGGAAAATCAGTTATCTTAATGGAAATCATAGCCTCATCCCAGTGATGACAGTCACGGTGGCTATGGCCAATAATTCCACATAAATAACAAATTATATGGAGGTGCTCAGAAGCAAATTTAACCCAAACGAGATTAGATGCTCCTACATTGACCTTCTTCCCTCGCAATAAAGGCTTTGTCACATCCAGAGACACACGGAGACGAAGGTATTCTCCACAGTCCACAACATCATGTCCCAAATCAATCTCAATGATATCACCTATGGCCTCCCCAATCAGTTTTCCCATTTTAGCATTACAAACCAAAAAAGGAAGATCATACACCCTTACCCAAAACATTGCCTCTGAGAAGTGGATGTATTGAGTCTATTACAGCCCATCAACATCCCTTGTTAATACGGCCAATTGCTTATCGAAACTCTATGACCCATTGCGTTTCATTCGTTCTTTATCTCTTATATATGAAAACTCAACAAGGAATAAATTAGTTTGTAAATCACGTATCACAACTTCATGACCAAGTTTCCATACCTTTTGCATTATAGATTTAAAAGCCTCTTTATTAAAGCGTTTGCCTGTCAGTAACTTGAAGACCAAACACTTTCTACCTCATGATAATGCATCATCGAGAGTAGTTTGTTCCACCATTAGAGCCTTATCTTCCTGTTCAGTCAATGATAATCGTGCACACAACATTTCGAGGTTTGGGTCCATGCTTGCAGAGCATGTACCAGAGAAGAGACCCCAAGACCAAACTCAAACAAAAGTTGACAAAATTCGCAGAGTTTTATAAGAGGGACAAATCAGTGTAAGCAAACACTTTGAATCACCAAACAACTATCAAAACTACACTTAATAGGAGAGAAAAGGAGAGAAACCTCTACAATAGAACGAAACTACGAGAGGGGTGGAAACTAACTAAAAACGGTTATTTGAGAACTCCAAGATCGCCTGAGCATGTTAGCGGTTATGCCTTTTACATGTCAAGTTTTGTTTCATTTACAGTTTTCATTTTCAACAATGCCGTACTTGGCAATTCAATTCACAACAACAGTTCTTCTCATTCGGCTTTGACTTTGTGCGGCACAATAGTTTTAATATTTCACTTTTTGTTGGGGCTCTCTTCAGTTTTGAAGAGAAATACTTTTTGTACTTAAACAAAATGTACTAAAGGCATATTATTAAAACTCTCACGTGATAGCTGACAAGTAAAAGCAAATGTAAAAGTAAAATGCAAATGTAAAAGCAAAGCAAAGTTGAAAAAAAAAAGTTAAAAAAAAAAGAAGTTATGTGAAACGAAGAGATGGGGAGAGTCTGTGTGTATAGAGGCATTGTACAGTCTTGAAAGGCTTGTTGAGAAGACAATCCAGGGCCATTCCACCAATGAGGTCGATCGTCTAGGTGTTCTCTTGGAAAATTGCATTCCAAGTTCATGGTAGTTTTCTCCTACCGTGGAGAAGGCAACAACTATGCTGTATCAATAATTATCTTTCCTTCTACTTCATTACAGATAGATGGCCTGTCTAGGCTAGAATCTCTCTACATTTGTTCTCCTGGGTTTTCCTTGACCATTAGAGGAGACTCTTGTGAATGGACATGCTCTTTAGTTCCATATTCACCACGAAACATTTGTGCCTTTAACTGAGAAGAGTTAAACAAATTATTGCCATTAAACAAATCTGAAAAGAAGGTTTTTGTGCGTGAGATTTTTCTTTTGTCCCAAGTTTTACAAGATGTATTTAATAGTATACTTTATAGATTTTCATACATTATTAGTACTATAAACCTTTGTGCATTTTATTTTTATCAAAGACTAATTACTTTTTGGCATATTGTTGCATTTTTTTTTTTTATGTTATTAGTAGTATGAAAGGTTGTTTGTAATCACTTGAAAATTTGTGATTTGTTGCTTTATTTGAAATCTATGGTATAGTATATTTATATTGAATATTTGGTCATGTAGAGAGCTTGAACATTGACCAAGCGATAAACATGGATGGTAAAGGTGGTGATATAAATCCAAATACAAAACAAAATGAAAAGGTGGAAGAACCAATGGTTGGAATGACCTTTTCATTGGAAGATGAAGTCAGATTATATTATACAAAATATGCTAGATTAATGGGTTTTGGGGTGTCAAAACGAAGCTCTAGACCTGGAGATGATGGGAGATTAAAATACTTCACACTAGCTTGTGTTTAACAAGGCCAGAAAAAATCTACAAGTTCTAAAACGCTTAGTCCAAGACCAATTGAGAGTGTGGGATGTAAGGCAAAAATTAATGCAACTCTCTGTCTTGATGAAAAATGTGTACTTTCTACTGTTGTACTTGAACATGCACATGTATTGAATCCAAAAAATCTAGGTTTTTTAGATGCAAAAAGAAAATCGACTCAACTACAAAAAGAAGGCTGGAAAATCTAGACAAGACTGGTATAGGCGCTAGTAAAAACTTTAAGTCTTTAATAGTTGAAGTTGGTGGGTATGAGAACCTTCCATTTGGATAAAAAGATTGTCGCAATTACATTAAGAAAGTAAGGATGCTTCAGCTTGGTGAAGGAGGTGCCAAAACGCTTCGACATTACATTGTGAAAATGCTAATGAAGAATGATCATTTTTATTATGTAATAGATGTAGATGATGATGGTTGTCTCATAAATGTATTTCGGGCAAATGCACAAAGTAGGGATGCATACGAATATTTTGGAGACTTAATTACATTTGACACAAGCTACTTGAGGAATACTTATAAAATGCCTTTTACTCTTTTTGTAGGAGTCAATCATCATGGATAATCCGTTCTTCTTAGATGTGGGTTAATATCGAGTGAAGACGCAAGCACTTATACTTAGTTATTTCAATCATGGTTAGATAGTATGGGTAACCAAGCTCTAAAAGCAATAATTTTAGATCAAGATAAAGCAATGCAAATTGCAATTGCTACAATCTTTCCAACATCGATTTTGTCTATCGAATATCATGAAGAAGTTACCAGAAAAATTTGTCTCCCACTCTCAATATAAAGCAATTAAGGGTTAGATACATAATTGGGTTATGACTCTTTGAATTCTAAGGAATTTGAAGAAAAGTGGGAGGTGTTGCTTGGCACCTTCAATTTGTATCATAATGATTGGTTGGATTGGTTGTATGAGAAGAGGCATAAGTGGGTTCCCGCATATGTAAAAAATATATTTTGGGCTGGGATGTCGACGATAGAATGAAGCAAAAGTAAGAACGCATTCTTCGATGATTATGTTAATTCAAAGACCTCTCTGAAAATAATTTGTTGAGTAATATGATAATGTTTTGAAAAGAAAAGTCAAGAATGAGATGGCAGCAAACTTTAGCTCCTTCCATAACCAATATCTATGTATAACCCACCACTCTATCGCGAAGCAATTTCAATCATTGTACACTAACGCAAAGTTCAAAAAAGTTCAAAATGAGTTTCATGGATTTTTATATTATCAATCTTTCTTAGTCAATTATGAAGGTCCAGTCCACACTTATAAGGTTACTGATGAAGTCAAAGTGACGGATGGGTACAGTAAGCGAGTGGTGTTTTGGATTTCATACATTGAGAATGATTTTGTTGTAGAATGCAATCATAGATCGTTTCAATTTCGGGGAATAATGTGTAGGCATGCCTTATGCCTCCTTACAATGCTTGACAAGACTTCACTACCCTTGAAATACATTCTTGATCGCTGGAGAAAGGACTTGAAAATGAGATATACTCTAGTAAAGTGTAGTTATGAGGATCTAGAGGATAATTCTAGTAAAAAGATAAGATAGACTCACAAAAGCATTTTTTAGCATTGTTGGCATTGGAAAGTGAGGAAAGTTGCAAAAGATAAAGGGATGTTTAATTGGATGTGTTGAAAGTTGAATTTGTATGTAGTGGAAATCAATGCAATGCCAACACAATGTCTTGTGACCAGTGTTTTTAGTATCGTACCGTACCAATCGGTATATGCCGTACCAGCCACTAGACCGGTACAGATAATGTCTTCCTTTCATACCGCTAAAAATACCAAGTGTACTGGCCGGTATTTGATTTTTCGGCCAAAACGTACATTTTGCTCGATACATAATCTTGAGTATGTCTAGATGGTATTTTTACAATTTCAGTAAACGTTTAGCGGCTATTTTAGACTTTCACTTAACATGTTATAACTTAGGGTTTTATTTCTTTTTCCTAGATTTCCAACTCGATTTCACTGCAGCAGGCGGTACCCCAGACCTGAAATTTCACCCCTATGTTAGCTCAAGCAATTCGTCTTGTCGACGTCGTTGCATATTGCCGCAGTCTCCATCGTCTCCGTCCGGCGTCAGCTCGTCTCGTAGTTGCATGACTCGCATCTCCAAAGTCCAATATCTGATTCTCCATCGCAAGTAAACAAAGATTCGTATGATATTAATATGTAATTATGTATTATGTAGTTTGTGACTCTGTGTTGAATATTTGTGAATCATGATTGATAATTTGATATAGAATCTTTTATTCAAAGCTCTCTTTTTTCCTTTTTTGTTTGTTTGTTTGTTTGTTTATTCCAATCACCAATTTTCATAGGCTCTATTTTGTGGTCTCTGCAGCGCACCCCTCCCTTGTTTTGCATAATAGTTCAAGCCAAGGGCCAAGCCCAATTCCACGATGTACCTGGGAGAGATCTAGTGTCAATTTACTATTTATAGAATGTAATCACAGAAGAAAAGAACTTGGTAGATTTAGCAATGTATAATGGATTGTTAAAAGTGGATTTGGTGGAGTTTTTCATAGGCTTTGTTTTGCATAATAGTTCAAGTTCTTTATGGTATTGCTGTTCTTTCTTTTGTTTTGTTTTTGAACAAAACTAGATATTTTTCTTGTTCTTCTTGTTCTTGACATATATGGTAGGGGTACATTGCATTAACAATGAGTTTTTATTGTTTTAATAAACGTTTTGGAGGCATTTAAAGAGTATTAATGTGGGTTTCCCAACCTTATCTTTCTTAGCTTTCAATGGATCAGACTTGATAATTATCCTATATATTCTGGGTGTGCCTTCAATTTATACTTTTCTCTCCCCCAAAAAAAATTAAAAAGATCCAAACTAGGCCAAAATCCTCATTGTTAAAATTTAATGACTTTGAGGCCCTTGGATGTGGAGTTTCCATTTTTACTTTTCAGTTTTTTTTTTCTTTTTTTTTTGTGGCTGGCTTTGTTTTGTTTTAATAGAAATGATTGATTTTTGACAATGAGGTTGTGTCTTGGGCAGTAGCTCAAATTTTAGTTGTTTACCTTCCTAATTAATAGCAAATCATGAGCTATGTTGAAATGAGGAACGGGGTCCATTACCTTTTAATTAGTTGTTCGTTTCTCTTTTAATTAGCTTTTAATTATTTTATATCAAATGCTAAATGTTGTTGTTCATCTTTCTAAGTTTCTAAGTTTCTTACTTCTTATGACTTTTTTTAATTTTTCTTTCTTATAAGTGTTAAATTTTTATACTTTAATAGTTAGAAATGTCTAGTTGTCTATCAACCAATGCCAGTGGTATGTCTTCAACACTTGCTCCTATAAGATCAGAAGATTCAACATGGGCCCATGCATATGCAATGTCAGGAGCAAGAAATAATACTGAATGTTTATATTGTAATAAAGTAATTAGAGGTGGCGGGATCACTCAGTTGAAACATCATCTAGCTGGGATTCAAGGCAATGTAAAAACATATAAAAAGGTCTCTGAAAATGTAAAATGGCAAATGAAGGAGTTGCTCAAAGGTTTGCTATTCGAGTACTAAGTCAATGTTGTAGTGCAACTGGATGTGAGAGGAACTAGAGCGCATTTGATTTTATTCATTCAAAGAAGAGAAATAGATTAGTGCATAAATGTTTGAATGATTTAGTATTTTCTCATTATAACTTGAAGCTGCGAGAGAGGTAAATTTTTTTAATACTAATATTTGTCACTGTTAAAAAATATATAACATTTTCACTTATGTTTAATTTTATTTTGACAAGAGTATAAAAAAAAAGAGATGCTTTAGATCTAATCAATCTTGAAAACATTGACTTGATGGAAGAATGGGTGGGTAAAGAATCTGAGCTTCTTGATGGAGAAGATTTGGATTGGGCCAGTATTGAGGAGCCATTAGCTACACTAAATGAGGAAGACTTATATAATGTTGATGTTGATGTTAATAATGGTTGTGACATTGATGAAGATATTTTGATGAACATTGCGAATGTTGATCCTTATTGTCTTTTTTATGAGGATGAATGATTTTATTTTAATGGTTGGATTAAGAACTTATTTAGTTTTATATTTGTTGTAACCTTTTTTTTTATATGATGTTTCTTGTAACTTAAAACTTAAGACTTGTATTGAGAAGTATTGAGTTTATGTTTTATTTTGTTGTTATTTTCGAATACAGTTAATATTTGTATATGTATAATTTATCTAGGTATAAACTACTCCAAAACGGTATACGAAACAGTACTAGTATCGAAACGATATCGATCCCGAAATATTATCTCAAAATGGTATACGAAACGGTACCAGTACCGAAAAATTTCATACCAGTGACTTGACTGGTATGGCTTCCAGTACGATATTTAAAATTTTGCTTGTGACCTCGTTGATACATGGCCCAATGATTTGGGGGGAAGCAATAACGTGCTAAACCCATTAGTTGTCCAGAGCAAGGGTAGGCTCCCATCTAAGCGAAGAGCCTCTACCATAGAAAGGTTGTTAATAAATTGAAGGTAAAAAAAGAAAGATAGGTTACCTTTCATTTCATTGTATTTCAATTTCTGTAGACTAATATAATCTATTTGATTTATAACTTTGTGTGCCTATGCAGTCTAAACCGAAGTCCACTAAGGAAGCAAACCTTTACGTACCTTTAATGCAACATGCAATGTATCAAACACGGGGTTAACTAAAGTCTTTCCAGAGTATGTTTTAAATCACTTTTTTTATTTTTATTTTAGGATCACTGTTATCTAGTTTTAGGATCACTTTTATTTAGTTTTACGATCACTAAAAAGATGACATTGTTCTTTGTTTTTAGGATCACCATATATGGAGTCAAGGAAGTACACTTCTTGGTTCACCTTCTACCATACAAAATAATGAGCAACATAGATGCAGTGAAGATGTAAATCTTAATATTCGTAAACACTTTAGTCAAATTTGAAGACGTGTATTTTTTTGTTCATAACATGAGACTTATATTAATATTGTTAAACACCTATTTTTAAGCTGACCCACTCATTTTGGTACTTATTTTATCTTGTGCATTGTGTAATATTTGCATGTTGGCCTTATGATTTTAAAAGTCAAGGTGGTGGACACTTGTATACATAATGATGCCCCTGTTATGTAATGAAAAATACCGGATATATAATCGTCATGCCATGTACTCTAAGTGGAGGTTACTGCACTTATTAGTGTGTCATGTACTCAACAATTGCACTTATTTTTGGGTGACTTTGTATGTTGAAAATTTAGGATCTTTTATTATTAGGATGTCATGTATTTAACAATTGAACTAATTTTTTGGGTGATCTTGTGTGTTGAAAATTTATATTGTTGCTATTATTAGTGCGTTAAGTATAGATTTTAAAGGGCCCCAATTATATTGTTAGCTACTTCTTTTAGAATAGAAACTCAAATCTGGTTGAACTGTATTTTTTTTATAATCGTTATTGAATTTCTTAAAATCGACTTAATTTCCTGCCTATAATTTTTTCTAATAAGAATATAACCAAATCTAATAATTCTATTTTAGCATCATTTAAAAAATTAAGAAAATCAGACATGGATTATGACATTGCACGAACGGAATTATGGAAAGGGTACAAAGTAGGGTTCCATTAAGAAAATCAGAAATGGGTTAAGAAAATCTGAAGGTTCATGTGTTTGATTACCATAAGTCCATTACTTTAACTTACCATTTTGTTAACTTTGACTTTTCTTACTTCACTATCTTTTTCACTTTATTTTGCACCGAAGGCTCACATGATGTACGTTTTTCTTATGTTTTTGTTAAGTACGCGTAACAGTGCCCTTGGAAAAAATACAAAACACAACTCAGAAGTTAAAGAACTCTTCAAGAGTCTAACTATAATCGTTGTCCAGCCTTTTCCACTCCATCTCCATTTATCTAGCTTGCTCTTTCCATTCTTTAGTTTTTATTAATTTTAGTTTACCTTTTTATATTGTATTTCTTTGAAAATTTTAGTTTAATATTATTTAATTTTGATATTTTATTTTTGGCATGCTAAACTTTGGTATTTTATGTTAGATTTTTTGTTTTGATCATTAGTTCATTAATGCTTTTAGTTAGCTTGTTTTATAATTTGGTCTTTAGTTAATTTTAGATCTTATGTTTAATGCATTGTTAATTAAATTGATTTAATGAGTTTCTTCTTAGTTAATTAATTGAGCAAGTCTAGTTTAGTTACTAATTTATTGTCTTACATCTTAATTTTTTACTTTTCACTCTGACACTTGAAAATCTAAAAACATGAATATAATCTATGACCAGTCACTACAACACAAAAAATTACCAAAACGTCACGAAAGACATTTGGTGACAGTTAGAAACCGTCATGGCAATCGTCACAATAAGTGTGTTAGAGATAAATATTTGTAACAGTTTATTGTTCAATCGTAACAAAAAATACTTTTTGTGATAGTTGGTGGCTTTCCATTCGATGTAACAATTGAACGTTCGAATCGTTAGTGATGGTTTAAATGACGTTCGAACGTAAACTCATCTGGCTGACATTCGAATGACATATTATTTTATTCGTTTCTTAGATGTTCGAATGTTCATACTTTTATTTGAGTGTTGGTCACATCCAAAAGTAATTTTGACGTTCAGACGTTTCTTGCACAAAGTTCAGACGTTACATTTGAGTAGAGTTCGAACGTTAATTTGATGAACATTCGAATATTTTGGTCGATAGTGAGAGAGTTCATTCGAATGTTATGTGGTAAATTCGAACACAGTTGGAACAAAGGTTCGAACGTTTAATGTGTACATTCGAACGTACTAATCAGAAATGATAAATTTTGATAAAATTAAAAAATATACAAATTGTATCATGTTATATAATTAATCTAACAACTTACAATATCTTATAAACAATCAAAGCTAGGTACTAAAAATTTCAAATAATAAAAAAAAATGATAAAATTTATCTCTCTTTTTTTTCGTCTACCGCGATCCTACTGTAGTGACATGACACGCTCCATCTAGGTCGCTATCTCCCTCTGCACTATTCTTGGACTGCAGTGCCAATTATTTCCTCAAGCTCTCTCTGCTGATCCTGCACACGCACCTCTAGATTAGAATATTGCTCCAAGAGAAACTCCAACTCTTGCTGTCTCAACCTCATAATCTTGTTTTCTTGTCGTGCTGCTTCTAAATATTTGGTGAGAATATTAATTTTTGAAGTTGAGGAGCTCATGGAGGATGAATCAGTTGAATGCTTGAAAGAACATCCCAATCCTTTGACCATTCTAGACTTGGCCCCGAACACTTCCGTGAATATGTCTATATCACTAGGAGATGATTTCCTAGAAGTTGAATGCATTTCCAATATTCTATCTTGTAATTAGAAAGAAAACACACATTAAACAACAAAATTAATTGAAATACGAACAAAAATAAATTATTCAAATATTGCATAATTTATTTAACAAAATTAATACCGCTTAGATAATTCTTTGCAGCATAGATCCATTCATTCATTACGTTCATTAGTGTGAACGGAAACATAGACATGAATGATGAAAAAATTTTCAGGATCATCATAGTTCTAACAAAGACACATTAGCAATTAAGAAATTTAATGTTAGTAACTAAATAGATATATATCAAAAAAATAAATGAATTTTTATAAGTTATTAATTACCATCTTATCAGCAAGACAGTGAAACAACCTTAAACCGGTACGATGGTAGACAGTGAGAGCAGGTCTAATATGTGCATTCGTCAACGTTAAGTTCTACACAGTTAATTAATAATATTATTTCTAATTTAGAACAGATACAAACGTAAATAAATAACTAATTTAGAATACCTAATAATCAAGACTTGCGAAAAAATCACAACACATAATCCAATCATCTAATTTCATCTTCTTAAAAAGGAACTTCCCAGCCTCTTCCAAAGTTTCAAACTTCTTGAAGTGCTCATGACATCGGCCCTTGTGATGTCGAAATAATGTTGCCATCAGTTTGTTCACAGTTCTCAAATCCTCGTTACGAGTAAAATCGAGGTCGAACTCATCTTAAATAATTAATTAATTAAGTAATACCATATACTTATTGAAGAGGAAACAATATAGTTGTAAGGTTATCTCACCAGCACACGGCTCAGAATGTGATCCATAATTTCATTAGGAACATCTCACCATGATCACACATAAAAAAGAGCATAAACTCAAACTACTATACCGATATAAGAGGAAAATGCTGCCATACTGTCATCAACTCTTCCAAAGGAATTATCAAGAATTGAGACCTTAATTTTTTTCTTGAAGTCTGCTTTTCTTTAGAGAGATATCACGAGTAAAGCCATGACTGCATCGAGAGGACGATGCATTCAACTAACATATACAATAGCATGGTATTAGTTATATATGTTATTGAGTATTAAAATATATTAATTAATTACCAACGACATTTCATTACTATTAGGTGTCGACTGGCTATCTGTTTCCTACGTATTGATTTCTTCAAGAGCGCATTCCTCAACGGGGGAGTCCAGAACAGGTTCGGGACTTCTTCTTCTTCTTCGGATTTCTTCGGATCATGGTTGTTTCAGAATTTCTCTCAATAACATTTTCATCGTCATCTTGCATGTCTTCTTCTTCTTCTTCTTTCTTAATGGATCATTTTCATACCATTTTGATACAGTATTGACGTGTTCGTGAAGTGATTATCCTTATGTATTGAAACCCGACCACCGCCTAGATCCCACCAATCACATCTAAAAACAAATGTTATAAACTCACCCAAATATTCAAGTTTAGTTATATCATGTATGATACTGTAATAGTCAATATTATCTCTCTCATGACTCCCTAGACAAACATACCATAGTTCTATATCTTTTTATTTCGTTCACTGTCCAAAGTATGAAATCTATAACCTTAAACCATGCATGTGGTGTATCGCATCGCTCTGTTTGAAAGACCACGGACCAATGCATGTATTTCAGGAGAAATTGACCCGGGATTACGAACACGTTATTCCAAGATCTTACAATGTAAAACAATAAATATAATTAATATGTTACCAAGAATTTTTAAAAGTTTCAAAATCAAACATGTTCGAAGTTGTAATTCATACACGTTGTTCAAACCAATTGGAAAATTCTTTTTTGTGTCTTGCCTCCACATTATCTACAACTTCTGTGCTAAATTTTTCCAAATGCTTACTGTATCTTAATGCAAAAAAATGTTATACTACGTTCAGTGAGTCAAGATCTAGTAATCTCAGGAGAATTGGATGAATACCCTACCTGAAATAGTCGTCAATCTCTCGACAATTATTCAACACGTACCATTGAACTTTTTGCAACTCTCCATCAATGAGATCATAACCGGTTTATGCACCCAAGAGTCGTACATTTTGGGAGAACACTAATAACTCAAGAGAAGCAGAACAACAAGATCAACATTTTGCTCTTTAAGATTAAATTGTGTCTCAACACCGCGAAGGTATAATGAGCAAAATGTTAACCATTCATCGCATATATAGGCATCTGCTATTGAACCCTTAACTCTGACCTTATTCCTAACTATGCACTTTAGTCGATCCAAATATCTTTTGACTAGACCGTTCCACCTAACAATACCTCTTGGGGTAATGAATTATTAAATGGACCATCACATCAAAAAATGAGGATGGATATATCTGCTCGAATTTATATAAGATAGTGGCAATGTCGTCTTCCATCTTCTGAAGTATATCACGATTTACAACCCAAGTAAAAGTCCCTGAAAAACATACAGAACTCGATAATGGCCACACATACACTAGATTTCAATTTGCCACGAATTCCAACTGGCAACAACTTTTGCATAAATACGTGACAGTCATGACTTTTCAATCCACTAATTTTCCAGTCATCCGGGTTCACACATCTGCCAATATTTGAAGCATAACCATCTGACAGTTTCACGCCTTATAATTATTTACAAAATCACGTTCTTTCATCTTTCATCATCGTAAAACATGCATATGGCATGGCCACCCAGTTGCCATCCACCCGTAGATGTAGAATATATTTAATGCACATTATCTCAATATATTTCCTCGTCTTGATAATATCTTTTGTATTGTTGTTAATGCTCATCATTGTTTCAAGTATATGATCGCAGACGTTCTTCTCTATATGCATAATATCCAACCTATGTCGCAACATACATGACGACCAATACAGCAAGTCAAAAAAAAAATACTGCGCTTCATCCAATTCAATTATGTTGCGCCTTGTTTTCTCTTATTATTTCCTTAACCTTTGCCAAAGTTGTTCGCTCTTACATGTTGCAGTTATTCCAATATATCATCCCTAGACAACTCTTTTGGTGCAAATCTTTCCTCCACTCTCCCATCAAACTTAGATCATTCTATTCTCCATGAATGATTTGCTGCGAGAGAACCATACACTGAAAGTTTCTTGATTATACATCGGACACACCAACTTCCCTTCAGTGCTCCAACCGAATAGATTTCTATATACAGAAAAATCCTTACATATGCAGGAAAGTCATTTATTGTCCACATCACCGCAACATACATCTGAAAAAATGTCCCGGTTGATGCATCGTAAGTTCTAGCACCCGTTTCCCATAGCTCTTTGAGCTCCTAATTATCGGCTGCATGAATACAATAATATCATTCCCCGGTGATCTTGGGCCATGGATTAGTAGAGTTAACAAGAAGTTTAGCACTTTTATGCACCTCCATAGGGGAAGATTTTACTATATCAACACAACGGGCCAGGTGCTATAACTTGTACTCATGTTCCCAAAAGGATTGAATCCATCAGTTGTGAGTTCCAGGCGCACGTTGCGAGTTTCATTCCCAAACTTGGGGTACTGTTCATTAAATGATTGTCAGGCCAGTGAGTCAGCTGGGTGCCTCATATATGCGCTATCTTTAACTCTTTTCTCTTGGTGCTACCTTATATCTTCAGCTATTTTCTTAGATATATATAGTCTTTGCAGTCGAGGTCTCAAAGGAAAATAGCGCAACTCCTTGACCGGCAAGTTTTTCTTAGTTTTCCACCTCGACTCTCCGCATATAGGACACGCTTATTTTTTCTCATTCTCCTTCCAGAATAAGACACAATCATTCTTGCATGCGTGTATGGACTTGTACTCAAATTCTAATCCATTTCTTAATTGTTTCGTTTCATAGAAGTTCTTCGGCAATGAATACCCTTTAGGATGGACCTCGTTAAATAACTCTAATACCATGTTTATTGCTTTTGTTGACATTTCACACAATGACTTTATGTGAAGCAACTGCACAATAAAGGATACTTTGCTATGTTGTGTGCAGCAAGGATAAAGCTCGCGCTTTACATCTTCCCAAGTTGCAGTAAAATTATTTGGATCAATCTCTTGACTAATTGGGTCATCATTCTCAGGTTCATCTATAAACATCCCAACACCAATGTCACCCAACATCTCCTTCATCCCATCCCATTCATCAGTATCATCCCGTTCGTTCTCATCACAAATATCTCGCATATAATCTGAATGATCGAAGAATACATCCAATATCAGTTCATACGGCTCACCATGGAGTACCCATAGTGTATAACCTAGATCCATCCCATTGACAATGATATAATGCTTGGCTTCATCTAATCCTATAGCACACAAATTTTTACAACTTCAATATGAACACTTGATGTAACAACGACTATAAGCAAAGGCCCAAGCAAATTCAATGAAGGCTCTAACTCCACGTGCATAAGAAACGTAGTCCTTCCCAAGTCTATCGCCCAAGCGCATCTAATTTTTATCTATTTCTAAAAAATATATCAACTAGTTTAAGTATTAAAATCCACATGCAAATCATGGACCAAAGTAATTCACTTCATCTTTGATAAGGTAGTTGATTCTATCCCGTTTGAGATTATATTATCCATATCGCACAACTTTTATTACTTCTACTTCTCATGTCAGTAGAAATTTTGGCATCACCTCCTCATAGTTCTCCAAGTATACATGTTCATAAAGAATGATTGTGACCCTACAAACAGTATACCTGAAGAACAAATGAGAAGACACTGAAATTTCATACACAACGTGAGAATTAGTAGAAATAACAAAAATGTGCAATACAAATAATATAATCCCAAATTGTCCACACTGGACGATTCAAAAATAAATGGACACCTGAGTATGCACTGATTCCCAAATAGGTTTAATGTTATTCATATATGCAATGTCACACAACATACTATTTATTATTCATTTGCTAATTTCTAATTATTATATAAATAATAGATAAGGGTTGGGATATGGGATTTAGGATTTGGGTTTGGATTTGAGATTTGGGATTTGGGATGTAGGGTTTAGGGTTTAGAATTTAGGTTTGGCGTTTGGATTTGGGATTTGGGATTTTGTTAATACATGCTTGAAAAATTAAACAAAGTATCATTCCCACTAGTAATTTCACAAAGAGGCACAAAGGCATAAAATAATATAACCACAACATTCACACAAAGTATTATTACTAATTAGTATATGCTTGGAAAATAGGCACAAATTATCACACCCAATATTCTTGAAAAAATTCACACAAAATAATATACCCACATTCAAATTACCATTAAACACATTCAAATAATCATCCAACATGCTTGGAAAATCCCATTACTAAAAAAATAAACAAACTAACCTAATATGCACAATGACCAAATATACACAATCACCCAATATATTTAATCACTCAATAATTAAAAAAAATGTACAAATATAACATGCCCAATAATAAACAAATCCTAAAATATACAATGAGCAATTGGAAAAGAGGCACAAATTATTACACCCAATATACTTGAAAAAATTCACACAAATAATCACTCAACAAAGAAATTGCAAACTCCTATTACTAAAATAATAGAAAAAACCCAATATGCACAATGATACAAAATACACAACTATAAACAAATCCAAGAATACATGCTTCTCAAATTTCATAATTAAAAAAATGTACAAATATAACATATACAACTACAAACAAATTCTAAAATATACAATGAGCAAATATGAAATATACTTAGCAAAAGCAATCAAATTTTTTCACAAGTGTTTTACCCCTTTAACTTCAAATTCTACACTATCAATCTTTCAAAAAATCCATAATGACTTATTAAGATTATTAAGAAATCAATAGCATTATAAGAAAATTCCTACAAAAATCACTTGTGATGTTTACCTTTGAAAGAAAATAGATGCACAAAGACTCCTTTGCTCTCACTCTCTCTCTCTCTACCTGACTCTCTTTCTCTCCCCCCCTCTCTCACGCATGAGAAAAGCTAGAAATGTGCATTCTGGCTTCATCTCGTGCCTATAATTCAATCTGTCTGAATTTTTAAAAATGTTCGAACGTTACAATCCTAACGTTTGAACATACTTAAATTCCTACGAAACATTCGAACGTGACAGTGTGGCATTTGAACGTCACAAATTAACATTTAAAAGTTTGTTAAAATGCTACAAAAATTCCAAAATTGTAAACAAAAATTCGAATGTCATAAAGTTATGTTCGAATGTTCTAGAAAATGGGGGACATTTTTTGCACTTTTCTTCGAATGTTCAAATGTAACTAATTTGCATTCAGACTTTTTTTTTTTTTTTTACTTTTTTATGATTAAACCTATATATTGCTATATTTATTAAACCAAAAAATATTAAAAATATTTACTAAAATTATAGTAAATATAAAAAATAGAACTTTATTACTATATTTAACTATAGCATTATAATATTATATTTTAGTGATGTTTTATATACTAAAGTAATGCTATAGACAATATTATATAATATTATGGTATTAAGTATTATATAGTGTTGCATATTAGGTTACTTAGTGTTATATCAATATAGTCAATACTATATAATACTTAACACTATAATAATATATAGAGTTGACTAATCATATTTTAAATATCACTTTATATATTGTATCTACTATAATAATGCTATACAATACTTAGTGCTATAGTATTATATAAAGTTGGCACAATATATTTTAGTGATATTTTAAACTATATAATATAATATATTTAAATGTGTTATAATATATTATAATGTAATTTCAATTTCAATTTAAAAATACAAAAATATGTTTGAATGTATCATCAAAATATTCGAATGTTTTATTCAACGTTAGAACGTTCATTCGTAATGTTCGAATGTTTCAAACAGTTTATACATAATGTCCAAACGTTCTTTAATGAGCGTTCGAATGTTACGTCTATATATACCGTGGTCCCAACGGTAAAAACTCCATTTCCCAAAATCAACCGTTTTCTGTCAAATTCTCTCCACCACGAGTACTGCCGTAACCATCCCAAAAGTCACCACAACTGTCACCAAAAGGTAGGGAACTCTAATATCATTATTTTGATGTAATTTTAATTGAAATAAGTTAGAGATTTTCAAATTTAAAAAATTGTGGTGGCCAGATCTTCTTGTTGATTTTTCGGCCACCACGAGTCTCCATTGGTATAAGCCACGATAGAAAGATTCATTGAAATGTATACTTCATTTTTACGATAACTTTTGGCCCTAAAACTCCATGAAATGGAGTTTTGGGAATAGCTAAGCCAGTCATTCCTGAGTTGAACGTTCGGACGTTCCATTCAAACGTACAAACGTAAATTTTTGAATTGAGGAAGATGAAAGGTTACGTTCGAATGTAAATTGTGAATGTTTGAATGTGACTTTTCCAACGTTAAAAGTCAAAGGGTCACGTTCAAACGTACATCGTGTATGTTCGAATGTGACTTTTCCAACGTTATAAGTCAAAGAGTCACATTTGAACATACAAAATGTACGTTCAAAAGTGACTTTTTCGACATTAAAAGTCAAAGAGTCATATTTGAACATACCTTGTGTACGTTCGAATGTACATTTTGTAATGTTAGAAGGCAAACAACCACGCTCGAATGGACCATTTGTTACGTTCGAATGTACCTTAGTCACATTTGAACGTGACATTGGTTACATTCAAACGTACTACCAAATCCCTTTTAAAAGCATCAAATAAATTACTTTTCAAATATTGTTCCTTAATTTATATTTTATTTTCTCTCATATTTATATCATTTGTGCATATATATATGGCTCAACAATTCAGGACTACAAGAAATAAGGGTCAGGAAGGAGCCTCTCGGGAGGCTCACCGTATCAAGGCCCACATGGTTATACCAGAGTGAGAAGTGATGATAAACGAGTTCGAAAGACTCTTTTGACAGCAGAGGAGCTTGAAGTCAGTATTCGTGGACAGGGGCTAGACGCCTATATGCTCACTAAGAGGTACCATTTACCCTAACATGGTCCACGAGTTCTACATAGCGATGTCCACATTATCGCATGACGTGCACTCTCACATCATCTAGATCCGCAAGGTGCAGATCACAGTCCTGGCGGATGTCATCGCCAACTTGCTACAGATCCTGCGTTAGCAGCCTTAGCCAGTAGCTACTGACCCTATGGAGGACACAGCTACTACACTGGCTCCGCTGCCAGATGCTGAGCTGACATGGCGGAGTCTCAGACTAGCCCAGTTCACTTTACGGGTAGTTATCACGTCAACGTCTTGAAGGGTGACAATGCTGGATCCAAGCATGAGAATCCTCAACGGGATGAGGATTTCTATATCCTCACTGGCATAGACTGGGAGGTGCACGAGACGTCAGACACTTTCCACTAGAGTACGTTCAATGGTTTCTTTTGGATGTTGTATCTTATCGTTGCAACAAATGTCAATCTCCTGGCACACACGACGACATTCAATAGGATACGCGGATAATTTATGATTAGGTCGGCACGTGGAAACCCGATCGACTTGCCGAGGTGATCTTTGAAAGGATTCCCTACGAGGCGTGCACTGTTTCGACAAAAAACCTCCCCTATGGAGTCATCATCACCCAACTACTTTTGGCACATGGAGTGGCTCCTCAGGTCTTGAAGTCAGTGCGGCACCAGATCGGCCCTATCGATATCAGCACGTATAACCGAAATCAGAGACAAAGGAGGCGTCTACCTCTTCCTATAGCAGATCTGGTTCCACCTCCCCAGTATCAGACTAGCCATGTTAATCCCGCTGACATTGCTAGTACCAGTCGATAGACTCAGACAGGACAGACTGCAAGTGGGGATGTGCAACTACTTGGGTGGCCTCGATATTAGGAGAGCTGCAGGCGCATATCGACCGACAGCTCACTGCACAAACTATTGTGATCACTGCGCATTTGTATCAGGCTATGGAGTAGCTTTCCACTGAGGTAGAGACTTTACGTCTTAAAGTCGAGACTCTGGCTAATGAGTTCGCGTCATTAAAAAATAGCCTGTAGTCCAATGATTTTGTGTTTTTTTAAGTCTCTTTGTATTTTATTTTTAATTTATGTGCTTGACCAACTGCTCATGTAATGTATATATCATTTTTTTTTAATTTTCATTCTCAATTTTCTTTAATATTATCTTATCTAAATTTAATTTTAATTTACTGCACTTCATATCTTTCACAAATTAAATTATTTTATAATTTAATATTTTCAAAATTTGGATAATATTAACAGGGCACTACTAGAGTGAAATCTTATTTTAATTTATTTATATATTTTTTTATTTGTATTTTAATCATTTTAAAATATTTAAAAAAATAAATATCAATGCACCAATAATCAGATCCTACACTATTAAGTAAACGAAAAAATTTAAAATATATTAAAATACTAAAGGTATCAAAATAAAGTATCAAAGTATTTTTCTTTTTAAATTTAATCTAAATGTTCAAACATTCTTTCATATAGTTTAAATGTTGGCGCCAAAAATATGCATATTCGGAATTTCAAACGTCAGTGATCTCATCGTTCGAACGTACACTTAACATTCAAATGTAAAATCGTCTTCGTTCGAACGTAAAAAAATTCACCAATTGTCTTTAGTAAAGGTTCCAAGAAACCGTCACAAAAAATGGATTTTGATAATGGTTTGGAAACTATCACAAATTCCAAATCATCACTAAAGTCCAAGTGTCTTATAGTGAGTGTTTTTTTCATTTCTATTGCACTATTTCATTCATTGCACATATCACTATTTTTATATTTTTTATAAATATTTTCACCATTTTATACGAGTTTAATTTAAGTGACTTTTCTTAAATAGGCGATCTAAAAATTTTATTTTTAATTATTACACAACATACTCCTATACTTAAAATAGTCTTTGTATTGCTCATTTTTTAGTGAGTCACTAGGTTGGACAACGTAAACACGAAGGAGATAGATCACTACATATATAATTGGACCTTCATAAATTTAATTTACACACCACCATTCATATCCACAAGTTTAATCGATCATTATATAAACAAAAACACTTTATCTCTCGAAGTTTTGTCCCGAATCCATCTCCCGAATTGCAAAAAAAAAAAACTATTATTTTTTTTAATGATTAAATAAATGTTTTAAAATGATAATGTGATTTTTTTTAATTTTTTTTAAATATTTTAATATACCAAAAAATGAGTGAAAATAAATAAAAATAAAATAAAATAAAATAATACATTTAACCTATTCGAGATACTTTCGGGCTATTGGGAGATGTAGCTAGGGGTGTAAGAAGACCGAACCGGAGCAGTAGACCAGACCGGACCAAATTTCATCCTGTCCGGTCTAGTCCAAATTTTATATGGACCGAAAATTTTCGATCTGGTCCCGGACCTGGGGATTTCTCCCCCTAGACCGGACCGAATACACATCTTTTTTTTCTTTCTTTTTTTTAAATATATATGTATATATAGTATAAATAATAGTATATAAATTATAGTATTAATATTAATATATATAAAGAGTTGGAGTATAACATATTAATATATAATATATAGTAATATATTCTTATAATATTAACATATTATAATTTATAATAGTTGACTAATTGTAATATAAAAATATAAATTATAATATATTTTTATAGAGTATCAGTAATAACTTATAAATAATAAATGTATTATTATTATTTAATATATTATTACTAATTTATCACTATTTACTAACATATAAATTTATAATATACTATAATACTAATGTAATAATATTATTAGTTATAGTTTATCAACCTATGTTATATCACTAAAATATTATTAACTAATTATTAATTACTCTTCTTAGTTCTTATGTTATGATTACATGTAGTAATTATAAATATTAATATTATTTTTAACTATATATTTTTTACTTTTGAGGAATGTCATTTATAATCAAGGTGAATGAGTACTTCATTGATTGTACATTTTCAAACGCTCTATCTAGATGTTATTTAATAACTTATGAGAATTAAATTAACTAATCAACTTATGGGGCCATATGTTATATATAATATAGAATATAAGTTATAACTTTTAGTATAAGACTATAAGTCTATAAGTATTAACTTATTAAGTCTATAGATTATAAGTTATAACTATATATTTTGTTTAATATTTAGATGAGATTAGAAATATTCAAGACTTACCATTAGTCTATAGACTTAATCATCCTATAAGTATTAACTTATTAAATCTTGCCTTTATTTAATAAAATTTTACTTATAAAAAATAAAAAAATAAAAAAATAATTAAATTTGAGCTAAAAATTATTTTTCATTATTATAGGATTTTAGATCAAATTTAGCCTAATAAAATATATTGGGTACCCCTAGACCGGACTGGACTGGACCGGACCACTCCTGAACTAAATTGGACCGGATCGATATAGACCGAATAGGAGCTCGGTCTGGTCCAGGATGAAAAAACTTTTAGACTGAATGAAATCGATCTATATTTTAATCAAATTGGACCGAACCATTTATTTCCCTAAATATAGCCACCACTCTAATATAAAGTCAGCTTCATTTTGCTAGCTAATTGAATTCTCAATTTTTCTACGCACAGTCTTAATTAAAAAAATAAACTAATCGGCTTAATAGCTATTAATTATATTATATTATATATATATATATTTTGGCATGTGATGTGTCAATTTTTGTCTAATCTTTACTGGTCTTTTTCCTTAAAACAAAAAAGGGACAAAAACAAAAGAAGTAATCATGGAAAGTGGAACCTTAACGCGTTTTTGAACTTTGGTAAAGAAACCTACTAAAAACCCTAACGCCGCCTCCTAATTAGAGGGCCCAAGGGTACAAATATATATATATATATATATATATATATATATATATATATATATTTTTTTCCTTTAGTGTGCAGCTGGAGTCCGATTGCAACGTATATTTTTCTTATTTAAATATGCAGTTGTAGTCAGTATCGTCTGATATTTGGAAAATAAAGGGAAAAAAATTGACATATCCTTATATATAACATATTTCGATCATATTATATGACTCTTACTTCTATATATACATACATCTGATCTCTATCATATATGTTTTCAAAATATATATATATATATATATATCTCTACCATATATATGTACTTTAAATTAAAATCAAAATAGCTAGATGTAATATAATGATACTAGCTAGTAGTACTCATGTGTTAATTAAACAGTCTTCTATATAATTAATTGATATAATTAAGTGACTTATTGACAAATATTCTCATATTTATTATAGCCATAAAGGCCATAATTAATTCAAGTTGTAGGATCTTCATCGTGTAAAAAGGATTGATGGGATATGCCGAGTACAATTATATTTCTAATCACTGTGATCACTCTAAAAAGAAAGCAATTATATATATATATAATATGTAAAATATTTTAAAAAAAAAAACTCTAAAAGATCATATTACAAATTAAAGCAACATGAGAAACAAAAGTATATATGTAACATCCTTGATCGGTGACTTTAGTGCTTGAAGTAAGGTTATTTGGAACATGCATGGAAAGAATAATTACTACAAAGAAATTGAAGTCGACATAAATCCTACCCGATAAGCGCTTTATATATATATATATATATATATATATATATATATATATATATATTATTGTCCATGTACATTTTGGTAATTCTGTTGTAAAGATATTTGTTATCCTGTGGTCAAGTGTTAGACCACGTGTAATGATCCTAACGGCTCTAGGGTTACCTCTGTTAGCTTTATTTTCACGGACGTATATAAGGCATCTTATGGCCACTGTAGCAATCAGAATGAGAGATATTCGATAAATACAAAAGCTAGGTGACATGGGAGAAAGAGAGAAATTTCGAGTGAATGAGAAGTTGAGATCTGTGAGAGACATGGCTCTTATACTCTGTAAATTTGAGGGATTTTTCGAAGCATCAATAAAAGATTTGACCAATTTTCACTGTAGATGTAGATTTGAAAAATTCGAGCCACGTTAAACTGCTTGCGTTTAGTACTTTCTTTATCAGTTCATTTCTTGCTTTGATTACTTGTTTTCTTTTGTGATTTCCTGACGAAGCTTGGCGTTGTTTTTCATTTCTGAATTTTACAAAGTTTAACCTAGAAATACAACATATATCTTTGTTATATATGGTCATGGTCCATGGAGAAGCATGCTGCATGCATGCATTAATCTTCCACCGCTAGCGAGCTAGCTTCTCGCTCATTTTAATTCAGCTTTGTTCATTCGTACGGCTGTCTTTTTCTTTTGATCGACTTTGTAGTTCCACGGCCAGTACATGCTTTCCTTTTTTGGATCCGTCAAGGCAAAAAGAGTTTTTTTTTTTTCGTTTCTCAATGTATTTTTTTAAAATTTTAAATAATAATTTTAAAAATAAATCGCAATATTATTATAAACACATTATTTATCATCAAGTAAAAAAATACCTGATCAAAATTTGTGAGATGTGATCTTAAGAAGTGACTTCAGCATTTTTTTCATTTTTTCCCCCTAAGGTGATGAGAATTTCTAGCAGTTTGGATTATAATTTTGAATACCGTATTGTATTGATCGGTATTTTAAAAATATGTCATATTAGTCATTTGACCAGCATAAAAAAAAGTCATGTTTTATATCAGATAATATTTTAGCCATTTTGGTCGGTACCAGATTTTGAATTTTAGGAAATTCTTTTTTTTTTATTATTTTTTAAGTGGATTTACTTTCTTTTTTTTTTTTCCTTTTTGTATATATAAAAAGTATATTATATTTATATGAACATAAAAAGAATAGTAATTTTATATTTTTGTAGTTTATATGTGTATATATATATAATTTACTTTTATATAAACTATTTTAAAATAGTATACAAAACGATACCAATATTAAATTTTTTTATAATTTTAATACTTTAATCAAAACAACATTCGATACTGCATTTAAAATATTAGTATCAACTACTGATTTCATTATATATTTTATTTTTCTATGTCCCGGAAACTATGTTTGCGAGGGAGCTGTACTGAAGTATATATTCCAATAACTTTTTGATCGGCTGGCAACAGAAAGCGACAAATGAAGGAATTCAAGCGCGCGCTGGTGATCTGATCACATAGATCATCATGCGACTTATGCTAGCTGGAACAGATTTCCATTAACAGAGATATAATATAAATTAATGAAGACGTTATAACTTAATAAAAATGATACAACCAAACAATATTATTATTAGTCAAATAATTAATTATATATATTTATTATGAAGATCAAGATTCAAATATTATATGTTTAATCATTGTAAGCTGCATTTGCGTATAAATTTAACGTTCATTTGATTGCGTGTAAGCCATGATTACTTTAATTGATTAATACTTCATGTACATATAAATCATATTATTTTTAACATCCTAGCCATTGTTTTCTATCTTTTGTTATTTCTTAATTTTACTTCTTATATCAACCAGTACTCTTAGAGTACTTGCAAGCCAAAGCAAATCGGCGTGTCTTATATATATATAATATATTATAATATATATGTATTATCCATACATATATAAATTATGATATTATATGCATGAGTAATGTATTAATTATTGAAGCTTAATTGAGAGATGATCTCTTGATTTGTGCATGCATTGTTAAGTAGTAGTACTTTTTCATATATTATATATATGCTTAATTTATTTATTTGCTAGGTGTTTTTTCTTGAGGTTCTTATTATTATAGTGATCATAGTCAAGGCATGATTGGGAAGCTTAAGATGATCATATATATATCAAATCCATTGGGTGTGTGGAAGAGTATGATAAAACGTACGTATAAGATAATGCATGCTGTAATATAAACATGAAAATTACCCAACGTCTGAGCAAAAGCATGTTTAAAAATCCAAACCTAATAATTTGGAAAATAAAGACCTTTTGTAAGAACACGCGCTCCTTTTTAAACAATCCAAAGTTTTAGAATTTTCAATACCCAAATCTAAATCCGGCCCCCAAATCCATGATCGATCCAAACGCACTAATAATTAATGGTTTTGAGATTATAATGGGTAATCGAAACACATATTCTTGGATTGACTATGAAGACTTACAAGGTCGAGCCATGGCGCATGTTGATCATGAATATATATTAAGATACAAGGCTGAACCACACGAATATATATATTAACCCAATTACATGAAGCAAAATAAACTCTAATTTGGTTATCATTGAATTATAGATTTTTATAATCTAATATATATAAGATTAGATTAGTTGAGTGGCCTGGTGCAAAGAGCTGTAAGGAACAAGCTGAAAGCAAATTAATGTCTTATATATAGACAAAGGGAAAACCTATGAGAAGAAAATGAGTGAAGGTAAATTAAAAAGTCAATTTACACATTGATAACTTGACAATTAGTGGTTATAATCAAGCTTGTTCAGCTTTTGCACATAGAAAAACTTAAAAGGATCATCATGGACTTGTCGGTATGAGTACACTATATTTCAAATATATATATATATATATATAATTTATAACGGAAATGTGGTCCATATATATAATAATCCTTGATAAGAGTAGATGGTTACCCCATCTAACACTCACAAGGCCCACCCCTAAAACATGGGGATCAAAAGCCTAATTTTGCTAAGCCACCCCCCATCAAAAAAAATAAATAAAAATCTTTCTGTCAACTCTTGAACATCATTCAGCCCCAAAAAGTTAGCAGGGTAGAGCACTAATTGGCTTACTATAATGAAGTACTGCTTCCATTAATGTTCATTTATGTAAAATTAATTTAAATTGATCATATGAATATAGATTGATATTTTACCTTGGACCCTCTGTTCATGATCAACTAATCTGGCCATTCAGCTAGCAGCTAGCTAGCTAGGTAGCCAAGGTAGAATATTGATCTCCAATATTGTTTATATAAAATAAAATCACCAAAAATGATTGATCATAAGCATGTTTAGGCTGGTGTGTGCATGATATATATTTTTATATTTTTATATGAGCTAAGATTTGCATGTCTCTATAGATGTATATGATGTGTAAGTTAAAGATCAAATAACAGTGGCTAGCTGTAAGGTATAAATTTAGCAAAGTCCAGTACAGATTTAGTTTCAATATATATATATATATATATATATATATATATATATTATCGTGATGATGCATATTCTTTCTCTACTAGATGTGACAGGTCGCAATCATGTTCATCATGGAAAAGGAATAACTTACAACAAAGAGAATTTTCACCCGTTCTGGTAATTAATGATGTGAGAGGGGAAGATCACGAATTTGATATAATTTGTAGAAGCTGGTTGAAGGACGGGTTTTATATATTCAATTCTCTGTGCTTTTCCACCCCATGTCCTGCTTTGCTTTTCCACGTGATTTTCTCCTATAAATACAAAAAAAAAAAAACCTATGAAAAGTATGAAACAGGAAATTGAAGGACGAAAATCATGAAAGCAGACATCCAATCATCATGATCATCTTCGTTGACACCAAGGAATCTGACATCCTTAAGCAACGGTTGAGTAGTACTGGAGGGAATTAGGATCATAGGCCGCCTATTCTCGACTCAGATACAAATGTTTTATTATAAGATATATTAATTTTGCACACATGTTTCTTGGAGAGAGAGAGAGAGAGAGAGAGAGAGAGAGAGAGAGAGAGATCAGGGATATCAGATCAGGGTTATTTGGTGAAGGGTGTTTACATATATTAAATTTGGATGGAGAAGAAATGATGTGTGTTTTCTTTGCATCATTAGGTCTTGCCTTAATTGGCCATATTATCATTAACCCTCTACCCCTAATCATCTCTCTTTTCTAGCTTTGGTTTCATTGTTAATTAATCTATGTCTTTGCCATAATTGTGCCAACATCAAGTACTTACTGATCTATGTGCAAATTAATTGCTTTACTTGCACATTTTTCTTAACCAAATTGATCTGTTTATCATGTTAGATATTGATCTTAATTAGGGCGTATGATCCTTTCATGCTAGTTATATCAACTAGCCGACTGGGTGTATTATGAATACCATACAACTAATGCGTGGGACAGTCCAAAGCATGCATGCACCCAATGAAGAGAAAATTTGTTGTCGTGATTGCTTATACGTACTAATTATAAAGACTAGTATTGTAATAAGAAAAATGCTCTAATCACAAAATAATTACACAAAAATAATCTTATAAATTTATATAGATTTGATGTTGGTTCATAAAATTATAAAGTTATTTATTATAAAATAGATCCAACAAATTATCAGACGAAATTACATCAGTTTATGATATTATTTGTGTAATTCTTTTTGTAGATGTACTAGTATTTTATAATTATATGCTTAATTTATCTATGTTGCTTTCTTGGGGGTCATTGTATCTGAATCCTTATAAGGGACTTAATCAGTAAGATTTTATTATAACGTAAAGAAAAGCGATTGAGCTGAGAGTAGTGGTTTAAATATAAAGGTTTTGGAAACTACCAAAGCATACTCATGAGACCAGTGGTCCTCTTATAAGTAAACCCCACGTTATATTTCTAGCACATGTACCCCCTCAAAAGAAAGGAAATCTCTCTCTCTCTCTCTCTCAATTCTGTGTGTTGTGTACATATATAGCTGCATCATACACGTAAGTCAGCAAAATGGAGGGAAATAGGTCTGCTTTTCTAAATGGAGAAGCAATATATATAAGGAAGCTAGCACTTTAACTCAATGGTGAAGTCCGCATGATTTGAGGGGGCTGAGGAACCGTACAAGATGGGCCATCACTGCTGCAGCAAACAGAAAGTCAAGAGGGGGTTATGGTCTCCTGAAGAAGATGAGAAGCTCATCAAACACATAACCACCTTTGGCCATGGTTCTTGGAGTTCAGTTCCAAAGCTTGCTGGTATATGATATGCATTCTTTTCTGATTTGAAGGTCATAATTCTTTTTCTATGAATCCTTTTCAAATGGGTTTGCTTCTTCCTGATCATGTCATAAACTTCAGGTTTGGAGAGGTGTGGAAAGAGTTGCAGGTTAAGATGGAAAAACTATCTGAGACCAGATCTAAAAAGGGGTTCATTTTCTGCACAAGAGGAGAGGGTCATCGTTGATATTCATAGGATTCTTGGCAACAGATGGGCTCAGATAGCAAAGCATTTGCCCGGCAGAACAGACAACGAGGTCAAGAACTTTTGGAACTCAAGCGTTAAGAAGAAGCTCATTTCCCAAGGGTTAGATCCCAACACTCACAATCTCCTTCCTTCTCATAAATTAGCTAATAACAATGGGTGCAACTTGTCTCATTCCAAACCCACTTCAGTTTTCTTTTTAAATTCTTCACCTGTGAAGGATGCTTCCATGGATCACATGAAGACACCTTTCTCGACATTACTTTCTCTTCTTCCAAATGACCCTAATATCTCCAGCTCTCATTTTTCACATGATGGTCCAAACATACCAATATATGAACAGAAAAACCCTAATATCTCCTGGATGACTGACCATGAACAAAATCCAAACACCTTCATGGATTTCTCAATGGCAAGGTTACCAATTTCCTCTCCTCCCTCACATCCATCTGGGTTCGGAATTGTTGAAGAGGAATGCCTCGTGAGTAGTAGCCAGCTTCAACCTATTGAGCTCGACAGACAGGATGATCATCATGAAATGACGTTGCAGCCAGAGCAGCACAAGAAGCCACAGCAAGAGATCATCAAGGCTATTGAAGTGGAAATTGATCGAAAGGCAGATATGATATTGACTAGGGAGCAGAACAATCTGGATGCTTCATTTGAGAGCTCAAACTTTGGTTTTGATTTTGTGGAGTCCGCAGTAATACCCTGTGATATAATGTATTGTAACTCACATCATGGGGATGAATTTGCATGGGATTTCTAGGTGACTTAGCAGCTCCAAGCTAGCTCTAATTCCCTCCTATTACCTATATGTGTATGTGTATTATGTATATTATATATATATATATATATATATGTATGTATATATGGAGCTCTAACTTTGGTTTTGTTTAATTTTGTGCAGTCCACATGACTAATTAATACCTTGCGGTATGTGTAGTATATCATTACAATTAGAAAATTGTGTATTTGTAATCAGTTATTTTTTATAAAAATGATCATTTCTTGTTAAAATAAATTTGTTTATATGACAAATAATCATTTTCATTATAAATAATAAAACATAAATATTTATTTTTCTTATAATGTATATATATATAGTGTGAATATCGTCTATCAATTTGCACGGGATTGTTCCCCCCTTCCCTATCTTTTTGTGTCCCCCACACGATCTCCTTCCATTTAGAGGATTGTGTTTTTTCTCTTTATTTGTGAAGTTTATTAATTTGTTTTGTTTGGTCCGACAGCCTCGAAGAAGTTTTTTTTTCCCCAAATAAGGTACTACCAGTACTACAACAAAAACCCCAAAAAGTGGACAAAGCAATTTTTGAGATGAAATCGTCACAAAATTGTCCCTATTTTTCTATCTTAAGATGGTTTTTATCCTTAAAAAATCATATTTTGAAATGATTTTTTTCCGTCCTAAAATAATTTTGTCACCAAAGACAAAATTTTTTTGTAGTGTATACACTTCTGGATAATGAGTAGCTTGCTCCCTAGCTAGCTTGATCCGATCTCTCCTCCATATATATATATATATATGGATTTGATCGAGTTAGACAATTTAAATTATTATTGAATGAAAATTTAGAAAGGAGAGCTTGGGGGAAAGGTGAAAATTATATGGAAAATAATTTTTCTGTTTTTCTGTCTTACAAAAAATATACATGTATGGTAAAATCCGAATATATATATATATATATATATATATATATATATATATATCTTGATCATATTAAAGGAAGCTTGTGAAAAAAAGGGTAACATTTTCAAATCACAGTACAAAACTTATCACCTTAATTTCAATTTGGGGTCTTAGAATGCGCAAATTAATCATTCTCTTTGAAAAACAGTAAATTAGTCTTATCATTAAAAAATAATTTTTTTTATATAAATTTTAATTTCTTTTTAAATATATCTTAAAGTTATACGTGATGTAAAGTGATGAACCAATTATAAGCAACTCAAGTCTTGTGTACAAACTTTGGAATTCTCGATCCAAGGGGTACTATCGATTGACAATATATATATAGTAGCATTACTAGTATCTCCATCCATCCTAGGGTCAAATTTAAATACCCCTCCCTCTCTGTGTTTTTTTTTTTTTTTATCTTTAATTCAAAGGATGGTGTTAAGGGAACAAGTTGTTAACCTTTCACCTCAATATAATGATTGATACTTTTTATCTAAGTGTCACTCATTTTTGAGGAAAAAAAAATGATCCAGCTATTTAGTTAGTGCCTCACTTTCATTGTCTGATCTTCTGGTTATAATATACATTACGCAATTAATTATATATATACGTACCATCAGTCTTCAGATCAATTCTTACGTAAATACGTACGATCAGGTTGAAATGGACATGGTTGTGTTAGCTAAACTCATCGTACTTTCGCGTAGACCACATATATGACACACGCACTATATAATTATACGATGTATGCATAGGATTGGTGCAAGGATAAACGATATTGTTACATGATTGGTAACTTAACTACTAACCAGACAATGACGCGATGCGACAATAATTTTTATGGTATGTCATTATAAGTTATAAGGAGTACTATATATTTATCGTCTCACACATTATACACTATATTTTTAGTCTTTTTTTTTATATTATTCTTTTTGAACTAATTATGATCGATTTATCATCTTCACACACTACAACAAATAAGATTTTTTGCTACATTTCGTTTAACTGAGAGTTAAATTTTGTCGCAAATAGTAGCATTTGCTACGTTTTCTAGCTACAAATAGTAGCATTACGGCGAGAAATTAAACATTTGCAGCAAGAAATTAGATTTATTGTCACGTTCAAATAGTCGCGGTTAACCCACGATCTTCAAAACGCCGCAAACAACTTTTTGTCACGATTTTGAGACTTTTACGACGATTTTGAATTTTTTTGTGGCGATTTATCAAACGCCACAAAAAATCTTATGTGTTGTGGTGACACCTTACACTTGCTAGGAAAATTTAAAAAGAAAAAATCATATAAGATGTGTGGGGTAGCTGGTAGGGAATGTAGAAATTTTGTAGCTAATACTGCACATCAAATATCCGTACATGTTGCACAACTTAATAATAATTAATTTTCCGGTGGCATAGAGGCCACTCTCCAACGAAGTGATATATATTGCAAGAATATTGTAAAATAAAAAAATAACATTAAATTGTATGTAATAGTATTAGTGTGTAATCCGCATTAGGGATGTTATTCACGGTACCCCCAAGTAGGAACGTGCAAAATAGCCGTGGGCCTGGCCCGACTGATTTTCCTACTCGACCTGTACAGTTAGATGTAAAAACTGGAAGCGATTAATTACCGGCCCGTTTTCATTTTCTTAAATGGGTAATACCCGATACCCGTTAAAGATGGGAGCATCTTTCCGAAGAAGTTGGTCAAGCGTATGATGGTCAATTATATGATCCAATCGTGTGCAAACTACGGGTAGATCCCGCATGGGTCGAGGGTGGAGTTTTCACTCTCATCCCAATAATATGGGGGTGGGGTATCCCGCCCAGTTAGGCAGGGTGCAAGGTAGATTCTTAATTCAACCTATGTTATGTCTACTTAAAAAATAGATTATATTTTATTAAATTTAAAAATTATTTCTAAATTTAAAAGTGATCAAAAATATATTTTTAGATCCTAATTATTAAATTAAATTTCTATGTAATTTTAAATTTGTTAATACATATTTTGTATAAATTATGGTATAGTAATTTTTAAATTTGTTAATGCATATTTTATGAATAAGTCTAATAAATTATAATGGCTATTTATATATTCACAATGTAAAATATAAATATATATTTATATATAGAAATATAATTTTGTTTTTATATATACAAATATTTATGTTTATATAATATATATATATAAAGGAGAAAATCTTTAAAGCGTCGATTATTTTAGAACATTCATTACATTCATGAGTAATGTTTAGAAGAAATTGATTAATTTATTCTTAAATATTACTCATAAATACAATAAATATTTTTCAAATAGTGAATCATATAGCATTACTCGCTTGAAAGTAAAACTGGAAGCAAGTATCGGCTTCTGTGTCAAGTCAAAGACAAAGTTGCAACTGCCCGTAATTTTGAAAAGGAAATGTTAGTTTGTTCATCTATTTTGAGATCTAATTTTGATATTTTATTTTTTTATTTAATAATTAAATAAATAATTATTGATATATTGATATATTTTTTATTTTTCTTTAAAATATTTAAAACATAAAAGAATGAAAATAAAAAATGATAAAAAAAAGAAAAAAAAAATTGTCGTGCGCTACGCTGCAGCGGGCGGGATGGCGGTACCCATTGTGAAATAAAGTGCTGAGGGCCTCTAAAAATCGAAAAGCGAAGTGTCGCCGTTTGTGAAAAAGTAAAAGTTCAAATAAATAATGAGCCACTTGTTGTGTTGTTCATCCGTAAAGAAGCCGTCGCGTGTTGCAGGCGCCCTCCTGTCAAGCCCGCTGCTTGTTGGGCCCAAAAAACAAAAGAGCCGAAGCCTCTGTCCGAGTGTCTCCCATAGCCGAAACCGAACGTTGCGGCTTCCAATGGTTCATTCTTTTTCTCTTTTTTTGTTTTGTTTTTTTTTTTAATTTTTTTTTTTAAGCCTTAGTCCTATAAAAAAAATCAAAATAAATAAACATAAAAATAAAATATAAAAAATGTGTTATGTTTGTGAAGAAATATTGTTCAATTAAATCACAATTTATAAAATTAAACATAAACCATGATATCAATCAATTTAAATCATAATTTAAATTTATACCTCTTAACTATTTTTTTATTTAAAACTAATAATAATTTCATGCAATAATCAAAATATTTTGATTCTAAAAGAATAAATTATGCAATACTTTAACTCAAGCACCTAGTAACGTAGGACTAGTTTGAATTTGAGATCTCATCGTATGATGAAATGATCTCATCTCAAATTTCAAATATAATTTAAATATTTTTTATTTTTTATTTTTTATTTTTTATTTAATTATTATCTAGTTATTATAGCTTTTCTAAAATTCTGAATAAAATACAAAAAAATAATTAAGCTTTTTCAAATTTTAAAAATATATATTCTAACAATATTATAACTTTATAATATTTTTATCCAAATTTTTTTTTTTTTTACTTTTTTAAATCCTATAAAACATATTAATTCAAACTATTTTTCTTGTATACTAATCATTTCTGCAAATAGAATCCTAGGCTTTGAGGCGCCTCAATTTGCCAATTCATATTACTTGCATCGTCACTGATGAAGAAATGGAATGAATCGAAGTAGAAGGAAAAACTAATTAGTAGATTCTCAGGCATATATGTTTCAAGACGCATATTTGCATATCTTTAATGAATGATGTCACAGAATTTAATTTGTAAAAAGAATTTACTGATTTGAGTCTTTGTTAGGGGTAAAGATGAGAGAGAAAAGATATGAGATTAAAAAAAAAAAGAGAAATGTTATTATTCTTTCTTAATTTGTTTACTCATTTTGATTATTTATGTATTTTAATTTTTAAATTTTTTTTATTTAATGATTAAGAAAGTGATTATTAGTGTATTAGTATTTTTTATATTTTTTTAAAGAAAAATTAAAAATTATTTGAAATAAAAAAATAAAAAAATATAAATTTTATTAAAAATACATAAAAGGTAAATAAATTAAAGAGATATAATAACATTACTTGAAATAAAGTGGAGGGACAAATACCCAAGGGATACCAGACAAAAAGAGAAAGGCAAAGTGTCATATAAAAATGGAGAAAAAGAAGAAAAGAAGGAAAAAACAAGTCAAATAGGCAAAAGCAGACGTAAAAGCAGCCCTTCATCACCCCTCCCAAGAATCAGAATAAAAGAGATCTGAGAGATGAGGCTGGGAGAGTGACTATGAGAACATAGAGCAGTATCTTCAAGCTCCTAAAGAGAGTTCTAAAATATTATATTTTTTAAAAAAGAGCTTTTCAATCTGCATGACATTACGAGAAATGAAAGACAGTAAAATATCCATATTATAGAAAATTTGTTACTCCAAACAATATGCAAAAGTAGATTATGTGCCGAACTACATAAATATATTATATGTGTATTTACATCTCTATTTATATTTCTTGTATTTACATTATATTCACTATTATAAATGTACGTAGAAGCACCTTACCATCGCTTTAGATCGTCTCATCTAGTTTTAGACTATCTCAATATATCGTGAATGACTCTTTCTTTGTTTTGACTTGTGCCATTTTTTTACATTAATAAGTCTTATAAATCAAATCGTGTAACATCAATAATGTAGATGATGTTATCCACACAAAGCCTTTTTGGATAAAAAAAAATATTTCATCTCATTTTATTTCATCTAATCAGAATATTTTTTTAAAATTTTTACATAAAATAGAATAATATATTATTAAAATATATTAAAAATAATATTATAATCATATTTTATTAAAATTTTTATTTATTATTTTATCTCAACTCACAATCTAAATCACACCTAACTTGATAATATAACGATTCTTTAACAATCAGTCTCTAACTATACAAAAGATCGGAAGATTATTAATGCTGGATTGGATCTCAAATAAATAATACCAACATTCCCAATCATAGGTGGACTAACATTTTGTCTTTAAATTAAGAGAAATGATAGATGCAAACGTGAACTTGCAAGGGACATGTAGTCGTTTTAAAAAAAAAATGAATATATATAGGGCCCACTTGAAAAAAAAGTTAACTTTTTTAATACTAAATCCCACTTTTTACCAAAGCGACTGCATGACGCTTGCAACTTTACGACTGTATGTAGCATTACTCTTAAATTAATATGGACCCAAATATCTACTTTGCTCATTGTCGCATCGTCAGTTGTGGACAAGGTCAACCCAAGGGATAGGTAACTTGGAAATATCCTAAAGTTCTCAATTTTATAAATAAAAAATACTATAGACACAAAAAAAAAAAAATCTCTCAAAAAAATCCAACATATTGATGTAATACATTGATAATGTGCCTCGCGTCTCTCCCCTTTTTTTTTTTTTTCTTTCTCCCCTCTTACCCGCCACCTCTGCTTTCACTCTTTGCTAGCCATGATGGTCAAGGACTACTTTAGGGTAGGTAGAAAATGCTCGTAAGGCCACGCCAAAAGATGTTAACAATCAAAGTGTCACTATCGATAGGGCTCTTTATGCACGTTGATGCACATTTTTGCACATTGTTTGTGGTCTACAACTGCCGCTAGGTGGCTGGGATGGTTGGAATTTGAGCCGACAAAAGTTTTCGACAATCTGAGTAATGACTGCCAAAGGTGACACGGAGCTCACGGCAATGTCGTGCACATTTGTGTGCATTTCAAAAATCATTATCCATTGGCCGTCTGTGGTGCTCACATTGGAGCTCACAAAGCGCATGGGGGCATGGTCGGTAGTCTCTATCTATTAGCCATATGTGATAGTCGGGAACCACTCTGGGAGTGCAGAAAATGCTAGATATTGAGAATTCTTAATTGGCTAGTTGTTAATAGCCTAAAACTACGAGATAAAGGATTATGCTAGACCTACTAAAGGATTATGCTAGACCTACAATGAGGTAGTGACAGTGATTCTTAAATATTGCATAACAAAATGTGATAGGACGAACTAGAATGCGATAGAAACAAAGACAGAGGGAGTATGTTACCTACTCTTAACGGTCAAATGGAAAATCGATCTTGGTTCAAGTTTTTATCTGAGATAGAGAACCTACAAATGTTTGCACTATGTTAGGACTTCGATGAGCTTTCTTTGGACGAAGGTGGTTTTTCATCTTCATCTTCTTCCAAGTGTCTAGTCAAACCATTGTCATATGGTGTCATTCCTTGTTTCTTACGTAGTTGGACACAATCTCTTGGAGCCAGTCTATTATTAAGCAATTAAGAGCTCTTTTTATAGAGATCCCTTGACATTATGTAGATTCATCATCATTCCAATCGTATGGAGATGAAGAGAGAGGAAAATGGGAGGTGAGGGAGGTAAGGGAAGAGGGGGAAAAATGAGAGAGAGAGAGAGAAAAAAAAAGAAGACAGGGCATATTAATAGCGTAGCATAATAGTATGTGGAGTCCTTTTATAATATTCATTTGTGTCTCTAACAACCTTTATTTTATAAACGCCCCCAAATTTTAAATTTTGTATTTTATTTTATTTTGGATTTTAAAAAATTATGATATTCTAAACAATAAGATGTGGATGATTCCATCGTCACAAAGAAAGAGGCCTAACTTAAGTTTGCATGCCATCTTGAGGTTGGCTCAAATGGTAATACCCTTGATTTTGGTGATATGCTGCCTGTATATAAGGCTTAGTTTGGATTTGAAGATAAGATAAGTTAATATGAGTTTAGTTTATTTTTTAATATTATTATTATTTTAGAATTTGAAAATGGTGTATTAGAATTTGAAAAATGTATATAGAAATTTATGTTTTGTATAGAAAATTGAAAAATTGTAATGATAAAATAGAAATGAGTTGAAATGAATTGATGTAAGTGTGGAATTCAAACCGGGCCTTAAAATTCAATATTTTCAAATGAAAATAATTTAGAAGACTCATTGGATTGGAGAAATTTGTTATATTATTCGATGTAAACTTAATTGTTCGATGTGGAGAAATTTGTTATATTATTCGATGTAAACTTAATTGTTCGATGTGTACGTATGAAAAACTTCTTATCGAGTACATGTATATCCCAAATTTAATTGAGATATTATTGACAATGTTTGTTTGAATTTATTCAAATTTCCAAATCAACTAGGGAGGGTTTCCTCCCGGAAAATTATTTTATGCAAGCTCTAATTAAGATCAAAGACTTGAGAAGAAATAATTATTTATTTTTATTTTATTTATCCACAGATCATCTGACCATCATCACAGTTGCAACTTACAGGCAATTAATAATTATTCAACGAACATAAACATATCGACATGAAAAAGTCAATATCAATTTGACCAAACTAATAATAAAAATTAAATTCAAAAATCAGGGTTCACATTTGTTTTAGAAAAAAAGGTAGTGTTATTATGCAATCTAAATTTGTTAACTAACCCACGTTTGGATTTAGTGATAAAATAAGTTGAAATAAATTTAATTTATTTTTTAATTGTATTATTATTTTAAGATTTGAAAAAAATATATTAAAATTTAAAAAATATGTATTGAAATTTGAAAAAAATGTATAGGAATTTATATTTTATATAAAAAAAATTAAAAAAATATAATAATGAAATGAAGATGAGTTGAAATGTATTTTAAATACAAATAAAACCTTAATGTGTCCTTAATATAAATTATATATTTTTTATTTTAAATAATTTTTAAATATGTTTAAATATTTTGTTAAAAACATCAATATATTAATTTATTAATTATTAAATACAAAATATTAAAAAATAAAAGAAAATACATAAAGAAACTAGAGAGCATACTATCATTTTAAAAATAAATAAATAGAGACAGTAAAAGGTTGTGACTGTTTATAAATTTAGAGGTAAGATAAAATGTGTAATGAATTGGAATAAAATAAATAATTAAAATAAGTTGGAATTTAAAATAAATAATTAGGATAATTTTAAAGTACGAAATGAAATAATTAATTAAACAAATCGGCCACGTTTCTAGTTATCTACAGAGAGACGACTGCCAGGACACCGAACATGAAGTATAGAATTGCAGTGAAGAAGGTACAAGTACAACCTTCCACTAATCGAGTTCTGGTGACATCCAAGGTACGATACTATTACTCTTGAAACCATTTTCTTTTCCCTTAAATTACATGTTTGTTCGACAGGTTAAACTCGTATCTTGAAACCCTACTCTTTATCCGCATCTTCTATGTTTTACTCTTGTAAATCCTGTATTGATATATATATTTTAGTTTCTTGAATCTGTTTTCAGGTGGTGGATTATCGGTAACCTTAAGTCTTGCTTGATTCCCTTGTAATACGTGTAATATCTCATATTCCATGATTGGTATTGTTGTTATTGGTAACCTCCTCGATTCCCTGGAGTTCACAATGAAATCTGCTCTTATTAGTACTAATTGCTCACATCCATTTGCTCCGTTTTGTGCCTACACATCCTATCAGCCAAAGAATCCAAATGTATACTGCGTAAAACGCTTTACTTTCCCCTCTTTGGTCTCCTTAAATTCCCAGTACAAGCCGTCTAGATTGGTTTCTCTTTGCAGTTCCCATACTGCAGGACCATCTAACGACCAATTAAAGAATCGTGGGTTGGAGGAGGTTTCGAGAGAAGACCTGGTTGAAGATGAAAACTCACAGACTCGATGGAACGTCGAAGTGGGGAGCCCCAATGTTCCGGCAAACGTTGTACCTGCGGCCAAATTGAGCTTGAGTGACCAAGCCTTCTTCCTCTTGGCTTTCATTGCTTGCACGGTATGAGGAAATTTAGGCTTTTGAAGATACTGTCGTTGTTGTTTGAGCTTCTAGCTTTGAATACCTTTGATTGGATTTCTTTGTTTATATAGGGCATTCTGGATGTGCCACTAGGATTTAGTGGCACGCCTAAGTTTTTCAGTGCATGTTATCCATTAGACTGGAAATGCAAATGTAACGCAGCAATGGATAGCGCAAAATACATGCCCTATACTTCAAAAGAACTAGTTAATAATATAATTGAAATTCCATTGGAACCTTATAAAAGGCAATAACTTTTTAATTTCAAGTAATGTGAGATTTCATATACTATCTACCTTTATCTTTATCAATGGGATATCATAATTTACCTCTCTTAAATTCTCGACGTCCTCGTTAGGCCAGTTTGCTTTAGGGGGCACGGCTGAACTCTCACATTTCTGGTTGTAATAAGTTCTTTTATCATTTGTAACGTCTCAATGGAAGGTATAAACCATATGGTCTATACTCCAGAAGAGTCAATGAGAGAATTTGAACCCCATTGGAATCTTATTAAAAGTAAGAACTTCTCATTCTCAAATAAATTAGGATCTCATACACTACATACCTGTTTCCTTATCATATAAGGTATTGCAACAAATCTATTATTTGAATAGAGCTATTTAAAATAAGAAGCCGAGGAGTTGCATTTAGAAATTCCTGAAATGGCTGCATTTTAACTTTTTTATGTTTATTGCTGCAATTATTGCAAAGTCTAATGACTTTTCCGATTAACAAAAATTCCTCTAAAAAAGTGTCACATAAGCGGATATAAATTCCTAATCATGTGAAACATCCAACAGGTTGTCAGTACTTCTTATAGATCAAATTTGTTTTGGGAAATGCCAGGCCTACAAAGCAAAAAACAAAATGGGATCTTAAAAACTGATTGGTTTGATACATCAGATCCATTTTGTGATTAAAAGGGCTTTACAATTTGAGTTGATGCATCAATCCAAATAAGTCTTGAAGTAGCCTTTTGTAATTCTATTTGTTGGCCTACTATTTTCATATGTTTTTAGGTGTAGAGTCGCATATTCCCAAAAAATGAAAAGGTTCTATCTGATGGCATTGGGCTTTTTGAAGGGAGTGGAAATTGTTTTCAATTCATATTTTTGCAGTAAGAAACATTCCACTGTTCTGTCTTAGGGCTGGTTGGGATGTTGAAATTCATCTCATCTCAACATCCAAATATTACTCAAACACAAGCACTTTTCAATTTCAAATTTTCAACATTTTCATCTATTCATTACCTAATCATTACCACTTTTCTAAACTTCCAACCAAAACACAAAAAGCTTCATTTTTTTAAATCTCAAAACAAAAATTATATTATAATAATATTTTAAATTTATAATATTTTTATTCAACTTTTTCTCTTTCATTTTTCCAAAATCCAATGAAACATCTAACTAAAATTACTTCACTATTATTCACAAATCATTTTACTATTATTTATAGATTTTTCATCACATCTCATCTCAATGAACTATTTGAAGTTTTTTTTTGTCTATTTTATATTAAAAAGGAGACATTGAAATAGTTCATTGAATCTTTTTTTTTATTATTATTTATTGGCATTTGGTGTCCAAGAATAGCATCCCAATTAATCCAATAGGTGCACAAGCCTTTGGCAATGAGTTTCCCGCAAGTGCACATCGGGTAATTCAAGAAAAAAGCCCCCCAGTCCGATGGCCAATAGGAAATTCTTGCACCTGACAGGATTTGAACCTTAAGACCTAGAAGGAGTATACCACCAAAACTAAAGCCTTTACCACTTGAGCCAACCCCTGGGGGTTAATAGTTCGTTGAGACTTCTTTAGTACTATTAAAGAATTCTTGTTGTGGAAATCTGAAGAATATGTCATTTATCAAAAGGGTGTTATTTGTTCCATGGTACTTTACAGGAAGTTGTATTTGAAATTGGTGATAAATTAGTTTATTCTTTGGAATGCACTAGAAGAATCAGTTATGGTTTGATTCATTTGAATATGCTGTAATCAAACTTATTATATTCACTTAGTGTGCTATATTTTCCTGACATGCCTGGAAACTTAAGTGTGATTTGCATTTGTCCATGATTATGTTGATTTTCTTATTATTTCTGATCATAAGTTGATTTTAACATGTGCAGACTTCGGTGGCATTTACTAGCCTTGTTATTGCAGCGATCCCAACATTATTTGTAAGTTGACTGGTGTTTTGTTTAAGCTCATATTTTTTTTTGTATTGTGTGCCCCAGCATTATATATGATAACATTTTTCATCTCACTATTGTGACTGCCCTTTCTTTTGCATTAAAAATTTTAGCAATTGTTTTTAGAAAAAAAAAAAAGAAAAAAAAGAAAGTGACTTAGACGTTACGGTCACTACCATTTATGCTTCAATCTTCTAGCCTTTTTTTTTTGCCTTGACGTTTTCTTTATGAGCCTGTAATGGGACAAAGTGTTTTGGTTTTTGCCTCGTTGGACCTAAAATAGGTGACAAAGTGCTTTACTTTTTTCACAAACAATTGTTTCCATTCTCTTGCTCTTTCAGCTAATCGCTAAAGGTCAAATCTGAGCTATCAGATGTAATTTCCCAATGGGTGCCTGATACGTATGTTATGCACATTCTTCTATTTTGGTAGTGCCTAATCCAAAAGTTGAAAAAGGAGGCAAAGCTTCCTGGGACATACCTTGAAATGGTTATTTTAAATGTTTATAAAGGTATGATTAACACATCGTGAGCTTTTTGAAATGAACTGTTGTTTTCACACTTATCATTTTTGAGAAGTGTTGTTTTAACACAAAACTGCAGAGATCCATTGGCACTCCCTCAAACAGGGTCAACCATAGCTTGACCTTGGCCCCACAAACAGCATAGTAGTCAGCTGGCCTATCTTGTTTGCATATGTTTTCAGATGTAAGCTTCAGTAATGCTAACATCAGCAAGAACCAGCATGAGAGCATCAATTGTAAGGGAACACTCGAGAGCAGCAACAGATCATATGTTTTTAGACTAATGATCTGATTATTTATATTCGTCAGTGATGTTACTGTGTGAGTCCATCAATTGTAAGGGAACACCCGAGAGCATTACTGCCTGAGGATGGTAATGGAGAAGTTGGTTTGGGTGGTATCATTTAAAGCCTAGATTTTAGAGTATCTGCTGCTATACGCGCTTGACTTGTCCTCTCATATAATTTTTCTGGTCTGGCATAAGGAGAGTTTTCTTTCATATACCAGATACATGAACCCTAGCTTATCTCAAAATTTTCTCCACAGCCAATACCTTAACTATGTAAGCATATTGTTTCAAAAAATTAATAATTTGATAAGATCCTCATTTACACGTTCTGTTTAATCTTATATTTTCTGGCCATGCAATTGCAATTGCAGTGACCATTTGAAGTGCCTGGATTATCGTATTATAATCTGTTGATGATGTTCCAATAACTTTGAAGCTCACTAGTTTGTTAAATTAGAAAATGTGCAAAATCTCTTGCATTCATGATTTAAAGAGGTTTTCATATAGATGATTCCTCGTGCTATTCATATTTTGTTCTAATTTGGACCTTATAATAAGGTTTCTTGGGCTGCAAATCATGATTTATGCCTTTTTTGCTGGTGCATTCTAACGTTTAGGGTCCTCTCTTGCAATTTGTAAGTTGCTATTCTTATTTGTGGATGGTTCTGATTGCAGATGTACAACTTTTTTTTAAAGAAAAAATCTATTCATCAACCATTTTCTTATCATTCTCTCATTATTCTACAATGTGGCATTAGATGATAGGTTTATAAGTAAAATATAATAAATAGTTTCCAATTATCTACTGCCACATCATAAGATAATGAGAGGATGATGAAAAAAGAGATGATGAGTAGTATTACTCTTTTTCTAAAAGCTTGATGTGATAGGCAGGTCTATAAATAGTTTTCTAGACACTGATTTAAATGTAACTATTTTTCCTCTGTCCTTTAGGCAATGGGGAGAGCTGCAACATCTCTTTCAAAGCTAGCAGATACAGCTCGTGAGGAGCTCCCCAGTACAATGGCTGCTATTCGGCTGTCTGGCATGGAAATCAGCGACCTTACGCTGGAACTAAGTGATTTGAGGTGACCATAAGATGCTTTTGCTTCTCCTTGAGAACAAAACATTATTCAGTTTTCTTTTGACTTATAAAAGATGCCATACATTATTCAATTTTTGCCCCCCTACACTTTGTATTGAGATTACATATATAGTTTTGCCCTTGTGTACTTGGGTTTTGCCTATTCTTGGAAATAAAATTATTTATTAATTATAAAAAAAAAAGCATATATAAAGAGGGAAAAGAAGTCAGTTTGTTGAATGTTATGACCACCACCACCTCCTGCTGTTTCATTAATTATTTGTTTATTCGAATTGGTACTCAGCCAAGAGATAGCTGATGGGGTCAGCAAATCAGCTCAAGCGGTTCAGGCGGCAGAAGCTGGAATTCGACAGATTGGAACACTTGCTCGACAGCAAACTATCTGTATGTTAAAAGTTTCGACTGTACTATCTCAAAAGGAAAAGGAGGGGAAGATAGAAACTCTTTTTTTTTTCCTTTTTTAAAATTTGTTTTTGGTTATTAATTTTATATTGGCACTTGCTTGTATGATACAGCAATGATTCAAGAGAGAGCAAGCCTGCCCATCATCTCTTTGCAACCTGCTGTTGTAGGAGCTGCAAAGAAGACTTCTCGTGCTGTTGGCCAAGCCACAAAGAATTTTATGAATATCCTCTCTCGAGGGGAGCACAGCTCAGACAACGAAGATGACAATGCAATTGATAGAGTGGAAATTTAAGAAGTTTGCTGCTTCCTTCCCAATTGAGTAATATCTTGTGTATATTTATAATGAGAATATTTTTAATATTTAAAGAATTAGAGGATTTAATGTGCATAAAGTTAAACATTTTCTTCTGTGTGGTTGAATTGGATCAAGGAATGCATTTCATCTGTCACTTTCTTATTTATTGTCAATGGTTGTTCTAAAGGTTTCTTTCAACCATTTAGAAGACTAAGACAGGGTGATCCTCTCACATTTCCTTTGCATTCTAGAGTCAGAAGTCCTTTCTAGACTCATTATAAAAGAAGAGATCAAAGGAAATCTTAAAAGTATTAGCATCAGTATAGGTGTCCCTAAAATCACTCACTTTCTCTTTGTTGATGATCTAATATTCTTTGGCTGAGCAGATGCACAAAATGCTCATTCCTTTCTCTCTTGTATTGAAAAGTATTCCAGTTGGTCCAGGCAGAAAGTCCACAATGGAAAATCCTCCGTTCAGTTTAGTAATAACACTCTCATTCAGGTCAAAAGAAGTGTCAGAGAGATTCGAAGCTTCAAATTAGCAAGTTCTAAACTAAAGCATCTGGTTTTCCCTTTTGTTTTTACCAAATTTTTTTTTTTAAAAAGGCATTTTTTAGGAGCTTCTGGAGAAAATTGCAAAAATACTTGCTTCATGGAAATCAAAATTGCTCTCTCAAGAAGAGAAAGCTACTCATTCTTACATTTGGTAGTGAGAAGTATTGAGAAGTGGTGTGAATAGTAATAAAAAGTAGGTAAAAAAATAATAATAGAATATTGAATAGTAGTAAAAAATAATAAATAGTAATAAAAAATAATAATAAAATAATAAATAGTAATTTTAAAAAAAAAAAAGGATAAAAAATAATAATAAAGTAATGAAAATTTTTGAAAATATCCTCATTGCCAAACCTATCCAAGTGAGTGGTAAGTGTCATGCCCTCTTACGTAATGTCCATTCTTTGAATCCCAAAAACTATTTCCAAAAGCATTGACCAATTGATAAGAAGTTTAATTTGGTGGTGTTTCAACCACTCAAAATCTCATTATTTTACTCCAAAAGCTTGAAGATCAATTTGACAACCAAAAGTAGTTGGAGGTTTGGGATTGAGATTGACCTCCAATTTTAACAAAATTTTGTTAAGTAAATTAAGTTGGCACTTCATGAATGGGGTAAATTACATTTGGAAAAAATACCCTGACCTCAAAATACTTGAAAAAAGCTTCATTTTTAGAGGTTAAACCAAAAAATACAAATTCTTGGATTTGGAAATGGATTATTAACTAGAGAGATTTGGTGAAGAGGAACTCTTGTTTTCAGATTAATAATGGCACAAATACTCGTGTTTGGATGGACCTTTGGATTCCAACTCATCCTAATGTCATCCCCACTCAACAATCAGATTCTATTCCAAAAAACCCTAATCTTAGAGTCTCAGAATTAACAATAGAATAACCTAGAAGATGGAATATTCTCCTTCTTCACACTCTTTTCACCAAGTTCAATGTCCAAGAGATTTAAAAGATTCTCCTAGTCCATACTAATTATCATTAGCTTAACGATGGATTAGTCTAGAAAAATAGTGCTTCGGGAAACTTTACTATTAAGGAAGCATATACTAAGATTCTTTTTAGCTCGGGAAACCATCAGTTCACCTCCCACACAGGTATTTTGAAAAAACTCTGAAAATTAAGGATACAAGATAGACTAAAACTCTTCACTTGGAGAGTGCTTGGTGACATAATCCCAACTAGGTCGTTTCTTAAAATGAGCTTCAAATTGGATTATAGTCAAACTTCTTGCCCTATTTGCAACACTGAAGAAAAAACTACTTCCCATTCGTTCCTCAACTGCCCTTTTTCAAGGGTGCTATGGAGACAATCATCTTGACCTACAAACATATCTAGATTTGCATATTTGGGCATTGCCAATTGGATAGAATGTGTGCTAACTCCTTCAAATACTCTGAACATTTCTTTTGGTGAGTCATTCATTCTAATTGTTTGCTATTATTGCCATAGACTGCCTTTGGTATCTGAGGTACAAAACTCTGCATGAGGCCAAGATTCCAAAAATTGATGAGTATATTGCTAGTGTCCATAATACTTTCTCTAAACATAAAGTAGCATGGGGCAATAAACGATAATCACACTAGCAACTAGAAGATCTTTCCCAAAGGTCATTCTCTCTTGACCTATGATGTGGCAATAAGAGGAAATTGTAGCACCATTGCAGCAGTTTGTTCATCAACAGTAGGGGACATTCTGTTTGTCATTATAGATGCTATCCAAAGTGCCAATCCGAACTAAGGAGAGGTGATGACTCTATATGATGGCATCAAAGAAGCAGCTGCCAGGTCCATCAAATCTATAGTCATCGTAGGAGATTCTTAGATTGCCATTAATGCTGTTGATTCTGACTATGCTGGGGATTTAGATAAGAGAAGATCATTGACAGGCTACATTTTTACTTTGTGTGGTTCTGCTATTAGTTGGAAAGCAACACTTCAATCAACTGTTGCTTTATCAACTACAGAGGCAGAATACATGGCAGCAGCTGAGGCTGTTAAGGAGGCCATTTGGGTGAAGGGGCTAATCAGTGACCTGGGTCTTCAGCAGACAAAGATGACAGTGTTTTGTGACAGCCAGAGTGCTATACATTTGACCAAAAATCAAATGTATCATGAGAGGACAAAGCACATTGACGTCAGGTATCACTTTATCAGAGGAGTAGTGTCAGATGATACAGTCAGTATTCAGAAGATTGCTACTTCAGAGAATCCAGCAGATGTAATGACCAAGCCAGTTGCAGTATTCAAGTTCAAACTTTGTTTGGACTTGATAGGGGTTCGGGGTTTCCAGGTTCCTTAGGGAACTCAGATGGGGTTGGTTTTCTCAGTTGCTGCATTTTACATTCTTGGGTTGATTTGGATTTTATGGGACTGTTAGGTATTCAAGCCAAGGTGGAGATTTGTTAAGTATGGCTTTGGAATACATGCCCAGACCTGTCTCGCTCGACCCTCGCTCGAGCGAGACTTCGAGACTTCCAGAATTGCTTCAACCCGAGACTTCGCTCGACCCTCGCTCGACCTCCAGCTCGAGCGAGGCTCAAGCAGTGACTTCGCTCCACCCTCGCTCGACCTCCCGCTCGAGCGAGATTCCACGTGGCGCCAGGTGTCCGATTTCTAGTTGAGCGAATCTGACCTAGAAGTCCTCCATAATATAAATATCGCGAAGGCATTTCGCACATCAGAAGACAAAGACGCAAACGAAGAACGAGGCCTCTGTTTTCGGCGCCAGTGCACAGTGTTTGCTTCTAGATCATTTTCTTCTCCATTTCTCCACTATTCTGAGTGAAACTTGTGAGGATCGAGTGTATACATGTGAGGTGAGTATTCTCTGTTGTAAGTATCTCTTGATACTCTCTCTATAACCTCCATTTGATCTAGTGAAGCTTTGAAACCAACCCCACAGTGGATGTAAGCTCATTTTGAGCTGAACCACTTAAATCTGTGTGTTCTTTCTGTGTTTACTGTTTTATTTCTCATTGTTACATCCGCTACGGTTTATTTCATATCTTTGTTGTTTGTTTCATTGCCTATTTCCCAACAAATGCTGCTAACGACCTCAATTCAATCTATTGCAAGAGATATCGAGTATTTGATCGATATGCGCATTCAATTAAGCAATGGACAGAGTCAACCAAAATATATGGTTGTCTCTCCCTCATTTTTATACTGCCAAGTTTGCTACGATTTCATAATAGGAAAGATCCTTCAGTTGATTAATAGCATGGGCACTAGTTTTTGTTTTGTGTTAACTAAAAGACAATGTAGTTGCACTTCTCTATATAATCTTGCCTTAAAAATGCATATATATAGAATTTATAAAGATAACAAAAAATCAAAATTTGTTTGCCAGGACTTATTAAGTAGGGGCAAACATCAATTTTGTTAGAGTTGAAATTCTCTAAATCCAACTCTTACTCTGACTTTGTCGTACTTCAAATCTAAACTCCGACTTCAACTTGTGTAAGTTCTAATCTGACTCTAACTCTTACTAGTCATAGCGGTCCGATTTGAGAGTTTTTTCAATTTTATATTTAACCCATTTTTAAATAAGATTTATTTTGAATTTTCAAATTTCTATACTTATTTATAACTTATTTCTATACTAGACTTATTTATAGTGTCTAATTATATGTTGCTATAATTTATACATTAGTATTACTTGTTATTAGTTATTTCTATACTAGTGTCTAAATTAATTATATGCTAGTTTTATACTATAGTGTCTAATTTCAAGCTATTATACATTAGCATTACATGTTATTATATTAGCGTCTAACTAATTATTTATAACTTAATCATATGCTAAATTTTATAATGTCTAATTATATGTTATTATACTTTAGTAAATTAGTATTATGTGTTATTAATTATATGTGTTATTATACTAGTCTTATTTCAATACTAGTGCCTAACTCATTTCTATACTTGATTATGTATGGTAGTAATAGTACTATTATTTTATTTATATTATAGTATAAATATATTATTTTATAGTAATTAGCTCAAATTAGTATGTTATTGAATTTAAACTATATAATTTTATTTGAAATATACGTTAGAGAGTAATAGAAAAGGATAAAAGAGTGAATAGCTAAGATTGTAAAGGGAAGTGAGTTAGAAAATAATAAAGAGAGAATAGAAAATTCTTATTTTATTAGTATAGATAAAAGATAGAGAGTGAGATGTAAGATGTTTTGGACATATGAGTAGTTAAAATAGGGAAATGTGATTTTTGGAGTAAAATTGAGGAAAAAAATTTGGTCATTCAAATGTTATTGCTCTTAGGCCCCGTTCATATACAAGAGTATTATCACATATTTCATTCTTAAATATATCTTGAACACAAATACGCTTCAATTTTAAATTATGTTTTTTTTATATATTCATTATTTAATAATTATAATTTTTTAAAATTTTTAAACAAAGAACAAAAACAATAATATATTTTTGAAATCTCAAAATAAAAATAATATTAAAAAATAATATTTTAATTTTATAATAACTTTATTCAATTTCTTTATATCCTTTTCCTTTCAAGCACTCAACCTGTCTTACAAGTTTAAAGGTCAATTTTCAGTTCTCATATTTTTCCATATTTTCTTGTGGTCCTGCCCCTAATGTTACTCTTAACATTTAACATCTAAAGACTAAAGACTAGACTAGTATTCTTATACATTGACTTGTGGTTAGACATATATGCCCTCACATAATTGGCATAAGTACTCAAATGTACCCCCACATTGCAGAGACTGAAACTTCCAAGCAGATCACTTATTTAATTACTAAGTAAATAAATTTAAAAAAAAAATCAATTTAACAAACGGTCAAATAAAACGATACACTTGAGGCGGCAAAGTAGACTTATCCATCTTGTAAGGAAATATCTACTATTGGCTACATGTCTCCCAATTGTCTGATCCACTCTAGAAATTATCGAAATGTTTCTATCAACAGAAAAAAAATCTATGGCGAGAAATTTAAGAGCTGTATCTGAGGTGGTTCAGGTTCTACTGGGTATTCTATGTTTGAAATTGATTCCTCCAGATTGTACCTGACAAAACAACCTAAAATATAAAAGAGGATAATTTCACCTTAGCAAGCAACAAAGTTGAAATTAATAATAATAATAATAATAATGGAGTATTTTTCTAAGTCATGCCTATTCTTTAGTAATTATTTTATTTAAATTTAGAAATAAGATGAGTTTAATTTATTTTTTAATATTATTATTATTTAAAAATTTAAAAAAATTGAATTAAAATTTAAAAAATATTTATAAAAATTTGAAAAATATGTATTAAAAATTTATATTTTATATAAAAAATTAAAAATATATAATAATAAAATAAAAATAAATTAAAGATGAATTTTGAAATCAAACCGGACCTCAGAATGGAAGTTGTAGCTCCGCTGACTCCGTACACCGTTCTCTTTTCCTATCCTCTCCTTTACGTCACACTCAGATAGAGAAACTTTAAACCCCCTCCCCCAAGTCAAGTCTCCGTTTAGAATTCATATCTAAGTCAGATTAATTTATCTTAATCTAATTTTAATCTAAAATTATTAAATTTATCTCAATATAAAATATTTTAAATATAAAAATCACAAATTTTTTTAACTCAATATATTTTTTTTTATAAGAACTTACAAATTTTTTATAAATACTCTTTTAAAGTAAAATCTACAAAATTCACTCTATTATTTTAACTAATTATTATTTATAAAAAATTCAAATTAACTCATCATCTATAAATTGTATACATTACTCTCTCTCGACTGTATGAACGTTGCAAAGTTTCTTCACACCCGCATCCCCCTTCCCTTTGTCTCGCTCTATATCTACCTCCTCCCCTCGGACAACACACAAAAGCTACAAAGAATCCGTAGAGCTTGTGGAGGAGGTGATGATGATGGCCATGGAGAAGAAAACTTGCATGGCTTTTCTGGTGAAGCTGACGGCTTTGGTTTTGGTATTAATATCAGTTCTTGAGAATCATGAAGTGGGTGCAAGGTTTGTGGTGGAGAAGAGTAGTATTACTGTTCTATCTCCCATGAACATGCAATCAAAGCGCGACGGCGCCATATCCAACTTTGGAGTTCCAGATTATGGAGGCTATCTGGCGGGCTCTCTCGTCTATCCCGACAAAGGCTCCAACGGTTGCAAGGCCTTTGAGGGTGATAAGCCTTTCAAGTCCAAATCCTCTCGCCCCACTGTTCTTCTTCTTGACCGAGGAGGTATGCAATCTGAAGAGGAATTCCCTCCCCTTTCTAAATTTCTCACGTTGACTTTTTGATGGGTAGGTAAATATTTTCTATAATTTATCATGTCTGTTAAGATAATGGACGATGATTGGGATATAAATCTTTTGCAGAGATGGATGTTCGTTTGACTTTGCCATCATTTTATTTGAATCTTAAAGGGTAGAATGTCAGATCGGCTAACATAAATAGCATCCAATGATGAGTTATTCTCAATTTTCTGGACTTTTTAAAAGAAGGAAAAAAGAAAAAGAAAAAGAAAACATCATCGAAACACTCTTTATCGGTACAAAATCTCAAGATATACACTCCACCCCCTGCTATAAAGATCGTCCAATTTTCTGGACTTGAACTCTGAATATAGTTACCCTGTTTTTTACTCTGGTTTTCCCATACCATCTTTGTTTTCATTCTGTAAATCATCCCTAACTATACCAGATGAGGAAATCGTGACAGCAAAAGCCTTTTAGCTATAGTTGTACATCCTTTATAGTTCATATATGCCATTTCTTGGTGCTAAACTCCTATATGCCATTCCTTTATTGCTGTTTGGTTGTTACCCTTTTAGCGTAGTTATTGTGATATGGTTTGTGACATTGGGGTTTGTGCAATACAAAGGCTTTGGCAAGTGAATTTGAGCAAGACAATCTTATATTAAGAGAAAATGCCATTTTTTTATATTATATTTCATCATCTCTCCTCATATTTGTTGATATGACATATTTTAATTAGTTGTCCATTTAAGTGACTAATACATAAAAACTATTCAAAAGTATCACATTAACAGTGTTTATTGAAAATGCCAAAATTTTGGATGAAAAAGAAGCATTATGCATGCTTGACAATTGACATGGTGTTTAACAACATAACCAATCATATTAATCATTCTTGAATTATATTAAAAATGCACTGTGGTTTTTTCTTTGTTTTTAAATGACGTCTGAGGATAGAACTTGTGGATAAATCATGTATATTTCTTTTACTGCAATTGTAGAATGCTACTTTGCCTTGAAAGTATGGAATGGACAACAGGCAGGAGCTGCAGCTGTTTTAGTGGCTGATAGCGTTGATGAGCCTCTAATTACCATGGATTCTCCTGCGGAAAGTACTGATTCAAATGGGTACATAGAGAAGATTGGAATTCCATCAGCTCTGATAGAGAAGTCTTTTGGTCAAAGCTTGAAGCAAGCTTTGAAAAAAGAAGAGGACGTTATAATAAGAATAGACTGGAGAGAGTCTGTGCCACATCCAGATGAGAGGGTTGAGTATGAGTTTTGGACCAACAGTAACGACGAATGTGGGGCTCGCTGCGACGAGCAGATGCATTTTGTGAGGCATTTCAGGGGCCATGCTCAAATTCTTGAGAAGGGGGGTTATACCCTTTTCACACCACACTACATAACTTGGTACTGCCCACTAGCATTCATCCATAGCAGTCAATGCAAATCTCAGTGCATAAACAATGGAAGATACTGTGTTCCAGACCCAGAGAAGGATTTTGGAGAGGGATATCAAGGGAAAGATGTGGTTCTTGAGAACTTGAGGCAGCTCTGTGTGCATAGAGTCGCCAAGGAGCACAACCGGTCATGGGTTTGGTGGGATTATGTTACAGATTTCCATATTAGGTGTTCCATGAAGAAGAAGAGATATAGCAAGGATTGTGCTGAGAATGTCATTGATGCACTTGGTGAGTTCCAATCTATGTATGGATGGTGTTACTCTTTTGCACATTCTATTCTATTGGGCCTTGTTTGGTTGTGCAGTTCAGATGAGATGAAATGAGATAGTTTAGTTTTATGTAACCAAACCAGCCCCAACATTGTGATACTGATGGCTTGAATCTGTTTGCCACAGGTCTTCCCATCGAGAAGATTAGCAAGTGCATCGGCGACCCTGAAGCTGATATGGAAAATGAAGTACTAAGAACTGAGCAAGTACTCCAGGTCATCATCTTTGATAAATGCTTTTTTTCCCCTTCCTGAATTTTGTCATCATTGATGCATAGAATTAACAGTGATATGTCACGTCATCAAGCAACCTTTTTTTCAAGTGAAAAGTATCATTCTCTGCTTGTTTTCTATTTTTCTTCTTTAAGTAACCCCTCTTATAAAAAGGCTTCGCATATTCTTCTTATATGTGCATAAATTGTAGGTGATACTAAACTTTTCATTTTATATTTTATCATCTCTAGTTGCTTTAACTGAATGTGGCATGGTTGAAGTAGTTGCATTGATCAACTGCTCAATTAGAAAGTTACTTAAAATATGACACCACCGGTAATATCAAAATGATAAACTACAGTATAACTGTGATTTTTGCAGCATATGTTTTTAGAATTGAACTTTAATGTCCTTTTTCCCTTGGATAAAAAAGTTGCCTCATCAATTTTTTTTTTTTTTTTGGTTCACGTCCACCTTAGGTGGGCAAGTGTGGCAGAAGCTCTTAATTATTATTACTTTCAACTTTGAAATTAGTTATTAAAACAATCAATTATTCTCATCATGTGAACAAAAAAAAATAGAGCAAGGATGTCAAACCTTTCATTGGATGATATCAGCAAGTTTAATAGTAGGTGCTCTCACTTTCCTAATTAGTGTCATCAATTTTTGTTGATTAGATTGGACGAGGATCTCGTGGTGATGTAACCATCTTGCCAACAGTGGTCATTAACAATGTTCAGTATCGAGGTTTGTTGCATATATATTGCTCTATAAGCTGTAACTCTTCTCTTCCCTGCTACATGAATTCTGTTTCATCCCTGAGCCTGTAAACATGCAATTCATGGGTAGACTATGATGGCCTCAGTCAAAACACCTCTTTGGGTGTCCGTGTTGGCTCTCCTCTATGGAGCATGAGGCCAAACATGGTAACATCAAATGGTTACCACTCGCCATTGACTGAAAAATAAAACTAATATCTTATTCAGGTGATTAATAAGGAAAGTAAAGTGGGCATACTAATGAAATATATGGTCAATACAAGCTCACCTTTTCCAAATTTTGATGGTTGGCACCACGATTTGTTTCTGTTGGCTTCATCAACTACATATAAAAGCGTTCTCTTTGTTCCAACTAATTTTATTGTGCTTTGCTTTACATTTCATGGTTTTTTTCCCCCATTCAAATGGTCCTTTGCTTGCACCTTGTCTTGGGCAAAGCCTATCCAGTTTGCTTTCTCCAATTTTTATCTACTCCCTGTTGATTTTTCAGTTAATATGATGTATTTTCCCAAAGTTCCATGTTTTTGATAGGCTGTTTACCATATGATGCTAAAAATCTGATGCCACTTTCCTTGAAGGAAAATTGGAGAGAAGTGCTGTGCTGAAAGCCATATGTGCTGGATTTAAAGAGACCACTGATCCTCCAGTTTGTTTAAATGGAGGTTGATGTGCTTATTTGTTTGTTTCGCTCTTCAATGCTACTGTTATTTTGAACTTAAAAAATATAATGATATCTTCTCTCTTTTTCCTCCTTATATTCATTTGCCAGATATTGAGACTAATGAATGCGCTGAACACAACGGTGGCTGTTGGCGGGACATGCGCACTAATGTTACTGCTTGCAAGGTACAAAGTCAATTTCGGAATTCACTCATTCTCGTTAATTCTTCTCATTAAGATTTCTCTCTATGTGTTTTATATATTGAGATCATTCTCTATATTTAGCTATTTTCTAGTGACATAAGTCTTGCATTTGGACAGGACACATTTAGAGGAAGAGTCTGCGAGTGCCCTTTGGTAAATGGTGTTCAATATCAAGGAGATGGTTACACATCTTGTACACGTGTGTTTTTCCTCCACTTCTGATAAATTTTCAAGCAAGACACCTCGTCCATCATATTTTTGGGGCATGAGCATGATGTCTAATCCCCTCTCACAGAGAGGAGGTCTTGTTATTGTTTGAGAGTATCAGAAAATGTATATGTTTGGATGATCTTAGGAATTCTGTTGGAGATTAGAGTGGAAATTGAGACGTACATATGCAAGAAATAGAGTGCTAGTTTATTAATTACGTTGCTATGAGCTATAATTTTATCTGAGTAGGATGGATTTTATCTGATGTGCGCTGCTTACTTTTTACTTCTTCCCTGACAGCTTTTGGACCTGCAAGATGCTCAATATATAATGGAGGTTGCTGGTCGGAAACTAGAGATGGATTGGCCTTCTCGGCTTGCTCAGTTCAGTGATTGTTATTGTTTCTTGTTTCTTCAGTAATCTCTACTCATCATAGAAGTTTTTTCATTTTTTCGTAGCACTTGTATAAGAATGCAGTGCAAGACTCCTCATTTTTTCATACATCTTACCAATATTATTTTCATATGCAAATTAGGAGTCTGATCTCAGTGGCTGTTACTGCCCACGTGGCTTTCATGGGGATGGTCATACATGCGAAGGTGATCCTGCATACCAATTTGATTACTTAAAGACACAATTTATGTATATGCTCTACTTGTTCAACCTTATAATGCTTTTCAAATCTAATATGCTAACATTCATCTCTTTTTATTATCTGGTTGGGCACCAGATGTTGATGAATGCAAGGAACACAGTCGTTGTAGGTGTAATGGTTGCAGCTGCAGAAACACTTGGGGTAGTTATGAATGCAAGTGTAAGGGAGACCTTCTGTATATAAGGGAGCAAGATGCTTGTATAGGTATGAAAACAAATTCAAATTATTGAACAAAATTACTGTGGTTTGCAACAAAATAAAAAAATTAACGATCTGCACTAAAAAAATAAAGTAATCCCACTATTAATTTCCTTTTTTTCCTGCCTGTTGTGCCTTATGTCTCCTAGGTTAGGATGTTGGGGCCTTACTTGATGGTTCTGGGGGGTTTCTTTGGACCATAGTACTTGATGGGGTCTAAAACCACCTATCATTTTTCTTGTTTTGAAATCAAGTAGGACTAGCTAAAAGACAACAGAGATGGCATGAGTGAACATCTTACAGGCAAAACCTGGTCCTTTCAAAGATTTTGGAGTTCCCTCTCCAAAAGTTTTGTCAAAGAGTGATTCTGTCCAATACTCATGCACATGACTCTTACCATGGGTGTTTGGAGAATGTGAATAAGCCAACGATATCTTTCCTGAATTCAAATTGAAAATGTAAGATTAGGGAGCCTCTAGAGATCATAACAGATAGAAAAACACTCAAAATTGTTTTTAGCATGTTTGCAAGTAAGGTGGTCAGTTCACTATTTTTCCTGCTAGTCTAGTCTGTTTTTCAGTCTGTTTGGTGGATTTATGTCAGAAACAGATGGAAGTAATATCAGTTAGATTTCTTTACTAACTTCCCCCACCCATAGATTTGTGAAAGAACATCATGTAAAACTCTTACTAAATTATTAGTACTCTCCACTTTTTGGATACTGAAACTAGTTTTATCTGATAACCCCAGCTTAATGACCATACAAAGTTCTAAATATCATTACTGTTATACTTTGCCTTGGATTGTTCTTAAATTATGTCAATTCCTATCAGTATCTACCATTGATTTCATAATCCACTGGTCAGTCTTTGAAAATAGAGATGAAACTAGTTGTACCTATGCAATGCATGGAAAAACATTGTAATTTTTAATCCTATTTATTCTAATTCTGTTTGTAACCTCATTGTGGAGTTGTTTAAACCTGACCACCTTCGATCATTAATTTTAATATATTAGATATAGACGAAAGAAGCTGAGCTGGTATGGAGCAAAAAAAATGAAGTGTCCAGACCTTATAAATTCCATTTCATCTTGTATTCATTGGCATTATATATCAGATAATTTAAAGTTTATGATAATTTAACTTAGAAATGTACATAACTCAACCGAAGCAAAGCTGACATTGAGAATTATATATTTTATTGCTTAACTGAAGATTCGTGTTCTGATCCTTGCTTTTTTATGCAGAAAGAAATAGATCACGATCTGGATGGTTTACATCCTTCATGGTCCTAGCAGCTTTGGCAGCAGTTGGTATAGCTGGTTACATATTCTATAAGTATAGGCTACGGGTAATATATAAAAACACCATTAAAATGTCTTTTGTCCAAATTTGTTAATTTGCTACCTGGATTAGCCCTGTATAGTATATACCAGCTAAAAGAAACAAAATTCTTCCCATTTGTAGTCTTACATGGACGCAGAGATCATGGCTATCATGTCACAATACATGCCACTAGACAACCAGCATAATAAACAAGTCCAACCTGAAGCTGAACCTTTACGACGAGGGTTGGTGTAAGGTAATTATTTCTTGAGCTTTGTTGGCAACTTTGCTTCCTATGTATTTTTTTGACTTTTACATGATGCAGTCCACTTTTTTATAAAAAGCCTGTGCAAGGCTTATACATTTGGGGCTTGTATATATCATTTCTCTTTTCACAATTTTCTCCACATATTGCTGCTATCTTCAGGAATGAGAACAAAGGGAATCAATACTTATAGTAAAAGCATCCATGCAGGAGGACCATACCAAATGATAGTTGTGAATATTCAGATACATTCCACGTTTCTGTGGAAAACAACGGGCAGATGCAGTTCTTCCTTTATAATATCAGTATCATTTCAGTATGACTATGAGCTAGCTAGCTATATAGACAACTTTTTTATGCAGAAAACTTTTCTGCGAGCACAGACACTTTTGTTTGGCATGTACATGTAGTATTGAGCAGAAAGTGGGATGAATGTAATGATAAATATGAATAAATGAGTATTGATACAAACAATAAATTTCACAACAATGTTGTAAAATGATGGTTTACAAAATTATCCCCTATTTAATGCATTGTTATAAAATATGTTGTGTATAATGGTCGTTATCTCGAAAGTTGTCCTATGAAACCGCACGCATAGCTTGAGTACAAATGGTGTGTCTGTATTAGACTTTTTTTTTTTTTTTTTTGGAAAAGAAAGAGTAGTCACATGTCCAGTAATGAGTTTTGCCCAAGTTTATTCAAGATAACCTCATTTGTGGCATAAGTATACCGTAGAAACAACAACAATACTTGGAATTTACAATAAATTATCCCAAAGTATTGTAAAATACCACCTCATTAAACAATCCCGTGCTGAACGGAAAATTCTACACAACCTCCAACTTCTTCCACACATCACATTTTTTATTTTTTTTCATTTTTTTCAAAAATTTTTTGAATTTATTCTTTTTAAATTAATTAATATTTTTTTATTCCTTATTCATATATCACATATTTAATAAAAATTAAAAATTAAAAAATTAAAAAAATGTGGTATGTGAAAGAGGTTTGCGGTTGTAAAGAATATTCCGTGCTAAACATGCCTAAATAATTATTTAAACAAAGCACTTATTAGAGACCAACAATCAAACAATAACCAATATCTAAAACCTAACAAAAAAACATAATCCCCCCTTATTACAAAAGAATAACCCAAAATCATATAAAAGAAATAATATAGCCCATGACATGAACATAAACCCTAGACACCCCTTAGAACCCGAGGTAGCTGCAGAGAAGTATTCCAAATCTTGCACAAACCAACAGCTCCAATCCTAGCAAAACCATCCACTAGTAGTTTCCCTCTCTGTAAATGTGCTTGTACTGGTAACAAACACCTTCTAGCAATTTGAGCATTTCCTCCCAATAGTCTTCAAGACACCACAATCCACATCTTTTCCTTCTTAGCCAATCAAACACTGTCATAGAGTCCATCTCAATTACAACTTGCTTTATACCAAGAAATCGAACTATCTGAAGGCCTTGAAGTAAACCCATAAATTCGACATAATTATTAGTATTCTTTCCAGTGGAAATTGCAAATCCAGCAGTCACTTCACCTTTTTCATTACGTAATGCACCACCCACCCTAGACATGCCTGGGTTATCTAGTGAACTCCCATCAACATTTAGTTTTATCCAACCAGGGGAAGGTGGATCCCATTTAATGGCTTTTAGCAGCTCTTTATTCTTCAGATTAACGGGAATACACAGTGTTGCGGACGTGTCTCGCCGGCCTCCTGCTCCCGTTACCTGCAAGAAGAATTAAGGGAAGATGGTGACTTTATGTTGAGGACGTGTCTTGCTGGCCTCCTGCTCCCGTTACCTGCAAGAAGAATTAAGGGAAGATGGTGGCTTTCCACCCGAGATAACTCCGACGCTCAAGTTAGTGATCACGTATTTACGGGAAAAATTCTTAATGTACATAGTTGAGGTTTACCTGGTCTATTTATAAGCCTCTGGGGCAATACATGTCCCTTGTAATGCCTTTCGTAATCATCGTGATTGCGTATCTGCATGATATATCTTTCTGAGCTTGTTGATATTTCGTATCTACTTAAAATCCCTATAAAGGTGACGACGGGTTTGATATATATTTTGGATTCTACAGAATTGGGCCCTTAGTATGCTTTCCCTTCCTGGTGGGCTTCCATCGCTGTTGGGCCTTTGGGCCAAATCTGATCCCACAATTACCCCGCAAATTTTCTTCGCCTTGAGGCGTAGGAAATTTAAAACTTTTTTTTTTTTTAAATTTCCCGCGAAGGCAAACTTGGGAATTCGTTCCTTTCCCTGGATCTTCTGGTGCGTGCTGTCCTCCCGTCTTCTCATCTGACGGTTACACCTCTGTCTTCATGTCAGGTCATCATATCTTCGCCTGTTGGTATGCCGCATTTGTTTTCTTTAAATACCTCTTCTCTTTCTCTCTTCATTTTGCTTTTCTGCATTCTCTCGTTATTAGACTCTTTCCGTTTCTGCCTTTTTGTTCCTTCTTGCTTCTTACATTCTTCTTCTTCTTCATTACTTCCCATGGCAGACCAAGGCAGCGGTTCGGCCCAGCCCTTTGATATTCCTGAGGGCATGACCTTTGAAGGTTATGTTTGGCGCTCTAGTGTTCGTGAGAAACACTTGGTTGGGATCAGGGAAGAGTTCAAGATTCCCAGTTCAGTTGTAATGAAGGCCCCTGATTCGGGCTGCTGTGATGATGAGGGGTTTTCGGGTTGGGTGGCCATTTTCGTCGCCCTGTTATCGCATGGCTTGAAACTCCCCTTCTAGACATTCTAGACCTTCTAGAGCTCGCTCCTATTCAACTTCACCATTTTGCTCTGAGGGTGTTCTTGTGTGCTTACATCGTTTTTCGGATGGTGTTAGAGCCCCTTCGCGATCCTTACCCCGATCTCACTGCTCGTGAGTTTTTGGCCTTCTACGATGTGAGGGCGGCCACCAAGAGATACGTGGTAGGTTTTCGCAAGAAAGAAAAAGGCCAGTCCCTGGCAAGGTTCGAAGGAAGATATTCCAATGCTAAGGCGTGGACCACAAAGTTCTTTTTTATCAGTCGCCAAGGATGGGAGTTCCCTGGTCAGGAGGAGGTTTTCAGGGATTTCCCCGTTAGGGCTATCTGGCGCCCAATCCTGGATGGTAAACGCTTGTGGTCAACCATGCCTCCCTTATCCCGCCGAGAACTTGACCGGATTGATGCTGTCAATGCTTGGGCCGCAGATCATCCGAAAGATCTCTGGACTGACAAGCTGTTGACGCCTGCATATATTGATCGGTTCTTGACATCTCCGAACCGTTCTTAGGGGCGTGACTTCATGATCACTGATGTCATCCCCGCCCCCTTGTCGGCGCCCTCAGAGAAGACGGCGAGGGGTGCCCTTTTCGTGTGGGATGCTGAGAGCAAGCCTAGGGAAGCCGAACGGCCAGAGACTGCCGCGGTGGAGGGCAAAAAGGAAAAAAGGTCCAAAAAGAAGAACGTAGAGGGTCACAAGAAAAGAGACCGCCCCAAGGGCTCTTCCGCGAACCCCCCGCCCAAGAGGAGCAGGGCGCCCTTCGTTGGCCATCAGAATTTGACATGGGCGGCTCAAATTTTGGAGGGGAGCTCGAAGCCCAAAGTGAGCGCCCATGAGTCAACGCCCCGAGACGTAGTTTCTCCAGGGGGCGTTGAGGACGCGACGCCAATTCCGTCTGAGGGGTCTAAGCCCTCGGGTGACCAGACTGTGGCGCCCATTTCCTCTGCGGGCACTTCCTCCACGAAACCACAGTCCGCCGGCTTGGGGGACAGAGAGATGCTAGCCAATATAGCTCTCTTTGAGCTGGCCGCTGCTTTTCAGGCTCTCGGCCCCTCCCAGTTGAACGCCCAGGCGTTGGCCCCAGTTTTTCTAGCGCCAACCGCTGAAGGTCCAGTGCGGGGCGGCGAGCTCTCTCCCTGTGTTGCTGCCGCCCTTCACTTGGAAGGATTTGAGGAGGCGGGCGTTCCTCCTGCGGGGGTAAAGGAGGCGAGCCGTGAAGGAGAAAGAGGTGTTTTGTCCCCCCCTTTTGAAGGCGCCCGCGGCCTTTCAATGACCGGGCCGCCCAGCTCGGAGACCCCTCCCACGACCGTGTATGGAGGTAAAACTTCATCCCTGGTTGGGAGCAGGGAGTATTTTTCACCACCGCCTCTGCACGCCCCTTCATTCGACAGGGGCCGGGAGTCCCTTACTGATGAGGAGCTGGACCAGATGCTCCGTGACGACTCCCACCCCGCATGGGTCAGGTCAGCTCATCCAGGACTATTGCCCGTATCTGGGCATGTGTTGGATCCAGCAGTGGGCGTGGCTCACCGAGAGGCTTTCCCTCTTCCTATATTTGCCCAGGAGCAAGCTGCTGCCAACATGGCCAACCAGCTGAGGGAGTGGTTCTCTACGGTATTATTCGGATTAACATTATTTCTTGCTATCTTTTGGTTTTGCTTGCCTTTGTTGCCTGCCATTTACTTGGTTTACTTTTTCTTTCTCTGTAGGGGGTTGAAGACTTGGCGGCACAGCTCGCAACTGACTTCCTTGCTCGAGAAGAAAGAATCACCGAGAGGTGGCGAGCGGACAGGGCCGAAATGGAGGCCCTGATCGAAAAAAATCGGGAGCTTGAGTCACGGGTCGCCCAAGCAGAAGGCGTCGTGGATGCTCTCCAGGGGGAGCTCGAGCTGCGTGAGGGAGAAGTGCTCGAGCTTCGTGATGCTGTTCGCCTCGCTCAGGAGGCAAAAGCCAGAGAAGACTTCTCCCGCCAGGTCCTGCAGTTGGAGAGGGATCTGGCGATGGTGCAGCTTCGTGAGGCCCGGCAAGGGTTTGATGCCGAGATTGCCGGCCTGAGTTCTGAGCTTCGCGCCAGCAGCGGGGAATTGTGCTCAGCCCGGGGGGAAGTTGCCGGCCTGAAGGAAAGGTGCGGTGGGCTGACCAGAGACTTGCTAGATGCCTTGGAGAAGGCTCGCTCCGCCGCCCAAGAGGCGTCCGAGGCGCAAGGTTCGTTGGCCGAGCTTCGTGAGCGTCATCAGAATTATAAGGCGAGCCGTGCGAATACAGACGAGGAGCTCAGGAAGGTCAACCTAATTGCAATGGCCAGGGATGAGCAGTTGGCCCGGAAGGCTGCCCAGTTGACTGCTGCCCGGGAGGAAAATTTTTGCCTCTGGGCACAGTTAGCTTTGGTTCCTTAGGTTCGGGACACCGCCTTCACCTTTGGGCATGGCTCCGGGATCCTGCGTCTTCAGAACCGTCTCCTGGCTGACCCGACGACCAACTTGCAAGCTCTTGATGTGGGCTTGTTTTCCCCTGAGCTGGCCACTTGCCGCCGGGCTGATACTTTTGGGCGTAGTGAAGTCCCCGATGCCTTCACTGGGGTGCTCCCCTTACCGCCTCCCGAAGAAAGCAGCAACCCGTGACGAAGAGTTGCCTTATTTTGTACATGTATTATTACCTTTTGTTGATGTATATTGTAACCATAACTTGTAATTGGACTTGGATTGTATTTTGCAATAGATTTTTTTCCTGACCTTTGCTGTCGCGTGCTTGTGCTTGTTAATGTATGCGTCTTCTGTTTGTTTTAAGGTGGCGTGGTCATTTGACTCTGCGCCCCTTTAATTTGTTTGAAGGTGGCGTGGTTATTTGACTCTGCGCCCCTTTACTTTGTTTGAAGGTGGCGTGGTCATTTGACTCTGCACTCCTTTGCTTTGTTTGAAGGTGGCGTGGTCATTTGGCTCCGTGCCCCTTTAATTTGTTTGAAGGTAGCGTGGTCATTTGACTCTGCACCCCTTTGCTTTGTTTGAAGGTGGCGTGGTCATTTGACTCTGTGCCCATTTGCTTTGTCTGAAGGTGGCGTGGTCACTTGACTCTGCGCCCCTTTGCTTTGTCTGAAGGTGGCGTGGTCATTTGACTCTGCGCCCCTTTGCTTTGTCTGAAGGTGGCGTGGTCATTGGACTCTGCGCCCATTTCCTTTGTTTGAAGGTGGCGTGGTCACTTGACTCTGCGCCCCTTTCCTTTGTTTGAAGGTGGCGTGGTCACTTGACTCTGCGCCCCTTTGCTTTGTCTGAAGGTGGCGTGGTCATTTGACTCTGCGCCCCTTTGCTTTGTCTGAAGATGGCGTGGTCATTTGACTCTGCGCCCCTTACCTTTGTTTGAAGGTGGCGTGATCATTTGACTCTGCGCCCCTTTACTTTGTCTGAAGGTGACGTGGTCATTTGACTCTGCGCCCCTTTACTTTGTCTGAAGGTGGTGTGGTTGTCTGACTCTGCGCCCCTTTACTTCGTTTGAAGGTGGCGTGGTCATTTGACTCTGCGCCCCTTTACTTTGTCTGAAGGTGGCGTGGTTGTCTGACTCTTAGCCCCTTTACTTTGCTTGAGGTAGCGCGATCTTTAAAGATGAGGTATTTCAAAAAATCAAATTGATATAAGGACGATGGGATGGAATTTGATTAAATGCGATTGGGCGAAGATTCAGAAAAATGTAGCAGGAATGACTACTGGAAAATGCAAATTTACGAAAATTTTAATAAACAAAGCAGGAATGACTACTGGAAGAAGGCTTCTTCCGGTTCTTCGATTGCGCAAACTTTATTTCCAATTTTCTTCAACTCCTGTACATAGCACTCCCTAGCCAGTGCCTGTTCTCCTTTTAATTCTCCTAGCCCGCTGTCGGTTGGGAATTTCATCTTGAAGTGGTACGTGGAAGTTATTGCTTTGAGGCGGTTGATGGTTGGTCTCCCTAGTATAACGTTGTAGGAGGAAGGGGCTTTTACTACCAAGAAGTCGGTCATGGTGGTTGCTGTTTGTGCTCCGCTCCCGACGGTAACTGGGAGTGTGATGGCTCCTACTGGTTGGATTGCTTCACCGGAAAAACCTTTCAGTGGTGTTGGGGAAGTTCGTAACTGCCCGGGATCAATGCCCATTCTGTTGAATGCATCCCAGAATAATATATCGGCTGAGCTTCCATTATCAATTAGTACTCGCCTAGTCGTGTAGTTGGCTATGATAAGGGTGACTACCAGGGTGTCGTCATAGGGGTACAGTTTCCCTTGCCTGTCCGCCTCTCCAAAGGATATTACTTCTCGTTCTTGGTTCAGTTTTTACTGTTTCGGTGCCCTGTCCATCACATATACTTCCTCGTACCGAGCTCTTCTGGCGTGTGCCTTGCGACTGGATGTGGATACCCCGCCTCTAGCGAATCTTCCGGCTATTGTCCTGATTTTCCCGATTGGTTCTCTATTATTGTTATTTTTTAGGGGAGTCCTATTCCTGCCGCCTCTGGTGGGGGTCTTGCTTCTGCCGCCGTCCCCTCTGTTGTTCGCCCGGTTACGATCATTCCGAGGGTTGTTGCCGCGGTTTCTTCGCTCGGGGCTGAAGCTCATTTTCCTTCTCCGCCCGGTTTCTTGGCGCTTAGTAGGTTTTGACCATTCTGCGATCATGTGCTCCAACTCGCCTGTTCCCATTAGGTCGGCGACCCTCTTTTTCATGGTTGTACAATCTTCGGTCCAATGGGACGTTGTCTGGTGGTACTTGCAATACCGATCTGCTGTCTGATGTGGGCGCCCTTCGGCCCTGCCATCCTCTTCCTCTCTGACACTTAGGTTATTATGCATTAACCTGGTGTGTCGATCCACTTACCTTTCTTGCCTCCTTTCCTGCCGACTTGTTCCCGCTTTCTTGTCATCGCGCCCACTTCGCCATTCGCCCCTCCTGTATTCTTTGCGGGGGTTTACCAACGCTTGTAGCGTGTCTTCGGTGTTGACAAAGTTGTCCGCTTGATCCATGAACTCCCTCAGAGTGAGGGAGTCTTCTTTGTTAGATCGACCATGAAGGGGCTCTGAGGCCAAATCCCTCCCAGGAGGGTGGCCAGAGTGATCTTTTCGTCCTGGTCATCCGTTGTTAGGCGTTCCTTGTTGAACCGTGTGAGGTAGGTCTTGAGGTCCTCGTCCTCCTTTTGCTTGACTGTTAGTAAGTAGGCGGCTGGTCGCCGGCGCCTTCTGCTTGGCATAAACTGAGTTATGAAAAGTTTAGCTAACTCCTCGAAGCTGTCTATCGACCTTGGCCTGAGGGTCCCAAACCAGCCCCTCGCTGTCCCCTTCAGGGTTAAAGGGAAAGCCCGGCAGGCGATCTCTCCTGGGAAGCCGTGGAGTGTGATGTGAGTTTTAAAGTTTTCTAAGTGGTCCACAGGGTCTCTGGACCCATCGTACAGTTCGATTTGGGGAAGTTTGAACTTTGGCGGCAAAGGGATTCCCATGATGCGCTCTCTGTATGGCAGGTCAGTTTGGCTTAGTAAGCTGTCAACCGAAGAATGTCCCCCCACTTTTTTGGCTATTTCCTCATATTTGCCTGCAAGGTCTTTCAACTCGTCGTGCAGCTTCTGTTTTTCCATGCGCTCAAGCTCGACCCCCGCGTTACTATCCGCCTCTTGCTCTCCTTGCCCATCGACTGGCGGTACGGCTGTGTTGCTGGATTCAACGTTCCTTTGTCGCAGGGTCTCGTTCTCTTTTTGAAGCGCTTCCAAGGCTTCCAATGTTGTTCTCAGTCTTTCCTCCGCCGATGCTGACCGTGCTTCCATCGATGCTCCTGTCATTCGGCTTGCTACGGAACGTGTCACAGTTGGCATGCGAGAACCACGTTAATCGTCTGTAAAATCAGATCCCACAGACGGTGCCAATGTTGCGGACGTGTCTCACCGGCCTCCTGCTCCCGTTACCTGCAAGAAGAATTAAGGGAAGATGGTGGCTTTATGTTGAGGACGTGTCTCGCCGGCCTCTTGCTCCCGTTACCTGCAAGAAGAATTAAGGGAAGATGGTGGCTTTCCACCCGAGATAACTCCGACGCTCAAGTTAGTGATCACGTATTTACGGGAAAAATTCTTAATGTACATAGTTGAGGTTTACCTGGTCTATTTATAAGCCTCTGGAGGGATACATGTCCCTTGTAATGTCTTCCGTAATCATCGTGATTGCATATCTGTATGATATATCTTTCTGAGTTTGTTGATAATTCGTATCTACTTAAAATCCAGATAAAAGTGGCGACGGGTTTGATATATATTTTGAATTCTACAGAGTTTGGCCCTTAGTATGCTTTCCCTTCCTGGTGGGCTTCCATCGCTGTTGGGCCTTTGGGCCAAATCTGATCCCACAATTACCCCCAAATTTTCTTCGCCTTGAGGCGTAGGAAATTTAAAACTTTTTTTTTTTTAAATTTCCCGCGGAGGCAGGAGAGGTGTATCCTGATTTTACGGCACGAGAGTTTCTCTCTCTGCACCGTCTGATTAGGAAACTAGCCTTAAGTTTGGTTGGTTTTCAGTCTCAGGATAGTGAGACTAAATTATGCACCCTCGAGAGTAGGTACTCTAATGTGAAAGACTACCATAAGAAGGTATTTTATGTAAAGGGAGGCAAATGGCAGTTTTTCGAGGACGAGACCAGAGGGGAATTCCCCATTCAGGTGAATTGGGGTGAGCTGCCCCCAACCTCCCTTCTAGATATTGATTTAAACAAAAGGGAGAGAGATCGGGTGGAAATAGTGATATGCTGGGCGAAGCGCCACTTTCATCGGCTGGAATCCGACCTTATCTTGACCGACCAAAACATCAACACTTACTTGGTCGAGTCACGGCGGGGTTATGTTGAATTTCAGGATTTCTCCAGCATACCGGCGGCTGAAGCGCCTGTTCACTTAGGGGTAGTTCGCAAACGCACTGCCCCTCCACTCAAAGAAAAGCGTACCAAATCTCGCCGTGAGGGTGGCGAGCGAGTCGCAGTGGAGGCTTATGAGCCTCCGGCTCTTACTTTTGCCCAAGAAAGGCGAGTTAAGGCTCGCCATGATACAAGGGCTTCTCGCCCTTCACGAGAAGGTCGAGCACCCTCCTCTCCAGTACAGCCTTCTCCACCTTTCCCGGTACCCGTGGCGTCTGCTGGTGGAGAGGGCAGCCAGCATACCAGATCCCCTTCACTGGAAGGGCAGAGGGACAGTACGCCAGAATCGTTGGCAGTGTGTCTGCCTTTGGACCGACAGCCTCACGCAGATGACAGGCCTCTGCCTTCGACCTCTGGGCACACAGTAGATGAGGTCGAACTGGCCTTCCTGAATGCCCTCTCGAATCCTCCCGCCTACGCAGCAGGAACTCCATACTTCCAAGCTTCCGTGCTGTCGTCTACATGGGCTCCTGCTCGAGAGGATGTTCCTCAATCAGCCTACCCTTCTTCGTCCAGAGAGGGTCGCCCCGAAACGGGCGGGGAACATCTTTCCGAGGAGGAGGAGGATCCATCCACTCGGGGTTCTGGTGGGCGAGGTGTGGCAATAGTCGAACACGAGGAGACAGAACACCGTTCGGGATTAAGGTTGCCCGCCGATGTTATTCCCGCAACTCTTGGTTCCAGACGTACCCGACAGCTCCAGTCCAACTCTGGGTATGATGCAGCCTCAGCAGATGCCACACCTGCCGAAACTAACGAGAATATAAGGCGAGAGTCTCTTCGTACGGACGGTGATGACGCCAGATCAATGATAGACTCTTCTCCCCACCATGCGATACAACACCACTCCAATCCCGCATTACCAACTACCTCTACTCCTGAATGTTCTGAGCGGACGGGGATGGTAGTCGACTTACTTCAGTCACTTTTGGCGCAGGTACTTATTCTGAATTCCGTTTTAGTTCGAATTTATTTCATTTGTCTAATTACTTGTTATTGTTCAGGCTTCCGACCAAATCGTTGGGTCTGTTGGCTCTGAAGTGACGAGATTATTAAAAGGGAGTGCAAAAAAGACTCGAGAACAACTTCAAGAGGCAGAAGCAAAATACCGAGAGCTTGATACTTTGGTCAGCCAGCTCACAAAAGACAGAGATCTTCTTAAAGCCAACGTTATGGAGCTGGAGGAGGAGTGGGATCACTATTCAGATATCCATGGATCCATGCTAGAGGAGGTGGCGACATTAAAGGAGAGGAACCGGTTCCTGGAGGCGAGCAGGGATGACCTCCTTCGAGGGCAAGAGTCCATTAGACAGACACTTGCTATTAAGGAGAACGAATTCTCCCTCACCACTCAAGAGATGAGTAGCCTGAAGTCAAACTTGTCTCTCCTAGAGCACTCGCGAGCCACTCAAGAAGAAGAGTTAGAGACTCTTCGAGCCAAAGTAGATACATCTGAGCTCGAACGTGACTCTCTTTCTCGAGAATTAGGCGAGACGAACAGAGAGCTTGAGTTTCTTAGGCGTCAGGCAACTCAGCATCGTTCCCTCTGCATAGCCGCCTGGAGTCAAGGTTATGTGGAGGGTTTAAGGCAGCTAAGGTAGGAAATTGTTCGAAACTCGACCTTTGATGTGGCCGGCATGGATCCTCGAGACCTCGCTCCCAACCCCATAACAAAGGCAGAGGCCGCCAAGATAGGCACACCAGAGTGCCGCATATGTTTGCCTCCCTGATCGTTAGTTATATTGTATAGACTTGTATATAGAATTTTAGCTGTAAAGAGTATTTAGCTGATACATCATTCTTTTCACTGTATACCTTCTTTGTATTTGTTACCGGATAGACTCACCATATCTTAATAAAAATTGATGTATTTATATATATTGATGTGCCGCATTCCAGATATCCATATTAATTTGAACGTTGTGATTAATTTTTCTACAACCAAATATGATTAATTTATCAACGTATGTAAACGAGCTAGTGGTAGAGATTTGTAATAATACACAAACTCTTATTATTATCCGATCGCCACGACAATTAGGCAAATGAGGTTTAAGCGAGCATGTACCTTGTTAGCCAGTGAGTGCGATGATGGGTGGGCGATTCGTGGGTAGCATCATCTTGCTTTGTTTTTGAGTCCTCATTCAGAAAGAATTGGTGAGTAGTGATGGAGTTGTCTTTTCTATACTGACTCAAAGGGTGAGGCGAAAGTAAAAGAAGATTATCTTCTTTTACTGATCAGGAACCTGTCGACGGCGAGGACAATCCCACGGTCTGAAGACGACGAACGCGAGGAAACAGGTTCCCTCCCTTTGGCAAGTGAACCAAGGGACGAGGCTTGGAGCCCAGGCGACCCCTTTGGCGAGCGAACCAAGGGGCGGGACTTAGAGCCCAGGCGACCCCGCGGTCTGAAGATAGAGAAGGCGAAGGAACATGTTCCTTCTCTTTGGCGAGCGAACCGAGGGGCGAGACTTGGAGCCCAGGCGACCCCTTTGGCGAGCGAACCGAGGGGCGAGGTTTGAAGCCCAGGCGACCCCGCAGTCTGAAGACGACGAAGGCGAGGGATCAGGTTCCCTCCCTTTGGCAAGCGAACTGAGGGGCGAGACTTGGAGGTCAGGTGACCCCTTTGGCAAGCGAACCGAGGGGCGAGGCTTGGAGCCCAGGCGACCCCACGGTCTGAAGACGGCGAAGGCTAGGGAACAGGTTCCCTCCCTTTGGTGAGTGAACCGAGGGGCGAGACTTGGAGCCCAGGCGACCCCGCGGTCTGAAGATGGAGAAGGCGAAAGAACAGGTTCCTTCCCTTTGGCGAGTGAACCGAGGGGTGAGGCTTGAAGCCCAAGCGACCCCTTTGGCGAGCGAATCGAGGGGCGAGGCTTGGAGTCCAGGCGACCCTGCGGTCTGAAGATGGCGAAAGCGAGGGAACAGGTTTCCTCCCTTTGGTGAGCGAACCGAGGGGCGAGACTTAAAGCCCAGGCGACCCCTTTGGCAAGCGAACCGAGGGGCGAGGCTTGGAGCCCAGGCGACCCTTTTGGCGAGCGAATCGAGGGGCGAGACTTGGAGCCCAGGCGACCCTGCGGTATGAAGACGGCGAAGGCGAGGGAAAAAGTTCCCTCCCTTTGGCGAGCAAACCGAGGGGCGAGGTTTGGAACCCAGGCGACCCCGCGGTCTGAAGACGACGAAGGCGAGGGAACAGGTTCCCTCCCTTTGGCGAGCAAACCGAGGGGCGAGGCTTGGAGCCCAGGCGATCCCGCAGTCTGAAGACGACGAAGGCGAGGGAACAGGTTCCCTCCCTTTGGCGACCCCACGGCCCCTGATGCGCCTGTAAAACGACTGAACATTTTTGTCACAAAATGGTAATTCACAATCATCATATTATATATAATTCCAGTAAAGACAAAATTGAACTATACATAATACTTCTTCAAATGTTCCGCATTCCATGGATGAGAGAGGGCGTTGCCTTCACTATCTGTAAGCTTGTATGATCCCGGTCGAGTACTCCTGGTAACAACGTAGGGTCCCTCTCACTTAGGCCCTAACTTGCGTTCTTCAGTTGTGGTTACTCCTGTGCGTTTCAACACTAAGTCCCCAGGTTTAAAAGATCTGTGGTTGACTTGCATGTTGAACCACTTCTCAGCCATGCGTTTATGATGTTCTACTCTCACAGCCGCCTCTGCTCGCCTTTCTTCTATGAGGTTCAATTGTTGTAGCAGCTTTATTTCATTGTTATCCGGATGGAAATTCTTTACTCTGGAAGTAGGGACTCCTACCTCCACCGGGATGACAGTTTCATTACCATATGTAAGGGCGAAAGGAGTCTCTCCTGTGGGGATTCAAACAGTAATACGGTAAGACCATAACACTCCAGGGAGTTCGTCCGCCCATGTTCCCTTACAGCTTCCCAACTTCTTTTTAAGGATAGACAGAATGGTCTTGTTAGTTGCCTCTGCTTAACCATTTGACTGAGGATGTCCAGGCGATGAGTAACGTACTTCGATTTTCAACTCGGTGCACCACTATCGATAGTGTGAAGAGTCGAACTGACCTCCATTGTCGGATATGAAACACTGGAGTATGCCAAACCGGCACACAATAAATTTCCAGAGGAACTTAGGAATAGCTTGGGAGGTTATAGTTGATAATGCTTCCGCCTCTACCCACTTAGTGAAATAGTCGACTGCTATCGTAATGAACTTAACTCCTCCTCGGCCCACGGGAAGGGGACCTATAAGATCTAACCCCCACTGACCAAAAGGCCAAGCTGCCACTATAGATGTCAAGTCTGTAGGTAGGAGATGCAAGACATTGGCATGTCTTTGGCATTGCGGACATTTTTGGGTGAACTCTTTTGAATTCCTGAGAAGGTTCGGCCAGTAATACCCCGCTCGGCCTACTTTGTTAGCCAAAACTCTTCCTCCCGAATGACTCCCACAAATTCCTTCATGGATTTCTGCTAATATATACTGAGACTCCTCAACCGATAAACATCTGAGTAATGGTTCTGAGAATCCCCTTCTTTATAATATCCCCTCCAAGATAACAAATCTGGCGGCCTGGTTCTTAATCCTTTTGGCTTCACCTGCGTCATTGGGTAGCTTACTCTCTTGCAGAAATTCTATTATCTCCTTAGCCCATCCGGGGTGGCTTGTCTCTACTTGGAACATTTCTTTCTCGATAGAAGGGATCTCTGCTTGTCTTACTTCTATATTTTCGGGAAGAGGAACATCCATCTGTCCGGAAGCTATTCTAGCTAGGCGATCAGCTTGGCAATTATCGACTCTCAGAATTTGCTGAATGGAAGAGTACTGGAAGTAATCTCTTGCTTCACAAACCAACTGACAATATTTCTTGAGTCGTTCTCCCTTAGCAACGAAGGTGCCAGTCACCTGGTGAACCACCACTTGCGAATCAGCATGCACTATCACTTCCTTAGCCCCCAAGAGGCGGGCAACATTCAAGCCGATTAACAGTGCTTCATATTCTACCTCATTGTTGGTAACTTTGAAAGTGATCTTAACGGCATACTTGTATTCCGTACCATCGTCAGAGATGACATGGATACCTGCTCCTCCTCCCGATTTACATGCCGATCCGTCCATATATACCATCCAAGGTTTGGTGGGGGGTGTTTGAATAATATCTTCTGGGAAACCAATGAGCTCGACTACGAAGTCAGCAAGTACTTGCCCTCTGATCGTCTTCCTGGGAGCATATTGGATGTCGAATTCGCTAAGTTCTATGGCCCACTTTGCTAATCTTTCCAAAGTCTCTGGTTGTTATAAAACAGCTTTCAAGGGCTAGTTGGTAAGTACTAGTACGGCGTGAGCTTGAAAGTATGGCCTGAGTCGTCTAGTAGCTACCACTAAGGCGAGAGTCATCATTTCCAGCTTGGGGTATCTAGCTCTTGCCCCCCGAAATGCTTGACTTATATAGTATACTGGTCTATGCCCGGTCGCCGTGTCCTTCACTAGAACAGCAGAAGTTGCATTGGGCGAGACTGCCAGGTATGCAATCAATGTTTCACCGGGCTCGGTTTGGCTGAGCAATGGCAGATGGGTTAAATATTCTTTCAGCTCATCCAGGGCCCTGTCACAAGAAGGGTTTCATTCCTGTGCCTTCCTCAACACTTGGAAGAAAGGTAAGCATTTGTCAGTGAATCGAGCTATGAAGCGATTCAAGGCAGCCACTCGGCCCGCCAATTGCTGCATCTCGTGGTGATTCCGAGACGCTACCATGCAAGATATGGCTTTCACCTTCTCAGGGTTGGTTTCGATTCCTCTCTCAGAAACCATATAACCTAAGAACTTCCCCGACCCCACTCCAAAAGAACATTTACTTGGGTTAAGCTTTATCTTGTATTGACGTAAAACTCCAAAAGCTTCCCGCAAGTCCTCCACATGTTGTCCGGGCGTTTTACTCTTGACTAGTAGATCATCAACATATACTTCTACATTCCTCCCAATCTGCTATTTAAACATCCGGTTGACTAGACATTGATACGTAGCCCCTGCATTTTTCAACCCAAAGGGCATTACCTTATAGCAATATAACCCCCGGTCGGTAATGAAAGCTGTTTTGTCCTCATCATCTGGGTTCATCCTAATCTGATTATGCCCCAAGTATGCATCCATGAAGCTAAGCAACGGATGACCAACCGTTGAGTCTACGATCAAGTCGATACGAGGGAGTGGGAAGCTATCCTTCGGACATGCCTTGTTTAGATCGGTGAAGTCCACACACATCCTCCATTTACCGCTCGCCTTCTTTACCAGCACTACATTAGACAGCCATTCTGGATACTGGGCTTCTCTGATAAACCCCGCCGCTAGTAGGCGGCCCACCTCCTTGGCTATAACAGTACATTTCTCTGCGCAAAAGCTACGTCTTTTTTGTTTAACCTTCCGAGCTTCCTGATTGACACATAAATAATGCTCAATAACACTATTATCTATACCTGGCATATCTTGATGGGTCCAGGCGAATATATCTTGATGATCAGCCAGGAGTCGTTTGAGTTCTTGCTTCAGGGTAGGCTCCAAATTGGCGCTTATGCGAATCTTCCTCTCGGGCTTCGCCTGGTTGAAGGCGATCAGTTCCAATGGCTCTCCGGGCTCTGCTTGCTTGATAGTTTGCTCATCTCTGAAATTTTCATCCCATCTCGTCAGAGGTGGTAGAGATAGCAACTCAGCTGCCCTTTCATTGTGCCTCGAACCCTCCTCGGCGACACCAATCATCATTTGGATTAGAGGCTTGAGCTCACGAGAGTAACATTCACGAGCCACGGATTGCTCGCCTCTGACTTCCCCTATACCATTTGGAGTTGGGAATTTCACTTTCAGATGGTACGTTGAAGTTACAGCTTTCAGGCGATTCAAGGTGGGGCGCCCCAATATAATATTATACGAAGAATGGGCTTTAACTACCAAAAACTCAACCATAACCATTGAAGTTTTAGGCGCATTGCCGGCCATTACAGGCAGAGTTATGACCCCTTCGGGTTGTATAATCTCGCTGGCAAATCCTCTAAGGGATGTTGGGGCTCGCCTTAGTCTGTCCCGCCCGATCCTCATTTTGTCGAAGGCGTCCTAATAGAGGATATCGGCTGAGCTCCCATTATCGATAAGGATTCTTTTGGTTATGAAATTGGCGACTAACATGGTGACCACCAAAGCGTCGTCGTGTGGCTGCATCACTCCTTCATCATGCTTATCAAAGACAATTTGGACATCTTTAGAAAGCCGTTTGTCCTGAGTGAATTTCGACATGGTGAACACCTCAGCATATCGCGCCTCTCGGGCATACGCCTTCCTTGAAGCAGAAGTTTCCCCTCCTCTCGGTACTCCTCCGGCGATAGTTCGTATTTTGCCCAATGGTCTCCCCCATTGGGACGAATCTTTGGCGTTCCTCTCTCTCTGGAGGCTTGGACTGCGTTTACTGTTAGGATATCCCCATTTTCTCTATGACTCTTTCCTTTCATCTTTATTCTTTCTCTTCAAGGTTCTATAGTCCCGGGTATTGTGCCCAGTTGACTGGTGATATTCGCAGTACATGTTTCCCGGTCGGTACTGGTGCTGCTGATGATACTGCATTCCCCTAGGATCTCTATCTACCGTCAAATTGGTATGAAGACGCGGTCTGTACTGCGGTCTCCCATGAGATGACGGCCCCCCTTGTACGTTTCTTCACTTCGAGTCGGCTGTACTTCTTCTTCTTGCAGTCAGATTGGTTTCAGTTTGATTGGCACGTTCTATTTCTTCCCGCCTTGGCCCTATAAGCGCTTGCAAGGTGTCTTCAGCGTTTATATATCCGTCCGCCCTGTCCATGAATTCTGCCAGGGTGGCAGGAGTTCGTCTAGCAATCTCTGTCAGGAAATGACTACCAGGCCATATTCTGCTTAGGAGGGTAGCTAGAGTGATCTTCTCATCCTGATCCCCTACCATCATCAGTTCCTTGTTGAACCGAGAAAGATAGTTTTTGAGGCTTTCATGACTGTCCTGTTTAACCGTGAGGAGATACGCAGCTGGTCTTTTCCTCTTCCGACTTCCCAAGAACTGGGTTATAAAGAGGCGAGCCAGGCAGTCAAAGCTGTCTATCGTGCCAGTAGGGACTGTCTCGAACCAGGTACGGGCTACTCCTTTAAAGGTGAGAGGGAACGCTCGGCGCTACTTCATTAGGATAGCCATGCAAACTCATGTGCGTCCAGAACTTTTCTATATGCTCATAGGGGTCAGTGCCCCCATCATACAGCTCCATCTGAGGTGCTCGAAATATAGGAGGCAGCGGTACTGCCATGACACTTGCACTGTAAGGAGTGCCGAGATTGTTGCGCAATTGTCCAGCGATGGAAGGGGCTTCGATGCGCCTGGCTATGTCTACGTACTTGTCCTCCAGTTCTTTGAGTTCCAGCTGCATCTTACGTCTTTCTTCATCTACTTCTTCATGACTTGGCTCATTGACTTGGTGTGACTCTTCACACTTACTAACGGAAGGTTCTTCACGAGTAGTCAGTTCTTCATTACTCTTTTGCAACTTCTCATTCTCTCTAGTGAGCTCCCTTATCGTTGCTTCCATGGCGGCTAGTCGTTCTTCCATCGAGATGTACTTTGAGTTGCAGTTATTACTTAGTAATCACAATACAACCGGTTTGCAGAGAACACAAAAAAGGAATCCCACAGATGGCGTCAATGTTGATGTGTGTTCTGTACTCCTAAGTTGAATTACGATTTCCAGTCCTAATCTACAACAGAAAAGATGGAGGGTTAGGTTCCTCGACCCTGAGAACTCTCCGAAACTTTTTTTAGAGACGAAGGTGGATATATTCAAGACAATAATTCAAAAGAGCTTCAGATAGATGTTCATACCTTTTTCGAGTAATCTATTCTTTCCTTTATATGGGTTGAAATATTGATCAGATACACGTGTAATTATCTAGGAATATCGGGGAGCAGATTAATCCCCTCCACATCCTAGGTTTCCCGAGATCATTTATTAGTTTTGTTTCTTCTCAATAATATCTCTAGTCCTCTGATTACCTCCGAGCAATCAGTAGATATCTTTGGGTATTCACATCAATCCGCATTTAATGCGATATGCCACCCTGCCAGGCATTAAATGTTTATTGGATCTCCGATCATCACACTATCAATATGTCAGAGGTAACTATAACGAGCTAACTAAATTCATCGTCTTTGTATAATAGGAATTCATGTTGGAGGAGTTTAGTTTGAGTAGGAGGTACTCAGAATCCAATTTAAGGAATTTTACCTGACACAATTCCCTCTAAGTCTCTTAAGGAAGGGTAATAGGCGGGCGCCATTCTGAAGGGCGCCTATTTCCTTATTCTCTATCGCACTTATGCCCCTCACATCATGTTTCATAAGAGCAATGAGCTCATCAAACATGGCTGCACGCCATTGAGGCATAAATAAGGTCTGGGTCACACACATTAGCTCAATGCATTGAGGGATGGGATGTCATGACCATGTTGATTTGTTTAGGCTTGAATATGTTATTCAGGATCGGGTAGTCATTGAGTGGGTTCGACGATTTGAGGATGAGGTATGTTCGATCAGACCTAATCTAGAATTAGGGTTTGATGATTGTGGCAAGGGTAGGGGTGTTCATATGGGCCAGGTTTAACCCAACCTGGATTGATAACCGGATACCCGAATTCAAAATCCGGTTTTCGGATCACATAAACACGGGTCGGATACCCGCTTTTGGCAAACCGGATGAATATGGGCCAGATATCCACTTTAATGTGGAACCCGCTTTCTTAAACCCGGTTTTTTAAAATAAACTTCAAAATGACACCGCTTAATATCTATTATTAGAAATTTGTTTTGTTTGTTTTTATATAAATCTTGTATTTACTTATTTTTAATAAAGAGATTATATAGTATTTATATACTCTATGACTATAAATATTATTTCTTTTATTTAATTTTGAATGACATTTCAAAATGCCTTTAAAAATAAATAAAGCTGCATGTACAATATCATATTTATTTAAATAGTCTCAATATTTGATTCTCTTTTTTCTACAAAATTTAATATCATTCGACTCCAAGAAAATAATTCATTCATTCACGTAGAGTGTCATATACTATATAAAGTTCTATTTTATCATGTGCGTGGATGGATATATTCTGCACTTTTTTCCTTTAGCATATATATGTTTTGACATACTAATCAAACATGATTTTCATGACATAGAGTACTATTATGTGTTCATATAATAGAAGGAGGCATATAAATTGGGGTGAGAGTTGGAAGATTATGAAGTAATGTAGTGTGGAACCGTGGAAGTGATGTAGTGTGGTGATGTTTCTTTAATATTTTTTAGCTATTAGATGTTCTTTCAAAGCACTCATATAATTTATTTTAATAAAAAATGCAATAATTGTTTTAATAAAAAATAAGCTTTTTAAAAGAAAAGAAAGAAGGGACAAAAAAAATTCCGGGTTCAAATCCAGAACCCAAAATCCGCATTTTTAAAAACCCGGATTGATATGGGTTCCGGCCCGAATTTGAAATCCGATTCCGGATCAAGATACCCGGGTTTCCGGATCCGGATTTGAAATCCGGTTCCGGGTTAAGATACCCGGGTTCTCGAATCCGGAACCCGGGTGCACAGGCCTAGGCAAGGGAGGAGATTCACATGACAAGAGAGTCTCACAATGGTTTTCAATTTCACACGAAGCCAACATAGATGCAGAATCAAAATTAATTTGAGGATTTGGAAAATCATGAGAAGTTGAGATGCAAGGGTTACCTGAAGGAGATGGGCGACAGAGACAACTTTCGAAGCCACTGGTGTAGTGGGAGGTTAGGCCAGTGAGGAGGTTGCTTGTGCAGGCTAGACGACGTTGTTCAAGAGTGTGAACACGGATTGAGAGAAATGAGAGGTCACGAGGGAAGTTAGGTTTTTTGTTTCATCAAAGAGGACATTTAGAGAAAGGTAAATGCAATTTGTTTTGGACTCAAGACACCTGTAGGCATTTTGGGTTTGGAAATACCTAATAAAAACACCTGATGGCTGATATAGACTTGGGTTGGATTATGTGTGTGTGTGTTTTGTAAGGCCTAGTTAATGGATAACTAATACATCCAAGAGTTTTTAACTTGAGATAATTGGATTGTTGTCTAAAATGAACCTCAAAGGAAGATTTGTTTTGTAGGAGAGGAATAGGTTGATAATTTATAAGGTAGGTTGTAGTATGGAATGCATGTAACCAGTACAAGAGAGGAAGGTTGGCATTGTGAAGGAGGGTGAGACCAGTCTCAAGTAAGTGACGGTGACAATGTTCGGAGACACCGTTTTGTTGAAGTGTATAGAGAGCAGTGGTATAGTGATTGATTCCATGGAGAGAAAAACGATTTAAGACTGAGATTTTTTCCATCATTGTCAGAGTAGAGACTTTTTATTTTTGCTTGAAAACATTTCTCAACAAGTTTTTTTAAATTGGGGAAAAATGCTTCGAACACATGATTTGGCATTTATGGAGTAAAACCACATATATTTTGTATAATCATCAATGAAAATTAAATAATAACGAGAACCATCTAGACCAACCAATGAGCGGGTCCCCAAACATCAGTGTTAATAATATCGAAATGAGCATGGTTTTGAAAACTCGTGAGCCAAAAAGGTTGTTGATGGGTTTTATTAATAGAACATATGGACACAAAGAACTCATTTTATTATTCATAATTGGAAAATAAAGATTTTTGACAAGACTTTGAACAATTTGGAAGGAAGGATGTCCAGGACACTTTTGCCACCTATCAAGCAATGTCCATTCATGCACATTAGCAATACTTTTTTAAGAGAAGCCCACCAGCGAGTTTGAAAAATGATAAACGTCATTTTCATACACCTTTTAGTATGGTCGCCCCTATGATCCGATCTTTCACAAGAAAATTATATGGGAAAAAGTTAAGGAAAATATTATTTTAGCTGTGAAATGATGAACAAAAATCAAATTTTTGCAAATAGTTGGAACACAAAGAGTATCACGAAGAATAATCTCTCTGTAAAGTTGGAATTTCTCCAAGAAAATAAATTAACAAGTTTTTGGCATTTCACCAGACTAGTCTTATCTTAGGATCATACATGCAATTTCATTAATCATTCAAAAGTGCCTTTAATCATACATCTTTGATCCTTAAATAGCCAACAAAATAGAATACTACTCTAATTAGAAAATAACAATTGCAGATAGAAAAAACTAGGAATACTAATCTAACTAGGAAAGAAATAAACTCGAAAAATATAACAACGAAAAAGATAACAATTAGCTCCACTAATTATGGAGCATCCTCCTTATTTGCATCAATCATCGGCTCCCTTGGAGAACTTGACTCAGGCAAGTCTTGACAAGTGTAAGTAGTAAATATATGTGGATGTAAATGCTAAACTTCTTATGCTTGCAACCAAACTGATTCTAAAATTTGACCTTTTTTTCATTGCACTAAAACTTGTAATACACTCCTTGATGGGTTGTAACAAATTGATGATCAAGTATGGAGGCAATCTCATTTCGAGTAGCTATATTTTGGGGGACACAAAGAGTTAGTGTCTGTGATGCTTCTAGAGTTGGTAATATGGAAAATTCATTTTCATCATCTTTAAACTCAGTGAGATCTTCATTCTCTGTTGAGCTTATGTGATAGTGTGGTAAATTAGGCAAGGTTGATCCGGGATAAAAGGGAAATGTATGGAGTGAATACAATGCCCTAAAAATGAAAAGCGATAGCTGGGAACTTGGGTTTCCCCTAAGGCGACATGTGTCACTAGTCATGGGATGAGACATACCCAATAAACAAAACATGTGGCATGAAATGACATGGGGAAAGGAAACCAATGAGGTTAGTTTATTCAAGTGAAGAAAATCTTGACAACAATTTGACAAATGCAAATGCAAGGAAAGAAATAATGATAAGATTCCTATTGCATGAATGCACGACGAGAATCTGTGGGATAATTTCTAAACCCAAAAAATGCACTTCAAGAAATAAGGAAAATAGTAGGGGGACAAATAATGATGCCTTCCTCCCCTTCCGACGATTTTGATTGATACTTTTTTTTTTTAACTTAATAGTTAATGAAAAGATTATTAGTGAATTGTTTTTTTAAAATATTTAAAGTTATTTAAAAAAATAGGAAAATAAAAAAGTACAGTTTGCATTATCAATACAATATAGGAGGTACCATTCTCGATCTCCCTAAGCAATGTCGAAGAAATAAAGGCCTAATCAAGCCTACTAAACAAACCCACTAGGCCGAGCTCTGCAAAAGCCTAGTTGGACAGATGGCTCAAGGGTTTGCCATTCAAGAAGGAGGATGAGACAACTAAGGGTAAACAGAAGCCCATGGTAAGGGCAGTGCCCTAACTTAACTATAGACTAAATATGCCCCATTAGGGAGGATCTGTTAAGGTCTTCAAAAGGCAAGCTACATTAAATGCATTAATGCAGTTGACTACTAAAAAAAAATTCAAGGGTCAAAGCTCCCTTTGAAATTTGACGAGGTAGCAAGGCATGTAATTCTGTTTGTTCGAGTCTTGTTAATATTTTGAGCAGTGCTAGATACAAGTCTGCCTGCACGCGCACACCACACATGAACATTATTTTTATTATTTACATGAACAGTTTAAATATTGTTCATGTGTGGAATGCACACGCAGGCAGGCTTGTATTCAGATTTATTCTAATATTTTGGAGCTTTCACTTCAACGATTTATGCATTGAAGTTCCATAAAGTTGAAGCATATTATCAAACTAACCAATGGAGATTTTATTTACTTGGTTGCATTTCCTTTCTTCTTTTTTATTTATTTTGTGTTAGTTTAAATATTTCATTGCTGAATTAATATTATAAAGCTGATCATTCCTACAAGGAATTTGATCGTTAGCTTTGTGTTGATCCTCTTTTTATTCAGTATTAAACAGTGACACCAAAAATTAAATATTATGAAAAAATAGATGTTTGGATCATCCTCATACATCGGGCCCTAGGTCAAAAGAGTGATGACTCGTTTCTCCTGCAGATTGTTAGGCCAGAAATTATTAAAAAAACCTAGCTTTGATATTAGTGTTGGGTGGTCTTGGGCCTTTCTCAACTAAAAAAGCTAGTTCAAAAGATAAGACTTTCTTTCATACTTATAAACTGACTATTAACCCATTCCACATTCAATGTGGGACAACTCCAACAGAGCCATTCAATAGTGGAATTAGGCCTTCTTAAAATCGATCCATCATTTTCTTTTAAAGAGCAAAATGGGTTTACTCCACCCAATTATTAATTGAATTTTTAATGAGACAATTAGTGGTGAAATTAATCTTGCCAGTTAGTAGTCAAATTTAATATAACACATAGGAGAAATGCTTCTTTTTTTTAAAATAAGTTTAATAAAAATAAATTTATTTATAAAATTACTTTTATAAAATAATATGGTATGCCCAAAAAGAAAAAAACCAAAAATTAGCATAGTTGGACAACTCAAACAAGGGAAGCTAATAAGGTTTATTTGAAATTATAACTGGAATGCTCATCTTCATCGGGATATCGTTAAACACAGTAAACTAAACCATGCATTGGACTTTCTTGACTCACACTAATGGCCTCCTCTCTTCCTCTTTACAATCACATCAATTGCTTCATCTCCAATTTGAAGGTTTAAATGGGTGCTTCAGTATGATATAAGAGTAGATTAATCTATGATCGATGATTGACTCCTGCAACCTACCCACGATGATAGTATTGGAAATACCAGTCTACACGTAAGAAGGCATGTTGAGAAGTTTCATACAATTTTAGAACAAATTTATCCTAGTTTTTATAAAGAGTTGCCCTATTTTTCTTGTTAGGCATTTTAAAAGAAAAAAAATGGGTGCTTCAATATGGTAATGAAGAAATTAATAGACCTAACTTATCTCATAAAAATTAAAATTGGTTCAACAAGATATGATTGTTCATTTTTTATAAACATATCCAGTATTTTAAAATTATGTGATTTATTTTTTAATACACTCTCTTACGTTCATGCCAGTATTTTAAAATTGTAACTGGAATGCTCATCTTCATCGAGATATCGCTAAACACAGTAAACTAAACCATGTACTGAACTTTCTCAACTCACACTATGACCTCCTCTCGTCCTCTTTATAATTCCTCTTTACACTAATGAGTGATATCTATATCTACTGAATCTAATGAATTATCTGATGGTTCTACTAAATTTGTTTTAATATGCAACTTAATAGAAATTATAATGGGATTGGATCTAGGTAATCTCCCTCTATTTTCCCTCTTTCTTCTTTCTCCTCCACAACCCTTCTCTTCTGCAAATCACTTCTCTTCTCCCTCGAATTTCTTCTTCTCATCTTATCTCCGATTCAAACCAGAGTTTATTTCCCATGAAGTGACCTTTTCATTTGTAATGACAGTGGCTACCAACACATTTTTTGGTAAGTGCTTTGCTGACATTTGTTGGTATTGCTACCTGGGCATTCCTCCAAATATCTATACAGCTTTCCTCCAAAACCGAACTCCATTCAATGGTTGATGAAGAAAGTCTAGATTCTAAACCTGTTGAATCACATCCCAAAAACTCACTAATCATTATTATTAATATTGCTCAAATCATCATTAAGAAACAAAACTATGCCACCAGCATGTTCGAACCAAGTCAAAACCTCCAAAACAATGGGTGGTCGCTCCCAAAATCTCTTACCTTCAGCCTCTTGCTCTTCTCCATTTCATCCATATTATTTTTTTCCTCTCCGATTTCAACCTTCTTTGTTTCCGGTTTCTTCTTTCTCCAAAAAACATTAAAAAAGAAAAGAAAAGAGAAAGATGGCTCAATTGTGCGAGTGAGCGTGGACTATGGCGTCTTCGTCGTTGATTATACGGGACGCACAAGCCTTCAAGATTTTAATTTCTAATAATGTAAATGGGACAAGAAGAGAAATGAAAGAAAAAGAAATTGAGAGATCACTTGTATGTAGACCTGTTCATCTGGGTCGGGTTGTACCCGGCCCAGTTTAAAATTTTATTTTTTTCTTAACAGTTTTGAATTTTTTTTTTTTTTAAATGTTTAAAGAAATTTTGATTTCGGCTTCCAGATTCCCAAATCCGGAACCCAGATGAACACGCCTACTTATATGCAGGTGTAACTTAAAATTTATTGAGATCCATACCTGACTTGTTATAATTGGCAGGTGTGAAAACAACATTTACCCCGGTCTAGCTGGAAGTGTCATCCTTCAAATTTATCACTATATTTTTTTAAAATTTTATATAAAATATAATAAAAATTTTAATTCTTTTAAATTTTAGAATATATTTTTTAAATCGTAAAATAAAAATAATTTTAAAAAAAAATATTGTAATAATATCTTATTATTTTTTTAACTTTTATCTTTGAAGATTCGTCCTCCGAGGTTAAATTACGTCTCTTTTCTTCATTTAGTTGCTGTTTACTCTCTGAGATAACGTAAGGGTAAGAACGTTAGACTTGCATACTCCAAGTATCCCAATAGGAAAATAGGATCCACCATTAACTATTTTGCTAGGAATAACCCAAGACAAACCAACCCAATAAAAAAGGATTCTACTTTAGATGTGGGGACTTCTCTTGGCATGTTATTTTTCATTGCTCAATAATTAATTAGTTAACTTGTAAATACATTTTTTTTCCTCACAGTTGGAGCCAGCAGACCCTGACTTCTATAAGATAGCCATGTTGCTCTTCCCTTTTGATCTATACATCTTTAGAAAATATTGATACATTCAATACTCATTACAAACATTCATATGTGAAAGAAACTTTTGGAGATTGAGGATCCTAAGCTTGCTTCAACTATGAGAGAACAGCGACACCGATCATTGGAATTTTGGGAAAGGAACTGAGTACGAATAAGTCTATCTGCCTTGTACTGTTCATTCTGTTTATCCTTTGCTATAATGCACCCTAGTATCTTCTTCAAATGTCATTAAAGATATTTGTATCCGTGTGATCAGCACTCAGGTGTACCCCCTAAAATCAAGCGCCTTGCCAATGATCCTGAGAGATTCATCTGCGCGATGGGTACCAGCATAATCACGATGCATTAACATGCAATTGAGGATTGGTGCACTAGTTCAAGATTCAAATATGCTAATTCCTTATGCTGGTAAGCTTCTATCCATGTAACCATTCTTCTAATCATTTTGTCTAGTATATTGCCGACGATGATTTTATGCTCTAAAGTTAAAACCTAACAATCAACTGTTCTCTATTTGACGATAAGATATTTTTTTGTTGTGACAGAATTTTATCAATATGATAATTGATAAAAGACTTATGTAATCTTGTGCATGGAATTCAATTTTCAGTTTTGTAAATTATAAAATTTAGAGATGGTACTTTGATCGTCAGACTGTTATGCATGAATCCTGTTAAATCTAGCAGTGGGGATAGATAATGTGAAACAGATATTTAGGTTCATGTCTGGTTTAATCTTATTTTCCAGTTCAGATATCTCTGTTCTGCTTTTGCCTTGATTTTTGACTTTATGGGTAAGGATCTTTCCCAAGGAAGTTGTAAATAGAAAAAGGATTGCCCAATGAAAAAATCGTCCAAACTCCTCATCTGTCGACCTTGGCCAATTTTGTTGTCACTTACAAAAAAAAAAGGATTGCCTTTAAGGGTGCATTTGTTTTCCAAATACTCTTCCATGGGAATGAATTTGTATTATGCATGTTTGTGACTCGGTAGAGCGAGTGGACAGTGAACTTCCCTTTCTAGAAGTGACGCCAGAAGATCTTGGCTTCAACTTCCCCCCTCATACGAGTAGAGTATACCAAGTCATAAAACTTTGAAAATGCGTCAACTCCCCAATCTTGTGCATTTTTTTTTTTTTGATAAGTAAACAATTGTATTGATAGAATAGGCCAAGCCCAAGTACACAAGATGGATACAAGAGTCAAGACCTAACTAGGTTGTGGAAGGATTGTTTGCTACAAGGAAATCATGAAGATTGAGACCATTGAAATCTACAGCTATGACCCATAAAAAACAAGCTCCTCCAATATCCGCTCCTTATCTTCAAAAGTTTGATCATTCTGCTCCCTCCAAATACACCACAAGATACAAAAAAGAACCATCTTCCGAACTTGTATGATGGCCGTTGATTCTCCAAGAGATGTCCAACTAGCCAATAGATCTAAAACTATGGTTGGCATTACCTAGTTTAAACCTACTCAGCTGAAAACTTCAATCTACAGATGTCTAGCTATCTCATAATGTAGTAAGAGATGATCCACAGATTCTCCAAATTTCTTACACATGCAACACCAATCTGTGATTATGAATTGGCGCTTTCTCAAATTTTCAATAGTTAAAATCTTACCCAGAGCAACTGTCCAAGAGAAGAAAAGAGCTTTGAGAGGTGCCTTATTCCTCTAAATTTTCCTCCAAGAAAAGTGAGTATTTGTTGAGGGCATTAAGGTTTTGTAATAGGACCGAACCAAGAAGATGCCCTTGCCTGTCAGGTTCCACCAAAGCTTGTCAACTCCCCTCCCAATCAGCCTCGTAGAGTAGATGTGAGTAAAAAAAGTCTCAAAGCTGTCAACTTCTCAATCTTGGGCCGCTCTGCTAAATGTTACATTCCACTGAACTTGATCACCCGAGCGAAACATAAGATGAGCCACAGACACTTCTTTATCAAATGCCAGTTGGTAAACAGAGGGAAAAGCATCCTTGAGAGCTTCCTCACCATACCACTTGTCCCTCCAAAATTTTATTCTTAAGCCCTCACCTAGAACAAGTTTAGTATGGCATTGGAATATCCCCCATCCTTGTCTGATGTATTTCCATAACCCCACTCCATGCGCCCCAGATACCTTTCTAGAACACCAATTCCCCCACAGGCCTCCATGTTTACATTCAACCACCAATTTCCAAAGAGCATCCAGTTCCAAATTATATCTCCATAACTATTTACCAAGAAGGGCTTGGTTGAAAAGTCTTAATATTTTTTATCCCCAAACCACTAGATGTTAAGGGCCTGCACACCTTATCCCACCTAATAAGATTGAGCTTGTTTTCATCCCCCATCCCACTCCATAAGAAATCCCGATAGAGTTTTTCAATCCGCTTTGCCACAGAAGTACGAATGGGAAACAAGGACATGAAATATGTAGGTAAGTTGGAAGGGTACTCTTGATGAGAGACACCCGATCTCCTTTAGAAAGATACAACATCTTCCATCCTGCCAGTCTTCTTTCTATTTTCTCTATTACTGTATCCCAAATCGCTATAGCTCGTGAAGTTGCCCCCAAAGGTAACCCCAAATACTTCATCGGAAGAGAGGCCATTTTACACCCCAGAGTATTTGCCAGAACATGAGGGTTGGTGATATTCCCAATTGGCACTAGTTTTGATTTCTCAAAATTGACTCTTAGGCTTGAAACAGCCTCAAAGCACAAGAGTAGGGCCTTCAACACCTTGAGTTGGTTCTGATCAGTCTCACAAAAAATTAAAGTATCATCTGCAAAAAGTAAGTGAGAGATACAAATAGTGTCTCTAGAGGGACCGTCCATAGAAAAACCCCTCATGAAACTATTTTGGACCACAGCCGCTAACATCCTACTAAGAGCCTCCATAATAATAATAAAAAAAAAAGAGATAGAGGATCTCCTTGCCTTAGACCCCAGGAGCTATTGAAAAAACCAGCCGAGCTACCATTGATCAAAACTGAAAATTTTGCTGATGAGATGCACCATCTAATCCACTTACGCCATCTTTCTCCAAAGCCACATCTCTCCAACAAAAAAAGGAAGAAATCCCAGTTAACATGGTCGTATGCTTTCTCCATGTCTAACTTGCAGATGATCCTAGCTATGCCTGTCTTAAGTCTGCTATCCAGGCATTCATTAGCTATAAGAATTGAATCCAAGATCTGACGACCCTTCACAAAAGCATTTTGCGGCTTTGAGATGATTTTACCTAAGGCCTCCCCCAACCGGTTTGTTAGAACCTTGGAGATGATTTTGTATACCCCACTTATCAGGCTAATGGGTCTAAAATTTTGTATCTCAGACGCACCACTTTTTTTTGGAATCAAAGTAATGAAAGTAGTGTTAAGACTTTTCTCAAACTTTTCTAAAGAGTGTGATATTCCATTTCCTGAAAACGAGTAGAAGTTCCCTTATTAAAAAAAGCACTTATAAAAAATAAGTGTATGTTCCCTGAAATCGAAAGTATTCTAGACTTGCCATTAAGGTGAATTAATATTTCTCTACAGTATAAGATGTATTTGATGGGGGATTACCTTGAATTCAGTCCAGAAGTATAAGATTATATATCTCTAATGTGACTTTTTATTATCAGTGAATAGGTTCTTGAGAGGAAAAAAAAAAAAGATCAGTACTTGATGTTGGCATAATTCTGGCAAAGATATAAATTGATTAACAATGAAACCATAACAAGAAAAGAGAGATGATTAGGGGTAGAGGGTTAATGATAATATGGCTAAAAGTGCAGAAGGCTGTGTTAACATATTCAGCTGCAGCTCAGTTGGGAAATTCACAAGCCAATGTAGGTCTTATGCATAAGAGTTTGGGTGGTAACCCAAATAATATGAAATGTCTCATAATTACATCTGATAAAAACTTCTGAAATTTTGTGGTCATCCTTGTCTTTTTCAGTGAAACTCCTTGGCAGTTGGACCCTCCAACACTCATACCTGTAGACGCTCCAACAAGTCCGAGTCACCAAGCTTGTATATTTGATATCTTTCTCCTTTAATCCTATACCTAAATCGGACAGTAGTAACCTTCTTGACTTTCCAATAATCTTCGTCTCTATCTGGCTGCATTTTGAGCACAAATTCTCCTTGTATTTCAGAAAAGTCCAAAGTTTTGAGGTTTTCCAGGTGCTGGATCCCTCGGGGTACCTCCTTTAGCTGGGGGCATGGCCCAATCTCTAGTTGCTTAAGAAGCGGCAATGCTCCTCTTTCTATTTTTACCATCTTTAATCTGTCCAACTTAGTGAGAGTGAGCTTTTTGAGTTTTCGAAAGCCTCCTTCCTCAAAATGCAGCTGTTCCCCAGCATACCCCTGATTGAGGAAAAGATTAACTAAACTGGGCAAAGCCTGGATGCATTTTGGTGGATCTTCCTCTAACCCTGAGAAATATAAACCTAAAGTGACTAGATTGTGAAGCTCTGGAATCCAGTTGGGAAATGTCTCCAATCTCCCCCTTAAAATGACATGCTCTAAAAGTTGTGGTGGACATGAAATGCATTGTAAATCTAGCATCTCATATTCACTGATTGAGCTTACAACCAAAACTTTTAGGTGGTTCATATTTTTCATGGAGGCACACAGAACCCTCCCATCTTCTGCAGTTATATTTGAGACACCCAACATCCTTAACTGCCTCAGCTTTCCCAGTTCTTTGATTATACCAGCCCCATGACGATTTGCCTCCACAAGTGATAGTGTCTGCAAGTCCTTTAAACATCCAACCCTTTTATGTATTTTCACTCCTTGCAGCGACTACAAACAACTTTTAATTCCCAAGTCATAATAATGGGCCAAAAGATGTCCCAGCTTATAAAGCTTAAATATCTCAATTGGTAGCTCACGTATGGGGGTTTCCATGACATTTAATGTCTGTAGGTTCTGTAGCCTTCCAACAGACTTTGGAAGTATCTTGACCTTCATATTCCTCAAACTTAAGTGCTTTAAGTGGAATAAATTACCCACTTCCTTAGGAATATAATCAATAGGAGCATCTTCAAAATCCAACACCTTTAAAAGCTTGAACTTCTTGAACAACTTAACCATGAAAGACCTGGGCATTTCATTCAGGTTGAAGAGAAAAAGAGAACGTACCTGAGAGGGTTCAATGGTATCTACAGCATTTTTTCTAGCATCATGGATTGATAGGCGTCGACCTTTTCCATTGAAGCTCAAGTCATCTGCCTCCAAAACTTGACAGAAATTCAGCTCTCCAGCCTTTGATAGGATGATTTCGTGTAACAGGTCATGAATTCTATACTTTCTACGTATCTCATAATCAAGATCTCCGAATGACACTTGAACCAAGTTTCTTTGGATAAGCTCCGTCAAGCATTCCTCTGCCACTTGCTCCACCTGTTTCCCTTTGTTTACTTCTATAAAGCCCTCTGCTATCCACAGCCGAAACAATCTTGAATCAGTAATTGAACAGTCTTCTGGAAAGACGCTGAAGTATAAGAAGCAAGACTTGAGGTATTAGGGCAGATCATGATAACTGAGACACAGAATCTTTGTAACACTTGTAAGGTGGGGATTACTCTGTAGCTCCGAACTGAGGCTATCATGCAACTTTCTCCATTCTAATGGAACCTTCTCCTTTGTAGACAGAAGGCCACCTATGGCCACAATTGCAAGAGGCAAGCCTTCACATTTCTGGACAATTTCAAGCGACAATTTCAAGCGACAATTTCACCAACTCTCTTGGACACTTTCCCTGAAACTCAGACTGGAATGCCTTCCTGCAAAACAATTCCCAAGCCTTTTTATGAGAAAGAGGTTGTACATTGTGAATCAGATCAGATGGAGATTCTTTACAAGAAACACCAACATGATGGCTACGTGTTGTGATGATTATCCTGCTGCCTCTGTTATTGCATGGTAAGGCATGTTTCACAACTTCCCAAAACTCGGTCTTCCAGACATCATCAAAAACCACAATATATCTCTTTTGCAGTAAATAATGCCTCAGTTGACTAATTAGTGTGATCTCATCCATTATGTTTAAGTCCATTAGAACTGTCGTTTCTTTTGCCTGATAGATTTGCTTTGTCATGGCCTTGAGTATTTTCTGCAAGTTGTATGATTGAGACACAGTGATCCAAACACGACATTCAAAGTGTCCCTCGACTGATTCAGTCTCATATAATTTCTTGGCAAGAGTTGTCTTACCAATCTTTCCCATTCCTACCATGGAGATCACCAAGCGCCTAGCTTCCCCTCTTATCAACCAGTTTACCAGGTCATTCCTTGTGGATTCAATACCACAACTTGACCTTCCTCAATGAAGAGGGAACCCAATCTAGAGTCATGCCATGTCACAGCATTTGTTGCGCCACAACCTGATCCTTCTTGTGTGGAAGTAAAGCCATATCTTTCACTTCGTTTCCTGATCTCACGGATTGATACTTTAATATGTCGAATCTTGGTGGCTATCTTATGACATGGTTTTAGTTTTGTCAGAATGCGACCAATTTTGTGGAGGAAAGCTGCAAAACCATGCTGATGATGATATTGTGCAACGTAAAGAATGTCCTCATCTATTACATCTTCTATATGAAATGCTGCCTCCCTAGCTTGTTTCACCCATGTTTTAAGACCATCATGGAGGTCTCCCTTCCCTTCGCTTGTCTCTACGTCCTTGAGGAAACACTTAATGCTCTCCAGTTCATCTCTAATACTGACGACTTCCCTTTGCACGCCCTTTAGCAGTTCTGCCTCCTGAGCAAGCAACTGGAATAGCTTGTCGATGACAAGGGTCACTACTATCTCTGTCATTATTTCCTGTCTTCTTATCGAAAAAGACTTATTTCCTGTCCTCTTCACCTTGAATGAGAAACTTGAAAAACACAGATGATATTTGTTCTCATAGGCAACAAGTTAGGCTCTAGACATATTGTAAACTAGAAAGCAGAATGGAGTAGCTCCCTTGGTCATGCTCCTAATTTACTTTTTATTGACTTGCTATTTTCCCCCCCATACTTTGAAACTTGTTAGAAAAGCCTCTCTAGTTGTTCAAACAAACAGTAGTTCTTTTACAGGTATTGATACAGCAGTTGAAGAAGTCTATGTTAGTTTTGACTAATTAGCAGAGGCAAATGAAATTCAGTTTAATCAGAAAAGACCAGACGTTGACCCAGTACACACGCTTTGGAACTGTTTGAGATTTGCAAGTGGTTGTTGACGAGATGTTAGGGCGTTTAAATAGTAAGAAATTGCATGGTCGTATCTCTTTCTTTTCTGGTCTATCATATGATGTTCCTAGTCTTTTAGACGACTTGATGACCAAAGCACTTTCCCATTATGCAGTTGACTACTAAAAGAAAAATCTAGGGTCAAGCTCCCTTTGGAATTTGAGGAGATAATGGGTTCGGTTTCTTTGAATGATCTTGCTAATATTTTTGAACTTCCACTTCAATGATCCATGCAAGGAAGTTCCATAAAGTTGAAGCATATTATCAAACTAACCAATGGAGATTTTATTTACTTGGTTGCATTTCATTTCTTATTTTATTTTTTATTCAACAATAACCAAAAACTTGCAAGAAACGATTGGAACACAACTGTACCTTCTCATGTTAGCCATGCTATTTGACTTGATAAACATTACCTGTAATCTGTCTATGGGTATTCAATATGAAATGCAGATGTTTTCCTATAAAAAATAACGTTCATTGCTGAATTAACATTATAAAGCTGATGATTCCTATGAGGAATTTGATCGTTAGCTTGTGCTAATCCCCTTTTTTTTATTTATTACTAAACAATGACACCATAAATGAAATATTATGAAAAAGTAGCTGTGCAGCCCACCTCCAAACCCTCTTGGGGGTGGCCGTCCATATTCTCTAGCCACCCCTTTTATTGAGAGACACCACTACATTTATCGAGAAAGAGTAATGTTATCATGTTGCCTTATTTTTTCACCTTATTTTTACCATTTATATATTTAATTTTTCTTTAAAAAAATTGTTTAATGGTTGAGAAAATGATTATTAGTATATTAGCTTTAATTTTTAATTTGTTTTAAATATGTTTAAAAAATGTTTGAAATAAAAAGTAAAAGAAAGAAAAGTGTAATTTATATTAGGGTAATGGACAAATTAAGAAAACATAGTAGCACTACTCTATCGTGAAAATCCACTGAAACTTTATATCGAATTATCCATTTTTTATTTTTGCAAATATTGTTTTAAACTTTTTAAATATTTTAAAAAAATAAAAACTATAAATATTATTAAAAAAAATTCTTAACTATTATAATAAAGAAAAAAAAATCGAAGGATTTTGTGATGATATTCTTGGGTTGGAATATCATTTTCCTTGTAAATATTTGTATTTTTTATAACATGGCAGCGTCAGAACTTTTAACCGTTAACAGACAAAATGTTAACACAAGTATCAATTTTATCAAACACAAAATTACCGGGAGTAAAAAGGTTCAAAAATAAAGTGTAAGCTGTCCACAAGGCAAAACCACATAAATTTAATCCTAAACTAAACAAAATTAGTTTTATAGTCAGATAACTTTTCTTTTGGCCCAAAAAAGCTACTTAAACAATAAAGAATATGATTATTTTTCCCAAATTTGTACTTTTTGGGTAATTGGCTGAAAATCATAAATTTTTAGAGATTTAATATATATATTAAGTCTTGGATAAATTGCAGTAAATAAATTATAATGCTTATCTCCACTTACTTGGGATCTTAATATGTATTCTCGTACATATAAAAATAAAATAGAAATGCTAAATGAAATAACCCCACTCAATAGTGGAATTAGGTTCTTATTAAAATCGAATATATTTTTTTTTTTTTAGAAAAAAGGAAAGAATAATGGGTTTACTCCATCCAATTATTAACTGAATTTTAAATGGGTCCATTATTAGTTAAATTAATCTTACTAGTTAGTAGTCAAATTTGATATAACACATAATTAAGAAAAATGTCTTATTTATAAATAAATTTATAAATTGACATAATTTTATCTAATATATTATTTTAACTTTTTTTTTTTAGTATATAATATATTATTTTTTATAGTCGGAGAAGGGAAGCGGATAAGGTTTATTTGAAATTGTAACAGGAATGCTCATCTTCGCCGGGATATCGCTAAACACAGTAAACTAAACCATGTACTGAAATTTCTCGACTCACACTAATGGCGTCCTCTCTTCCTCTTTACAATCACGCCAATTGCTTCGTCTCCAATTTGAAGGTTCTCTCTCTCTCTCTCTCTCTCTCTCTCTCTCTGTACACACACTCGCGCATACTCTTTATGTCGGTTTCTCTGCCTCATTTTGATTTCTTTGCGAAGCAGTTGAAGAATTTCCACCATGGGTGGTTACGACGACCCAATCTCTCGTTTGCTACTGACACCGAAAATCTGGTTAAAGCCATTAAAGGAACCACCGAGACTGCGCAATATCCGATATTCCAAACTCCCCAAGTTGAAGATTCGCCCTCTGAGGTAAAATTACGTCTCTTTTCTTCATTTAGTTGCTGTTTACTCTCTGAGAGAACGTAAGGGGCGACGAACTTTCGCGTTCGTTTGAAATAGACAACCTATGCTAATTTCAAGGTTAGATAGTTATTTTTATATCTGAAAAAAAAAAAAAAAAAACTATAAAAATGCTCAATGCATACTCCAAGTATCCCAAGAGGAAAAAAGGATCCACTATTTTGCTAGGAATAACTTAAGATAAACCAACCCGACAGAAAATGTCAGTGCACAGAGCAGTATATCTATCCTAACACTTTCCCTTTTGATGTGGAGACTTCTCTTGGTATGTTATTTTTCATTGCTTAATAATTGGTTAGTTGACTTACAAATACATTTTTTCTCCACACAGTTAGAGCCAGCAGATCCTGACTTCTATAAGATAGGGTATGTAAGGAGCATGAGAGCTTATGGAATTGAATTTAAAGAAGGGCCAGATGGATTTGGAGTGTATGCATCCAAAGATGTTGAGCCACTTCGCCGGCCCAGGGTGAGTTGTGTGGACCATTTATTGCTTGTATTATATAGCTTCCTGATCATTAAGTGTCGGTTAAGTGAACTTTGCTTTAGTTATTGGTTTCTATATTGCATAATTTTACAAGACTAATAATGTTTTTTAGTTGTCATGGTTAATCTTGGAGCCTCATTTCGAGTATTCTACTGTAAATGAAGTTTTATTGTATTGTGCAGGTAATTATGGAAATTCCACTGGAATTAATGTTAACCATAAGCCAAAAGCTCCCATGGATGTTCTTTCCAGACATAATACCAGTGGGTCATCCTATATTTGATATTATAAACTCAACCAATCCAGAGGTAATTGTATCTTTTGATTGTAGGCCCAGCATTTGATATATACATTTGTTCAATTTGGTCAATCAGTTTACAAGCTTTCTTATTCATTGGAATAAATGTTCACTTAGTATCCTTTTGTTTTTCTCTTGTAATTTGTTGGATTACATACTTATAGTCTTATATTAGCTTACTCTTTGTGGCAGACAGATTTGGACCTACGATTAGCATGCCTTCTTTTATATGCATTTGATGTGGAGAATAACTTTTGGAGGTTGTATGGTGACTTTTTACCTAGTGCAGAGGAGTGCACTAGCTTGATTCTAGCTACAGAGGTGCGTGAATTAGAAATCCTTATCACAGTAATTTCATATCACTAATGACATAAAGGTCCTTATCACAGAAATTTCACATGAACATGAATTAGTGGTGTATCTTATAAACTTGAGCCTAAGTACGTTTCTTGACCAGTAGTCAGTCTCTTAGTGCAGTTCTAAAATTCAGATTTATGATTCTTTGCAGTTTTTCTTAATAAATCCTTTCTTACAGCCTTATAAATAATATATAACCATGCTGCTCTTCCCTTTTGCTCTATATATGTAATAGGAGGAGCTTTTGGAGCTTCAGGATCCTAAGCTTGCTTCAACTATGAGAGAACAGCGACACCGAGCATTGAAATTTTGGGAAAAGAACTGGGTAGAATAAACCTGTCCTCCTTGTACTGTGCATTCTGTTTATCCTTTGCTATTATACAGCCCAGTATCTTCTTGAAATATCATTAAAGATATTTGTATCCGTGTGATCAGCACTCAGGTGTACCCCTTAAAATCAAGCGCCTTGCCAATGATCCTGAGAGATTCATCTGGGCAGTGGGTATAGCACAATCACGATGCATTAACATGCAATTGAGGATTGGTGCACTAGTTCAAGATTCAAATATGCTAATTCCTTATGCTGGTAAGCTTCTATCCATGTAAACATTCTTCTAATCTTTTTGTCTAGTATATTGCCAACGATGATTGTATGCTCTAAAGTTAAAACCTAACAATCAACTGTGTACTATTTCACGATAAGATATATTTTTGTTGTTAACAGAATTTTATCAATACGATAATTGATAAAGGAGTCATGTAATCTTGTGCATGGAATTCAATTTTTAGTTTTTTAAATTATAAAATTTAGATATGGTACTTTGATCGTCAGACTGTCATGCATGAATCCTGTTGAATCTAGCAGTGGGGATAGATAATGTGAAACAGATTTAGGTTCATGTCTGGTTTGATCTTATTTTCTAGTTCGGATATCTCTGTTCTGCTTTTGCCTTGATCTTTGACTTTATGGGTGAGGATCTTTCTCAAGGAAGTCATAAATACAAAGAGGATTGCCTTTAAGGGTGCCTTTGTCATCCAAATACTCTTCCATGGGAATGAATTTGTATTATCATGTTTATGACTTGGTAGAATGAGTGGACGATGAACTTCCCTTTCTAGAAGTGATGCCAGAAAATCTTGTCTTCGACTTTCCCCTTCATACAAGTAAAGTATAGTAACTCACAAAACTCTGAAAATCCATCAACTCCCCAATCTTGTGCATTTCTAAAGAGTGTGATATTCCATTTCCTGAAAACAAGTATAAGTGCCCTTTTTATTATTATTATTTAAAAAAAAAATGAGGTCAGAGCCTCTTATTATTAAAAACTTCCTCACTGAAGTGGAGGAAAACCAATAATTACAACGAATAATCTAAACATCAATGTATTGCACCAATTCTTCACTAATAAAATCAGTTGTGCTACCGCTAGCTCCATCTTTTGCTAAGAAATCCGCCACCATAATTGTTTCTCTAAAATTGTGCTGAAATAGGACCTGAAGCAAGCAAGCAAGTTCCTTCACTTCCTCCCAATAATCCCATAAAAACCAATAACGACACACACCCGAGATGAGCCATCCCACCACATTAGAATCTGATTCCACCACTAAATCTCTCAATCCAAGCATCCTACATAATCTCAACCCATCAAGCAACGCTCTACTCTCCGCAATTGTATTAGTAGCATGGCCATAAACATGAGCAAGGTCGGCAAGACCGAATTGACAGTTACATGGATTGTGGGTTTAAGCCTAAAAATAGTGTTTTGCATTCAACATCACGTATGAAGATGACTAAAGGACAAAATATTTTCACTTCTAAAGCCAGAATACCAGGACTCATGCTTGGATAAGTTGTTTCCCTCCTTTAATGGACTCTGAACTGATGTCACACCATCTATACTAAGCAAATTGCCAACTCAGTTTTTCTCAAACGTCTTGATTTATTATGTAGATTGGCTGGTTTGTCATTGGATATATGTTTGAGCAACTTGCTCTTACTTTCTCAGACATGCTAAACCATTCCTTCCAGCCAAATTGTTTTTTCCACTGGCGTTTTAAGGATCGTATGCTTGAGGTGATGATAAATGCTGGGCAACAGATTAAGAAAGGAGATGAGGTAATATCTGTTATGTTTATCAAATATTGATTTGATCAATTCTCTGCACGGGTGAAATGTTTCAAGTGGAAATGAATATAATGGGCTTAACAGCATAGATCCATGATGGTAAATATTGTACAATTAGACTTATAAAAAAGATTGTACAATTAAACTATAGGTTAAAAGAATGAACACTGTTCATTATTGTATAAAGTGGCATAACTTATCCTTCTCAGTCTAGAAACCAAACATAGAAGTTCCGACCATTGTTTAGCTTAGTGTTTATAGAACTCAGAACTGAACTGAACTGAACTTACTGAGAGGCAAGCAGTAGCCAATAGAGTGTTTGGAATTCTCTATTCTCTTTTTTGTTAATCATTATATGGATATTCTTGATCTGAATTTATTAATTTTTATTTAATATTTGCTTGATCTGCTCATAGTCCTAATGACTGAAGACAAAGTGGCAGTGAACAATGTTATACACAGTATTGTGGAGGATGTACCAGAGATACACCGTGGTGTGCTATCGAATAGGGCCAGGACAGATACTGAGCACTCATATACTCACTTTTTTTTTTCAATTAATTCTGCCTCTGAGCTTGCACATGAATTAAACGGTGCATATAAATTTTGTAATGACCCATTGTAGGCAGAACCCTAGAACATTGGAGATTACAAGAGAACTACCTGGAGTTATACTATTGCACTGAAGAGTGAAAGAATTTACGAGATATATATTTAGGATCATTGTTAGCAGTTGCTTTCCCCTCAGAACTTACCAAAAAAAAAAGAAAAATTGCTTTCCCTTCAGAGTAATTTGGGCCTTTATGTGAGGACGTGACTTTAGCGCAGAGGCAATATAAAAGCAGAAGTTGTTACAAGAGCTATATGATGTTGGCGGAGTGACCTGCTCAATTGATTGCTCAATTTTGAATATTATTACATTCCGGCCTTAAGTGCTGGTTAGGTGGATCTCTTTGTATACTTCTTGTGTACAGGGGTGTTTTCTAGTCTCAATAAAATTTATCTTACTCATCACAAAGTGTCTAACCTAATACTGAACACATGCACTGAGTGGAGTTTTGAGTTTTGTTTCTTCAATTAAAATAAATTGTTTCAAATGTAAAACCATGGTGGCTGCATAGTTTTATTTGTGATTTTGCTCTTGTTATAAAATTATTAATCTACATCTCAGATTGTTGTCCTTGCATTTCTTGAATAAATTTTCTAATTGGAGAGCATGTAAAGGACTTATTTATCATAAATTCAGAACGAAGATGTATAATGCTGCCATTAAGTTGATGATGACATTATGATAATATCTAGCTGCAGAAAGTTTTATCAACTTTTTTATATGCATAAGAAGTAATTTATTAGAAACAAACTTATCGGCAAAGCCCTTGTACACTAGAAGTATACAAAAGAAGACACCTAAATACATTATAAAAAACAGAGTGACAACATAAAATCATGAGCAAATGCCCGGTTAATCAATAAAGCAGAAATCAAAGTAATAAAGATTGGACAAAAAAGTTTCAACAAGTTGGAGTCGGAGTCAAATTGGGCCTACACAAGTCGGAGGCGAAGTTTGGATTTAGGGGAATCTGACTATGTCGGTGCTCACCCCTACCATGAGCTGATAAAAATACCAACTCCTAGCCTTATCAACAAAACCATCAACTCCTAGCCACATGCTTTCAAACTTAAAATACCTCCGACCACCGTGAATAGCAACACTGTCCAGCAAAATAGGGAAATGATCCAAACATGCGTGAGGAAATCTCTTTTGACACAGCTCTAGATAATGTACCTCCCAAGGCAATCTCTTATATCAACTTTTCAAAGCTATTTGGTATGCATAAAGCTAATGTTGAGATTATGGTATGAAATTCTATTCTAGAGAATTGGTTTTGCTTCAGGAAGTTATTTTGATATTTTACTCATGTTATTATTTGTGTTCTACATGTAGAACAACTTGTCACTTATGATAGGTAGAAAAGAAACCCAGAATTCTTAATGATGCACCATCTGCTCCTAATTTCATAAATTCACACAGATGACTGTCAATTACCTAAGTGGACAGAAGAATGACATGTTCATGCAAAGATATGGATTTTCATCATCAGTGGTATTTTCTTTCAGCTCTACTCTTCTTTTTCCTGTTTTGGATGCCTGTCAGTTACCAGGCACTAATCTAGTTGGGATTGTGATACAAGTGAAAAAAGTAATATCCAATTTGTTCAAGTAGAAAGAAAAAGTAAGTAATTGCTCTTTTCAGAAATAGTGAATTTTTCATGCAACTTTTTTAAAACTATCAATAGCTTTTTGTGAATCCTATTTATATGTGAACTTCTGTTGACTAGTGTTTCAATAGTTTTTCAAGGGTGCCCGAGTGTAATATCTTGACCACCTTGGAATACAGCACCAACCAAATGTTGGCTGATCCTGGAAAGTTTAGCAACGACTAACCAAGAAATTAGAAATTCTATGCTATTGTTTAAGATGCAGGAGCCCTTTGAGTTACATGTCACATTTTCAGCACTTTGATCTCCATGCACAATGAAATCATTAGCAGTAATCATTTTGCATATGAGAGTTTGTTTTTGCCAATTGCAACACTAAATAACGGAATAAAACAGTTGAGTGACTGCTGTTTGTATCTGTTATGTTATGTGCTTGTACCTTGAATTAGTTAGTTTTTAATCGATGTTATCCTCTTGGTTTCAAACTGGGTTTTAGTGGTGTACATCATAGTCTAACTTGAGCCGTGGCAAAGTGATGCCTTTTCTGTGGTTCCTCATATCTGACAGGATGGTCAAGTGTTGGTTCTAAAGTTCCAATACTTTCTATTCCCCCCCCCCCCCCCCTCTCCCTTTTTTTCTTTTTTAAGGGAAAGACGAAAGTATTTTTGTGTCAAACGGCTCCCCTCCTCCACTCACTCTCTTTTTTTTTCCTTTTCTTTTTTCAATTAAAATTAGTACCAAAGGACATCTTTTTGTGACGTTATACTAGATGACAAATTAAGTCTCCCTTTACTCTTTCTATTTCCTGAGACTGAGAAGGCATGTGATACCTGTATCTGGGGTGGTGGCTTTTTTCCTTTTTTTTTTTCTCCCTTAAATGATATGAAAATCTTTGAGTTAGAGCTCTAACTTCTAAATCTTAACGTAGCAGATTTATGACATCGCACACTATTTCTGAATGTTACTTATAGGAGCTACATTTTCTGGGGCAGTTAATTTTTTCTTCCATCATTTTATAGTCTCGACTCTTAACCTTTTGGCAATATTTCATCATATTGTCCCTGTTCTGTTTTAAAATGAGAAAATTTGTTCGAATAGGAAAAGTTTGTTATCAGATCTCCTTCGTTCGAATTCAAGACATGAACTTAGCTGTTAGATAAAGCGCTTAGCAGCGGTCCAACAGGCATGTGATTATATCAATCTAGCGTGCTTTGTATGAGTTTTTTGATGGCATGTGATTGATTTATGCTAGCATCCTCTTCTTGCGCCTCTGTTTGCAATGCTTTGAAAGTTTTATTTGTTTACAAAATTTGATATTTTATTTGCAGTAATTTTCTTGGAATTAAGTTCTAATGGCTCGAATGTACAGAATCCTTGGGATGTGATCCAGTTCTCAGGCAATGCACATATTCATTTGGATTCCTTCTTGTCAGTCTTCAATATATCTGGCCTACCTGAAGAGTATTATCATAACAGTATGAATTATGTGATATTTTCATTTCATGACTTGCTTGATATTTAATTCTTTTTGCACTTCAAATCTGGAATTATTATCCAAATGATCCAAATAAAATTTGTAGCAGGTCGTCTTTCTAATGGTGGAGATACCTTTGTTGATGGTGCGGTCATAGCAGCGGCAAGAACAATTCCCACTTGGTCAGATGGGGATGTGCCCCCAATCCCAAGCATGGAAAGGAAAGCTGTGAAAGAGTTACAGGAAGAATGCCAACAAATGCTGGCAGAATTTCCCACTACCTCTGACCAAGACCAGAAATTGCTAGGTATGGTTGCAATGCTGATCTTCACCCTCTAATGACTGCGTTATGGTTAAAATCTCCTATATTCTGAATATTTTTGGGGGGGAGGGGGAGCTAATGGAGTTGGCTATATATCTCTTGGGAGAGCTAGCAGACTATTAATATGCCTCACATTTAAAGCTTCTAATTTTCCCCCATGTTGCTACCGACAGATTCTATGCCAGAACCGACGAGGACACTTGAAGCTGCAATCAAGTATGTGGTCTTCACATACCATTTTTGTTTTCTGAAAACTTTTCCTTTTTTTTGTGCAATTTGGCTTTTAAATGTTCTGAAAGTGAGACCTCCCTCCCCTCTTAGTGATTGTTGTCTTCCTGGGCATATGTGCAGGTATAGATTGCACCGGAAGTTGTTCATAGAAAAGACCATTCAAGCATTAGAGATCTATCAAGAGCGGATATTGTTCTAATCCTAAAGTTTTCATCTTAAAAGACGAAAATTTTGTGTAGCTAGTTTTCCATAGGCACATCAGTTGAATGGTTGATGTCAACAGACTCAACACCGTCCGAAATTTTTGGAAATCTCAGTTTTGCGAAAAAGTTGTTTGTTTATACCTTTCGTTAAATAGCTTTCAAGCGATTTTAGCAGAACTATTTTTACGACAAAGCACAATGAAAAGGTGCATGGGGCGAATTTTTATCACGACAAAAGTCGATGGTTCTCTGCCATTTCATTTCAAAATTTAGGTAAGTTTTTCCTCATTAAAACAATGTTCTATGATTTGAAGAACTTATTGTATTGTCCACAAGAATGTAAATGATTAAATTCTTGAGTTAGAAGTCAAAACATCAATAGGAGTGTATATATACATATATCGTTAGGACCTTAGCTGTTCATCAAATTAGCTTGGTTTGTTTATTAAGATGAAATCAAAATTTTAAAATAGATCTCAAATTCATTATTATATTTTTTCAAATCTCTATATAAAATATAATAAAAATTTTAACTTTTTTAAATTTTCAAATACAAATTTCAAATTCTAAAACAAAATTAATATTAAAAAAATATTATAATAATATATATATATATTTATATTATCTCATCTCTAAAAACAAATCAAGCCTAAATAAGAGTTAAAGGAATTAGTTAAGTGTCTCTCGTTGGAATCTACCGTTAAATTATAGTAGGTTTTTTTTTTTTTTTAAATATTTAAAGAATTAAAAAATACATGTAAAAAATTCCAGTGATAATATCGAGCGATAATAATAAGTGATAAGGGTAGCAATACTCTACAGTTAGCATTTTTCTTTTTACAACCATCGTACATTATTCTTTATGTAATGTAATCTAATTCTATACATAACAGTTTTGCACCTTTTAAACCATCCCATCGATTATGTTTTTAAAATAATTATTTAGTTTTAAAGGTAAAATAACTTCTTCTTTTTATTTATAACAATTCATATTATTGCGTTTACATATAATCAATAATTACAATTACGTTCGAACATATTATAATTAGGAATATGATTAGCTTACAATTATTTTATAACTATTTTACAACTTTATATAAAATAAAGGGTAATTTTATAATATTGGAATTTATTTTTAATGGAGTGGCGTAATTTTATTAATTTATTAAAACTAAGTTATAAAATAGTTATAAAGAAATTGTAAATGTATTATTACCTTTATAACTAACATTCGAATGTAGTAATTTGTAGCTTACCTTTTGGTAAGAAGGGGTGTAAAGATAAATTGATAAAATATGGGAATTGAATGCATGAAATTCTGTTAAAATATTTATTTGAAAAGCTGCTAGTGAAGTTCTTCCTACAAAGAGTAATTTGTTTAAAAGAAAAATTATTGATACTCTCTTTGCCCTATTTGTGAACAAATGGAGGAGAATAGTTGTCATGGGTTATGGAGTTGTGTTGCTGCTTTTGATGTATGAGCAGACTCTATGAGTTCAGTTCAAAAATAGATTTGTAGAGAAGATGGTTTCTATAATATATGGGAGGAGATGGTAAAAGTAGAGGGCTATGCAGCTATGCTCGAGAATTTGTTTAGAGAATGTTGTCTTTATAAGGGATGCTTTATAAGTTACTAAAGATGTACAAAAGTAGGAAGATTTTATTTTATTTTTTATTTTATTTTATAAGAATAATGGTTACCTCTGAATTTTCATTGTTATTGTTAGCTCTCTCTCACTTATGACGAAAGAATCTCGTAGTTACAATGTTAATAAACAACCAATACTCAGTGCAGCCACTACTTCTCATCCGAGGAAGAAAATTCGTTGCCATATTTCCTCCTCTAAAAACATATCGAACTCAAAATCGACCTTGATAATAGTTGGTTAATCTCCTCACAAAAATCCTCCAAATAGCATAAATTACATTTTCCTCTCTTAAAGTACCGGTTGACAACCAACAACGAATCCAGCTCCAGAATAATATTATTAAAGCCCATATTCTTGCATTTATGAACAATCAACAGATCCATCAGCTCAGCTTGATAATTGGTACTCTTGGTATGGCCAGATGATTGAAGACATTACGGTCCGTTTTGATTCCGAGAGTTGAGATCCAATCAATAGAATTTTAAATATTGATTTTCTTAATTACTTTTTATCATAATTATAAATAGTTTTGATTTCTTACAAATTATTCTCTGTATAATTTAATCTAATTCAGTGAGTGCATAAAAGATCCTTCAGCTCCGAATTGAAAAAAACTGAAGTCCTTCGATTTCTACTTCCCAAAAATAAGAAAAATTTGAAGTAAATTTACCAAGTGCATGTGTGAAATTGTGATAGAAAATATTACTTTTAACTTAAGGCTTATAGCTTAAAACTTAATGTAATAAACTATATTATTAAAAAGTCATTTACTGTTTGAAATCTATATATCTAAAAAACTTTTAGAGTTAGTTAGGATAATTTTTTAAAAATATATAATTATATGCAGGAGTTTTTTTGATGAAAGCTCCAATTTAAAGCTTATTGAAAAAATTAATTTTTAACTTTTTCAACCGACCAAAACGTTTTTATTAAGATTATCCAAACATATCATTTTTTTTTTAGAATTGCTTTTAACTGTTTAAAAGTACTTTTAAAGTCTCGAAACGTAATTTTAAACATGCTCTAAGTCATAAGATTTTAAAAGCTAGAAATATTTCGCCTTTTTTATTTATAATATTTTGTTTTTTTGGGTTGAGCCACTTCATCCTTTCTACGTTAAATGATTATAAATCTATAATAAATTTAAAGTTCGTGGTATTTTAAAGCATTTGAACATTTTATTTTCTTTACATTTTAATTTTTAACTTCTTTTCTCCATGTATAAATTCTGAAGTATTAGTATTGTCCATTTTAAATTACCACCTCATTGATTATTTGTTAAATAACTATATAAATATTTTGTTTGGTCTGTAACACTTCTAGAGTTGACAAAGGTGATGTTGTGATGTTTACTAGCAAAGTTGAGAATGAAGTAAATGATTCAAAAACAATTGAGCTCTTGCACTTGCTATTTTCGAAACTTACAGTTATGTGCATATTAAGAGATCTTAAAAGTTAGTTCTAGAAAATGATTATGCTCTGGTTTAGATTTAAAATTTAGTTTAACTCATCTTATTTTGTTTTTTCTTATTTTATTATTATAATTTTTAAAATTTTGAATAAAATATAATAAATAATTCAAAATTTTTAAATTTTAATTTAATATTTTCAAATTTTAAAATAATAACAATATTAAAAAATAATTTTTTATTAATATTTTATTTAATTTTTAACTTTTATCTAAAATTATCTTATCTCATTTTACTGTACAAACGAAACTATATGTTCATGGTAAAGGAATTAAAAGATCAAGAAGTTGAATTCGTTCTAGTGTCTTGAAAATCTGCAAAACGATATAAAATTGGTTGCTGCAACAACTCTTTGTTGAGTACAAAAACCAACATGTACATAGGATGGAGAACGCGGCAACACATGGATTTGCCCTATATGTCTGAAATATTGAAAATATAGGACAATGTCCCAATCAAGAAAAAAACCGGATGTAATTGTTATAAAATCAAAAACGAAAATAAATATTGCAAGAGAGTATGAAGAACTTTTATTATTTCAAGTATTGAATGAACTCTGTTTTTATTAAATTTTGAATTCTCGCTCTTATTTACAAAATGATCTAAAATTTTATATATATATGGAGTTCTAGCGTCAAGAAGGTAATCTTTCACAAAACAAAAGGAGAAGAACAGGGGGAAGAAAATAATGAGTGGGGGAGGTATATGCCTCCCCTTTTTGACTTTTCACAATACTCATTCTTGAATGATCATTCATAAAAAATATGTCTCGTTAAAATCTTACCAAGAAAAAATTCAGTGGGAAGAAATATCAATAACGAAGAAAAAATAGTACAATATTCATGTGTACCGCCAAATACTTTAAGATTACCTCGTTAAAATCTTACAAAAGAAAACTCATTAGGACAAAACCTTAGCGAAGGAAAAAGAGTACAATCAGCACAAATCTTCAAGACATTTACTTCTCCTGAAAAGTGCATGACGATAAATTTTTAAATTTTGTATTCCAATGTTTTGCACAATTTTCTTAAATGTCGTAGTTGATAGTATCTTCGTGAATAAATCTACTAGATTATCACATGATCGTATCTTTGATATATCCTCATCTGATTTGAGTAATACAAACAGTATTATTTTCGTATAAAATTGTTTGCCTATTATTAATTATGGGAAGACCACATTTTTCTTGAATATGTTGAATTATTGATCTTAGTCAAATATACTCTCTACTTGCTTCATGAATTGTAATAATCACTGAGTGATTTGAAGATGTGACAGATAGTGTTTACTTGACAGATCTTCATGATACAATGAAATCTCCATAAGTAAATACGTGTCCAGTTTGAGATCTTCCTCTATATGGATCTAAAAGATAACCTGCATCTGCATATCCAACCAGCTATGGATTTGATCCACGTTGATAAAATAATCACATATAAACTATACCTCGAAAATAACAAAAGATATGTTTAATACAATTCCAAAACTTTCGAGTTTGTGCATAACTATATCTTACAAGTAGATTAACTGAAAATGTAATATCAGGCCGAGTGCAATTTGCAAAATACATCAAAACTCCAATTGCACAGAGATATGGTACTTCAAGATTAAGGATTTCTTCATCATCTTTACAAGGACGAAATGCATATTTCCGCACATCAAATAATCGAACAATCATTGGAGTCCTTAAAGGATGAGCATTGTCCATATAAAAGTACTTCAAGACTTTCTCTGTATACGTGGACTAATAAATAAAAATTTCATTTGAAAAATCTCGAGCTGCAGGCCGAAACAAAGTTTTATTTTATCAAGATTTTTCATTTCAAATTTATTCTTTAAATATATAGCAATTCTTGTGATCTCTTCAGGAGTTCCAACAAGATTCAACGTAAACTGCAATGATGACAAATCTGAATTCTGATTTCTTAATAAAAACATATGGACATATATTGTGAGATTCCAGATTTACGTATATTTTTACATATTATTTTATTATCGTTGTTGATTATTTTAATTTATTTTAATAATATTATTAGCCGTGTTTTATTTGTTTAAGATATTTACATTGATCTATTGATTAGTTAATATTAGTTTTATGTTGTTCTTATAATTAAATATTGAGTTACATTGCTTTTCTTATTTATTTTAATGTGAGTTAATTATTTTAATAATTAGAATTAAATTCCTTTATTTTATTATGTGATCTTATTTGATGTGCTTTCTTAATATTAATAAGTGTTTTATATTTAAATTGTTCTTTAAATTAAATTAGTTTATTGTTGGATTTTAAATATCTTATTTTATTGATATTGAATTGTAGTATTTTCAACTGACCTTTATTTAATTTATTGTATTTTTCTTCTAGTTGGATTCTATTTCTTTTCCCTTCTCTTTTTCCTTTTCTTTTCTTCTTTTTCTTTTTCTCCATTTCTTCCCATGCGTTCCCCCCTGACCCACGCGACCAACGCCCCCCCTGTTTTCGATTTGGCTGTCAAGCCCAGCCACCACCCCCGGCGCTGGTCAGCCTCTCTCACCGCCCCCACCACTAGGACTGTCACCTGCCGGCTGGTCTACCCCAGTGATCTCAGCCCCGGACCTCCTCCCACCTCCCTCACACAACCACATACCCGAAAATGGGTTTAATGGGTTTTTACCCATTTTTCGACGCCGTCGCCGGTCTCCTTGGCCTCCAACCACCTCTACCAGGTTCACCCACCGGTGAACCTTCAACTAGTTTCGACGCCCTCCAACTCCGTCTTTTCACCTCAAACTCGAAATGGGTCTTAAATGGATTTCCCTTCGCCGCGCCGCCGTCCGTCCACTGTAGGGCTCACCACCTCCACCAAAAGACTCCCCTTGCTCAGTCGACCAACCCCCTAACTCAGTTTCTCCAACCGCTGTCCCACCTTCCCTATACAACCTTAAAATTAAAAATGGGTTTCCACCCTTTTGGAGCCCAATCTGCCACCTTCTGGTGGTTGTGTCGCCACACCACCACTTCCATGAGATTCCCTACCTTCCAAAGAGTATTTCTCTAAATTTTGGTGTCAAACCGAGTACTGTAGCCTAACATACAAGTGACCGCTACGAGCACTGCGGATTGACGTCTGCTCAAGGATTTACGCTTTTACCCGCTGTAAGTATTTTCCAAAGAAACTTTAAGATTTAAATATATTTTTGGCATCAACAGATATTGTATTTGGTCATTGTTGAAAATTATCAATTGTAGGCTATTTGTTGCATGGTCGTCTGCATTGTGTATTTACGCGTATATTCATGTGTTGGATTTGAAAACTGGGTTTTTAAATGTGTTAATGGCTTTCGGGTACGTGTGTATCACGACCCCAAGCCATGACGGGGTATTATCTCGGTGGAGCTCCTCTGGTCACTCGGGAGCGGAATATACCGAGTGATGTCTCCTGGGTCATCGCCAGGCAACGATGGGATCGGACGGGATGGTAACGCTCTCGTGCTGACTTCATGGCTCCTCTGCTAGCGGGAGCTAGGGGATACCTGGTCATGGTACGTGCTGGGCGCGGTTAACTAGGCATCGCCCGTTCCAAAGTCACATGCGTGGTCGTTACCTTCGGTGTGATGATGAAAGCCAGGGTGTGCGGATGGTCTCTAGGGGAGATCATAGTGCATACGGTTAATAAAATGGATGTTTAGGCCATTTTCTGGGAAAGTGGTAGGTTGTATTTATTGGTTTTATGTGGACCATTTTCTGAAAAAATAGTTGTGGTTTTAATAGATTTACGGACATTATTTTCTGGGAAAATGATGGATGTTTTTATTGTAGTTTTATTTTGGGCCAAATGGGATTTTGGCATGTGTGGTTATTTATTTATTTTGAGGAAGAAGATTTTAAACTTCATGCATACGGTGTCCTATTCTTGCGTAGTGTTGTTGCATGAATGTATTTCTGTTTTTTGGTTTGTTTGGGTTATACTTACCTGCGATGCCATTTTTTGTGTCGTAGTTTTTAGATGCAAATTTTAAGGAGGCTAAGCCTGAGGAGACGGCTCCGCCGTTAATGTACTGTTAATTGTTATCTTGAAAAATTATTTTTCACTTTTTATAAATATATATTTTTATGATTTATCTTTCGGATGACTGTATTAAATTTCCTATTGGAGAATTTATGTTAAACTGATTTGTATATTTCTAAAAATTCTGGTACTTAGTTATTGACCTCAAATATCCGCTGCTTTTATTTATATATGTCACGTGTTCACATACTTAGCACTTGACGTTGGGGGTGCGTGACCCGTGTTGTCAGCATCCCGATGCCTCGATTCTCGTGTTTATTTTAAGGAGAATTTGGGGGCGTCACATATATGATTATTCTCAAAAATCTTTAAAACTTGTTTTAACCTACATGTATCCGGATTATACATGTATCCGGATTATACTACATGTATCCGGATTGTTTTAACCTATATAAAGATCTTTAAAACTTGATAGAGTACATACTTTTAGATGTACTTGAATTAGATGTTTCATGTGTTTTGTATTTTTCAGAGATTTTCATATATATGTCGTGATCTAATGATCCATATAAATATATAGTGACCACATCCATCAACGACATATCCAATACTTTTGTTACTACCAAACTAATCAAAAATCTAAATGTGATTGCATCCATAATGGAAAAATATGTTTCTTCATAATCAATTTCGGGTTTCTATAAAACAATTTTATTTTTCTCATTATGTTTTCGTACAAATACCCACTTATATCCAACAGGCATTACACATTTTGGTGTTTAAACAACAGATCCAAATACCTCTCGCATTACTAGCGAGTTTAACTCAGCTTCAATAGCTGCTTTCTATTTTGGCCAATCATTTCTACGTTAACATTTTTTGACATTATTTGACTCACTTTCTTCATTACATCTAATAATGTTAAAGACTATCTTATATGAAAATATGTTGTCGACAATAGAAGTTTTGATTGGCCAAAATAGAATGTTTCTTCATTAAACACATTTTCAGAAGGTTCCTTTTCAGGAGATTTTATAATAGAAGTTTTGATCTCTTCAAGAGCATCAACTATGTTTTGTGGCCTGTATTGTGAGTATGGGTTCTTCAGGAACATCAAATTCATTTTGTATCTTTCTCTTTCGAGGAATTTTGTCTTTTACATTAATAAATATTTCACGCTTCAGACGTGTCTTAAACTCATTTATTGTTGTCTTGACAATTTGTCATTCAGAGACTACAATCCTTGTTGAAGAATTAATAGCAAGAATATGTGATTTTACCACACATTTAGTGTTAGTAAATATATCCGGTAATTAATTTACAACACTTTGCAAATGTATAATCCTCTGAATTTCTAGTTAAATTCATTTGTAAGAGGATCAAATTAAAATAAGATTTTATTATCCAAAATAATTTTTTATCATGCTTCAGGCACCGACTTTTTATTATTTCAAAATCTATAAAATATTAAAAAGTTTTACTATAATATATAAAAACTTAGTATAAGTGAATCAAGTACTTGGCTGTACAACAAATATGTGATCAATGTCCAATCATACTACATCTATGACATATATATTCATTTTTCTATAAAGAATTATTTCGAGTTGGATCACTTTTGGTGATACGGTGTATTTCTATATTATCCTTTTTAGTGTTGTTACTTCTGGGACTCACACTTCTTTAAAAAAATTTCTACTACATCCACGCCCTCAAATCCTTTGAAAGAATGCACTGTTCACTTCTGGGAATGATATAAATTTAGTATCATTTAATTCAGGAAATGATGTAGAACTAGTGGGACGTGACTAGTGATTTATTAACTAAAACTCATTATTTAGCTCAACTATTAGAAGATAAGATAAAAGTTCAAAATATTTGTTGAATTTTCGCTTTTGATATTAATGTTGTAGGAGCACATTCGAGACATGAAAAATAGTATATGTCTTCTTTAACATATTACCATCAATGACTTTCTTACTGCATAATTTTAATACTGAGTTAATTTTAAAGAGTGCAGAGTTATAGTCATTACCATTTTTAAAATCTTACAACTTTAAGTATAATAAGTCATACTAAGCTTTTCGGAGAATTATATCTTCTGGTTCTCATATCTCTTCCTTAAATAATTTCACAAAATAAGATGATTTTTCACCATGAGATACACAGTATGGTCCTGCAGGGACACATGATTTTCTTCTTTGATTGTATCTCCTAAGTTCATCATATCCAAATGGATCATATCTAAATGGATCTCATCAAGGATTCATGATAAATCACTTTTTCTAGAAATTTTAATAGTAATAAATTTCAATTTTGTAAGATTTTACATTTTCTACATATATGAATCACAAAAATAAATGTGTATCTAAGAAATATATTCACATAATCATAAAAATAAAAGCTAAATTTTATCAAGTAATATTCAATAATATTACCTTTTATATTCATCTCGAGAACTACAAATAATATATTGAAAAACTTACTTGAAGTAGAAGGCCACTAGCTTCGAAATTGGCAGAACCTCGTGTTGATAACGTATTATAAAACTAAAGAAGAAAATAAATATTGCTAAAGAATTTGCAAGAAAGTATGAAGAACTTTTATTATTTCTCAAGCACTAAATGAACTCTTTCTTTATTAGGTTCTGAATTCTCGTTCTTACTTACAAAATGATCTGAGACACTTATATATATAGAGAGTTCTAATATCAGGGGGTGATCATTCACAAAATAAAAGGAAGAGAACATAGGAGAGAAAAGAAGGAGAAGGGGCATACATCATCCCCCTTTTTGACTTTTCATAACTGTAATGGCTTTATGCCTTTATCTTACATATTTTAATTGATAATTGATATGATCTTGTTATTATTTTTGAAAAATACTATTTGTACATTGTATATCTTTTGCGTATACATCATATATAGATATAATTTTTATGCATCATCTAATTTAATTAGCCGTATTTTTTATTTTTCTTTTCCTCTTATCATGTTTTCCTCTTTTTTTTTTTAATATATTTTTGTAATGTTTCAACTGTGCCACGCCATCGATTCCACAAAACGATTGTTAGGGTTATACGACTTTGCATACCTTTACAGAATCGGTGACGTAACAATAATGTCGCATCAGTAAAAATAGTAAAAAAAAGATAAAAATATGATAAGAGGAAAAGAAAAATAAACAATACAGATAATTAAATCAAAAAGTACACAAACAGTATACAAATAACATTTTTTTAACTCTTTTAGAAAAAGGGCAGTGCTACATGTCTCGATTTGGACTTTTTTAAGTTTTCATTTATTTTATAATTAAGTAAGTGTTTTTAAATGATATTATGATTTTTTTTGTATTTTTATAAAATATTTTAAGATGTTAAAAAATCATATATTTTTATATTATTTTTTACATTATTTTCTTAACATCTTAAAATATTTTTTAAAAATACATAAAAATCACAATATTATTTAAAAATACTTACTTAAAAATCATTTAAAAAACAAAATAAATTAATTAATTAAAAGTAAATCTGAATCCCAAATCGGGATCCAACTAGAATAAATAGCATTTTCCTTTTATAAAAGGAAAAAGTTAGGAATCGGATAGGTGTGTTACACCCATCTAATTAAAATATGACACGTCACCAATTTATTAAAAAGACTGTTACATACAAGTTTGGCATGTACAAGCCCCACTCACATGAATAGTAAATGTTCACATACTATTCATGTGAGTGGGGCTTGTACAAACCGGACTTGCACGTAGATTTTTTCATTTACTAAAGCAAACTCTAGAGCCGGCCACACAAAAGCAACGTCTTTCTCCTACCCATTTCTCCTCTATCTGAACACGTCCCTCTCCCTCTTACCTCTGCCATTCCATCTTCAAGTTTAATTTGCCCCAACAGAACCCACCTGCGATGAACCAACACGCCGACGACCCCCCTACGAACACTCCGACCCACCTGCAACACCAGTGGAAGATAAACACCCAAACCCATTGCGACTGATTTCCGTTGGGATTGGTTTCTAGGGTTTGCTCTTGTTTTCCATTGAAGCTTCGTTGGGTCCTGTATTTCGAAGCGGGGTTTCTCTAAATTGGGCAGGTTCATGTGCGACTTCATGAGAAATTTTGCTCTCTGTTTGGACCCTCTAAACCCTCATGCAATTTATTATTGCCCTCTCTAAACTCCTATGTTTGGTTCCTAAAACAAACTTGATAATAATTGTATTTCCACATAGCAAATTTGGATATGCATAAGCCAATCAAACTCAGACCAAATCTCATTTTAAAAGATCACAAAAAAATAATAATTACTCTAGAATAAAAAATATATATTTTTGTTTTTAGTTTGAATTTCTTTTGTTCGAGTTGAATGTTGAGTAAATTTCTTTACCAATTTTTTTTTCTTTTGTATTATAAATTGAGTTATTTTGAAGTTAGATAATTACATGTCTGAGTCCATTCTTGTTTGAGTTGAATTTTGAAGATAGAATAGCAGAGGGAGAAAGGGAGAGGAACGTGTTTGGATAGGAGAGAAATGGGTAGGGAAAAGACGTTGCTCTAATGTGGCCGGCTCTAGATTTTGCTTTAGTAAAATTTTATTTAGATGTGTAATAGGGATTTTACACTCATGGGTACTGCTATATGCAGTCCAATTTAGGACGCCTGTATTGCAGTCCAATATATAAAATTATCAAATTGTCCCTATTTTTTAAGTTTGGAATGACTATATTACCCCTCAGCCAAAACATTTGAAATTGAAGACCTTTGTTTTCGACTCTCTGCGTGCCCCAGCAGATTTCCTTCATCGTTGACCACGACAACGCACTGCTAACGACCTCCTTTTCCACCATAGACACAAAGCAGAGCTCCCATCGAAAGGTTATCCTCCATCATCGACCTGCTTGTGACTATTTATTAAATGAATAGCTAATTTATCACTGCTAATTGTAGGTTCTTGATCAGAATTTTTTTCATTTGCTTTATAGTTTCTGAAGCTGCGGGCTAAATATCTTGATCTGATTTTTTCTTTTTTCTCTTAGAATCGCCAACTAGCTAGAGGCTCGGTGATCTGATATCCTAAGGGTTTACCTCAATCTTGGTTTTATAATTTATTTTATCAAGCCAAGGACAAAACCATATACAGTTTTCTTTTCTTAATTGAAGAAACAACGAATCTAATTCTTTCACACTATTAAATTAGCATAATGGTCAAAAAAATTTCTTGACAAGCAAAATGGTGATCAAAAAATAAAGAGATCAGACTTAGATGAGATCAGAATGAAGGAAATGTTGTAAAGGAATAAAGAGATCTGATTATTCTCTATATCCTTGTTTTGAATATGTGTAATCCTATTATGATTGCCTAGGCAGCAGAAGCACTGGGTGCAAATTTTTTTCTTTTCCAAATAACCAGAAGCACTAGGTTCAATTGAATTGAAGACTAATGTTCCTTTTCTGAAAAATAGTTTGGTCTTGGATTCGGCTTAGAAGGTTCAAAATACCTGTGAATTGGCTTTGAACCGGATTGAGCAAATGGAATACTGGAGGGAACGATAAAGAGAGATCGCCTTTTATGTATGTTGATTTTGTTGTGCCTGCGTCTTCTTGCTCCTTAGTAGATTAGCGATGGGGATTGCGGTGTTTCTTCATCAACTTCGATTTCTTCAAGTGCCTTTCGTTTTAGTTAAAGAGAATGAAACGCGGTATTTCATTTAAATAAAATACTGTGTTTCATTTAGGATTGTATTGCAGTCTATTAAAATGGACTGCAATAAGCATTATTCCCATTAATAAGGTGAACCATCACACACATGATGTGTGACCGGTTCACTAAAACACGGAACCGGTTTCACGTCTCGTCAAAAACCCTCCCGGGGGACCAAGCCCTCCCGAAATCGAGCCCCCCTTTCTTCCGTTCAAACCCCCGACACGAAGCCGGCAGTCCACCGAGGCGTCGCCGCCCTCAGTCCACCGACGCAGATTTGCGGGAGGGTAATCTCTGATTCTAGGGTTTTCTGTAGGTAATGTGCTCTCTCTCTCTCTCTCTCTCTCTCGCTCTCTTCCTCTTCCCTTCTGCCTCTGAATTCCCAAACGTAGGGCTCTAAGGTATCTCCCGGTAATTCCGACAAATCAAGGCCTTCAATTATCGCCTTTGACACCAAATTCCGAACCCGTTCTCTGCTTAGTTCAGCCATTACTAGGCAGGCTTTTATTATCAATATTGCATTTCGTTACGTGTCTGGAATCTTAATGTAATCTAGGATATTTGTTTAATTTTATGGGTCTTTGTAGTTGATTAGCTTGATTAAGGTCTAGATTTGTAGTAAAGTTAATCATTTCTGTGTTTGGTACTGTGGGAAGTTTATATTTTTTCCTTCGTTGGGTCTGATGAATTAGGTTTGACTGTTGAGATCCTTGTTTTGTCGTGCGAGAATGGAGTAAAAAAAAAAAAAAAGAGACATCATATGCTTAAATTGAGTTTTTTCTAATTGTTTTTTGGAGCAATGTGGTTTTTTTGATACGGTGACTTTTGTTTTGTGATAAGATCTGATTCACTTGTTGAATGCCAAATATTTTCCTTGGTAGAGATTGAAATGGTGAAACTGACTTTTGTTGAGGATTTTGAGCTAGTCGACTGCTTTGGTGCCTAGTATTTTGTTTGATAATGTTATATATATGAATCTATGATTGTCATGACATATCTATTCTTTGATACTGATCTTCAATTCAATCAATGTTGTTTGACATAATATCATAGGAATAAGTGGATCTTGAAAGTGTCTTTCCATCCCCTCCCCCCTGCCATGAAAAGCACCCGCCAAAATAGAACATAGGCGGCAATCTACTTATTCTGACAAGCAAAAGAAGTCATTTCATGATCAAATAAGACCTCACCTAAATATGCCATTTATGTGGGTCCATCCTCGCTACCACCCCATTTGCTTACTAGTTGAACTTAGTTGTCCAATGACAAAGAATACATGCTTATTAATTGAACTTAGTTGAACTTAGTTTACAATTTACTTATAAAAAAACTTAGTTGAACTTAAAGTGAATGTGCAATAATATATATATATTTTTTATAAGTGAAGTTTTATTAATGAAAAACGGCAACAGCCAATTACAAAAGAAAACAAAAAGAATGAAAATACAAAACAAAAAGCCCATCACGATGGCGCATTGGATACAAGGAAATTATGAAGATCCATGGCTTGAAAATCCAAAGCAATGGTCCATGTACACAGAGTTTTAAAAAAGAAAACTAGAAGCTCCTCTTTGGATCTCTCCTTGTCTTCAAACGTCCGCTCGTTACGCTCCTGCTAGGTACACCACACTATGCAAATGAGAATCATTCTCCACACCGCTTTGATCTGACTCTCATCTCGCATGAATGGCCAACTTGCAACAACTGCCCCCACCGTCTCTGGCATAGTCCAAGCTATATTTAGTTTGTTAAAAATCTCATTCCAAAGCGTCCGAGCAATCTCGCAGTGTAGCAATAGATGATTAACAGACTCGCCTCCACTACGACACATACAACACCAATCTGTTATAATAACCCTTCTTTTCCTTAGATTATTCGTTGTAAGGGTCTTCCCTAGTGATGTTGTCCACGCAAAAAAAGCTGCTTTTGGGGGTGCTTTGTGATACCATATCTGTCTCCACGGAAATCGAGTCTCAGGTCCTTGAGAGAATACTTTATAAAAAGATCGCACTGTGAAAGTTCCTCTTCTTAGCGGTGTCCATGTCATGCCATCCTCCATTTGTGAGTTTGGTTGTTGAGAATAAATGAGGCTATAGAATTCTGCAAAAGTGTCATGTTCCCAATCCTGTGCTGCCTGGTTGAATCTGATGTTCCAACACAATCTCCCCCCAATTGATCCCACTGCCTCCGCCACAGTGATATTTTTAGCACTTGCAATCTGATAAAGGATGGAAATACCGCATCCAATGCCCTGTCTCCACACGTCTTTCCAAAATCTTATTTTGGAACCATCGCCCAAGCGAAGCCTAGTTTGCCTCTGAAAGACCATCCATCCACTTCTGATGTTTCTCCACAACCCCACTCCACCTGCCCCTCTGACTTCATTGATACTCCATCCCCCCCAAGCTCCCCCATATTTGTGCTCGATCACCATTCTCCATAGGCCCTCTGGTTCCTAGTGATATCTCCATAGTCATTTACCTAGTAGAGCCTGAAAATCCTCAGGTTACGAATGCCTAGACCGCCGCTTGATAAGGGCCGACAAACTGTCTCCCATTTTACCAGATGGAATTTAAACTCTTCCCCCATGCCACCCCATAGGAAGTCTCTTTGTAGCTTCTCAAGACGACCTGCCACAATAGCCGGGATGGGAAAAAGTGATAAAAAATAAGTGGGTAAGTTAGAAAGAGTACTCTTTATCAAGGTGACACGTCCCCCTTTGGACAGGTACATCTTCTATCCTGCTAGTTTCTTCTCCACTTTTTCGATAACTGTGTCCCAGATCCGTGTCGCCCTTGTAGTTGTGCCCAACGGAAGTCCTAAATATTTCATAGGTAAAGAAGAAAGCTTGCAGCCAAGGTTTCCTGCCAACTCCTGTTGATTGTGGACGTTTCCAATTGGCACCATTTTCGATTTGTCATAATTCACTTTTAGGCCTAACACCGCTTCAAAACAAAGGAGCATTGCCTTCAATACTCGAACCTGGTCTCGCTCAACATCACACAGTACAAGCGTATTGTTTGCAAAAAGCAAATGAGATATATTAGATAAACCCCGAGAAGGTGTTCCGATGGGAAATCTACTTACCAAACCATTATCCACCAATGTTGAGAGCATTCTACTGAAAGCTTCCATGACTAGCACAAATAGCAAAGGGGATAATGAATTACCCTGTCTCAAGCCACGAGAAATCTGGAAAAAACCTTCAGGACATCCATTGATAAGATCTGAGAATCTAGCCATGGATATACACCACTTGATCCAGGACCTCTATTTCACCCTAAAGCCACATCTGCTAAGAAGGTATAGAAGAAAATTCCAGTTGACATGATCATAGGTTTTTTCCATATCTAATTTGCACAAGATCCCTGTTTTGCCTAATTTCATCTTGCTATCAATACATTCATTTGCTATCAGAACCGCATCAAGAATATTCCTGCCTTTGACGAACGCGTTTTGCGGCTTGGATATCAGCTTTCTAATAACCTCACTAAGTCGGTTGGTAAGTACTTTCGAGATGATCTTATACGCCCCACTCACGAGGCTGATAGGCCCGAAATCCTTAATCTCATTTGCCCCTATCTTTTTGGGGATTAAGGCCAAGAAAGTGGCATTGAGACTTTTATCAAATTTTCCAACTGTATATAGCTCCTCAAACACCTTCATGAAATCTTCTTTCATCACCTCCCAACATTCCTAAAAAAACCCATAGAAAAACCATCCGGCCCTGGAGTTTTATCTTTTGCCATATTCCGAATGACCTTGGCTACCTCATCTTCCTCAAAAATCCGCTCAAGCCGGTCAACATCCTCAGAGTCAATGGTATCAAAGCTTAAACCATCAAGGTTGGGTCTCCAACCCTCTTGTTCAGTAAGTAAGTTCTCATAAAAACCAACAATGTGATTAAGAATGACCCCATCTTCTTTACAATCAATCCCGTTAATTCTTAACACTTCAATATTGTTATTTCTACGGTGAGAATTTGCCACCCTATGGAAAAACTTCGTATTCCGATCTCCTTCCCGCAGCCACACCGCTCTAGATTTTTGACGCCACGAAACTTCTTCCAAGAGAATCAACTTTTCAAGATCTGTAGCCCTCAAAGTCTTCTGCATTTGTTCTTCTTGCGTGAGCGGTTGTTCTAGTTGAACTCTCTCAAATTATTTTATGTCCCTTATTATATTCTAGATTTTTGTTCTTGTGCAGTAATATAATGCATATATTCTAGGATGGTACAAGGGATGAAACTGATAAGGCATTACTCATACATGACAGGACATACTAGAGCTATTCTAGTATATTGCAGTTTATTCTAGCAGTGCATCACATGGTAAACCAAAAAGTTTATTCTAGAGCTATATTGACCAGTGGCACAATCTGGCTAATGACCACTTTGTAATACCATGAAGAAACCATATTGCAGTTTGTCAACGCAACACTTACACCATACAAGGGATTCAAAAAAGGCACTAAGTAGCAATAAATTACATAATTGCAGTGCAAAGTGGAGCTAAAAAAGGGAGAAAAAAGAAAGGATTCCTAGACAATAGGAACTTCTAGATGAAGAAAATATACGGTGATCTTATGCACTGAATCAAACAAACAAAATGTATTTTAAAGAACTTGACAGAAAAATTTAATTCATTTTGACCCTAATTACCATAGAAATCTTCTACACTGGCTTTCCTTTCATGAATATACATGGTTGTCTTCCCATCTTCATATGCCTGTGACAACCCCAATGCTAGCACACCCTTCAACAAGATAAAGGTACAATCTTTAATGCTACTTATTTTGGCGTGGTTCAAATTGGTTGTTACTAAATCCCAGTACCTCTGGTTAAATTGTGTTTATTTTGGCGTGGCCGTTAGTTTAGGGCTGTAAAATGTAATTTACCTTAATGTATATATGTATGTGTATTGATGTTAATAAGTTTGTTGGTCAGCATCCTTTATTCTTCGAGAAATTCAGAAAGGAGTTTCTCATAAGCTTTATTAGTGACATTGTAGATAGCTTGAAGGTCTAGAGATATTTGTTTAAGAGAAACTTGTCAAATCAGCAAAATTGTTCAATCCCTTTAGTCTGTAAATTGAAAATGGCTCAATTCTTAGTTGTAGCAAATTCTCACATCAATGCTTGATGGATGTTCTAGAAATATAGAACAATTATTAGTCTTAGTTTATTCTCATAGGAATGCTGTGCTGGGTTGGATTGGTCCACTCCCCTTTTCTTTTTCCAAGTTAGCTCCATGTTTTCCAGTGCAACTAGTTAGCATGAAGTTTGCTGCCATGCAGCATTTTTGCACAGACTTTGGGTTATGGCTGCAGTTAGCTTGAAGTTATCATTTTTGTATTTATTTTTGTGATTTGCAATTTTTGTTTTAGTTTGAATTTTTTAATACTTTGCATATTAGTTTGGGTAAATTGAAATGAAACCATAAAACCCCATTTCAAGGATATCTGATTTTTTTTAATTGCTTTTGTGTTTGGTGCCATATTGGTCTATAATTATATGATGGTTTTACATTGTACTAATGATTATTTTATTTTTCTATAAGCCTGCTCAAACTCAGTAGCCCTTAGTCTTATACTAGTTCTGTTTCCACCTTGTTCTTTTTATTTCTTTTATTTTTTTAGAAGCGAATGATTATATTGCCACCTTGTTCTTATGGGAGGCTAGAGCCTGATTCCCATCATAGATATTATAAAGAAGCAATTAAAATTGAAAGACACCATTTTGGCGTGATTATGGTAAATATAGAACTGGCATTGGCAAGAACTGTTTAATGGGAAGATTGTTGGATAGATTTCTATCTTTGAGAGACAGGAGAGGGACTTGAAACGTGAATTCTAATTGAAATCAAAGTAGAGGAGGGTGAAAAATCTCCGTCAATTTTTATACACTAGCTTTGGTGCTGTGTGTATAAATTATTATTTAAACAAAATGAAAGCAAAGGCAAAATAAAGCGTCCTTCTTTCTATTGCATGTGTGTGTTCATCAGGCCGCAGTAGTGGCATCCTTGCGTGCAAAAAAAAAAAAAAATTAATGGTTTAGCCAAACTTTTAGATAATCCAATGTGGGATGCATAGCAAATAGATTATGTAAAATAGCCAAGATGCCATCTTTAGCTAAAAGTTTGCTAGAATTTTCCACAAGCCAATGTGAGTGCTCTTAGTCGACTATTGCTTGTTAAGTTTACTCACACTTTCTGTAAGATGTCTAAATTGGGTATTGGTTTTAGGTAAAGTCTCAATATTTAGATGCTTAGGCTTGTATATATATATCCTGTGACCCGTGTATTTGGGCACTTGCCCATTCCTGTTATCAGTACAATTTTGTTTACTGATTATATATGTACACACACACACACACACACACATCATTTCTGGGTCACCAGCAATCTTTGCATGATGCTTGGTCCTCTTTTAATAGCACAAAAATACACAAGTAATATTAACTTGAAATTGGGTTTGTACCAATTCTGCATATAGTTCTGTATCGCAAAACATTATTCCATATATTTGTAACATCAACTCCTCAAAATCTGACAAAAAAAGGTTTATTTTTTGACTTAAAGGCGAGCTGAAGATGGCTACTGGTGGCCTAAAGAGCATTCTGGCTAAGGCTGTGATGAGTGGAGTGAACGAAGCAAGAGCAAGGATATTTGGCCACATACTTAACCCAACAGGCCAAAGATCACCCCACAAGCTGTTACGCAAGAAGCTCATTGGTGACAAGGTTGCTGAATGGTACCCACATGATATCATGAAGGACGATCCTCTTATTATGGCTCGTCGAGAACAAGAGTAATCTCTCTCTCTCTCTCTCTCTCTCTCTAATGCCAAACAAATATTCGCTTTGGTTTCTCAACTACTTTCTTCATCCTAGAGCTTGTAATGAAACCAAGTTGTACAAGATTGTGCGCTTCCTCATTGTATTGATGAGAAAAAGCGTGTTACAGAATGATCTTGGGCAGTTTTGTGTCTTTATAAGTGTGGATGGAGCAGTCAAACAAATGCCAATGTCCTTTGGTTGCCTGTTTATACAGACAAATGGCACCTTATTGGTGCATGGTAGCTAAGCAACTCAGGCGACATTTGGAGTAATGCATATTGCTAAATATGGTTCCATGATGTTCTTTTGACAAGTAGGTCCATGGTAGGCTATAATAATGTTTCATTTTTTAATGAATTTGTGAAGAAAAAAATACCTTGTGATTTTATACAATTATGCTAAGCAAGAAACCTATATAGTCTTCAACATATCCCGCACACTTAGACGAACTATGTAAGTGTACACTTCTGATTAGGCCTTCTCTGCCATGTTTAATATTTTTCAGTATATGCAATGAACTACTATTTATATAACTAGAAGATTTACAGCAACTTGTCTGAGATCTCGAAATGCCTAAATGCAGACTTATTTTTTCTATTTATAAGGAGTTGTAATTGAATGTTTTAGCATATGTTTGCTTGATATTAGAAGTTTATCTGGAAATATGTTTCTGACTATCAATTTCAACTCTACAGCTTTGATTATTATTAACCATTATTTTCATATTGGTAGGTTGTACGCATATCCAATGGACTCTTAGCAACACTTTCACCCTCCACCTTGACATTATTTGAGCTTGAGCTCAGTGTGAGGGTAAAGCCAAGATTTTAAAATCTAGGGAGACCAGATATATTGATGTAACTTTAAAATAAAGCTTTAAGGAAAACATTTTGCTTTAAACCCTTTTTTTTTTGGCACCAGTTGTCTGGGAACAACATCCTGACTAATACCGAATTATGAATAGACTCACCATGTTTTTACACAAAAGCATAGTTTGTGTTGCAATGTTCATATCCAAAAATTGTAATTTCATTAACTTAGCACATGTTGTCAACTTTAAAGTTTCAGTTAGAAAGAGAAAAGAAGGGAGAATAGGATTTAGTAGATGTAGTTTCGTGTATTTTTATCTTGCACATCTAGATTATATAAGGGGCAGAATTAGACCAGCCTAATTGTGAGCGTTGCTGCTTTCGAATTTTAATGATTGGAATTATCAATAGCAGCACTAGATCTGGTAATAGGCTGTCAATAAGGTATGGAAAGGTCTCTGGTTTTGGAGTTGATTGGTGAAGAGGGTTCAGGTTTACAGTTAATGACTAGAAGGTTGCTGGTTGATGGATTTGACCAATATTAATTTGCGGTTTGATTGTTGATTCTTCCTGCTATGCCTAAAGGATTTACTGGACTGTCATGCTTAATTTCTCAGTAATTTGCTATTCACTAGATACGTCAATTGTAATCTTCAGCATATGGTTGAAGAATTGTACTAAGAACATCTTGTTCATAACATTCTATATATATATGTATATATATATTTTCCTATTTGTCATTTTCTTTTGTCAATATGTAAAATGCTTCTCATTTTCTCTGTCTCTCTCAGTTTATTCCTTGTAGTTTTTTATGTTAGTCCTTGCCTAACCAAGAAAGCATTTCTTATCAAGCAGCTTCTGACAGATCTCAGCTAAGCAACATGCCTGTCCCATCTGGTTTATTTTGCTACGTGCTAATATTGTCATATTCCTCCTTTAATTTCCTTTTCATCCGCATATTTGACGCAGTCTCACCAACATTCAGAGCTTCCACATGATTCTCTTCATTATTTTCAGAAAATTTTCCATCTTTATGTTTCATATCATGATTAGCTAGGTTTTTTATTTTGGTCCCCATGGAGTTGAGATTCAATATCATTTGCTGGTTGCCGCAGCACAAACTCAAGCCCAGCACATTCGTAGTCGTTCTTGCATCTGTAGTCTGTGCTCTCTCCCTCACCCTTCCATGAGTGTCTACAGCTTTGAGTATTAACTTATTTTCACTCTCTGGATAAGCACCTTAAACTAGACCCAACTAAAAGGGTTGTGTTATTTCTTGAAGTTTCCATTAGGGCTGCAACCTTTACTTTGAATAATTTCTTGAAATATCCATCTACCTTGGACATTTTATAGATAATCTCTGAAGACAGTTCTTTTCTTTTGCGGTAAATAGTAGGGAAATTACTTGTGTTTCTAATGTGATACTTACTGTTTACAAAATATATAGTTAAAACAACTACATTGTACTTCTAGAAAAATTTGATCTCCACAGATTGTTTTTGTGGAGTTTGATGATTTGTCCAATAAGGAGAGTTGGAGTTTTGAGTAGTTATGGGGAATTTATTAGTTGACATTTGGAAAACAGTCTAACGTTTAGCGTATGTTGTGGTTTTTGTCCCAGGCGTTTATCCAAGCTAGAAATGTTGAAGCGTCGTGGGAAGGGACCACCCAAGAAGGGGCAAGGAAAGCAAGCTGCCAAACGTAAAAAGAATTGAAAGAACCAAACAGTCTCTAGAATACCAAGGCTGTTAGTACTTGTTTTTTGTGAGCACTTTTGGCATTTCGAATTTTGTTGTTCGCATTCATTTATACTTCTTGTAGTTTCTTTATGATTTCAACCCTTAAATAGACTATAGTTCTTGACCCATATCTTGATTATATGATCACTAGCAAAATTCAGGGCATAAAATGCCCACACTCAAGACGATAATGGCTACAAACATAAGAGGGTCCATCTATCTTGTTATAGCAACAGCATTCACATTTGTTTCAACAAATTTTAGCATCATATTAATAGCAATCACATTCGGCTAAACAAATGCTTCGCACTCCATGTGAGATGCTACAAACAATTTGGACAAACCTGAAGTTCGATTTCTCTTCTCTCTTCTTTCATTTGCAGTTTAAATGCTACTTCCGCTTTAAAGGCAATGAAATTGAAATGATATTTTCAATATTGAAGTGTGTAAATTTTGTATTATCATTTTTAAAAAAAGGCAAATGCTACGCTTCCTGCATATACTTACTACTGGTTGAAACTGCTGTAATTTTTTATTTTATATATTTATTTACTTAATGATTGAAAAAGTATTTTTAAATAATATTGTGATTTTTTTTTATTTTTTATTTTTTTTAAATGTTAAAAAAAGAAAAGAAAAAAAGAAACATAATCTACATTAGTGGGACCTCCCAACAGGAGCTCTCAGGATCCATCCTTAAAAAAACAAATAAGATTGAGATTTACATTAAAATTATTTGGTTTGTTTTTAGAGATGAGATGAAATGAGATAAAAGTTATATATATACATATATATATATATCATTATAATAAATTTTTTTAATATTAATTTTATTTTGAGATTTGAAAAAGTTGTTTGAAAATTTGAATATTTTATTTTATTTTATTTTGTATAGAAATTTTAAAAAATGTAATAATGAATTTAAAATAAGATGAGATAAAATATTCTGAAAAAACAAACATAATATTTTAATAGCAAACCTTGGAAGAGATTAAGAGTTATCTAGAGCTTTGGTCTTTCCTCACCTTGTCATTAAACTAATAAACCCACAAAACATGTAATAAAATGGTAAAAAAATTCATACTTTTTATATAAGAAAAATGATTGACACGATACACACTCAAATGTAACCAATTAGCTCCATTTGGATTTGGAACTCACCTCAATTTATCTCAACTCATATCTATTTTATCATTATACTTTTTTAATTTCTCATACAAAACATAAATTCCTATATACATTTTTCAAATTCTAATACACATTTTTAAAATTTTAAAATAATAATAAAATTAAAAAATAAATTAAACTCATCTCAACTTATTTTATCTCCGAATCTAAACAGGACTTTATTTTGATATAATATAACCAATGATAAATAATGATTGTCAATTATGAAAAATTGTATCCATAGATGTTGTAATCAATAATTGTATTTCTTAATAGGATTTTGTTAACAGAGTTATAAATCGAGATGATGAAGGGTTTAACGCGACCTTATGATAAACCTGTATGCTCCATTTATAAAGATTAATGAGAATAATTAGGACGAATAAATTCTATATATATATATATATTATGATTTTAAATAAATCATGATTTACGGTATTTATTATTTTTGTATTCTTCCCGCGTGTTTGAATTTCCTTCGAAATATTATTTACAGCAAGAAGTTTATAAATTATGCGTTTGTTATATTAGCACTATGCTTGAAATAATGATGACAATAAAAATAATTAAAATAATAATTAGCATAAGTCAAAAAAAGAAAAATGGACGAGGAATGCAATAAAGCATTGGAGAGTATTTTCATTATTATTATTATTATTATTATTTTACCAAGAGTCCCAAGTTAAAGTGATAAAATAGAGAGCTGATTATACATTTGTATAGTTTCCATTTTTTTTTATTTCCTTAAATGAAAAAAGGAAATAAAAAACTAATGCTAAAATGAAATAAAAATACAGAAAATATAGTGAGTTAACTCGCTGCAAAGAAATTGGTTTGACTCGTTCTCTCACGGTAGTGTTCCTCGAGGTGAGAAGTCAGAGACTCAGAATTCTCAGAGAAAACCCAACAAAACTTCCTTCCTCAAGGCGAGAAGTCTCTCAAGTCTAAGATTTCTGAGAAAACTTCTATTAACCAAATCAAGCTCCATTGATATACCAGCTTCAGCCCTAGTAATATCCATGCCAAAATGCTCCTTATTTCACACACAGCTCCTCAGCAAATCAATCAAGAACGCTCTCAAGCTGGGCCTCTCTTCAGTCACACGTAAGTTGCCTACTCAAATTCACTCTCATTCCCACTTCTCTGTTTCCACCATTCCATCGAACAATACCTCTGAAACCGAACCTGATAACATTGGTGAAACTGAGCCCCCAATATCTGATGAAATCTTCAGTTCAAGTCGCAAATTGGGTTCTTACAAACCGGGTGATTCTACTTTCTATTCACTCATTGCGAACTATGCCGGTTTAGGTGATTTTAGGTCGTTAGAGAAGGTTTTAGATCGAATGAAACGCGAAAACCGACGGTTTTTGGAGAGATGTTTTATTGTAATTTTTAGAGCTTATGGGAAAGCGCATTTATCTGAAAAAGCTGTCCAATTGTTTGATAGAATGGTCTATGAGTTTCATTGTCGGAGGACTGTGAAATCGTTTAATTCGGTTCTTAATGTTATTATACAAGAAGGTCGTTTTTCTCACGCATTAGAGTTTTATTCGCGGGTCACTGGTAGTAGGGATTCAAATATTTTGCCAAATGTGCTTACCTTCAATTTGGTTATTAAGGCTTTGTGTAAGTTGGGAATGATTGATAGAGCGGTTGAGATGTTTAGAGAAATGCCGCTAAGAAAATGCACTCCCGATGTGTTCACATATAGTACATTGATGGATGGATTGTGCAGGGAAATTAGGATTGATGAGGCAGTTTCACTGTTGGATGAGATGCAAATTGAGGGGTGTTTCCCGAGTGCTGCAACATTTAATGTGCTTATCAATGCAGTGTGCAAAAAGGGTGACTTGGCACGTGCTGCAAAGCTCGTTGATAATATGTTTCTAAAAGGATGTGTTCCTAATGAAGTGACTTATAACACCCTTATCCATGGTTTGTGTCTCCAGGGAAAATTAGAGAAAGCAGTGAGTCTACTGGATCGAATGGTATCAAGTAAATGTGTGCCTAATGACATCACTTATGGAACCCTCATCCATGGGCTTGTAAAACAAGGAAGAGCTGTTGATGGGGCTCGTTTGCTGAGTTCAATGGAGGAGAGAGGTCATCGTGCAAATGAGTATGCTTACTCAGCTCTTGTTAGTGGTTTGTTTAGGGAGGGAAAGATGGAAGAGGCAATGAAATTGTGGAAGGAAATGGTGGAAAGGGGATGCAAACCAAATACTGTTGTTTATAGTGCTCTTATAGATGGTCTGTGCCGAGGAGGGAAGTTGGATAAAGCAAAGGACATTCTCTCTGAGATGGTGAAAGAGGGCTTCATGCCCAATGCTTTCACTTATAGCTCCTTAATGAAGGGCTTCTTCCAGATAGGCGATAGCCATAAAGCTATTCTTGTGTGGAAAGATATGGAAAATGATAATGTTATCTGTAACGAGGTTTGTTATAGCGTGCTTATTCATGGCTTATGTGAGGATGGGAAACTTAGGGAGGCCTTGATGGTGTGGAAGCAGATGTTGGGAAAGGGATTTAAACCTGATGTTGTGGCTTACAGTTCCATGATTCATGGTCTTTGCAATGCTGGTTTGGTGGAGCAGGGTTTGAAACTTTTCAATGAAATGTTTTGTCAAGAACCAGAATCTCAACCAGATGTGATTACTTATAACATCATTTTCAATGCTTTGTGCAAGCAGAGTAGCATTTCGCGTGCCATTGATTTCTTAAACAGTATGATGGATCAAGGTTGTGATCCTGACTTAGTTACATGCAACATTTTTTTGCGAGCTTTAAGAGAAAAGGTACACCCTCCTCAAGATGGGCAGGAGTTTTTAGATGAACTTGCTATTAGGCTGTTTAAGCGACAGAGGATTTTAAGTGCTTCCAAAATTGTAGAAGTTATGTTGCAGAAGTTTTTGCCTCCAAAAGCCTCTACCTGGGCTAGAGTTGTTCAAGAGCTTTGCAAACCTAAGAAAATTCGAGCTGCCATTGACAAGTGTTGGAGCAGCCTCTACTGCTGATTTATTAAGTATGCCTTTCTTTTCTACGTGTTTTATTTTTCTATCACTGCTTCACCGTTCAAACTATTGAATACAAGAACTTTTTTATCTTTAATCAGATCATCAGTTAAAAAATGTAGCATACATGCGACAATGACCTCATTCTTTCCAATTTGATTAAATTTTGCAACAGTGCCCAACCCTAGTACATAGGAAACTTGTTATTTTGAAGTCCTAGCGAGGGTGCCTGAAGATTCTTTCGTCATAGAAAAGATGAGTTTTAAAAAATGTTGAGCCATTGTATCGGCATTCAAAAAATGATTCAACATGTTGTAGTTGGCCAAGGTAACGTCTTGGGATACCGGAGTCTTAAAACTGTCATAACCTGGGAAACGTGCTAGCCACATTTGTGCTATATCCCAAAAGGATTAGCCAATATGACTATTGGGACTTTGTGGAATTGCTTATAAAATTCAATTCAACTCATTCCCTAACCAGTGTGAGACTTGGCCCCTCTACAACTCCTTCACAATCCATCGACCCAATGTGGAACTCATATCCAATTTGGACGGCAATCTCCCTGCCTAAGTCCTTTGACGTCCTTGTCAGGACCTATGTGCCCTTACAATGCATTCACAATTTATGAGACTTAAACACAATACCTTCTAGGTATCACATAAACTCTCCAATTTGCATGCATTCTTAGGGGTTGGTTTGTAGATTGGCTGCGACTCATATTGACTTATTAGATAGTATTCTAAATCATGTCTAGCAGCTCAAGCTGAAGGCCTCGTATGCTACCTTATAAGTTAATATAAGCTAATATAACTACAATTGAAATCCCCAAAAAATTGAACAAACCAAAATATCCTTGTTGGTTAATAAAATTCAAAAACAGTTTAATTGTTATCTTTTTTATTTTTTTTTTATTTTTACTTATAAACAAAAAAAATTCAAAACATTTAAATACTAAATTAAGATGAGATGCTAATGACCTCATAATTACTACTTGAAAAGGCATCTTGATTACTGTGGGTTTGTTGGCCTTTGGCTTAGGATAACAAATGGGGTGTTCTCTAACCAAACCATAGACATGATTGACATGATGATATTAGTATGCTAAAAGCGATTGTTGTAAATAAATTAAACGCAATAAAATAATGAAAGAAGAGGAAAGAAACAGACAGTCAAAAAACAAAAAGTTGAACAAAATAATTGCAATTAAGTTTGGCTATAAGATCTGGTAATACCTTTTTGTATTAGCCCGATAACCTTCTTTGACTTGTACTTTGTTGAGCCTAAAGTTCAATGGTTCCATGTAACTGTCGGGAAGCGCTCTAGGAGCCAAAAAGATATTAATATAAAACAATAGGCTTAAGACTTCCCAGTTTCTTCTAGATTTCAGTTTGGTGGTTGTTTTCTTGGGTACGGTCAATTTCTTAAACATGCCAAAAGTAGTAGCTTAAGTTCTTCTCCTCATTGTTTGATAAAACCATGACACCTTTTTATTTTCTGTGTTAGTTCCTATGGCAATCATGCTAGAGTATCCGCAGTTTACATATGCATGTCTGTCTGTCTGTCTCTCTCTATATTTTCTTTTGTTTAATAAGTAAAAAGAGTTTTTATTAATCCATATAAAAAGAGTATATATCTATGTATATATAGTTATTTTCTACTTCAAGACTTTGAGAATAACAAACTAATTGGATTTGCCAAAGGCTTCATCGAAAAGAGTTATATGTTCACAGCAGAGCCATGATGAGCATAGTCCATGTAATTCTAGTTAGTAATCATCTCTGTTCTAGTCTTAAGTTGTTTTAAAATATAATTAGAAACAAAAAGGTTCCTTAAAAATATAGTGAAGTCTTTTTATTTTTTTGCAGTTCAATTTCTCGTTGCTTCCCTGTAGCCCAAGACATCCATCTCACCAAACACTGATACAATTGGTGAAGTAATAGTACCAGATTATGATATTTGTTGGCCGAAACTGCCACAACCACTGCCATAAACTGAGATCTATGGTAAGACAAACCTAGGGGCCATACATACCATTTTCTACAAGTAGTCTTCTGGTACATAACTGTACATGTAACTTGGTTAAAGCATGAAGGTTTTTGCAACTTTATTACCAATTATTTTGCAACACGGTTGGACAGGCATTCAATTAGCTGCCAAAAGTAAGCGTTATCAAATGTTGAGAAAGATACTTCTTTACTTTACATTCATTGAATATATAATGTATAGAAGCATTACAACGTCTAGTACAAACTTATAGGGTCAATTTTGTAAGGATTCAAAGACTTTGTACGTATATCTTCAAGTTGATCAACTTCACAAATGGTGTAAAAAACTATGGAAAGTATCTCCACTCAGTATCTTCTGTCTAATGAAGTGGCAGTCAACCCACATATGCTTAGTTCTTTCATCAAATCCTGTATTTTAGGTAAAATGAACAGGGGATTAGTTATTACAAAGTAGTTGGATAGAAGTTGGAGCAGAAAACCCGATCTCTTGAAGAAAGTGTTTTATCTTCTATCTTCCCATGTTACTCTTTCTCGTCAATTGGAGTGATTTGAATCCATAGGAGCAATAACGGGTCGCCTAACAAGTCATTTTCGTCCAGAAAATCAGGTTGCATACTTTTTTTATGATAAAATAACCCTTCTTAAACATAGCAACTTCAACACCAAGAAAGTATCAAAGTTTTCCCAAAGTCTTGAGTCTGAAACTGGTGCTACGGCAATAACCTCAATTTCATGCCAGTGATATAACATAATCCACCTTGGGGATTGTTTCAAACTGTACAATGCGTTGTTTTAGACGCTACTCTGAGTCCCTGATACACTTTTTCTTTATGAGTAAATGATTTCATTAATGATGATAGGCACAGTCCAAGTAAATACAAGATGGTATACAAGAGATGAGATTAATCTAGGACGCAGTAATAGAAACAGGAAAGTCATGAAAATCTAGGCCATTAAAATCTTTAGTTATAGCCCATATAAATAAATTTCTAAACAAGAAGGATCGAAGTTTCTCTATTGTCTGCTCCTTATCTTCAAATGTCCGGTCGTTGCGCTTCTGCCATATGCACAAGATAATGCAGATAGGAACCATCTTCCACTCTCTTTATGAACAACAAACCCATGTAGTTGCTCCTTGTAGACTTCATCTAACAAACTACCTTTTGGAGAAAGACATTTGGAGACTAGTTTAGGTGTCTGAGCCCTTTAGGTATTGCCAAAGCTTGTGTTTGGGTGGTATGGTTCTGCATAATGCTGCATGTTTAAGAGGCTTATGGCTTTGTCTTTTTCTTTTTTAACTTCTTGTAGGCTGTTGACTTATGCATACCGCTGTCATGTAACATATGCTTAGGGAATTGGATGGTATCACTCTAGTGTTGACTGTTCGGAGAATTCATGGTTGAAAGAAGCTTGGATGAGCAGATGACAAATGTGAGCAACCTGATTGGTCTGTGACTCTGTGGGACGAAGATGGGGGAAGTGAGTAGAGGGGCAGATATTTCAGATGATTTTGGTCGGGGATGGAGCTCGAGTTCTTCAGCTTCATATCTCTGGACCTCTGGTGCATATGGTATATTGGTGGTTCTGCTGTTGAAGAACAACGTTTAGTATTGCAATGTTTGAATGAGAAAGCTGAAATCTTTCAGCTATAAATCGTTCTTGCTGGACCTGCAGCAGGTCGAATCTTTTTTGGGTAAAAAAAACTTTTCTTTTTTCTTTTTCCATTTATGGTGATAGTGTTGTATAATTTGCTTTTGCTAAAGTATTACCGAAGCCTGGAAATTGTATTCTAGAAAGTTTTTTTCTATTTTTTTTTTCCTTCTCAAGAAAGGTACGGTAATAAAAAGTCACATTACAGATATATAATCTTTATACATAATAGATAGGTGGATCTTTTCTGTTTTGATCTGTCTATTATAAAAAGCTAAGTATAATAGAAACTGATTTGTATTATTTAATTTTGATTTAATTATAACAAAAAATGAAGTGGATGATGTGACTCGATATCATTAAATATCATCTAATAATAATACTCAACTAGTTGATGATGTGACTTCATATAAACAAATCAAAATTATGATATATTGATAAGAGTACAGACCCTTCAGTCCGATCCTTTCGCATTCCCTGTCGCTTGAAAGTGATGTTATGATAATGCCTTGTCAGGAGTCCCACCGGTCTGTCTTTCTCCCATCCATCCTTGCTAACCGGAAGAAGTGAAAAACAAGAATATAGATATTCTAATTATCTAATAAAATTAGATAAGAGAGTTAAATATATTATGTGGGGCTTATATCGTTTGTGCAGGATTTTTTTGGATAATATGGATCCTACATGTATATTTAATATTGTGTCTTATCTCCCTTTGCGTTAGACCTTTAAATTTGGTTAGGCAATTGAACAGACCCCAATTGGAAAAAAACCGACACTTTTTACCAATTTTCTCTCGAAAGATCTTTCAACGATCAGAACTGCTACATGATTGGAAAGTCATCCCATCTCAAAGGTCATACCGTTTTAGTTGAATAATAAGAGCCTCGCCATTATCATGGTAGAAAACTTGACCATATTCATGTTAGACTATCTTTGTTGTGGATCTGAATACAACAAATGGATATGCACTCAGACTAGTTCAAATAGATGGCTCCAAATGGTGAAAGCAAATATAAGGAAATCAAAGTATCAATAGGACTTCATCTTGGCTTGTTTTACTATCAGTCTATCATCTTTTTCATTAGGTAATTCATGCTATAATTAACTTTCCAATATTAGCTTAGTAATAAACTTTCCGACATTAGCTTTGTACATTGCTATCTATCTGTAGAGAGATTTATTTAAACATTGTTTCATTGACATATCTGACAATAATACTATCCAGACTGAAGATTACACTATTAACCGACACTAATGAGCATCCTGATATGAAACACAACTGGGAAGGAGATTTTTTTAGGCATTTGGAGGCTAAAGGATAAAGGGGTACAGTGATTTCAGGGTCCTGCCTTCTGTTTGATGTTATCATCATCAATTTCCAGAGACTTCATTTTGTGTTGCTGGTAGGCCATATCATAAGTTGCATGGAGACCAAAGAACATATAGTATGCTAGCATTACAAGGCTGCAGATTCCAAATCTGATAAATGCATCAGCACCCAAAGATCCCATGAGAAAGATATTTGTTGCAATTGACAAGGATGGAAGCCAAGGGACAAGTGGAACCCCCCAAAATTTTGGCATCCTCTGTTGAGGCACAAAAAATGAAAGCCCTGCAGTTCCCAAGAACCAAAGAGGAACTGTAATGGTGTATCCGAGCCAACTATCGGGATTTAGTCCCCAGTAGGCTGAAGTTGCCATTGAGGAGGCAATAATGATCAGCAAGAAGATAACTAGCTTGAGAAGGTTAATTCTTGGGGTGATTTCCCTCACATAGTATCTCCTCACCAGAAGTGCAACTGCCATCATCATAAAGATAAAGAGTGTGCTCACCGATAACAGGCTGGCCAAGACATCCAAGCTCGAAAAGAAAGCAATACAGGCACTTGAAATGGCAATCAAGAGTGTAGCATTAATGGGGGTTCCTGTCTTTGGGTGGACAAGAGCAAACCATGGTGGAATCATGTGAGCTCGAGCAATATGAGTCGTATATCGTGCTTGTCCTAATGCGCCTACAAGAAGAACAGTGGTCATTCCCTTTAAGGCACCAAGAGCTACCAGGTACTTTGCCCATTTCATGCCTACACTCTGAAAAGCTATAGAATATGCTGCATCTGGATCTATGTCTGTGTATTTCTGCATCATAGCCAGTGACAGCGCCATCAAGCAATATATCACAGTGATAATTGACATTGATCCAAGCAATCCCAATGGTATATCTCTTGATGGGTTTTTGGTTTCTTCAGCCATGGTGGCAATATTGTCAAATCCACCATAAGCAAAGTAAACAATTGCAGCAGCCTGAAAGATTCCTTTAGCACCATATGGCAAGAAGGGTGTCAAATTTGATGTCTTGGCATGAGCAAATCCTGCAATTATCACAAACAAGATTACTACAGTGTTAACTGCAGAAGCTATCCAGTTGAGGTATGAAGTTTTCCTTGTGCTGATCATTGCAATTGTTGCTGCAATTCCCAGTACTAATACAGCTATTGGGTCCAGGAGATTAAACCCTTCTCTGAGGTTTGTGTGAATGCGCAATGAGTTGCGTTGGCGGTTCAGAAGAGATGTAAAGTAAGAAGTCCATGCTCTGGCAACTGCTGCAGTTCCAACAATGCTCTCAAGCAGTATGTTTCCTGCTGTTATGAAAGCGGCAAAGTCACCCAATTCAATTCTTAAGTAAGCAAATGAGCCTCCTGCAACTGGGATTTCTACTGCAAATTCTGTGTAGCAGAAGACTGAGAGCATTGCTGAAACACCTGAAGCAACATAGGACAAAACAATGGCTGGTCCAGCATGATTATGCGCTTCTTGGCCTGTGAGCACAAAGATGCCTGCACCAATGACTGAACCAAACCCAAACCAGGTTAGATCCCACCATGTCAGGCATCTTTTCATATCATTCTCGCTTTGTTTGCGAAGTTCTCCAATCTCCTCGGCATCATTTGATCTGCTTATGAGACGGTCCTTGAACCGAAGATGTGTTTGTGATAGTGCAGACAGATATGTGTTCCAATTTTGAAAGGATTCCTCTGGGAAGAAGTCCTGCTTGCCACATCTCCAATATTTTCTTGGTTGGCTATTGTCACCCAATTCTCCCAAGGAACCCATCTTAATGGTTTCTCTTGTATTATTTCATATCAGTGCTAAGAGGCAAACTAGAAATTGGTGAAATAGATTGGAAGATTGATGCTATTTTATAAGCTCCCATGCCCTTTTCGTTTCTTTCCTGTAGATATTTTCCTCAATAATGGATGATGAAATCAAGGTTGTGAGTTCAAATCACAATGCTTGACTTGACTTTAACTCCCCACTTTAGACAAAGAGAAGTGATTGGGAGCAGCTACCTACCGTTTGTGAATGAACAGTAAAAATACTGTGAGTGGACTTCTCTGACTGTCCCGCTGTTCCCAATATTTTTTCTTAGAGAAAATAGGAGCTGGACTTCTTTGTGTCACAGATGCATCTTTTGGAAAAAGAACCGGTAATTCCTGTTATCTTAAAAAACAAAGCCTATTTCGTTCCATAGCTAACTTTGCGTGTGAGCTAAACCACAGAAGAAAAAAAACAATTTGAGCCAAAAAAATAGAAAACGAACTGGAGAAAGATACTAAAAGATACCCCACGATTTACATCATTTGAAATACTAAGATGTCGTTTATATTTTATTTTTATTTTATTATTATATTTTTATAATTTTTTATACAAAACGTAAATTCTTATATATATTTTTCAAATTCTAATATATTTTTTTTAAATTTTAATACACTTTTTTTTTAATTTTAAAATAATAATAATATTAAAAAATAAATTTAATTCATCTTAATTCATCTCATCTCTAAATCCAAACAAAATCTAAAAAATAACCCCATTATTTACGTCAGTTAATATAAATCAATCATGAAGAAATGGAGAAAGGTATTTTCCATATTCTAGACAATAGCTCAAAACTGCTAAATCTAGACTGGCACACACTTCCAACCATGGAATTTGTCCCCCAATCTTCAAGCACAGCCTTCAAAATTTGTCCCCCAACCATGGTTAGAAGAGAAACCTGCCCAAATAACACATCGGAATTTCGGATGATGCCCCCACTCACACATGGACCTGTATTCCCTAGTAAACTTCCACCCACTTCTATCTAAACCACCACAGAATAAGAATTTCAGGCTTCCTGCTAGGGGGAGAAGAAAGATCAAGCTTTTGATTAAAGCTACAATTACGAGGAACATTTTGTTTTTGTTTTTGGTTTGGGATTTATTTATTTATTTATTTTAATATAAAGAACGCATAGCTTAGGAAGCTACTGAGATCGTCGAATCTTAAATCTGGCAAAGAAAAATTTAAGTAGAAAATTCATGTCATAGTCTGGCAGCCAGCAAAGACTACAAAGTCTAACAGGGGCATCATGGTCGATGGCGTATAGCAGCAGCTGCTGCCATCCTGTCCACATCCAATGCTTATCCATTGGATGGAAAAAAGTGCTGGATGCGTTCACTTGAGGTAGTTGTTAAGCCAAAGTGAGTTGAGTGGGAAATGAACAGGGGTCCCACGCAACGATTCCATTGGCAGAGATGATCAATAATATTCAAAAGATGACTCAGCCTCTTTGAAACAATGCGAATCTAGAAAGTCATGCAATTCTCCAGTAAGAATATCTTACTTGTTTCTGATATTTACGGATTACCATTTCTGCAACTCTGTTTGGGATCAATAATATTCAAAAGACTCTGTTTGGGTACAAATATATTACCCTTTTCACCCAACCTCGGGCAGGATTCGTTTCACATTGCAACCCTATATCTGCAAACAAACAAGTTGCTTAGGACATCCAGGCAAGCCCATGTGGATTAGTTAGTTTATTTATAATCTCAGGCTAACAGTGATCAATAGTCGTTATTTAGCATAACTCTACCGTAAAGTGCAGGGGCCAGCCACAAAGGAATAGGCTTGAGAGGTTGATAAATAAAATTTCTCATAAAATTAAAGGTAGCCTCATCTCAAGGATTTCCAAGCCTTGCACATTTTGTTAGAAAGATATCTAATAGCGTTAACTCCACCAACAGTTAGTAGACCAGAGACAGCCTGCCTTGCACTTGAAACCATGACCGTTCGCCTCAGAACCTTCTGCATGCATTTTGCAGCCTCTTCTCTTGAGCCAATTGAAACTTCATGTATTACTCGACCTTCAATTGCAATTTGAAAGGATGTTATTATCAAATCAAATTTAGCGAAAATATTGAAACTATAGAATAATTAAGTCTATTATGTTAACACTATAAGCCAATTAGCAACTAAGTTGATGTTTCAAAATTGAAAAAAAAAATTTGATGTTTGAAAATGAACAATCAAAATCATGTTTCTTACAAACACAATTGAGTTCACAAAGTTAGGATGGGTGTCCATACGTGTAGTGTTGAACTATAGAAATATCAGATTCTTCACATACAGTTCTTTACTACAAATTCACAGCAGACGAATTGAAGTTAATACCAGATTCTACCAGCTTTTTCTCCTGCCCTAGCTGCATTCCCATTTTGCTTTTGACCATTGGAGGAAGGGAACTAACAAGAGAGCGAGATGCTGATAAGCCACAATCCTGTTCTAAGAGGAGAAAAGGTATTTAAACCTTTGGAACTAGCCTTTTTTTATATATATGTATACATATATATATATATAAGCACACAAGATGTATACATTAGAGACACCTAAGTAGAAGTAGTAAAAAAATAACAAAAAAAGGCCTAATACTAAAGCTTGAAAAATCGAACGTTGCAGACTTCCAATGGTATAGAGATCTACAGAAGAAATCATTTAACCCCTCCATGTTATTACTCAAATAAAAAAAAAAACACCCTCCATGCAGTTACTCTTGCAACTCTCAAGAGCTACAACCATTCATCTCTCTCCAGATGCATTACAATCGACAAATTGAGATCATTTTCCACAATCATTCACTATGGCTAGGTTTGTTTTTTGAAGTCATCTCAACTTATCTCATCTCATCTAATCTAATCACCAAATTCCCACACAAAATAAACTGAACAATACAACTTTTTCAAATTTCAAAACAAAAACAATATCAAAAAATATATTTTTTGATAATTAATAAAAGCTTTATTACCAGGAATAAGAAAAGTTCAAGTACATAGGAAGTATACAAAGGAAATACCTACTGCATTCTAGAAACAGAAAAGGCTAAAACATATATCAAAAAAAATTCTAATAATATTTTATTCAACTTTCAACTTTTATCTCAACTCATCAAAAAACAAACCTAGCCTATGTGGGCTACCAAACCAACCTTTCTAGCAAAGAAAAAGATCCACTGCCTGTCACAACATTACCCAACTCAAACTTTCTACCTACTTAACAATGTAGAACAAGCGAACCACAGTTTCGCCCATCCCTCATACACATGTAGCACCAATTGATACTATCATCTATCACTTCCTTAAGTTATGCCTTGTGAGGGTTTCTCCAGTGCTGCCTCCCAAGCAAGAACTGCCCTTCTCCATGCTTTACTCCTACAAATGCTTTCAATGGGAAAGAAGGCCGTTCATGTGGATACAACGCACAGTGAACCATGTATCTTGTTTTCTAAGAGTCATCTCCCACACAATATCCAACAAGTCTACAACAAACCCCCCCCTCCCCCCCTCCCCCCCGCCTCTCCCCCCACGGGGGGTTGGGTGGCTACAAATGTTTAAGAAGACCCTAAGAGCCACCATACTTTACATCTATCACCATCCTCCATATGCTTTCATTTTATTGGTGCAGTGAGCATTACCCCACATGGTATACCAGACAAAATTTGACAACTTTCTGCATGAATTCTTTTATTATTTTAATGAATTCAAGAAAGAACAAGACATTTACTTTAGGAAATTGACATTGAACTGGAGACAACATATAACTTTCGAAAATCAACTCATTATCCAGAAGCTCAATAAGTTTCTATCTCAAAGTAATGAATCATTGAGCATGCAACAAGAAGTTAATAATAACCCAAAACACCATATAAAGAACTAGTCCTTGTTGTATGCTAAAATTTCAACTGTTTCATGGAGTGGAAAGGTGCAAAAAATTAGGACACCATAAACTATCATAAAAAGAAACAGAAGTGCAGAATGAGCAGAAAGAAAAGCTAGGTAAATGGCATCTAACCCTCATGCACCTAATCTGACTTCAATGATACTTGCCTGAGGATGGCTACATAAGAGAAAGGCAGTAGAAATTTCAATGCTAAATTTTACAAGTATATTTCATGGCCGAGTTCAAGATCCCAAACATGTTTGATGAATAAAGCCACAGAGAGGTTAGAACACTCAGGTCTCTCTCTTGAATAGATCACAAAAAATCAGAGATGGCATATTGAATCAGCTTTCTTTGGAGAACTTGTGGAACTAAACAGACCTGAGAAACATTTTTTTGGCCATTTCCAGACGACATGAATCTCAACAAATCCTTAGCCTCATACTCTTCAAGAAATGGCTTATAGCTTGACTGGAATAAATCAAATTGCCCTTGCACAATCTTCTTCACCTGGGCAGGTTATATAAATGAACAACTAAACTTTCATAAGAAAAGTAATTTTGTTAAGACTATCCAATTTCACCAAAAACAAAAATAAACTTACTGCCATTAACTAACATGCATTTCCAAATATACACAGTAATAAACTACCAAAATTGGCAGATTGTGTCCTCTACATACCAAAAAGTTGAAATGTGCACCCTCCATTGAGATCCAACCACCAATATTGTGTGGCATCACTCATTTTTACCCATTTTCTATCCATCTAAATGGTCAGATTTGAACGGGTGCTATTTTCCATTCGATGGTACTTGGAAGGGTACAATGCATCAATTTTGGGGCTCATATTGCAAAATGCAAATTAGTTGGTGGGTGGAAATTATATTTTCCCTAAAAAAAGGCATCCGATAAGCAGTTACAAAAAATGTATTGAAGTGATGGTAAAACATGATGCCTTACAAAACTTCCGGTGCTGGTAGTCATAATTGCATAATATATCTTCCACAGGAATGTCTCGGCCGTATAAACTCAATTTTGTTAATCAATCACTAGAAATAATACTTAAGTTTGGTCAATTGTTAATTAACATCTTACAAATCACAGATACATATAGTTTCAGTAGATCCTCCTGCAAATTATCAGGCATGCATAAAGCTATGATAAACTAGGACCAGTTACCATCAAAAGACCATTTTGAACTTTATCAAGCATCACCTTATTTCTGTCTTCAGCAAAAAGCATTCGCAAGTCACCCATATATGAGAGGCTACATATTTTGGCATAAAGATCTTCCTGCAAGAAGCATAAGTCATGAACTCTAATCATTCTAAAACGATCAAGGATTGGAATAGAATCAAACCTCAGTGAATTTCGGCGGCAAAAGTAGAAGGGCAGCAGTCATTGCAGCCTTTAAATTAACAGAGTTTACATTTTCTATATCCAGGTTATCCACAAGTATATGAACCTATATGAAAATGATAAAGCTTCCTTGAGATTAAGTTTACAAAGACAAAAACAAGAATGACTAGGTCCAGACTAGCAGGCAAATGCAGTGCAGAGAAAGTTTGAGACAGCCAATGTAAGCAGAGATCACAAGCTGAGACATTATAGAATATTAAACAGCAGAAGAAAGACACCATACTAGTTTGATCAGATGACGGACTAAGTTACTCATATCTACATGTTAACCTACTTTATGTGGAATTGAATTGGAACTCAGACTTGCGTATGTGACCAAACTAGGAATCATATCATGACTGGGTTCAACAACCATATTGAACAAAAAAAAAAATCTCTCCAAGAATCATCAGCAAAGAGGACTCTTCGTTTACTCACATTTTTGTAAAGGGCAATTAAGTAGAGCACAATAAAATTAAATATCTTTGGTGCTGCCCACCTACTGTGAAAGCCGAAGACATCTCAGTTCATTTCCATCTTCTAATCAGTTTTAAACCATGAAGATTTTTTAAACTATAAAGAGAAGTTGTTGTCCATTACATTGTTTGAAGCAAAGAAAGATGGCTGGCCAAAGGAAAGCCCTGTGGGGGATTTGGTTTGAAGCAAAGAAAAATATCCTGTAAAGGGCAATTAAGTAGAGCACAATAACATTAAATATCTTTGGTGCTGCCCACCTACTGTGAAAGCCGAAGACATCTCAGTTCATTTCCATCTTCTAATCAGTTTTAAACCATGAAGATTTTTTAAACTATAAAGAGAAGTTGTTGTCCATTACATTGTTTCTGTTCCACTAAAAACTGCTGGTAAGAAAAACTGACTGAAGAGTCAATTAACTAACTAAATCATTAATTTTTTTTTGATAAGTAACTAACTAAATCATTAATGAAAACATAAAAACATGATTAGTGCAAAATAATTTTGGCTTGGCCACTTTTTCGGGAAAAGTAAGGTCCATAAAAAATATTAGCATCAAATCCCACAATTTGTTCTCGTACGTAGCATATAATGAGGGATTGAAAACAGAGATGGATGCAATATACAGATACATCATAAAAGTGCTTGCTAGAAAAATGAGGTCCTGTTGGCATAAATACCCCTTTCGTTATAACATCCCCAAGTAAAGAATTGAAGACATGAAAGAAATTATATGTAGAAGCACTGATAAGGACGACATACCGGTTTCTGTAAACGACCACTCAAGTAGAATCTTTCCCAATTGAGTATGTCCTTAATCAAGTCATGCATCCGAACAACCCCATACTTGAGCATCTGTTACATTTGCTTAAATGTGAAAATTGTGGGAAATTGATCAGACCATATTACATGGCATACCATAACATACACCAAAACTTTAATGAACATAGATTCTACCACATAGAGTGGAAGTGTGCACAATCCAAGACAGTTGATGAGTGTATGCATTGAATGGTTAATACCTTGTGATTCCAAGTAACAAAAGGGTTAAAGTGTACTCCAACACCAATTTCATCCGCAATTTCAGTAATCTAACATGATGAGAAAATTTATAGTATCAGTGAAAATGAGACCAAGACCCAACAAGAGAGAGAGAGAGAGAGAGAGAGAGTGAGAACATACCAGTTTTGGCCCTCCAAGGTGCACCATCCATGAAGCGTAGTGAATTTTGTTCATTTGTAGATTCTAGGTTGTAAAATCAACAAAATTAAATTCGATCACAAATCCAAACAGTCATTGTTCTCTACAAGGGATTGTCCAAAAACAAAATCAAAGTTATAACTTACCTGAGAATGCCATTGTTCAGGATTTGATACACCGAGAATGTAGTCCACCATGGTTGACTGGAATGTCAGAAATTCACTAATTCAATGAAAACTGACCAAAAAAAAAAAAATGCATACATTTGAGAATCTGAATATAAACAAGGCAAGGACAAATTTAAAACCATGTCACGATTGTTTGGATGAAGAGCTGAGCCATAGACACAGCAGAAGTCTACTGGAGGAAGAACTTTCAGGAAACTTTCAAGCTCAGCTTTGTCCATAATGACACGAGCAGTTCCAAAGAGGATTTTTCACTCAAGTTTTAACTGCAGAAAACATACATACCTAAACACATGAAAAAACATAGAATCGTTCATTAAAAAAGCCACAAAAAATTCAAATATTGGAGACATAGTTTGTAAATACCAAATAGGAATTGTTTCAAACAGCTGAACTACAAAATGAAGCAGCTCGTCTCTTTTATGCAAATCAACTATTGGAATAGTGAATAAAATGATTCTGCACAGACTAGATTATACCTAAAGCTTCGAATGGGATAAAAAAGAGATTAAGAGTTATCAGAAGTCGAAGAGCTCGTCCCTTTGGTACGGACGTGGTGTAAAACAAGGCTTTACACCGTCCAACTGGTGTCTAAGACTCTAAATGAGTATTAAACTAAGGAAAGGTTTCGTACCAAACTGAATGAGACTTCTGCTCCGCCACTTTTTCCTTGACGACCGCCTGGTCCGACACACCACACCAGTGCCCGAATCCAGTGACAATATTTCTATTCCCGTCTCCCTCTCTCGGCAAAATAGGTTGTAGTTTTGTAAATTATACGTTTCAGAATATGTATGATAATGATATTTCATTCGGTATCAGCATCCAAATAGAAAGAAAATTTCAAAATATACGCCTCACCCTCTTCAAACCACTTAAATATGCGTGGTGCTACAGGGAAGCCTCCTGTTTAGGCACGAAATGCACGAATGTGCCGGATGGATTAGTAGAGAAAAAACAAAATAAAAAATAAAATAATCCTTATTTCTACCTCATTTCTTTTGCACACACCCTCGTTGAAGAATGATATTAAAGAATAGCCAACATTCAATATACTTTCTTCACATGAATAATGTCATGCACTATTCATGATATTATTTACGTGAGAGGAGTGCGCTAAGTGTTAACTATTCTTTTTTATTTTTCTATGTTATGATATATAGCATGTTTGGAATTACATTTTAAAATTTTAAAAATATTTTTAAGCAGTTAAAAGCACTTTTAAAAAAAATGACATGTTTGAATAACTTTATTAAAAACGTTTTAGTCGATTAAAAAAAATTAAAAATCAATGTTTTCAATAAGTATCAAATTGAAATTTTTATCAAAAAATTCTTACAAATAATTATATATTTTTAAAAATTTATTGTAACTAATTTTAAAAATACTTTAAACACATAGATTTTAAACTGTAAATGACTTATTAATATTAGAGTTTATTATATTAAACTTAAACTATAAACTTTAAATTAAAAATAATATTTTCTACTTCAATTTCAAATTTGCACATGGTGGTCCAAGCATCAACTGGAAGATATTGGCTTTTCACCCACCCAAATCGAGATCGAAGTTGCAAAATAAATCCAAGCAAAAGATCTGCCAAATATCCTCTAATGTGAGGGGGACTTATGACGTGAGAAAGAATTCCAACACTTTCTCCAAAACTCTTTTTCATAAGACAAGGCATCCGAATAGGAAATATGAGCAGTTGACATTGCGATATTTAGGCAATAAAGGTATAATGGAGTTTTCACATATGTTTCGCGCTTTTTCGTGCCTACTCTTATTTGTGCGTTTTAGCATTGAGAAATGCTTGGCTAAAGTTGCAGCCTCTCACATAAACAAAAGAATATTTAAAAAATCACTGTTCATGTAAAAGGCAGCTGCAGCCCGACTTTAACCAATATTTTTTCTTTAGCATTTTACCTTAAATATAGGAATAATCTACGCTGCAGTCTCGTTAACGCAAGCCCAGCGTCACACTGTGTAAAATTACCAGCCCACCCTTAAGAACCACGTGCAGCTGTCCCCTCTAACCCGCTTGGTGTCCTGATCATTTTCTGAGCTTCCCGCACATGTCCCTTTAACGCTACACTTCGAACATTGAATTGAAATCAGATAAATTAAATTAATAATTAAATAAAATATTATTATTATATTTTTAATTAATTATTATTATTTTAAAATTTTTTAAAAAATAAAATAAGTTAAGATGGTGTCTCACTACAAACTCAACCTAAATTATATAATGTTAAATCATCTTGTGTACTAGCTTTGACTTTAATGTACTTCAATATTTAAAGAAAAATTTATGTCATGGATAATTTTTGAATTTTGAAATTTTTTAGTATAAGCATGATCCAATTAATTTGCCACGTTTGGGCGTTAAATTCAAGTCTTGGTGGGTGTTAAGTTCGGCTTCCCACTTTGTTTAACTTGTAATTACGTATTCAATTTATCACAAATTAAGAAAGTTAATTTCTTGAAATTGATCATAAAAAAAACTTAATAATCAGATTTAGGATCGTTATTTTTAGATTGGCATGTTAAAAACGATTTTCCCAATATTATGTTCTTTATACCTGCCTTCATGTATCAAAATGTATATTTGGTATGTACTTATTTAATTACAATAGCACTATGGAGATAGGAGTTCACTCATTCAAAACATGACATTCTCTAGAGATAAGAGTTCAGTAAATCATAGTTGGAGCTGTCTATTTAAATACAAATCAACTCATTTACTAATCTTACAATAACACTATCAAAATGCATACATGCATTACAATTTGGTATCCCCTTCATATAGAGATAAAATAGCACAAACAAATCAACCCCTCCTGGAACTGTCTATTGAATTTTCATAAATGATGGTTGATCTCATCTCCTTTACATCTTCAACTTGCTGATCCAATATTTTACTGTCTGGTTAATACACAAGAAGGAAATGTAGTCATCATTATTGTCTAAAACCACTATGGATATTTAATATTCCAAAAAAATACTTCCTAAATTAAGTAAACCTTTAATAGGACGAACTTGAGGTCATCCAGCAACACAGAAGATTATTTTTGAACCAATAGGCCTTAAAATACCCACAAAAAAGTTCGTATGCCCTTCAAGAAGTACAATTTACAAAAATACACCATGATATTCAAACAAAAAATGAGCTGTATACTCCCATACAGGAGATTCAAAAAATGTTTCTTCTCGTCACAACGGAGTTGCAAGTGTAAATCAAGCCTCGCAATTGTCTGCAACAAAACAACCCATTTGAGGCATAAAATTAAGTAATTCATTTTTGCTTTAATCGTAAAATATATAAGACAAGACATACTTAACCTCATCTCCTAGTGTCGTCGATTACGTATAGATGTTGTTTTGTGTTCCAACATCAACCCCATCTTCAACTTGGTGATGTTGAGATACCAAGATGTCACCCGCTTGTATTTCATCTACCAAAATTTCTCGACTTCTAAGAACGCAAGAAAAAAACAAAAAACAAACATACAATAAAGTTAGAATACGAATAAAAAAAAAGACTAAAGTACTTAGTTACGACAATTATTACCTGCTTCTTTCTCTTTGTTGCCACCTTCTCAATTAGTGGAATCTTCCTCTTACTTGGAGGTCTCCCTTTACCTCAAGCCACCTTGGGGCTCAATATCTTCTTACCCTTATCCAATACATTAGTTGGGTTGGCAATCGTTTGCTATTTTGTTGAATCAGTTGTTGAACCCTCTTGTAATTTGTCAAACTCATAAATATGGTGCATGAATGCTTGGGCTTTCTCGGCATTTGAAGAAATTTTTGCTATTACATTCGAACATCTTTTAATCATCATCTCATAATTCTATGACTCTAATGTGCCCTGCATGTTATCACAACTACTTCTTATTAATGTGTAATGCCTCTTTAAGTCCTTTCTCCATCAATCCAAGAAATATCTATTTGGGAGTGCATTAATCTTCTTCAGCTAGCAAACTTTAAGTAAATGACTACATAGAATTCCTCTTGTTTCAAATAGTGCACACGTGCATTTTACCTCACACTCATCTTTGTTATAGTAAACAGTGTAACAGACTATTTTTGTGTAATCATCAATGGATATGTCATCGAAAATACTGAATGTTAAAATGCAATTTTGTGTGCTTACCAACCAACAATTATAACACATAAGGCCTATCAACTCTTTTTGGACGTCCTTAAACTTTGCATTTATATATAACTTTTTAAACTGCTTCTTAATGTTGAAAGGGGACACGCATGGAATAGTTTGGTTGACAGATTGAAAATCAGTCGTTGTCTCTACCTCCACTTTATTTCTAGAGCATTGTCAAATTAGTCTACAAATTCCTCCAACGTCGTCCTAGAATGAACATACCTATTGAAAAAAGCATTCATACTTTCTGACTTTTGTGTTATTTGCATACCTACCCAAAACACACTTTTCAAGTAAACTGGAATCCAAAAAGATCATTCCTCATATAAGGATTGAAGCCAACTATTTTCAACCAGATCATACTTTGCAAGTAGTTGACCCCAACTCTCCTGCGTTGAATGTCAGATTTCAATCCTGCGTTGAATTTGTTGTGGGATCCTAACTTCTCTGGAAGTTTTCGCATTATATGCCATAAACAATACCTATGTGTCGTTAGGGAAGACATAGGCAATAGCATTTTTCATTGCCCGATTTTGATTGGTTATAATTGCTTTGGGTGCCCTACCATTCATGCATTTCAACCACATTTGGAACAACCAAATAAAATTATCTGTATCCTTGCTGGATAGCAATCCCGCCTCTAATAGTATGGAATGGTCATGATAATTGACATTAATGAACGAAGCAAATGGCATATTATACCTATTTGTTAGGTACATTGTATCGAAGGATACAACATCTCCAAAATACTCATAGGCAGCTCAACTCCTGGCATCGGCCCAAAACACATTTCGTAACCTTCCATCATCATCCACGTCCATGTTGTAAACGAAACCAAAATTTTGATCTCTCATTCTTTAAAAATACTCATTAAGTGCTTCACCACCTTCTTTGCCCAACCTTAAATATCTAGATTTGTTAATGAAATTTCTACAATCTTTCTCTTGAAAATATAGTTTCTCAAAACTCTCGCTCTCACGACAAGCGAATTATCTCTTGAAAATATAGTTTCTCAAAACTCTCGCTCTCACGACAAGCGAATTATAACTTTTGTGCATTTGTATACTGGAAATATCATTCATCTGGAGCATCCTTTGAGTGTATTCATCTAAATACCTGTGAAATCGAAACAGTCTAGCCTTCTTGGGACTCACAGTCTCATGGTTGTGAGAAAATTCAATAGTGGTGAGAACCTATTTCTTATCATTGTTGAACATGATATTTATCTTCGCCTTACACTCTGTTTTAATTGTTCCCCGTGATTGTGACATATTACAATTTGACTTAGGATAATATTTACCACCACGGGCACAACCAATGGTCACATAAAATGCCCTCCCATCCCGATCTCTTTTTTTTCCTCTATATCTTTACACCAAAACCCGTTTGCTTGGCATATTTTTTATAGTAGGCCATGGGTTCTTCCTCACTGTCAAATTCCATACCGGATTTTGGTGGTTCAACTTGTACTGCATCATCCAGGACAATAGTGGATCCCTTTAAATCTTCATTTATGTCGAAAAACATTCCTACAAATTCGAAATACAGGGATAGACTAGCATCAATTCAATACTAACTTCATTAAAGATAGAAGCATATAAAAGCTTAATACCATCAAAATCATTACAACTTCCTAAATTTTCTTTAAAATATGGACTAGTTGGCACGGGTGACGCAGGGGACGTTTCTTGCCTCAACTCGTTCGGATTACTCGACGAAAGATATTGCATAAATGGTGGCATTTGCTTAATGCCCGGTAGTTAGTTAGGAAAAATGGAATGACTTTAAACAACTTAACATATTAAATTTTAGAATTTCGATAACATATTCCTGGTATGAATCCTCAACTGTAATGAAGTCTTCCAGATTACACAAAGGAGGGTAAGACATATCAAAATGAGGCTGTCATTATGGTAGACGTTTGTTAGGTTCAACCTCAAAGTCAATCACAATTTATTAGAAAATAAGGCATTGACCGATATACTCACATTGTAGACATTTGGATTCCCATTTATATTTTGTCCTTCCATTAACGACCATGAAATCGATGTCAAAGGCTTGGGTGCAATTCGATCTTCTTCCTCCCTCATCACACTAAAATTAAGAATGTCTTCTGAGGACGTAAAGGTGAATCACATGATGTCAAAGGAAGAAAAATTAATATTAAAGGAGTGTATTTGTTTAATCCATACATGAACTAACATATAATGTAAAATATAAAAATGAATATTTATGGAATGCAAGTAAAGAATTTACAATTTTACATGATTTGAATTATCTTAAAACAATAAAACAATTTGCTGATGGGTCTTATGCTTTGCAAATTGTCATTGCTTCTCAAAACCAAGTTTGAAGGTTCAAAAAAAGTCTTTACGTATTGTGGAATCTGTATGAAGTATTGGCTTCTATTCCAATAGAATGGATGGATCTAAAATATTTCTATAATTCTCTGAAATTCTATGTTGGAAATAAAAACTTTATTACATAGAAGATCTTCTAAACAGAAACATGATTATATCATTTACTAGGTTAAAAGAAATATACGCACCAAAGAATAGAAAAAGAAAAAAAAATCCATTAATTAGAAATAATTAATTTGCAAGAAACCAATATCCATCTCACAAAACTACAAAGTTCATGAAACAGGAGTCGAACTGCAGTTTGAAAGCTTCCATTTTTATCAAGCTTATCTCATTTACTAAAAAGAAATGTAAGAACCAAAGACTGGAAAAATGAAAAAAAATTCCATTAATCTGAAATAATTGATCTACAAGAACCCAATATCAATCTCACATAGCTGCAAACTTTATGAAACAGGGGTCGAACTGCAATTTGAAAGCTTTCATTCTTGTCAAGCTTATCTCATTTACTGGGTTAAAAGAAATGTACGCACACTAGAAAAAGGGAAAAAAAATCCCATTAATCTGAAACAATTAATCTGCAAGAAGTCCCTATAATCTGAAACAATTAAAATGCACCAACTAATATGAAAAAATTTTCCCGTTAACACAAGGTCCGATTTTTGTTAAGCTTATCTATGCCCTACATTCAATAAACCCTAGATAAAACTGAAAACTCACCTATCTCCACAAAAAAGGAAAACCGTAGTCATAAAAATGGAAATAAACACAAAAAAAATGCTTTACCGTTGACGGCAAAGCAAAGCATTTCCGAGTTTGCGTTCACTGGCCTAGCAGGGAGGAGTTGCGGAGTAGAAAAACTTATTTCTCGGGGTGGCGATGAAGAGATCGGCTACATCTTTCAATGGCGAGCGCAGAGATGATGGAGCTGGCGGCAGTTGGCAGCGAGGGCAATATAAGGACAGTGAGCTTCGCGGAAGTGTGAGACGCTGGGATAAAACGTAAGAGTTGTTCTTCACACGTTTCACATGTTCAAATGTTAAAAATCTAAAACGTAAAACGCACGTTTCGGTCGACTTTTTTTATTTAAAAAAATGTAAAAACTGCTTATAATGTGACACTGGGCTTTCTACTACAAGGCTGCAGAGTAGAACAACTCATTTTTAAAAGACAATAACTGTATACTAATTTTGACAACAGGCATGATAAGTGTACCATTATTCTTTGATTTTTTTCTAATCAGGCTTTACTCACAACAACCAAGGCAAGCAGGAGAGTTTTTTGCGGCTTAAGGGGACAACACGCAGAGAAGCGACCAACAACACGCAAGCAACAACAAGAAGTTTTTTTCGGTTCAAAAAAATAGAAAACAAAGTTCGGAGAGTACAACGCATAAGAGCACTAGCAAGAGTTTTTTTTTTGTTTTTTTTTTTTTAAAAGTATAATTTTGCATATTTTTCAAAAATATTTCGTCATATTTAATTAATAATGAGAAAAAAATAAAGAAAAGGAAATAAATGTACTTTTTTTTCACTTATAAATAATAATTCTCCAAAACTTTCCAAAGAGGAAATAATAATTTGAAAAGTTTTGAAAAATTACTATTCGTAAGTGAAAAAAAATACATTTATTCTTTTCTCTTCACTTTTTTTTCCCTACTATTAATTAAATATGATCAAATTTTTTTAAAAAATATGCAAAGTTGTACTTTTTAAAAAAAAAATTTAATAAGATCATTGCTAATGCTCTAATGCAAGAGGCATTTTTTTTTATTTTTCTTGGTTAGGCGCAATTTCAATGAAAAATAGGGATGTAAAAAAAAAAGAAATTACCTGGGGGGGCAGACCGTCTGCCCCCCCTCGAACGGAGCAGCCCCCGTCGCCCCCGATGGCGGTGGGCGACACCGCCCAGTACAGGTCCGAAACGGGTTGAAGGTTGCCGGGGGCACACCGGAGCTCGCCGGAGCTCGCCGTCGTAGGGGTGAGATCGCCTAAGTCCGCCGGTCTCGATGGCGTGGGCGGTGTCACCCACCGCCACTGGCGGCGACGGCGTTCGCTCCATGGCCGAATTTCCTTAAACTCATCTTCATTTTATTTTTTTATTGTGTTTTTTATTATGTTTTTTATTTTTTTATTTTTATTGTGTTTTTTATTATGTTTTGTTCATTTTATTTTTTTATTATATTTTTAATCTTCATTTTTTTAATTAATCATATTTTTTATTTTATTTTAATGTATTTTTATCATAAAGCAGCCCAACGCTTTAGATGCTGGGGACAGCCGGACCGGTCCCCAGCGTCTCCCAAAAAAAAATAGCGAATTAGTAAATTGGGTCAGACCAGACCTCGAGTTTGGTTCAATTCAGTAAAAATTTTATTCTTTTTAAAACTGGTCGATTCAGTTTCCATTTTTTTTTAAACCGGACCAACTACTTTACATATATATAAATTTAGATTTTTATATTATATATAATATATAATTATATATAAAATAATTTTGTATTATATGATAAATTACTAATTAATATAATATTAAATTATTAAATTTTATATCACTATAATCTATTATATTAATAGTTATAATAATACTATATAGTGCATATTAATAATTATACAGTAAACTAATACTATATCACTATATATTATAATAAATTATAATATATAATATAGTCTATAATATAAAATATCACTAATAACACAACTATAATATATATAATATACTATAATATATTATCACTATAGTATTATATACTATAATTTACTATATTATAGATATTATAACATAATATATTAAAATCGAAAAATCAGTCCAAACTAGACCGAAATCGATAAAAGCGAAAGTACTAGTATAGGAAGATAATCGATGTAAAATTAGTTCTTAAAAATGTAAAATTGATACATATAAGTTCGATCCCAAATTTTTTCCAAAGAAAAAATCTAATAATCAATCCATCTGATATTTCAACAAAACCAATTCTCAATAGAAATTAGGCATATCATCATTTTATGTGAATAAACTAAGGATGCTATAGTCTGTACTTGCTTTCAATTAATGCACCAGTGTATATATAACTAGATTTATGTGAGTCACATTTGGATGAATCAATGTCCTTCATTAACATTTCAAAATAAATGTCCTTTATTAAATTATTAGCTGTCTCAATTATAACATAGATTTGTTGATGGGTGTTTAAGCTGAATTGTTGTATATTAATTTATATATCTATAACCAATATATTTTGAATATTCGATGATAATATTATTTGTTTTAAATGAAAAAATAGTTAAGAAGTATAAATTTAAGTTGTGATTTAAATTAATTGATAGTATGATTTATGCTTCATTTTATAATTTGTTATTTAATTGGATAATATTTCTTCACATGCAAATGCATTTTTGATCTTTTATTCTTTATTTTTGTTTTTAGTTTCTATTTTCTTTTATAAAGGTCAAGATATGCACCGCTGCTTAAAGAAAAGAAAAAAAAATGATAGCAAGTGGCAAGTTTTGATTCGGCTTTCTCCAGCATTTTTTATTTTTCCTTTTCTTCAAAATCAGCCTTTGTTGGTTTTAAAATACAAAAAATAGAAAAATGAGTTTTTGGTTTCTTTCAAAAAAGTGACAACAATAATGCGTGAAAGCTGAAGTATTTTATTTCCAAAAATGAAAGAAACTGAATTGAAAACACTATACTCACATAAAAAGAGAACACTCTAATGAAAAATCTATCCGTAAGTTATAATGAAAAACAAAGCATGAAAATCTATTCAGGACAAAATTAACAATCCAAAAGCTCCTTTGATGAAAATTCTTAAAGCACTATTGAGCCCCCATTAAGTCTCACAGAATAAACCCCATATTCCTATAACGCACCAACATCTTAAGGATCAAGAAAATCATTGACTTTACAGTTCATCTTCTCCTAGACATTTAATCCAACGCATGGCTGTGTGGAATAAACAACCGAGGTTGTAGGTATAGTTATCTAGAAAAACAATCCCCAGTGCAATTCACGTTGTTGTATCATTATGGGTATTATTCCCCATCTCCAATCAACCCAATTACAAAGTCATATAATGTGTTAGTAGCTGTACATGTCCTGCTATAGTTGGGTATCCAAAAGAAAATGAGTTGGTTCAGATTTTGCAGTATAGCCAAACTTAGATGTAGAATATTTCTTATATACCGCTGTGAGTTTCCCTGTTGCTGCCTTTTCAAGTTTAAATGGTAGGAAACTCGCAATAGCTTATCTCCTGAGTAGCTGGTATGCCATTCGCAGGTCTTACTCCACTGCTTGAACCCGTTAAGATGGCGGCAGCTGCTAATAAAGATGGTGGGAACCTGAGCATCTAAGAATAAGCTTCAGTTTCAATTTTTTATTTTTTTTTATATTCAATCTTTTTCCGCTTTCCTCGCCCTGTCATTATGAGCTGGCTTGTTTTGAAAAATAAAATCAAAATTCTTGTTATGAAACTAAAGACAGAAACTACTATTGTAAAAGAGAAATGAGAAACTCTCTCCCTGAAACTCTTAAAAGCTGAAACTTTCTTTCTCTCTCAATATTTTCTTATGAATTTCATTACAACTGAAACCCCTATTTATAGACTTTAAAATTACTATGGAAGTTACTATGCAAGTCACTATGCAGAATTTAAAATAATAGTGGTGGGATCATTCACATAATTTTAGTAGTGGGACAGGGGGCGGCTGTCGTCCCTCCACTTACTCAATTCATTACACTCCCCCTTGAATGACCACCAATAAAGAATCTACCTTGTTAAAACCTTGCCAAGGAAAAATCCAGTGAGAAGAAAAACCAATGGCGAAAGAAAAAGAGTACAGTCTTTTTATGTATCCACAAGTGCTTTAAGACTGCCTCATTAAAACCTTGCAGAGGAAAACCCAGTGGGACAAAACCTCAGCGAAGGAAAAAGAGTACAATCAGCACATTTACTCCCCCTGAAAAGTGCATGACAAAAGATCTTTGAGTCTTCGCATTCCAATGTTATGCACAATCTTCTTGAATATGGAAGTTGGTAACACCTTTGTGAATAAATCTACCAGATTATCACTAGATCGTATCTGCTCGACATCAATTTCACATTTCTCTTGAAGTTCATGAGTATAAAAGAATTTAGGTGAAATATGTTTGGTTCTGTCACCTTTGATATATCCTCTGATTTGAGTGATACAAGCAGTATTATCTTCATATAAGATTGTTGGGCTATTATTGATCATGGGAAGTCCACAATTTTCCTGGATATGTTGAATAACTGATCTTAGCCAAATACACTCTCGACTTGCTTCATGAACAGCAATGATCTCTGAGTGATTTGAAAAAGTAGCAGATAGAGTCTGCTTAACAGATCTCCATGATATGGCAGTATCTCCATAAGTAAATAAATATCCAGTTTGAGATCTACTTCTGTGTGGGTCTGAAAGATAACCAGCATCTACATACCCAATCAATTCTAAATTTGATCAACGTTGATAAAATAATCACATATCAACCGTACCATGAAGGTAACAAAGGACATGTTTAATGCCATTCAAATGCCTTCGAGTTGGTGCAGAACTATATCTTGCAAGCAGATTAACTGAGAACGTAATATCTGGTCGAATGCAATTTGCAAGATACATCAAAGCTCTAATTGCACTGAAATATGGTACTTCAGGACCAAGAATTTCTTCATCGTCATCACAAGGACGGAATGGATCATTCTTCACATCAAGTGTTCGAACAATCATTGGAATACTCAGGGGATGAGATTTGTCCATATAAAAATGTTTTAGGACTTTCTCAGTATACATGGACTGATGAATAAAAATTTCATTTGGCAAGTGCTCGAGCTGCAGGCCGAGACAAAGTTTTGTTTTGCCAAAATCTTTCATTTCAAATTCATTTTTTAAATATATAGCGGTTTTTAAGATCTCTTCAGGAGTTCCCACAATATTTAAATCATCAACATAAACCGCAATAATAACAAATCCAAATTTTGATTTCTTAATAAAAACACATGGGCATATAGGATTATTTTCAAATCCTTCTTTTAATAGATATTCGCTTAAGCAATTATACCACATGCGTCCGGATTGCTTCAACCCATATAAAGATCTTTATAGTCTGATTGAGTACATATTTCTAGATGTACTTGTAGATGCTTCAGGCATCTTATATCCTTTAGGGATTTTCATATATATGTCATGGTTTAAGGATCCATATAACTATGCAGTGACCACATCCATCAACCGCATTTCTAATCCTTTTGTGACAACCAGACTAATTAAAAATCTAAATATGATTGCATCCATAACGAGAGAATATGTTTTTTCATAATCAATCACGGGTTTCTGCAGGAAACCTTGTACGACAAGCCGTGCTTTGTACCACACAATTCATTTTTCTCATTACGTTTTCATACAAATACCCATTTATATCCAACAGGCATTACACCCTTTGGTGTTTGGACAACAAGTCCAAATACTTCTCGCTTTGCTAGCGAATTTAATTCAGCTTCAATAGCTGCTTTCCATTTTGGCCAATCATTTCTACGTCGACATTCTTCGACGATTTTTGGCTCACTTTCTTCATTACTTCTGGTAATGTCAAGGGCCATTTTATATGAAAATATGTTGTCGACAACAGTTTTATTTATATCCAGAATTTCTCCAGTTTTCATGAAATGTATTGAAATCTCATTATTTTCAGGTACCTGTTCCTCTTCAGGGGAAAACATTTCATGACACACCTGTTCAGGAGGTCACTTTTCAGGAGATTTATACTCTTCAAGAGTTTCCTCTTCAGGAGGTTCTGGAATAGAAGATTTGAGCTCTTTATGAGCACCAATTATATTTGTAGCATGTATTGTGGGTACGTGTTCTTCAGGAACACCAAATTCATTTTGTATTCTTTTCCTTCTGGAAATTTTATCTTTTGCACCAATAGGTCTTCCATGCTTCAGGCGTGTTTTAAATTCACCTATTGTTGTTTTGACAATTTGTCCTTCAGGGATTTCAATCCTTACTGGAGCATTAACAGCAGGAATATAAGATTTTATTACACTTTTAGTGTCAGTAAATACATCCGGTAATTGATTTGCAACATTTTGCAAATGAATAATCCTCTGAACTTCCCATTTACATTCATTTGTAGAAGGATCAAAATGAGACAGGGTCTTATTATCCCAAGTAATATCTTGTCGTGCTTCAGGCACCGACTTTTCTTTACCCGTTAACGAAAAATTAGATTCGTCAAAATGACAATCCTCAAAACGTACTTTAAACATATCCCCTGTAAGAGGTTCAAGGTATCTAATAATAGATGGAGAATCAAAACCAACATATATCCCAAGTCTATGTTGAGGGCCCATTTTTGTACGTTACGGAGGTGCAATTGAAACATATACAGCATATCCAAAAGTACGAAGATGAGAAATATTTGGTTGTTGACCAAATGCAAGCTGTAATGGACAATATTTATGATATGTAGATGGTCTAATGCGAATTAGAGATGCTGCATGAAGTATAGCATGTCCACAAGCAGAAACAGGTAGTCTTGATTTCATAAGTAAAGGTCTAGCGATTAGTTGAAGCCTTTTGATCAAAGACTCAGCTAAACCGTTTTGTGTGTGTGTATGGGCAACAGTATGTTCAACATCTATTCCTATTGACATGCAATAATCATCAAAAACTTGAGATGAAAATTCACCTGCATTATCCAATCGAATGGTCTTAATTAGATACTCAGGAAATTATACTCACAGTTTAATTATCTGAGCAAGAAGTCTAGCAAATGCAACATTTCTAGTGGAAAGTAGACAAACATGTGACCATCGACTAGATGCATCAATCAGAACTATAAAATATCTAAATGGTCCACTTGATGGATGAATAGGCCCACAAATATCTCCGTGAATCCTTTGTAAAAAGGATGGAGATTCAACAATGACTTTTAAGGGAAATGGTCTGATAATCAACTTACCTTGAGAACATACAGAGCATGGAGATTCATTGGGTAGAAATATCTTTTGATTCTTTAAGGGATGCCCATGCGAATTTTCAATAATTCGTTTCATCATTATAGATCCCGGATGTTCAAGGCGATCATGCCAAGTCATAAATACTTTGGAGTCAATGCACTTCTGGTGCATTACCACATATGATTCAATTGTTTTCATCTTTGTGTAATACAATCCAGAACATAGAGCAGGCAGTTTTTCTAATATGAGCTTCTGGCCTGATATTGTTTTAGTAATAAGAAGATGCTCTTTACTGCCTTCATTAGTCGTTTCAATATGATAGTCATTACGACGTATATCTTTGAAACTCAATAAATTTCTTATGGATTGTGAAGAGAATAGAGTATCATCAATACAAAATTTGATGTCATTAGGCAACACAATATAAGCTCTTCCGGAGCCCTCAATTAAATCTGATGAACCTGATATGGTATGGACATAGACTTTACTTAGTGTTAGATTTTGAAAATATTTTTTTCCTTTGAGAATTGTGTGAGTTGTAGCACTGTCAGCCAGACATATATCTTTATCATTCAACTCAGAAATAAAAAGCTCATCAATGTGATCCATGATTCTACAAAATATACAAAACTTTTATTACAGATAGAAAGAAAATACATTAGTTGAGTAGAACACTTCCATCTCCAATTAAGTGTTCAATACTACCTTCAAGATGATTAAAGAAATCAGATACATCAAGATGAGTAACGTCTACATCTACTGAATCTAATAAATCATCTGATGGTTCTACTAAATTTGTTTCATGCACTTTATTCTTTCCTTTAATAGAAGCTTGATATAAATCAGCTAAGTGCCTGACCGTACGACAGGTACGTGACTAATGTCCAGTCATTCCACATCTATGGCACACCTCTTCACTTTTCTTTGAAGAATTATTCTGAGAATTTTTACCCCTTTCTGAATTGTACCACTTCTGGTGATACGGTATATTATTATCCCTTTTAATGTTGTCACTTCTGGGACTAACATTTCTATAATTTCTCCTACCACGTCCACGCCCCCGATTTCTTCTAAAGGATGCACCATTCACTTCTGGGAATGATATTGAGCTAGTAGGGTGTGACTGGTGGTTTTCTAATAAGAGCTCATTGTTCTGCTCAGCTACTAAAAGACATGATATAAGTTCAGAATATTTCTTGAACTTTCTCTCTCGATATTGCTGCTGCAGGAGCACATTCGAGGCATGAAATGTAGTATAAGTCTTCTCTAACATATCAACATCGGTGATTTTCTCACCGCATAATTTTAATACTGAGCTTATTTTAAAAAGTACGGAATTATACTCACTAACACTTTTATAATCTTGCAACCTCAGGTGCAACCATTGAAAACGAGCTATTGGGAGGATGCCAGTCTTCTGGTGTTCATACCTCTCCCTTAAACTGTTCCACAAAATATAGGGATATTTTACTATAAGATATTCAGTTTTCAATTCTTCATGAAGATGGTGGCGAAAGAAAATCATTGCTTTAGCACGGTCCTGCAGGGATGCTTGATTTCCTTCTTTAATAGTTTCTCCCAGATTCATTGCATCAAGATGAATTTCAACATCAAGTATCTAGGATAAATAATTTTTTCCAGATATGTCAAGAGCAACAAATTCCAATTTTGTAAGATTTGCCATTTTAGAGGAATAAGGCCACTAGCTTCAGATTTGGTAGAACCGTCGTGCTGATAACATGTTATGAAACTAAAGACAGAAACTACTATTACAAAAGAGAAATAAGAAACTCTCTCTTTGAAACTCTTAAGATCTAAAATTTTCTTTCTCTCTCTATATTTTCTTATGAATTTCATTACAACTGAAACCCCTATTTATAAGTTTTGAAATTACTATGCAAGTTACTATGTAAATCACTATGCAGAATTTAAAATAATAGTGGTGGGGTCATTCACATAATTTTAGTGATGGAACAGCAAGCGGCTGTCGTCCCTCCACTTACTCAATTCATTACAATTCTAAATTTATCATTACATTTTTTTAAATTCTCATATAAAATATAATAAAAAATTATATTTCTTCAAATACTAAAACAATTTTTTTTGAATTTTAAAATAAAATTATTATTAAAAAATATATATTACAAAAATTTTTTTTTTTTCACTTTTTATCTCATCTCATTCATATTTGGCCTAAGTCTTACAGAATAAATCCAATATTCCTGTAACGCACCAACAGTACATCATAAGGATCAAGAAAATGGTTGACTTTACAGCTCATCTCCTCCTAGACATTTAATCAAACATATATTGTGTAATAATGCCGATTGAGACAAGAGAATGGTGAAAATTACCTGAGCAGCACCAAGTTCACCTTTCTCAGCCATGAAAAATCGTTAGTTGTCAACTGGGGTGGTGCGACGGTGGTGTGAAATACGTGTGGGTGAGTTGGTGCTCAGTCCGTGTGGGTCAAGTGGTCTGCAAAACCAAGCTAGGCAACGGAGCCGACGTCGGACTGAGATGGTGAAGTTGGAACTGAGCTTGGTCTTCGACGGCGGGCTTGGTGACGGTGCAAGATGACGGCGACGATGTAGTTTCGATGAGGTCTAATTTCGAAATTAGGAAGAGAACACGGGAATAATGTTGAGTTTGTAGTGATTTTATGTGGTGAGTCTAATTTCGTGTAGTGTTTCTTTACTACGTGTCGACATTTTATTAAAGGGCTCTGCCATTCTTATGGTAGCAGCCGGACCGGTCGCCACCCTTTCCATTTTTCAAAGGGAGACGTTTGATTGTGATGGATTGTAACCTAACGTATTACAGCTCATCCCTTAATTCTTATAATTGTTATAAAAATATAATAAAAAATATATAAAAATATATAAAATATATAAAAAAATATAATATAATATAATATAATAAAAAATACAATAAAAAAATATAATAAAAAATACAATAAAAAAATAAAATAAAGATGAATTTTTTAAAAATTTTGACCTCAGCCTAACCCCCGTCGCCACCGATAGCAGTAGGTAACACCGCCCATCACATCGAGACTGGAGGGAGCCGGCAACCCCACTACGGACCCATTTTCGAGTTTAAGACCGCCGAGGCACACTGGAAGTCGTTGGGACTTGTCGTCAGAGATGTGGAATCGTCAGCTCCATCCGATCCCGATGGAATAGGCGGTATTGCCCACTGTCATCAGAAACGACAAAGGCTGCAATAGAGGGGGTTCGGTCAGCCGAACCCCAGGATATTCCTTTTTTAAAAGAAACTAAAAATTCTTTTGGGTCATGTTGCCATGTGCCTGCCAAAATTATTATTTGTTATTTATCTTAATATATTTAAATATTTTTAAAGAATATAAAAAATTAATTCACTAAAAATTAATTTCTTAATTATTAAATAAAAATTAATATTAAAAAAACTAATTTGAAGAACTGTCATTTAAAGATGTGGACGGCGGCTTATCAACTCTTTTTTCTATTTTTTTCTTTTTTATAACCAACGAAAAACGCAAAAAAAAAAAAAAAACTGGAAAAAGCCAAATCAAAACTTGCCGTAAGCTACTATTTTCTTTCTTTTCTTTTTGTTTTTTTTAATTTATTTTTTGCTTTCCTTTTGGTTTTTTTTTTTTTTTTTGCCAATGTGCTGCGTTTTGGGCTTGTCTTTTTCTTTTTCTTTTTTTTTTTTCTCTTTTTTAAGCATTAGTGCGTATCTCGAACTTTATAAAATAAAATAGAAACTAAAAAAAAAAGAATAAAATAGATTTATAAATCATAATTTACAACTCTTAACTATTTTTTTATTTAAATCACAATTTAGAGTTATAAATACCGTGCAAAATATGAAAATGCACTATAATTATTTGATATATGAGAATGCACTAATTGCTACCTCAACGATATATGAGAAATTGTGAAAGAGACCAAATATTCTTTAACTAGGAAAAATATGAGAATGCACTAAAAGTGTATTTGCAATAGCAGGTCATCTATCTATCTAAATTATTTGATACCAAGAGTTAATGATAATTCACACAGACGTATAGTCACATTTGTAATGATAGATTATGATACAAATGTAGGAAAGAGTATTGGTCAGTCCGAACCGACAAGACCGACCAAACCAGCCATTTTGGACTGGACCAGACTGGACCAGACTGGCCCAAGTCTAGGTTCGGTCAGTCTTGGTCCAAAAAATACAAGCTTAAATAGCTTCAGTCCAGTCCCAGTCCAAACATTTTCACCCTGGACCAGATCGGACTGAATGTACACTATATATATTTTTCATTTTATACATATATTATTTATATAATTATAGTTGTATATAATTAAGTATATAATATATATTATTTATATATTATTTAGTATCAAAGTATTATTATATTATTTAATGTATAATCATTAGATATAATATATAGTATTAGTTTTAAGACTAGTATACATTAATAATTTAATATATTAATGTTTAACATATTATAAGACTTATAGACCAAATGGACCGATCCGGTCCATAAAATCCCCCCAAGACTGATTAGACTAGACCGAACTCCCCCTATACAAATGTATTAAGGCTCACCTACAATCTGGCTCAGCAAATTTCACCTCATGATAGAATCACAACTAACTCGACATTGAAAAAGCTATAACACTCGAACACCCTACACAAAAGAACAAAAACATTTTGCATACCTAGCAATGGCAACACTAATCATTTTTGCACAAAAGGAATCAAAAAAATATTTAACAATCATCTAGAATATTTATAAAATGTTGAGGTGTCCCTATGATTGTATTTTGGAATTTGGTTATATATACCTCGGAACTGGCCTTCCATTGTGAGTGAGGAAAACCGAAAGCTACAAATATATTTAGAAAACAGATTTTTTCGATGAAGCATTTGCACAAGTGTTTATCCAAATTCTTCTTCCTTTCGTTTCACTTTGACATACGATAACATTTGTAACGATGGACTATGGTATAAATGGAATACAAAATAATAGGATGTGTTTAAGATGGTATTGCCATAGGCCATATTTACCAAATGTGTGAATGCAATAGAGTAAGAGTGGTTAATAATGTGTAGGGAGCAAAAATTGCAAAAAATACAAATAAAATAATAATAATAATAATAATTATTATTATTATTATTGTAGGCAAACATATGATTATTAAGAGAAAAAATGAATAGCATTATAGCCAATACTAAATGGCCTTAAAGAATCAACACAATCAACCCCAATTTATTAGGAATTTGTTAAAAAAAAAAAAACAAGGGTGAGTTAAGAGAACAATTTTTAATTTGTTGGATTATTCATTAGTGTCTATTTGTAACATAAAAACTTTCAGGACCTCTTATTAAACAACCACTTTAATATGTACTATTTTTATAATATAAGATAAAGGTAATAATTGTTATTATCCACAATTAAGTTGTAGAAAAATATCTTAAAAGTCGATTTAGAATACCATAGTACATCAACCACTTCAAATATCATAGAATACATAATTACAAGCACTTTCTGTGTACTACCAACAACAGAAAGGCAATGGATATTCATGCAAATTCAATTAGTCTCCCTCAATTTATACACAAAGATGAAAAAATATTCCTAAACCTAATACATTGTACTGCTAGCAATAAAATAAACTACAATGGATGACTCGTTGCAAATGTTGTGACTACAGTGGTGAGTACTGTTGTAGTGCTATGTACGTTGCATTCTAATCTAGGCCGTGCACTGTGATTTGCATGGGATTCATGGGATGCACGCATGGCTTCAACAAATTACAAAAAAAAAACAATTCAGCTAGGCAAATGAGACCTAGTGCAGACGCATTTCTCGTCTCAATTCGATGATTTCAGATCACAACATTTCTTATCACCCACTTCTCCATTTCTCTAACCCAAATGCATCACATTTTCCAAACTCTCCAAAACTTCTCATATCATTTTGCAGGTCTTCTTTATGCGCAAATGTGTGCGCCATTAACTTACCATCATACAGAGATTTTCACGTACAACTTGTGAACACAGAAGATCGATATTGTAATTAAACACTAAGGGTGTAAGTTTAAACAAAGAAAGCAAAAAATCAGCCTGATCCAGGATGAACCGAACCAGAATTTTCGATTTTGTACAGGTCCGGTCTGGTGCCGGTTTCGCAAAACAAAGAAACAACTAGAACTGGTTCGGTTTCGGTTCTGGCCATTTTAGCACTGAACCGGTTCTATTTACCTTTTTTTTTAGAATTAATATTATATATAATAATATAAGTTATAATTAGATATAAAATAATGTTGTAATAATTTATAAAATGAAAATGTAATCTCAATTGAAATTGATAAATAACACCAATATAATTTTTTTATCATTTAAATCAGTTTTAGAATTGGAAAAATAATCCTAAATAATAAATATCAATATATTTGAATTTATCTACTAAAGTTGTAAATAAGACCACTAAAATATTATTTACCGAAGAAGAAAATCACTCAAGTTTTATTATAAATTTTTATGAAAAACTTGTAATTTCTCAATATATTCTTTATACCTGTATTAATAGTCTAATATTAATACTATTATTTAGTCTAATATAGACTATAGTTATACATATACTAATATAGTTATAGTTATACTAATAGTCTAATACTACTATTATTATATAGTTTAATATAGACTATAGTTATACATATACTAATATAGTTATACATACACTTATATAATTATACAGTTTATACTAATAATTTAATATTAATACTATAATATAGTCTAAATATAGACTATAGTTACTAATATAGATACTAATAGTTTAATACTAATACTATCAATAATTGTATTAGATAGTTATATAATCTAAATATAACTATCTAATATAGATATAGACTATATTTATACTAATATAGTCTAATAACGATATTATATAATATAGACTATAGTTATATTAATATAGATATTAGATACTTATATTATTAATAATAATATTAGATAGTGATATAGTCTAATAGTATTGATAATAGTCTATATATATAGTCTAAGATATAGTTATACCAATATTCTAATACATTATATAGTCTAATATAGACTATAATTCTTGTCTAAAAAATATATAGACTATAGTTATAACTTATACTAATACTATTATGTACTCTAAATATAGATGCAATTAAGTTAGATTGAAAGGAAGGGCCTCATAATTTGAGGATAATGGCATCTAATATGAAATCTAAATGTGAGAAGTATTGGAAAATCTTGAAAAAATGAATCTTTTGTTGTATGTTGGGTTGGTTCTTGATTCGCAATTTAAATTGCGTTGTCTAACATTTTGTTTTGAAGTATTATATGATGATGATAGTGAGAAAGTTCTTATGTTGGTGGATCGGGTTAGAGATGCGTTGACTCGTTTATACGATAATCATTGTAAAAATGATGGAAATGATGTTGGGGCACAAAGTTAAACTACGAGCCAATCAAGTAAGGTAGAAGCTAGTACTACAAGTTTGATTACTTCTATAGGTCAAGGTGATGTCAGATCATTTAAAATGAATTTTAAGAAGTGTTTAGAGTCGGAGAACTCTTTGGAGAGTAAATCTGAGGTGAAGATATTTTTATCTGAAAAATGTGAAGATGATCCGAAATTTGACTTGTTGAATTGGTGGAAGGTTAACTCCATTAGATACCGTATGCTTGCAAAAGTTGCGTAGGATGCTCTTGTAGTTCCGATGTATACAGTGCCATTTGAGTCGGCTTTTAGCACAGCAAGTCCAGTACTTGATCCTTTTCTGTAGTGGCCTATCTCCACTTATGGTAGAAATCCTTATTTGTATACAAAATTGACTTTGTTCTTCTTCTATTCCAATTAACCTTCGCACTTTAATGAATGATGTTAAGGAGTTTGAGAATCTTGACACAGGTAATAGCATCATTTACCTTTTCTTTTATTGTCTCTAAAGTGTATATCAAATTTATAATTTGTTTTAATTATTTTACTTTTTTTTTTGTATAGAGCTCAAGGAAGACCTAAAGAGTTCTTCAACACCTACTTTGGTTGGAGAAGATTAAATTTAAGATATGTCATCTTTTTTTTTTCTTTTTATTCTTTTCTCAAGTTTTTTTTTCATTTAATGTAATTACTAATTAATAACGTTTTATTAGAATTAACCTTTTTTTATTTATTTTCATACAATTGTAAGATTTGTTGAAATGACTATTAGAGCTGGTCGCTTAGAGTTGGTGGCTTGGAGTTGGTGCATAGCTAGTTGGTGTAATTGTAATTGGAACTTTTATTTTGAACTTAAAATTTCCAATTTAGACTTTTGGATTTGTGATTTAGACTTTTTAAATTTGGACATTGGACTTGTAGTTTGTTGGGTTTTTGGAATAGTTATTATTTAAACTTTTGAAATTTATACTTTAATTTTTGGGACTATTGAAATTGTAAAAGCAACTTAAAAAAAAAAACTAAATTTTTATTGCAGTTTATTTTTATAGAGCTGTTTTTATTTAATAGCAACTTTTTTAATGCAAATTTTTTTTAGTAAAAGTTTTTTTTTACTAAAACAATTACAACCTTTTTACTAAAAAAAAATTTTTAAACCATTTTTTTAAACCAAACCAGTTACACTCCTATTAAGAACACACTTGCCCTGTAGTTTTTTGTATACAACATGTGCGCAATTCTTTCACTGTTTTCTTGGTTCCAAGTGTAGCGAGACTCTCCTACTCTGATCTAGACATGCAAAGTCCGGTAAGGAAACTCAAACTCTTATCTTCTTCATTTGATTATTTACTTACTAATTCCTATTTTTGTAGTGGCTTTTCTAGATGCAGAAAATTTATCTATTCATTGCTAATCATTATTTCAATATTAGTCAATATCTTTTATTATTGTATTTGTATAAGAATAAACTCCCTTAAGTCCTCCACCTGTTTAACGATGCATTATATAAAATGGCTTTCTACCTTGGGAATCTAGTATTTTTATGTTTATGAGGTAAGATTGGGTACTTCGATGGTCTGGTGCGATAAAAATTACATCCCTAAAGATGTAGATTCAGCCGATAGAAGATGAAGACATCAGTATCCTTTATGATTTAGGTTGTATCCCATAAACACACAAAGTGTTGATTGGAAATCTATTTTATGATGATTGTATGGATGCGAATTTGGACAACATGTTACGCCAAAGGTCTGAAGAAGATTGTGATCCGAAATTATTTTAAAACGTTGGAAAGGGGACTTATATTTTAAAATGAGCATTACTAGGGAGCATCCACGCCAAAGGTCTGAAGAAGATTGTGATGAGTGTGGATGCTCCTAATCATTTTAGTTTTAAATTGGCGGGCTTTCTATTTAAAAAATTCTGTTTTAATTTCGGACTGTGGTACAAATGGAATAAAAAATAAGAAGATATGTTTAAGATGGTATGGTCAATGGCCATATTTACAAATTGTGTGAAATACAATAAAACAAGAGTGGTTATATAATGTGCAGGGAGAAAAACTGAAAAAATGGAAATGGAAAACAAAAACAAAACAAAAAAAATGACCAGAAGAAGATTGGGGGGTTTGAAATTATTTATAGGCAAATATATGAATATTAAGAGAGAAAACTAAGAGCATTATAAGCAAGGCTAAGTAGCCTTAAAGAATTGACACAGTAAACCCAATTTGTTGGGAATTTGTAAAAAAAAAAAAAACAAGACTAAGTTGAAAAAAAATTAATAATTTGTAAGATTATTCATCAGTGTCCATTTGTAAAAGCAAAACTTTCTGGATTTCCTATTAAACAACCACTTTGATAAATATCATTTTTATAATATAAAAAAAGGTAGTAACTATTGTTGTCCACAATTAAGTTAAGGATAAATATATTAAAGGCCGATTTATAACATCATAGTACATCAACCACTTTGAATATCATAAAGAACATAATTATAAGCACTTTCTTTTCACCACCTACAACAGAAAGGTGTAGAATATTCATGCAAATTCAGTTACTCCCTCTCAATTTATACACAGAGATGAAAGAATATTCCTAGACCTAATATATTGTATAGCTAGCAATAAAATAAATTATAATGGATGATTCGTTTCAAATGTTGTGAGTGCAGTGGTGAGTAATGCTGTAGTGATGTGTACGTTGCATTATGATCCAGGCCGTGCACTGTGATTTGCATGGGGTGCATGTGATGCAAGCATGCCTTCAACACAGTACAAAAAAAAAAACAAAAAACAAAACAAGTGTAGTGGGACTCTCCTATTTTGATCTAGACATGCAAAGGCTGGTAAGAAAATTCATACTTTTATATTCTCCATTTGATCATTTACTTACTAATTCCTATATTTTGTAGGAATTTTCCTAAATGCAGGAAATTCGTCTACTTACTACTAATCATTATTCAAATATCAGTCAATGTCTTTTATTATTATATTTGTATAAGACTCATCTCCCTTGAGTCCTTCACTTGTTTAACGTTGCATCATTTGAAATCTCTTTCTGCCTAGGGGTTGAGTTCTTTTATGTTTATAAGGTAAAAATTGGGTGCTTTGGTAGTCTGGCCGGATAAAAATTACATTCTTAGAGATGTAGATCTGATCCGATAAAACTTCAAGACACCAGTACCCTTTATGATCTGGGCTTTAAAGTGTTGATCGAAAATCTATTTTATGACGATTGTATGGACACAAATTTTGTCAACATGCTACGCAAAGGTCTGAAGAGAATTGTAATCCATAATTTTTTTAAAAAGAAGTTGAAAAAGTGACTTATTTTTTTTAATTGGTGTGGGCATTCTGTTTAAAAAATAATAAAGTTATATTGTGGGTCACGATAGATGCAGACAATATTCCAAATCTCATTAGACTAAAGATCTAGTCATACAAAGCAGGTCCTAACTAGTACTGAAATCTAACAGAAATATAACTCCACATAAGCTATTCTCGTTTGTTTCCATGCACCATTTAATAAGAATATATCATCAGTCCATTTCACCTAAGAATGAGATGCATATGCATTTCAACATTTGCCTTTTTGTTCTCATTATTGATGAATCTTTAATTTTTAACAAAGATTCTTTAATTCCTTATAAAGTCAGGCTGATTGTGTGTTTGAACACCAACATGTCACAAATTTATATGATATTTTAGGATAATACTAAGCAAGTGTAAATGATATTTTAGATACATTTCACCCACATAAATACCAAGACCTAGCAATTTTCTTTACTCAAGTGGTCATTACCCATATTCGTTGAGTACCAAATAACACACATCAAACATTGAAATCGCTCTTAGAAAATCAAATCTCACATAATCTAAATAGGGCCATTATTTCCAACGTTTATGAAAACTCAAATCAGTAAATACATCAAGAGTTCAATTGAACTAAAAAAAAGGTCAGAATTTTGTAAATAATGTACAGATCATGGCTCATTACTATCTTATGCTTATTATCAACAGTACAACTAAAAAGAAAAAAAATTACAACAGAACAGACTAAAGACCTGTTGAGCAGCAAATAACGCACATCCAACAATGAAATCACTCAAAGAAAATCAAATCTCACATAATCTAAACAGGGTTATCATTTCTAACGTTAATGAAAACCCAAATCAACAAACACATCAAGAGTTCAATCGAACTAAAAAAAAAGTCAGAACTCGGTAAACAATGTACATACCACGGTTTATTTCTAGATTATGTTTATCATCAATAGTGCAACTAAAAAGAAAAAGAAATTACAACATAACAGACTAAAGACCTGTTGAGCACCAAATAACCACATTCAACAATAAAAGCACTCATAGAAAACCAAATTTCACATAATCTAAATAGGGACATCAATTCAAACGTTCATGAAAACCCAAATCAACAAACACATCAAAAGTTCAACAGAACTAAAAAAAAAAAGTCAGAACTCGGTAAACAATGTATAGACCACGGTTCATTTCTAGCTTATGCTTATCATTAACAGTACAACTAAAAAGAAAAAGAAATTACGGCAAAACAGACTAAAGACATGTTGAGCACTAAATAACACATCCAACAATGAAATCGCTCAGAGAAAATCAAATTTCACATAATCTAAATAGGGCCACCATTTCCAACGTTTATGAAAAGCCAAATTAGCGAACACATCAAGAGTCCAACGTATATAAAAGACACCGATTAATATTGGAATCATGATTAGCTGTGAATAGATAATATTTCTATATCTAGAAAAGTCGTTACAAAATATAGGAATTAGTAAGTAAATGGTCAGATGGAGAAGAAAAGAGTATGAGTTCCTTACCATCCTTTGCATGTCTAAATTAGAGTAGGAGAGTCTCGTTACACTTCAAACCAAGAAGACAGTGAAAGAATTGTGCAAAGGTTGTATATGAAAAATTACAGAGGCAAGTGTGTTCTTAATTACAATATCGATCTTTTATATTTATAGGTTGTACGTGAAAAATTTTGAATGATGGTAAGTTAATGGCGCACACCTTTGCGCAGAAAGAAGTCCTGAAAAATGATATTAGACGTTTTGGAGAGTTTGGAAAATGGGATGCATCTAGGCTGGAGAAATAGAGAAGTGGGAGAGGAGAAATTTTGTGACCTAAAATTATCGAATTGAGACGAGAAATGTGTCTGTGCCAGCTCTCCTGTGCATAGCTAAACTATCTTTTTTCTTTTAATAATGTGTTGAAACAATGCATGCATCCCATACACCCTATGCAAATCATAGTGCACGATTTGAATAAGAATGCAATGTACACATCACTACAACAACACTCACCACTGCACTCACAACATTTGCAACAAGTCATCTACTGTAATTTATTTTATTATTAGTTGTACAATGTACTAGGTCTAACAATATTCTTTCATCTTTGTGTATAAATTGAGATGGACTAACTGAATTTGCATGAATATTCATCAACCTTATGTTGTGAATAGTAAACATAAAGTGATTGTAATTATGTAGTACTCTATGATATATGAAGTAATTAATGTACTATGGTGTTCTAAAGTGACGTTTGATATATTTCTCTACAACTTAATTGTGGATAATAACAGTTACTACCCTTCTCTTATATTATAAAAATGGTATATATCAAAGTAGTTGTTCAATAGGAGGTCCAGAAAGCTTTGCTCTTGCAAATGGACACTAATGAATAATCCAATTTATTAATAATTATTCTCTCAACTCACCCTTGTATTTTTTTTTTGTACAACTTTCCAACAAATTGAGTTTATTGTGTGGATTCTTTATGACCATTCAGCTTTGCCTGTAATGCTCACAGTTTTCTCTCTTAATAATCATATATTTGCTTATAATTAATTTCTAACTGCCTAATCTTCTTTTATTTTATTTTTGTTTTTTTTTTTTGGTATTTGCTCCCTGTACATTATATGATCGCTATTGGTCTATTGCAATCACATAATTTGTAAATATGGCCATTGACCATACCATCTTAAACACATTGTCTTATTTTATATTCTATTTGTACCATAGTTCGTCATTAAAACAGAACATTTTAAATAGAATGTCCATATCAATTTTAAAAAATAAGTTCTCTTTCCAACTTCTTTTCAAAGTAATTGTGGATTACAATTTTTTTCAGACCTTTGGCGTAGCATGTTGGCCAAATTTGTGCCTATACAATTATCATAAAATGAATATTCGATCAACACTATGCGTTTATGGGCTACAGCCCAAATCATAAAGGACGATGTCTTCATCTTCCATCAACCAGATCTACATTTCTAGGAATGTAATTTTCATCAAGCCAGACCACAGGAGCACCCAAGCTTTCCTCATAAATGTAAAAACACTCAGCCCCCAAGACAGAAAGCCATTTTATATAATGCATCGTTAACCAAGTGAAGGACTCAAAGGAGCTTACTCTTATACAAATACAAAAATAAAAAACATTGACTAATATTAGAATAATGATTAGTAGTGAGTAGACAAATTTTCTGCATCTGGAAAAGCCGTTATAAAATATAGGAATTTAGTAAGTAAGTGATTAGATGGAAAAGATAAGAGTATGGGTTTTCGGTCCTTACCAACCTTTACATGTTTAGATCAAAATAGAAAAGTCTCACGACACTATGAACCAAGAAGATAGTTAAAAAATTGTGCACATGCTATACATGAGAAGCTACAGGGGCAAGTGTGTTCTTAACTACAATATCGTTCTTCTATGTTCACAGGTTGTATATGAAAACCTCTATATGCAGGTAATTTATTGGTGCATACCTTTACGCACAAAGAAAATCTGGAAAATAAAATGGGATGTTTTGGAGAGTTTGGAAAATGGGATATGTCTAGGCTAGAGACAGGAGAAGATAAATTTTATGATATGAAATCATTGAATAAAGGGGAGAAATACGTCTACGTCATCTCTTCTGCACATAGCCGAACTGAAAGTGTTTTTAATTTTCTGTTGTAGGTAGTAAATAGAAAGTGTTTGTAATTGTGTTCTCTATGATATTTAAAGTGGTTGATGTACTATGATGTTCTAAATCGACTGTTAATATATTTCTCTTTAACTTAATTGTAGATAATAAAAATTACACCACTTCTCTTATATTATAAAAATGGTATATATTAAAAAGGTTGTTTAATAGGAGGTCTAGGAAATTTTGCTATTACAAATAAATGCTGTTGAATAATTCAACAAATTAATAATTGTTACCTCAACTCACCTGTGATTTTTTTTTTTTCACAAATTCCTAACCAATTGGGTCTAACGTGTGGATTTCTCTTCTCCTGCCTCCACCCTAGACTCATCCCATTTTTCAAACTTTCCAAAATGTCACATTTCATTTTTTAGGTCTTTTTCAGACGTAAAGGTGTGGAACATTAACTTACCGACATATAGAGTTTTTCATATATAACTTGTGAACACAAAAGATCGATATTGTAATTAAGATCACACTTGCCCCTACAATTTCTCATGTACAACCTATGCACAATTCTTTGACTGTCTTCTTGGTTTCAAGTGTAGCAAGACTCTCCTATTCTGATCTAGACATACAAAGGCCAGTAAGAAAACTCATACCCTTATCTTTTTCATTTGATTATTTACTTACTACTTCCTATATTTTGTTGCGGTCTTGCTAGATGCAAAAAACTTTTCTACTCACTACTAATCATTATTCTAATATTAGTCAGTGTCTTTTATCATTATATTTGTATAAGACTCAACTCCCTTGAGTCCTTCACCTGTTTAACGAGCCGAACTGAAAATGTTTTTAATTTTCTGTTATAGGTAGTAAACAGAAAGCGTTTATGATTGTGTATTCTATGATATTTAAATTGGTTGATGTACTATGATGTTCTAATTCAACTTTTAATATATTTCTCTTCAACTTAATTGTGGATAATAACAATTATTGCATTTATCTTATATTATAAAAATGGTATATATATTTATCTTAATTGTGGAGGTCTACAAAGTTTAGCTATTACAAATAGACACTGTTAAAAAATCCAATAAATTAATAATTGTTCTCTCAACTCCCCCTGTCCCCCCCCCCCTAATTTTTTTTCACAAATTCCCAACAAATTGGGTTTATTATGTGGATTCTTTAAGGTCATTTAGCCTTGCCTATGATACTCTTAGTTTTCTGTCTTAATAATTATATATTCACCTATAATTAATTTCTGACTCCTCCCCCAAATCTTCTTTTATTCTTTTTATTGTAGTTTTTGTTCCCTCCACATCATATAACCACTTTTGTTCTATTGCATTCACACATTTTCCAAATATGGCCATTGGTCATACCATCTTAAATACATCGTCTTATTTTGTATTACATTTATTCTATAGTCCATCATTAGAACATAATTTTTAAAATGCCCACAACAATTTTAAAAAATAACTCCAATTTTCAACTTCATTTTAAAAAAGTTTCGAATTACAATTTTCTTCGGACCTTTGGGGTAATATGTTGGCCAAATTTGCGTTCATAAATCGTCATAAAATATCGATTAACACTTTGTGTATTTTTGGTCTACAACCCAGATCATAAAGGGCAACGATGTCTTCATCTTCCGTTAGGGCGAATCTACATCTCTAAATATGTAATCTTTATCAAGTCAGACCACCGGAGCACCCCAATCTTATCTCATAAGTATAAAAGCATTCGACCCCCAAGGTAGAAAGTCATTTTATATAATCGTTAAATAGGGAAAGGACTCAAGGGAGTTGACTCTTATACAATTACAATAATAAAAGACATTGACTAATATTAGAATAATGATTAGCAATGAGTAGACAAATTTTCTGCATTTAAGAATAGGAGAATATAAGAGTATGATTTTTCTTACTGGCCTTTGCATGTTTAGATCAGAATAGGAGAGTCTCGCTACACTTGGAACCAAGAAGACAGTCAATGCGCATATGTTGTGTAGAAAAACTGTAGGGACAAGTGTGTTCTTAATTACAATATCGATTTTCTGTGTTTACAGATTGTACGTGAAAAATTCTATATGATGGTAAGTTAATGGCGCACACCTAGGTGCACAAAGAAGACCTACAAAATGATATGAAACATTTTGGAAAGTTTGAAAAATGGGATGCGTCTCGGCTAGAGAAATGGAGAAACGGGAGGTGAGAAATTTTGTGACCTGAAATTATCGAATTGAGATGAGAAATGCGTCTGCGCTAGCTTTCTTGTGCATAGCTGAACTGTTTTTTTTTTCTTTTGTAATGTGTTGAAACCATACATGCATCCCATGCACTCGATACAAATCATAGTGCACGACCTTGATCAGAATGTAATATACACAACACTACAGTAGTACTCACCACTGCACTCACAACATTTGCGACGAGTCCCAATTTAATTTATATTATTGCTAGCTGTACAATGTACTAAATCTAAGAATATTATTTCATCTTTATGTATAATTTGAGATGGACTAACTGAATTTGCACGAATGTTCCTCACCCTTTTATTGTGGGTAGTAAACAAAAAGTGCTTATAATAATGTATTCTATGATACTTAAAGTGGTTGATGTACTATAGTGTTCTAAAGTGGCGTTTAATATATTTCTCTATAACTTAATTGTGGATAATAATAGCTACTATCCTTCTCATATATTCTAAAAATAGTATATATCTTCTCATATATTCTAAAAATAGTATATATCAAAGTGGTTGTTTAATAGGAGGTCTAGAAAGCGCTAGCTTTGCTTTTGCAAATGGACACTAATGAATAATCCAACAAATTAATAATTGTTTTCTCAATTTATTCACTCAAAATCATAAAATTACAACTATAATATATTGTATAGGCCTTTGCATCGCATTCCTGAGTCAAATCCTATCCTGCGGTGCAATTCTCAAAAACATTGTCAACTAAAATGGTTTTTAAAAGAAAACATAGAAAATATAAAATAAAAAAAAATAAGTCGAATACTCAATAAGTAACACACCATACGATAAAAATAATAACCATCGATTCTCTAAAAAAAATGTATACTCATAGATATATACATAAATAACGTGAACATGAGCTTTTTGTAAATGTTGAATATAAGCTTTTCATGAATGTTGAACATGAGTTTTTCATAAGTGCTGAACATGAGTTTTTCATAAATATTGAACATGAGTTTTTCTTTATCATATTATAACATATCATAGGTCGTTACCCACTATTGACCCCATGAGTTAGGGTTGACGAATCTAAAAAAATTTTGATTATGCCCATGACTACAGATTAAGGAACCCATACATAAGGAAAACATACTAGGTGCACTACTAGCATGTACGATCTGGCAATACAATATGCCCATATATAGGTACCGTCTTTATATCATACATAGACCACTTACATAATCATTTATATCATACTTCCATACTTGTCTTATCATAGATTTCAATGCATAAAGTCGTGACGTTTCATAAATATCTTAATATATAAATTTTTTCATAAATCATGCTTGAATTTTCATAATTTTCTTATGACTAGGATACATAAAAAATGGCTTCCAGTGATGGCCATATGTACATAATATTTTTATAAATACATTTTTACCGTATATGCGTAAAGAGTATGATCATGCTACTTACCTCTTAGCGTTACTTCCTAATTTTCACATCGTAGCTCATAACCTATACGAAACACTAATCGTCACTAATTTTCTAGAAACGTGTCGTAGCATTTCTAAGTACTTAAGTTCATATAGTAGAATAATTATTAATAAATTAAAATATACTTTAAAAATTACTTTAAAACTCTTTAAAAATAATAGGAAGACCCAAAACAGTTTATGAAATATTTAAAGAATCGTCCCAATAATTTTGAGTAATGTTAGGGACAAACGTCAGAGACAAGTGTTGGATAAATGCCAATTGATATGGTATAATAAACAAAACTTTTCGAATCCATTTTCTCTAGTTTTAGATCCATTTATTCATTCTTCAACTTATATATATTGTGTAGTACACAATAGATACTAAACATTACAAATTATCAGTTGATGTTTGTCTGTCATTTATTTATAATATTTATTCCTAGCATTTTTGAACAATTTTATTTAAGAAAGTTATGCCCAAAATAGTAAAATAAAAACAGTAAGACGAGATGGGCAGAGCCCATGACAATTCAAGGAATCTGGCAGGGATAGGAACTCGGCATCAAGGGTTAAAAGGGCACAATTGTGATTTTAAAAATAATGAAGGGGCGTTTTGGGTAAGGGCTGAAATAAAACCATCTACAAGAAGTGAAGAAACGAATTAAGCTTACGGGAAGGGCATAAAACAGAGGACCTCGAGAGAGAGGAGTCGCGCGATGTCTTACCGAGAGAAGAAGAAGACCGGCGGCGGCTCAGAGACGTCACTCGGCTTCTCCGGCGTTGTGGTGCGACGAAGTAGAAGGAGAGTTTGAGGGAGAGAACTGGAACCCGAGAGTGTAAAACCAGGTCAGAGGGAGAGTTTCATCGGCTTACTGGAAAACGGAAGGGGAAGAAGGGTGGCCTTTGGTCGGCGGGTTATGTGGCGGTCGTAGGGTGGTCCAACGCCCTTTTCAGCAGTCCATGGTGGCTGGAAAAAGGGTTGAATGTCTCGGTTTGCTGGGCGAAACAAGGGTCTCATGGCTGCCAAGTGATGTTTTTATTTTTTTCCTGGGTTAGTGTTTTTTGTGTTGATGAGTTTCTTGTGTTTTGGTATGCAAAATTCTGAGCGTTAAGGGGGATTTTATAGATGATGAGGAGGAGGTTTGACGTGTTTGATTAGAAGACTTGAGTTTGGAATTTGATCAGGAGATTAGGCTAGAATTTGAGGTTGAATACACTGCGTAGGGTCGGTTTTTATTCACTGGATTGATGCGATGGAGGGATTTCGGGGTTGGTTTTGATTTGGTAATCTGATCTACGAGGACTCAATAATGGGGAATAAGAGTTTGAAGTTGATCAGACTAGACAAAGAAAGTTGCTGACTTTGGTCTTGGTTTCAGAGAGAGAGAGAGATTTCGAAGAGGGAGGTGCAGCGTTTGGTTTACTTTATTCGGATCTCCTGCTACATGTTGAGGAATCTCTTTCGTGGCAAAATTTTTGAGGAAGCTCATCCAGTCCATGAGCTACTGCAACAACATCCCAATTTACATACATCCCGTCACCATCTCTTCGTCAGCAACTCCTCTTTCTTGGCACTACTCACAGGTTTCATTCTCTCTCCCTTTCTTTCTCTTCGGTTTCGTGTTCTCGGATGAAATTCATGGGTGGAATGCGTCTGAGATTCTTTCTGATAGCATTCTAATTTTCAATTTAGAGTATCCTCAGATATTTGCATAAGAGGTTGCGTCATTTTTGTTAAAAAATTATTCTACATGCTGATATTCATTGCTTGTAAAAAGCATAGGCGTTTTTACCTCTTGCCCTCCTCTTGTTTCCTTTGTGAATTCTGGATTGTTTTATAATTTTATTAAATTCAATTTTGTATTTGTTTCCAGGGCTTGTGGTCCCAGATATTTCTCTAGAGGTGTTACGAGTAAACATAGAGACTGCTTGAGAAATCCCTCATATTCAATGATTCATATTCACAGAAATGTTGGCAGTAACTAGTACAAGAGGGAGCAAACTAAGCAGCTAATTACTAAGGAAATTACGGAGGAAGGAATCAAGGAAAATATCTCTCTTTTGTATCGACAATGAGAGAAATGATCTCGCATGGTATAAAAAGTTTGCTACAACTGAAAGCAATATGCTCATGAGGTCGAAGAGGAGAGTGCCGCTTCGCCATCTTCACTTGATAGCCAAAGGGCTGTCCGGTTCTTGCTCCTCTTCCTTACACCAGGCCACCCATCTCCGGCCTAATACACCACAGCAACAGCAACTACTAAAGCAGTTGGTCTCTCTCTTACAGAAACACTCATCGAGCCGCCAAGCCACCCAACAAGTCCACTCTCACTTCATTACCTATGGCTTTCTACACAGCTACCAGTCCAGCTCCCTTATCCTTCTCCTTGTTAACACACTGCTCCGCTGCTATTCCCTCGGCCAATTCCCTCTAGAAGCTCTCCTGCTTTACAAAAACCTCAACTATCTTTGCTTTGACAGCTTCACCTACACTTTCCTACTCCATACCTGTGCTAACTTACACTCCCTCTTCTCAGGACTTCAACTCCATGCTCTCGTCGTCAAAGTTGGTTTTCAGTCCCAAGTTTATGTCCAAACTGCTTTGGTATATGCATATGCAGTTTTTGGGGCTTTAGTTGAAGCCATGCATGTGTTTTATGAAATGCCTGAGAGGAACACCGTAACCTGGAATGTCATGATCTCCGGTTTGGCGAAATGGGGTCATCTCCAACTTTCTCATTCTCTCTTCGATCAGATGCCTACTCGGACTGTTGTGTCATGGACAGCTATCATTGATGGGTACACACGCATGAATCGGCCCTTTGAAGCTTTGTCTTTATTTCGAAGAATGGTTATTTATGAATGTATAAAACCCAGTGAAATCTCTCTCCTTGCCATTTTTCCGGCTATATCAACTATGGGGGCCCTTAAAATCTGCCAATCAGTTCACGCTTATGGGGAGAAAAGAGGATTTAATATATCTAACATACGCATTACAAATTCTCTCATAGACTCGTATGCAAAATGTGGATGCATAGAGAGTGCATCAAGATTGTTCGAGGACACGTGTGCCCAGAGGAAAAATATGGTGTCTTGGACATCCATGATATCTAGTTTTGCAATGCACGGCATGGGAAAAGAAGCTATGGAGAGTTTCGAAAGGATGGAGGAAGTTGGAATGAAGCCGAATCGGGTAACTTTCTTGAGTCTTTTAAATGCCTGTAGTCATGGTAGACTGGTCGAGGAGGGTCTAAAATTTCTGAACAAGATGCGAAATGGTTATCAAATTGTACCAGATATCAAGCACTATGGTTGTTTAATAGATATGTTGGGGCGAGCGGGGAGGTTAGAAGAAGCTGAGAAGATGGCATTGGGGATACCTGTCGAGATTCTTAATGTGGTGATTTGGAGGACACTTTTGGGTGCTTGTAGCTTTCATGATAACGTTGAGATGGGTGAGAGAGTCACTAGCAAGATATTGGAGATGGAAAGAGAATATGGAGGGGATTATGTGCTCATGTCCAACATCTTTGCAGGTGTGGGGATGTTTGGAGATGCTGAGAGGGTGAGAAAATTGATGGATAAGAGAAATATCATTAAAGTTCCGGGCCACAGTTTGGTCTGACCGAAGGTAAAGATGTGGGGATGTTTGGAGATGCTGAGAAGCTGAGAAAATTGATGGATAACAGGATAAGAGGAATTTCTTCAATGTTCCTAGCTACTGTTTGGTCTAACTGAAGGTCAAGATGGAGTCTAGACAGATTCTCCTATATCCAAGTGCTGGGGTGATACGTAAATTGCATGATGTCATGACAGATATCTCATCCGGGGTGCTTTTGTGTCGGTGGACTGCCTCTAATGGGGTATCTTCTCTTAACCTTCTCTTTTCAATTGGGTTAATTTTGGGAATCTGCGTAAAAAATAGTGTTATGATTTTATTTGCAGGACGAGTTGGATTTCTGCAAGAAATGGGAACCAAACTCAGTCCTGGACTTTCTGAGGTTGTACTCTTTCAGAGGGAATCTACCTGATTGTTCTTCACTTCCACTTTCATGGATTGATTTTATTTTGTCTGGCTATGGTGAGAACAAGTTGAAGGATGATCCATAGCTAAAGCAACAAGACCAGAAGAACTTTGCCCAAAATAATTATGTGCTACAACGCTAGCAATATTGCCCTAGTAACCAATACCAATTCCCATTTTATATCTTCAAATCACAACCTAAAAATCCCAATTTCTGCTTTCAGGTAGGAACTTGACAGTGCCCCTAGGGGTGAACAAAATATCCCGTTACCCGTTACCGTCCATCATTTCGACCTGACCCAACATTCTCGACCCATTAAGCTTGTTAACGGAAACGCTTGCTTCCGATATACCGAAACCCGTTACCGATTACCGTTTTCCAAACGAGTAAAATATCCGATAATCCCAACCTCATACCCGTTACTCCTGCAATTGCCCATCTTCGATTTGCCCATCTTCGATTTGCCCATCTTCGATTTGCCCATCTTCGATTTGCCCTCTTTCTCATCTCTTTCGCTGATTGTTCTCATCTCTCTCGCCGGTTTCTATTGTCGCATCTCTCAAGCTCTCACTCACTCTCTCACAGGCTCGCAGCTCCCTGTCGCCGTCACAGAAGGTAAGGAGGAACTGCTACTTTATGAAACTTTAATTAGGGAAGTCATAGAATTGATAGTTGTGCACAATAGGTGGACTTTGATGGGTTCTTGCTACAGAATCAGTATATGATGGGTGGAGTCTGATTTTAGGCATTTGGTTTGCGTAAACCATCTATCATTATCTATTCTCTCTGCATTATCTTGACTGTATGAATCATGATGCCCTGATTCTTTAGTCATTTGAGGTCCTCTCTTTGATTTGTATACTATCATAGTCACATGGTTATTAGCTTGTATAGATTGTTAATAATAGAAAAGACCGAGTGTATTTGATTGCTTATTTGATTACCAATTAAATAGAACACCACCTCGGCTTATTTGATTGCTTTCAAGTCTTGAGTGTTTTTCGAAAAAACACATTTCAAATAAATGCTAGAAATCAGAATGCCAACCGCACCTAGCTCAGGTGGCAGAAGCTCTGTTTATGGAGGAACGCCTTAATGTAGCAGTGCATATGGGAATCGGATCATATTCATATTCAGGACTTGTTTTTTGGCTTTTCAAAGAGATTTATTTTTTTCATTTGTATTCCAACTATTTGATTTTTAAGTGAATATTTTAGATCCTTGTATGTGAGCCACCAAACACTAATTTTCCAACCTAATTATTTGTTATAGTCAAAACATTGAATATGTTATATTGATGCAGGATTTGTTCAGCCTACATTTGGCTTTGGCATCTCCAGTTGACAGAGATTTTCATATCATTGATCATGAGTTTATGACCTCGGGCCAGGCTTCATTCCCCCCAATTATTTCTTCCATTCAATCTGATCACAATCTTCTTTAATTTGTTCTTCATTTTTTGGTCTCTGATCAACTGGTGAGCATTCTTGCCTCTTTTTCATATGATTTTCTCCTATGTATTGGTATATTTTTATAATCAGCTTTTGGGTTTTGTAGTATTTTTGTTTCAATTGCAACCTAGACTCTACGTACCCTGCATATTTAAAACTTAATTATACTAAATTTTGTCATATATAAGAATATGCCAACATATTATATTTTTTTTTTTACATTAACAGTGCAGAACATTCAACAATTAGATTACATTTGCATGTTTATGATCTAATGGTTTATCATATTTTCTATAATTTCCATATTTCATTGGGGTACACTAATTAGATATTTAATTCATTAAATTTTATCTCCTTAGGTGGAGTAGGATTTACCCAAGTACTACTATAATATTTTCTTGATCTCCAGATTCTGAAATCCCTGTTTCAAGCATTTTCTTGCTATAATATTTGTGCACGCCATTTATAGTAGTGTTCTCAACACTAGAAAATGAAAGAGGCCGAATGCAGAGCTTTCAAAATCTGCTTAAATAAGAACTCATAGCTATTCCTCTGATCTCATTCAAATATAGATCACTCCCATCGATATCTACTTTGCCACATGATTAATTTAGTACTATTTGAAGCCTCCTTGCAGTGGTTGAACCAATTAATCAGGAATTGTATCTCCTGGAAATATAATGCAGTCAAAATATTCATTTAGATATTATGTTCCTGTCAAACATATATATATATATATTATTTATATATATCACAAAGTCTCAACCATAAAATTATAAATCAGAACACACACACAAACATGTAAATAAATAAAAAACACAGATGTCATGACATATTCCAGCAATTCAATCTGTCTAAGTGCTCTTAAGTTGCTGAGATTAAATTGGAACTTTTTTTAAGCTTTCCATTAGTATGCACCTGCTCTGTAATCTGTATTGGGTGGAATCACTATAATTTTCTTTAAGTTGTAGCCAATCTATCAGCACAAGGTGCATTAATCCAACTGCACTTTAATTTGTAAGTGCCATAAGGAGACCTGATTTTGATAAGGGCCTAAGTTCATAATTCAAATGTGGCAATATATGAGACCTCATTAATTCAAATGTGGCGTGATGTGCAATCCTAAAATAGAGTGACAAGTTAAATTATTATCCTACGTAACCTGAAACTTGTTCACAAACATATATGATCTCATAAATTTACATCAAGAAGAAGTAAATGTTAACAGGCATGTGCCTGTCAGCATGCCTACAAAACTTGTGTATAATGAATCACTCTATTCCAACTTGGAAAAAGACCTGATTTTGAATAATCTCTTATGGCTTTCTGCCATGTAAAACAATTGATTCTTGATTACGAACTATCCCATTCTCTTTGCAAATGGTCAAGTCAGGTAATCTGTCAGAATCTATCAAGACACTAGTTGATCCTCATTCAATAGCTATTAGAGTGTGATCTCTTGATGAATTAATGATGTTGTTGTTGTTGTTGTTTTTCATGATCGTGATGACCATGCTTGATCTTAGATATTTTCTTAGATATTTTCTATAATTTCCAAACCCAAAATGCAAAACATTTTGTTGTAGTATTGCTGATAGTGTTAGATTTGTAACCCAATCATGCCCCTTGCAGCTTTTTGGTGTAATATAAACATATTTATCTTTTCTTTGTTTGTTGACCGTTGATGTTTGCAATTTACTAATTTCTTTTTTTTTTTTTTTTTTTTTTTTCAGCTGAATCTTATGGAATCTAGTGCTTCTATACCTTCTGTCGGGTTTGCATCAATGTCCATTCATTTGGATAACACTCTACCTCCAACTTCAGATAGTCAAGCAACTAGTCTTTATGTTCGCCCTCCTATCAGAAGGAGAAAGGGAAGATCAGATGTATGGCAACACTTTACGAGAAATGATGAAGATCTCAATGAACCCACAACCACATGCGATTATTGTGGTAAGGTTTTATTATGTCATCCTAAAAAACAAGGTACTTCATCCCTGAAGTACTATATTGAAAAATGCAAAGTCTTGCATGCTGCTATTGGGGCTAGAAAGGATAACCCCCAATTAAAAGAGACTGGGGTTAGGAAGACGGGGGTGGATGGTACAACTAGCAGTCCTAGTGTTGGACCTGCTAAATATAATGAACAAAAGATACGGTTGGCAATAGTGAAAATGATCATCAAGGATGAGCTACCATTTCATTTTGTAGAAAAAGAAGGCTTTCAAGATGTTATGGCCGTAGTTGAGCCTAGATTTCCAATCTCCTTTCGCATTACTGTTATGCGAGATTGTATGAAAATTTATATGTTAGAAAAAGAGAAGTTGAAGACCATGTTTATGGAATCTGATTATAAGAGTTGCATTATAACTGATATGTGGACGTCAGTTCAAAATCTTAACTATATGCATAACAGCCCATTTTATTGATGAGGATTGGACATTGCATAAGAGAATAATACATTTTAAGAAAGTTGCTAATCACAAGGGGATCACAATAGGAAAGGAGATTTGAGTCATCCATACTTGAATGGGACATAAAAAAGATTTTTATAATCACAGTAGATAATGCATCCGCTAACAATACGGCCATTGATTATTTAAGAAGAATTGCCAAGTTTAGAGATTGCATGGTATTAGCTAAGGAACTTATGCATATAAGATGTTGTGCACATATTTTGAATCTCATTGTCAAAGATGGTTTAATAGAAATTAATACATCAGTTGTGAAGATTCGTCATGCAGCTAAATATGTCAAGTTATCCCCTACAAGACTTGACAAGTTCAAGTCATGTGTAGAGAAACAAAATATTCGTAGTGGTGGACTTCTTTGTCTTGACGTTTCAACTAGGTGGAACTCAACATATCTAATGTTGAGTTCGGCTCTGAAAAATCATGCGGTGTTTGAGGTGTTGCAAGATGAAGATAGTGACTTTGTCCCATATTTTACATGAGGTTGAACAAGAAGTACTAACTTTACAAGATTGGGAAACTATCAAGATTTTTGTATGATTTTTGAAGATTTTTTGTAATATGACTTTGCGGGTTTCAAGCTCAGTTTATGCAACTTCAAATTTGTTTATAAGAGAAATATTTGCAATTTGTAACCATTTGAAAAAATCTTCAAGGAGTGAGAGCAATATGCTTAAATCCATGTCACAGAAGATGATGTTGAAATATGACAAGTATTGGGGGGATTTAAGTCAATTGAACAAAATGTTGTTCATTGCAGCTATGCTTGATCCACGCAACAAGTTGGACGTTTTAGAATTTTGTTTTACAAATGTTATTGGTCATGGGCGAGGATCTGAACTTGTTGATGGGTTACGGAGGATGCTTGAGCAGATGTATAAGAAATATTCAAAATCCAGTGTAGGTTCAAGTAGGGGCTAGTCAAGTATAGACGGAGGTGGAACCCAAAGTAACACTTTTTGTGATGATGATGAAAATATATTAGATATGTATTTTCAACATAAATCATCAATAGGTGTGGAAGAGTCCAAAACAGAATTAGATAAGTATTTTATGGAGAGTGTTGAACGGAGGACACTCGACTTTAATATTCTACTATAGTAGAAGATGAATTTAGCCAGATTTCTTATACTTGCCAAAATAGTTCGAGATGTGTTAGCTATTCCCGTATCTACTGTTGCTTCTGAGTCTGCATTTAGTACTGGAGGTCGTGTCTTAGATTCATTTCGTAGTTCATTAGCCCCAACAACAGTTGAAGCTCTTATCTGTACACAAAATTGGTTGAAGGCTCCCTCTGTTAATTATGACTCTCAAAATGTAATGGAAGATGTTGAAAGTTACAAGTTAGAAACTGGTAAGATCTATATTTGAATAATATTTTATTTTAAATCATTCAATTAATTATATGTTTAACATAACTTTTTGTTTTTTGTAGAGATAACTTTGCAAAATATTTTAAATGAGATCAATTGAAGATTACTTGAAGACTTGGAGTACTTGAAAATAGTATGTCAATAAAAATTGATATTATTATATTTTATTATTTTAAATTTCAAGTTCTAAATAAAAATTGAAAATGTTGGATTTGTTTGGATTTTGTGTAGGTTTCATTTATACAGGGATGAGGATATATTGGACACTCTTCATGACTGCTTCATTTTTAGAAGAAGAAGTTTATTTTCAGGTATCTCTACACCTTCTAGACCAGAAAACACTCCAAAGTCCCATGCAGATCCCTGAATAACACGTTAGGCTTGACAAGATCAGCATTTCTAGTCTAACATCCGAAGTCCCATGCAGACATGAATTCAACATCAAATAACTTGGTCAATTTATGAAAGAACAGAGATATATAGTGATATTACACTTGTCTGCATATAGATGCATGTACGGAAGATAACAATGAAGCAACAGCCAAAAAATTACCACTCTTCACTAAAATTCCTTAGAAGGCTTGAAGTGATGTGCATTGATATCAACCGTAATATATAATTTTTTTAAGCATCGAAAGATGCTCCTATTGACTTCGGAAACTTAATGGTCGGCACTATCTCCCAACTCACAAGTTTTAGAAGTTCAAATTTAGAAAACTGTCTGGCATTTCGAGTAGCGGGTAGAGAAGAAATCTGAGGCTTTCAGAAAAAGGAAGCTTTTGATTTAAAATGTGTAAAAACATTCAGAACATTTCGACACCGAATACCGATGCTACATCCAATGTCTCCGACACTTTAATTTAAAGATATGCTAAATAAGAATTGTGGAACCAGAATCCAAAACAGAATGATTTCTCTTTACCTGGTTGATATTCATGGCTGGAAGAGTTACACCTCGATACCTATACTCTGCATTGCTAACAATCCCGACTTTAATCCCCTGCTCACGCACCCATCTTAGAAATGGTTGGGAGTCTGGAAAGAGAGTATAAGGAGCAGACGAACCAAAAGATGCATATATGCGTCTGAACACTTTCTCAAACGTATCCTCGGCAAAGTCATATCCAGCCTGTAGGAAAAACAAAGCTTCCTTTATAGCTTGCTAGCGAGAAAATTATAGATTTGCATATTTCCGTAAAATTGTGAGCCAAAAAGCACAGTTTTACTCAGTCTCATCATCGTTCCTCCCCCTACATCAGGTTAAGAAGGATTCATTTTGTGCAATTACTTTTTTGGAGCATAATGCATACACCACCATACCATGATGTAATAAGAAATGATCAGCAAAAAGATAGTCAGCAATATAAGCAACGCATGATAAGGCACTACCTCGTCAGATTTCCTTACCCTGACAAAGGAGTCTCTCACACACGTCTTCCACCACACAATGTTGGGCATTTTTGTGGCATACCCAAAACAAGGATGCTTCTTGGCCATGTCTTTATAGGCAAGTTTGAAGCCTTCATGCACGCGTTTGTAGTCATGGCATGGCAGCCCAACAGATTTGGCTGCCATACAATAGTAGTCACCAAGTTCCCCTTTGTAAGCTATCAAAGTATCAGTAACATCCACGGTGATACAACGTAATTTTGGCAATATTAACATTGCAGCAGCAGCCACAAAGCAGATTCCTGGATTGACGTTTAACGGGTTTTTGGAGTAGCACTTGTTGCGAACAGTTCAAAGGCTGCAATAACATGGATCAACCAATTCCAGCCATTTTCACAATCTTGCATGCACAGAATTTAATCAGTTTTTATTTTTTAGGTAGTAGCATTGGTAAAGAAATCCAACAGTGTAAAAACTAAACAATTTTTTTTTTTTACTTGATTAAAATTGCTCCGTATAGTGACCGAGTTTGAGACCAAGGCTTCTCCATGAAAACATAGGATCTGGGTAAGCATGCATTTTCTTTTCCAATTTTAATTTTTGTTACTTAGTTCATTTAGTAATGATCAAAGTAGAATGAAAGTTCTTCTGACTAAGTAGCTCATGACTCGAAATGGAAACATATAAATGGAGGAAAAGATAGTCTGGACTAATTTCCTACTACCTATATGCTAAATATCGGCACTAAGATGGTCTCTTTAGATTTTTCAGCTCTAACCTTCTCCAAATTAAGATATGCTTAAGCCACATATGAGCTTATATTCTATGGACCAATTAAGATTACAATTGGAGCCCCTTGGAACATTAGATACCATAAGAACTTCTCCCTTACAAGCATGTGGGATCCTAAACCACCAGCTTGTACTCACTTCGAGATATAACTATCTCTCTTCCCCCTTTTTTATCTTATCTCCTCCTCAGGCCATTCAGTTGTAGGTTCCATAAATAAAGTTCCACATTGGTTGGGACTGTCTTTGACACATTTATAATGATCTAAGCACAGTCTGAACCACATTTGGGCCTACATTCGAAACTAGTCAAGATTATAATTGGAGCCCCTTAGAATAATTATAAACCATAAGAACTTCTCTCTTGCAGGCACTGTGGGATCATATACACCACCTTCTATACGCATTAGGTATCATACTTACTGTTAGATATATAATCTAATCTTGTACTTCATATCGGTTCTCTAAAATCATTGGCCTCAAGGGTTGGAAGCAGATTTTCAGTTCCTCAACATCAGTCCTAACAGAATGTTATATCAATGAGGTGGTCAATCTCTTTCTTTTTCTCAATCAGCTCACCAACCTGCAAATTCAATTCCCAATCTTTATCTCAGGGCTAATGCCTACATTGTATGATTAGTCGAATTAGCATGATTCCTGTTTGTTTATTCTTTGGTTCATTGGCTTTAGGTATCAGCACGTCACCAAACTTTGATTGTTAGTTCTTCACCGCCTAGTTTTCAAAAGATGAATTGAGTCTGAGCATTTATCAATCATGGCTCTCTGATTTCTTATAATCCATCAATTTAAAGCATAATAGATGAAATTATTTGTTTTTTCTTCACCGCCTAGTTTTCAAAAGATGAATTGGTTTCTTATTTGTTTTTTCTCATTTGTTTTTTCTCTTATGAAGGAAAAACAATAAGATTATATTCTGGGCCATGATAGATGAAATTATTTAAGATCATGTCCAAATCTCGTTAGACTAAAGATTTGATCATACAAAGCAAGTCCTAGTACCGGAATCCAACAGAAATACAACTCCACATAATCTGTTCTTGTTTGTTTCCATGCACCATTTAATAAGAATATATCATCAGTCCATTTCACCTAAGAATCAGATGCACATGCATTTCAACATTTGTCTCTTTGTCCTAATTATTGATGAATCTTTGATTTCTAAACTAACTAAATGGTGAAATCAAAAGGCAAATGAAATCGGAAATGTTAAAAACTTAGGGGTTCTATAATCTGCAAGACTATGCAATCTGTATTACTAGGACCTTGACCAAGGAAGATAGAGAGACTACCAACAACAGAATTAGATATGTTCACACAACCATTCCCCCAATCTTTACTTTAGAGAGTTGCCACGTCCTATTTAAAACAGAATCTTGTAAAAAAGTTTGCAGATGCATAGATCTACAATCACCAACACTGGAGAGAAGTCTCTAAAATGACAGTATAATAAGCATTGTTTGGGTACATAAATACCATAAGAAACGAAGAGAAATTCAGCAATAATATATCAAACTCTCATCTACCTCATGAAACTTCATGCCTCGCCAATCCTTTTATAGAATCCCAAGTAAGAATCTAAATCCCCGTTTGTTTTAAAAAAATCTCATCTTATCTCATCTCATATCATCTAATTATTACACATTTTTCAAATCTCAATACAAAATAATATAAACAGTTTAATTTTTTCAAATCTCAATACAAAAATCATATTAAAAAAATATATTATAACAGAATTTTATTTAACTTTTTCCTTTAATCTTAATTCATCTCATCTCATCTCTAAAAACAAACCAGGCCGTAAGTCATACCATAATTTATCAATCAAAATTATATCATAACTAATGGTATTCTCATTGCGAGTGTAAAACACCAATAAAATGAGATAAACTCAAAAAACAAAATACATTGGGCTGCAAAATTTTCTAGCGCATATGTCATACAAGCTTTACAAAGCTATGGCATATTCTGTATGGCTTTACATATAGATATCCCATCTAGGAAAATTGGCAAAGACTATTGGTGAACTCAGCTTTCAATGGATTTTAAGGCATAATAAAGTTACTATCTGTCTACTAGAAAGTTTAGAATTGAGCATATGGATATCAATCCTCTTATCACAAATCACAGATTATGAGTTTCTCACTATCACTTTTTTAAACCAAAACTCTTATTAGTTGTCATTTTTTTTTTAATATTGAAGACCGATATCCACTACCATAAATTTTCATGGTGCACTTGGCTTTAAGTGAACATATTTTTGGCCTGATTTTACAAATCCAACAAAAGAGCTTTCAAAATATATATATATATATATGTATGTGCATAAAGCAGAAAAATAGCCATATCTTATATGAATTCTCATTAAGGACAAAAATACTGATTTCTTCTTTTAATTACCAAACTGAGAAAAGGACTCTTTATTTCTTTCAAAAACAATGTCAAAATTTTAAGTCACTCTAGACTTCATCAAAATTATTTTCTGTTTGTGCTCAAGTTTTTTCAAGTGTTTCAGTAAAGGAGTAAGGAGTTTCCAACTTGAAAATGCCCAGAAGTTTTCAATATTTTAGCTAATATTGAAAACTTATGTACAAAATCAATACACACAAAGAGAAACACACAAACTTATGTATAAAAATGATATACTACAAAGAAACTACAAATCTTCAACTAAAATTTTGAACACCAACATGTCACAAATTTATAGGATATTTTAGGACAATACTAAGCAAGTGTAAATAATATTTTAGGATCAATTTCACTCGCATCAGTACCAAGAGCTATCAAAGTTTTTTCACTTGAGTGGTCATTACCCGTATTTGTTGAGCACCAAATAACACACATTCAATAGAAACTGCTCAGAGAACATCAAATCTCATGTAATCTAAACAGGGCCTGTTAAGGACGTGTTTTGCTTCCCTCCTGCAACCGCTTACTTATAAGGAATTAAAAAAATCCGGCGATCCCCGCCTGGGAAAGCTCCGATGCCTAAGTCAGTAATCTCGTTAATTATTTGAAAAGTAGCTTGAGAACCAAAGAGAGAAGTCCCCCCTTCATGGAGGGCTACCTGGTTTATATAGGTCTCGTGGTGATATTTATCCCCTGTAGCGATTTTCGTTTACACGTTATCTTCCTCTAACTGATGTGACTACGTATATGCATGAAATCCCACAGAATGTGACGAGGGTTGAGTATTAGCTTATGTACTTGATTCTGCAAGGCTCTATCCTTATTCGTCCTCTTGGGTAAGTAATTGGGCCTACCGTGTTATTTCCTCTCACCTACGACTACCCCACGAATTCTTTTCGCTTCGAGGCGTAGGGAATTCAATTTGTTTTGGCCTTTAAATGCTTAGGTTCCCGCCGCGAGATGCCTGGGTACTTGTTCTTAACTGTGAACCATTAAGTGCCTGCCGTCTTTCCATCTTCTCATTAGACAACGTGGCAGCGAGGGAAAGACGGTTGCTTTCCATCTGACAGCTATTCCTCTGCTTTTACGTCAGGTCATAATACCCACGTCTATTGGCATTCCATTGTCACTTTTCCATTAAATACTTCTTCTCTCTCTTTTCCCCCTTCTCTCTGTTCATTTCACTTCTTGGTATCTTCCCCATCTTCTGCGTTCTTTCGTTATTGTCCCTTTCTTGTTCTTGATCTTTGTTCGTTCCATCTTTCCTTTTACAACTCCATGGCTGACCAAGGTAGCAGATCGGTTCAAACTTTTGACATTCCTGAAGGCACAACGTTTGATGGATACGTGTGGCGCTCGAGTGTCCGAGAAAAACATTTGGCTGGGATTTGGGAGGAGTTTAATATCTTGAGTTTAGTTGTGATAAAAGCTCCTGAATTGAAATGCAGCGATGATGAGGGATTCTCTGGTTAGGTGGCCATATTTGTGGCCCTCTTGTCTCATGGGTTGAGACTTCTTTTTTGCCACCCTCTTCGAGACATTTTGGATCTCTTGAAACTGGCCCCAATTCAACTTCACTTCTTTGCCTTGAGGGCTTATCTGTGTGCCTGCATCGTCTTGTCTTGGAGCTCCTCCGTGATCCTTACTCCAATATGACTGCTCGGGAGTTTTTAGCTTTTTACGATGTGAGGGTGGCTACCAAGGGTTGTATGGCCGGCTTTTGTAAAAAAGAGAAAAGGCAATCTTTGGTGCTGTTTGAAAGCCGATACTCCAATGCCAAGGCGTGGACTACGAGATTCTTTTTTATCAGCAACCAGGGTTGGGAGTTCCCTACCCAAGAAGAGGTATTCAGGGATTTTCCAGCTAGGGCAATCTGACGCCTATCTCTGAAGGTTGACTTTTATGGGCCCTCATGCCTCCCTTGTCCCGCCGAGAGCTAGCTCGGATCGATGCTATTCGCGCCTAGGCTGCAGACCACCCGGACGATCTTTGGACCGATGAACTGTTGTCCCCTGCCCATATAGATCGGTTCTTGACGTCTCCCAACTGCTCCTTCGTTCAGGGGCATGACTTTATGATCACTGACATCATTCCTGTCCCTTTACCAGAACCTTCTGAAAAGACCATGAGAGGCGCTCTCGTTGTACGAGAAAAGAAGGAAAAGCCAAAGGAAAAGAGTCGGTCGGAGACCAACGCAAGCGAGGGCAAAAAAGAGAGGAGATCTAAGAAGAAAAACAATGAGAGTTAGAGAAAAATGGCTCATACTGAGGATCTTTCTCAACTCCATCCTTCAAAGAAACCTTTAGCATCCACTGAGGAAAATTGAAAGCAGACGCCCACGCCCCCAACTTCAATGGGAAACTTGGCGTCCTCGATGAACACCTGTAAGCAACGGCCACAGGACATTGAGGCTACTTTGGGGAGGCGGCCAGGTCAGGACGCCCTCCTCGTCAGCGGCTACTGCACATGTCGCCCTTGTGGAAACCTGTAAGCAACCGCCCCAAGAATTTTAGGTTACTTTGAGGGGCGGCTAGGCCCGAGCGCCTATCTCGCCAGTGACGACTGCACCTACCGCCTCTGGTGGTTCTTCAGTGAGGCCATGCTCAAGTGGTTTGGGGAATAGGAAAAGACTAGCCAGCAAAGCTCTTTTTGAGCTGGCCACCACTTTTCAGGTCCAGGCGCCCACTACAACATATTCTAATTTTTGCCACAAATTAGATATCTAGGACAATAGCTCGTGGCAAAAAGTTGGTTATTGCCATAAAAGCTAATCGTCACATGAAAACTTATTACTAGCCACGAGTTTATGTTGGTGACAAAATTTTTTATGTCAAATAATATATATGCGACAAACTATATGATTTTTAGTCACGAAATCTTGTTGTCGAAAGCATCATGACCAGGCTGAAATGTGCTTCATGGAGTAAATATTTTTTTCCACGAAGATATACCTTATTGCGACAACAATTTGTCGTCAAAATAGAAAATTTAACAGATCCATTTTCTTGTTCTCGAGAAATGTTTGTTGTGACGATTTATTTATATTTAGCCGCAACTAGTTTTCATTGTAATAAGTCACAACGCATGTTTAATGCTATTAAAGCAAACCTAATTTTTAAAGTAGGTATTTTTATATTTTTAGAGACCAAAAATTATATAGTTTTAAAAAATCAATTTATTTAAATGATTTTGTTTATTTAGAAATATTATTAATATTTATTATTCATTTTATATTAAAAACTCCATCTTGTTTAAATAGCTTTGTTCTCTTAAAATATTTAACATAACTTGATTATTTTATTCTATGATAAAAGGTTATTATTTTTAAGAGAACTCGCGCACACACTTCATTTTCGCACCATGAACCTGAACCCACAAGTTGTTTCTTCTCGTCGATTTTGCACTTGAAATTTAACTATTTAGAGTTCCACTACTAGGGTTATGATTTAATCAGTACTTGGTACTTTATGCATAGTCTACTAGTTAAAGCAAGTTATTCTAATTGCTATGCCTAAGCGGTTTAGATAAGAATTCAATATCTCCATTTCGTATATACAAGGCACTGACATGGATATGACATGTGTTTAATTGCTATCAGATATGGCATTAGAACTTACATAGGTGGCCTCAAAACACTTAACCTTGATATGTACATAAATTTTTGACTTAATAAGAAATCTGTAATTGAGTTCTCACATATTTGCATTCCATGCCTCTGTTTTTAACTTTTACAAAATTTATATATGAATCTCATTAAATTGTCAAATAGCTGCCCTAGTGAATTTTTATCCCACAAATTAACAACATGTTAACTCTGAGTTTCTGATTGGTTGACATGTAGCAAACAACATCCTTTGTCAATCAATTCTGGCATCCAAAGTTACTTTTGCGCTGAGATTATTCTAAGCAGCATTTTTTCTATAGTAGCATTTGTTATTTGTAGGTTGCACTATTTTGGTTCTGCACAATTTCTAAAATGTTGCAGTGAGATCTGTTTTAGCATCGAAATTGCTATTGTACAATGAGATTTATTTTTGTGCTGAAATTGCACAAGGATTTGTTTTTGCACCAAAATTACTATTGCTATGCTGGTTGCCAAAATGATGACGGTTGCAACTTGTATTTTTTTTTTTTTAGAGGATTACACACGATTTTGATGACAGTTTTTTTACTTGTGCTTTCTTGCTATTATCCAAGCTTTATTATATGGTTTTGCTTAGTATATGGTTTTGTTATATTTTGCTTAGCATATGGTTTTGATATATTTTGCTTAGTATATGGTTATGCTGTTATCAGCTTTGTTATATTTTGTTTTCAGGTTATTTTGGAAGGTTGGTGTTAACTGTGAGCAGTGTGGTTCCCCTTCATTTATGCATTTCAGGAAGAAGTGTTTTATTTTATAATTGAACTTATTAGAGCATATTTCGATTATATTTCTTTATGATTTTGATCTCTAAGAATCTTATTGGCAGCCATTCTAGTGAGCATGTTTTATAATTGAATTTTCCAATAAGCATGTTTTGTGATGATTTTTATATCCTTTATCACTTTTATCTTTCTTTTTATGTTGATTTATATGTTCTTTGCTTTGCTTTTTTAATTCTCTCTTCTCCAACACTATTTTGCCATCAGTTGTTTTCTTTTTCAATAATTATTGTTTCTCTCATTCATTTGTATTTGGTTCTTCTTCTGTTGTGTCCTTTACATCATTTGGTGTTGATTAATAATTAATTATTTGAGAGCTGCATGTCTAGTGCGAGGCTGTGATGATGGTTAATTTGTGTTTTGGCGCAAATGTAGTGGGTACTATACTCCATTATGTTGATTTCTTAGTCTTGACTGTAATTAGTATAAAAGAAGTAGAAGATTGATTTCTTTGAGTTCAAAATGTATCTTCTGCAATCCCAGAATGAGTTGTACAGCTATAAATTAATTATTTGAGGGTTGTATCACATTTTGCAGACATATTTTTATGCTAATTTTGATGTGGTATTACAGTGATCTTGGAAACGCAGCTGGGCCCACTTAGGAATCTACAATATTTGTATGTCATTCTTGATTACTTCAAAATCATTTAGCAATTTTTGTCATTTGAAAACGTTATTAATATATCTAAAAAATCGAAACACAATACTTAAAAAATATATAGTGACCAGAAACTTTCTTTGGTTAGTAGGTGTGTTATTTAGATTAATTCTATTTTACCTCATTAGTTAGTTAGTGTTTAATTAGTTCGGATTTAATGTTTAATGTGCTGTTAATTAAATTGGTTTAGTAAGTTGCTTCTTAGTGGAAGTGGATTAGTAAGTTGTTAGCTAATGTTTATTAAATTGGTTTAGTTAGTTAATGTGTTGTTAACATTCCTTGATGCTTGTACATTTTCCATCTCTTGCTTTTTAATACTAGTTGAACTACTGAAATTTAGACAATGAAAAAAGATAGACCTAGGCATTGCACATACTTTTCCTAAATATTACATCTTGGATTCCTTTAGCATCACTACTCAAATTAACACAAATGTCGAGAGCATATATTCCCGACTCCCATAATTTAATAAAACTAAATTAAAACAAAACCAAACTAAACTCTTACTGTCTAAATAAACTTTTCTTTTTGAGTGTTTCAACTAAAACCAAATATACTTTTGAATAGTTCATTTGTTTTAATTTTTTAAGTAAGCCTGTAAAACCATTTTTCATTCACTTGTCTTTATTTTGCGACAGAGGCATGCAACTAATGGTGGTTTTCAAGATTGAACCAACAAATAATTTTTTATTTTAAAGCTTAACGTGGATTTTCTCTGACTTGTCAGTCTGAGGTAATGATGCATATCCTTTTAACCTGGTATTTTTAGGTTCAATGTATACATTTGGTTAAGATTTGAATACGAATTTTGTACAAGTAATTGGTTTAGTACTTAGAAGATAGCACAATTTGATCATCTGTTCTTGCTAGGTAGATGTTTTATTAAGTTTCTGAGTTATGGCTATATGGGGTTGTGCATACAATCTCCAAATGTGTAATTGGTGCCACTGCCAGACAATATAGATCTAAGTTTGGGGAAGTGGTAAATTTGGCTTGAGAGTTGGAAATATGAAATCAAACTTTTCTAGATAGCAATGGTCCTCTTTAAAAATTTAGTAATGTTTTGATTTTTGTTAGTCTTACTTGAGAGGACTTGGCACATATGGATTCTAACTTCAATAATTTCTAATAGGCTTTGTGCTCAAACTTTATAAAACCAAATCACTTTGAAGTGTGGATTAGACGTTATCTAAAAACTTTAATGACATCAGAATACTAAACCAGAATTAATGATCTCTTTCTCTCTCTCTCTCTCTCATGTTTGGTTGGAAACTTGGATAATTTGAGGTTAAGTTTGAAATTTACTGAAATTTCATAAAATGATTAATTGTGTAGCATATTTTAATCTTTGACACACACTCCTTTCAAAACTATAATTTTAATTCCCATAGAAGCATATTCTATGCTAAACTTGTATGAGATTATGGTTTATTTTAATTTATTTGTGGTTGACTTGGTACTTTACAAACAGAATCTAATTATTGTGTATGTTTACCATGTCACTCCTATATGTTCATACATTTTATCCATTACATGCATTGGCCTTCATTTTAGGGAACTTGGATAGTTGCGTGCTAATATTGGGTGTGTTCTTGATGTTAGGCAATTTATTGATCAATCTTGCATATTCTGAATTTTCTTATTGATTGTGGACTAACAGGTAACTCCATGAGAGGCAATTATGTGTCACATGAAAGATAGTTGCATTGTGTTTATTGTATGGAGAACACATTAGTATTACATTGGGTTTATTGGGATTAAGTGATTGAGTAATAGTGAGTTTGTAAAACATGATGTTCGTGTTGATTTCTAAAACTGAAAGTATCGGGTATGGATTAAGTTTGTAAAAATAAATGTATATTTTAGCCTATATTAGAGTATTTGTTATGATTATTTATTACTTAAGTCGTATTTTTTTATTTTCTGAAATCTCTTAACATTTGTCATGAATGTAATTCGTAACAAATACTTTTTACCTATAATCTACTAGGTAGCTAATACTTATTTACAAGCAAATATGTTGATGAAAAATAATCGTTTTAAGAAAGTGTAAGACTGAGATGAATAATTTTTACAAAAAGAAATCATCCCAAAAGATATTTTTCCACAACATTTGTAGAAAGAACAAGTTATATGCCACCGAATCAGCCACAAAATGGTTCGTGGGTAAAAACAATTTCGAGCCTTTGGCACTACAATGGAGTGGATGGCAACATCATTTGCCACGAATTTTGCATGTTATACTCACAAAGTTAGGTAGTTGGAAAAATTTCGTATTTGTCACGAAAAATGGTTTTTGTGGATATAACGCACGTATTCATGAGTTATATTTGACGAACATCTAACGAACAACAATTTGTGGCAAAAGTCTTTGTTGTAACTATATGATAGGTTTTTACTACCAATATATTTCGTGGCAAAAAGTGAAATCTATTGTAGTGGCCTCTCCAGACTAGTTCTTCTGGCATCTGTTCTTGTATTCGTGCCTCAGCCACCAAAGGCCCAGTGAGAGGTGGCGATCTACCCATTGGTATGGCGGCCGCCCTTCAATTGGACAAAGTCACTAGTTCTGGTGTCCGCCCGCCATCACTATCAAAGGCCACTCCTAGGGAAGTGGAGAAGAATTTGGTTGACACTCAGCTTCCTAGGCAAGAAGACTTTCAGCCTCCTGCTCCTGAGGGCGCTCGCGAGGACTTAGCTGTTGGACAACCCGACTTGGAGACTCCCACAACCACCATATCTGGAGGTAACACACCATCTTTGGTTGGTAGTGAGAGCATCTCTCACCAATCCCTCTTAATGTGTCTTCTTTTGGTGGAGACCTCGACTCCCTTACTGATGAGGAGCTGGACAACTTGTTTCGAGAGGGTGCCCATGTAACATGGGAGGAACTAGCCAGCCCTAAGTTGCTACCTGACTTTGGGCACTTGTCAGGCCAAGTGGCGAATGCGGCTTTTGAGCCTGTGAGGATTCTGGCGGCTGAGGAAGTTAGTGGTCCCGGCAAGAACACTAGAGGTGACGGTAGCGGGGGTGCCTCTTCTTCGCCCATTCTTGTTCAAGTCGAGATCATTACTGAAATGGTCAATTAGTTAAAGAATTGGTTTTTTGCGGTATCTTTATGACTTGTCCTTTTTTTTTTTTTTTTTCTTTCTCTCTTTTTCCTTTTCTTTTCTTACTTGGGTTCTTTTTTCTTCTTCACAAGGCATTGACAATCTGGTGGCGCCGATAGTGGCTAATTTTGTTCGACGAAAGGAGGAGATTAAAAGGAGGTGGCAAGCTAACAAAGGCTGAGTTGGAAACCCTGGTCGAGAAAAATAGGGAGCTCGAACATCGCTTGGACCAGGCGGAAGGTTTCGTCAACTCTTTTCAAAGGGAGCTGGAGTTGCTCGACGGCGAAGTCCTTGAGTTTCGGGATGCTGTTCGCCTTGCTTAAGAGGCGAAGATCAGGGACAATTTTTCCCACCAGGTCTTGCAGTCTGAAAGGGACTTGGCGAGGGTGCAGCTTTCCAAAATTCAACAGAACTTCAATGCTGAGTTGGCCTGCCTGGACTCGAAATTTCTTGCTCGCAGCGAAGAGTTGTACTCAGTTCGGGAGAAGCTCGCCAGCTCACAGGAAATGTGCAGTAGGCTGACCAAGGACTTATTGGGTGCCTTGGAGAAGGTGCGTCTTACGGCTTAAGACCTTTCCAAAATGCAAGGTTCTTTATCTGAGCTTCGAGAGCATCACTAGAAGTATAAGGTGAGTCGTGCAAGCATGGACAAGGAGTTTAGGAAGGCCAACTTGGTTGCTTTGGTCAGGGACGAGCAGTTAGCTAGGAAAGTAGGTCAACTAACTGCTGCCCGAGAGGAAGTTGCCCGCCTCCAGGCTCAACTAGCTTTGGTTCCTCAGGTCCGGGACACGGCCTTCACTTATGGTCATGGTTCTGGCATCGTGCGCCTTAGGAACCGTCTCCTAGCTGATCCTGCTACAGATCTCCAAGCTCTCGACATGAGCTTGTTTTCTCCCGAGATGGCCGCCTGCCGCCATGCTGACACCTTTGGGTGCAAAGAAATTCCTGACGCCTTTGTAGGCGTGCCTCCCTTGTCACCGCCTGAAGAAGGCGACGCCCCCTGACTTTGAAGACATTATTCTTTATTTTATTTTATTATTTTTTAATTGCACATTGTAATCTTTAATTTGTACCTAAGTTCTTTTTCTTGTAAATAACATCAATCATTTGCTTTGATATTGTACCCTTAATTCGTAGCTGGATAATCTCGAGCATTTGCTCTAATTCCTGTTGCTGTCTATTTTTAGTTTCGCCTTTGTTTTTGTTTGAATTGTTTTCCTCTTTTGGAACACCCGCAACAAATAAAGGGACGACGCTTGTTTGTTCTCTTTTCTTCTTTCTAAGAGTTTGAGTAATCACACTTTGTCTCTTAGCTAAAATCGCGGGCCCAATCGTGGGGCTAAGGTATCCCTTCAGTGAGCTACCCCGCTAATTCTTCGCCTTAGGGCATGAGGAATTAAATTCATTACATTCCTTTTTGCCCCGTTGGTTGTGGGCTCAGAGACTTGTGTGCAGTCAATTGCTGCAACAGAGGGTCTTAGCCGGCACGGGGCTTTCGAAGTACAAACTGTTGGTTGCCATTAGGAGAGTGGCAAGGAAACTTGGTCGTTACTATGAGAATGGCGACGAGATTTTGATTTGCCGTCATGAGTCATGGTTGCCCTTTGGTGTTTAAGGGTGGCAGGGTCATTTGCCTCCGCGCTTTTTTTTGTTGTTGCACTGTGAGCGTTATCACTCGTTATTGGTGTTTAAGGGTGGCAGGGTCATTTGCCTCCGCACCCTTTTTCTGTGGCACAGCGAGCGTTATCACTCGTAGTTGGTGTTTAAGGTTGGCGGAGTCATTTGCCTCCACGCCCTTTTTCTGTGGCACCGCGAGCGTTATCACTCGTCATTGGTGTTTAAAGGTGGCAAGGTCATTTGCTTCCACGCCTTTTATGCGGCACCGCGAGCATTATCACTCGTCATTGGTATTTAAGGGTGGCGGAGTCATTTGCCTCCATGCTCTCTTCTATGGCACCGCAAGTATTATCACTCGTTATTGGTGTTTAAGGGTGGCGGGATCATTTGCTTCCGAGCCCTTTTTCTGTGGCACCGCAAGCGTTATCACTTGTCATTGATGTTTAAGTTTGGGCGGTCTGTGACCTTTCCTTTAACCCCGCAAGCTGGGTAGCTTGTTGTGAGTCTTTATTAGTAAGGCGATCCTCGACCTTTCCCTTAACTCCGCACCTTTTTTTGATATGGCATCGTAAGTAATGATGAGTATTTTAAACATAATTAGAGAATCAATAGGGTTGAGAATGGGCAAACACCGAGATAGTAAATATGAATGGCATAACCATGATTATTCAAGAATTCAACTGAAATGAGAATGCTGAAACAAAACTATTGTAATAAAAAACCGACAATACCACTGCTAAGGGAATGTTAAAGTTAACTGATGTGAAAGTATTAAAAATGCTATTAGTAAAACTTTTTTAAGTGTTCTGCATTCCATGGGTGAGACAATTCTTTTCCTCTGCTGTCTTTTAACCGGTATGACCCATGTCTATTGTTTGCCACTACCAGGTAGGGTCCCTCCCATTGGGGTCCCAGCTTTCCCTGGTCTTGGGTTGTTACCCCGCTCTTCTTTAAGACCAGATCCCCAATTTTGAAGATCCTGGGTTTCACTCTCTTATTGAAATATTGCTCGGTTTTGGCCTTTTCTTATAACATTTTGACTTCCACAATTTCTCTCTCCTTTTCTAACAAATCCAGGTTTTCCTCTAGCTTGTTGTCGTTTTGGCGGGTTGAGTAATGGCTTGTTCTATAGCTAGGCAACCCTACTTCAACTGGTGGTATCGCCTCAATCTCATATGCTAGCGTGAATGGGAACTCCCGGTTGGTGTTTTGACCGTTGTTCTATACGCCCAAAGTACTCCTAGGAGCTCGTCCGCCCAATCTCCTTTATTCTCAGCGACCCTTTTCTTTAGGATAGAAAGTAAAGTTTTGTTGGCTGATTCAACTTGCCCGTTAGCTTAGGGGTGACCTGACGAGAAATATTTGGCCTTGATTTTTAGCTCAGCACACCATTCTCTATACTGGTCGGAGTCAAACTGTCGCCCGTTGTCTGTCACCAAGCTGTGAGGAATCTCGAACCGGCAAACAACATTCTTCCATAAGAACCTTATCACAACTTTGCTAGTTATGGTTGCCAATGGTGTTCCGCTTCTACCCATTTTGTGAAATAATCCACAGCCACTACCATGAATTTCACTCTGCATTTTTCCGGTGGGAAAGGTCCTACCAGGTCCACGCCCCACTGGGCAAAGGGCCATGGTGCCGTAATGGACGTCAGTTCTTCTGGCGGGGCGTGCTGTACAAGCACATACTCTTGGCATTTGATGCATTTCTTAGTAAATTCCTGGCTAAAGCTCTCCCCCCCGAGTGATTCTCACATATTCCTTCATGTATCTTTGTTAAGACATATTGTGCTTCTTGGGGCGAAATGCATCATAACAAGGGGGTAGAAAAACCTCTTTTGTAAAGAATCTCGTCAATGAGCAGGAACCTTGCTGCTTTCCTTCTTACTTTCTGTGCTTCTTCTCATCTCTCTGGTAGTCTACCTACTGCCAGGTATTCTACTACCAGGTTTGCCCATTCGGAGACATTGGAACTCAGCGTTGCTACTTCCATGCCAATGGTTGGTGCTTCAATAACTCTTCTCTCAACCTGCCAAGGAAGAGGCATTTCTTCCATTCCAGACGCCGTTCGGGCCAGCCTGTCTGCCACTTCATTACTCGCACGTGGTATTTGGGTTATGGTGAAATACGAGAAGAAATCGCATACTTCCCAAACCCACTCCAAATATTTCTTTAACTTCCCACTTTTGGTGGTGTACTGGCCTAACACCTGGTTGACAATGATTTGGAAGTCAGACCTGACTTCTATCTCAGTTACCTCGATCTGGGCGGCTATAGAAAGTCTGATTATTAGCGCTTCGTATTCAGCTTCGTTATTTGTTATTTTAAATGCTCGTGTGGCCATGTAATGCCTTTCCTCGTTATTGGGGCTTAGCAAATGTATCCCTAGGCCATTGCCCGCCTTGCAGGACGAATTATCTATGTACATTATCCACGGTTTATCCGTTGGTGCTGTTGTGGCTTCCTGGGGAAAACCTAAGAATTCTGCCACAAAATCTGCTAAAGCCTGGCCTTTTACCGCCTTCCTTGGCTCGTATCTCAAGTCGAATTCACTCAACTCAATTGACTATCCTATCAACCTCCCTGTGCAGTCTGGTTTCCTTAGGATTTTTGCTAGCAGTGCCTCTGTAAGCACCCTTACTGTGTGGGCTTGAAAGTAAGGGCGAAACTTCCTTGCCGCTGTTACCAAGGCAAAAGCTAGCAGTTCGATCTTAGGATACCTTACGTAGTGTACGAAGTGCTGGATGACTCATTCTTCCTTCACCAAGACGATTGATACTATATGTGGGAAAACGACTAGGTACACACAGAGTACATCGCCCTTTTGCGGTTGCTTTAGGAGAAGTGGATTGACTAGGTATTGCTTCAATCTTTTGAATGTCTCATTACACTCTTCATTCCAGGGATGCGTCTTGCGCAATACATGGAAAAAAGGTACACATTTGTCTGTCAATCTCGTTGTGAACCTGTCCAGGGTGGCTACTTTTCCTGCCAACCGCTGCGTCTCATGAAAATTTCCCGGTGGCTTCATATTGATTATGGTCTATATCTTTTCTAGGGAGGTTTCGATTCCTCTTTTAGATACGATGAACCCCAAAAACTTTTCTGACTCGACTCCAAAGGCACATTTTGTAGGATTCAACTTCATCTTGTATAGGCGTAACACATCAAATGCTTCTCTCAGGTCATCGATGTGCTGAGCGGCCTCTTTGCTTTTTACCAAAAGATCGTCCACATAAACTTCCATGATTTTCCCTATCTGTTTCGCGAACAATCGATTGACTAGTCTTTGGTAGGTCGCCCCTGCATTCTTTAATCCAAACGACATTACTTGATAACGATACACCCCGCGATCTGTTATGAATGCAGTCTTTTCTTTATCCGTCGAGTGCATCTGTATTTGGTTGTACCTTGAGTAGGCATCCATGAAACTCAGTGTTCGGTATCCCGCCGTTGCATCCATAACGAGATCGATGCGTGGCAGGGAGAAGCTATCTTTTGGACAAGTTTTGTTTAGGTCAATGAAGTTTACGTACATCCTCCACTTTCCATTTGCCTTTTTTACCAGAATTACATTAGATAACCACTCCGAGTAGTGGGATTCCTTGATAAAACTGGCGGCGAGTAGTCTCTCGACTTCCAAATTGATGGCGGAGTATTTTTCTGTGCCGAATGACCTCCTTTTTTGGCGTACTGGCTTGTGTGCAGGGTCTACTCCTAAGCTATGCTCAATGACGACATTGTCCACGCTGAGCATCTCTTCATGGCTCCATGCAAACACGTCTCTGTATTCCACTAATAATTGTTTCAGACTTTCTCTATCCACCGAGGGGCACTCGTGCCAATGCGTACGGTTGTTTTTGGGCGATTAGGGAATAAAGTTATGAGCTCTAAAAGCTCATTGACCTTGGCGTGTTGCTGACTCTGCTCGTCTCTGACCTCTACATCTTTTTCTTGAGCTTCTGCCATGGGTGGTGGAAAAGGGTGGTGTGGACGCCTTTTTCATCTCTTACACGGTACAAACTTCGTTTCCATTCTTCATCAGTTCTTGCACATAACATTTTCAAGTCAACGCCTGCTCATCTCTCGACTCTCCTACCCCGCTGTCGGTTGGGAACTTCATCTGAGTTACTTCGGAGAAATGGTATGTCTTGGAGGTTAGCTTCAGCTACCTGCACGCTCAGACCGACTTTCTATTTTTAAATGTGAGAGAGAGAGGGAGAGAGGGAGAGAGGGAGAGAGGGGGAGAGAGAGAGGGGCCGAAAATGTTCCTCCCTTAAGACGAGAAGCATAAAATTGATTTCTTTGCCACGCATGAAAACGGCAGCTGCTGGTTAAAGCACTAGTATTGAATCTATCAAATGATTTATTAAACATAAATTTAATCATTTTTGTTAAAAAATTTCTACATTGAATCCATCAAATCTCTTAATATATAACTTTGAGTTACAGTAAATTTTTACAATCTTTCATATTTGAAGAACTATTATTCATACTCTAAATACATATTTTAATATATTTTATTTTCCTCATTTTCTCTTTTTTATTTTCTTGTTTAGTTGAAAAATAATTATTTAAGTAATTATTTGGTTGAAAGTTTTGGTTGAAAGAAATTAATTTTTTTAATAAGTTATTAAAAAATATTTTTTCAAAATTTGATTGAAAAATAATTATTTAAGTATCAGATTATATTATTAATATACATATGATTAGTATAATTAAAAAATATAAAAATATATATTTAAATATATTTTTATTAAAAAATATTATTATATTATTATTTTGATAGATTTAATGATAAATCTAATATAAAGTTACAGACTTAGAGGTTTGATAGATCTATTACAGTTGTATTTTCCTTTAAATTTTTAAAAATGATTTAATGTATCAAATACTAATGTTACTAGTTATTTAGAGCTAGGTGAGAAAAAAAATACTTATTTAGAGCTAGGCTTCCCCAATGCCAGTCGAACTCTTTATTTAGTTAATGTGGCCGTAAATTAAATTACATTGGATTAGCCAAGTTAAAGACCATCAAGTTCAGTCCATGAGCTACAGCAACAACATCCCAATTTACAAAAATATGGCTTGCTACCGTAGTAAAGTTATATAATTTTAGAGTTTTGCTAAGTACAACTGGAATGTCCAAACGGAAAATAATCCGCTGTACCTAACAACTGGAATGTGTAAATTATTGTATATAATTTACAATAATCCGCTGGAATGTGGAATAAAAAAAATTAAAAAAATCAAAGGAAAAAAGAAAAAACATATAAAGAAAACTAGGGGATCAAATGTGATTTCTCTCTTTTTCTTTCTTCTCCCACTTTTATCTTTTTGGGTTTGATTTCCTTATGTGTCTTTTTCTTTTTCTTTTTTCCTTAAAAAAATGTGAAAATTAAAGTGGTAGTCGAGTAACCAATAATAGTTAAGGAAGCTGAGCTCGAGTCTGATAAAGTTCTCTCTCGTGACTTTCCTTTTTTCAGAGAAGAGCTCTAAACGTCCGCTTATGCTCGAAGAGGGATGGAGCTCCAGCTCTGTCCTTCTCCCGTTTTCTCCTTTTTTTTCTCCTCTTTATTTTCCAGTCACCATTGTGAATAGTTTTGGAGGTGGGTTTCAGGCTTCTTGGTTTGTTGTTGGGTTTTTAATCGGCTTGATTCAGGTTGAAGCAGTTCCGATGGCCTAAGCCTACCACGCACTTCACTGGCGTTCTTCCCATTCGCCGATCGTGAAGTCGACCGAAGATTTTAATGAATGGAGGGGCGTGTGTCCTGTACGCGCAAGGTCTATATATCACATGTAGCGATGCGCCTTGCGATTTGGAGGGATCTTGGCCACCGTGCACGGTTGTTTGTTGATCCAAGGCTTCCAAACTGCTTAGACCAGCGATGGTTTCACTCCTAGAGTAACGCGTGTTGTCCACGTACCACCATAACCGAATATTTGGGTGATTTTTTTTTTGTTTTATGGTGTTTAGTTGTGTTTTTTCTTGTTGTGTTTGTATCGAAAAAATTTTATAATGAGAAATAATCTCTCGAACATTATGTTCGTAAAGTTTTAGTATCTCTCCTCCATAGAAGGAGATGCTTTAGTAAACTGTTTTCTTTGAAGGCAGTTGGTTAGTTCTCTTAGACATTTAGTTTGAGAGCTTTAGAAGTTGGGCTCCAAATGTATTTAGTTGACTTGTAAACTGAGATTTCTCAATTCTTATAAGCCACACTTGTAGTCTTCAGTTTATGGTTTAATGAAGCATTTTTCTCAAAAAAAAAAGTTCAGGGAGCAGAGTTACATGCTTAGAGGGATCCAAATTGATAGTAGTGCAAACACTACCATTTACAGAATTGAGAAAAGCTTAAGGGCTGGTTTGGATACGAAAGTGATTTGAGATTATCTCAATTCACTTCGTACGGTAGACTCATTTCTAATTCAAACGAATATTCGAAGATAATTTTAAGATAAGTTTAGCTTCATGCATTTTTATTACCTTTAACTTGCATATTTATTTCAAATACAACGAATAGGTCTATGTACATGGCAAACGACTGCTTTTTACTTTTCAGATTGTGTAAACTGTTTGCAGAGATATTTATGCCTGGGTTAAAGTCGGTCTCTGCCTCACCCACCCCTCAAAACCCATTCCATACTCAACGTTGTGCGGATGACCCCAAAACTCACTACCCTCTTCAAACGTAAATGTTTATGTAATTAATTTTGCTCAAAACGTAATTCTATTAAAAATACAAATATCAAAGTAAAATTCTATAAAATATTTTATCAAATTTTAAAAATGGTCTAACTAAACTATAATTTTATTTTATTTTATTTTATATAATTTTACAAAATCAAAAATATAGTAAATTGATAATTATTATTGTGTAATTGGAGAAAATGATTATTATTTATTTATATACAAATTCATCAGTAAAACAAAATTACTAGAAATAACTATGCAATAATTTGTGGACCCACTTAAATCAATTTTCCAACAACTTAAACTTATTTCATCTCACTTTCAATCCAAACACACAAAAATTCATCTCAACTCACTCATTTCATTACTATTCACAACTCATTTCATCTCAACTCGTCTCGCCTCCGAATCTAAACGGGGCCTAAGTGAATACGAGGACAAGATTCCTAGTGAGGTGCAAAAGAAATTGAGGATGCAATTGCAGATTTAAGAAAGGCAACAGCTAGGGACAACATAGAGGTAATTAAGTCAAAAATTGATGCTGCAAAAAAAGTCATGTCAAAGATAGGACAACACATGCAAGGTGGTTCTAATGGTGGTTCTTCCTCGAGAGGTGGTTCTCAAGATGGTGACCAGGCTCCCGATGCAGAATAGGAAGAGGTCAAGAAAGCGAGTTTTTTTTTTTTTTTAAAAGGCAAGAAAGTGAATGTTGAGATTGTTGTATGTGATACTTTCTTTCTAGTGGTAATGTTGCAAACTCGGGTGGATATCTCTAGTTTCATTTGCTCTTCTGGCCATAAAAGTTTATAACCATTTTTGTATTTACTAGGAGTGATGCAACGTGCGAGGCACATTGCCCTGTATCACTATAAAATAAATCAAAATAATATAAATATCTAGTATATATAAAAAAAAAACTTAAAATGAATGAGAATAATATATTTCATTCAAGTTACAAGCTACTAATTCAAATAGTAATATGTTTACACAATTTGTATATCCAAGTAAATTTAGACAAACCATAATTTACCCTATGAGAACAAGATGCATCAATTATGGCGTAATATATTGATCAAGCATAGGAGCGTACATTATAAAGAAATTACAAAAAAAACATAGTAGTATATATATCTCTAATTAAAGTCTACCGTCTCAACGACAGACTACATAAATTTACTTGTCATTCGCAATGTAAACTTAATTAAAAAGCCATAACATGTAAAGCATGTGCAAATCAATTAAGGTAGTTGCATGCTTTATATTTGGCAAGTTGAACCATGTACAACCTTAACTGAGAAAATAAAAGTGCAAAAATCAGTCTCTTCCTAAATCAATAATAAGAAACTACTTAAAGAACTTACATTGTCTATAATGGTGGAACCGTAAGCGAGGGGAGTGACTACAAACTATGACACTCCGCAATTTTAAAAAAAAAATTAAAAAAGGGAACATAAAAAACTTACCACCCTAGCAAAAACCTGCTATGGTAATGGTACCGGTTATTTTAATATAGATTTGAATGACTTGGTCATCAAACTAAGCATTTAATCAAATCTGCATATGGGTTTTAAGCATTAATTAAAACCCAAACTAAGTACCAAACTAAATAAAGAAATAAGGATGCTTAATTTGTTAAAACAAATGGGTTTTAATTTCTCTATACCCATGTACTACTGAAGAATCCCCTCAAGAACTTCTTTGTGAAAATATAAAAATCCAAACTAAGCAACAAACCCAAATTCACGGATCTGATTTGGTCCTCTACTCTTCATCACTACCTGAAAAAGTAAAACCAAAAAGTTATTAAAATTGTGCTCTTTGTCACTGAATACATCAACATCGGACTAATTGAAATGAAAAGCAAAAATAAAATAAGTACAACATACAAAAAATACAACATAAAAAAATCCATATAAAAACAAACATAGAAAAACAACAATAAAAAATACTTATTGAATATTAAATCAATGCTTCTAAGAACAACATAAAAAACATGAACAAAATCAAACAGCAACAGAATATCATAAGAACAGAATACAGAACAACATACAAAAGGAAAAAAACATAATATATACAAAACAAAATATAGAATCAAGGCCATAAGGACAGTAGCATTTAGCAGCCTCGAACAAACTTAATATTCTAATCACATGCCAAAAAAAAGATCATTTTGTACTAATCAAATTCTGAACTTTGACAAGTCATTTCGATTTCTATTTCGGTAAATGAACAATACCATTTTGTTGTAGTTTATGGTCCTATAAAGACACTGCTTTACTCACATGAGTAACACTATTCTAAAAATACTGGAATGTTTGAAGTATATACAAAAGTCTTTTAGGCTAATTTATGGATATGAACTATGCTAAGGAGTTCAATTTGTAGAACTACATAAACATGTTTCTTTTTCTCAAACAATTAATAAGGAAAAAAGTAAAACTTAGCGCCTCTTTGCATGAAAAAAATATATATCCACATGTACACAGTAACATAAGTGATTGTTAATATGTTGCATTTTTACCTATATTTACATATACATCATCATTAACTTTGATGGTTAATATAGCATTAATTAATTAACTCTAAAAAGTCAAAGGAAACAAAATCCCATCAAAACTGCTATATATCACAAAACAAATATAGATCAGAATTTTCTAGTCCCTGCCTCAATAATAATATATAAAATCAAAATTTTCTTTTTCCAAATATATACTAACCGCTGCAATTCTATCAGGACTTAATACCTTGTACTTGCTCAAATATAATGAACTCTACAACCATCATCAACACATAATAATAATAATATATACAATATCACAAATTTTCTTGAAATAAAAGGACATGCCAAGAAATTGATCTGAATAGATTCGAGATGGGAAAATACAAACATCATGAAAGAATAATTGTTTCTTCTCCGGTTATATAAATCCAATTACTGATGCTTCATTAATTCAAACTGATTAATACAACCCAATAATCCAAATAGCATAAATCAGTTTACTCATTTAGCAAAAAAAATCTACACATGAGAGACCAACAATAGAAAATGCAAAGAAAAAAAAAATTAGAAACTCATTAATCTAATAAAACAAACCAAGATCAATTGAAGAAAATAAAAATAAAAAGAGCCTATCTTCTGAAGACCTCCTAACCTTATAACTAAATTGATAGAAACCCACAGCCGAGCTCTAAGTTAGCGAAAAATTTAACTAAAAACCTCCTAACCTTATGACTAAATTAATAGAAATTGATTTTAAGCATGAATCAGGATGGGTTTTAAGAATGAAATTCTTAAAACCCATTTGTACATGCTTAATAAGCATGAATAAGGATCGGAGTTAAGAATCAAAACCTATTTGTACATGCTTAAATACCCAACATTATTCACCAAAAAAGGCAAAGTCCTAACTTGAAGAACCTAATAACAAAGTCATTCTATCAAATAGATAGGCATAACATGAAACGTGAGTTCCCAAAAGTTCATTCCAAATATTAGAATCTCATGATATTAGATAGGTTGATCAAGTTTTCAAATTTTGTGCTATTTCACTGTTCTTGCTTGATGAGTTCGTTTCCAATTTTTTTTTAAAATATAAGAAAACCTAGAATTTGTTTTTTTTCTTCTTATTTTTTCTTTCGTTTTCTTATAAGGGCATGGAGTAAAATATTAACCAACGAGATACCCATCGTAATGTATCACCGAGAATAAAATAAGAATAAGATTTTGAGGAGAAAAACAAATCCAAAACCTTAAAAAACTACTGATAAATAAAAGTAAGGAGTCTTACATTTCACGATTACTCATTTTCTGAAGGAATTGTTCTTGAAGAGGGCACCGAAATGAGATATATATATATATATAGAGAGAGAGAGAGAGAGAGAGAGAGAGAGAGGAAGAATAAGAAGAAGAACTAAAATAAAAATATAAACAAGAACCTAGCCTGCAAAATGCAAAGTGAGATTTTAGAGAGCAAAAATATATACTGAAAAATAAAAGGCATGCAAGTAGCGAATGCGTGTGAGAGTGAGAGACTACCAGGATGAGGGTCACCATTGAAAAATCGATCAACATAATTTGGTGGGTGTATGCACCTGTAATTTCTATGGAAATTTGCTTATTAACACCAAAAGCATCCATCGAATCCAAATCATTTAAACGGATTCCATCCATGTACTCCAAAATAAGGACTTACTCTGTTGACTATAAATACAATTTATAACATGCCTATAAATAGAATCAGCAAAACACAACATCATTTGTTGTCAGAAGCTTCAAGAATAGAGACCCTATTCCACAAATTTGATATATGTGAGACACAATGACGGAAAAGAAATCTATGCAAAGTTTACTCCTTTTTCCCGTCATTTTTGTTTATGCCAAACTATATATAAAAATCCATTAAAGGACAGACTGCAGCCTCCATAAAAAGCAACAATATATAATTTTTTTCTCAAATCTGAAAAAGAAAATATGGAAAGGACATTTGGCCATTGAAACAATATGTTCAAAACACTCTTCTTTATAAAGAATCAAACACGATACCTTAAATCACCAACACAACAAAATATTTTCCGTATTGAAAAGAAAAATCAATCCATATTTAGAGAAAGAAAACACTGAACTAACTCACAAAAACCCAGATCAATATTTATCAATCAACTTTTCTTAAATCTTGAAAAGGAAATATGGAAAGGACATTTGGCCATTGAAACAATATGTTCAAAACATTGTTCTTTATAAAGAATGAAACGCGATACCTTAAATCACTAACACAACAAAATGTTCTCAGTATTGTAAAGAAAAATCAATCCAGATTTAGAGAAAAAAAACACTGAACTAACTCACAAAAATCCAGCTCAATATTTATCAATCAACTAAAATACTCGCACTATATGTTCTTCAATCGACTGCTGCTATGACCAGAAGCATACTTAAAGAACTTCATCTATGTGGATTTTATAAATTAAAGTAGACGACCCTCTTAGATTGCCGATATAATTAGAGAACCTAGGAAGATTTAACCAGACAAACAACAAACAAAAGGCATGCAAGTAACGAATGCAACTCAGAACCCAATAATTCATACATATAAGTTGCACCCAGAAACCAGAATTTACAGGGACTTCAAAAATTGAATGATAGACCAACAGAAACAATTCAATAATAGAAAAAGGAGACTTATCTAGGATGAGCAAATACCCATTTCTATAATACAACGTATTTCACTAAAACTTTTTAATTGCTCTGTTCTGCTAAGCACCAAAAAATATATGCTTTTTTGGATGCTCTGTCGAATGGATGGCCAACCTCAAATTTAAGAGAGAAAATGAAGAAGAACACGCTTGATCAACCAAGAACACCAAACTTTTTCTCCCAAATTTCTGCCGCTGGCTTACCATACATGAGCCTATCTCTACCCCTCCCAGCAGCAAACGGCAGAGCAATAAACGAAAGAGAAATCGCAAGGCAAACTTTGCATATCATGGACCCAAAAATAGAGAAGCATATTAGGTAGAGAACTAAACCATATACCCAAATAATCGATCGGAAAATGCATAAAATGTCGAACACAACTGGGAGATCAAACTTAACGATGCAAAATCAAAATAAAAGTTCAACAAGTAACAGATAATCAACATGATTTGAATCCAAACGACCACAATAGAAAAGCATGCTCACGGCGCACCAAAGGCTAAAACCCTAAGATTTACAAGTTTGTTTAGAGAAGCAAAGATATTTGGAAAACAGAAAATTAGAGAGGGAGAGAGACGGGTGTCGGGGGGCTAGATCTCACAGTGGGTTCCGTGTCAATGGGAGGAGGAAGGGGTGATCCTGGGGTGGCCGTGCTGCTCAACGGTGGCTGTTTACAGAGACATATGGCTGCGCGATGGGAGGAACCCGTTTAAAACCCATTTTGGGTTGTGCTCGCGTGCGGCTGAGAGAGGGGTTGCCAAGGGGATTTGACGGTAGAGGTTGCTCGTCGGATTACGGGAAAGCTGCCGAAGGTGGCAGTGAGGCCGAGTAGCTGGCGGTGAGGCGCATTCATGGGTTGCTTGGAGGAGAAGCTGAAGAGGCGAGATTCTTGAAGTGTTGTCGTGGAGAAGAAAGGAAAGGAGATTGCGAGTTGTGTTTTGGCCTGAAATCGACGGGCTGTAGTAAAGTTTTGAATTCCGTTCCGGTGATCGTTCCGGTTGAGGCACTGGAACGGAATATTTCGGTACCAGTCTGTTCCGGTGTGCCAATTATATATTATAATAAATATTTATATATATATATAAACTAACAACTAATAAAATAAAGACATATATATGTAAGTGTATATTATATATGTGTGTACATATTAGAAGAATTGAAGATTTATAAAATGATTGTAAGTTGAAAAAATACAAATTTGAGTTAGATACAAAAATAAATAAATAGATAAAATATTTAAAATAATGATATTTAAAAAAAGACGTATTTAAAATTATAAAGTATATAAATATATTTTATATTCTAAAATTAATTAAATACGATCTAAATTTAAAATTTTTAAAAAAATATCATTCAAACACAAAAAAATTACAAAAATAATCTAAACCGGAATAGGGACCGGAACGGCCGGAATTTAGATTAAGGAGGTATAGTGTTCCGGTTGAGGCACCGGAACGGAACATTCCGGCCGTTCCGGCCGGAACGGAATGGAATTGAAAACTATGGGCTGTAGGCATATTAGAAGGGTAATTTTGAGATAAATGAGAGGTAGTTGTGTGAAACTTAAGGGTAATTTTAGAAATTTGAATGTTAAACAATTATCACTATTCATCAAGAATAGGCTCTTTTTAAGTATAAAATAATTGTAAGTTGAAAAAATACAAATTTGAGTTAAGATACAAAAATAAATAAATAAATAAATAGATAAAATATTAAAAATAATGATATTTAAAAAAAGACGTATTTAAAATTATAAAGTATATAAATATATTTTATATTCTAAAATTTATTAAATACGATCTAAATTTAAAATTTTTAAAAAAATATCATTCAAACACAAAAAAATTACAAAAATAATCTAAACCGGAATAGGGACCGGACGACCGGAATTTGACCGGAACGGCCGGAATTTAGACTGGAACGGAATAAGGAGGTATAGTGTTCTGGTTGAGGCACCGGAACAGAACATTCCGACCGTTCCAGCCGGAATGGAATGGAATTGAAAACTATGAGCTGTAGGCATATTAGAAGGGTAATTTTGAGATAAATAAGAGGTTGTTGTGTGAAACTTAAGGGTAATTTTAGAAATTTGAATGTTAAACAATTATCACTATTCATCAAGAATAGGCTCTTTTTAAGTATAAAGAAATATAAGAGGTAGAATGTATTAGGAAAGTCCTATTTATATGGAACGTGAGATCCCTTTCTTTTTGTGTTTTTAAATATTTTATTTATTAATCAGAATTAGTTCTTTTATTTTAAATTGTTATTATCCTTTTGGTTATAGTATTTTATTTTATCATTTCCTAAGTTGTGTAATTTATTTTAATATGTCTTTGTTTTTTTTTTACTTTATTTCGGGTTGGGCTTTGTGTGTGTGTTGTGTTTATGTGAGTTAGGGCCCAGCCCGTGTGTTTGTGCAACCCCAGCCCCTTCTTCATTCTTCTCCTTTTCCCCAGCGTCGTTGCACATTCTTCCTTTTGCTCCTTCTTTTATTTTCCTTCTTTTTCTCTTCTTGCGACATACCCAACCTCGCCCTGCATGCATGAATCATCCACCTCAACCTGCACCATCTCTCCCACTCCCCAACTCGCGAGCTTTCCACTGTGATTTTTCCCCCATGCCTCTTTGTGACTAGGCCCTTTCCAGCCACTAGATGGCTCACCAATGCTCGAAGTTGCTGCTCGCGTGCCATATATAGGTCTCTCACAGACTATGCCGTCCATCTCACCCAATCGATGTCCCCCTTGCAGTGTCCGAACCATCCCACTTGACCTATAAATAGGTCAAGCTTCATCTCCTTGAACTATCCCATACATTACTCCTTTCCTCTCTTCGAGCATGGATCCTGTTTCTGCCTCTTAGCCATTGTCCAGGGGGTTTTTTGGTTGTTTCCTGATATGCCGTCATGCTCAGCCACCCAGCCACCTTACCTTGACTTCTTAGCCCTTCCTGAGCCACCATACACACATTCACGTTGTCCCTAATGTAGAAAATCACCCCAACTCATGGGTTGGAGCCTTTGTGTCGCCACTATCCCGACTTTGTGCCGCCACTTATGGCAATACCTTGGTAAGGATATGCTCGTTTTGTTTTATTTTCTAATTTGTTGCACTTTACTAAATTGTTAACGTTTGGGTGTTTGCTCGTAGCGTAGTGATGCGCTCCCTTGAAGTAACACAGGACTGTAGATCGACGCACATGCGATCTTCTAGAAATTTTTCGATTGTGTCATAAGTAATCTTTTGTTGCGATCACTTTGAGATTTAAATAATACTTTTTATACTGATGATTTTTTGTAGTCTAGTTGGTTGGACTGGACCTTGAGCCTAATGATTTTTTGTAGTCTAATTGGTTGGACTGGACCTCGGGCTTAATGTTGCACTTGTTCAATCCATGACGAAATTTATGTGATGTTCCCAATTCATGTTTTGGCTAATTAGATTGTGATGTTTTAGTGTAACTTGACAAACTACATTTCAAAAATAGAGGAATCAGTTGACTGAATCGTGAACAAGCTCTCGTCTCTCCGTCTCTCCGTCTCTCGTGTTCTCTTTTTTGAATAATAAGTATGTGTTTTATAGGAGATTTAGATAAATGCTTCTCACAATTATGAAATTATTGGCTACGTTGTAATTGCCACATGTCCCTACTAGAAGTAAATGATAATTCATAAAATGCTTGTTAAATATGATTGTTTAAATACTAATTTAATTAAAAATAGGATTATTAATTAACATATGATCAATAAAACTGTAAAATAGAAAAAAACAAAACAAAAATTAGATAACAAAAATATTAAATTAATAATTTCTTTATTATTATATAGAAAGTAGATATATAATACAATGTTGGAATAGATTTTAAATAGAATAGGCAAGAGACAAAGTACGTAATTATTAGCCAAAATTTGACTTTTGTGATTATTAATCCAACAACCATGTTCTTGAATAATTATGAATAATACTATATATAATTATGGATTGTATAAATTTTGTGCATTTTTTTTAAAAGAGTAAGATTTATTATTAAAAATTAATTAATTTATATATATGTACCTCATATTTATTTATTTATAAAATGAGTAAGTAAGATGGTTATGTAAAATAATTTTTTTTTACTGTTTGTAAGAAAGTTAATATAGATATTATTATTCTAGCTATTTGAATTTGTATTCTCTCGACCCTCGTTATAATTTTGAGGAAACAAATAAAAGAATAAAATAAAAATTCTATTTGCAGTTATTAAGTGGGGATTGTATGTGCAATTTCTTTATTAAATGAAAAAAATTATTTTAAAAATGATATTTTTATAATTTTAAATATTCTAACTATTTGAATTTATATTCTTTCGACCTTCATTATAATTTTGCAGAAACAAGTAAAGAAATAAAAAATAAAAAATAAAGAAATATCTATTTGCAGTTCGGATTGTAGGTCCAATTTCTTTATTAAATAAAACAAAATTATTTTAGAAATGATATTTTTATAATTTTAAAAACTTTTAAAAATAAAATTATCTAAACTTATATTACAATTTTAATTTAAAAATTGTGGTTTGTTATGAAATCGTCAGCCGCTGCCCTACTTGGCCCCCCAAATTATGTGAATAATCTCACCACTATTATTTTAAATCTTGCATAGTGACTTGCATAGTAATTTCAATGCCTATAAATATGTGATTAAGTTATTATGAAATTCATAAAAAAAAATATATAGAACGAAGAAAGTTTCAGTTCTTAAGAGTTTCAAAAGAGTTTCTTTTATATTTCTTTTCCAATAGTGGTAGTTTCCTTTTTAGTTTTATAATACGTTATCAGCACGAAGTTCTACCGATACTGAAATTAGTGGTCTTCTACTTCAAGTAAGTTTTTTAATATATTATTAATAGTTATCGAGATGAATATAAAATGTAATATTACTAAATATTACTTGATAAAATTATGTTTTTATTCTGATGATTATATAAGCATATTTCTTAGATTCATATATTTATTTTTGTGATTCATATATGTAGAAAATGTCAAATATTATAAAATTGAGATTTATTATTATTGATATTTCTGGAAAAAGTTATTTATCCAAAATCTTTAATGAGATTTATTTGGATATGATAAACTTGAGAGATACAAACAAAAAAGAAAATCATGTGTCCATACATGATCGTGCTGTGTATCTCATGATGAAAAGTCATCTCATTGTGTGGAATGATTTAAGAGAAAGATATGAACACCCGAATAGGTAATCCTCCCAAAAGATCATTATGACTTATTGTACCTAAAGTTGCAAGATTTTAAGAGTGGTAATGAATATAATTCTGCACTCTTTAAAATCAACTCAATATTAAAATTATGCAGTGAGAAGGTCACTGATGATGATATTTTTAAAAAGAAGAGATATTATTTTTCATATCTCGAATGTGCTCCTACAGTAGCAATATCGAGAGCAAAAATTTAACAAATATTATGTACTTTTATTTTGTCTTCTAAGTGATTGAGCTAAATAATAAATTTTTGTTAATAAATCACCAGTTACGTCCTATTAATGATATTTGATTTACATCATTATTAGAAGTGAACTGTACATCCTTTCAAAAGGAACCAAATGCGTAAACGTGGTAGAAAAACTATAGAAGTGTTGATCCCAAAAGCGACAACACTAAAGATTATAAAAATATACCGTATCATCAGAAGTGATCCAACTCAGAGAATGGTAACGGACATCAGAATAATTCTTCATAGAAAGATGAAGATGCTTGTCATAGATGTGGTATGACTGAACAGTGGTCACGTATCTGTTGTACGGTCGATTACTTGATTTAATTATACTAAGCTTTTATATAGTAAAGCTTTTATCATGTTTTGGAATAATGAAAGTCGGTGCTTGAAGCACGACAAGAAATTACTTGAGATAATAAAACCTTGTCTAAATTTGATCCTCTTACAAATGAATGTGAACCAGAAGTTTAGAGGATTATCTATTTGCAAAGTGTTGCAAATCCGTTACATGATGTATTTACTGACACTAAAAGTGTTGTAAAATTATATATTACTGCTATTGATGCTTAAGTAAGAATTGAAGTTCCTGAAAGACAAGTTGTTAAAATAGCAATAGATAAGTCTAAGACACACCTGAAGTATTGAAAACTTATTGGTGCAAAAGAAAAGAAATCGGTACTTCTGTAGAGACCATACCCACAAAACAAGCAATAAGATTTATCCAAACTTTCTGTACAGAAAAAGAAACTCCTGAAGAGAAAACCTCCTGAAGAGGTAACTCCTGAAGAGTATAACTCCTGAAAAGAAAACTCCTGAAGAGTACAAATCTCCTAAAGATGTGTTTCATAAAATGCTTTCCCCTGGAGAGGAACAATGAGATCTCAATACATTTCATGAATATTGGAAAAATTCTTGATAGAAATAAAACTATTGTCGACAACATATTTTCATATATGATGACCATTGATATTACCAGAAGTAATGAAGAAAGTGAGTTAGGAATCGTCGAAGAATGTCGACGTAGAAATGATTGGCCAAAATGAAAAGCAGCTATTGAAACTGAATTAAACTCGTTAGCCAAGCGAGAGGTATTTAGACCTGTTGTCCAAACAACAAAGGGTGTAATGCCTATGAGATATAAGTGAGTATTTATACGAAAACGTAATGAGAAATGAAATTGTGTAGTACAATTTTTCGCACAAGATTTCCTGCAGAAACCCGAGATTAGTTATGAGGAAACATATTTTCTTGTTATGAATGCAATCACATTCAAATTTTTAATCGGTTTGATTATTACAAAAGGATTATATATGCGGTTGATGGATGTGATCACTACATATTTATAAGGATTATTAGATCATGATATACAATACTTGAAGCATCTAATCCAAGTAAATTTAGGAGTATGTACTTTATAAAATTTCAAAAATATTTATTTGGGTTAAAACAATCCAGACGCATATGGTATAATTAAATCAGCGAGTATATATTGAAAGAAGTATTTGAGAATAATCCTAAATGCTCATGTGTTTTATCAGAATTCGGATTTGCCATTATTGCAGTTTACGTTGATAATTTACCTTGTTAGAATTCCTGAAGAGATCACAATGGCTGCTATAAATTCAAGGAATGCATTTAAAAAGAAAGATTTTATTATTCAAATGCTAGATAAGTTACAAAAATTTGAGACTTCTAGCCTCATCTCTCAAATGCATTTGCTCTTCATAAAGCAACATGTCATCCTTATCTAAAGGATTAGGTAGTCGAAATGAAGAGGCAAACAATGATTTTAAATCCTTATTATCTTGTTTTAGGTCTGCTATTTTTTTATCAGACTCTTGAACGAGTCGTTGAAGTATGGAAACCTTCTCGTTAAACTCCTTAATCTAGCGATTTTTGGATTGTAACCGGTCGAAAAACCCGACAATAGAAGAAGAGTATCGGGTGCTAAGAGTCACCAGCTCATAAACAGCTTCACGATCTGACTTATTAGTCAGATCATTCACTTGCTGCAACATGGCACTAACAGAAGTTGCAGGAACAATTTGTAACTGAGGTAAAAGATACCTCATATATTGATCGTGAGGAATATTGAAAGGAAATTGATGAACCATTAAAAATTTATAGAATAAGAATATAAATGCAGATAAATTATAGATTTGAGAAGAAAATTTGTTGCTTACTAAATGAAACTGAAGATGATTCTTATAGAAATGGAAATAAAAATAAGACAAACCATCATCTCTTTAAATCTCACTTTACAAGATATGCTAGATGCATAATTTCAAAAGTCAGCGAAATTAATTACAGCTATCCCTATTTTCTTGTAAACGCTGAACCTCTGTCATTAGCTGCTGTTGTTGACTTTGTATTTGAGCTCTCTCTCGTTCCAGATCTTCTATTCATGTTTTCAGGTCACGAGAATACTAGTCTACGAATTTCTTCAGCTCCTTGTTTTCTTGTCTTAAATTTTTATTTTTTCTATCTTTAGTTGCAAGCGTTTGATGCAACTCAGATATTTGATTTTTAAGATGATCAACCTCATTCATTTTCGCCAGTAGCCTCTGAGATATGGTTGTAAGAGAGGCAGTATATTGAGCACTGAGTGTTCTTGATGCTGTAACAATTTCAGAATCAGTTTTACTAGAAAGATATATTTCTACTCCTATAATAGTGTTTACAGCCTCAACTAAAAATATGAGTGGTTGAGGTATAAAAGATTTATGGTTCAAATCTGGGACATTAACAAAAGAATTTCTATCAGACATAATATCATTATGGATGAACAATAACTGAATCTATGAAAAATGTGAGATCTTTTTGCTAGAGTAAACTAATGGTAAGATGGTTATATTTAATAGCAACTCGAAATTTTCAAATATCTTCAAGATCTCTTTTATTAACAATATCAAGCGTATTTGATTTTCTGCCAAACCAATAATATTAGACCTTAAGCTTTTATAGTTTTTATCATACATTGATGGTTTCCGATGCTCTTTCCGTTGTACATAAATAAATTCTCCTTAATAACGCCGAATGAGGGAGAGAAAATTTTAGATGAGAATATTATCATGTTCTCTCTAATGCATTATTTAGATAGAAATCATGTTTCAATTCTTAACTTGTTATATATGCTGAAATCATGTTTGCTTATTACTTGAAACATTAATGCATATTATCAGCGAGAGTTTAAATATTACTGCAGGTATCGGATTTCTACTAAGTCTGTCAACCAGATGTTATCTTTCACATGTTCAAATCACTCAAAAATTATTGCAATTCATGAAACAAGTAGAAAATGTATTTGACTGAAATCAATGACTCAATATATCCAGGAAAAATGTGATTTTTCATGATCAATGATAGCCCAACAATTTTATATGAAGATAATACTACTTGTATCACTTAAATTAGAAGATGATATATCAAAAATACGATCAAGTGATAATCTGACAGATTTATTCACAAAAACATTACCAACTGTGACATTTAAGAAGATTGTGCAGAACATTGGAATGCGAAAACTCAAAAATCTATCGTCATATACTTTTCAGGGGGAGTAAATATCCTGAAGACTTATGCTCATTGTACTCTTTTTCCTGCTGAGGTTTTATTCCACTAGGTTTTCCTTTGTAAGATTTTAATAAGATAATCTTAAATCACTTGTGGATACATAAGAAGATTGTACACTTTTTCCTTCGCTATTGATTTTTTCTTACTAGATTTTTATTTGGCAAGGTTTTAACGAAGCAGATTATTTATGACTGGTCATTGAAGGGGGAGTGTTATGAAATCGTCGGCTGCCGCCCCTTTTGGCCCACCAAATTATGTGAATGACCCCACCACTATTATTTAAAATCTTGCATAGTGACTTGTATAGTAATTTCAAGGCCTATAAATATGAGTTTCAGTTGTTATGAAATTCATAAGAAAAATATATAAAACGAAAAAAGTTTCAGTTCTTAAGAATTTCAAAAGAGTTTCTTTATATTTCTCTTGCAATAATAATAATTTCTTTTTTAATTTTATAACATAGATAGCATTGCTCGTTATTTTACTCGAGGCTGAGTCTCCTCCTTTAACTAGCCAATTCTGTCTAAAAATTCTAAAAAATCCAAATGTCATGTAATAATAAAGGGGAATGCTACATATCTCGTTGGAGAATGTTTCGAAGGCCATTTTGTTTTTATTTTTTTATTTTTTTAAAAAATATTTTAAAATGTTAAAAAAATAATGTAAAATCATATATTTATTTTATATAATTTTTGTAACATCTTAAAATAATTTTTAAAAATATAAAAAAATTATAACATTATTTAAAAATATTTATTTAAAAAATTAAAAAAAAAAAAAAGAAAGCGGGATGGATCGGGACAGTTTTTCTCAATAATAAATGAAAAATGAAAAAGAAGAATTTTAAACAAACAAGCCAAAACCCAAAACCCTGAAAACCCGAAATCCAGCGCTCTGCAACGCATACCTCAGCAAAACCATCAGACCTTTCATATATACTTCTACGCTACAAGTTCTGAGCAAACCTTTCTTGCTAGCTCGCTCGCAGTCTTTATATGTTGGCAATAGAAGCTGAGATATGAAAGCTTTGAGAGCTCTGAGAACCCTCACGACCTTCCCTCCAAAACCCTACAGAACTCCTCTCCACCCAACCTTTCTTCTTCAATTTTATTCAGCCCAGCCTCAAGAAGACGATAACGCACACTCACTTACGTTCTCAGACTCTGAAAATGGCTCAGACTCAGTCTTTGACAGTAACCATTACACATTACCAACCATTAATTCGGAACCCAATTCTGAAACCGCTCAGCAGCCCACTTGGGACGAGAAATATAGAGAAAAAGCTGATCAGTTAATCTTCGGAAAGGAAACCCAGAAAGGAAAATTGAGGATTTTGGAGAAAGAGGAGGAGAGGAGGAGGAGAATTCTTGCCAAGGTGCTGCTTGAGGCAGCATTACAGGCAGCGGACGATGAGGTGGAGGAGGAAGATGAAGACACGGTAGTGAAGGAAGAGGACCAGAAGTCATTGTCGGTCGGGATAATCGGTGCTCCAAATGCTGGGAAGTCTGCACTGACGAACTACATGGTTGGTTTTATTGGCAACTAACTTAGCATTTGGATCCTTTTATATTGTTTGGAAATTTGACTTATAGAAAAGGAAACAAAATTTGAATGTGGTTTGCGATTTTGGATGTAGATTAGTTTGCGTTTCACCATATGTCTGCAAGAGAAAATGTGTTTACATAGTTTTTGTGATTGTTTAATCTACCTCTGAGCGTGTGACTTCGTTGGTTAGTTCATATATTCTATTTTAGAAGGTTAACATGAGTTTTTGATTTGTACTCGGTGTCCAAGAACAGTGGTCCAACTAATCCTGGGGCTTTTGGCTTGTTATACGTGTAAGCAATGAGGAGAAATCATTCATCATTTTTTGCTTCATTGTGAGGTAGCTAGGTATTTATGAGCTTTGGTTTTCAGCAGTTTTGGGATCTTATGGGTTTTGCCCCTACGGAGCTATTGGCTTGTTAGTTGTTGGTGGAGTCCTTACAGGAGTCATATAACTATAAAGCTTGGAGGATGGTTCCTATGTGCTTAATGTGTTATATTTGGTGTTAGGTACTTCTCAGGTATACATCCTGTGTACTTGGGCTATGCCTTCTTTTCCTATTAATAAAACTTCTTGATTACCTGTAAAAAAATGTGTTTTATTTGGTAGGAACACAGTGACCACACATTTGAAGGCCGTGGGAGGACAGTGATATAGTTAAAATTGTTAATATTCAACTCCCTTTATATTTGGTCGGCTGCATGAAAAAGGTCCCATGTTTTTTTAGCTTCATAGGTGTCCAAGATTTTTGTTCCTTTTTCTTTTCTCATTGGTTGGGTTTATCCTTTTATATACTTTCCTGTACTTGGGTTGTGGTTATCTGCACTTCAAATAAGATTGCATTATTTTTTCTTGATAAGAAAGAAGATTCAAATAAGATTGCATTATTTATCAAAAACATATTGTTGTGACTAACTGTGGAAGACCTAAGAAAAACATCAACTTTTAGTGTCTTTATATCTATCTTTTTTCTTTTTCTTGTTTGGGATTACTATGTATGACGCAGAAGTACTATGTTTGAGAGTACTTATAAAAAAACATATGATGTGTTGAGTATCACCAATGAGTTACATGGTCGTTTGTGCTCAAAGTTTTATACCATGGATGGTGTGTTCTATTGCTTTTTCATGGTGCCTGTTTGATTTGTAATTTATTTTTCAAGTCTGATACATACTGCTGAGCCTTGGGCATCATTGATGCAATAATTATTGAGCCAAGTGTGTTAGTTTTGACAAGTGGGATGTTCAGGGAACTTTTATAAATTTATTAGCTGTGAGGTAGGAGTTGATACATGAATTCAGGTTTGGAATGATCTTTGGTGTGGAAATACTTTATTAAATGGGTATCTGGAACCTTTTCACATTTGAAGAAATAGAGAACCAATGGTGCAGCATATATGGACTGGTTTAATGGTAGTTTCCCTTAAAATTCTCTTTTATCAAAGCAGTGCATTGCTGTGTGGACATCCCTTTCCATATAAATGTTGTTATTGTTAATGTTGTCGTTATTCTTGTTATTATTATTAATGTTGTCGTTATTCTTGTTATTATTATTATGTTAGGGAGTTTATCCTTGTCTCTTGGCCTTCAGTTCGACAATGGATTGTACAGTATGCTTTAGGCATATTAGCATTATTCAGTGATTCTGTTATTACTAATATTGATATTAGTATTTTTGTTGGTGGTGGTGTTGGCATTATCATCTTCTTCTGTCCAGCATTAATTAAGATGTTTTTCCAGCATCTTTCATTTCTAGTTTTTTTTAGATAACCGCATGCATGTGTTACATCTGTGGTACATTTATCACAGGTTGGAACAAAGGTTGCTGCTGTTTCCCGGAAGACAAACACCACTACTCATGAAGTGTTAGGAGTGATGACAAAAGAAAACACCCAAATTGTGTGTATCTTATTTTGATATATTACCCCTTCACTTCTTTCTGTGTAAACACATCAATTATATAGCATGTGTGCATCTGATTGCAAAACTTAATATTCTTTTTTCATAAGTAAGAGAAGTTTTAAATCTTAATATTCTAAATTATTATCCATATCAATTCCATATCTTTATCACATGCATATAGTTTCTACATACCATTTAATTAATAAATATATGTAACTTAATAAATATTCTAAGTTTTCTATATGATATAATGTACATCTAAGATTGGGCTTCAGATGCATAAAAGAATATAATGATGGGTTGTACAATCTAGATAAAAATATTTGTGTCCAAGGATTCACAAACTGAGCTTCCATTCTAGCAGAGAATTCCGTAGATTCCAACTAGTAATTGACAGAACAAACCAATTACCAAGCCATGAGCACTTTCCTGCCTTCCGGAACCGCAGAGTAACCCTACTAGACCATGGTTGCCCTGCCAAACAATTCAATCCTCCTAACACTGAGAAATAGTTCAATACTAAGGAGCCAATTCTTTCAGACACAGAACATGGTCCAGAGATTCATCATTTGAGCCATACAGCAATCACATTTTCAAGCTAATGAAATGCTTAGCTTCTGAGTATTCACATCCAAGGGAGGACTACTATAGAAATACCTTCATGAGCACAGAAATCTTAGTGGGAAGAGATCTACTACATACACACTATTGTCAATGCACTTGCTGCCCCAAAGTTTTCTAATTAGAGCCCAGGCTGATCTAGTGGAAGAAGAACCATCTGTAAAGGCTCACCAGATAGGGATATCACCTGTGCTCAAAGACTTTTCCAGTTAAGTCAATGCTGTTGCGTGAAGCTTTAGGAATTTCATTTCATACAGTCGTGGGAAAATTTTATATAGGGGGATCGAGGATTTTTCTTCCATATTTCTGTAATTAGTAACTCTGGCTAATTGTATTCTTTGGAATGCATTCCAGTTAATATTGAAATATTAAAAATTTCTAATTCAATTACTTTTTCCTTAAGCAAAAGCTGAAGCATTTCTTGTGTAAAATGCTATTTATCCTATTTCTTTCATATTACTCTTCCTACTCTAAAGCACATAAAAATGAGTCTCAAAAACATGACTTAAATGGTATTTCCCACTGTCTTTACGTTTTCTAGTGAGGGGGAATTTTTAGGATTACACGTTATCATTATTGTAACTGCACAATTTCATTGTTATAACTGTGGTTTGGTCTATTTGATAATATTATTACTTGATGGTTTGCTGTATTTATGCCCTATGCAGTGTTTTTTCGATACTCCAGGACTTATGTTGAATAAAAGTGGACATCTTCACAAGGATATGAAGGTTCGTGTGGAAAGTGCTTGGAGCTCTGTTAATCTCTATGATGCGCTCATTGTAATTTTCGATGTCCATAGGCATCTTACTAGGTCAGTGAACAGAATTTGATCACAAGTAGACACGATACTTTTTAATTTTTTCCATATGTTAAATTTCTTTTTATTTTAAGAAAATTATTTTATTCAGAATGAAGATGTACTGTTTAAGGTATATAAAAAAACTGAAGATCAATACCTTGATGGACATGCCATCTAGTTTCCATTAGTCAAAAGTTTCATATAGCTTAGAATTTCATTTAAAACTTCCTTCTTATTCCTATATTTGTTCTAGAACATTTATGTGGTAGGGACTTTACAAAATTGTCAATTTGACCTTGTTTGTTTTGGAAAATGAGACCAAAAACTCAAAACACATCTGAAACTCATTATTATACTTTTTCAAATCCCCATACAAAATATAATAAAAAATTTAACTTTTTCAAATTCTCATACCACTTTTATAAATCCCCATACAAAACTAATATTAAAAAAAATATCTTACAATAATATTTTATTCTTTTTTTTCACTTTTATCTCATCTCATCCCATCTCATCTCTGAAAACAAATAGGGCTTAGTTTGTATGCATGTGTGTTTCTGCTTGTATTTAGTGTGTGTGGTTACGTTTGTATGTGAGGTGTTTGTTAAATTTTAGTCTCGGTGCCAATCTGTTATGAAGACAGTCTGCTCTTATTTTCACTCTGTCACGCTAACTACACTTTTCAATCGAATAACTTCATAGCATTTTGGTGCAAATATGCTGAGAGGGAAAGGGGCTATAGAATCATAGATCATATTCAGGTGCAAATATGTTGTATTGGCTGTATGCAATAGAATTTTGTTTTAGCTAGTAAAATTCCTTCCGAAGTTTTTGACAAGTAATTAGAGAATTTTATTACCAAGTAGCATTGTTCAAGTAAACAGGAAGTATACTAGAAAAAACACTTAGATACCAGCTAGAAACTTGAAAAGGCTATAAAAAAAATCATGAAGATTATCTCCATTCAATATGAGGGCCTTAGCCCAAGAACACAAACCTAGAGAAAAGCTCCCTAAGTTCTCCCATCGAGCATTCTCTATCTTCAAAGCACCATCCATTCGTCTCCAACCATAAGCACCACATCAAACACGAAGGGATCATATTCCATATGACAACAATGTGATGTCTCCCCTTAAAACCTTGCCAACATGTGAAAAGATCCACCACTTTGCTTAGGCATCACCCAAGCAATACCCATCCTACCAAAAATTTCATCACACAAAGTCTTAGCCACCTCACAATGAAGAAATAGACGGTCAACAGATTCACCATCTTTCTTACACATGAGGCACCAATCCACGACAACTAATCCACGCTTAATTTTTTTTTTGATAAGTAATAATCTTTATTGAATAGAAAGAAACTAGACAATGTCCAAGTACACAAAAAGTATACAAGTTGAGACGCCTAATTACACTTTAGTGGGCTGCATAGAAAGTAAAAACTCATGAACATTCCCACCCCTCAAAATGATAGCAGAAAACCACTGAAAAAGAGAGAAAATAAAAAAAACTCCAGATTTCTTCTGTTGCACGCTCCTTGTCGTTGAAACACCTATCATTCATTTCCAACCAAATTACCCACATTAAGCACAAGGGTATCATTCACCACACTGCTGCCATTTGAACACAAGGGGAGGCCTATTCCAGCATGCTAGTAGATCCGGTACACTTTTAGGCATGATCCAACTCAGCTCGACTCTACTAAGGATGCCATCCCATAATCTTCCAAACACCTCACAATGTAAGAGTAAGTGATCTATCGATTCTCCATTCCTTTTACACATGTAGCACCACTCCATGAAAGTCATTCCTCTCTTTCTTAGATTATCAACCGTCAAGATCTTCCCATGTGCGGATGTCCACGTAAAAAATGACACTTTGGATGGTGTTGGGACCTTCCATATACTCTTCCATGGAAAAAAAGTGGGTTTAGGACTGTCAAAACCCTATAGAAGGATTTAGCAGTGAACTGTTTTCTCCTTGTTGTGTTTCCACAACATGCGATCTCTCCCATTGGCCCCTAGCTTTGCTAAATATAAGTAACTGTAGAAATTTGCCAGCTTTTCAAGTTCCCAGTCTTGAGCATTTCTTGTAAAAGTGACATTCCAAGTTATCGTCCCATTGGCATGACATAGTACTTCTGAAATTGGGGCTTGCTGATTTCCAGCCATGTTAAAAACATCTAGAAAAGCTGTGCAAAGAGGGCTCTTCCCACACCAAGCATCAACCCAAAAGCGGATTCTTGCTCCATCACCTACCTCAAACTTGAGATGTGTTTCAAAAGTGTTCCATCCTTTTCTTATGAATTTCCATAGGCTTATTCCATAAGACCCCCTACTCTCATTAGTGCACCATCCCCCCCATGCACCACCATACTTATGATCAATAACCTCTCTCCACAACGAACTCCCTTCCATTTGGTACCTCCATAACCACTTCCCTAATAGTGCCTTATTAAAAAACACACAAGTTTTGCACTCCTAACCCCGCCATTTGCAATTGGACAGCTCACCTTTTGTCATTTTACAAGGTGAAATTTGAACTCCTCCCCTATGCCACCCCACGAGAAAGCTCTAAACAACTTTTCTATCCACTTTGTCACCTTTGTCGGTAAGGGAAAGAGAGAGAGGTAGTATAAGTGGGAAGGTTGGAAATGGTGCTTTTGATGAGGGTTAATTTCCTTGATAGATATAACCTTTTTCCAACCCGTTAATCTTTTCTCTATCTTCTCTACCACCCCATCCCAAATACTCTTGGCTTTGAATGATGCCCCCAAAGGAAGTCCAAGATAGTTCATTGGAAGAGATGCAATTTTACAGTCTAATAGCTCCGCTAAGGAGTCTATATTACTCACCTCTCCTACTGGAACCAATTTTGACTTCCCAAGGTTCACATTAAGGCTCGAGACAGCTTCAAAACACAACAAAACTGCCCTTAAAGCTTGCAACTGGTCACTGATAGCATCATAAAAAATTAGCGTATCATCTGCAAATAGTAAATGAGAAATGGAGTTGCCATTACTATTGTTGCCCACTGAAAATCCAGCAAGAAATCCTCCCCTTATAGCAGCCCCAATCATATGACTAAATGCCTCCATTACTAGAACAAAGAGGAAAGGGGTAGTGGGTCGGCTTGTCTCAAACCCCTTGAAGTTTGAAAAAAACCACATGATTTTCCATTGACTAAGACTGAAAATCGAGCGGTCGAAATACAATGTTTAATCTAAGCATATAGAGCATAAAGTCTCAACACACATGATCGTAAGCCTTTTCCATATCAAGCTTGTAAATAACCCTTGGGATGCCTTCTCTTAACCGGCTATCCAAACACTCATTTGCTATCAAAATTGAATCCAGGATTTGCCGGCCCCTTACAAAGACATTTTGAGATTTGGAAATAAGTTTGTCCATCACCAAGCTCATAAGGTTGGCTAATACCTTGGATATGATTTTATAGATCCCACTTACCAAACTAATAGGCCGGAAGTCTTTCAATTTACGAGCACCAACAATTTTCGAGATAAGAGTAATGAAGGTGGCATTGAGTGACTTCTCAAAATTTTTGGCTTGAATGGAAAGCATGAAAAATCTGCATCATTTCCTCTTTCACTATGTCCCAACACTCTTAAAAGAAAGCCATGAAAAAGCCATTCGGGCCTGAGGCTTTATCTTTACACATTCTTCTCACCACAATATGCACCTCCTCTTCATCAAACGGCCTCTCCAACCAACCTGCTACATCCGAATCTAGCTGGTCAAACATTAGACCATCAAGTTTGGGACGCCATTCTCCTTTTTCAGCAAGGAGATCCTCATAATACTGCACTATATGGTCTTGGATATCTTCGGGAAAGTTAACAAATGTGGACCGGATGGAGGACTTCAATAGCATTGTTGCGCCTATGCGAATTAGCAACCTTGTGAAAGAATTTAGTACATTTATCCCCCTCTTTCAACCAAAGCGCTCTTGATTTTTGCCTCCAACAAATTTCTTCCATCAACAAAACTTTCTCAATTTTTGTCACCACCACATTCTTCCTTGCCAAAGTATTCTCATTAACTTCCCCTTCCTCCAAAGCATGCAACTCATCCCAAAGACTGTTTTTCTGCACTTTTGTATGTCTAAATACTTCTTTATTTCACTTCTTTAAATTTGACTTAGGGGCTTTAAGTTTACTTGCCACTATGAAGCTAGGAGTGCCATCAAAAGAATAGTCCTCCCACCAAGCCTTTACCTTCTCTACAAATCCTTCAACTTCCAACTATATATTCTCAAATTTGAAGGAGCGCCTACCCTCATGAAAACCACCACAATCAAGCAAAATTGAAAAATGATCGGAACAGACATGTGACAACCTTTTCTGACAAAGGTCCAGAAAGTGTCTCCCAAGAAGAGGAGTAGAAATTTGTCCAACCGAAACTCCCCACGGCTATTGGACCAAGTGTAGGCCCCCTATCAATGGGAGATCCATAAGATTCAAATTAAATATCAACTCTGAAAAAGCTTCCATTGCACTTGTTGACGTAGAATCCCCCGCTCTCTCACTAGGGAACCGAACAATGTTGAAATCTCCGCAAAAAGGTAAATCCCATAAGGTATTAAGACCAGCCAATTCCTCCTAGATAAAGCTTCTCTCTCTGTCTACATTAGGTTCATATACACCCGCTAGCGCCCACAACCACCCATCCTCAATGTTCTTAAAGGATACAACCATTGAGAACAAGCCAATACAATCCTTGATCATCTCCACCACTCTCTTATCCCACATCACCAACATACCTCCCAAAGCCCCCGATAAAGCTAAAAGGGACCACCCCACAAAAGAACAATCCAACAGGCTACAAATAATGTGTCTATCAATGCCACACAGCTTAGTCTCTTGAAGGCAAACAATGTCGACCTTTCAACTACGTAAAAGGGATCTAATGCGGAGACGTTTATTCACGTCATTGATCCCTCTTACATTCCAAGAAAGGATTTTAGGCTTCATAAAGAGATAATGCCCCCCTTCCTTTCAACCTCTCTCTTCTCACGCTTCCCTCTTTGTTGTGGTAATTAATAGAGCTTTTAAGGCGATTCAACTCTCTATCCTGTTTCACAGTTGATTTCTACGATGTAGCATTCCTTGCCTCCAACGCAATTACAAGGGCCTTAAACTGATCTTCAAATCCAACGCATGAAATCCCCACACTCTTGCATAGTCTCTACTTTTTTTAAACCCAATCTGATGGTACACTGAACACTGGCTTTGGAGGGATGGTGCTGAGCGGGATAGGGCTTCCCAATACCTCCTGATCACCCTTTGTATTGCTGGCCACAAGCTGATCCTCTAATGCCTCAGGACCCCCAACGATCCCCCCTCCCAATTCCACCAACCACAACTCCTTATCTAGCTTACCTCCTCCAAGGATACCTCTTTTTCAACCTCCAGAGCTTCCAGGACCACTTTTGACACCTCCAGTGGCAGAACCATACCTTGAGACTCACATGACAGTTCAGTTGTGATAGGTGACGAGGTTGGTGCAAGTCCCAGCTCCCCAGGCGAGAGTAGAGTCTTAGAAACTATCGGAACCTCTCCCATAGCCACTGACAACTTTGTCTGGACAGATATCATGGTGTCACTAGCTTCATAGATGGCAAACAAGAAATATTTCTCAATTCGGGGCTCCAAAATTTCTGTTTCTGGTGTAGATACAAGCGCCGGTACATCGACCACCTCCGTTGAGGTCGTCTGAGTTGTTGTCGTTGCCGGAGGCACGGACCCACTGGATGGGCCGTTGGTCGAAAGCCTATTTGTGCTCGGGATCTTCTTCCGCCAGGTTTGATCCAAAATGCCCCGAGCCCATTGACATAACTTTGCCTTTGGTCTGTTCCGTGAAGTGGGCATGGGCTTGTTCCTTTTCTTTAGCCGAATGGGCCTGCTCTTTTGGCCCACCAACTGGACCCAAGCACTTGACACACCTTGAGCCCTCCTTCCAGCCCACAACTCGATCTTCTTCAACGCACCGTATCAATGTCTTAACTTTAGCAGACAAAAATGCTAATTGCTTGTTCATTTTGAATAAGTCCCTTATGAACATTTCCTCTTTCAGCCCAGCATCTCCTTCGCACGTCTCCACCCTCTGCTGCGACTTCACCATTTGCAGGTCTGTCATCCTTGTCGGGGTGCTCGAAAGGCCTCCAGATCCTCCTTGTACGACTGATTTTGAACACCCACCATCTTCCTTCTCTCGGCTACCATTGAAGACTTCACTGGAGGTCTTATTGTTCCTCTCCCCTCCCCAACAAATTCCCACAGAGCTTCTCCCATCCTTTTCCATCCATTGCCATTCTTCTCTTTAGGAATAAGAAAAGCTCGCTTTCCACCACCTCCATATTCTGCCACTGCCATTTATCACCCTCTTGCATTCGCATACTGCTGCGCTAAGAAACAACGACCATTCTGTTAGGGACCTCGGTCTAGTCCCTAAACAAAGTCGTCCTCTCTATGCACGTCTCCTTATGATGACTGAAATTTTCTTGTCAAAGGTCTTGGTTATGGCTTGTTTCTAGATTTCGTGAGTTCCTATGGTTGTGGGATTTGGTATGGGTAGGAGATATGGTGGTCTAATGGTTTGGTTATGGTGGAAAAAGGGTTAAAGGAGTGTTCTTTGGGTAGGCTTATAGGTTGGGGTCTTTTTGGTAAGGTGTATGGCTTATAAGGTGTAAGGAGGCTAGGGTTTTAGTGGAGGGTAAAGAGAATTTCGAGATTTGGAATATAGGTCTAGGGTTTTGTGTTTTGGATGAGATTAGGTTGTAAGAAGGTTGTCTTAGAATAGATTTTGATTAAGGGAAGGTCTCTTGTATGTGGGTGTAAGAGTTGTAGTTGGACTAGGATATGGTTTAGGGTTTCCAAAGTGTAGGAAACCCTAAGGTTATGCTATGGGTTTCGGCCAAAGGTTGTTTGGAGGGATGGAAAGTATTTTCTAGGGAGGTTTAAGGGTGATTTTCGAATTTATGGGTTGATGGAAAAATTGAAAGTGTTTGGTTGGTGAGAAAGTGAGAGAAAAGTATGAAGAATACAAAAATATGAACAAGTAAAAGTAATTGACACAAAAAGTGAGAAAAACCTCTACTCATAAGATTGAAAAACAAAATAGAAAAATAAGTTGAATTACACCTATTCACGAATTGTAAGGTATAATCCTCTCTTGGAGATTCACGAATTGCACCCTTAAAGCCTAAGTACAAAAGCACCAACACAAAAGAGATCCTTTGACACACTAAACCCGTCCTATAGGGAGAATATGCCAAAATATATCTAGACTCAATTCCTAATGACCTATTTATAGAAAAAAAAAATAACAAGTTGGAGACTCCTAATGAGGCCCATAAAAGGAGAAGTAAACCTAATCAAACATAACAACTTGGAGACTCCTAATGAGACCCATAAAAGGATAAACAAAATCTAATTAAACTGTGACTCAACTAAACTTGGCCCATGCCATGGCCTTTAGTGGGCTTAGGATGGCCCATGGCATGGGCCATTGGCAAGCTGGTGTGTTGGTCGACTGGCTAGCATGGCCTAGGCAAGGTGCTTGGGCACTGGACTTACTGCTGGTGGGCCTGGAGGCCTGCCACTAATCTCGCTAGGTTGCGGGGCAAAAGCCCTAGGGCTGTCAAGGGTTGTCCCAGACAATGTCAAGATATGATCATTGGGCTCGTCTAGACTTATCAAACCATGTTGCATGACTTATTTTTGGGTGGCTTTTGGAAGGGTTCTGACACATTCTCCCTTACTGACGTGTAGTAAGCTTCATTTCCCCTTTGTAGGCAGTATACCATAGCTTTAGCCAACCACCTCACCGAATAAGGTCCCAAAAACATCCTGTTCATCACCTTTCATCACCTTTTCATAAGGCTCAATAAACTGCCTTCCTTCTCAAGCGTGAAGGCTTTTGACTCAATCACCAAGACCTTTTTGAACACCATCCTTGACGGAGACACCAACATGAGATTATCGTCGCAAACCACCACACATCAGCAGATGAAAGCTACTTTCAGTATCATGGTGTTTTGTACGGAGAGAAAATGAGAGGAGAGAGAATTTCCTTGAAAATGAGACGAGATTACTTTCTCAAATTATTAGTGGTCAAAATTTTTCCAAGAGACACTATCCAAAAGAAAAATGCCACCTTACTAGCCGCTAGGCACCTTAGATCTCCAAATGCATTTCTAGAGGTATTTGTTGACACATTGACAGATTTAACGCCTTATAAAAGGAGCTAACTGAAAATCTGGAATTTCCAGCATGAATCCACAACAGACTATTCTCCCTTCCCTGAACAATCTTCATATCATATAATCTTCCAAAAAATCAGAGACTACATTCACTTCCCAACCATGCACATCTCTAATAAAATTGACATTCCATTGAAGATTATTATTTAAAAAAGTAAAGGAATCAGCCACTGCAGTGTCTTGATCTCTAGCAATCCTAAAAAGGGAGCGATAAACATCTTTAGAGCAGAATCCCCACACCAAATATCATGCCAAAAAGTAATCATTGTTCCATCCCCCACTTTTTATTTAAGGCCTGGTTTGTTTTTATAGATAAGATGAGATAAAAGTTAAAAAAAGAATAAAATATTGTTATAATATATTTTTTCAGTAATAGTTTTGTTTTGGAATTTGAAAATCTTATTTTGAGATTTGAAAAAGTTGAATTGTTTATTTTATTTTGTATAAAAATTTAAAAAAGTGTAATAATGAGTTTGAGATGAGATAAAATGGTTTGGAAAAACAAACTAGGCCTAAAATGATTCACCAATTCCCCTTAACCCATCCGAATAGACTTCCATAAACCCACCCCAATACGCTCCTCTTACTTCGTTAGAATACCAACTCTTCCACATTCTACCATATGTAATATCAGTAATAGTTCTTTGTAATGTATCCCTCTCAAGATGATACCTCCAAAACCATTTCCCGAAAAGAGTTTTGTTAAAGAGTTTCAAATTTCGTACCCCCAATCCTCTACAAGAAACAGGTGAACAAACCTTATTTCAATCAAGTGAAATTTTCCTTCCTCCTTCCCGTTACCTCCCCACAAAAAGGTATAAAGGGAAGGGGTTGACTCATTCTTTATGAAACCCAAAATAGTGTCTTGGAATGTCAGAGGGCTCAATGAGGTCAATAAGCAAACTTAGATAAGAAATCTACTTCATGAGTGGAAGGTAGATATGGTTTGTCTACAAAAGACCAAGTTGTGTGTCATAAATAGGCGTATTGTGAGAAGCCTTAGGAGTTGCGCGCACGCGTATTGGGTCTTCTTGGCCTCTAATGGGGCATTAGGTGGGATTGTGGTGATGTGGGACAGATGGGTGGTGGAGAAGCTGGAGGAGTTTATAGGGACATACTCGGTTGTGTGCTCTTTTAAGAGTGTGTTCGATAACTTTTTATGGGCCTTTGCAGGTGTCTACTGCCCAAATCTTGATAATAATCGATTATTCTTATAGGAAGAATTAGCGGGCATTTATAGCTGGTGGGATATACCGTGGTGTATAGGGGTAATTTCAACGTTACTAGATTTCCAAGCGAGTTGGCCGGGAATAGAAGAGAGCGGCCAGCTATGGTAGAGTTCTCCAACTGCATCTTTGACTTGCACTTGGTTGACTTACCATTAGCAGGGGGTCTTGCGACATGGGCAAACAACCATGCTTGGTCTCGGTTGGATCGCTTCTTAGTATCCCCAAGTTGGGAAGAGTCACTTTCTTGAGGTTTGGCAAAAGCACTTGTCCTAGATTGGATTAGATCACTGGCTTATTATGCTTAATTGTGGTGGTTTCCGTGGAGCGGCGGTACTTTAAGTTGGAAAACATGTTGTTGAAATTTGAAGGCTTTGTTGACAAAGTAAGGCATTGATGGTCCTCTTATCAGATATAGGGCACTCCAAGCTTCATCCTTGCTAGTAAGTTGAAAGCGTTGAAAATAGACTTGAAGCTGTGGAATACACAAACCTTTGGAGATCTTGGGGAGAGCAAGAAAATAAAATTAGGGGAGCTCTAGGTTCTAGAAAGGCTTCAAGAGACTAGATCCCTTACCCCAAAGGAAGTAGCCAGGAAGTTTGAGTTGGGGACGAAACTTGAGAGGATCATCCTACTAGAAGAGACATCTTGGCGGCAAAAATCAAGAGTGTTGTGGCTTAGGGAAGGTGATCGAAGCATGAAGTTTTTCCACAGAATTGCAAACTCCCACAGGAGGAACAATAACATAGAGGTGTTGAAGATTGAGCAGGTGGAGAGTAGGGAAGAACCAGTGATTCGAGACCATGTAGTTGGCTTCTACGAGCAACTACTAACTGAGCCAGTGAGTTGGCGGCCATCCCTTAATGGCCTAGTGTTCAACTCCATTAGTCAAGGTGATGCCTCTTAGATGGAGAGGGCCTTTGAGTAGGATTTGTTTGAGGTGGTCAGGAAAATAGCTAAGGACAAGGCTCTTGGGCTGAATGGGTTATCCATGGGTTTCTTTCAAGAATGCTGAGACGTACTCAAGGAAGACATCGTGAAGGTGTTTTAGGAATTCTTTGTTGCGGGTAGGTTTGAGTGAAACTTAAACACCACTTTTCTTGTGCTGATTTCGAAGGTGGGGGCAAATTAGGTAAAAGACTTTCGTCCCATTAGCTTAGTGAATGGAGTATACAAGATTATCTCCAAAGTGCTAGCGAACCGGCTTAGAGAGGTGGTAGGAAAAATCATCACCAACTCATAGAATGCCTTTGTTAAAGGTAGGCAAATTTTGGATGTAGTGCTTATTGCTAATGAATGCCTTGATAGTAGAATGAAGGTAGGAAAAGCAGGGATCATTTGTAAATTAGACATGGAAAAGGCTAACGATGATGTGAATTGGGACTTGCTTAATCTCCTTGGGAGATGTGGTTTTCTTGAAAGGTGGCGCTCATGGATTTGTTGATATATATCTACGGCGAAATTGTGTTAATAAATGGTAGCCCAGCGGGTTTCTTCCATAGTTCCTGAGGTCTTCGGCAAGGCGATCCACTATCCCCTTTGTTGTTTGTCATTGTGATGGAAGGACTAGGAAGGATGACATCGGCCCTGGCACATAACGAATTTGTGGAGGGTTTCTCGGTCGGGATCCCGACTAGGGGTACCATTAACATTTCTCTTCTTCTTTTTGCAGATGACACACTTGTATTTTGTGAGTCTAACCAAAATCAGATGCAAGCTTTAAAGGCATTGCTCCTATGCTTAGAAGCAATCTCCGAGCTAAGAGTGAATTTCGATAAATCAGTCATGGTCCCAATTGGTGATATGCCAAACTTGCGGTGGCTAGCTAGTAAGCTGGGATGCAAGATCGACTCCCTTCTTTTGACATACTTGGGCCTCCTGTTGGGTGTAGCTGCAAGGACCGCCTCTATTTGGGAGACAGTGATTGAGAAGATAGAGAAGAGATTGGCGGGGTGGAAGAGATTATATTTGTCAAAGGGTGGTAGGCTTACTTTGATAAAGAGTACATTTTCTAACCTACCAATTTATTTTTTATCACTCTTCCCAATTCCTGCTAGTGTGGATCACAAAATTGAAAAATTGTAGCGGGACGTTTTGTGGGGCAGCTTGGGAGAGGAATTCAAGTTCCATTTAGTCAAATGGGAAACAGTATGTCGCCCTATTTGTAATGGTGGTTTGGGTATTAGAAATGTTTGACTATTCAACAATGCACTATTTGGTAAATGGTTGTAGAGATATCATCAGGAGTTAGATACATTGTGAAAGACAGTGATCTAGTGCAAATATGGAGACGCTTTTGGGGGCGGTAGTACTCAAGAAATTTGAGATGCGTACAGAGTGGGCTTATGGAAACATATAAGAAGAGGTTGGGAGTGTTCCTAAGTCACACTTGCTTCCATTTGGGAACGGGCTCTAGGATCAAATTCTGGAAAGACACTTGGTGTGGTGAAAATAGCCTTTAGGACTTATTTCCCACTCTTTTCCAGATTGCTTGTGCAAAAGATATATCAGTGGCATACGTTCTTGGGACATCGGGTGGGAAATTCCACTAGAATATCGGATTTAGTAGGTCAACACAATATTGGGAGATGAGCAGTTTGCTGATTTTTATGGCCTCCTATACTCTGTAAGTCCAAACTTGCTCCAAGACGATGGGTTGTGGTGGTTACCAGCTGGGAAAGGTATCTTTTCCATTCGATTCTATTATAAGGCCCTCACTCAAGAGTCTAACCTTCACTTCCCTTGGAAATGGCTTTGGAGACACAAGACGCCTCTTAAAGCGGCTTTTTTCGTGTGGACAACATCCTCGGGCAAGATTCTCACGACTGACAACCTCAAGAAACAAAGACTTATCATTATAGGCTGGTGTTGTATGTGCAAGAGGGGGTGAGTTGGTAGACCATCTCCTATTACATTGTGAGCTTGCCAGGGCTTTGTGGAATAAGGTGTTTGGTAGGTTAGGGATGGCTTGGGTTATGCCGAAGATGGTAGCGGATGCATTGGCTAATTGGACATCTTTAGGAGGCACACCTCAGATAAAAGCAGTGTGGAAGATGATCATCATCTGTATCATGTGGTGCCTATGGCAATAGCGTAATGCGCGGACTTTCGAAGACAATGAGAGATCGATAGCGGAACTTACTGCGTTCTTTTTTAGCATCCTATGTACTTGGTCCATTGCTATTCATTTTAATGACATGGACCGTCATGATTTCCTTGTCTCTATGGGATCCTCTTAGTAAGGGTTTGTAGTTTTGTATGTATACTGGGCTAGGCTTATTGAGTAATAAAGCTTTGTTTTTTAGATTAAAAAAAAAAATTCTATTTGTTATCCTTGCAGGCAAAGGAAGAAGAGAAAGATTGGAAGACTAGACAATGTACTAGTTATCAAAGTCATTCTTCCCCCTTTAGACAAGAATAGCTTTTTCCAGCAAGCTAACCTCCTCTCAGTCTTTTCAATCACACCATCTTAAATCATTATAGATTTGCGAGGAGTGCCCAAAGGAAGACTAAGATATCTCATAGGTAACGAGGATATCTTATACTCCAAGATATTTGCCAAATCCAAAATATTCATAATAGAGCCCACTGGAACAATTTCAAACTTAGATAAGTTAAGTCTAAGACAAGAAACAGTTTCAAAGCATACCAAAAAGGCTCTGAAGATGATCCTGATTGGTCTCATTAAAAATTAAATTGTCGTCTGCAAAAAGGTGTGAGACTTATATGTTGCCCCGAGTCTCATCTCCCACCAAAAATCCCATCAAGAAACTCCCATCTACCGCCGTTACAATCATTCTACTCAAAGTATCCATAACTAGAACAAAAAGAAAAAGGAGACAAAGGATCCCTTGTCTCAAGTCATAGGAACTAATGAAGAAACCAACCACGGTGCCATTCGCCAAATTAGTGAATCTAACTGTCAAAATATATTGCTTGAGCCACAAAAACCACTTCTCTCCAAAACCATATCTTCCAAGTATAAGACAAACTCCTAGTTAACATGATCATATGCATTTTTCATGTTCAATTTAACTAGAATACCAGACTCACCCAATCTGATTCTAATTTCCAAACATTCATTAGCTATTTAAACCAAATCAAGAATTTGTCTTCCCCTAACAAAATCCTCACCCTATCGGCAAAGCCCTTATCCTCCAATCACAAATTTTCAAATTTAAAGTACCTACGCCCTCCAATAATGCCCCAACCCTTTTGGAGTGGTAGGTTTCTGTGTAGTGCTAGCATCGAGAATGAGTGCACCAATTAAAAGAAATAATGCCCCAACAATGCAACATAATAGGATACTGATCAAAACAAATCCTCTGAAGCCTCTTTTGACACAAATCAGGAAAATAAGCTTCCGAAGAAGCCAACACCAAAAATCTGTCCAACCTAGACCATGCTCTCTCATTGAACCACGTGTAATCCCCACCTACCATAGGTAAATCAATAAGATCCAACTCAAAAATGATATTTGAAAATACAGTCGTTGCATTAGAGATGTGAGAATCCCCACTCGATTGCTAGGAATCGAGTAATGTTGAAATCCCCACCGAACACCAAGGAAGGTCCACCAAAGGTAAAGACCCGCCATTTCATACCACAAAAATCTGCTATTACTGTCCAAACTAGGGCCATAAACACCTGGAAAAGCCCATTCGAATCTGTCATCCACATTCTTAAAATGACAAGCCACCAACTATTCTTCTACATAATGTTCTATCAAATCCACAGTTCTCCTATCCCACATAACAATGATGCCTCCCAAAGCCCATTTGAAACTAACGCAGCCCACTGCACACAATGACAACTCCACAAACTATTAACAAAAATTTGATTAATAAACTTCAATTTGGTTTCCTGAAAGCAAATTACATCAGCCCTCTACTTACGGACCAAATAACTCGATGCCGAAGTACCTTGAGAAGAGTTGCCTGCCACTGTAGACCCATTCCATGTTGAGCCACCATGCTTATCGTGCTCGGTGTCTCAGAAGCCCATGTTGAATCTTAGCTCATCATCTCACAGGCCTATTAATGTGGCCTTTGTCCAGCCCATATCCCACATTATTTTTAGAAGCCTTAAGCCCAGAAGACTCCCCCTTCGCCTCCTTACTCTCCTTAAGACCCACAGATTCACAGCCCAAGCCTATTAACAAGCCCATGCCCCATCTACTTTTTTCAACAAAGCTTCGAACCTCTCCTTCCAGCCAATAAGCTTCGCCTGAATATGCCATAGTGACCCCTCGACTTCTCCAAATCTCTGTATCACCTCGGAAGGCCAGCCATTGGCACTGCCATCTTTACGATTATGCTGGGACTCTCCTTTCAAGAAGTCCTTACTATTTCTTCCTTCCAGCACAAGATCATCCTTCCTACAATCTCCATTGCCACTATTATGACATGAACCTGTTGACCTGGTTGCCAACTTCATCAATACCAACAAGTACGAAATTTTACGAGGAGAATTAGCACCTCTACTAGAATTTCCCACGATCACCTCTTTCCCTCTGTAGTTCTGTGGAGCACCACCACTATTAGTCTCTGTTCTCTAGAGCTAAAACAAAGGGTTGAAAACCTACGATCTCTCTCTCTCTTTTTTTCTCACAAAACCTGCCCATCCACTCCCTTTCCAACCTTCTGGGATCACAATAATGCCCTTCATGGTTCCAGTACCATACTCAACCAACTTCACAAAACTTCCATACTATGGCATCTTTGAACAGAGAAAACTCTATACCCCTCCCATCTAGTCTGATATGATCCCATGTTACCAAGAGGCCTCAAACACTCTCCACCTCCATAGCCATCTAGTTCACCATTTCTCTACCAAGATAAAGGGACTTCATCGTCTTCCTACTCTTCTCAGAAATTCAGAGTTTCCTGAGAAAACTCTATGCCCCCTTCCTGAGAAAGACAAACAGCTTTGCTTCTACCTATAGTCTATGCTCCATCTTTCACTTATAAAACAAAAAGAAATAGCTCCAAGCCCTGATAAAAAGATATTAACTTGAAATAAGGGTAAAAAAACAGAAAGAAACTGGTAAGATTAAGGATTATTCCCAGCGAGAAGTGTCGGGAATAATAAGAAACATGAGAGAAGAGAGAGAAAAGCCAAAACATACAATCAACAACAGATATACGCTTTCCTTCTGACTTATTACAAGGTTCGTGTAAAGAAGTTTATCTAGCTGCCTGCCCATTTATTCGAATCGTGTGGGGATCAATATAACTTGACAGTAACATTTCCATAAGTTCCATTCTGTACATTTTGGCCAACACTTTCTTACCAATATCATGTTCCTAAGGCCTGTATTGAAAAACCTTCCTTTGAGTTTATGAGATTGAAATGTGAAGTGATCTTTGTTTTTTACTTGTCATTTAAATTGCCTTTCTTCTTCTTCTTCTTCTTCTTTTTTTTTTTTTTAAATCTAGGCTTGTTTTTCTGGAAAAAACTTCTCATTCTTGTATATTTCAATTTTGATTGGTAAGCAAAGTTTTATTGATCATAAGACTATTCTAGTATGGTTGTTAGTATTTATTATCTTGGGTTTTTATTTTCTTGTCAATTATCTGGTATAAAAATCAAATGGAAACCCTTAGTCATGCTTTTTTCCATAATAAAATTATAAATAAGCCTCTCGAAGGGCTTGCATGGTTCTTCGTTGTTGTTTGCTTATTCTTGATATCAGTACCTCTCATTGATTGTACCAAAAATGACAAGTTTCACTCGCTTTATATATTAGCTCTTTTTAATATCCTTGAGCATTCCAAGTTTTGGATTTATTACTGAATTGTATCAGTATGGACACTGTTAATAAATAAAAATCGTTAGAAATTGCAACAAATGATCTATATAAGCTAAACATGTCAATTTAAGCAACTAAGGATTCAACAAGGAATGAGACAGAACATAAACTGTATGGTAAGTAAATATCAAGTATTCACTACTGATGAGATGCTAATGCCCCACTCATTCAAGAGGCAAAAGGGTTTGAAGTTGCCGAGCAAATGCTTTTTTTAATAATTAAGTAAAACTTGTAAGTACAACTCACAATACTCAAACTCCATAATTTCTTTGCCTCCAAATGCACCACATCAAATCAGAGGGAATTTTTTTTTGATAATGTTTCACAATGAATTGAAGCCCTGTTGAGGCATGACCTAATTTAGTTTAACCAAGCTAAAAGTAGAATTCCATAAAGCACTACTTACCTCACAACGACCATCATCTCATTACTTAATTTGAGTTGTATGTAAACTTAATATAATGCGGAACAATTCAATCTGCTGTACCATACTTCTTTCATAGCCCTTTTAGTGAATAAGTGCTAATGAATCCACTGCTATTTATAATCATATTTCGTCTTTGATTACTTGGACCTTTTGCATCTTTCCACACATTCAGGCCTGATATAAGGGTGACAAGATTGATCCAACGAATGGGAGCACAACCACACCCAAAACAGAAGCGCATCTTATGTATGAATAAGGTGGATTTAGTTGAGAAAAAGAAAGATCTGTTAAAGGCAGCTGAACAATTTAAAGATCTTCCTGGATTTGAAAGGTAAGTTTTCTTGCAGGGAATAAAAGAATGTTAGGTTGTGAGCTTTCTGAAAACTTTGCAGTGTTTTGGATCGCTTCTGATTGCATATAATTTAATTTAATTTAATTTTGTAGGTATTTCATGATTTCAGGACTTAAGGGTTATGGAGTGAAAGGTCTAACCCAATATTTGATGGAGCAGGCATGTATTTGAACTTCTGTTAATAAGAGATTTCTGGAATTTACATTATTACAGTATGTAGTTTAGAATGTCATCTGAATATCAAGCCTAAACATTGCAGACCAGCGTTTTGGTCTGCTGTTGTCTCTTGTGTGGACAATAGTTATGGGCTCCCTTATAATTTCTGATTGTCAGAAGATTTTTTTTTTTTTTCTGATTTGTATTATTTGGTATATATGTATATATACTTGTAATTCACATCATGCCTTTGCACCTTTACTTCTTTTTTGTAAGAATTAATATTCTAGTTCATCTCACTCGGTTCAGAATTAACATTCAATGAAGAATTACTTTCCAGACGGTTTAAATCCAACTTTAACAGGGATACTCATGTAGCTTGTGGTTTATTTGTTCCTGTTCATCTGGTTTATGACAATAACCGTAGACATATTTGGATGGTTTACTTATTTTGAGTTATGTTATCCACAGAACGTTTCATGAACTTTCAGCTTGTGGGATTAGTATAATCTACCTCCTGCATATAATAAGTTTGTCTCTATATTTTTGAATATTCATAGGGCTTTAAATGCAGTTCCCGAGTGCAATGTTTGCTCATGAAGAGAGAGAGAGAGAGAGAGAGAGAGAGAGAGAGATCTTACCAACCTGTTTTGCATGCAATAATCCGTCCATTCACAATCCATCCTCTTGATCCCTGAAATCAAATTCTTACAAGACAGGAAAGGTATATGTGATACACTGAATGGATTGTGAAAGAAACCTGATGAAATTGGCATTGCTCTTTCTATTCATTATTCACTCAAATCAAGTTGTTCTCTTAACTCTGACTTTTCAGTGGATTTTAATCCTTAGGCAGTTAAAAGGCCCTGGGATGAAGATCCTTTTGCTATGAGTGAAGAAGTTATGAAGAACATATCATTAGAAGTTGTCCGTGAAAAGCTATTGGACCATGTTCATCAGGTAGACCTGGGATTTTCTCATATTTCTACTTTTAAGGCCATGGCCTTCATCTGCCAATAGGACAATCTGGGTATTATTAGCTTAGATTATGACTATGTATTCTGCTCATTTTAGGAAATACCATATAATATTGAACACCGTTTAATAGACTGGAAGGAATTGAGGGATGGTTCTCTAAGGATTGAGCAGCACTTAATCACCCACAAGCCAAGCCAGCGCAAGATTCTTGTGGGAAAAAATGGCTCCAAAATAGGGTAATCTGCTAAATTCGTTTCTTCAATATTATTGATCTTTTTGTAGTTTCTCGTTGTAGTGCTAGCATTTTAATATTTTTTTAATTGTAGTTCTCTTATTTAATCATCTATTCATTTTAGAACAGATCCTGTTGTCTTGTTGGAATGAAATAGAACTGGAGTTATGAAGTTTGTGGAGGCGTCTAAATTCATGATCTTGGCATTTGAACTTTGCCTAGTTATCAAAGGGATTTAATTTGACCATATCTTTGAAAATCATCTGAAGCTGCTCATAAGTTTGTGAGGTGATTTTATCAAGGAATTTATAGAATGATTTTCACGAGATATAGTGGCAGGCCACTTGAAACTGAACCTGTCTAGTCTAATTACCTTCTCATCAGGATCCCCCAACCATAAGCTGCCATGCCGGGGGAAGACAGTCTCCTGTGCGACTCGGAGAGTTTTTTTTATGAGATTTATTCAGCAATTTTCTTTAACCCAGAACTAAAAGCTTGATCTACCATGGTTTGTATTGGTTCCCAGATACATGCTCTTAGGTTCTTGTATGAAGACCCTGTGTGCAGTGTGTACTCTCTTTTGCTTAGAAAGTTTTTTTTCTCTTTCTGCGCGATCAATAGACAGCAGCTGTTTTAGATCTTTATTAATTTTTACACAATTCTAATAAACACGTTTTTTTACGTGAACAGAAGAATAGGCATTGAAGCTAATGAAGAGCTAAGATCCATCTTCAAGAGAGAAGTACATCTCATCCTCCAGGTTAGGCTTAAATGATGCGTTAGCAAGTTGTATCAAATATCAAGAATCCTACCCTCCTTGCACACCGACTTGAAGTGTATATAAAAAGGCCGGTTTACTGCACTTGTACCCTTGATCTTCCTTGATACTTTACCTTTCAAAGGCGATCTGGAGCCGAGCTTCGAAGTGGAAAGTAATTCAGAAGATCAATCTGGTATTCATGAAGACAGGTGGGTCCGCAAGACTCCCATCTTTTCCAGAAGAATTCCCACCATTCTACTAGTAATTTGTTAATTAATCACATAAAGTTTTGAGAATATGTGTTGTCCACTCTTTTTTTGTAAGAGTTCTCTCTGTTCTGTTCTTAATCTATATACCAATGATGGTAACAAAGCTTAAAAGCGGGTTCATTCATTTGTTATCGATCTGTTGTTGAAACCCACTTATGAGTTGAGGTGTTATGGACTAGGTGTCATTCATCCTATATACTGGTTAAGTTGAATTATTTATTATATTTTATATAAAAATTTGAAAAAAATTGTATTGATGAGATGGAACCGTTCTATATCTAAACAGGACCTTAAAAAAAACATGAAAATACTCAGAATTCTTAATAAGGGGTTGTAGCAACCGCACGTGTAGAGTTTTATTTCGAATATTCCCCATGTAGGCATAACAATTTTAGTAGCGCTAGCTAACGTTCTTTATTATTATTACTTCTGAAACAAGTATGATTAGTCATTCAGAACCTTTGTAAGTGAGAAGTCCAGGTGGCTCAAACTAAAGCCTGATGCCAAAGTTCAGCTTTCTTTTATCGTGGTTGCGGGAGTGAAATCTCGACGTATAGCCTGGAATTACAAGTGGCGTATATAATTATGTTTTTAAAATTTATTATTAAAAAAGTTGTTTTTATTTTTTATTATAGTTCCATTTGTTGCTAGAAACCGAATGCAGGAGAAGTACGTACATTTAAGAAAAACTACAGCACAAAAAGAAAGATATAATTAAGCGTAGGACTGTACAAAATGTTTGAAACCCGACCCGACCCGATACGCCGAACCGCTTCCGATCCGATAACCCGACCCGAAATCGATTAAATCGGTAACAGGTAAATACCCGTTACCGATACCCATTTAGATTTTAAGTTTTAACCCTCGAGCTCGATCCATTTTCGTAACCCTCTCTCTCTCTCTCTCTCTCTCTCTCTCTCTCTCTCTCAACACCACCACCTAAAATCTCCGGCTTCCAGCTCCACCATCTGCACGCGATTTTTCACCTTTACCACGACGGCAATTCTTCCCAAAAAAGGTCGGATGCATGTCTACTGCCGTTTGTGATGACAAGAACTCCTTAGCGGTGGTCAATGATGATAGATCCGACGACGAACAGGACGACGATTGAGAAAGTATGGTTAATACTACCGATTGTGATGGGTAGGGTTTGTGCGATTTTGGTGGGTTAGGGTTTGTGCGATTTTGTTTTATGATATGTTAGGGTTTCTATGATTTTGTTTTCTAATGCCGAAGTCGGCGTTTGTTTTTTGATGCTTGAGGTTTCTTTGATGTCAGAGTTTTTCTAATGTGTGATTTTGTTGCGACAGTATAGATATCCCACATCGATGATAGTTCGTATTTTTGTTGTGCGATTTTTGCTTTTTTTTCTGCTTGAGTTTTTGTTTTCGTGCGATTATTTCCTTCAAGTTTGTGGATTCTGGAATGGTCTAAAGAACTGGAAAAAAAAAAGGGCAGCAGCAGCAGCAGAAGAAGAAGAAGTAGAAATAGAAGAAGATATCGAAAAATCGGTTAATCGGTTATCGGAAGGAAAGCTAATCGAGTCGAGTCGAAAGTGTGCAATTTCGGGTCGGGTCGATGTGCAGCCCTAATTAAGCGGGAGGAAAAGGAAAAATGACTGACAGTGTTGATCAAGTCTTAATTTGCACATTCTAATTACTGTTTGATACACTAATCCCGATGATGAAATAAATTGAAATAAATTGAATTTACTTTTTAATATTATTATTATTAATTTTAAAAAAATTTATGTTTTATATAAAAAAAAATTAAAAAAATATAATAATAAAATAAATTTAAGTTGAGATAAATTATAAATACTGAGCTTAAATAGAACTTATGTTTTAATTTTACTGACTATGATAAAACTCACGGTCGATGGTGATTTATTTGCGCATCAACCTCATGTATCGCAGAAACTAATTGGAAAAAGACAGCCGACCAAGAAGTTTAATAAAAGAAAAAGAAAAAGAAAAACAGTGCCAAGAGAATGATAATGTCTTTGCTTTATTATAGAAGGAAAAAATAAGAGATTTATTTGCATTTGGACATCTCGCACTACAAATAGTAACTAGGGCTCAAATTAGACATCTCGCACTCGCAATAAAGAAGAATTCTTATGATCAAGCCTATAATAATTGCTACCTTGTTCCACCCCTTTTTACTTTAAAAAACAAGAAAAAATAAACAACTATTCTGTTTATTGTTTATTACATAAAAACCTGGCTCATCAAATGCAAAGATATGCGGTTTTAATTATTATTATCAATTGTTCTAAATCCTACCCTATGGATACAGCATAATCTTTTGTATGTATAGGAGTTTGAACTCAAAAGTGCACCTGATCCATGTTGAACTCTCAAAACTAAAGTTTTAGGCCTAACTGATGAGGCCATTTTTTACATTTACTAATCGTTTTCAATTGTTCCAGCTTTCAGCTTATGTATTACAAACGTGTGCAATGCAAAACACAGTACTACCTTTTTTTCTACGTATATGCTTATCCGTTGCGCGCGTTGATCTACGTATATGCCAAAACACAATGGAAACTCCATAAGGAACCTTCAAAACTATTTATATGACAACAGTTATTTTCTGTTAAAATAAATCTATCTTTAAAGCAAATAATCGTTCTTTCTACAAATAATATCACGAATATTTATTTATTTTTATTTTTTGTAGTGATTGGAAGAGAAACTAGTAATTGAGCTTATAATTGGTTTAGGTCATATGTAGATGTAACCAATTCAGAACAGTACTACTACTTACAAGGTGACAACAATATTACAGGCAAAGTTTATAGATTTGGCATTTTGTTGCACGAGTACAGTTGAACTTTTGCAGTAAGTAGTATACTTGAAATTCAAGCCAGAATCAGTTTCAAGAGCTTAAAGACGCAAAATGGTACCTGATCATCATATCTTCACGACACAATATGAGAGAGCTGACAGAAAATAATAGAGCTGAGAACAATATTAATACACGAACGTACAACTGCATACTAAAAGAAGATACTAAACATGATCTGAAACGTAGTTCCCATCCTCCCTAAAATTACATGTTGACCTTGTACTCCAACTACATATATATATATATATATTATTCGAAACTAAATAATTAGCAACTAACCATTGTTATAAGGCTGAAATGGTAGGGTAAACTGGTCGAGAAGTGCAGTGACTGGGGTGGCAAGCCTAGGCTCATAAGCAAAGCCATGCAATTCACCCCCACGTCCATTGTTGCTGCTGCTACTGCCTCCACCACCTTGAGAGTAAGGACATGGAGGAATCCATAGCCACCTCTTCTCGCAGATATCCAACAGCAAAGCCTTGTCCGACCCTCGAATCATAATCACAATAAAGTCTCCATGTCCAACGCAGTCGAACCCATTTCCACCTTCAGACTCCGCAAACTGGATGTAGAGTTGCTGCGGCATTCTTTCAACTTCCACCCACGTTGTCCCGCATGCTTGCAAATCCCAAAGCCTCAAACTTTTTGGTACATTTAGTTTGCTTTTCTCAACTGCTGCAACTAAGAGGAGATTTCCCCTACTCTCGACCAAGCTTGGCGATCGCAGAAACCTTCGCATGGGAGCTTGAATCTTGCACCATATATTCGCTGCAACATCATGAGCTAAAACGCTAAATGGGTTGTAGTTCATGCAGTAGAATTTTCCTCCCACGTAAACCATTCGACCTGACTCAAGACTACATAGCCTTGGCATAAAAGAAGTTGTACCCCATATTGAATAAAACCCACCTCCATCCATATGAAAGTTCTCGGCCGTTAAATTCTTGACTGCATAGGGAGAAATCATGTCATCTCCGGCAACAGTAACATCTATAGATGAAGGGTTAACGGTTAGGCCAATAGAAGGGAAGAGCCGGGGTCTTAGCGTGGGAGGCAATTGAGTTAGAGAACCAAGGATGGGATTGCATAGGATTGTGGTTTTTGGACCAGCCTCATCGGAAACCCAACAAACTAAGCCACCGGAAGAAGAAGCCGGTGAGAATCCGGAGGGAACCAGAGCAAAGGAAAGACGATGCCATGCGATACCAATAGGATCAAAGAGATATCCTTCACAAGGTCCCGGCCTATTGTCTCCATCTCCTCCACCACTACTTTCCCTATATATGTAGCTCTTGAGAGTTTTGTGCTTAAAGAATAGAAACCAATGATGGCGAGGAGATACTTGAAGGTATAATTCAAGAAAGCTGTCTGAAAACAAGAGTGCGTACCATCTCTTACAAACAGAACGTGCTCGAAAAAAGGCCGGTGGAGGGAGAAAAGCAAGCACACGATCAAGTAGCCTCTGTGGGAGTTTACTCCATATCCTTCTGTCCATCCAGGGTGTTGTAATACAAGTATTTGGAGTGGCCCCGCTACTGCTCCCACTCATAGTAGTAGTCAAAGTGTAGGAAAAGGGTAAGGGCGTCATAGAGGGATGAAAGGTCTCCATGTTTATGGCTTGGCTTGGCTTTTTGTTTTTTTATTCAGTCTAAAACTAAAGCGCTCCTGATCTCAGTCTTTTCTTTTTCAGTGGAAACAAGAAGTAGAGCGAAGCCTTAAGCTGGAGAAGGCTTCCGTTTATGAAGGGATGCCTTGCTTGTCATGTTAGTAGTAGTGAAGATTCACTCTTGATCTTCGCCGAGAAAGAAAGGTGCGTGGCTAATATTTTTGCTTTTGATGAGAGCTTGGGAATTAAAAGTGAACATATAAATGAAGATTCACTCTTGATCTTCACCGAGAAAGGAGGCACCATGCATGTTGGGAACAAAAGAAAAAATGTTTTTCGTTCTTTTATTGGCAGGTTACTGCAAGCTGAAACTGCTAGCAATCACCCATTCGGTTTTCTTATCATTAATGGGGTTGGAGAGAGAAGTAGGAGGAGGAGGAGAGCTCCAGAGAAGACAGGCGCTGAAAGTGAAAACAGAAGATCAAAAGACGCGTTTCTAGCTAGGAAGAAAGGTACTTAAAACTCATGAAGTTTGGTTGTGTTTGGAGTGTTTTGTTCGGATAGGGCGGGACAAAGTGTTAATATATAACGTGGGGTTGGCATCTTTTTTTCTGGTTTCTCTTTGGTTTCTTTTACGTCGTTTCTTTTTTTGCAAGAAAATGAATGGCGCCAGTGATTCGGATTGATCGATCTATCTATCTATCTATCTATCATTTCAGTGTTGTTTTGTCATGGCCAAGGTAGGACCTAGGAAGGAGACAGAGCAGATCAGAGAGGTAAAGTGCCAACACGAGTGTCCTTGCAAGTACTACTTATCGTTCACACTGCGCAAACCCCTCCAAGTGGTGCACCAGCTCAAACTCTCACAAGTTGAACCAGCGCCAGAAACGAAACCAGAAGGATCGTACTTAATTATATAATAGCGGTAATATTCGACTCGTCAAATTTTTTTTTAATTTGATAAAAAGTATAAATTTAATAAAAAAATAATATTTAAAATAATTCTATATTAATTTTTTTATCATATTTAATATAAAAAATAAAAAAAATAAAGGAAAAACTAATACATTTATATTCATAACTTCACACGAATTCATCATTAAATTAATTAAAATAATAATATAATATACATACATTTATAAAATTAACAAATACATTAATAATTTATTTATCTAACAAATATATTAAAAACAAATACAAAAAATATTTTAATAATTAAATAATAACTCTTCAAATAGTAACCTTTTAAATATTTTAATAAATAAATAGTAAGGCCCCGTTTATATTCGAAGATGAGCTCAACTCATCTCAACTCATCTCAACTCATCTTCATTTCATCATTATATTTTTATAATTTTTTATATAAAACACAAATTCCTATACACCTTTTTAAATTCCAATATGCATTTTTCAAATCCCAATACACCTTTTTCAAATCTCAAAATAATAATAATATTAAAAAATAAATTAAACTCATCTTAACTCATCTCATCTCCGAATCCAAGCGGGACAAGTCTTCTTATGTAATTGAAAATTTGAGTTAGTAAATTTTAATAAGTTTAATATATGATTATTTTAGATAAAATTATTAAATTTGCATTTGATAAATCTAATAATGAGTTTAATACTAATATTCTAATAATTTAGAGATGAGTTAAGATGATTAATTGAGATGAATTTTAAAAGTTGAATAAAATATTATAAGATAATTATTTTTTAATATTATTTTATTTTTAAATTAAAAAAACTGAATTATTTATTATATTTTATATAAAAAAGATATAATAATATAATAATAAAATTGAATTAAATTGAGATGAAATAAACTTCTTTTACAATCCAAACCAGCCCTAAAAACATTAGTATTGGATACACTAAATAGTCTATCAAATATAAATTTGATGTATTTGTACAAAAATTCTTATATTAGACTCATTAAATTCTATGATAGCTAACTTTAAACTACAATAAAAAAAATCTCAATTCTTCATATATGAAGGATTATTATTCACATATTAAATACTTATTTTAATATATTTTATTCTCTTACTTTATTTTTTTTATTTTCTCTTTCTTATTTTTTTATTTGGTTGAAAAATAATTATTTAAATAATTATTTAGTTAAAAATTACAAAATATGAAAAAATATTTTAATATATTTTTATTAAAAAATATTATTATATTATTATTTAATAGATCTAATATTGAATTCAATGTAAAATTATAAAATTAAAAACTTAATAGATCTATTAAAATTATACTTACTTTTAAATTTGGAGAATTATTTAATATATTCAATACTAGTGTTTAAAAGCACTTTTAATGAAATAGTTAAAAAAAAATTTAAAATTTTTCTTTTTATATCATTTTTAAAAAAATTATGTCATATTTGATCAAAAGTTATTAAAATAATTGTTAAAAAATATCAAAAAATACATTTTATTTTTAAAAGTAAATAGTAAATTTTTTTTTTTAAATGTAAAGAAAATTTTAATTTTATTATTCACTTTTAAAAATAAAGTGTATTTTTTAACATATTTTAATAATTTTTTTAATAGTTTTTCATCAAATATAACATAATTTTTTATAAAAATAAATAAAAATATATATAATTTAAAAAAAAATTAATTACTCCATTGAGAATGCGCATAAAAACAAACGAACAAACAGTATAGCTTTTCATTGCAGTCAAGTGGTCATCCTGAGATCAAGTACAACAAAATCCGAGCACCCATGGCCATGGATTGTGTGGCAAGGCGTGTACCACTTTAATTTTGTTTTAATAACATCAAGTACAAATCATATGTTTTAATTTTATACGTCCGTACGTTCTAGTTTTTTAAAACGATATTATCGATCATAATCCCTAGCTTGAAGCTAGCCGTTCTTTTCTGTTTGACGCCTTGACCAGAAAGATTCCGAGGTGTTCAAAAACTATATTATAATATGTTTACAACTAAATATAAACAAGTTATTATTTTATATTTGAGTGTACATGTAGACGTAGTAGTTAATTAGTTGTAGCCTCGTTTAGATTATTGGAAATCGTTTTATCTCATAATTTTATCTTATTTCACACTAATAATTATAATTTTTTTAAATTTTTATAAAAATATATATATAATAAATAAATTATGTTTTGCAAATCAATTCTAAGATAATAATAATATTAAAAAAATAAAATTTTATTTAATTTTTTTATTTAAAATTATCTAATCTTATCTTATTTTATCTCATCTTAAAATTTAAACCAAATCATAATATAGTTGGCCGTGGTGTATCGACTATGTCGACTAAATATGCATGCAGTATATTATAATATGATGTTGTGTGTATTCTGTAGAATGATCAATCGCGGAACGTACTTGTAATATTGTTGTGTAAAATAAAAAGAAATAAATGTGAAGTTTAAATATTCTTTAATTTATAGAATAATATTCATTCATTTTCATTTTTGTAAAGATATTTTTTTTAAAAAATGTTCTCAATAAATACTAACAGATAAATTTTTATAAACCCATATTTCATTCTAGCTCGTAAGCTAGATGTATACAAATTTTATGTAAAATCTAGATATTTGATGTCATGTATTTTCTGTTTATAATATCACTACAATTAAGAGCTCAAATAAATTATTTTTTCTTGTTTAATGAAATCTAAAGGATAAAAGTTCTTAGTTAATTTTTTACACAAAATGCCAACTTTAAATGATTCTTCTAGTATTTATTTTAATTTTTAGTTTATATTAAGAAACTTAGTATCGAAAACAAGAAATTTGGAGTCCATATTAACAATTTTTTTTCTTGTACATTTCATTAATTTAGTTTTGAGATTTTTTAGAATTTATCCATCAAAATTGAAAGACATGTTTTCAGGGGTAAAATATAAATTAATTTGAAGGAACCACATTATAGCAGCTAATAAGTACATGATATATAGAAATTAAATAAATCTTGGACCATTTAACTTTTTTAGAAGAATAGGAAATATTTTAAATTATAAAAAATATTGGAGGGTGACCCCCTGATTAGCATAACGTGGTTTCATCAGTTGTGGGATTATATATATATATATATATATATATATATACATATAAATATATATATAATACTTTATTAATTAGATGCTGGTTTATGGAGCGCCTCACGAGTTAGCTAATATTGTTACCAGTAAATTACTACGATGGTCGGCATTTACAGCATTAATGAATTTGGTGAAGAATATTCAGGAAATAAAGGAATAGAATATAATAATATCGTTTTACGAATAAACTAAGGCCCCGCTTGGATTCGGAGATGAGATGAGTTGAGATGAGTTTGATTTATTTTTTAATATTATTATTATTTTGGGATTTGAAAAAGGTGTGTTGGAATTTGAAAAAGGTGTGTTGGGATTTGAAAAAGGTGTATTGGGATTTGAAAAAGGTATATAAAAATTTGTGTTTTGTATAAAAAATTATAAAAATATAATGATGAAATGGAAGTGAGTTGAGATGAGCTCAACCCACTTCCCAATCCAAGCAGCCCCTTAGTGGAAAAAGTTCATTAACCAGATTACAAATTCCATGACTTTATTCTTTTTATGAATCTATATGTATATGGAAACGAATTAAGAGTGGTGTTGAATCAGGAAAAAACCCTCTCGGCCATTTCTCTGAAAAAACCCTAGATGCCGTTGAAGTTGTAAGGGAGAGTTTCGATTCTGTTCCTTCCTTCGATTTTTTCAATCTTCTCTTTCCTTCCTCCATTCTCTCCATTTTTTTTTTTTTTCTTCCAGCCACCTATGGTTCATTTTAAATGGTAGTTCCCAATTTCGTTGTTAGAGTCAGCCAATACAGATTGGAGCTAGTATGAGAGTAATAGACCAACACACACCTTGTTGGTCATTCCCCATTTGTCGATGATGTGTTTTTCGGCATCTTTTGTAAATGGAGTGGCGCGTACATTTCACGCGTGAGGACCGTCTTCTATTGCCTCATGTATGGTAAATCCTTCTCATCGAAAGTGTTTCCTTCTTGTCGGTGACGTGAATTTAGGGAGCCGTGGCCATCTTACCTACGATGCTTTATTTCCTAATGTGGAGCGTGGTGTCCATGCGGCGCCACATATGGTCATTTTTGTTAGTTTTGTTCTGTTTTGTATTTCTCTTGTTGTTTTAGTTTTTGTGAATATTTGTTTGTATAGAAGAAATTTTAAAATTTGAGAAATAGTCTTCCAGACTTTGTGTTCGTTAGGAGTTGTAGTATTCTCTACTTTTAAAAGAGAATCTTAATAAATGTCTCCGCTGTAGGTAATGTTAGTTCTCTCACATTTTATCTGAGAGACTTAAAAGTTAAGCGCCAGTAAAAAAATTAGTTGATTGTCAGGTCACATTGTAGGTTTCAAGTTTTATGAGTTTTAATAAAGTGAAATTATTTTCTCAAAAAAAAAAAAATCTATATGTATATGAAGTACGTGTAATTAATCATGCAAGTATATGGTCGATCCACAAATGATCATTATCAATATGATCATGATTATAAATATCATCATGTGATCACTAGCAAGAAGAGTTAAAAAAGAATAAGGCCCGGTTTGTTTAATAAAGTGGGTTTAACTCATCTCATCTCATTCCGTACTTTTAACTCATTTCATCAACTCATTTCAACCATTCATTTCAAATTTTAATTTATCTCAACCACTCAATTTATTACTATTCATAATTTATCTCATCTCATCTTTGAATCCAAGCAAGCCTAAATAGCAAGAGGCTGCAGGCGCCATGTGTCTCTCTCTCGATGATGGTGGATTAAATTAGAGTAAGGTACGTACGTGAGTTATAATCTTATAAATTTTATGGGTTTTTTTTTAATAAAAAATAATAATTATTAGAAAACAAATTTTTTTATATACAACTAATTTACCTTTTTAAAAAACATTGAATTTTTTTATAGATTTTAAAACTATAAATATCATTTTTGGATTGGAATATTGACATATTGTAGTAGCACAGAACATTTTTTATTATTTATTTTAAGAAAAAATATTAATATGACATTTTTTTATAAAATTATTATGAAATTCAAATGTGACTATCAATATATCCACTTATAAGTTTTAAATTTTTTTAATGATTAAGAAAGTAAGTACTAATGAATTTATATTTTTGTAATAATTAAAAATATGTAAAAAATGATTAAGAAATAAGAAAGATAAGTATTTCACGTACATAAGTATTAAGTTGTGCCATTTGCTAAATTTAAGAGTGACAAAACCTTTTTCATACTGAAACTTTAAATTTTAACTTTCTATAAATTATAACAAAGCATGCAGCAGCAGTCAGCACCTTATAACAATGATCTGCATGCTTTGGCACTTTACCACTCTGATCTCAAGCCTTAAAAAAGTACGAAAGATAAGTATTTCACGTACATAAGTTGTGCCAATTGCTAAATTTAAGAGTGACAAAAACCTTTCCATACTCAAACTTTAAAACTGACTTTTTTTTAATTAGATTAATAACAGAATTTAAGAATTTTAAATAAACTTATTTTTTATTAAAATATTGCAATATTTCTATATATAAATCTCAAATGCATAAATTTTATTAAAATATTATCTTTTTATGTTGCAAATTTATGCATAAATATAGGTTAATACTATACTATCTTTTTAATTTATATTTAATTATAAAAATTTTAATATCTAATTATTACAATGAATATGAATTAAGTTTTGTTTGAATTATGAATTGAGATGAATTATAATGAATTTTAAAAATTATATAAATTATTATTATTAGTTAAAATTTTTTAAAAAATTAAATTAAATTTTTAAAAAATTGTATTAAAATTTAAAAATTTATATTAAAACTTATATTTTATATAAAAATTTTAAAAAATATAATAATAAATTTAAAATAAAATAAATTAAAATGATATGAGTTTACGATCTAAACCGATTTTAGGTTGTCGAGAGCTGAGCTGAGAGGCATCTTTGTCTGAAAGCATGCAGTTTGTCAGATCATACGTCTAATCTCTGATCCTATTGATGGATTTTGGCAGAACCAGGCGTGAACTACAAAAAGCTTTTTGAAAGTCAGTCCTTTGGAGATTCAGGTGCAGCTTATTACGCTGTGTTATTTTCCGTACCCTAGCTACCTACCTGGGCTACTCTGCTCCTATCTTCTTTCTAATATCTTCTCTATCTTTCTATTTTTTTTTTTAATTTTTTTTTACTTAATTAATTAAAAAAATAATTATTAAAATAATTATATATTTTTTAAATTTTTTAATAATAAAAAATGATAAAAAATATTTAAAAATAATAATAAACAAATAATGATAAGATAGTAAAATGTACTATCTTTACCCTTTTTTTCATTAGTCTGGTGGCTTTTATTTGGTCTCGTTAAGAGAAGCGGATCTTAGTCAGAAACAGTCGTAATGTCTTGTTCGTGTCAATCCCTTTACCGATTAGCATTTGTCTCAGAGTTAACCCTTCGAAAAATGGTAAAAAGCTTCGTGTGCAGATTCGGCAATGGTTTCTTCCTTCAAGAAATCTCCACGTTTGGAAAAAGCTTAACCGTTCATTTTTAGAAAATTTTGTTCACCTCAAGCAACCCCTTTCTCTCGATTTTTGTTTCTAGATTTTAAATAGGGTGGTACTACTACACACGCTACTGTATTGTACTGCCCATACGTATTATGTACTGTTAGTATAAATTAATTTTTATTTTTATTTTATATTTTTATATCATTTCTTAAATATTTTAAAACATTTTAAATTTATTTTTAAATATTATTATTCTTTAAAAATTTGAAAAATTTAAATTAAGATTTGAAAAAAAAAAATATAGATTTATATTTTGTATTATAAATTAAAAAAATATAATGATGAAATGAAAATGAGTTAAAAAGAGTTTGAAAACCAAATCGAGCCTAGTCTCATTTGTATTCGAGACTCACTTCAATTCATCTTAACTCATCTTTAATTTATCATTACATTTTTTTAATTTCTTATATAAAACACGAATTCTTATACATAATTTTCAAATTCTAATACATATTTTTTAAATTTCAATATATATTTTTTAAATTTTAAAATAATAATAATATTAAAAAATAAACTAAACTCATATCAATTCATCTCCTTTCCAAATCCAATAACAAAAAGTTAAAAAAAAACTGTGTACACCAACCGTACATTTGAGATTTTCCTTTTCAATATTATGATGGGTCTCACTCTCCGGCCACCTTTTAACCTATACATACATTTCTCAACATGATATTCTACAATATATATTATAAAATAAAAATGTTTTAATAATTAATTTTATTTTTATAAAATAATTTATAAAAATACTCATCTTTTGAAAATATTATTATGTAAATTATTATGAAAAGTAATATGCGTTTATCAATTTTTTTCCATGCAACATCGGTTTTTTTTTTTTTTTAAAGTGTTATTCTCTCACCCATTTGCTACAAGGATCTTTTCCCTTCTCTATTTTCCAACTAATTGGCTAGACACTTTGACTTCCCCAAAATTCATATGCTCTTCTAGACAATTGATTTATTTTATAGAATAAAGAAGTGGAATTTTTTTTTAAAAAAAAATTATGCAAAAAAATAGAATTTTATCAAAGAGTTGTGGAAAAAAAGTAACCTACATCATTTCTGTGTTTTGCCAACTTTACCCGATGATCTTCAATACTTACAAGAGTTGTTCTTAAGAAAATAAAAAATAAAAAAGTATTCTTTAAAAAACTTTTTGAAATATCTTTTGTTATGAAATGAGTAAATATAAGATTCAAATGAACAAATTAAATTGTTAATGGTGGATATTATTCTTTTTCAAAAGAAATATACAGTATATTATATATATATATATATATATATATCTAAAAGAGTGCTACACATATAAAAAATTACACAAAAATAATTTTACAAGCTAGCGTGACTTTATATGAGCCATTAAATATGCATTATAATAAAAATAACTTTATAATTTGACAATATATTAATTTATAAGATTATTTTTATATTTTCACTTTGTAGCTAAAATATTTCTCATATATCTATAACATTGGATAGAATGCATATTAGAATTTGAATAATTAATTTAAGCTCCTTAATTATGTTTATAGGCCGTTAATTAAATGCCTTAGGGAGAGTTAGCTAGTTAGTCCAACCGGTCGGTGAACATTTTGCATATTTTGGAAATAAGGCATATTGCAAGACTAGGCAAAATTAAGAAGGAATTAAGGATGAATATTAATGGGACTATATATATAAAAGCTAAGTTTGATCATATATATATATATATATATAGGGGTGTAAATGGTCTAGTTCGAAAAAATGTAGACCAATTCTATTTGGTCCAAAAATTTTCTCATCCTGGACCGGACTGAACTCCTATTCGATCTATACCGACCCGGTCCAATTCGGTCTAGGGGCGGTCCAGTCCGGTCCAGGAGTACCCCATATGATTTAATGGGCTAAATTTAATCCAAACTTTTACAATAATTAAATATACTTTTTTGGCCAAAGTAGATAAATTATTAAATATATACTAGTATTATTTTCATAAAAAATAATCATCATTGCCAATTGTCAATTTCTAATCTCATTTAAATATTAAACAAAATATATAATTATAATTTATAGTCTTAATATTTATACTATAAGTTATAACTAATATTGTATATTATATATAGTCCATAGGTTGATTAGTTAATTTAATTCTCATAAGTCATATCAATTAATCAATAATATTAATGATTATTGATCATACTTCATATATAGTTAAAAATAATATTAATAATTAATATTTATAATTGCTACATGTAATCATAAGAAGAGTAATTATTAATTAATTAATAATCATTTAGTAATGCATCATAAGTTGGTTAACTATAATCAATAATACTATTACATAATTTACATTAGTATATTATAAATTTATATATTAGTAAATAGTAATAAATTAGTATAATATATTAAATAATAATAATACGCTTCTTACTTGTAAGTTATTACTAATACTTTATATAAATATACTATAATTTATACTTTTATACTATAACTATTATAAATTATAATATGTTAATATTATAAGAGTATATATTATATGAATATGTTATACTACTACTTCTAATCTATATTAATATTAATATTTAATTTATATACTATTACTTATATATATATAAAATAAGTGTGCATTCGGTCCGGTCCGATCCGATCTAAGGGGAGAAATGTTCTCCCCCTGGATCGGACTGAAAATATTCGGTCCATAAAAAAATTAGACTGGACCATATTTCATCCGGTTCGGTCCGGTCCGGTTCGATCTTCTTAGACCCATATATATATATATATATATATATATATATATATCAAAGGCCTAATTAATGACCTAATAGCATATGATTCGATTTTCTAAATAAAAAGTTTGAATTCGAAATCCTCCACCCCCATATATATATAATATATAATTACGGTATCATGTAATATATGTCATATGACCAATATAGGCATCATCTCCAAGAGTACTATCTCACATTCATCTTCTTTAAATATTATAAAAAGATACTTTTAAGGAATCCTAAAGTACCAATTATTAAACCAAGATCAGAGGATGACCATAGCTATATCATAAGAGACCTTTCTTTATGAAGTAGATTGATCAAGGGAAAGAGGACAAAAAGAGAGATCTTCGAATTAGAGGGAGGGTTAAATAATAGGTATTTATTCATTATATATGATATATTTTTTCGATGATAACTTCGGAAAAAGAGTAAATCGTGGATGCATGCATGGATTTGCTTATAAGAATTAAATACTAACTACAATGTTATATACAGTCATAAAATGTGTAAACACCGTATAATTACTTTAAAAAAAAGTAGAGAAAGAGTAAGAGAGAAAAACAAATTTCAAGATAGAAGATAGATACTTAATGGCTGGAGAGGGCGATGACAAAGACGATGACGATGATGGCACAACAGTTGCACAGTGTGGAAAGGAGTGGTAGAGCAGAGGGTGAGGGAAAAAGCAAGAGACAAAATTGGGAGAGGACAAAATGAAAAAGAGGAAATGGGGAAAATCCGAAAAGAAGAAAAAAATGGATTTAATTTTAAAACGATGATTGCCTTTTGTGACGAGTAACATTCGTAGTAATTGGTGTGAGTTGTTATAAAGAAAAGTAAACCACAATGAAAACTTTGTCATTCACATCACTTTGTGAGGCGAGTTCATTCTACGACAAAAGATAGTTGAATACGATATAATAACTTTTTTTCTAATAAAGGCACATGTTCTAACCATGGGATTAGTTACGTTTGTAGTTAAAAGTCTTTTGTCACGAAATGTTTTCCACTACAATAATATCATGAGAAAAAGTCAATATTTATTCCATCCAGTAATTTTCGTGGCACAATAGTATGTCGTAAAAAAAGAACATGTGGCAAAAGCCTCATTTTATCATAATGGATCAGTATTAAAAAGTTAGTTTTTTTATTTTTTTTATTTTTTATTTTTATGTAGGCTCTACATTTATTCATTTTTTTTTTCAAAATAATTATGTGATATTTATACATTTCACTATTATAAATATTATTTCTTCCCACTTAAATTTTCAGTACTCTCAATATGGAATATTAAATTATTAATGGAACGCCATGAGTAGACCAAGACCAAGACATAAATTTGTGTACCTTCGGGCCCAAATATAATTTACAAATCCTATTCTTAAAAATTTATTTTGGAGTTATTCTACATATAATTTTTAAATGGGGCTTGTTTATGAATTTCATACAGTTTTATTTTCAAATTTTCAAAATTACAATATTCTTTTTAATTTAATTTAATTTTTTTAAATTTCTATACATTAATAAAAGTGCGCGAATCAGGAGGATTGTGGTTTTTTATAACAAAAAAAAAAAAAACCAATTATGCCTAACGATAGCTCCCAAGAAGCTGGGGGTGGTGGACGTAGCACGGTCTTTTTGAATAATCATAAATATTTAACAAATATTATTGGATCAGCGTCATTTATCCATTTCTCTCATGCTTTAAGACTTAAGTTCGATTAATAATTCCAGAAAATATACATTCTCGTGAACTATGTCTCTGAGTCCTCCTATTGAGGGAGATTTTAGGACAAATAGAACCGCAAATAAACAAGACTACTCAATAAATCACTTTAAAATAAACTAATACCTGATTTATTTTAAGAGATGAGATAAAGTGAGATAAAATAAAAGTTAAAAAAAGAATAAAATATTATTATAGTATATTTTTTTAATATTAATTTTGTTTTAGAATTTAAAAAAGTTGAATTTTTATATTTTATTTTATACGAAAATTTAAAAAATTATAATAATAAATTTGAGATGAAATGAGATAATTTGTAAAAACAAACCAGGTGACTCAATTTGTTTATTAAATAACGTCCATAAATATAAAACTATGATAGATTGTTAAGCAATATTAGTCATATAAAGGCTCAACTCAACTCAACTCTTAAAAACTCGAATAATTTTGTATTATTATTTTTATTTATAATGAGAATATCTCTAATATTTAAATAGATTATAGGAATTCACTAACCACGACACTTATTCTTTATAAATGTAGTCATTAAAATATTCATCTTTAAACTTTATAAATATATTAGCAAAAAGTCAAAATTTGTAGATAAAATTATAACATAGAGCATTTACATCTCATTCCCCATAAAACTTCCTATAATTTAGCTAAAAAAATACATTACCTGAAAATTTTTTCCTAAATTTTACTTATCTTTAAAGAACCTGTAACTTTTCATTCCCTATATTTTCTCTATTATTTCTTTATTATATTTTTCTCTCACTTCCATTTACAAACTTAACTGCTAATATTTTTTTCTTATATTTTGAACCATTACTCTAGTAAATATTTTAAATAAAAAAATTAAATTATTTTTTGCAGGTATGATAATATTTTAAAAATTATTTTTGTATATTTTCCTAATTAATTAAATTATTCTTAAAATTATTATTTAAAACTACAAAAAATATGAGTATGAGAAGAAATACTATAGATGATTGGAAAAAGAACTTATTTTATTTATTAGAATAAAATATTGATAAAAAATGGTTTAGCGGATGAATAGTAAATTCCCTATATTTTGGGAGTATTTTAATCAAAACCGTAAAATAAATCTCAAATTATAGGGAAAGCGATGCTAATTTAGTGTATCGAATGATTTACTTGGTTGCAAGATGGCGGTGAACATAAAATCCAACTCTGATGAAAAAATTGAACCCGACTGTATTTAAATGAAGGAAAATCCTAAATGCACTGTTGGTGCACACCGTTGGTGTGCAATGTCCTCACCCCCCTCCTCCTTTTAAAAATTAATAATTAATAAATTTTTTTTAATAATATTCTAATTTTTTTTAAATGTTTAAAAATATTTTAAAAATGATATAAAAAAATGTTTTAAATACACTAAATTTAACTGGCCACTATTTACTCAAATTCGATTTATTTACCACCGGAGGGACAAAAGCCGGATCTCTAGAATTGACTTCAAATTAAAATATAATATACATACATATATATATATATATATATATATATGTGTGTGTGTGTGTGTGTGTGTGTGTAAATGTGAATTTCATAAAAAAAATATTTGAATAAATAATTATAGAAAAATTTAGCCTTAACGTGTGTTTGAGTATATTAAAGTCGGTAGAATAAGGACAGATTTGAAATATTTATGCAAGCATGTTCAAAATCTAGTCTGCTTCAAACAAAAGACCAAATTTGAAGATTGATCTTACAAACTTGGACCAATTTTCACTTTGGTACCCAAATCCCTACATAAAAAGGTTTTCATTCTTTTAATATATATAAAAAAAGAGGTTTTCATTCTATCGAAGAGCGTAGTAAACTATGACAAGGAGAGATCTAGCAAAACTCCCCCAAACTATAAGAATAACGAATTGTTAGGCCATTATTCCATTGCTAAGTTAATACACTGCAAAAAGACCATTATTTTGGGCACCTTTCTCTATTTGTAAGAAAGAGAATAAGAGATATGTCGGGGTCATCGGCCAGAGACAACTCCAATGCTTATGTTAGATGACATGTCCAGTTTGGATTCAAAATCCACCTCAACTCATCTCAATTATCATTATATTTTTTCAATTTCTTATATAAAATACAAATTCCTATATACATTTTTCAAATCCTAATACACATTTTTCAAATTTCAATTCAACTTTTTCAAATTTCAAAATAATAATAATATTAAAAAATAAATCAAACCCATCTCAATTCATCTAATTTTCGAATCTAGTATATGACTTCGGTCTACTTCTACTCTTGTTTACTCTCAACATTGCTCGCCTAATTGAAAAAAGAAAAATGTTCAATCCTATATCTCTCCCTACTCAAATCATTAACTCCAGCCTTCTTTCTCATATCAGTTGCTCTATTGGTATATCTTTCTCTCTCACTTACACCTCCAATCAATTCATTAAATTAGATCAGAGGGATTTCAACAAAGACAAGTGTGTGGGTGCCGACCGGTCCTCCTTTTGTCTCTTTTGATTTTTCTCTCTCGCTCGAGGAAAAAACCCTAACCCTCACAGCTCAAAGGGCGCTGTCGGAGGGGGGGTACAGCGCCTCCACCTTCCCCTTCTCTCCTCTCCCCCTTTCCTTCCCTTTCTCCATCTTCCTCTTCCTTTTCTCTCCATTCTCTTCTTTTTCTCTCGGTTTTTTCTTTTTCGTCTGTTGCCCTCGTTTTCCTTCAGCCATCCTCCCCTTCTTTGTCTTCTTCTCCTTTCTCTGTTGATTGGTGTTTGTTTGTTTTGCAGGGACCGTGACGAGTTGGGAGGGGTTTAGTACTTTGGAGGTCGACCTAGTACGACAGCTTCCAGTGTGATGATCTTCACACACACCCTGCCATAATCCTCATAGGGTGCCAATCTACTAGCTGCGGCAAAATCACGCCGATTGGAGCGACGCGTGCTTTACACGCGTCTTTCACAATGGGCGGTTGCTCTCCGTGCGCCACCACTGGAGGGGTTCATCGTAGCCATGCGCGAGGCCGTAGCGTCCAGGGCACAGGCGCCAGTCGTCCGACTCTTCCATGTCTCTCTAAAGGCGACGTGTGGAGAATATATTTTTAGGATCTGGTTCTCCTAGTTTAATTTTACTTTTTGTTTTAATTTTAAATAAAAACCATAAATACAAATATCTAGTCTCTAAGACTTTGGTTCTTAGAGTTTTATCCCCTAATCCGTCTTAGTACAAAAGTGGGATTTGGTTGGTTGTCTCTCTGTCTAAAACTGAGTTAGGACTGTCTTTCAGACAGTGTTCTTGAAAATTTATGTAGCTAAGACTAGAAAATGTCAGTCACTTTAAGTGTACTGAAAAATTACAGATTATCGTTTAATTAACTTGTAATATATATTTCAAGTTCGTTTGTAATGCCCGTTCCTCCTCATAAAAAAAAAAAATTTGCTCCGCTGCTCCTTTGCATGAAATTCCTAAAGAAAGCATTCTCAAATCTCAAGTGGTTAACTTCTCATCTTCAATCAAAATATACCTTCGTTAGTGCAATCACCATTTTTAATTTCTTAACATGAATCGACTTCATATTCATAAAAGTTGAAGACACCATGAAGCCAAAAGTTGTGTACAAAGACATAAAAACATAATGATTCGAAGGTGGCATTGGATTAGATGTTAAAAGGAAAAAAAATGTTCTGCACCTTCTCTGGAGACCCCTCATTCCCTAAACAACTTGAAAAAAAAAAAAAATACTCCTTCCAACTCCTCTTGCAGAGAATACAACACGAATAAATTTTGAGTGGCCAATTACAAGACGCTGATGTGAACTAAGAACAGGGCATTGCCTTGCCGTTAAATGACTGCCGGCCCGCCGGGAATGTTTTAGAAGAGTATATATTATATGAATATGTTATACTACTACTTCTAATCTATATTAATATTAATATTTAATTTATATACTATTACTTATATATATATAAAATAAGTGTGCATTCGGTCCGGTCCGATCCGATCTAAGGGGAGAAATGTTCTCCCCCTGGATCGGACTGAAAATATTCGGTCCATAAAAAAATTAGACTGGACCATATTTCATCCGGTTCGGTCCGGTCCGGTTCGATCTTCTTAGACCCATATATATATATATATATATATATATATATATCAAAGGCCTAATTAATGACCTAATAGCATATGATTCGATTTTCTAAATAAAAAGTTTGAATTCGAAATCCTCCACCCCCATATATATATAATATATAATTACGGTATCATGTAATATATGTCATATGACCAATATAGGCATCATCTCCAAGAGTACTATCTCACATTCATCTTCTTTAAATATTATAAAAAGATACTTTTAAGGAATCCTAAAGTACCAATTATTAAACCAAGATCAGAGGATGACCATAGCTATATCATAAGAGACCTTTCTTTATGAAGTAGATTGATCAAGGGAAAGAGGACAAAAAGAGAGATCTTCGAATTAGAGGGAGGGTTAAATAATAGGTATTTATTCATTATATATGATATATTTTTTCGATGATAACTTCGGAAAAAGAGTAAATCGTGGATGCATGCATGGATTTGCTTATAAGAATTAAATACTAACTACAATGTTATATACAGTCATAAAATGTGTAAACACCGTATAATTACTTTAAAAAAAAGTAGAGAAAGAGTAAGAGAGAAAAACAAATTTCAAGATAGAAGATAGATACTTAATGGCTGGAGAGGGCGATGACAAAGACGATGACGATGATGGCACAACAGTTGCACAGTGTGGAAAGGAGTGGTAGAGCAGAGGGTGAGGGAAAAAGCAAGAGACAAAATTGGGAGAGGACAAAATGAAAAAGAGGAAATGGGGAAAATCCGAAAAGAAGAAAAAAATGGATTTAATTTTAAAACGATGATTGCCTTTTGTGACGAGTAACATTCGTAGTAATTGGTGTGAGTTGTTATAAAGAAAAGTAAACCACAATGAAAACTTTGTCATTCACATCACTTTGTGAGGCGAGTTCATTCTACGACAAAAGATAGTTGAATACGATATAATAACTTTTTTTCTAATAAAGGCACATGTTCTAACCATGGGATTAGTTACGTTTGTAGTTAAAAGTCTTTTGTCACGAAATGTTTTCCACTACAATAATATCATGAGAAAAAGTCAATATTTATTCCATCCAGTAATTTTCGTGGCACAATAGTATGTCGTAAAAAAAGAACATGTGGCAAAAGCCTCATTTTATCATAATGGATCAGTATTAAAAAGTTAGTTTTTTTATTTTTTTTATTTTTTATTTTTATGTAGGCTCTACATTTATTCATTTTTTTTTTCAAAATAATTATGTGATATTTATACATTTCACTATTATAAATATTATTTCTTCCCACTTAAATTTTCAGTACTCTCAATATGGAATATTAAATTATTAATGGAACGCCATGAGTAGACCAAGACCAAGACATAAATTTGTGTACCTTCGGGCCCAAATATAATTTACAAATCCTATTCTTAAAAATTTATTTTGGAGTTATTCTACATATAATTTTTAAATGGGGCTTGTTTATGAATTTCATACAGTTTTATTTTCAAATTTTCAAAATTACAATATTCTTTTTAATTTAATTTAATTTTTTTTAATTTCTATACATTAATAAAAGTGCGCGAATCAGGAGGATTGTGGTTTTTTATAACAAAAAAAAAAAAAAACCAATTATGCCTAACGATAGCTCCCAAGAAGCTGGGGGTGGTAGACGTAGCACGGTCTTTTTGAATAATCATAAATATTTAACAAATATTATTGGATCAGCGTCATTTATCCATTTCTCTCATGCTTTAAGACTTAAGTTCGATTAATAATTCCAGAAAATATACAGTCTCGTGAACTATGTCTCTGAGTCCTCCTATTGAGGCAGATTTTAGGACAAATAGAACCGCAAATAAACAAGACTACTCAATAAATCACTTTAAAATAAACTAATATCTGATTTATTTTAAGAGATGAGATAAAGTGAGATAAATAAAAGTTAAAAAAAGAATAAAATATTATTATAGTTTATTTTTTTAATATTAAGTTTTTTTTAGAATTTAAAAAAGTTGAATTTTTATATTTTATTTTATATGAAAATTTAAAAAATTATAATAATAAATTTGAAATGAAATGAGATAATTTGTAAAAACAAACCAGGTGACTCAATTTGTTTATTAAATAACGTCCATAAATATAAAACTATGATAGATTGTTAAGCAATATTAGTCATATAAAGGCTCAACTCAACTCAACTCTTAAAAACTCGAATAATTTTGTATTATTATTTTTATTTATAATGAGAATATCTCTAATATTTAAATAGATTATAGGAATTCACTAACCACGACACTTATTCTTTATAAATGTAGTCATTAAAATATTCATCTTTAAACTTTATAAATATATTAGCAAAAAGTCAAAATTTGTAGATAAAATTATAACATAGAGCATTTACATCTCATTCCCCATAAAACTTCCTATAATTTAGCTAAAAAAATACATTACCTGAAAATTTTTTCCTAAATTTTACTTATCTTTAAAGAACCTGTAACTTTTCATTCCCTATATTTTCTCTATTATTTCTTTATTATATTTTTCTCTCACTTCCATTTACAAACTTAACTGCTAATATTTTTTTCTTATATTTTGAACCATTACTCTAGTAAATATTTTAAATAAAAAAATTAAATTATTTTTTGCAGGTATGATAATATTTTAAAAATTATTTTTGTATATTTTCCTAATTAATTAAATTATTCTTAAAATTATTATTTAAAACTACAAAAAATATGAGTATGAGAAGAAATACTATAGATGATTGGAAAAAGAACTTATTTTATTTATTAGAATAAAATATTGATAAAAAATGGTTTAGCGGATGAATAGTAAATTCCCTATATTTTGGGAGTATTTTAATCAAAACCGTAAAATAAATCTCAAATTATAGGGAAAGCGATGCTAATTTAGTGTATCGAATGATTTACTTGGTTGCAAGATGGCGGTGAACATAAAATCCAACTCTGATGAAAAAATTGAACCCGACTGTATTTAAATGAAGGAAAATCCTAAATGCACTGTTGGTGCACACCGTTGGTGTGCAATGTCCTCACCCCCCTCCTCCTTTTAAAAATTAATAATTAATAAATTTTTTTTAATAATATTCTAATTTTTTTTAAATGTTTAAAAATATTTTAAAAATGATATAAAAAAATGTTTTAAATACACTAAATTTAACTGGCCACTATTTACTCAAATTCGATTTATTTACCACCGGAGGGACAAAAGCCGGATCTCTAGAATTGACTTCAAATTAAAATATAATATACATACATATATATATATATATATGTGTGTGTGTGTGTGTGTGTGTGTGTAAATGTGAATTTCATAAAAAAAATATTTGAATAAATAATTATAGAAAAATTTAGCCTTAACGTGTGTTTGAGTATATTAAAGTCGGTAGAATAAGGACAGATTTGAAATATTTATGCAAGCATGTTCAAAATCTAGTCTGCTTCAAACAAAAGACCAAATTTGAAGATTGATCTTACAAACTTGGACCAATTTTCACTTTGGTACCCAAATCCCTACATAAAAAGGTTTTCATTCTTTTAATATATATAAAAAAAGAGGTTTTCATTCTATCGAAGAGCGTAGTAAACTATGACAAGGAGAGATCTAGCAAAACTCCCCCAAACTATAAGAATAACGAATTGTTAGGCCATTATTCCATTGCTAAGTTAATACACTGCAAAAAGACCATTATTTTGGGCACCTTTCTCTATTTGTAAGAAAGAGAATAAGAGATATGTCGGGGTCATCGGCCAGAGACAACTCCAATGCTTATGTTAGATGACATGTCCAGTTTGGATTCAAAATCCACCTCAACTCATCTCAATTATCATTATATTTTTTCAATTTCTTATATAAAATACAAATTCCTATATACATTTTTCAAATCCTAATACACATTTTTCAAATTTCAATTCAACTTTTTCAAATTTCAAAATAATAATAATATTAAAAAATAAATCAAACCCATCTCAATTCATCTAATTTTCGAATCTAGTATATGACTTCGGTCTACTTCTACTCTTGTTTACTCTCAACATTGCTCGCCTAATTGAAAAAAGAAAAATGTTCAATCCTATATCTCTCCCTACTCAAATCATTAACTCCAGCCTTCTTTCTCATATCAGTTGCTCTATTGGTATATCTTTCTCTCTCACTTACACCTCCAATCAATTCATTAAATTAGATCAGAGGGATTTCAACAAAGACAAGTGTGTGGGTGCCGACCGGTCCTCCTTTTGTCTCTTTTGATTTTTCTCTCTCGCTCGAGGAAAAAACCCTAACCCTCACAGCTCAAAGGGCGCTGTCGGAGGGGGGGTACAGCGCCTCCACCTTCCCCTTCTCTCCTCTCCCCCTTTCCTTCCCTTTCTCCATCTTCCTCTTCCTTTTCTCTCCATTCTCTTCTTTTTCTCTCGGTTTTTTCTTTTTCGTCTGTTGCCCTCGTTTTCCTTCAGCCATCCTCCCCTTCTTTGTCTTCTTCTCCTTTCTCTGTTGATTGGTGTTTGTTTGTTTTGCAGGGACCGTGACGAGTTGGGAGGGGTTTAGTACTTTGGAGGTCGACCTAGTACGACAGCTTCCAGTGTGATGATCTTCACACACACCCTGCCATAATCCTCATAGGGTGCCAATCTACTAGCTGCGGCAAAATCACGCCGATTGGAGCGACGCGTGCTTTACACGCGTCTTTCACAATGGGCGGTTGCTCTCCGTGCGCCACCACTGGAGGGGTTCATCGTAGCCATGCGCGAGGCCGTAGCGTCCAGGGCACAGGCGCCAGTCGTCCGACTCTTCCATGTCTCTCTAAAGGCGACGTGTGGAGAATATATTTTTAGGATCTGGTTCTCCTAGTTTAATTTTACTTTTTGTTTTAATTTTAAATAAAAACCATAAATACAAATATCTAGTCTCTAAGACTTTGGTTCTTAGAGTTTTATCCCCTAATCCGTCTTAGTACAAAAGTGGGATTTGGTTGGTTGTCTCTCTGTCTAAAACTGAGTTAGGACTGTCTTTCAGACAGTGTTCTTGAAAATTTATGTAGCTAAGACTAGAAAATGTCAGTCACTTTAAGTGTACTGAAAAATTACAGATTATCGTTTAATTAACTTGTAATATATATTTCAAGTTCGTTTGTAATGCCCGTTCCTCCTCATAAAAAAAAAAAATTTGCTCCGCTGCTCCTTTGCATGAAATTCCTAAAGAAAGCATTCTCAAATCTCAAGTGGTTAACTTCTCATCTTCAATCAAAATATACCTTCGTTAGTGCAATCACCATTTTTAATTTCTTAACATGAATCGACTTCATATTCATAAAAGTTGAAGACACCATGAAGCCAAAAGTTGTGTACAAAGACATAAAAACATAATGATTCGAAGGTGGCATTGGATTAGATGTTAAAAGGAAAAAAAATGTTTTGCACCTTCTCTGGAGACCCCTCATTCCCTAAACAACTTGAAAAAAAAATAAAAAATACTCCTTCCAACTCCTCTTGCAGAGAATACAACACGAATAAATTTTGAGTGGCCAATTACAAGACGCTGATGTGAACTAAGAACAGGGCATTGCCTTGCCGTTAAATGACTGCCGGCCCGCCGGGAATGTTTTAGGCAGAGAATGCATTGACAGAAACATTTCAACATTTCATCATGGCCCATATTATTTGATTTAAAAGGCCATTCGACCAGCTAGCCTGCTCTCCAATATTCTTTTGTCTATGGCTGCATCAATAGAGCTCATCTGAAACATATAAATTACCATACGGACCATCAGAAAGAAATCATGTCTATCAACTACTTGGGCAAACCAGATATGTCATAAAACTTTGGTCCTAAGCAAGAGATACCAAACTTTGCAAAAGAAGCTGACCTGGCAAGTCTGAATTCACTGATCGACCATAAAACAAATTGTATGAATAGGCAAAAATCTGATGGGTAAGACCTTGTTCCACCCAAAACCCCAAACTTCGGTATCAAGCATAGGGAGATTGAATAACAACAGGTAAATCCAAATCTTAAGAGAAAATTACATACACATTGCTCTTGACTGACTACAATGCTAGGTTCGAGAATCCTGGCAGCAAGCTTGACGAAATAATTACTAATTACCGGCAAAAATAATGTAAATACCTACTTGCATTTTTTGATGCCCACAAGAGCGGTGGCATTGCATGCAAACCGAATGGCAGTTTACATGTCCATCAACCGAATGGGTTAACAGAAGAAAAACACAATGATTAATGATTTAGCACCTTCTTAAACAATCATGTAACACTTTTGAAGAGGAAAATTTTGAAAATCTCTCTCTAAATAACAAAGAAAGCATAAAATATTTGAATGGGTTAACAGAAGAAAAACACAATGATTAATGACTTAGCACATTCTTAAACAAGTGTGTAACACTTTTGAAGAGGAAAAATTTGAAAATCTCTCTCTAAGCACAAAAGAAAGCATAAAAAAATTGAATCCAAAAAAACTAAAAAGAAAAGCCTACCATCTGGTTAGATGCGAAAGCAACTCCATAGTTTAAACAGTAGTAATAACTTACCTGGCTAGTTTCATCATGCACCTGATACTTCATTAAGGACATTCTTCTTTCCTCCTGCAATAGCCACATCTAGTAAGAATTATAATACTCAAAAGCATCCTCTACAAACTTTTAAGGGGGGGGAAGGGACTAACCATGGACATTGCCTCGTCATCCCAAACTAGATAGACCTCATTAGTGGCTGGCTGTGTAGCAGGAGCTTTGTTTGCAATTACTGGGGGTGGTCCAATTGAAGGACCACCAGTATTTGGACCAGATGCATAAGAATGTGAATTGATCAATGACACACCTAGAGTAAGTGTAAGAAAGGCATTAAATTACAAAGATTCACAAAATCAACATAATTATAAAAAACAAAGGCACCAATTAGGAATGGAAGACGAAAATAGGGCAAGTACACAGAAGAACAGCATGACACAAGCATCAACGTTCAACTTCTAGAAATAGTGATATAGAATGGATCCAATAAAAGCAGGTCAAAATTAAAAGACCCCTTAAAAACAAAACAAACCAAACTGGCATAGCATCATTACCAACAGCAGGCTCAAAACACAGAGCAGCACCAGCAGCAGCAAAGTTTCTCATAAAAGAACACTTTGTCCATGTATATATTAGGTTGACGGTTTTATGTCTATGCTTTTTCTTTATTGTCCAGGTATAGAGTTTCAACTAATCCTGGGGGTGTATAAGCTCTCGGCAGGGAGTTGCCCAAAAGTACACCTCGTATAATTCAAGGGAAAAATCCCCATTCCGATGGCCCCTAGAGATTATTTGCATCCAAGGGATTTGAACTTTAGACCTAGGGGGAGCAAACCCCCAAACCCAAGGCCTTTACCACTTGAGCCAAGCCTTAGGGGTTGGTTTTATGTCTATGCAGAGAAAGAGAGAGAGATTACAACATAACAGAGGAGATATCAACTTTCACCTCAACATGTGTAGAGACTAAAATTAAAGTGTACAAACTAAGAGATACAAGAGCAGTGGCAGATTGACCAAGTGGTGCAGGGTGAGACTGAGAAACTTTAAGGTAAATATGGTCAAGATTAAAAAAAAAAATGTATTCTTTAAACATCATGATGGAACTTATCTTATGAGGTGCATCGTTTTTATGTTTTTAGGACTTTTTTATCTTTCGGCAAACATCTACCAGTAATATCTAAATCTTACATATACCTATTGACAAGATAAATTGCATAGTAAAATTCTCAAGAACTACACAAGAAAAATAAAGAAACATCAATAAAAGAGAGAAACAAGGATCTCCTAAATTTAACAAATCAATTGAAAATTATACCAGAAGCGGGAGACTCCTCTATTTGTAGTCCTAAAAAGCCAATGTAGTCTAATTGTATATGGTACCAAAAAAAACATGGGCATCACACAGCCATTCCATTAGGCAAGCAAACAATAAATCCATACATTCAAGAGGCAATACATGCATGAAATTCATAGCCTGATAGCTATACTGTTTCTGAAGAAAAGAGCAGAGGCTCTTATACAAATAATTTATAGAAGATACATCTAAGCAAACAATACTCAGTCCATGCCATACCATACAGAAACATCTAGCGATACCAATGATAAAACAACATCAATAATGCAAAATGATATAATTTTATGAATGATGGTTTGTTTAAATTTGAACTTAACAATTTTATTGGTACATACAAAATGTTTTTTTTTTTTTTTAATCAGTAAATAGGAGAGTTGATAGAAAACCAAAATGCAAAAGAGCCAATCAATTTTAAAATGTATCCAACCTGGAATGCTTAGTGCTTGGTAATTGCTTGTCATGGAAGTGTTAGCACCTGAATGTGCGTCAATTGAGCTTTTAACTTCTGTTGGAGAGCTTGATGGAATACTTGTCGAAAGCATGGGAGCAGAAAAGGGTGAACTCTGAGTAGCCATATTGTTGTTCCCAACAACAGGAAACAATGGTTGTAATACAGGGGCAGGATTGAATATGGGCAGTCCTGGAGGATTAATCTGTGAAGGCTGTAGCACAGGTGATGTGGTTGATGATAAAGGCGGTCTCATGTTCTGCACAGGAAACAATGGCTGTTGTGCATAACCCAATGGGGGAGGAGGAGGAACTGAAACTGCAGGATACTGTTGATACCAAGGCTGGGGACGAGGAGGAACTGCCCAAGCAGCAGGAGGCACTGGTACTGCAGAGTTATAACTATAACCAACATACCCCCCCACCCCCCCCAAAAAAAAGTCAAAGCATTAGCTAAAGTGGAGATCTCCTAAAAACATTGTTTAGTACTGTAAGATAAGGTGAAAATTCAGAAATACTTTTACATCAGACCAAATGCAGGATAAATGTGTAGCAGAAAATCTCGGGAGAAAAATTCAAACAGAGAACATACATTGGCTGCATTGTGCTCAAAGTAGGTGGAGGGTATCCAATGCCTGATGATCCTGGCACTACGCCACCAAGTGAGGTGGATGGGATATCCACTTTAGCCACTTTTGATGGAGCACCATCTTCTGCAAAAGAAACACAAAGGTCACTAATATGGAAAAACAACTTCCCAAGAAAAACATCACTCTGGAAACTTTTTCTATCAGATGTAATTGGACTAAAAGTGAAGACACATATAGCATCCCTTCCATGTTTATTTTATCAGTTTCTAATACCCATAGAAAAAATGTGCATGTGAACTTCAAGGACTGGAGAAGCACACATATTTTTTTGATCGGTAATCAAAAGAATTTCATTAATGAAAAAGGCTAAGTCCAAGTACACCGGAGGTATACTTGAAAAAGCTTAGCTAGTGGTTACAAAGAAAAAAGAAAATCATGGACACTATGTCCGTTAAAAGAAATAGATCCCGCCCAAGAAAGTAATGTCCTATAGAAGAAGATAATCAATTCCTCAAATGACCTCTCACAATCATCAAAGTTCCTTGCATTTCTCTCTCTCCATATGCACCAACACATACAAATAGGAACCATACGCCATATAGTTGCCACCTGTGAGTTACCCCTGAGACCCCTCCAGCTAGCTAGAAAATCTACCAAGTGAAGAGGCATGACCCATGATAAGCCAAGCTTTGAGAAAAACTCATCCCACATCTTCTTGGCCACCTCATAGTGGAGGAGTAAATGATCTACAGATTCTCCATGTTTTTGCACATACAGCACCAGTCTATCACAACTATACGGCATTTCCTCATGTTGTCTATTGTAAGGATTTTGTTCAGAGAAGCTGTCCACACAAAAAAAGTTGCTCTCGAAGGAGCTTTTGTCTGTCAAATACTCTTCTACGGGAATCTGAGTAATCCAGGCTTAGACAGGACTTGGTAGAATGAGCTAATTGAAAAGATATATTTTTTAGAGTGTCTCCATTGCAACTTATCCTCCGTACTGCCGGGGAAGTTGAAAGAGTATAATAACACAAAAAATTCCAGAATAGTCTCCATCTCCTAGTCTTGAACATCCCTTACAAACTCAATATTCCATTGAGGGGTGCCATGTGAAAGGACTACAAGATCTGCAACTGACACTTCCTTTTCTCTTGCGAGATCAAAAATAGTGGGGAAGGAGTCTTTGAGACTAGTGGTGCCTCCACTCCAGTTATCATACCAAAATCTAATCTGTGACCCGTCCTCTACCACAAGATATTCCTGACCTTTAAAAGACTCCCAATGTTTCCTTATGAACTTCCACAAACCCACCCCATGTCTGCCTTGAACCTCGTTCGAACACCAACTACCCCAGGACACTCCATATTTTGAATCTATAACTAACTTCCAAAGTGCCTCTCCTTCGTTTTGGTACCTCCATAACCATTTGCCCAATAGAGCTTGATTGAATTTCACCAAGTGACAAATCCCCCAGCCTCCCCCTAATATTGGAGTGCATACTGTTGGCCAATTGACCGAATGAAACTTAAATTCCTCTCCCATTCCACTCCACAGAAAATCTCTTTGTAACCTCTCGATACAATTAGCTACCTTTGTGGGGAGAGGGAATAAAGACAGATAGTAGGAGGGAAGGTTTGAGAGGGTGCTCTTAATCAGCGTCAATTTTCTCCCTTTAGATAAGTACAACCTCTTCCAAGTGGTCAATCTGCGCTATACCTTTTCAATAACCCTATTCCAAATCCTTTCGGATTTAAAGGAGGCTCCCAACGGTAAACCAAGATAGGTGAGGGGTAATGAGGATACCTGGTAGCCCAAGAAAGTAGCCAAAAATTCTACATTCTGAACATCTCCCATAGGCACTAATGTAGACTTTGAGAGATTGACTCTCAAACCTGATGCGACTTCGAAGCATAGTAGAAGCCCCCTCAAGGCTTGAATTTGTCCGCGGTGTGCGCCACAAAAGATAAGAGTGTCATCCGCAAATAGTAGGTGAGAGATGGAAAGAACACCATTCCCAACCAGAAAACCCTGAAGTAACCCTGCATTCACCAATCTCTCAATCATCTTACTTAGGGCTTCCATAATAAATAGAAGAGAAGCGGAGATAATGGGTCACCCAGTCTCAAACCATGGGAGGAAGTGAAAAAACCCACTGGTGGAGAAGCACACATATCAGCACACCCAAAGCCAATACTGTTTTTATGATGCGGGTGGGTGCATACATTTTCATGCCTTTGCATTAGGCTTATGTTGCTTCAGATTAGCATCAAGCCAGGTTCTAACTTTTCAAAAGACTGGTTCTCCTGTTAAAAATTTAGACCTAAACCACGATTTAACAAGACTTTTTATTTTTATAAATAATTTTTATTTTATAGGTAAACAAAATTTTATTGATCATAAGAATAGACAAAAGCCCAAGTATATGGGACATATACAAGAGCATTGCTTGTGCATGAAGGGATCCAAACATGTAAAATTTATTTGATGATTAAAATGGAAAGAACTGGTCAAATGCATGAAAGAATTGTTCCTCTGGAAAAGATCGGCAAACTATAAGTTAGAATGAAAATACTGGTCAAATGCATGAAAGAATTGTTCCTCTGGAAACAGAACGGCAAACTATAAGGTCCATTAGCTTGGGATCCAATTAACTGATTTCTATCCCTGAAAGTTGCACTTTCTTTCCTATGCATGCTTGTACCTTCTAATTCTGTTCCTATCCCTTGGTGGTACATGCTGGTGTGCAGTGGGATGGATGCTACTCAAATAGATAAGTTGGGAGAAAGATTAGGCGCCCGCCAAACTTGTGCTTCATGCTAACATTTTGGCAAGTGCATTTAAGCGCAATCAAAAAATGCATAGGTTTATCAATTGACAGTTTACCACTTTTATCGGGGTTGCAAACCAAGGCATGTTTCCTAATCCTTTCAGCCATAAAAGCTTACATTATTCCAATTTTTATTTTCAATAGGACCTTGCAAACCAAACTATGGGATTCCCTTTCCCTACGGCTATGGGCTACATATAGGGGATATTACTTCAGCCGGTAAACATACTTTTTTATTTTATTTTTTATTTTATCAGTAAGAAAGTAACTTTATTGATGTGAGTATAAAAAGGCATAGCCCAAGTACACGGGGAGTATACAAACAACAATGCCCAAGTACATTCTAGGTGCTCTACATTTTTTTTTGATAAGTACATTCTGGGTGCTCTACATTAAAGCAAGTAAATCGTGCACATTGCTTCCATTAGGTACAATGGCTGAGAACCATAGGATTAAAGAATGCAGAAAAAAAGTTTGAAGCTCTGCCGTTGATTGTTTTTTATCTTCAAAGCACTGCACATTTCTTTCTGACCAAATACAACACATAAGGCAAAATGGGATCATCTTCCATGCTGCAACCACCTGTGGGCAGCCATTAATGCTCTTCCAACACGCAAGCAAATCAACCACCTTAGACGCCATCACCAACCCAATGTCCTGTCTACTAAATATTCCATTCCACAATGAAACATACTTTTTTTTATATGCACCGGCTGGGCGTCCGAAACTCTATCCCAACTAATTCTAGAGGGGCACAGGCCCTCAGCAAAAAGTTTCTAACAAGTGCACTTTGAGTAATTCAAGTGGAAATTCCCTCAATCTGATGGCCTCTAAATATTGTTTGCACTCAAGGGTTTGAGCCTTAGACCTAAAAGAAGCATACCACCAAGACCAAGGATCTTACCACTTGAACCAACCCTAGGGCTTAAATATACTTCTTAATCCAACTTAGTTCTTAATTTTTCCTAGACTAGGTTAAGCAATAAACCTGAGTTTCATGTGCAATGGGATGTGTTAGTTTATCCTTCTCTTGACTTGAAAGCACAGCCATTACAGACAGAACACAACAAAAGAGCTAGGACTTAACCTTTTATCAGGGCCTACAGGCCAAGGAACAGTATCATGTAGACAGTTCTATGGTGGAATTCAAGAATAGAGAAGAGAGAGGGAAGAGAGAGTGGACAAAGAAAAAAAAGTGCACGAGATTTCCAAGCTAACTAGAGTTTCAGCAAAAGAAGCACTTGCAAATGTAAAGTTTATTACAGATGACGCAGAGAACCAAGAAAAGATTTTGCAGTGTAGCAACTAATGAAAAAGAAACCACAAATCTCATGAAATAAATATCATTTCCAGCAATCACACTGAAGTTCCAAGATAAGGTGACATAGCTGGAGACATTGATATAGATAATGAATGTTGTCTGAATTTGGTTGGAAACTAGTGGCAAAAGAGGCAGTAGAACCCCAGGTGAAGTAAAAAAAGTGGGGGCAGCCCGTGGTGCGTCTATACCAAGATTATGGAATATCTATATTCTGCATGTTTCTTCTAGGTTTCTCGGGATACTCAACACTTCCTAAATTTTCAGTGAGAAATTGATTACTATTGCATCTCCTTTTTTTTGATAAGTGATTACTATTGCATCTCCTTATGTCCTCAAACATGCTTGAGATTGAAGATCCCACTAAGGCCTCATTTAAAGCATTTAAAAAAAAACTATACAGAAACCATTTAATGTAGCGGTGCATTTGACAGTAAGCCAAGGCCCAAACTTTTGAAGATCATGAGAATTGAAAGGACAGTATCAAAGTTAAAAGCCATTGTATTCAATACCCTCTATGTACACTAGCTCCCATTTCACTAGCTTTCTAGAACTTAAAAACTTTAGCTCTTTTTTTTTATGGTAGGTGTATCCTTTTTTTTGATAGCTAGTTAGGTGTATCCTTTCATAATGTGTTTTTAACAAAATTTCATTACTTACTAAAAAAACCACCAGGAAAACCAACAGGAGAATACAATGTAATCTTAACTGATCATAAGCTTTATCAGCCAATTCCAAAGCTCCAAATTCGAGAGTTGATAATACAATGTAGGAGGAAAAGGATGGGATAATAATAATTTTTTGAATCACTATAATTACAATGATGAAAAATAAATCAATGGTATAGAAAGTCTTGCAATATTGTTGGCAAATTTTCCATTACTGTAATTATAATATTTTTCATTACTGAGAATATTGAAAAAATAATATTTGTCCATGCTTTTCAAGCATCCTCACCTTCCTCTCCATAGTGAGCAGCCAAGACATCAGGAGGGATTCCTTGCATTCCATATATTTCAATATCTGTGGACTCTCTACTAGGTTTTGCATTAGGGACTCTGCAAACATCATATAAGCACAAAAGTTTCAAAAGACTACTTAGATTAACAAAGAAATCCCAAAGCAGCGCATATCAATCCATGTACAATAAAAAATTTACATAAAGAAAAATTTCCAGTTCCCAGTCAACTAATATTTTTTTTTTTTTTCAAATATAAATAATCCCCAACATACGACTAAAGCCAAAGAGACCTGCTATTCTTTTAATTTCTCGAGAGTCTAAACGCCTAAGATGGTTATTGAATGATCTCACTGATTGAGTTATAACAAGCTTTCTGGTAAAAAGAAGTTATAACGAGCTTTCATTTTAGTTATTAATTTGACAAACACAGCTTGATCAATTTCCTCCATAATTGTCACCATATATCCCCCCACAGCTCCTCTTCAATTCATAATGCTGAATTTTTTATATGACAAGGAACTGGAACCAATGCAAACACAAAATGTCTTTTACAAAGTTAAATCCTTGATGTGCATAATGTCTTCCACACACGGCTCAGGTAACACATGAGCTTTTCACTAATGGGACTTGGCCCTAGAAGTTGTTTGCACCCATTGGTTTGAGTCTTAGCGGATGTTTGAGAATGCTGTGGAAAATATAGCTTATAACTTCTAACTTAAGTGATAACTTCTATTATTAAAATGTTATTTACTTTTTGATAACCGTATGTTTAAAGCACCATCAAACATGTTACATTTGTTTGTAAACAAATTAAAAACTTATTTTCTGAAGTAAAATTGACAATCATTTGATTTTCTAAAGATTATGACTATATCCTTAAAATTTTGGAAGTGTAATTATCTTAAAGTCGTATGTATCTTTTTGCCCATTTTAAAATTTGGACTACATTCCGGATTATTCAGAAAATCACATCTGAGAAAAAGCATCAAAATGATATTTTTCTTCAAACATACTTTTTAGCTTATTTATGATTAAAAAATACTATAATATGTAACACCAAAACAACCTAATTTTTTCATTAAAGAGCTTTTAAGACTATTTAAGTACTTTTTAAAACTTTATAACGCAACCCCAAACAAGCCTGATTTGGGTGAGCATACCAAAAACCAGGGCTCTCGCCAATTGAGCCAATCCCAAGGGCTTTTCTCAATACATAATGTGGATAAAAAGTTATTTTCATAAAAATCAGCTAAGGGCAGTCTATCACCGGTTTAAACGATCAAAAGGAAGTAGAAGCAGCATAGTTTGGTTCTCTTAAAACGCATTTATATCGCATCATCACTTCTCAAAGCCAACGCTCAATAAAAAACAGTTTTAACAAACATGCTCAAAGCTTCAAAATCGCAATGCCTACCCTAAGAATCCCCCCAATAGTTCGAGCTGTAAAACACATATGGTATAAAAAATTAATTAAGAAAAATTCCAAGAACCCACGGAACAAAACTAAAGCATATCATACGTAGGGATTATAAGGTTTCGGGAAAAAAAAAATACTTGGTGACGGACTCCTTGTGGACCTGGAGAACGTGGATGATCATACCACCCGCGGTGGAGAGTTTCTTGTGGCAGAAATGGCACTTGAAGTGCTTGGCCTTCTGGTGCTGCACGAGTATCTTCTCGTCATCGAACTCCCTGTCGCAGTAATAGCACCACACCTTCGATGACGTCCTCTTCTTCTTCTTTCCCATCCTCTTCTCTTCTCTCTCTTGCTATTTCTTTTTCATTCTCCCGTTTTGATGATCTCTGATTCTCTGCCTCCGATTAGGGCCTCCTCTTCTCTCGTTACGCTGCATGTCAAATAGAATACTGCCACGTGGTCTTCTGAAACATTATTTTCACCTTAAGTTTATGATTATAAAATTGATTTTTATTTTTTATTTTTATATTTTATATTTTTAAGAAAGGGAGCTTGGGAGCTTATTCATTCATTAGGAGGAGGATCTCAATGTTTACAATAAAGTTCGAAATGGCTAAAGTATGAGATACTTTGTTGGCCCCTCTTCTAACATGCTTAATAGATAATACCGTGTACTGCTTGAGAAGGAGGAGAATGTCATGGATGATCATTGCAGAGGGGCCCCTCTGCCTCTGCACCTTAATCATCCATAGCCAACATGTCATTGACGATTTGCTTTGAGTCACCTTCAAGAATCACCTGAGTTAACCCCAGCTGAAAGTCCCAACTGAGCTGCTTCAAATGTGTCACAAGCCTCTGCTAGCTTGGGATATGGAACATTGGTCTGTTCTTACGAAGAGCCACAATCATCAAGCCTTTATGATCCCTGACTATCACCCCAACACCTAATTTGCACCTTGGTTTATCGACGACAGCATCCCAATTCATCTTGTAGTAATGTTCAGAGGGGAGACCATCTCTCAGGAGGGAGATCCATGTTTAGTGTTTTTATCCTTCGAGTTCCTTATCTGCAGTAGCTCCCTTATCACTTCTCGTGCTTGAGACAGTAAGAAATTCGGGTGGCTAAACTCCTTTTTGAAAATGAAATTATTCGTTCTTTGCCAGACCAATTTGGATATAGCAGCCAATTCTTCCAGGATGTTTGGTTCAACAATTTGGCATAAGTGAAACCATAGAGCTTGAAAAGGCATCGTGGGGAAAGACTTCTTCTGAAGGAACCTAGAGCAATGGCCCCAGACACCCTGGGAAGCAGGGCAATCCATATAATGTGGAAGGCTATTTCAGTATTTCTACCTCTTTGAACAGAGGGGGCATAGAGGGTCCTCTACTATCTTTCTCTTACAAAGGTTGAACATGGTAGGAAGGTCATCTCGACAAGCCCTCCACATGAAGTTTCTGGTGGCAGGGGCACTTGTAACTACCATATGGTGATCCATCCTTCAGGGCTATCCATGTTGTTTGAGGTCTGAGGTTTGGCTTGGTCTTCAAGTCTTTATGGAGGTGGTATGTAAAGAATAATCAACTGAAGATGTTCGGAGAAATTTCTCACACAACGTGAGTGTGTACTGAGAGTCCTTTTTCTTATATACCAAAACTATCGAATACATCAGAAGTAAAAGTAATTACATAGAAAAAGAGATTTTCTCTAATATGGAAAGGGAATAAAATAATTTCCTAAATTGCATGTAAAATAGCCATTGGTAATGTTGATGATCTCGGTGGGCAGATTCCTTATGTGGTTAGCTAGCGCCATTGCTTGTAATCTTTCCATATAGACACGAGTTAGCTGTTGGGCAACTTGCCCTGTTTATCTTCAATGGGCAAGTTGTCTTGTTTATCTTTGATAGTATACTCTTCTAACAGAGAACATATCATTCACTGCATTTCTCCAAATGAGCTTGGCTTCCTCCTCACTAAACATGTTCTTGAGCAAGGCCCGATTCCAAGACTTGGTGTCTGGGTCAATTAGGGAGCTAACTAGAACTCAATCATTTACCTTTGTACCTCACTAATGATCCTACCAGAGTAGGTTTGAGGGATCCCTTTATCGCCCCAAATTTGGATGCTTTGTCCATTGCCGACCTGCAAATGGATCCCCTTTCCACTAGTGACTTTGCTGTCAGAAGACTTCTCCGAAAGTAGGATGGCCTGTTACCGGTCTTGGCTTCCCAAAAGGAGGAGATGGAAAAGTATTTGTGTTTCAAAATTTTGGCTGCTAGTGAGAGTAGATGTTGCAGGATACGCCACACTTGTTTAGCTAGCATGTCAATTTTGAAGCTCTCAATGTCACGGAATCCTAGTCTCCCAAACTTCTTTACTTTAGCCATGCTATTCCATGCTATCTAGTGTAGCCTTTTCTCTTGCTCTAGTTGACCCCACTAGAAATTGTGCATTAGACTATTCATTTATTTGATGAGGGTTGTAGATAGTTTAAAAATTAATATGAATTGATTTAGTATATTAAAAAAGCAATGCTACTTATCATCTCCTTTCTCATCATACTCTGATCATCCTTTGAAGAGAAGCTCTTGATCTTGTTTTGATACTTGTGTCTCTAATCTCAACTGAGATATTTCTTGACGAATCACTACTTTTTATGGTCACTTGGAAGTATGCCATATAAGAGTTTTATGGAATTTCTTAGGTAGCTTAAGTACTACAAATGTTGGACCTTGATTATGTTTTTGAGATTTCAATGAAATTATCTCTTAACTTTGAGAAATTGGGTGGTAGGATGCGTCTAGAATGGTAGGTGCAAGATTTTATACATGTTATTGATTATTCCCAACTTTGTAGATTAAACACAGCATTTCAACTATTTACTTGGAGTAATTTTCATGAGGGTCCTGCATATGTTAAGGAGAGGCTGAATCCTTATTTGGGCAACTAGGATTAGTTGGAGTTATATCCCCATTTTCACATTTAGAATATTTCTATTCCTGACTATAATTGTTAGTTGTTGAACGCTTAGGGTTTTCATAGTTCTGCTCCTGGTCAAAGACACTTATTCTGCTTTGAAGCCACGAGGGTAAGGTCCTTAGTTTGTGAGGAACCCATAGTTGCAGCTTGTTCAAGAAATGATTCTATTGTGCCTAGTTTGATTGACTCTTTAAAAGCTTGTGGTCAGTAACTTACTTGATGGAGTCAATTTCAATTTGGGAACATCAAACAAAAATTAGTTGCTAAGCAAAGAGAACAAACTTTCCTCAATGCATCTTCCAGGATTGATTACTCCTCTCCTGTTATTCGAGGGCTGAGGGATGAAATAAATGTATTGTTGGAACAAGAGGACTTGTTGTGGAAGTAGCGATCAAGAGTTTCATGAGTTAGGCAGTGAGGATCAGAATACATGGCTCTTTCACCATAAAGCCGCACAAATAAAGAAAAGAAATCAAATTCATTATGTCTGCAATGATGGGGTATCATAAAGATAGGAATGGATATGGAACACACTGTTTGTGCGTATTTTTCCAATTTATTTTCTACTCAAGGTGCATTTGATATGGACATTGGCATGTGTTAATCAATTCAAACTTTAGTTGATGTTTTTATGCATTCAAATTTACTTTGAATTTTTATTTGTGAAGAGATTAAAGTTGTTGTATTTCATTTGCAATGTCTTAAGAGTATCCACATTGGTCTCATTTTTTTTTATCATCAAAAGTATATTTTTTGCACAAATTTAATGATTTATCATCAAAAGTGAAGCAAAAAATACCTTTATGCTATTCTCCACACTTTCTTTTAGTCATATTTGATCAAATATGACATTTTTTTATTTTTGTATCTGTGCAAAAAGTATACTTTTGATGATAAAAAAAAAGATGAGACCAATAACGTTGCTCTAAGACACCGAGCTCTGATGGTATGCGCCCTTTGTTCTTCAGAATATTGGCATATAGTTGGCAACTCTATTATTCATACAATTGTGTCCTCATTAAATTCTGGTGTCATTCCTGAATGGTTAAATTGTACTTACATTGTACTCATTCCAAAGAAGACTAATCTAGAGTATCTTACTAATTATCGTCCAATCATCTTATGTAATGTGGTCTACAAAATTGTGGCTAAACTTCTTGCTAGTCGATTGAAGGTACTTCTGCCTCCACATAGTTTCAGAGACACAATGTACTTTTGTTTCAGGGAGACTAATTACAGATAGTGTTTTATTTGTTTTAAAACTGTGCATACTATTAGAAGGATGCGAAAAGGATGCAATAGTTATATGTCTATTAAACCCGATATGAGCAAGACGTATGATATGGTAGAATTGGTGTTTCTTGAGTGGATTATGCAAAAAAAGGGGTTTAGCCCGAGATGAATCCCTCTTATCATGGCTTGTATTTCTTCAGTTTCATATCATATCCTTCTAAATGATGCTCCTATTGAAACTATTTTACCTACCCGTGGCTTGAGATAAGGGTGCTCTCCATCACCGTCTCTTTGTTCATTGCGACAAGTAGCCTCTTTTATGCTCAGATAAGGAATTCGTATATGTAATAAAGCCCGTCTCAATGATTTTTTTTTTTTTTTCGTGACGATAGCATAATTTTTTGCATGCAACACTCGCTGCAAATGCAAAGGTTCAGCATATCTTAACTATTTATGTGGAAGTCAGATGAGCAAGTTAATAGGGCAAAACTAGAAATGATGTTCATTAAAAATACTAGACTTGAAACCATAAATCAGACCAAGGCACTAAGGCTTTTACAATATATTTGATCCCATGATAAATATCTTGGACTATCTTCTTTTGTGGGTCATTCTAAGCATGCTAAGTTTTGTGAAATGAAGAAGAAAATCTGGAAAAACTTACAGGGATGGAAGGAAAAGCTTCTTTCACAAGCTGGTCAAGAAGTCCTTATCAAAGCGGTTGTAAAGGCTATTTTTAACCATACTATGAGTTGCTTTAAACTCACAAAAGGTTTCTGTAAGGAATTGGAAGAAATGCATGCACCGTAATAGTGGGAACAACATGGTGATGAAAGAAAAATTCATTGCGTTAGTGGCATCGTTTATGTCAATCCAAGATCTAAGATGGTATGGGCTTTCACGATCTGGAAGCTTTCAATTGGCTTTGTTGGCAAAATATGGTGGTTAAATTCACAATTAGAATTCTTTATTTATCAAGTTTTTAAAGCTAACTGTTTTCCTTAATCTGTTTATCAAGTTTTTAAAAGCTAACTACTTTACCATTTGATGCTAAAGTTGACGCAGTACTGGATGTTTCATTGGGTTGTTGGAATGTTGAGTTGGTAAGAGATGTTTTTCTTCTTAGTGATGCGGTTGAAGTTTTATAAATCTCATCAAATGAACATAGAAGTGAAGATAAACTAGTTTGGAGTTGTACTATAAATGGGATGCTTGTGAAATAGGGCCTGGTCCTATTTGTTTTCAGAGATGAAATGAAATAAAAATTAAAAAAATAATTAAATATTGTTGTAATATATTTTTTAATATTAATTTTTCATGGAGATTTGAAAAAATGATTTTGGAATTTGAAAAAGTAGAACTTTTTATTATATTTTGTATGAGAATTTGAAAAAGTATAATGATGAGTTTGAGATGAGTATGAAGTTTTTGGTTTTATTCTCCAAAACAAATTGGCCTAAGTGTCTAGACACATTCTTTGTAATACAATGTGATTATGTGTGATTTATATCAGATGGCAGTAGAGAATGCTCTCCATGCTTTGTGCAGTTGTTTTACTATATTTGGGTTGTGGAGGATTTTTTTTGTGAAGATAATAGTTTCGATTTTCAGTTGTTTTGAGAAGTGACGCAGCTTGCTGATCAGTCTTTCCTTGAAAGGTTCCTGACTATAGCATGGAGTATGTGGAAGTATTGAAACTTAAGGTTGTTTAATGAATCTGTTGTTGAACCTTATGATCTTGCTGTTAATGGTCTTGCTTATATGGGTAGTTTCCTACAAGTTAAATCTTATCATGTGGTTTATAAACAACTCCCAGTGCTATGTTGGCTGCCTTCCCAATGTGCTGAATATAAGCTTAACTTTGATTGCTCTATTTTTTATTCTTCAAAAAAAAAGTTGGTGTGGGTACAATACTAAGGAATGAAAAAGATAATATGCTTATGACAATGTGTCGTAGAGATATTGAGGCTTTATCAGCATTGCGTCGCATCCAAATGACAATATTGATAGGGATTTAAGACTTAAATTCTTGAAAGTGATTCAAAGATAATTGTGGAGGGCATACGTCTGAGGAAGCCGTTCTCATCTTATTATTATATGGTCTTTTAGTGAAGGAGATCAGAACCTTGTTCTCTTCTTCTTATCCCTTAAACCCTTTAACATTATTCATGTCAAATAACATGGCAATGAGGCTGCACATCATTTAGCGCATCACGCACACATGGTTTTTGACACCGTACAATGGTGACAGGATCCTTCAGACTTCTTCTTGTTAGCCGCTTAATTGTGAATAAAGTTAACACTCTTACAAAATAATATAATGTATTACATAAATTACTTCAAATTGTAAATTTACTCTTATAAAATCCCTTCGTAGTTACAGTACTTCTAGACTAAATAGTAAATGAACAGTGCAAAACTAACATAAACTGTAAAAACTTAAGTGAACAATACAAAGACACTGTTTTCTTCTTCGACTTGCGCAGTCCTCTTTTTTTTTTTTTTTTTTTTTCCATCCCATTTTGAGACCATCCTTCCTCCCCCATTCACGCCGCCTTCTCTCCTCTGTCGAAATCCACCATTTTAATTTTTGATAGAAATATAGAGTAATTTCGGCCAATATTAAAAAAATATACTGAGATATAAATTCATTTATGTTTTAATTTAATTTACTCATGAGTATTATCCAATTATTAGAAAATGATTTTCAATCATTAATCTCCCCCCCTCATCAAATCCCAAAAAGTAAAAACTATCTTATCTCATTCACTATCCAAACACATTTTTTAAAAACTATCTTATCCCATTTTAACTCAAAAATCTCACTACTATTAAAAATATCTTACCTCATTTCATCTCATCTGAACTGCATAACCAAACAAGACCTAAGAGTTCTCACTAATCTAGTCCGAATAATAGCATAATTGTCTGGCTGGTTTTGTCCACTCCCCGCTTATGCAACGGGTGTCACAAGCCAGACTTTTCCTACATATGTTCTTTCCCTTGTAAAGTGCCCCACAACACTTGAGACACGCAAGGGCCAAGACACAAGTGAACACAACCAAATCACAGAGAGAAAGTCCTCAATCTTTAATACAAGCACAACAATAAAAAGGAAATGATCAAAGTCCTTACAAACTAATGAGGGTCCTCAATCAGCTACACAGACAGACGCACTGCACAGCTTTGCTACAGGCGCAATGCTCTTCACTATACCCTCTATATGAACAAAGATAAGCCGCCCATGTAGAAGAGGCTCTTGCTCATCCATGAAAAGCTTCTGCCTGGTCAACCAGGCCGCTATAATGCAACTGCTCCTGAGGAATAATAAATTTAATGCAAGAAGAATTTGACTACAAATCTAGCCCACTAAAAAGGAGAACGCATCAAAATCCAGATGTAACAAAATATAATAATCTTTTGGTAAGTAAAAAGTGAACTAAAGATAAATAATAATCAAACACCAAGCTTGAGAATAACTTTATCATGTGAAATTTTGACAATTATCCAACCAGCAAGTTTTCTCTGCAATTTCTTTTTTTGTTGACCTTTTTTTTTTGGTACACGAGAAAGGCTTAAGCTTAAACTACTGTTGCTTCTTTCCTGGCTGGGAAGAATTATCGGCTTGACTTGTAGACTGACTGACACTAGCTTTCGCTTCAGCAAGAAATGCAGGATCTGGCTCATGTTTATCTGAAGGTTCCTTCATTGCCAAATATACATATAAGGCAATAACCACGTTGACAGATATGACAGCAAGGAAGCCACTAACCAGCGTCAGAGAATGGGGAGACAACTGTGTTGAACCTGTTCAAGTTGAGCAAGTACTAATTGAGGTCATCTGGCTATCGAAGAAACTCCACAAAGAACTTGCATAACCACAGCCCAACAAAAAATAAAAACTATTAGCATAGACAAGTTAAAGCAGAGCCCAGAGAAAATAATCCTGATGTAAAATATTTGTATGGAAGAACAGCTAGCCTTTGTTACCCAACAATCCAGCTGTCAGTACTCTTAGTTGTCCCAAAAACAGCTATTGGGTTGCCAGAAACAGGCTCTGTATTGTGCTTAAAAGTGTGTCACATAAATGACTTGCATTGGCTGCTGTAAGGATCACAAGATATAGTACACTGCTTCAACTACTAATACATGGAAACGTGGAATACCTTTCAACCATGTATTAAATATAATATGTTACGATTGGATCCCCTCGAAATTCTTAGTAAATATTTAATAGTAAAGATTAAGAACTTCTCTTTCCTAAGCAATGTGGAATCTCGTTCACCACCTTCCTATGCTCAATCTAGGGTATTACAACTTCAACCAAGTCAGCCCCGATATATAGCTTCCAGTACCCATTTCTTGCGATTCGGAACTTTATTGCTTCTAATCTTGTGGATACTTGTTAAAGCTTTTCTTCAAACTTTTTTGGTATTGAGGTCCTATGATAAATTTTCCACATTGCCAAGGCTTTCAAGAGAAGCTTGATAATGTTTTCTTGTTAAATATGTTGGCAAACAAACAGAGGCACAAGTACACTTGCCAATTCTGTACATTCCTCAATTTTCATTAACTAGGACCCATAGGCTTCCTGCGTAAGCATCTTTAAAGACGGGTGTTGGACTGTCTTGACAGGTGTTGGACTGTCTTATCGAGTGCACAGGAAACTAAAAAGTACCTGTCAGAAATTATTTTTTTTGATAGGTATTCGAGAAGTTTTATTCATAACAATAGGAACAGATAAGTACAAAGGATGTATACATGAGTAATACCTTTTTTAATAAGTGAAATAACATTTTATTGATAGTAGTAAATAGGCATAGCCCAAATACACAGAAGGCATACAAACAGCATACACCTAGTTACAAGTTACAAAATAAGGAGCTAGAAAGTGATACAAGAAATTCATTGAAGCAACCTCCATTAAGTATACAAGAGGAGGCCCAAAGAAATAAAGTGTGGAAGAAGAAACTTCTTAGCTCATCCAGAGAATGCTCCTTATTTTCAAAGCTTTGACCATTCCCTTCAATCCCTAAACACCACATGATATATAGAGGAATCAACCTCCATACACCCATAATATGTGAATTGGTCTTACATCTTTGCCAACATGCAAACAAGTCAACCACCCTCTTGGGCATTACCCAAGCAATGCCCATTCTATTAAAGGTTTCCATCCATAACATCCTTGCCACCTCACAGCGAAGAAAAGATCATCCATCGATTCCTCACTCTTCTTACACATATAACACCAATCAATTACAACGAGACCCAGCTTTCTCAAATTATTCAACGTCAAAATTTGCCCAAGAGATGCTGCCCAGCCAAAAAAAGCAATCTTAGGTGGCACCTTACTTTTCCAAATACACTTCCATGGGAACAAAGTATGATTTTGGCTTAACAAAACATTATACGATGATCGTACAGTAAACTTTATACTCCCAATCTTCATCCAAAGCATCCTGTCCACGACATTATTACCAAAATTTAAGAAATACAATAAACTGGCAAAATCAGAAATAACTCCAATTTCCCAGTTGTGAGCAGCTCTACTGAAACAAACAGTCCACTACGGGCAACCACCAGAACAATCCAACAACTAAGACAATGAGGCCTCCTGATTAAGAGCCAACCGAAAGAGAGTGGGGAACATGGTCTTAAGAGCTGAATCACTACATCAAAAGTTGTGCAAAAAACTAACCCTAGATTCATCACCAACCACGAAACTAGTAAGACGAGCAAAATCCTCCCATCCATTTCTAATATTCTTCCACAAACCAACACCATGCTAACTTCTCACTTCATTAAAACACCAACCCCTTGCAAACTCCCATACTTCAACTCAATGATAATTTTCCATAGACTCCCCTTCTTGATGGGACCTCGATAACCATTTTCCAAGGAGTGCCTTATTAAAAATTTTCATATTTCGAATTCCCAACCCTCCACTAGAAATCAGTGGTGTACATATTCCACTTGACCAAGTGGAACTTAGTCTCCTCTCCAATTCCTCCCCACAAGGAAGCTTGGAATGTTTAAAACCTAATTAGGACTTAAAACCAAAATAAGAAACTCATGGACGAGAAATAATATGTAACTGTCATATCGAGTGCAAAGGGCAAAATATTAAACCAGTGAGCAGCTGGATTTAGAAAGAAACCTCTTCTAAGATGCAATTCAAATTTTAAGGCAACCCATTATATGACAGATAATAGAACTGAAATGTTCAGGCAGGATATCAACAAAACGTGACCTTACCAGGAAGCAAATTATGGTTAAAACCATACAATATTGCAACAGGAGCAAGCCACATAAACATGGATGCAATGAAAAACTTTCTTATCACCCCTGTCATTGTCACGTCCAACCTAGAAAGAAAGAAGTATAATGTTACCACAGAATCTCTCTGAACAATGCATACCTATCAAAATTTATAGATAGGAGAAACAATCAATTCTATCCCATCAATAACTTTTTGGGGTATTCCTAAGTCATGTTCACCCCCATGGCAGGGTTGTGCATTCTTCAGATAGACAAGCAGAACATAAATCATTTTGTCACCAAAGTGACAAAGGCCACTAGTATATCCCATGGCAGGGCCAGAAATGAGAAGCCACTATTATATCTAATGGCAGGGCAAGAGATTAGAGCAAAACAGAATCTTATACCTCAGGGTTTTCAGATACAATCCAATAACTGAATAGTATACCGATCAGATAATATCATAAAAATGTTTAAAATATTTCAGACTTCATGTTCACATTTTATGCAGGAGAGAAATTGAGTACAAAAATTGCTCATGTCCATACCAGACATGAAAAAATATCACATTTTTATGTTCAGATACAAAGAATAGTGCAGAAAATGACCTAGGTTTTCATAAAAAAAAAAACTGTAAGTTTTTTACAACATAAACCTCAACCAGTTTTGGACAAAGTCTAACATAGGAGTACAGCTTGGCTAACTTTAGAAGTATTATCTAAGCCTTGAACCCAACCTGTAGTAGTATCACAACCTAATCCAGGAAAATATCACCAACACATCAAAAACTCATACCATACAAAACCAACCAAACTAACAAAAATCCTATAACCCGAACCATGGCGCAATAAGAACCAAAATCCATGAGCCCAAAAAATTCCATAAACAAATAGTCCACCATGGTATCTTGAGTTTATAATGACCCAAGCACAGTGTCCGAAACACTATTTCACTAATAGATTAGCCTAAACTCCTTGGATTCACTTAAATCCCATTCCAACACACATATAGTTTACATTCGTAGTCCCGACACATCAAAACAGCAACTCACATCTTCTAACATCAACCAAGCCATAAAATTACTCAAACCACAATTCCAACATCCAACATAGACAACCCAATCTTCCAGTAAGCACCAAACAAGTCAGTCACGAAAACTAAGGGTGATAGGGTGGGTAAGGATCGAGGGTACCTTAACTCAGATGGGTAGTCGGTCAATTCGAGAGTGAGGTGACGCCGCCTAGAGTTGGTTCGTGGTAGTCTGAAACACTTGGCGAAATGAGGCGGTGCGGGAACCTCCGGTTACCTTCGGAGAGGCTTACCGGCGTGGAATTTTGGTCGAACGGTGAGGAAACGACTGATGCACGGACGGCCGACTGCAGGTTGGAGCGGCAATGGTGATTTATCAGGAGAGCAAATGAGAGAGAGAGAGAGACGGAGAGAGTGGGGAAGAACAGACGTCGGGGCCGGGGGAGGGGGAGGGGGAGAAGAAAGAGCACGCATCGTTTTATTTTTGTCTTTAAAGCTGGGCGGATTGCTTAGGGACTTGAGTCTGGACTCTGGGCTCCTAAGTCATAACGGGCCGAATTGTTACCTATGATGAGAAAAAAATTAAGAAAAATAATACTTGCATGCGTTAAAAATTGAAAAAACTTTATATCCTCAATATTTTAACCCTGTCGCGATCCTGTGAAAATTTTTAAATAGAAAAAAATTTAAAAAAATACATATATTTAATTTCTACACATTATTTTATTTTTTTTGTAAAAAAAAAAATGAAATGAAAAAAGTGTAAAAAAAATTTACACTATAGGGCGCGACGGGAATCTCCTCTCAGAAATCCCCAGCACTACTCGTTAAAAATTCCTTAAACACCCGTCCAATCTAAGTTTTTTTTTTTTTTAATTTATTTAAAGACAGGACCGAGGATAAAGACTAAAAGAAGATGGGAAAAATCGTTAACAAAATACTAAAATTAATCAATTAGCTAATAAATATATAATATTTTCAACCCATTATTGGATTCCTTTTATCTCACCTTATCATGACATATCTATAAACTTCAAAAGAATATGGGTGAGATGAAATTACAACAAAAAAAAAAAAGACGACATTTACATTATACATGGGCATAGAAGAGAGATGCAGTTATTCTTGCTTGGAAATAATGGAGCTCATTCGACGGTATAAATAGGGATGTAAAAATAAATTGTAAAATTGAGAATTTTGATCAAATCAGCCCAAATTGGTTAGCTCGGTCCCATTTTTTATCGGTTCAATTTGAGATCAGTTCTTAATTTTAAAACCCAATCATAATCAGTCCAAATTTGATTTTATATTTTTTAGAGTTAGATTGGTTCACATATTTATATATTTTATTTAATTTTTAATATTATATATAAAATTTTCAATATTATATATAATTCTTATATATAGTATATATAAATTATAATTATTTATGAAATATTGTTTATTTAATTATAATTTGTTTAAGTCGTGCAAAGGGCAAAATATTGTTTACTAAATTATAATTTTTTTCTTCTTTTACACCGTAACCAAATATTGTTACAAGAATTGTATGTTTAACGTTTAACTTATTATCTTAATTCAATTTATTATGATCATTAGTACCTTCATAAATACCATGTTAGATAGAAATAAAAGAGTATGATATCATTACACAACCTGCTATTAGTTGTTCTTTGACTCACATAAAAAACTCATCTTCATTTTCGTAATTTATCGTTTTGACTCTATTAATTCTGACCGGAAATGAATTTTATAGGATGCAAGGGTAATTTATATACTTTAAGAAGAAAAACACCTACAAAAAGTGAATCTTAATTTTATATTACCTGCTTTTGGATTTTGAATTGATAGCGTTGCATAATTGTTTTGAAAGGATACTCTTCGTCCTTCCTGATCCTTTAATTTTTTTATGTAACTAAAAGTTTTGACATATGAATACGTGTAGAACACTATTCTTTTTTTTTTAAGCAGTCAAGAAGCTCTTTAGGGGAGAGTTTGAGCAGATCATCTGTATAATTTTTTGCTTTAAGTCCGGCTGCAATAACCTTTGCGGCAACTATGGCCCAGTACATGTCCCCTAAATATTTAGTTTTTTAAGACAAGAAAATTGTAATATTAAGTTCTTAATTTATTATTAGACAAATATTTATAAGGAAAATGATAGACTTACATTCCTATTACTACCTATTTACTACTCATTTTGTATTTGATTTTTTTTTTAACTTTTTATTTTACTTAATGATTAAGGAAGTGGTTATTAGTAAGATTATATAATTTTTAAATTTTTTCTTAATGATTAAGGAGGTTAAAAAAATACTTAAAAGAAAATGATATAAAAATAAAAAATTTGAATATAAAGGAAAGCAGTAAATGGATAGTGATAGAGTAGTAAGCCTACCACTACCCTATTTATAATTATGATTTTTCGTAAATTTGTTTATAAAATAAATGATTTTACAATATATATATATATATATATACACACACACACACTTACATATCAAATGTGACAATTTTATTATCCAAAACCACTATAAAACTAAAATAGTAGAAATGTCATGTAATGCTAAGAAAAATAAAGAAGAAAATACTATGCATTTAAATATTTTTAGAAAATGCTAAGAAAAACAAAGAATAAAATGTTATGCATTTAATTGCACATAACATCGCTAGGAATATCTTATTACGACGAATGAAAATCATCGCTAAAAATCTCAAATTCGCTACTAAAAAAATGCAATAATCTCGAATTCCTTTTTGGCGATTAAAATTGCCATAAAATATATTTATTTACAGCGAATTTGTTTTCACCACACAAAAAGGCAACTGAGTCTCTTTTTGTGATGCAAGAAAATTGATGCAAATAGGTTCTCTTAGTGAATTAGTTGTCGTCAAGAAAAAAAATAGCAACACATTGTTTTTCGTAATATTCAAGATTCACCGCAATTATTATTTTTCTTTGTTCTTTTAATTCTAACGAAAGCCAATTTCACCGGTAAGGGTCAAAACTAACTTCCATTGAACTGAAATAAATTATAAAATAGAAACATGAAAGTAGTGGTAATTTCAGAAAGTATAAACTAATTAGAAATTAGCAGAAATGTTTGTAATCATTTATTCAGAGTAAACCTATAAAAAAACATATACAGAGTAACAACAACAAGATACATAGCCAACCCAGAACAAAGAATCAGTACCCAAAAAAATGATACAAATTCAAGCATATAACAAGATGCGGTTAGTAGCTAATAATTACAGCAAGCATAGGCGCCCTGCCAATCAACAAAACCAATTTTTTAGAGAAGCTCTCCAAATCAAATGGCTCTTTTAAATGGATATTTTATTTGCAGACTACATATGCGATGCTTTTCAGACAATAAATAAATGATAGCGCAAAAAAATTATACCAACTTGCTATATTTTGGCTATTATTAGATAATACGTTTTGAAAATCAAGTTTTGTTTGCTGTCTGGAAGACTTGAATTTCGAACAATTCTACCATATCCATGGATTTTCCACTCTTTGCCACAAGAATTTTTTATGATCTAGTAACTTTTTTCTTCTTTTTCATCGTAGCCAAATGTTGTTACAAGAATTGCATGATTAAGATTCAACGTATTGTCTTGATTCTGCTTATCAAGATCATCAATATCTTCATAGATACTCTATTAGATAGAAATAAAAGAGTAAGATATCATTTTCATATTAATACTAGTTTGACAAGTAGAAATTAGTCATATATGCGCCCTTCAATGTAATAAATTATGTAGTCATTATTACACAACCCACTATTGATTGTACTTTGACTCGGATAAGAAACTCATGATTTTCATTTCCGTAGTCTGTTTTATGACCCTATTAATCCCCACTGCAAAGGAATTCTATAGAATGTAAGAGTAAGTTATATAATTTAATAAGAAAAACACCCACAAAAAATGAAAATCATAATTTCTTATTACCTGCTTTTGGGTTTTGAGTAGGGGTGTAATCGGTCCGGTTTTAGATAAAATCTATAACTGAACCAGTACCACCAGTTTTCTATTTTTTAAAACTGATTACGCATTGGTTACCCCCAGTACCGATTTTTATCGGTTTCGGTCCGGTTCGATCCAATTTTAAATTAGTCTATATTAGTTTATTAGACTATTAATATATATATTAGTATTATTTATAGTGATTAAAATAATTATATATTAGTATTTATTATAATAAGTTAATTTTTTATAATTATATCATTGATAGTTATAATTAATAGTATTAGTATTAGTTCAAAAAAAATTATATTAGTATTACTATATCATTATTTCATATGTAATTATTTAGTATAATAATTTATATATAGACTTAAAGTATATTACTAATAGTAATATAGTATTATACTATTAGTATTAGGCCACAAAATGTAAATTGTAACTAATTTATATTATATACTAATGTATAATACATAATATATAATTAAAAAAATATTTTATATCATGTATCATATTAAAAAAATTAATTTAAAATATATGTTATATTGAATCGGTCCGGTTCTAAAAAGTTTAGAACTGGAACTGAATCGGTACCTACCAGTTTTAATATTATGAAAACTGATTCCAAACCGGTACCTATATAAAACCAAACCAATTCTATTGGTTTGGACCGGTCCGGTCCGGTTTATTGGTTTTCCAATTTTTTCTTACACCTCTAGTTTTGAGTTGATAGGGTTGTTTAGTTGCTATGAAAGGATACTCTTCCTACTCCTTGATCCTCTAATTTTTTTTGTAACTAAAAGTTTTGATATATGAATACGTGTAGCACTTTGTTTTTTCTTTTTTACTGCAGTCATGAAGCTCTTGATGGGAGAGTTCAAGAAGATCATCTATATAATTGTTTGCTTTAAATCCAACTGTAACAGCCTCTGTGGCAACTATGGTCCAGCACGTGTTCCAGCTTATAGTTAATTTTTTTGTGACAAGAAAATTGTAATATCAAATTCTTAATTTATTGTTAGACAAATATTTATAATTATGAGTTTTCATATATTTGTTTTTATAAAAAACGATTTTATTATATATATATATATACTTACATATCAAATATGACAATTTGATGTTCCCTAACTACAAATAAACCACAATGGTGGAAATGTCATGTAATGCTAAGAAAAACAAAGAAAAAAAATACTATATATTTAAGTGTTTTTAGAAAATGTTAAGAACAACATAGAAGAAAAATACTATGCATTTAATTGCACATAATCTTAAATTCCTTTTTTGGCGATTAAAATCGCTGTAAAATATATTTATTTCTAGTGATTTTGTTTTCACAACACAAAAAGGCAATTGAGTCTCTTTTTGCGATGCAAGATAATCGCTTCAAATAAACTTTCTCATGAATTAGTTGTTGCCAAGGAAAAAAATAGCAACACATTATTTTTCGCAGCGCACAAGATTCGCCGTAGTTATTATTTTTCTTTATTCTTTGAATTTTGACGAAGGCCAATTTGACCAACAAGGGTCAAAACTAATTTCCACATAATTGAAACAAATTGTGCAATAGAAATATAAAAGTAGCAGTAATTCCAGAAAGCATTTACCAATTAGAAATTAGTAGAAACGCTTGTAATCACATATCCGGAGTAACTCTATAAAAATATATATATATATATATATTCAGAGTTACAGCAAGAAGATATATAGCCAACCTAGAACAAAGAAGCAGCAGAGGAAAGAAAAAAGATACAAATTCAAGTATCCAGAAACAAGATGCGATTGGTAACTAATAATTACAACAAGCACAAACGCCCTGCCAACCAACAAAACTATTTTTTGGGAGAGACTCCCCAAATCAAATGACTACTTTCAATAGATCTTTTATTTGCAAACTACATATGTAGTATTTTCAAGAAAATAAATAAATGATAGCACAAATAAATTATACCAACGTGCTATGTTTTGGCTAATATTGGACAATACATTTTGAAAATCAAGTTTTGTTTGTTGTCTAGAAGACTCGAATTTTGAGCAATTCTACCTTATTCATAGATTCCCCACTCTTTGCCATATGAATTTTTAATGATTTAGTAACATTTTTCTTCATTTTTCTCGTAATCAAATGCTGTTAGAAGAATTGTATGTTTAAGGTTTAACGTATTGTTTTGATTCTGCTTATCAAGATCATCAGTGCCTTGATAGATACCCTATTATATAGAAATAAATGAGCGAGATATCATTTTCAAATTAATATTAGTTTGACAAATAGAAATTAGTTATACATACGCATTTCAATGTAATAAATTATGTAGTTATTATTACACAACCCGCTACTAGTTGTACTTTGACTTGGATAAGAAACTCATGATCTTCGTTCCCATAATTTTTTTATGACCCTATTAATTCCCACCACAAAGGAATTCTATAGGATGTAAGAGTAAGTTATATAAATTAAGAAGAAAAACACATAAAAAATGAAAATTTTAATTTTTTATCACCTGCTTTTGGGTGTTGGGTTGATATTGTTGCCTAGTTGCTTTGATATATGAATATGTGTAGCACTATTTTCTCTCTTTTTTACAGCATTAAAAAAGTTCTTGACGGGACAGTTCGAAAAAATCCTCTGTATAGTTTTTTTGTTTTAGGTTCGGCTGCAACAGCCTATGCGGAAACTATGGCCCAACACATGTCCCCTAAACATTTAGTTTTTTATGACAAAAAAATTGTAATCTCAAGTTGTGACGCCCCCAATTTACGTATGGGATTTAACAGAAATTAAGGTGTCTGGATAAGTAACACTTGGCTATTCACCCTCGTACTTAACAAAAATAAAATGCATATATCACTTAATTCGCAGCGGATCAGGTTTTAGATATAAAACTTTCTAAAGATCACATGGGAAATATACTTACAATATGCACAACATTCATTAAAACTTAACATTATACTTATTTACATACACAAGGCCTACATTGTAGCATGTTAACAACAAACTATATTACATTCATCCAAAAGACTTTCCTTCACCTCACTCTTTTTCCTTCTTAACCTCGGGGAATTCTCTCCCATAGCAAAACTTATCCATACTAACACTAAAGTCTTGCTGGAGTAGTTGTCCCTGTGGAGTCACACAAACTCCATACATGGACAACGAGCTATCAAGTCCTAAGGTTAAACAGCATCTTGTACGTCGCCTCTCATCAACAAAAGTGAATGCGTCAAGACTCCAAACTCCTGTAGGTTGGTTACTGATAGGAGGTCCGAAGGAAACAAAAGAAATGTCCATATAAGGACTATAGTCGGAGAGTCCCGCAAGACTCCCCGAAGTCTCCTGCCTCGTCGGGGCTGTCCCCTTGCTGGTCATCAAATCCTGTATAAAGTTGATATGCACAAAAATATATAGAGCCACAAAAGAGTGAGATTTCATTTGAAATCTCAGTAAGTATATAAACAGCTTAAAGGAAACAGGGAAAAAGCAACTATAATATTATCACCACTGATAACTAGGGAAATTTACCCTAAGATACACCTCATAAGACCACTGTCTAACTGGTACTTTTCTTACTCAACCGAAAACATAATCTTATACTGAATTACACCGTTTTCTTAAAAGTTCTTATTCTTTCTTATCACTGATGGGCGTTACGTCTCGCCGTCCCCATCACATACACTTATCAATCATCCAGGCGTTATGTCTCGTCATCCCCGTTGTGATGAGTCTCGTGTCAATCTTTCGGGCGTTACGTCTCACCGTCCCCGTCTTGACACAGATCATATACCTATATCACTACGGGTGTTACGTATCGCTGTCCCCACTATTCAGATCAGTTTCACGGGCGTTACGTCTCGCCGTCCCTGCTACTCTGATCAATCTCACGGGCGTTACGTATCGCCGTCCCCGTGAAGACCATACATTCTTATAACACGACAGGAGTTACGTATTGCTATCCCTGTCGAGACGTCCGTCATCCGGGCATTACGTCTCGCCGTCCCCATCACGACGTGACTAACTTATTCTTGTACTTCGTTTTCTTTTTAGTGGTTCCTCTCTTATTCATATGAGTTTCTCACTCATAACCCTTTCCATTTGGAACATCGATTTTATTCCGGGAAAAACCCTGAGTCTAAACAAAACAGAGCATCTCGCTCGAGTGGGATGTCGAGCGAGTATCGAGCGAAGTCTCAGGTTGGAACTCGCTCGAACAGAGTATCGAGCGAAACTCTAGCGAGGAGTCATATTTTGCCTTCGCTCGACTCACATGTCGAGCGAGGGTAGAGCGAGATCACAGCTCTAGGAGTTTTACTACTCAAAACATGCCAATCTTTTTACTGCACTCTATTTGGCTTCTTAAAAACTTAAATCTATGTTCTTACAATTATAATGAATATTTTTACAAGATAAGTTAAAACCAACCTTACTCATATGTCACTTTGTCACTTAATCATGTTTTTAAGAGTTCAATGCTAGTAAATATAGTTCAATCACTTCAATAAACCATTTCCATGCTTAAATTAAGTTAGAATATGGACTTACAAATTCTTCAAAGTTCAAGAGAATGGATCCAACCAACTTCTTGCAAGCTTTCTTCCAAACTCACTCACTTAGCTCACAAATGAACTCTTTAACGGTTTTGGGAGGGTTTTCTGGTGTATCTTCCAAAGGGGAAAGTGTTCTCTCCTTCTAAAGGAGCTTAGAAAGCTCTCAAGACTCTATTTATAGGGTGGTGGTCGACCAACATGAGGGAGAGAAAATGAAAAACACCCTAAGGTGCACTAGTTGCCAGATTTGCATGGATGATGAGGTGTCTATCTAAGCAAATCTCATGATGAGAATTAAGCCTCCCAAATCCCAGACTTTGCAGCTGGATTAGTCATCCAAGGGCTCACATTTGAGATATTTTGGCTGCCCATTTTGATCCATGGCTGAGAAGTGAGCTAAAGGGATAAGAGGTGATGTGGCATTTCACCTAACCATGCATACACCTCTCATCTCCAGCCCTCTCCTTGTGTCACACGCCCCTCTTCAGATTTTTCCATCCATTTGGTTACTTCCTAACTCCCTTAAGTCTCCATTTAACAAGTTCTAGAAGGCCACTTCTTAGTTTAGTTAAGGTAGAGCCAAATTTGATCCACTTAGTCACCTATTAACTAGATTTTGTTTCCCCTTGTGTTTCCATCATACTAACTAATCACTTGGCTTCCAAATCAACTTTCCATCCATTTCCAACTATCCCTACACATGTCCTAATCCCAGAGAATCTCAAAACCAATTGTCTAATTCGTTACATGCCCCAAATTAGGGGGTTCCATTTAAGCCCATTCCAGAGCTGCCAACTTGATTCCCAAATAAGTTATTGATCCCTTCCGAATCTCAGAAAACTTAAAACATATAAGTTTTAGATCTATCTTTCAAGGTTCTATACCAATTAGAATCACCTCATTTGGACCTCATATGAATAACTTATGCCCATTTTACTAAAACTCGACAGATAAATTCGAGAATGCATAATTCCCAATACCAAGTGTTATCTCACATTCCTCAATTAAATCTCCCACTCTAATTTCCTAGTAAATAAATACATCAAATAAATTTCCTTATAATAATATCCATAAAATAATTTACCTTAGAAAATTTGGGCTATTACACAAGTTCTTAACTTATCTTTGGACAAATGTTTATAATTACGAGTTTTCGTAAATTTATTTCTAAAATAAATGATTTTACTATATAAATACTTACATATCAAATGGAATAATTTTATTTCTCACAACCACAACAAAATCACAATAGTAGAAAGGTCATATAATGCTAAGAAAAATAAAGAAGAAAATACCATGCATTTAATTACACACAACATTGCTATAATTACCTTTTTGCTGCGGGTGAAAATCGCAGCTAAAAGGCTCATATTCGTTGCTAAAAAAACTGCAATAATCTCGAATTCATTTTTGGGTGATTAAAATCGCTGCAAAATATTTATTTGCAATAAATTTCACATAAAAAGGTAACTGAGTTTCTTTTTGCGACGCAAAAAAATCACTGCAAATAGGTTTTCTCAGTGAATTAATTGTTGCCTGGAAAAAAATATCAATACATTATTTTTCACTGCATAGAATATTCACCACAATTATTATTTTTCTTTTTTGTTTTAATTTTGACGAATCTCAATTTCACCGAAAATGGTAAAAACTAACTTCCACAAAATTGAAACAACTTGTGAAATAGAAAAATAAAAACAGTAGTGATTCCAGAAATCATAAACTAATTAGAAATTAGCAGAAACATTTGTAATCACATATCTAGAGTAACCCTATAAAAACAAAAAAAAATTATTCGAAATTACAACAAGAAGATACATAGCCAACCTAAAACAAAGAAGCAACATCGGAAAAAAAAAGAATATAAATTCAAGTATCTAGTAGTAAGATGCAATTGGTAGCTAATAATGCCAGCAAGCACAGGTGCCTTTCCAACCAACAAAACCATTTTTTTGGAAGAGACTTCCCAAATCAAATGGCTTTTTTAAATGGATATTTTATTTGCAGACTATATATTTGGAATTTTCTAGAAAATAAATAAATGATAGCATAAAGAAATTATACTAACCTACTATGTTTTGGCTAATATTAGACAATACGTTTTGAAAATCTGCCTGGAAGACTTTGATTTTGAGCAATTCTACCTTATCTATGGATTCTCCACTCTTTGCCATAAGAATTTTTAATGATCCAGTAATATTTTTCTACCTTTTCCTCGTATCTAAATGCTGTTACAAGAATTGTATGTTTAAGGTTTAACGTATTGTCTTGATTCTGTTTATCAAGATCATCAGTACCTTCATAGATACCATGTTAGATAGAAATAAAAGAGTAAGATATCATTTTCAAATTAGTATTAGTTTGACAAATAGAAATTAGTTATACATACGCATTTCAATGTAATAACTTATGTAGTTATTATTACACAACCCGCTACTGGTTGTACTTTGACTCGGATAAGAAACTCACGATCTTCATTCCCATAGTTTATTTTATGATCATATTAATCCCCATTGCAAAGGAATTCTATAGGATGTAAGAGTAACTTATATAATTTAAGGAGAAAAAAACCCACAAAATGAAAATCTTAATATCTTATTACCTGCTTTTGGGTGTTGGGTTGATATGGTTGCCTAGTTGCTTTGATATATGACGTATAACACTCTATTCTTTTTTTTTTTTATAGCACTAAAGAAGTTCTTAAGGGGAGAGTTCAAGAAGATCATCTGTATAATTTTTTGCTTTAAATTCAGCTGCAACAACCTCTGTGGAACCTATGACCCCACATGCACATGTCCCCTAAACAATTAGTTTTTTATGGAAAGAAAATTGTAATCTCAATTTCTTAATTTATTGTTAGATAAATGTTTATAATTATAAGTTTTCGTATATTTGTTTCTAAAAAAAATGATTTTACTATATATATATTTACATATTGAATGTGACAATTTAATTTTTCACAATCATAACAAAATCACAATAATAGAAATGTCATGTAATGCTAAGAAAAGTAAAGAAAGAAAATACTATGCATTTAATTTCACATAATATTGTTGGGATTACCTTATTGCGGCAGGTGAAAATCGCCGTTAAAAGTCTCATATTTGTTGCTAAAAAAACTGCAATAATCCCAAATTCCTTTTTCGATAATTAAAATCGACGCAAAACATATTTATTTGCACGAATTTGTTTTCACCGCAAAAAAAGATAAATGAGTTTCTTTTTGCGATGCAAGAAAATCGCTGCAAATAGGTTTTCTTAGTGTCGCCAAGAAAAAAAAATAGCAACACATTGTTTTTCACAACAAGCAAGATTCGCCGCAGTTATTATTTTTCTTTATTCTTTTAATTCTAACGAAGACCAATTTCACCAACAAAGGTCAAACCTAAGTTCCACAAAACTGAAACAAATTGTGAAATAGAAACATGAAAGTAGCAGTAATTCCAAAAAACATAAACCAATTAGGAACTAGCAAAAACGTTTGTAATCACATATCTGAAGTAACAACAACAAGATAACCCATAACAAAAAAGCAACACAAGAAAAAAAATTATACAAATTCAAGTATCCAGAAGCAAGATGCGATTTGTAGCTAATAATTCCAGTAAGAATAGGCGTCTTGCCAACCAACAAAACCATTTTTTGAGAGACGCCCCCCAAATTGAATGACTCTTTTAAATGGATATTATATTTGCAGACTACATATGCGATATTTTTCAGACAGTAAATAAATGATAGCACAAATACATTACATCAACCTGCTATGTTTTGGCTATTATTAGATAATAAGTTTTGAAAATCAAGTTTTGTTTGCTATCTGGAAGACTTAGATTTTGAGCAATTTACCATATCCATGTATTCCCCACTTTTTGCCATAAGAATTTTTAACGATCCAGTAACTTTTTTTTTTTTTTAATCGTTGTCAAATGTTGTTACAAGAATTGCATATTTAATGTTTAACGTATTGTCTTGATTCTGCTTATCAAGATCATCAATACCTTCATATATAGCCTGTTAGATAGAACTAAAATTGTAATATATAATTTTCAAATTAATATGAGTTTGAAAAGTGGAAATTAGTTATACATAAGCCTTTCAATGTAGCAAATTATATAGTCTTTATTACATAACTCGCTACTGATTGCTCTTTCACTCGCATAGGAAATTCATGAGCTTCATTCTCGTAGTTTACCTTTTTGACTATTAATTCTCATCACATAGGAATTCTATAGAATGTAAGAGTAAATTATATAATTTAAGGACAAAAACACTTACAAAAAATGAAAATTTTAATTTCTTATTACTTGCTTTTGGGTCTTGGGTTGATAGGGTTGTTTAGTTGCTTTGAAAAGATACTCTTCTGCCTTCTTGATCCTTTATTTTTTTTTATATATCTAAAAGTTTTGATTTATGAATACATGTATCACTCTGTTCTCTCTTTTTTACAGCAGCCAAGAAGTTCTTGAGGGGAGAGTTCGAGAATTGTATAATTTTTTGCTTTAAGTCTGACTGCAATAGCCTCTGCGGCAACTATGGCTCCGCACATATCCCTAACTGTTAGTTTTTTATGATAAGAAAGTTGTAATCTCAAGTTCTTAATTTATTACTAGGCAAATGTTTATGATTATGAGTTTTTGTATATTTGTTTCTAAAACAAATGATTTTACTATATATATATATATATACCTATATATATCAAATGTGAGAATTTGATTTTCCACAACCACAACAAAACCATAACAATAAAAATGTCATTTAATGCTAAGAAAAACAAAAAAGAAAATATTATACATTTAAATCTTTTTAGAAATAGAAATGTAAATTATGAATCACTTACTACATGCATCTCTCTTGATTTTTAACTAGGTTCAAAGCACTACCATCACGAATGTGCTAATCCCAATATTTGGGAAAACCTCGAAACATTTTTTCCTACGATACCCACTTAAGTTTGTAATATATGCATTAAGTATAAAATAAAGATAAATTTGTACACAAACCCATGCATAAAACATTACAAGTTAGGTCTATTTAAATTGTATTTCCTAAGTCTTTTCTACAAGTAGCGTTCTTTGTTTCGTTATTAGAATCTTCAACCAATATCTTACTTAACGCTGCAACTAATTTAGTAAAGGAAGTTCGTAGTCTAAATCTTATTTATAATCTATTTACTAGACTTTCATTTATCAATAAGCAAAAGAAAGACTGCAACGTACACACGTATAACAAGAGCAAAAAACCTGTAATATTGTACATAAAATATTACAAAATTTAATTTTTTTTAAAGATCTAATTAAATATTGCAAAGATATTACATAATGACATTATGATGATCAATGTGTGCATATGTGCATATATGCTTGAAAACTACGTATGTACATGACATGAGTTGCATAATTAAACCAAATTAAATAAGCATTTATTTTAGATCATTCTAGTGGCTGTAAACAGAATATTATCAAATCATGCATGTGGGATATTCTACGTACGTACGAATGATCATATAATTTCTAAATCTTCAAGCAGGTTATGATGCCAGTATCTACACATCAACCATTTGGACCAGTGCATTCGATTGTTTCCAAAGATCATTAAGAAAGAATCTAGAATAGATCACTGGATAACCCAATCTTACAACAAACAAAAATGACTTGACTCCCAAGACTAAAAGTCATTTTATATAATGTATTGTTAAACAGGTCAAGGACTCAAGGGAGCCGAGTCTCATACGAGACAATAATAAAACACACTTGACTAATATTGGAATAATGATTAGGACTTAATCACTACAACAAAGCATGGATTTTGCAGCTTAAGAATTGACGCAAAAAGCTACAAAATTTGCCGCATATATGGAATCTCAGCATTTATTGGGCATCAACTATTTGGCACTATTGAAAAACCCTATTATAAGTTTATATAGCGAATAAGTGAGAATTGCGCAGTAATTGAGTTCTACATTTGCACATAACATCAGTAGGATTACCTTATTGCGGCGGGTGAAAATCTCAGTTAAAAGTCCTAAACTCGAACCATATGAAGAACACTGTTATATAACCGTATGGAGGTAGCCCATGAAGACACTACTGATAAGTTCTTTTGCCATCATGTCTGAAGAATTTTCTTCGGTTGAGACTTTTTCTATCTTGATCTCTTAAGTTGCTTCCCTCATAAAGTGTAGTCGAATGTCTATGTGTTTAGACCTTTCATGATGTATTTGATTTTGGTAAGATGAATAGTACTTTGATTATCACAGTGAACCGTGATAACCCCTTTAAATATGCCTAACTCATGTGAAAAACCATTTAACTACATACCCTCCTTAATTGCTTCTGCATAGCAATATGCTCAACTTCAGTTATCTATAATGCAACTACAAATTGCAAATTTACCTTCCAACTTATACCCCCTTCAAATGCTGTAAATACATACCCAAACATTGACTTTCTAGTATCCAAATTAGTAGCATGGTCAAAATCCACAAACCCTTTAACTCACTATCCTGTTGCGCATCCTCTCCAAACCTTAAACCTAGACATTGTGTTCCAATTAAATACTGTAATACCTACTTCATAGAATGCCAATGAGGCTTCCTAGGATTACTCATAAATCTACTTACCATGCTAACAACATAGGTTAAGTCAGGTCTAGAGCACACCATAATATACATAATGCTTCCTACCATATTTGTATAGGATATACCTTGCATGAATCTACTGTCCTCCTCGATTTTAGGGGCTTGATTTATGGATAATTTTTAATGTTGTCCTATTGGTGTGTTAACTGGTTTTAAATTAGATATACCAAAATTTTTGAGGATCTTAGTGATATAGTTTTTCTGAGATAGAGAAGTATTCTTTTCATATCTCTTACTATTTCCATCCCTAATATTATCTTAGTTTGTCCAAGTTTCTTCATCTCAAATTTTTTTTTTCAGTATACATTTGACTTTCTCAATTATATTTGCATCATTTTCTTAGCTCTTCCCTCACAATCAAGCCCTCCCTAGTTTCAGATTTTATTTCAGACATGACTTGTAATTCTCTGGAGTGTAACACGGCCTGAAGCTTATCTAAGGTTTGTGTTTCCCTCCCGTACATCATGGTCACTTTCAGATTAGCGTAACAATAATCTAGAGAATCTAACAATAAAATTGCTTGATTTTCATCGTCAATTTTAATATCAATATTAGCCAAACCTAATATAATCTTATTGAAAGCATCAAGATGGTCATCAATGGATTTACCTGAGAACATCTTGAACGTGTAGAGCTTTGTTTTCTTATAAAGTCGGTGGGCCAGAGATTTGGTCATGTAGAGGCTTTTGAGTTTGAGCCAAATTCTAGTAGTAGTGTCTACATTGGTTACCTCCCTCAAAACATTGTCACTAAGAGAAAGGATTATTACATTGGGTTGGTCACTGAGAGAAAGGATCAAAAAGTAAAGTTGGAGACGGGAGTAACAAGAACTTTAACAAGCATAACCAACCCAAAACAAAGTAGCAACATAGCTAGGGCAAGAACAAACAAGAACAAGTTCAAGTATTCAGTGGTGGGATGGGATCAGTAATAATAATTCCAGTAGGCATAGGCTGCCTACCAACAAACAAAACCCATAGCATAAAGCTAGTATACAAGATAGAATAAACAGTAAAGCAGTACAAAATGAAGATCTACAGCTTTCTTGAAAGATGACATTAGCAAAACAAAATTGAGACCCAGTAAAAGAATGAGGAACAATAACTTTATCGAGAAAGGCTCAACAAAACAAATGTTTCATTTAGTGGATTACTTCATATGCAGACTATATATGTGGTACTTTGCAGATAATAAATAAATGATAGCATAAACACATACCAACCTGTTATGTTTTGACTAGCATTGGAATATAGGTTCTGAAAATTAAGTTCTGTTTATTGTGTGAAAAACTCGAAATTCGAGCAATTCTACCATATCTATAGATTCCCCACTCTTTACCATAAGAGTTTTTAATGATCCAGTAGTTTTTATTTTCTTTTTCGTTGTAGCCAAATCTATTATTAGAATTGCATGTTTCAAATTTAACTGATTGTTTTGTTTCATTTTATCAAGCTCATAAGACGTATCTTCATAGATATCCTATTAGATAGAACAAAAGAATAAGATAACATCTTCAATTATTGTTAATTTGGCAAGTAGAAATTAGTTATACTTACACCTTTCAATTGTTTAAATTCAGTAGTCGCCATTAGAACACCTGCTACTGATTGTTCTTTGACTCTCACTAGAAGCTCTTCTTCGCACTCGTAATTTATCTTTATGACTCCATTAATTCTCACCACAAGGGATTTCTAGAGGATGTAAGAGTATGTTATATAATCTTAAGAGAAAAATACCCTTACAAAAATGAAAACTTTAATTTCCTATTACCTGTTCTTCAATCTTGGGTTGACAGGGTTGCTTAGTTTCTTTGAAAGGATACATCTCTTCCTTCCTGATCCCCTCATTTTTTATATACTTAAAAGCTTTGGTATACAAATATATGTAACACTTTGTTTTCTCTTTTTCACAACAGTCGAGAAGTTCTTTAGGGGAGAGTTTGAGAAGAACATATGCATAATTTTTTGCTTCAAGTCCAGCTGCAACAACCTCCACTGCTACTATGGCCCAACACATGTTTGCTAAACAGTTAATTTGTATGATAAAAAAATTATAATATCACATACTTAATTTGTTATTTGAAAAATGCTTATAATTATGAGTTCTTGTATCTTTGTTTCTAAAAGGAATAGTTTTACTATATATATAAACATGTACGTACCAAATGTGGATGTTTTGTTTTCCACAATTACCAAAACTGTAATAATAGGAAGGAATGTCATGTAACACTAAAATAGTAAAGAATAAAATGCTATGCATTCAGAGGTCTCTGAAAAAAATTGAAGTTGTATATCACTTACTACATATCTTTTGATTTTTAACTGGATTTAAGGCACCACCATCATGAATACGCCAATCCCAATATTCAGGAAAATCTCGAGGCAATTTTTCCTAATATACACACTTAAGTTTGTTAGAGATGGCACATGTATCAAGTATAAAACAAATATAAATTTGTACAAACTAATTTATAAAACATTACAAACTACATTATTATACATGAAATATTGCAATTTAACTATTTTTTTTAAGATAAAAAAAAAACAATATCTAATTAATTATTGCAAACATATTGCATGATGACATGATGATCAATGTGTGTATGCATATATTTATATATGCTTGAAAACTAGCTACTAGTATGTACATGATCATCATGAGTTGCAGAATTAAACCAAAATAAGCATTTGCTTAGATTATTCTGGTAGTTGTAAACATATTATCATCAAATCATGCATGTGGGATATTCTAAGTATGTACGAAAACATGTTAACTTATTAGAAGATGGATAATATAATTTTCTAATTCTTCAAGCAGGTTAGGATGCGAGGATCTACACAGCAATCGGGATCGAATTAAAATTAAGATATGCTTAAGCCACATATGAGCGTATATTCTATGGACCAATTAAGATTACAATAAGAGGCCCTTGGAACATTAATATATACCATAAGAACTTCTCACTTACAAGCACTGTGGGATCTTAAATCACCAGCTTATACTCACTTCAATATATAATTATCTCTTTTCCCCCCTTTTTATCTTATCTCTTCATTAGGCCCTTCAGTTGTAGGTTGCATGACTAAAGTTGCACGCTAGTTGGGATTGTTTTTTATACATATTTAATGATCCAAGGACAGTCTGAACCACATTTGGGCCTACACTAAGAAAAACTAGTCAAGATTATAATTGGAGTCCCTTAGAATAATTATAAAGCATAAGAACTTCTCCCTTACAGGCACTATGGGATTATATTCACCACCTGCTATACTCAATCCAAGGTATTGCACTTATTGTCAGATATATAGTCTAATGTTGCACTTAAAATCATTTTTCTAAAATCATTGGCCTCAAAGGTTGGAAACAAATTTTCAATTCCTCAACATCAGTCATAATAGGATGTTATATCAATGAGGTGGTCAATCTTTTTCTTTTTCTCAATCAGCTTACCAGCCTGCCAATTCAGCTCCCAAACTTTATTCAGGTCTAATGTTTGCATTTTATGATTAGTCGGATTACTACGATTCCTGTTTATTCTTCACCGCCTAGCTAGTTTTCAAAGATGAATTGAGATTGCACATTTTTCAATCATGGTCCTCTGATTTCTTACAATTAATCCATCAATTTAAAGCATAAAAAGGTTTCATTTTCTTTTCTCTTATTTGTTTTTCCTCTTATGAAGGAGTAATAATAAAATTATATTGTGGGCCATGATAGATGAAGACAATCCAAATCTCGTTAAACTAAAGATCTGGTTCAGACAAAGCAAGACATTCTAGCTAATACCGAAATCCAACAGAAATACAACTCCACATAAGCTGCTCTCGTTTGTCTCCATGCACCATTTAATAAGAATATATCATCAGTACATTTCACCTAAGAATGAGATGCATATGCATTTCAACATTTGTCTTCTTGTTTTAATTATTAATGAATCTTTAATTTCTAACAAAGATTCTTTTATTCCTAATAAAGTCGAGGCCGAGTGTGTGTTCGAACACTAATCTGTCACAAATTTATAGGATATTTTAGGATAATACTAAGCAAGTTGTGTAAATGATATTTTAGATCAGTTTCACTCGCATCAGTACCAAGACCTAGCAATTTTTTTCACCCAAGTGGTCGTTACCCATATTTCTTGAGCACCAAAAACACACATTCAACATTGAAATCATTCAAAAAAAAAAAAAATCTCACTATTGATGTGTGATGTTTATTTCCTAGGAACTCTTTGTGTTCTTATTTATGTTTTACTATATTAAGCTTTCCTATTATTAGTTTGTGTTGCAAGTTGTATTTTTGTTTTAATGAATTTTGTAAGTCTCAATATAAGCTTATAAAAGTATGATCAATGAAAGATGAATGGTAGAACCATAGTATCAATATGTGAACAATTGGGTTGAGGTTTCTCATGAGTATTGCCTCTATTTTCTTTGTTTCTTATTGTTTAAAACCAACACTCACATAATCTAAATAGGGCCATCATTTTCAATGTTCATGAAAACCTAAAGTAGCAAACACATCAAGAGTTCACACCACGGTTCATTTCTACCTTACGCTTATCATTAATAGTACAACTAAAAAAAAAAGTATAAATATCCGTACCATTTGCATGGTAAAGTATATTATTTTCAACGTTCATGAAAACCTAAGTTGTTCCTTTGGGGACTTCGATGGCACTTTTTGTATCTGCCTCTGTGGAAACTTCACTTTTGAAGAGGAAATCTCTTGCTAGGCTTGGTTGCAAAAGCAATGGAATTTACAAAATAGCATACTGGCGTCAGAGATGGAAAATCTTTCCAAAAAAATGAGCACTACAGCAACACGGCCTGCAGCAGAATATGGCAGTAGCTTAATTATTATTATTTTTTTAAATTTTGAAATATGTTGAAGCGCATCCCATGCACCCCATGCAGTACGGCCTGCAGCAAAGTGCAACGTACACATGAGTACTACAACATCACTCATGTGAAAGATTACTTTTGGTATCAAATAATTCAGATTGACAGATGGCCTGCTATTGCAAATACACGTTTAGTGCATTCACATCTTTTTCCTTGTACAGAGTTCTAAAATTTTTGTCTCATAGATGATTTAGTGATATATGATTGAGTGCATTGATATCATATATCAAATAATTTTAGTGCATTCTTCACATTTGAGGTGCTATATAAGATTTGCATAAAAATACTTGTTGTATTTTTTAAACAGAATGTATTCACTTATCACTCTAGATCTAGATTGTTGGTCTCTCAAGTGACATGTTTCTTTACTTTTAAGGTCACTTCTACTAATATTGTATTTTTGGTATTTTATAAACAAAATATATAAGTGAATAATTAAGATCATGGCCAGTGAAACTGTGAAACACAAGGGTGGAGAGATTATTAAAGAATGAATAGAAAATGAAAGGGAGTAATAATTTAAGAACAATTCGCTTCTTTTTCTTTTATCTTTTAAAGAAGAGATGAAAAAAATTGAAAATTGCACACATCCTCCACCCACGTTGGAATTGGATCAGATTGATTGATTAGAAATGGAATGGAGGAGTGGACCCCACGATCTATTCCTTTCATTTCTTTTGAAGATGTCTTCCAAATTAGATGTTGTTAGTTCTTATAATCTGTTAAGAATTGAAAAGGGATGAAGAAAAAAAAATAGTCTAGAAAATGTGAAAACCTGAGTTGATTTCACTTGAATAAAATGATGGTAAAATTACACACACTGCTAGAGGATCTCGAGGATACATATATATCTTACAAGGACACTAAATAATTAATAAAACCTTATACAGTTTAGCTATGTGCAGAGATAAAGTGTAAAAGTAAGATTGCCATAAAAGGCTAGACCATGATCAGCTATGTTGTGCTCTGCATCACTGGTGCCTGATCTACTATGCTATGCAGGGAAGAGTATTGTCCATTAATGTATTCCTGGAGGCTTTAGATAGCAAGCAGGGTGCCATTATCCTTGGTGTAGCCTCTGCTGCCTTGTTCAAATTAATGTGGACTTTGTTGCATGTTTCTTGTGATAATCCTTTCTTTCCAAATAAGCTAAAATATCATTAAAAAAAAAAACATTTTTATCACTAAATAGTATTCATAAGATATTTGGATTGGGATTCAAAGAATACACTATATTTTTTTACTGTAATGGTCCTTGGTTTATCACTCTAGATTACAAAAATACAAAAAAGAGAAAGTTCAAGATAATTTCAATGAGAATATCCATTGCTTCTTGGGTATTAGAGTATTTGATTTAGTTAGTACAAATATTAGAGTATGACTCGATACTAATATCAATAATTATTGAGCAATTTTTATATATTATATTGATATATACAAACTGGAGGAATATATTCATATCCTGAATCCTCTTTGCATAAATTTTAGACTACATGGGTTGATGATTTGTATTAGTTGATGATATTCAATGCATAAAGTCATCTCACATTATATGCATGGACAATAAGTTTACACAACTTATTACGGACTAACATGTTTTGTTATCATGGTTAATAATCTTAAGATAATGCATTTTATCTATAACTACTAGCTGATTGATGTTTGCATGTCATTTACACATTGAAAATATCCTAGTACTTGTATAAGGTCCATGGTATTAATAAGGACATGGTTGCACAAAATCGACGAAGGCCAATTTCATCGACAATGGTCAAAGCTAACTTCCACAGAACTGAAATAAATTGTGAAATAGAAACATGAAAGTAGCGGTAATTCCATAAAGCATAAACCAATTAGAAATTAGCAGAAACGTTTGTAATCACATATTCAGAATAACCCTATAAAAAACACATTCGGAGTTACAGCAAGAAGATACATAGCCAATTTAGAACAAAAAAGCAGCATAGGAAAAACAAAAGATACAAATTCAAGTATCCAGCAGCAAGATGTGATTGGTAGCTAATAATTTCAGCAAGCATAGGCGACCTGCCAACTAACAAAACAATTTTTTGGGAGAGGCTCCCTAAATCAAATGACTCTTTTAAACGGATATTTTATTTATAGACCACATATGCTGTATTTTCTAGACAACAAATAAATGATAGCACAAACAAATTATATCAACCTGCTATGTTTTGGCTACTATTGAATAATACATTTTGAAAATAAAGTTTTATTTGCTGTCTGGAAGACTTGAATTTCGAGCAATTCCACCTTATCCATGGATTTCCCACTCTTTGCCATACGAATTTTTAATGATCCTACAATTTTTTTCTTCCTTTTCCTCGTAGTCAAATGCTATTACAAGAATTGCATGTTTAAGGTTTAACATATTGTCTTGATTTTTCTTATCAAGATCATTAGTATTTTCATAGATACCCTGCTACATAGAAATAAAAGAGTAAAATATCATTTTCAAATTATTATTAGTTTGATAAGTAGAAATTAGTTATATGTACACTTTTCAATGTAGTAAATTATGTAGTCATATTACAAAACCCACTACTGGCTTTTCTTTTACTCGAATCAGAAACTCATGATCTTCATTCCCGTAGTTTATCTTTATGACTATTAATTCTCGCCGCAAAGGAATTTAGTATGATGTAAGAGTAAGTTATATAATTTAAGGAGAAAAATACCCACACAAAATGAAAATCTTAATTTTTTATTACCTGCTTTTGGGTCTTGAGTTGATATGGTTGCCTAATTGCTTTGATATATGAATATGTGTAGTACTCTGTTCTTTCTTTTTTACAGCACTAAAGTTCTTGAGGGGAGAGTTCGAGAAGATCATCTGTATAATTTTTTGCTTTAAATCTAGCATCTGCAGAACCTATGACCCCGCACATGTTCCCTAAATAGTTAGTTTTTTTATGGAAATAAAATTGTAATATCAAGTTCTTAATTTATTGTTAGAAAAATGCTTATAATTATGAGTTTTCATATATTTCTTTCTAAAATAAATGATTTTACTATATATATACTTACATATCAAATGTGACAATTTTATTTTTCACAACCACAACAAAATCACAATAGTAGAAATGTCTTGTAATGCTAAGAAAAATAAAGAAGAAAATAATATACATTTAATTGCACATAACATTGCTAGGATTACCTTATTGCGATATGTGAAAATTGTTGCTAAAAAACTACAATAATTTCGAATTCATTTTTTGGCGATTAAAATCGCTGCAAAATATATTTATTTGCAGTGAATTTGTTTTCACCGCATAAAAAGATACCTGAGTCTCTTTTTGCGACCCAAGAAAATCACTGCAAATAAGTTTTCTTAGCGTCGCTAAAGAAAAAAATAGCAACACATTATTTTTCGCAGCACACAAGATTCGCCATAATTATTATTTTTCTTTGTTCTTTTAATTTTGATGAAAGCCAATTTCACCGACAAAGATCAAACCTAACTTTCAAAAACTGAAACAAACTGTGAAATAGAAACATAAAAGTAGCAGTAATTCTAGAAAATATAAATTAATTAGAACCTAGCAAAAATGTTTGTAATCATATATCTGGAGTGACTATATAAAAAAACATATTCAGAGTAACAACAACAAGATAACCCAAAACAAAGAAGTAGCACAAGAAAAAAATGATAAAAATCCATATATCCAACAACAAGATGCGATTGGTAGCTAATAATTCCAATAAGAATAGGCACCTTGCCAACCAACAAAACTATTTTTTGAGAGAGGCTCCCCAAATCGAATGGCTCTGTTAAATGGATATTTTATTTGCAAACTAAATACGTGATGTTTTTCAGAAAATAAATAAATGATAGCAAAAACACATTATATCAACATGCTATGTTTTGGCTACTATTGGACAATAAGTTTTGAAAATCATGTTTTGTTTGCTATCTGGAAGACTTGAATATTGAGTAATTCTACTATATCCATTCATTCCCCACTCTATACCATAAGAATTTTTAATGATCCAATAACTTTTCCTTCTTTTTCATCGTAGCCAAATGCTGTTACAAGAACTACATGTTTAAGGTTTAATGTATTGTCTTAATTATGCTTATCAAGATCATAAGTATCATCATGGATATCTTGTTAGAAATTGTAATATGTCATTTTCAAATCAATATTAGTTTGACAAGTAGAAATTAGTTATACATAAGCCTTTCATGTAGTAAATTATGTAGTCATTATTACATAATTCGCTCTTGGTTGTTCTTTGACTTGCATAAGAAACTCATGAGTTTCATTCCCGTAGTTTATCTTTATGACTATTAATTCTCATCGCGTAGGAATTCCATAGAATGTAAGAGTAAGTTATATAATTTAAGGAGAAAAACACCCATAAAAAATAAAGATCTTAATTTCTTATTACTTGCTTTTGGGCTTTAGGTTGATATGGTTGCCTAGTTGTTTTGATATATGAATACGTGTAGCACTCCGTTCTCTCTTTTTTACAGCACTAAAGAAGTTTTGGAGGAGTGAGTTAAAGAAGATTATCTGTATAATTTTTAGTTTTAAATCTAGCCTTTACGGAACCTATGACCCCGCACATATCCCCTAAATAGTTAGTTTTTTATGGAAAGAAAATTGTAATATCAAGTTCTTAATTTATTGTTAGACAAATGTTTATAATTATGAGCTTTCATATATTTCTTTCTAAAATAAATGATTTCACTATATATATACTTACATATCAAATGTGACAATTTGATTTTTCACAATCACAACAAAATCACAATAGTAGAAATGTCATGTAATGTTAAGAAAAATAAAGAAGAAAATACTATGTATTTAATTGCACATAACATTGCTAGGATTACCTTATTGCGGCAAGTAAAAATTGCTGCTAAAAGTCTCATATTTGTTGCTAAAAAACTGCAATAATCCTGAATTCCTTTTTTGGCGATTAAAATTGGTACAAAATATATTTATTTCTAGCAAATCTGTTTTCATCGCATAAAAAGATAACTGAGTTTCTTTTTGCGACGCAAGAAAATCGTTGCAAATAGGTTTTCTTAGCGTCGCCGAGGAAAAAAATAGCAACACATTATTTTTCGCAACACATAAGATTCGCCATGGTTATTATTTTTCTTTGTACTTTTAATTTTGTCGAAAGCTAATTTTACCGACAATGGTCGAACCTAACTTCCAAAAACTGAAACAAACTGTAAAATAGAAACATGAAAGTAGCAGTAATTCTAAAAACTAAAAACCAATTAGAAACTAGCAAAAATGTTTGTAATCACATATCCGGAGTGACTTTATAAAAAAAATATATCCGGAGTAACAACAACAAGATAACCTAAAACAAAGAAGTAGCACAAGAAAAAAAAATGATACAAATTCATATATCCAGCAACAAGATGTGATTTGTAGCTAATAATTCCAATAAGAATAGGCGCCTTGTCAATCAACAAAACCATTTTTTGAGAGAGGCTCCTCAAATCGAATGGCTCTTTTAAACAGATATTTTATTTGCAAACTACACACGATATTTTCCAAAAAATAAATAAATAATAGCACAAACACATGATATCAACTTGTTATGTTTTGGCTACTTTTGGACAATAAGTTCTAAAAATCATGTTTTGTTTGCTGTCTGGAAGACTTGAATTTTGAGCAATTTACCATATCCATTCATTCCCCAATCTATGCCATAATAATTTTTAATGATCCAATAACTTTTTGCTTCTTTTTCATCGTAACCGAATGCTGTTACAAGAAATGCATGTTTAAGGTTTAATGTATTGTCATGATTATGCTTATTAAGATTATCAGTACCTTTATGGATACCCTGTTAGAAATTGTAATATATCATTTTCAAATTAATATAAGTTTGACAAGTATAAATTAGTTACACATAAGCATTTCAATGTAGTAAATTATGTAGTCATTATTACATAATTCGCTACTGGTTGTTCTTTGACTCGCATAAGAAATTCATGAGTTTCGTTTCCATAGTTTTATGTAAGAGTAAGTTATATAATTTAAGGAGAAAAACACCTACAAAAAATGAAAATCTTAATTTCTTATAACTTGCTTTTGGGTTTTGGGTTGATAGGGTTGCTTTGTTGCTTTGAACAGATACTCTTCCTCCTTCCTGATTCTCTATTTTTTGATGTAACTAAAATTTTTGATATATGAATATGCGTATCACTCTGTTTTCTCTTTTTCACAGCAGTCAAGAGGTTCTTGAGGGGAGAGTTTGAGAATTGTATAATTTTTTGCTTTAAATTCGACTGCAACAGCCTTTGCGGCAACTATGATCTAGCACGTGTCCCCTAAACAGTTAGTTTTTTATGACAACAAAGTTGTAATCTCAAGTTCTTCATTTATTATTAGGCAAATATTTATAATGATGAGTTTTTGTATATTTGTTTCTAAAATAAATGATTTTACTATATATATATATATTTACATATCAAATATGACAATTTGATTTTCCACAATCACAACAAAATCACAATAATAAAAATGTCATTTAATGCTAGGAAAAACAAAAAAGAAAATACTATGCATTTAAATCTTTTAAGAAATAGAAATGTAAATCATGCATCACTTACTACAAACCCATGCATAAAACATTACATGCTAGTTCTGTTTAAATTGTATTTTTTGAGTCTTTTCTATAAGTAGTGTCTTTTGCTTCGTTATGTAAGAATCTTCAACCAATATCTTACATAATGCTGCAACTAATTTTGTCAAGTAAATTCGTAGTCTAGATCTTATTTATAATCTATTTACTAAGTTTTCATTTATCAATAAGCTAAAAAAAGACCGCAACTTTGTACACACGTATAACAAGAGCAAAAAACCTATAATATTGTATATAAAATATTACAAAATTTAATTATTTTTTAAAGAATAGAAAGAGAAACGATATCTAATTAAATATTGCAAACACATTACATGATGACGTGATGATGATTAGTGTGTGCATATATGCATATATGCTTGAAAACTACGTATGTACATGAGTTGCAGAATTAAATCAAATTAAATAAGCATTTATTTTAGATCATTCTAGTGGCTGTAAATATAATATTATCAAACCATGCATGTGGGATATTCTACGTACTTACGAAAGCTCATATAATTTGTAAATCTTCAAGTAGGTTGTGATGGTAGTATCTGCGTAGCAACCATTTGGACCAGTGCACTTGACTCTTTCCAAAGACTAGTAAAAAAGAATATAGGGCAGACTACCGGAGCACCCAATCTTACAACATAAACAAAAAGGACTTGACTCCCAAGACTGAAAATCATTTTATATAATGTATTGTTAAAAAGGTCAAGGACTCAAGGGAGTCAAGTCTCATACAAGACAATAATAAAACAAACTTGACTAATATTAGAATAATGATTAGGAGTTAGTCATTACAATAGAGTATGGCTTTTGCGGGTTAAGCAACAAAATTTGTCGCATATATGGAATCTCAGCGACTTATTAGGCATCAGTTGTTCAACGCTATTGAAAACCCTATTATAAGTTTATACAATGAATCAGTAAAATTGCTGGGAATAATTCAACAATTGCGGCGAAAATAATCGCTACAAATAAGTGAGAATTGCGTTGCAATTGAGTCCTACATTTGTACATAATATCGATAGGATTACGTTATTGCGGCAGGTGAAAATCTCAACTAAAAGCCTCAAACTCGAACCATATGAAGAACACTGTTGTATAACCATATGGAGGTAGCCAATGAAGACACTGTTGTATAAGTTCTTTTGCCATCATTTCTGAAGGGTTTTCTTTAGTTGGAACTTTTTCTACCTTGATCTCTCAAGTTGCTTCCCTCACAAAGTGTAGCGGAATGTTTATGTATTTAGACCTTTCATGGTATATTATTTTGGCAAGATGAATAGTACTTTGATTTTAATAGGGAATTGTGATAACCCATTTAAATATGCATAACTCATGTGAAAAACCATTTGACCACATAAGCTCTTTAATTGCTGCTGTCAAAGCAATATGCTCAACATCAATTATTGATAAAGCAACTACAGATTGTAAATTTGCCTTCCAACTTATTCCCCCTTCAAGTACTATAAATACATACTCAGACAATGATTTTCTAGTATCCAAATTAGCAACATAGTGAGAATCCACAAAACTCTTTAACTCACTATCGTGTTGCATATCCTCTCCAAACCTTAAACCTAGATGTTGTGTTCCAATTAAATACTGTAATACCCAATTCATAGCATGCCAATGCGGCTTTCTAGGATTGCTCATAAACCAACTAACCATGCTAACAACATAGGTTAAGTGAGGTCTAGAGCATACCATAGCATACATAATACTTCCCACGATATTTGCATAGGGTATACCTTGCATGAATCTACTGTCCTCCTCGATTTTAAAGGCTTAATTTATAGATAATTTTCAATGCTGTCCTATTAGTGTGTTAACATGTTTTAAATTAGACATACCAAACTTGTTGAGTATCTTAGTGATATAGTTTTTCTAAACTAGATAGAGAAGTATTCTTTTCATATCTCTTACTATTTTCATCCCTAATATCATCTTAGCTGGTCCAAGTTTCTTCATCTCAAATTCTGTTTTTAGTATACACTTGACTTCCTCAATTATATTTGCATCCTTATTTGCAATGAGCATGTCATCTACATACAGAATTAGGTAGATCATGTACTCATCCGAATGCATAAAGTACACATAGCTATCATACTGACTCTTCTTAAACCCATTATCCAACATATGATAATCAAATCTTTTGTACCAATACCATTGCCTTGGGGACTTGCAAATGGCATGCCTGAGGTAAACGGCTTGCAAATGGCATGCCGCGTCAATGTGTTTTTATTATTTGTGCGTTTTCTCCATCAAAACGATTAGCTTTTTTTTCGAAACTAATTTAGAATTGAGGTGGCTTTATGGAATGCCATAGTCGGAAAAGTTTCGAAAATATGGTTGAAATGGTTGGTCTTGCCGGTGATAGCGAAGATCGAACCTGAAAATGAATAAGAGAATACTTAAAGAACATGGCTGTGTACGTGTCAGACTAGGCGAATGAATTACTTCTCCTTCATGTTCAACCAATCCTCCACAATGTAATATTCAACTAATTTAACAATTAATAATATTATTGGATGGTGCTAAAGCTACCGTTGGTGATATATTTTTTAGAAACTTTAAATTATTTTTTATGTATCTTTTATTAAAAATATAAATATAATATAAAAAACAATACCAAAATATGAACAAGTACAAATCCTAAAAAACAATCAATATGCTTAATTTTTCAGTGCAAAATGTCAATGGAAATATCATTTTCCAATATTATTTATTGTGTTGTTTGGTAAGGTTGGTAAAAAACAAAAGACTTTAATCAGAACGCTATAAATGTTAAATGGATAAAATAATTAACTCACGGAAGACACTATGAGAGTCAATGGCAATAAAAAATGCTCCAATGAGAGAGAGACCAGAGAGAGATATAGGCAAAAACATAAAAAACAATTAGCAACAGAAGAATGAGACAAAACTATGATGAAGTTAATGCCAATGAGTCGTCTCGGTCCTATTAAGAGAATAAAAAATAATTGAAAGGAGTTGTTTTTTTTTTTCCTGTTAACGTGGATATATCTTATGAATTAAATAAATAAAAATTTTATGTGCAATCATTTTTATATATTATATATATATATTTTTAAAAATCTTATAAAATAAATTAGAAAAAAATTAAAGTGGGTCAATGTGAGACATCAAATCTATATTTTAGAATAGAAAAATTTATAATACAATGTACTACATTAAATATATATATTTATAAATTTAGATTTGTAGATTTTTTTTTAAATCAAACGACTTTTTATCATTAAATAGATTCTGAAAAAAAAGAATAAGGGCAAATGCATCTATAAATGCTGGGAGTTGTCCAGTTTCAACTTGATCTATTGGTTTAATTTTATTGCATGTTATAGGAGCAATTTAGGGTTGTGCATCCGGGTCTTCTTTCTTTATCGTCTTGTCCAAAACTTGGAGAATTGGGTTTATCTAGGCAGATATTGGCCACAATTTTATCGAAATAGGTATTCGGAGGTTGTATGATCTACTCCTAGCAGGATGCTGGAATGGTTTTTTAATTTGTGCACCAATACCATATTAATATTAGATTCTTGTAACCAAGTTTCATATTTAAAAAATAATTTACTACATAAATGAAATGATATCGATTTGATATTCAAAATTAAACGACATCATTTTATTTTTGTTGATCTTGTCTTCAAAAATATTTGAAATTTTATAACCGAGTACCCATCCGAATTATAACAACTGATCTAGACACTCATTATAAACTTGAACGCAAATCCAAATATATATAACCGAGTAACTAGATTTGTGTCCTAGTTTACACCTTTATTTACGTACACTTTAAGTTTTGAGATAATCTATGGAATGGTCGGGCTATTTTTAACGTAATAACAGTCAATCAACACAATTGTGACACGTATGAGTCATAGGTTACAAAAATGCTATTTCTCCTGAAAATTTCAACTGAACTTTTCTCCCGAATGCAAAAAAATATTTTTTTAAATATTTTTTTACTTAATGATTAAGAAAGAGTTTTTTAATAATATTGTGATTTTTTTTTATTTTTTAAAATTATTTAAAACCATTAAAAAATGATTGAAAATAAATCTTAAAAAAAAAAATTCTTCGTTCGGGATAAATTTGAGCTACATCCCCTCGGGGGATGTAGCACCGCTCTATAGATTAATAGTTTTGTGGGTGCAGCACATCAGATCTTCTACCCCTTTCTCTCATTCTTAGTCCAAAACATTTCTGCTTCTTGGTTTTGGACTAGAAAAAGAGGAGCTTGTAGAGGAAGCAATTGATTCCATTGAAGATGGAGTTACATCAAGTGAAATAAAGACAGAAGATAAAGAGAAGGGAAAAAAGAAAGGCAATACATTTCAACAATTCTCCAGCACTGTAGATCCTACGTCTTTCGCAATGGCTTTTAAAAACAGACTAGTAACTTTCCAGCATTTACGTGTTCCAAAATTCCATCTAAGATTGTAAAAAATTGATTTGGATTTTTGGTCAACATTGCCCAATCCTTTTCATTTGTTTCTCTGCTTGGTTCTCGAGAAAATTTTCTTCTTTTTCTTGAATTATTTCTCTTAGAGACGGCGTTTACTTACTTCCATGTGTTTGATTTTGCTATAAATTAGGATGAATGTTCTATGAATTTATCACTGGGTGTTTTGTTACCCAAATATCAGTGGGTGTTTTGTTATTTTTCTGGAAAAGCGTTGATCTGAGTGTTTTTGCCTCTACATTTTCTTCTTGTGTCGAAAATGATTGTGAAAATTGCAACGGCAATTTTATCTTTTCCTAAACCAGATTTTGTCGCTGTAAACAATTTTCAGTATGATGAAACGACTATCGCTGTTGCGGAAAAAAAGCTTTCCTTCATCTTTTCAAGATGCAACAATTTTTAGCATGATGAACACAATAGGTTTGAGATTTTGTCCTTCATTTTTCTTCTTCGAACCCATTTTTTTCTCATTTCTGGATGCAAAACCAAATTTAAGATTTTGTTCAGGTACAATTTGATTCCGATGTGATTTCTAAAATTTTTTTAGATAAGTTTTAACGAAGGGAAACAAGTTTAGAAAGGGAGAATGTTTATTAAATGGGTCGTGATTCTTTGTGTTTGTATCTATTTTTTATTATATGTAATGTTTGATGTGGTAATTAATTAGTGGAGGGCTATTTATGTTTAAAAAAAAAATAGTCGGATCGGCTAGCATCTCTCTTAACTTTAAGCATGTGTTTTTTTTTTTTTAATTTCTAAAAATCGACTTTTGTGGCATAGATCAAATTATTTCGAAGTGATCTCTTTGTCCAATATCATTTAATTTTATGATGAAATATGTAGAGATGGCAATGACAGATCATAACTTTGACCTTGTCACAATAACGTTGTCTCTTCTTACTCTAACTATTTGAGTTTGAGAAAATCAAGTGACCGTCTGGTGATCTCCATCAAACACTAACCCTCCAATAAAAACTCGCCACGTAAGCATTTTTATTACTATTACTATACATTTGCCTACACCCTAACAACAACCCATGCCTCCCTTTCTCTTCTTCGTATTACAACCCAAACTCCCCCTTCTCCCCTGATCTCTTGCAATCAATAGCAATAAAAAATCACAGAATCGTATCTTCCGTTGCAGTTTTCGCAACCGGAATAAAAAATCTCATAACCGACACAGAACTCCCTTCTCCCCTCTCTTGCAATCGATGGCATACCCTCGTCTTGATGGGTTCAGTCAATGTTGATATTTGATATGAAGACACTGGAGATCATGCGTATGCACGCATGCCTCCACTGGTGTTCCGAAAGGCCACAAGGCTAGCTTGTACCCCTACTATTCCTTATCTAGTGGGGTTGATGGCCCAAGAAATCCATCTCCAGCTTGAGGTTCCAGTCACTCTATATGCGATATCAGCTTTGTTGGTTGATTGATCATAGTTCCCGCGAAGGTATGAATTCGAAACGGGAAGGTCTTGGCAGTTGGGACTGGTTCGGTGGAGAAGGGTGGGTTTCGGAGGGCTACACCCAAAGGTTTCTCTTTCTATTTTCTTTTAAAAGCAAGAGGGATGTCTTGAAGTGCCACTCATTTTTGAGTATTACATTTCACTTATGTGATGAGTCAAAATAATTGTTTTATATTAAAAAAATAATATAATCAATCACATTAATAGAACTTGTAAAAATAAATCTATATAGAGTTTATATATTTTACAATGTGTCCTTATAAATTTAACACTTCTCAAATAATTTATTGTACACTAAAATATAAAAGAAGCTGGGTTGAATGCTTCAATGATCGCATTCAAAACAATTGGAGTTTTATTTTTCCTGATCAAAGTAAATGGAGTGTGTTTGTCTTTTTCTCAAAGTTGTCTCTTTCGTTGTTGACCACGTGCCCAATGATTGGTGGAGATGGTCATCAATAAAATACATACATATATATACATATATATACATACATACATACATACTAGGTAGGTAGTAAAGTGCGAACCTTGCCTACTTAAGTGAAATAGTTATTTTAGAAAAATAATAGTTTATATTAGTTAGTATCCTGCAACGCTCCAACATGATCTTGATTAATATCAATCCATGTCTTCCATTAAAACGAACTCTATATTGCCCATCCATTCAACATCAAAGAACATTTTTTTTTTATATAGGAATTGCAAAGAACATTACTTATAAGGCTATGCCCCCTTCCCCCAAGACGGAAAAAAGAAAAAAAAACACAATTAAGAAAGCTGACTTGTGCTTCTGAATGAGATCATCAGTATATGAAACAATACCAATAACAAGCTCACTGCAATAAGACAGAACAGATGAATCAAAAATTTCATACACATGTAGAATATAATTATTCAATTGATTAAAAATCATAAGAAAGCTTATCAAATTGAAACCAATAATATGATAACAATCAACTGATAAATAGGACATGATCATACAAAGACACATGAAAAATATGGAATCAAATTAAACTTGAGCATATAAGATATGATTATGTCTCCTTTTGGAAAATATGCGCCGGCAGTGTTTTTTCAATCAAACTAAGTTCAATGCCATAGACATATGAAGATTAGTATGGACTTGATCTAACGTAGACTGAAAAAGGTGATGAGGAAAAAAGAGAAGAAAGAACAGATGAGATGATCGATTGCTCAAAATGCCCAGGCTTCTGATTTGAATGTAGAGAGAGAGTGAGAGAGAGGGAGAGCTTATAGATTTCCACCCACGGGTATGACTTCTTATATAGATAAACCGCGTAAACATAACTTTTATCATAATTCATAATCGTCTATTTCTGTTCGACAAGTTTGTCATATTCCTCTTTAAGCCTAAAAAAGTGTCGATTGCACTCGTGATTCAGAGTATAGAAGAGAGATCTTCCTATATTGAGTATTAAATACTTAAATGAACACTCAAATACCCTTAACAAATGGTAGTTTCAACAAATGAAAGAAACATAATGCAACTTAAAAGCTGAGGTTATTCGACAACTGGTATCAGATTCTTACTTGATTGATACCCCAAAAATATAGACATCTGATTTTTCTGTATGGATCTTCTTCGATATTGAGCGTCCCAACCATATTCTTTTTGTGAAAACCACCTGTTGGCTTGCCAGTGAAAATCACCAAGTGTGGGAACAGGTTTATGTCAAGCTGCATCGCAAAAGCGTACACATTAGTGACGTTCTACCTACAAGTCAAAATCAAGATTAGAATACTAGCCTGGTTTGTTTTGGGAATGAGATCAAAAACTCAAAATACATCTTAAATTTATCATTACACTTTTTTAAATTTTCATACAAAATATAATAAAAAAATTAATTTTTTCAAATTCTCATATAATTTTTTCAAATTCCTATACAAAATTAATATTAAAAAAATATTTTACAACAGTATATATATTTTTTTACTTTTATCTCATTTCATCTCAAAAAACAAACAAGACCTTAAGAAAATTAAGAAAATATTTACAAGAATATTTGCTGGTTTCACATATCTATGTACGATCCCAAAGTTATGCAGATATTGCAAAGCCTTTTGTTGAGAAAAGAAAGTAATAGAAAGGAAAAGCAAGGAAAACTTATCCAAATTAAACTTCTAAAAGTCAGGGAATTATGAATTTATACTTAATCACTTCAACAACGTATCATTTGCTCTACATATAGATATTATAAAAAAAAATAGATATTTATAATATTTTAATTATAATTAAAATAATTATTTGTGACAAAAACAGATTACTTTTATCACAAATAATTCTCCTAATTAAACTTAAAATATTGTAAGTTACTATTTTTTTTGGAGGCACTAAAGCTCTTTTTATTTGCTAGAAATCTAATAGGACTTAAGGGCTGTCCAGCACCTCTATTTCATTTTCCGCTGCAGAATTCATCAATGGCTAGCTAATCAGATTTTTCACTAAGCCCCGTTTAGATTCAGAAGTGAGTTGAGCTCATCTCAACTCACTTCCATTTTATCATTATATTTTTATAATTTTTTTTATACAAAACACAAATTTTTATATACTTTTTTCAAATCTCAATACATCTTTTTCAAATTCCAATACACATTTTTCAAATCCCAAAATAATAATAATATTAAAAAATAAACTAAACTCATCTCATCTTCGAATTCAAGCGGGGCCTAACTTTTATTATTATACAATTTTTTCCCGTAATTTCCTTTTTTTTTTTAACAGTTTTCTTCTGTGGTATGTACACACCAGTTCCATGGCTTTTCTTTTATTTTTGTAGAAAGAGGACACACCCATATGAAATTCAAAACTTACAAACTTAATTAAAAGATAAGGCATTGTTGTTGAAGTGATTAAGGTATAATAATCACTATAAAAAAAATGAGTTGTTGTGATTAGATAATAGCAACGAAAAGATTATTTGTGACTAATTTTGACTGTAAATAATTTTTTTTGTCGCTATTATCTGGTCAAAACAATTAATTTTTCTTGTAGTGAATGTTACTGTTCTTTTGTATGGTTATGTTTTTTCAATTACTTTATGATTGATTAACCAAGCTTTGCCTATATAAATAATAATAATAATAACAAAGAAACAATAAGCAAGATAAGCCTGAACAAGCTAACAAAATCTGAGTTAAAAGAAAAGAAAAAAGAAAAAAGAAAAAAGAGGATCTACGTCATGAACTAAAGTTTAAACCCTTTTAATTTAATAACAAGTCAATTAGCGAGAAAAAGAAGGTTAGGGCGTATAAGATATATATAAATATATATATAAGACAACATTATCATGACAAAGTCAATGGCAATGAAGTCATGTTTTTTCTTTTGTTTAACGAGAACCTACTTTCATCCCATTATATAAAAGAAAACTGATATTTAAAGCATTAGGATGTACGTACATGAAGCTCACCGCAATAGATTAATTGCTCCACGCAACAACCACCCTCGTAACAAAAATATATGAAAACGAACTAATCTTTGTACTATTTTTTTGTGGTTAATTTATTGTTCTTATAATATTTTTTACTTTGTATAATATATAGTACGTTGTCTCGGAGTCCTTGTTGGAATCCCACCCCTCTTGATGTACTTAATATTCAACTAGTAATATTATTGGATGGTGCTAGTCTGCTAGAGCTACCGTTAGTGCATTTTTTTTTAATCTTTTATGTATTTTTATTAAAATTATAAATATAATAAAAAACACAATACTAAAATATAAAATACAGATCCTAAAAAAAAAATCAATATACTTATTTTGTCGGTGCAAAATGTCGGTGAAAATATCATTTTCCAATATTATTACCTTGTCAAAGAAGAGAAGAAAAGAAAATATGGTACCGTATCACTATTATCTTGCGTAGTTTGATGAGGTTAGTTAAAAATAAAAAACTTTAATCGGAGCACGCTATAAACGTTAAACGGATAAAATAATTAGCTCACAGATCAAGACATTATCACTAGAGTCTAGAGTCTAGAGTCAATGGCAATGAAAAAGGCTCCGACGAGAGAGAGAGAGAGAGAGACAAGAGAGAGTGAGATAGATAAAAAAAAATAAATAAAAACAAGTAGCGAACAGAAGAACCAGAAACAATTATGACGAAGTTAATGCCAATGAGCCGTCTCGATCCGATCAGGAGACAGAAAAAACAATTGAAAAGAATTGTTGTTTTTTTTTTGTCCTTTTAACGTGAATATATTTAATCACTACAAAAATTTTATGTTTAGCTATTTTTATGTACTATATAAAAGTTTGGGTCAATGTGAGACATTAAATTTATGTTTAGAATAGAAAAAATTTTAATACGGTGTACCACATTAAAACATATATATTTATAAAAAAAAATTGTAGAGTTTTTTTTTTTTTTTATAAATCAAATGATCTTTTTATCATTAAGTAGATTTAAAAAATAAAGAATGGAAAAAACCTTGGGTCTGGAGGTTTTCGAAATCAATTTTTAAAATCAACCAATCTCGTGATGCCACGCAGGAACTCTTTCAAAACATATGTTTCCTTTTTTTTTTGCAAAGAATTAAGGCCACATGTCTAAAAGTGGTCTCTCTACAAGTTTATTAAAATAAACCTCACTTATGATAAAAAAATATTATACTAACATCCAATACCTAAGGAAAAAAGAATAAACAAATAAGCCTAACCTCACACCAATGCAACCACATGTTGAACTCACATGTAGCAGACCTAATTGCTGAGAAACACATATCTAATTCCATTGACAAAAGTCTATTATGCATTTAAGAGTGTGTTGGTGCAAAGTCTATCAAGGAAGTGCAATTCAGGTACGAGCCCTTTTGGATCTAGTATCATGATATGCCTTTTCCTGGCATGTTTGTAAGAATGGGAAAAAGAATGGGAAGTTCTCTGGGAGACGTTCTCATGGTCAATACAGATGGAAGTGACACTTGCTGTGGAAGTTTATGTGTGTGAAAGTCATGCTCGACATTACTAAACCCCTTTCGAGAGGAAGATTCATATCTCTAGAGGGGAGTAAGTATTGGATTCAATTTAAATATGAAAGAATGTCCAACTTTTGTTATCATTGTGGAACGATCAAGCATGGATCAAGAAGATGTGATAAAGTAGAAATGGGGAAGCATGCTTTGGACAGCTTCAATTAGCAGTATGGGGCATGGATGAGGGAGAGCAATAAACCCATTATTCAGTCTTGTGGAAATGTCAGCAAGAAGTAGAGAGGAGAAGGGTCATCGGAGAGTGGCCAGGAAAGGATTTCAGGTAAATTAAAGTTGGATGCTCCCTAAGATGGAAAGAATTTGAATGAGGCTAGAAATAAGGATGCTAGTAAAGCAAATCACACTAATGAGGTAATTGACCAGATCTCAAGTTCTAATTTTGAAATGGAATTTTTATGTTTAATACAAGGAAAGTGGATTCTGTCATTGAGACAACTAGTAGAAGTAGAATTGAAGTAGATTCAAAAAGGAAAATCAACAACTCTAATCAGGCCAAACCTGCTCCTTCAAGCATTAAAGGTAGAGAAATCCAAGCAGTTCAATTAGATGCTTATCCAAAAAAAAAAAATAGTTCAATTGTACAAGTGAATTAGAGTTCTTAAAATAGAAAGGAGGGGCCTCAAACTGGATTTTATGATAATCTAGTGGTATAAAAAAGAAAGAAAAGTTGGCAATTGCTAAGAAGACTCAAACCTAAGAACAAAGTTGCATGGCTATGTTGTGGGGATTTTAATGAACTTCTAACAAATGAAGAGCAGTATGGGGCAACAAACAGGCCATTCTCTCAAATGGAAAACTTCAGAGCAGCTATTGATGCATGTGAACTCAATGACTTAGGTTATGAAGGTTCACGATTTACATGGTGCAATAATAGGGAGGGGGATACTCTTATCAAAGAGAGATTGGATAGAGCATTTGCCAATTTCCAATGGCAAATGATTTTTAATCAAACTGTTGTGTAGGTTCTTCTAATGATGCAATCAGATCACTCTCCTCTTCTAATCTCTCGAGAGAATGATGTAGGAATTATTAAAAGAGAAAAGAAGATATTTTGATATGAGGCTAGTCTGTCTAAACGGAAAGAGTGCAAGGACCTTATAGAAAGCAATTGGGAGACTACAACGAGAAGAGGGGATGCATAGCTCAATCTCAAGCAAGATCTCTCGAGATGCAGGTCTAAGTTAATAGTATGGTCCAAGGCTAAAAGTGGGGAGCTGAGAAGAAGTCTCAATGTTAAGAGAGACAGGTTACAAGAACCCCAAAGGTTCAACATAGCGGATTTTAATGAAACTATCAAAGACCTACAGAAAGAAGTGGATGATATTATGAAACAAGAGAAAACAAAATGGAGGCAAAGGTCAAAACAGGAATGGCTTCGAGAGGGGTACAAAAATTTCAATTTTTTTCATAGATGTGCAACTTAAAGAAAGCACTCAAATGAGATTAAGAAGATTGAGAATGGAAGTGTTCAGTGTGCAAGAAGTCAGGAGGATATTAGTAGCCTATTTCAAGAGTAACACCAAAACCTATTTCAATCCTCTAATTCCTGAGATATAGATCCTGCTATTTCTTATATCAATTTTGTTGTCACCATTGATATGAACAAGCAGCTTGAAAGGGAGTGTCAATTGGAGGAAGTGAAGCAAGTTGTTTTTGACATGGATCCTATGAGTTCACCTGGCTCAGGGTTTCTCAGTAGGGTTCTATCAAGCCAACTGGTCTATTGTGGAACTTGAGGTGTTTAAAGCTACGAGAAGGGTGATGCTTCAAGCAGTGGACTGAGTGGCATTAATGAAACATTCATATCTTTGATCCCAAAGAAGAACATGCCCCAAACTATCTCAGAGTTTACACCTATTAGTCTATGCAATGTGATCTATAAAATCATGGTTAAGATGCTGATAAATAGGCTAAAACAATATCTTCCCTATCTGATATCACATTCTCAAAGTGCATTCATGCCAAATAGGTTGATTTCAGACAATATAATAATTGCCAACGAAGCAATGCATTCCATGAAACATAAAATGAGGGAAAAAAAAGGAAGGATATATAGCATCTAAATTGGATATAAGTAAAGCATATGATAGGATTAATTGGAAGTGCTTGGCTACTGTGATGAAGAAAATAAGGTTTGGGAGAAGTGGATTGACCTGATTATGTTATATGTTGAGTCAGTGAGATGTTCCTTGTTAATCAATTGTGTCCCACAACAACCATTTCATCCTTCAAAAGGGTTAAGACAAGGAGAAAACTGCTATTTATTTTAGCAAGAACACTCCTCAAGTAGCAAAATCAGCTATTTTATCAGGTGCAAGGATGAGGCAAGATCTTTTGAGAAATACTTGGGACTTCCTTCTTATATGGGAAGAAACAAATTGGCGACTTTCAAACCTATCCTAAAGTCTATTAGAAATCAAATGAGTAATTGGAAGGTAAAAGTTCTCTCTCAAGCATGGAAGGAGGTGATATTAAAGTCCATTGTGCAAACAATTCCAATCTACTGCATGAGCATTTTCAAGCTCCCAAAAGCAATCTTGGATGCAATCAACAAGCTGATGAAAAACTTCTGGTGGGACAGCTAAGATGAAAGAACCAAAACTCAATGGATCCTTTGGAAATAAATGGGGAAATCAAAAGACGATGGAGGCTTGGCGTATAGAGATTTTGAAGAATTTAACATAGCCCTTCTTGCCAAGCAAGGGTGGAGAATAATCCAACAACCATCTTCTTTGGCAACTCGAGTCCTTAAAGCTAAATATTTTTTCAGAACTCACTTCTTACATACTAAAGTTGGCAGCAATGTATCTTATTTATGGAGGAGTTTTTTGAAAGCTAGAACAGTTCTATGGGAACATTTGATATGTAGAATTGACAATAGAGAATTTGTAAATATTTGGACATATAAGTGGATTCCTAGACCCGCTACTTACAAGGTTCAATCCTCTCAACTTGAACTCTATGCTGGAATGAAAGTCTCTTACCTTATTGACAAGCAAGCAGGTGCATGAAAGATGTCCAAGCTAAGAGAGATGATCCTAGAAGAAGAAGCAACCCTTATCAGTCAAATTCCTATTAGTGTTTGTAATGCCAGTGACAAGCTTATATGGAAACATACTACTGATGGAAAGTTCTCATACAAAAGTGCTTATCATCTAGCAGGATAACTAGTAGTAAACTAGAAAGTCCAGACTTCTCACAACCCTCAAAAGAATAATTTCTAGAAGAATATTTGGAAGCTAATAGTACCTAAGTCTACATGTATGTTTGTGTGGAGAGCCTGCCACGAATCCTTGCCCACAAACTAGAGTCTTATAAAAAGGAAGATCATTGAGAACTCTAAGTGCTTTATCTGTCATCAAGATCCAAAATCAGTTACTCATGCACTTTGGACATGTTTATCCATTATTTTAAATACCGTACCATACTGGTTGGTACGACTGGTACATACCGTACCGGCCAGCTTGGCAATACAGATACATTGCCTATTTCGTACCGGCTCAAATACCGGCCGTATCGGCTAATATTTCAACCGTACCGGCCATACCAGATTTTGATATAAATATTTTTTTCATTTTTTTATATTTTTTTACCCCAATTCAGACTAAACTATTTATAGAAAGAATGATCATTGAGAACTCTAATTGCCCTATCTGTCATAAAGATCCAAAATCAATTACTCATGCACTTTGGACATGTTTATCCATTGTTTTAAATACCGTACCGACCAGCTGGGAGGTACAAGTACACTACCTTTTTCGTACCGGCTCAAATATCGGTCATACCGGCCTATACCGATCATACCGAATATTGATAACTATATATTTTTTCATTTTTTCTATTTTTTTATCCCAATTCAGACTAGACTATTTACATCTATGTATTTATAAATATAATTCATATATTGACTATTATTTTGAAATATAATTTATATATATTTATATATATAATTTTTTTTATATATAGACTATTCTGAAATATTTCGTTCTAGTATTCTGACTGGTACGTTCACCGATACGGTATTCAAAACTTTGTATTTATCTGCTCAGGATGTGTGGGGAGCAAGTATTGAATCCCTTCAGAAAGTCAAGGTGATAGATGTACCTTTCACTGGTGACAAGTCTCTCTTCATTAATCAGTCCAAAAGATCTTGCTGTCTTTGCAAAAACAACTTATCAATTATGGAAAAGGAGTTTGAAACACTCATGTGTTTGAGGGCGAATTTGTGGATCCAAACTCCTTGGTGCAGTTTGTCACGCAAAGGTTAGTACAGTGTTCTAGGAGGCAAATTAGAATTCAACAAGAGAAGCTTTGCAAGCAAGCCAATCCCTGCATCAATGGACTCTTCCTCCATCCCAAGTTTATAAGGTTATGCATCAATGGATCGAGTTATTTGTAAGATTGGTGTCGGGGTCATTATTCGACATTGGATAGGGAAAGTTGTTGCTACTCTCAGATCACAAAAGACTGCTCTTCCCAGACCCAGCTTTAGCAGAAATAGTTGGATCCTTAAAAACCATATTTCTTTGCCAACAATTGCAACTAGATTGAATAATGCTTGAGCGAGATGCAAAAAATGTGGTAGATGACATCAATTCTAATATTGAGAAATGGACTGCGACTAGTATGATCATCCAGGATATTAGAAATAAACTAAATTCATTACAATAATGGTATGTCTGTCAAGCATGTCCCAAGGGATCTTAATAAAGTTGCTCATTTTTTCGCTAATTATGCATTTAAACTCTTAGAGGAGCGCATTGTATTGGGAGAAATTTCCTCTTATATTCAAGCTTTGATGCTTTAAGATAAATAAGAATTATTAATCTCTTTAAAAAGAAAAAACTTCGAATGAATATCCATTATAAATTTGAACGCAAATCCAACTATAACCGGGTAACCAGATTTGTGTCCTAGTATACATCTCTATTAACGTACACTTTATGCATTTTTTTTTCCCTCTAAAAATCGACTTTTGTAGTATAAATCAAATTTCAAATGATATCTTTGTCCAATATCAGTTAATTTTATAAAGAAAATGTAGACATGGAAATGACATGTCATAACTTTGACTTTGTCATAATAACGTTGTCTAGACTTTTGTGCTGATCAAATTATTTGAGATTTGTTATATATAATTATTTTTATATATTTTTTTGTGCATTTTATTTATGGATGGGTTAAAATAATTATTTTATATTAAAAAATAATATAATCAATCACATTAATAAAATACGTAAAAATTATACAAAAATGACTACACATAAAATTTTTATATTGTATAAATTTTCCTTATAAATTTAACACTTCTCAAATAATTTAATATATATACAATAAAAAAGAAAAGAAGGTTGGTATCCAAAGACTTAAAAAAAAGGAATGATCACATCCAAAACAATTGGAGTTTCATTTTTCCAAATTAAATTAGTAAAGGGAGTGTGTTTGTCTTTTTCTCAAAGTTTTGTCTCCCTCGCTCATGTTGACCACGTGCCGATTTAGGGGAGAGCATTGGCCGGTCCATATCGGCCAAACCTACCGGATCGGTCATTTTGGATTGAACCGGACTGAACCAAGACTGGTCCTGGTCGGTCCCGGTTCAAAATTCTTGGACCGGGTAGGTTCGGTCCCAGTCCCGGTCTGGGTCTTTTCCACCCCGGACCGGACCGGACCGGACCTACCTTACATATATTTTAAATATATTATATATTGTTTAATTAATTTATACATTAAGAATAATAATAATACATTAAAATTAATTTACTAAATATATCATATTAATAATTTAGTATATATTGTATTAATTTAATTTATTAACATATTATAAGAGTTAATAGTTATAAACTTATAGTATATTGTATATGCATATATTTATAATAGTATAATATATTTTGGAATGGACCGAATAGACCGATCGGACCAGACCAGATCGAAATGGACTGGTCTGGTCCGGTCCTAGGGGTTCTCGGTCCGGTCCAGAGTGGGAAAACCCTGGACCGAATAGGTCCGGTCCGGCAAACTCCCCAGGACTGACCGAACCGGACCGAGCTCCCCCCTATGCCGATTGGTGGACATGGTCAACTGGTCTATTTCATTTTCGGCTGCATATTGTTAGCTTAGGGGAGATGGCGAGAAAACCTTTTGCAATTGGCAATAGAAGTCAATTAGCAATCTGGGAAAGATGCCTCCAGTACGTCTGTTAGTTTATCTCCAAACCTAAAGTACTTTCTTTCAATGCGCATATATATATATATATATATGTATATATATAGTTTGAACTACTATATATACATATTATATCTACGGAAAGAGATCTCAAAAGGTTAGAAATTAAGCAGCCACACCGATGTTTTTCCAAATTAGAAAATGTCCATAATTATGTTGAGTGATAAAAAGACGATCGAGCCGATCGCGATCATATGAATCCAAATAACTTAACACAAACCCAAATGACTTAATTGAGCTCTACTGGTCTGTTTACTTATTCAAGTTGAGTATTCAGGGTTAAGTCCTAATTGTTATAAAAAAAGTCCTAATTTATAGCGCTCGAATTCGAGCGCTGTTTGACATACGCAAACCCAGATCATCATGATCGATGATCCGATATGAATTACCATTCATACTCAACAACATAGCTAGTCTCTTAGAAATAAAATTTTAATTGCAAGTTATTAATTGTACATTTTTCTACACATAGATAAATAATAAAAAATTTTAAATGCAAAGACAAAACATATCCAAAACAGTCAAAATTATAAGGACTAAATTAAACTGCCTTCAATGTTTCCATATATTATGTATCTTTGCTTTTTTCTTCTACGAAATTTTGAATTCATGTTTTTTTTTTTTGGTAAGGAACTAATTTATATGGATCTCTTGTCAAAATAATATACATAATCTCTCTCTCTCTCTCTCTCTCTTTCTCTCAAGCTAGGGTTCAAGGGGTTTTATAAGAAAGCTTTGAGGCGGACATTAGCTCATCAATAAGTTGAAATTCTTTGGGAAAAGGTTGGAATAATGTCAATCAACCAGATGTCAACAAACCTGGTTCAGCATCATATGATTTTACTCATTGAAGCTGCAAAAGTAGGGAATATTGAGTTTCTAAATATTCTTATACGCTCATATCCTGATCTCATATGGCAAGCAGACGAAGATGGAAAGACTTTACTTCACATTGCTATTCTATATCGGCAAGAGAGTGTATTCAATCTTATATATGACATAGCCGCTACCACGAATTCCATTGCACTCTCTATTGATAAAAACAATAACAACATGCTACACCTAGCTGCAGAATTGGCTCCTTCAAGTCGTCTGAAAATCGTATCAGGAGCAGCCCTTCAGATGCAGGTGGAGTTGTTGTGGTTTAAGGTGGGTGCATGAATTTTAGTGATATTTTAGATAATTAATTTTTATATCATATATAATGTATGAGAACTACTACATACAAAAAAAAAATTATATAAAATAAATCTACAAACTGATATGATTTCATGAGATTTATTAGATCTACTTTATGTTAAAAGTAACTTTATATTAATGATTTGACGTATCACATCAAGTTATTTCAATTTATGAATTTAATTTTATGTAATCAATTTGTGACTAAAGTATTTTTCATAATATATGTATACTAGTCACCTTTTCACTCGTTAGTTTACACCACGCATGATGTTTGTAGGAGATAGAAAAAATTGTGCCTCCTGCATATGTGGTCAAGAAGAACCTAAAAGGCCAAACACCTAGAGATTTGTTTACAATAACACATGAAGGCTTATTGAAAGATGGTGAAAAGTGGATGAAGGACACAACAAGCTCTTGCATGCTAGTGGCAACACTTATTGCAACTGTGGTTTAATTTGCAGCAGCCTTCACTGGGCCTGGCGGCAAAAGTCTAGAAAGTAGCACGTACATCTATCGTTTTGGAAAGTAAAGGGTTCCTATTATTTTTCATATCAGATGCAATAGCATTGTTATCCTCTTCAACTTCAATATTAGTTTTTTTGTCAAATCTCACGTCACGTTTTACAGAAAAGGATTTCCTTAGATCATTGCCTATGAGGTTGCTGCTTGGACTCACTGCACTCTTCATCTCTATAGTAGGCATGGTGGTAGCCTTTAGTGCAACCTGTTTTTTAATTGATTTATAGCAGAGAAACCTCAAGCTGGGTTCCGATTGTTATTGCTGGTTTGACTAGTGTCCCAGTTGCTTCGTTTGTTCTGTTACACCACGAGCTCTGGATTGATATAATTCGCTCAATATACTGGTCTGGGTTTCTTTTCCGGTCATCTAAGCATAGACTCTTCCAGCTTGGGGATGATGATGAGTGGGCCATTTTGCAATATTATAAAATCTGAACATGCAAGCCAAATGAAAACGGAAGGAAGATTTTCAGAGCTAGCTATTCACTGAAGTTTGAGCAAGAAAAGCAAAGCAAAGTATAATATTGATCAACAATCTAATTAAGTTTGAATTGATATTCATGGTGATCTGCAATGTTTCCAACAAAACTTCAGTTTGATCCTCAATAATTAGAATTGCTAGCTGTCGTTTATTTGTATCTGTCTACACACCCACATATTGATCAGTATATATGGATAATATTTCCCATTGTATTTTCATGAATTAATAAATCCAATTATACTTCATGTCTTGCACATGATACATTCATGCATGGGTGACCCTGGATATTTAAACTCTCTCAGTAGGTTTTCTTCCACATGATTTGTAGCTTCTTTCTCCCTTATTTTTTTTTTCAATCTTTCATTGGGTTTTTGAGTTTTTTAAGTTTTTGAATGTTTAAGTGCAAGAATGAAAAGGCTGTATATAGGAGTAAGCATTTCAATCAACTTGATTTGATCTAAACGTCAGCCTTTTTTTTTTCTTTTTAGATTAGTCAGGTAAGATAAAAATAACAAGTCAAAATTATAATCTCTAGTTAGATGGTATTCATGTGTTGGAAAACATATTTACATATAATGATGGAGACACGCCAGTGCCCTAGCCTGAAAGACAATGTCATAAGCTATGAGTTCCAATCTGAAAGCTATTAGTCTTATTAGAATGGGAAATGATTTGGTTATTTAGTAAATGACCTTAAGGTATCCTCTCAGAAGGTTTCTTCAGTAGATTTGAGGGGTGGTGATCACACACCAAACAATGTACCTCTTGGATTTGTATCCTCCCCATGTGACGGTTCCCATGACTAGGTGGTTGAGGAAGTGTCAAGAAACACAACTTTTTGATTGAGTAAAAAAGTTGTCCCCCTTGCCAACTATTATCTTGTGGTCTATAAATAGAGACCAAATGTGCACAATTACTACACTTGCAATTCATTTGTCAAATATCAACCTATGGGACAAACACTATAACCGGATTGCCATCATTATTTGAAAACACAAACTTATTTTCATTCATATATTCTAACAATGGTAGCAGAGCCTTGTCATGACAAAAGAGTTGTATTCTCATTTAGAGAAGACCATTAATCGGCAAGTGTTTGATTTGGCAACCACAATTGCATATTACAACCATTTACGAAAACTCTTGAACCCAACAACCAAACTATTGCAAATCTCGGTGAGAGGCCTCTATAGTACACTAAAAACCTGCCAAATTTGGTTACCATCTACTGTTTTGAAGAAAACTATTGGAAAATGCTCAGTCATAGGAGAAAACAAGTACATTATGATAGATTTCTTACTGAGTTATTGGTTTATTTTAATTTATTTTTATGTTTTTAAACCACCCCAAATCAAAATATTTATAAAGATAAAGTTGCAGGACAAAACTCCAAAGAGGCAAGACAATGGTGGATATTATGTACAAAGATTTTAAGCCTTGGTTTGTTTTTATAGATAAGATGAGATAAAAGTTAAAAATTAATAAAATATTAATAAAATATTTTTTTTAATAGTATTTTTGTTTTTTGATTTGAAAAAGTTATTATTGGATATGAAAATTTTGAATTATTTATTTTATTTTATATAGAAATTTGAAAAAATAATAATGATGAGATGAGATAAGATGAGAATATTTGTGAAAGTGAACAAATCCTAAGTTGTGATATTTTATGGCACCATTTTTAAGAAATTTTAATAAATGCTTCTGCCCACTCTCTCATTTATGATCTCAATATTTTACTACAAAACGACTATTTATTTTAAGGAATATTTGTAATTGATTCTTCATTTAGAAAAATAAAATAAAATATATTTTCAAGTCAGGAATAATTGTAGCACTTGGACTTCGATCCTCGATAATTTTGAAAAGTGATATTAGTCTTAAACTTAGGGAGTGGAGTGTTCCATGTTGATAGATAGGTCTTGACCCTAATTATAGCAATATATATAGACCTTGCTATAGTAAAAGAGAAATGATATTTGTAATTATGGAATGCGCAAACATCGCATAATCGCTTTGAAAAAAAGTAAGTAAATGTGAAGCTCACATGAAAAAAGAAAACTAATTTTTTGATAGTGGCCAATCTCACTCTTTTTCAAAGCAATTGTGCGACGTTTACACATTCCATAACTATATGTAGTGCCATTGTTAATGGAATCCCTAACAATGACAAAAGATTACATTAAATAATGGTTGTACCATTTCTTTTCTTTTTTATTTCTTGAAAAATGGTAAAGAGAGAATTATTTTTTATAGCTCCATTTCATTTTAAATTGGAAGTGTTTTTGTATAGCACAGTTACAAAACTATAGTATTGTTATATTCACAGTCCTTTCCTTGGTTTTTATATTTTTATTTTTTAAGATACGTTACTAAAATTCATTCTTTATTTTATCTAATGATATTTACAATACATCATATATCAACTTTTATATGTCATTTAAATATAACTATAGTTAAGTTTGTAATATTCTCATATATTTCAAAATTTCTTATATATTAATGTGAACCAGTATCTCTCTATTGCCAAAATGACATCAATTGCTCAATAAAAGATTAAAAAGAAAATAAAGTTCGTCCATCCTACTTTTTATTAGCACAACCCAACAGTTCAGCATGATTTGTAGGATAGAGTTTGAGATTAATGAAATTCCCAACATTGAGAGATAGTAAAGTCATAGTTGTAGGAGGCTACTGACCTGTTGTTTGGTTTGTCCCATACGTTCACACTGGTGCCTCTTGACACCAAGAAGAGAAATTGAAAACAATAGAGAAGATTGGATAAAATTGCTTCTTATTATTTGAGCGTGAACACTGGGCTGTTGAACTTACAAAATACAGAGGACCACAATCTCTATCTAAAGATAAAACCAAAGTAAAAAACTACAGAAAACTCATAACAGATTGCATGAGATCCGAGATATGATGTGCTCTGCATCTTGACTAATTTCAAACACGATTGGGAGTGATCTGAATTAATTTGAATCTAAGATATGCTCATCCTCCTTTTTTATGGGAGTTTTCTATTTTGTTGAACTACCATTTAGGTTGAATTTGTTGTTATTGAGACTCCTTCATCCTTCAATATCTCTTCATCAATATAGCATGATTTGTGGAAGTTACCAGCCTTAATGTCTCTTCGATAGTTTTGGGACTCCTTATCACTCCATTGATTCCCACAAATCATGTTGAGCTGTTGGTTTGTGCTAGTAGAGTGAACTATAGTCTGAGATCCATGACCAACCTATACACTCCTCGGCTTGAGATCGAACCCAATCATATAGACTTACAACCCCAAACTCCACAAGCACAACCCTCACGTTCTATGGTCACTCAATCACAAAGAGGAATTATTAAACACAACCCAAAATATGCCTTGACTTCCTCCACATTCTCAGCCAATATCCCTCGTGAACCTCATAACATATTATTTGCATTAGCTTATCGTCGGTGGAAAGCAGCAATGGATGAAGAACTTGAGGCCTTGCATAAAAATCAGACTTGGAAACTTGTTCCATGGACCTCGAACATGCATGTTATTGGCTCTAAATGAGTGTTCAAGCCAAAACTCAAACCCAATGGTTCACTAGATCGCCTCAAAGCTCGAGTTGTGGCAAAGGGGTATCATCAAGTTGATGGGTTGGACTACACCGAGATCTTTTCTCCAATCATCAAACTTGGAACTATTCGAATGGTCATCACTATAGCACTTGTTTGAAAATGGTCAATATGTCAACTTGATGTAAAAAATGCTTCCATTCATGGTTTAATTTTGGAAGATATATACATTGAACAACCTCTAGGAATGGCTAACCTCTAATATCAAACACATGTTTGCAAGCTTTAAAAGGCTATCTATGGTCTCAAACAATCACCCCGTGTTTGGTTTGATTGGTTTAATGCTTTTCTTCTTAAACATGGATTCTTTTGTAGCCTAGTAACCCCTTTTTCTTCATTTTTCATTCTAACCTTGATACAGTAATTTTCCTTCTTATGTAAATGATATACTCCTCACAAGTTCCTCTACAGCTCTAGTTTCAACTTTCATTCAGCTTTTGAGCTCTAAATTTGTGATGAAGGACTTGGGACAAGTTCATCATTCCTTGGCATCGAGATCTCTCAAACATTTGATGGCTTTCAACTATCCCAATCACACAATGCACTTATCATCCTTGAAAGAGCTAGCATGGTCTATTGCAAGCCTATGAGCATACCTCTTGAGGTAAAAATCAAGACCTCATCAAATGATATCTTTCTAGAAGATCCAAATTACTTTAGGCGACTTGTTGGTGTTTTACAATACCTAACTCTCACATGACCAAACCTTTCATACAGTATTAATTATGTATCACAATTCATGCATGCTCCTACTATTATGTATTTGAAAATGGTTTGCCGTATCTTAAGATATGTCAAAGGCACAATTGACATAGGTTTACACTTTACTTCCAATATAACACTTGATCTCTGTGCTTTCCCATATGTAGATTGGGTAGGGTGTCCCACCACAAGGCACTCTACCACGGGATTGTGCACATATTTTGGAGGAAATCTCATCTCCTCGTGTGCAAAAAAAAAAAGCATACCATCTCTTGGTCCAGAGTATCGAGCCATTGCAAACACAACAGACGAACTCATGTGGATGATATTTATCCTAAAAGACCTTCACATTCCACTAGCTTCTACTCCAATTCTCTATTGCGACAATATAAGTGCCCTTCATATGATAATAAATCCAGTGTTTCATGCTCATAATAAACACATCGAGTTGGACTACCATTTTGTGCACGAATGAGTTGCACTTGGACTTCTCATTGCTTAACACATCCCTACTACATATCAAGTAGCAGACCTTTTAACCAAATTAATGTCAAAATTTGCACTTAGTAACTTTCGAACCAAACTCTGCCTCCAACCCCAGCATAGTTTAAGGGAATTTATTAGCACAACCCAACACTCAGCATGATTTGTGGAATCAACAAAGTGATAAGGAGTCTTAAAACTGTCGAAGAAATAAGGCTAGTAACTCCCACAAATCATGATATATTGACGGAGAGACGTTAAAGGACGATGTAATGCTCTAATAGAAGGCCCAAATCACATGACTTATATTCCGAAAGGACTAGTCAATAATAAGAGCCTCATTGGAACCTTATAAAAAGCAATAACTTCTCATTCTCAAATCATGTAGAATCTTATACACCACCCACTCTTATCCTTATTATATAGGGTATCACAATCTATCCCCCTTAAATGTCTGACGTCCTCATCGGGCCTGTTTCTCGTAGCTGGCACGGTTTAAGTCCAACATTTCTGGTTAGGATAGTCTTCGATACCATTTTGTAACGCTCTAATGGAAGGCCCAAACCACAAGACCTAATCTCCAAAATGACTAGTCAATAATACATTTGGAGTTCCATTGGAACTTTATAAAAAGTAAGAACTTCTATTTCTCAAATAATGTGAGATCTCATATACCACTCACTCTTATCCTTATCATATGGGGTATCACAGATGAAGAAGTCTCAATGGTAATCATTTCAACTCAAAATGGTAGTTCAGCAAGATAAGGAAACTCCAACAAAAAAGGAGGATGAACATATTTCGGATTCAAATCAATTCAGATCACTCCTGATAGTGTTTGAAATCAGTCAAGATGCAGAGCACATCATATCTTGACTTTTATGTAATCTATTATGCGAGTTTTATGTAATCTGTTACTTTGGTTTTATGTATAAATAAAGGTCATGGTCCTCTCTATTTTGTAAGTTCAATAGTCGAGTGTTCACGCTCAAATAATAAGCAACAGTTTTATTCAATCTTCTCTACTAATTTTCAATTTCTCTTCTTTGTGAAATTTAATCTTTTTATCATCAATAATCTTTTGTCCTTTATTATAACATGCATAATTTATATCCTTGGCATGAGTAATTTAAAATGTTACCAAGGCCATCGATACTAGTTTTTTTTTTTAATGAAAAATATTTTATTTCATTTCAATAAATCGAAATTACAACTGTAACTGATAAATATAGGAAAAATCCATATTACAAGCTAAACTACGAGCACTCCTGCATACAATTTTTTTTTTTTGTGACGGACATTATTTTAACTTCTATAAACTCTCAAATGACACTTTCAGAGATTTTAAGTTTTGAGAGTATGACACTCTATAAATAGAGATAATTATCTCCTACCTTCCAAAGAAAGAGAGGGAACAACACTCCCACTCTCTAAAGGAGGAGATGGAAGAACCACCTCCATCCTTCAGAAGATGAGTGGGACAACCAAATGAAATAATCTTTTTTTTTTATTACTTAACACAAATAACAAAACAAACAAAACATGAAATGGAAAGATATAAAACCAAAAACACAAAACACGACAACGAAAAATAGAAAGATGCAAAGCATAAAACTTAATTGTTGTGGCGCGTAAAGGACATACGCCACGTTGGGAGTAACCGGATAGTTGATCTTGAGACTACCAAAATTGCTAGCCCAATAAACGCGTCGCGTGGCTACAGTAGAATTCTCAATGTGGTGGTGTGTGGAAGCCATGCTTGCACGACGACCCGGGCGTGTGGATCATGTGTTGTTCTGTATGGTAGAATGTTTGGTAGGTTGGTAGATTGGTGACTTAAGAACTCCTGATGGGGCGCGTGGTGGTTGTTGGCCATTTAAAAAACGTCAAACACCACTACTCTATGCTAAACTGAAAATGTAACAAAAAAAATACTAATACCGTAAATGAATTGGTTGAAGGGAGAAGGAACGAAGGGATGAAGGGAGGGAGTGCGGAGTCGAAGCTCCACACCTCTTAAAGTGTTTTTAGTTAAGATTTCCAAAGAGATAAAAGGTTGGAGGCGCAAGAGGGTTTATTTCGTGGGGCTTCTAGGCCTAGTTGTCATCGATAAAAGTTATACATAATACTTTAAAAAACATAAAAATTGATGTTTGGTTTATTTTTAGAGATGAGAAGAGATAAAAGTTAAAAAAAGAATAAAATATTATTGAAATATATTTTTTTTAATATTAGTTTTGTTTTGAGATTTAAAAAAATGATTTTGGAATTTGAAAAAGTTGAATTTTTTTATTATATTTTGTATAAAAATTTTAAAAAATAAAATGATAAATTTAAAAAGAATTTAAAATTTTTAATTTTATCTCTCAAGAGCCTAAGATAACTTATAAATAATTTGTGTGGCTCTACAGTCATATATAGGATTTCTTATACATTCTTATAATATTTTTTTATAAAAACAATTTACAATATCATTAAAAAAAATTTTTAATTATTAAATAGAAAATATAAATTTTAAAAAATTATCTGAATCAGAGCAGCAACTGTTTTCAAATTTTATCTCAAACTGCAGTCAATTGAGAGCGTGGGGTGTGTCATGTGTTTGAGACTGGCCGGGGGGTTGTGTGTGGTCTATATTTACTCCTCCGCTTCAAATATCAGCAGCACCAACACCACCAGGCACCAACAACAACTAGTCAGTTTCCCAAACCGCACTTCCTATCTCTATCTCTCCCTCTGAAAAACGATGGAATGTTGTTCTATGCAAATATCGCCGTCTCTGTCTTCCTCTATTCTCAACGTTCAGGTAACCCCACACCCAAAAAGATTTAAAATTAATAAATAAAATAAATTGGAAGGAATTTCTTGTTCTCTTGTACCGTTTAAGTATCTCCCACTTCACATGAAGTTCGAAAACTCAGAGTTGCAGTCTTTGTGGTATAACTACTCTTAAGGAAAAACGTTAAAAAAACAGGTTGTGTGTGAAAACATTGCCATTTGTTTTGATGTTAAGCAAATCAGAGTCTTTTAGTTTTAGTCCGACCGGACCACGTGATATGGAAGTTAAATTTTAGAGTTTGGATGCTCTTGATGTGCATATATTGTATGCTATGAGCCTACATAGCTAACTTATGTTGGTATTTTATTGTATATAATGTATTCATGAAATGTTTACAATGTGGAAGGATGATGAATGAATTGAATGGGTATGTTTTGTAGTCTGGGATTTCTCTAGAGAGACTGGGGTGGGTTAGAGGCTGTCTTAAGGATATGGATGATGTTTCTTTTGAGCTGGTTTGTAATCTATCAGCAATTAATATTTTGCGTGTTGTTTGAACTAGTTCTCCTGGAGCATTCAATCTGACATTATTAGTAATCTGATCTTCACATGTCAAGTACCCGTGATAAGAACGTCCCGTGTTCAGTTTCATACTCAATTGTAGGCAGCCGATTGATTACTAATCTAAGGCCTTTGTTAATTTCTTGACTATAGCATGGATATAAAAAAAAAAAAAAAAATCCTCTTTATTTTCTTTTCTTTCTATAATTAATATTATGCCGCTTTAGAGAAAGATATCTATTGCAAAGTATGTCTAAAGTGTTCTTCAATATGTTGTCCAATTATTTCCGTATTTTGTGGTTAATATAGGCATTCATCTATTTCTAGATGTTATTCTATGTTTGTGAACACGTCCAGGAGTCCTTGACAAATGATAGATGAATTTGAGCCAAAATACTTCCCTTGACACTTTTAGAATGAAAAACATAAAGATGTTTTTATCTAGATTCTCCATATTTATCCCTATACTATATTTTATTGCAAGTATATCTGTTTCAGATGATATTTCACATGCCAACATCTTCGAATTTGTGATTAGTTTAACTTGCATGGCTCAATTAATTGACACTGCAGGGCTCTTCATCTCCTTTGGGTAGAAATTTTTCGAACAAATCTTTCCGTCCTCGGTTACTGTCCTCTCCACTGCCTAAACCATTTCTTCAACTTAATGACAAACCGAAGTCCTTTGTTTACAGACATAGCTTAGCTCTCTCCTCAAGAACAAATAACAGGCCTGTATCAGCAGAAGCTGGAAAGCAAAGTTGGGACTTTGGCAGATTTTTAAAAACTATATATTATTTTAATGGACCCCCATCTCCTGCCAAGGTTAGACATGGTGTCTATTCCAGTTTTTATCGCCTCTTAACATTATCTTGCCTATTTGAACAAGAATTTATTTTTGGTATTTACTAACAAGAATTCAATTTTTGGGAGTGAAGTTCTTTGAATTTCTGATAGAGAAACTATCCAGCCCATCACCCAGTGAACCAGTAAAGGCCATGGATACTTCTGGTATTATCCTAGTAGCTGGAGCTACTGGTGGAGTGGGTAGAAGAGTAGTCAACATCTTACAGAAGCAAGGATTGCCAGTCCGAGTATTGGTATTTCTGCTCCTACCTTCTAATGTGTTTGTAAGGCATGCTTAGCTGAAAGTGCTGCAAGCCATTGTAGCGTTATTATTCATTTAGAAAAATTTCCAATATGCTCTTAAGATTTTTAGTAGTTATTGACTATTATATATCCCCATTTTTGTATGACAATTTCCTAGGTCAGAAATGAAGAGAAGGCAAGAAAAATGTTCAGCCCAGATATTGACTTGGTGAGTTAGCTAGTAGCTACTGCATAAAATTTCTCTTCCCAACTGTTCGATCACATTACGATTTGAGCGAAGCATGCATTTCTGGGCATTTTTGGATGTCAGTTTTTTATAAGCTGGCCTAAAGGCTAAGCAGGCCTACTCATATTGAGTCTGGAGGATGTATGTTTTCTGTACATTACCTATCTAAAAAGAATGTACTTCTGACTTTTGCCTCTATTTTCCCCTATCTTTATGAGTAAATGTATTCATGTCAACTTTGGAAGTTTCTGAATTCTTTCCCAGTCTCAATAGATGTTAGTACCTGACTGTGCGACTCTTTCTTGGGCGGAAGAAATGAATTATTTAGAAAATATGATTCTTTGGTACTCTCAACTGTAATCAGTACATCCTCTGAAAAAGCAGACACTTCATAGCACAATATCTAATTGATTAATCAAACTGTTACTGAATGTCCTGATTTTGTCTGTGAGCTTTAAATTATTTATTGTTTTACTAATTTATTTTTAATGTGGAGTGCCTAGTATATTAAATAGTTGACGTCATTTCTCGGGTGGAGTATATTCAGATTCTTTCATTCAATACTTAAACCCTGCCAAGATGTTTCCATTACATGATTGTACACAATCAGTTGGTTATATGAAACTTGGTTGGGTTTTCATCCCTTACTTTACATGTTTATGCCTGTGCCTTCTTCTACAAATTTCAGATTGTTGGAGATATTACTAAGGAGAGCACTCTGGTCCCTGAGTACTTCAAAGGAGTGAGGAAAGTTATTAATGCCGTTTCTGTTATTGTTGGTCCAAAGGAAGGGGACACTCCTGACAGGGCAAAATACAGCCAAGTACGTTTTTGAAAACTTGGAAGATGGTGGTGAAAACCCATAGTTTCACACATAGTTGTGGGAGAGTTTGCCTATCCACCAATTTGTTGGCTTCTTATTAGTGGAAGTTGTATGCTTGTGATATTTTTTACCATTGGTTGTTCTCTAACTCAATACTAATTCTTGTTTGCAGGGAATCAAGTTCTTTGAACCGGAGGTGCTGAACTGATTGCCTGTTTTGTATTGATTTTCCTTTGTGAGTTATGCAAACATCTGGATCTTGATGACAATGAGGCCTCATTTGATTGATGGGAACAGATAAAAGGTGATTCTCCTGAACTGGTGGAATACATTGGAATGAAAAACTTGATCAATGCTGTAAAAGGGAGTGTTGGACTTCGAAAGGGAAAACTACTCTTTGGATTTGAAGGTACACAATCATTGATCTAGCACCAAACCGTTGCATTTTGCGCAAGTACTTTATCATGCAGATAAGAGTAAAATAAAAACAAAGCTAGAAAAGGAAAAAAGAAATAATGGAAAAGGAGAGTAAGGGATGGCAAGGGGTGGGGGGCATTGACATTCAAGTCCATGTTAAGTATGCCAGCAAGAAGCGTAATGAGAAGAAAAGTTCATGAAGTTATACATCACATACAAAATTTGTATTAAAATTCCATTTATAACACGGTCGTTTTTGCACCGAATTTATAGTTTTATTGTCTTTTTAATATTGTTTCATGCTACAACAGATCAATCAATACATGTCATCAGTGCTTTGCAACTAGGCCAAATCTTTACTGTCATTGCCCATTACCAGTTTGATATGAGAATATGTTCTGTGATTAAGATTTTTGTTCTCCTGCCCCAATTTTGCAGATAATAACTCTAGAGAACTCGCTTGGGGTGCTCTAGATGATGTAGTAATGGGAGGAGTTAGTGAAAGCACATTTCAAATTGACCCAATAGGCAGCGAAAGTGGTGGACCAACTGGCCTTTTCAAAGGTTTGTTCCTGCAGCCCCTTCCACTCACATTTCTCTGTTTTATGTTTTCTTGCATCCTTAAGCATGATTAGCTATCCATCTGCAAATGCTTTGATTTATTCATTTCATTAGTATTTTTTTTTTAATCTCCCAGGTGTTGTCTCCACTGCTAACAATGGTGGCTTTACCAGTATCAGAACAAGGGTAAAATGCAATGACTTATCATGACTTCTCCATACCCCCATGAGATTATCCTTGTTGTGATCTAATTCAACATATATTCTGATAAATGGCCTTCCACGGCATTGGAAATGAGCTTACTTCTTATTTCTCTGGAAGTGTCAGTGAAATTGTTCAGATGATCTAGATGTGAGATTTTCGTAATTTTCATTAGTGGTATCAATGTTTAAAAGAAATGGAATGCATGATTGCACTTAAGGGCTGTTCAAGCATATCTTTAATAAATTTTTATTTCTAAGCAACCTTTTCAAAGTTGCTGACATGGAATTTTGGATGTTTCTCTGGGCTACTCAGTTCATTTAGTTTTTGTTATGTGCATGGCTCTATGGACCATAATTTTTTCTTAGCACACATGGAGGTTGTTTTCCCTGTGGATCTGCTTTCCTTAGAACTATCTATGATTCAATTGTATCGAAAGACTTTGTTTTCGTTACACCCACCTGGTGAGTAATTTTTTCCCAAGGATCTAGGCTCTTGTTGTCAGGCTGTAAGATGAGATAGATCACCTGCCAAATTTATTCTTTGGGTCCTTATGGATTAGATCCATGCTATTGTTAATGAAGTTTGCACCCCTTGTAGTATGAGGATTTGAAAAGACCCCCAAAAGCCTTGCTGTGCCTGATCTTCCTGTGTTTTCTACTCGATGGATATCCTTCAATTCTTCTTCTTCTCCTCTCTTCTCCTGGTTTGTGTTCCAGACCTTCTGGGATGCGCCAGTTTAAGAATCCATTTCTTATATAAAGAGAAATCATGTGTTTGGTTTTCAGAATTTTTCAGTCCCAGAAGATCTTTCTGCATATGATGGTTTGGAGCTTCGCCTTAAAGGTGACGGTCGCAGGTACAAAATGATCGTTCGCACTAGCAGTGATTGGGACACTGTAGGTTATACGACAGGCTTTGACACTGTAGCAGGCCAATGGCAGTCAGTGAGTGATGTTATAAACCTCTCAATCGAATGGCTATGCTTGATAATCACTACTAACAAGCTGTGGTTCCCTTTCACACCCAGATACAGTTGCCATTTTCTTCCTTGAGGCCTATATTTCGAGCACGAACTGTATCAGATGCCCCACCCTTTGACCCAACCAATATTGTATCATTGCAGGCATGCTTCTGTTTATCACTGTTTATCTATATTCTGCTTCATGGTTTTCTAAATATGTTCTTAAAGAAGTATCAAAATCACTGCAGATCATGTTCAGCAAGTTCGAGTATGATGGGAGATTGAATCCAACTTTTGTGGAAGGTGCATTTCAACTTCCTGTATCAAGCATTCGGATGTATATAAAGGATCCCATATGTCCAAGGTTTAACAGTACTTTCCATTAGATCTTTTATAATGTTAGTATCATTGTGATTATATATATGCTTTAATATACTCGGTCTGCTAGATGCAATTTTTTTCTTGGAATTCTTTCTTTTTATGGGTGTAGGTTTGTACATGTGGGTTCGGCTGGAGTTACCCGACCTGAGAGGCCTGGACTGGATCTGAGTAAACAACCTCCTGCTGTCCGCTTGAACAAGGAATTGGGTTTTATTCTCACATTCAAGTTGAAGGTTAAAAACTAATGGTGCAAGCTTTTAAGTAAAGATAGAATGATTTGCGTTACAGTCCTCTGGGTTAATGCATTTTTAGATAGTGCCCTACTGCTGCTAGAGCCTAGAAGTTTAAAATTCGGACTATTCATTAAGCTGCCTGAAGTCACGGTATTGGGTTGATGAGTTGAGCCTTTTACCCGGCTAAATGACTGGTAATATAAAGAAGATAGAAATATTAATTAGTTTCTTTCAGTTTGGTCGACATTCTTATACTAAAATCAATACTGGGAATTGATCGATTTTATGGATGTGTCTAGGTATAAGAGATCACTAAATAATGCAGGTTGATATGCATTGTACTTAGTAAAAGTCTATACGGTACATGAACATTGGTGGACCTGTGCATGTTAACCAAGTATGTGCTGTATCAAGTTAGTGAATTAAACTTGTGATCATCTAGGTTACTGACAATTAAAAGTTTCGATGTTGTTGACCTTTTCTTCACAAACAGAAGTGATAAGATAAATATGGACTGTAGAAGCTTCATTATAGTAAAATCGGAGAGTTAAATTTGACCAATGATCAATATAACTCAAACATGGTGCAAAATTTATTCGATCAAATTAAGGTGGAAAAGAAGCACATTTTACGTGTACACAAAAATCACCGAAGCTCAACTTATGCCAGTTCTATGAATAGAGAAGAAATGAAAGAAGAAAAATGTAAGAAACAATTTCAGCTGCAAATTAACATGATGCCATGTGATTCTTCCTACCTTAGGCCATATTGTATCTCACTTTGTTTGTTTATTTTTTATTTTTATTTTTTTTTATTGGTAAACGAAATTTTATTGATCATAAAATAGACAATGGTCCAAGAGTTTATTTGTAAGCCATAGTTACGTAGTGGGAAATCGACATGTCTGCTCGCCATTTTTTTAAACTTGTCAATTCCATGATAGGGGGAGGATTTAATACGGGAAAGTGGAATGCCATATGCAATCATTAGGCCATGTGCATTGACTGAGGAGCCTGCTGGGGCAGATCTCATTTTCGACCAGGGAGACAATATAACAGTATGACTTTTCAATTATATATCAGGTTTTACTACTCAAGTTAAAATATTTAACAGGAGGGTTCTATAAGCAGCACTTGCTGTGGATTTGAGCTTTTGGGCTTTTGGTTGAACCTCCTAAGCTCCAATCTCTAAGGATGATTCTATTGCCTATCTAATACATACAGGGCAAGGTATCAAGGGAAGAGGTTGCTCGTATATGTGTTGCTGCTTTGGAAAGCACATACGCTTGTGATAAGACATTTGAGGTACTGCTTGTGCTCCCCTTTATTTTTGGCATATAACGTTGTATTTGCTATTAAATATTTTAGTGATTGTCATCCTGGTTTTTGTAGTATGGGATGTGAATGATTATTAGCATGTAACACAGTGATAAAGATCAAGTTTTACTATGAATTCTTGCAGTTTGTATTCAATCTTTCCCACAGAACCACGCTGTAATATGTAATATATTCTGAAATCTTGCAACTTATTCCTTGTCTTCCCCCAATTCCCTCCAATCATTTCAGGGTATTATATACAAATTAACAGGCATGCTCATTTGTAAGCACTTTCAAAGATAAGGGTGTGCTGGTTCTGATTTTGTTTTCTCACTACTTTACACGAAATTTATGATAGTAATTTCTGATCGCAACATCCATATTAGAGAACAGGTTGTAAATTTTTTTTAAATGATCGGAATTCAAGCTCAAAGGGTAGTAACATCCATCCTATGATAGTGATCCTTGTGTGCTTTAGTAATTTGACTGACTCAAGGATGGGAATCTTATCATCCATAAATGATAAAATTTGCTTTGGAGGTTTACTATTGCACTTTATTGGGAAAATAAGGAATGGTCTTCTGTAAATTTTTGAAAATGGATCTCAAATCCCTCTATGTACAGAAGAAGCTGGAGAATTGGAAATCCTTTTGCAGTTACACTTTCACTTCAGATTTCCACTACCAGTAGACAAGACAAGTGCTGCCAGTTCCAATTGGCAATTTTTCCCATGGAATATACACACACACACACACACACACACACACTCCTATGCATAAATATATACACAAATACATAAATATACACAAAAAATTTTCCTTGGAATCCTTCACTAAAGTTGTTTAAAAGATGACTGTTTATGCCATGAACTGAAAGTGCAAGAATATCTAAGGTTATGATGCTCTCTTATTTTACTCTTGAGCGTAAACAAATTTACTTGTGAACACAGCTGACTAAGGTATGTTTTTGGTTTTTGGTCCCTTTGTAATTGTAGATTTGGATTTTATTGGGTACTTTTGTGTCTTCTGCAGGTTAAAAGTGTCATTCCATTTAGTGAACCTTTCACAGTGGACCCTGAAAACCCGCCACCAGAGAAGGACTACAATGTATATTTCAAAACTTTAAAGGATGGCATTACGGGGAAAGAAATCCTCGAAGAAAGTTCTGTTCCAGTGTGATAATGAATGTAAGCTGCTCTGATTTATAAACTGTTAAGTATTGTGGAGGTGATTATATAGTTCTTTATTATGCAGAGTCTTTGATCCAAATCTTCACTAGGATTTGAGAATGAAATCTTTAGTTCTTACACTTTCATTTGCTTCCCACAAAAATTATCAGTTGGTTCACAGAATAATGTATTGAGTCAGGCAGATAATTTTCTTGGTGCTTGTTATCATTGTTAGTCAAACACAGCAAAGTAGATTAAGGTACTCTCTGACTACAAACACCCATACTACTCTTGATCAATGCAGGTATATTCAACACCTGGGAGCAAACAGGGTGAGGTTTCTGAAGAAACATGTAAGCATGGAAGGAATATATAGCATATGTTAGCTTTGCTCTCAAGCAATGACAATGTATAGTCGTAGATGCTTCTTCACATATATAGTGGAAAATACCAACTGGCATTCAAAAGGGTTTGCACTCTGTTCATGGATGTGTTCTTACATCAACTAAGAAACAAGTAAATGGAAACATGTTTTACATTTATACTGAACAATAATACGTCAAGTTCTTCCTTTGTTAGTCCCAGGCTTTTCAAGTCACTCCCCTGACTTTCCTGTTCCAAGTCTGCATTTTCCATTCCTTTCTTTTCCCCTGCATAACCCTGGAAACCAGTATAGCCATTCTGTTTCTACTTAAGTGAGAAATAAGCTCTAGAAGAAAGCTTTTTTGGCACCGTTGGATTAACCAGGACATGGGCATGATGTTAAGAACATGAAACTCATTATTCCTGCCCACTGGCTTAGTATCTATCATGTCTTCGGCGGAACGTGGTTAAACTATAATTTGTGTCAATCTTGAAAGAGTGCATCAGTTTCCTGTCTTGGTCCCTATGAGAGATTAGGTAGAGAGAACCAACCCCGGTCTCCCTCCCTCTCCCCTCGTCCTTTTTTTATTGAAAAAGGTTTTTGTTTCAATGGTTAGAAACTTGGACCACAAAGAGGGTGTGTAGGCTGTTACAAGAGCTGGCACTTTTTTATTTTTTATTTTTTAATCTACCCTTCTTATAATGTGACTCTATGGTTGAAGAAAAACACGCATTCCCTTTCATCCGACATCATATGATATAAAAAGATCTTTGCTACTCATTAATCATTATCCCCACACACCATGCTTATTTTTATTTATTTTTTAATTTTTTAATTTTTTAATTTTATTCTTCTTAAACTAATTAAATTCTTCTAATAATCATCCATGACCATATATTTGTTAAGAAAAAAATTAAAAAATTATACGCAGTATGAGGATAATGAGCAGAATTTTTCATATCACGATCACACGATTCTTTTAAATAATTCTATTTATTATTCTCCCACAACATTTACCATACATATTTTATTTTTTCATTTTTGCTATAATAAATAGGTAATGTATGGATGATAACTAGAACGATTAAAATAGTTTCATAAGGATAAAATAAAATTAAAAATATATATATAAAATATAAAATGTTCCGAGCGAGATGATGAGAAGTATTCACGATTCTTTTTATACTTTTGCGAGATAGACAAAGGTCTTCATTTGCCTTGTGATGGGTTCTGACAGCTGCATGCTTTCTTTTTATCTTTCACACCCCCTCCCCATCCCGGGGCAAGTGATTCCACCTTCGGGGCTTACCCAAATATTGGGTGGAATGCAAGACTGAAAGGCCTGTGAGCATGCATGGGGCCAGGCTGGTTGGTAATGATAACGACTGTGCGAAAATGTTGCATCCATGGTTGAAACACAAAACCAAACGAGGCAGAAAGAAAAGTACAGAAGCAAAACCCAGACAAACAAAAAATTAAAAAAAGAAACTAGAGTACAAGTGGATTAGTGCTTGTCTTTATAAAAGTTGGACAGAACTCAGAAGGTCTGGAGACTGGAATTCTAAAATCTCAGATGTCTTTTCAACATCTATACTGGCATCTCAAATCTTCAAGTTAACTGCAAAGTCGAGGAACCTTTGCCAAATGATCAGAAATCAAATAGATACATACATACATACATATATATATATATAAATATATATCTCAAGGTGTGAAAGAAGAGAAGTCGGTGGGTTTAAAAACTGTTCTTTCTTATGCTTTGATCTTACTTCACTCACCTTGTTATACTAAAAGAAGGCAGCAAGTATGCTGCAGCAGCAACATCTGATCTGAGAAGTCTGTGATGCACATTTCCCACATGCAAGACAAGTCCCAAATCGTGGTCTTCTGCATGCTGCATGCAGATATGTCAGGATATTGTTCCCTTTGTTTTTCCATGCAACAGTTGCCTGTGCAGATTTGCAAGTAGGGCTGTAGGACCCTCAAAAGTTTCCTGCCTTAATTGACTTCCATTTATGGGATGTGTTCCTCTCAAAATTAATGGTTTCCAAAGTACCCTTTGTGCCAAGTGGTTTCGAATCCAAGAGAAGTAGCTGGGAAGTGGATTGTAAATCTGAATCATCCAGTGACTTCTGAAATGCTTTGAGCTTTGGAATTACTCTAAGGTATGGTGAGTTCACATCTGAGCAAACAAGTGGTAGATTCTTTCAGCGCCCACATGTTACCGTTTGGATTCAGTTTTGAAAGCTTAAGGCCAACTTGCCATTTTAGCTTTGTGCAGAAACAACAAATGAAGACAGTAATTATATATAGCTTGACTGCTCACGACGATATCTGCCACTGACAATGAGAATTCACTTCAAGGCTCCTAATGCTATTTTAAGTGGTTTGCAGTTTAATTTTGCAAGAATAATCTTTTAAGTGTTGTTTTTTAGTATTTTACAACAATTAAATTTAAGACCTTTCTTGAAGGCACTTATAAACAAAGATAGTGTAAGAGAAGTTGTATTATGAGTCATGACATTGGCAAAGCAGAGAGCTCGACTTTCCAGACTCAGAAAGTCAGGCAAATGAGTTGGTTTCTAAACATAACAGAATTAGATGAAAAAATTATAAAAACCTAAAAGGAGCTCACAAAGTATTTTGGACTTCAGATAATATTTGAGAGTCTAAAACATGCAAAACTCTCTTGTAAAGACTATACATATTAACATCTTGAAATGGCATGTTCCCCAAACCAAAAATTCTTACATTTGTTAATTTGGATTCAATAGTGTTAGTTATATGAACATTTTACTCGGACTGGATTACCTAAACCATTCACACCACTCAGCATTTCTACATACAGTTGGAGCAATGCAACATTTACATAATAACCAAGTGGAAATTGTTGAACAAACTGAGAAAGCTGGGACAGGTGAGAGGGCATGGTAATGTTGTAGCTCCGAAGTAAGCTAGACATGCACAAAACTTATCAAAAAGAATAACATTTGCATCGCCAAACCAAGAGGAAGAAACTTACACAGAAAAAAAGCATTTTGTGTTGTATTTGACTTGTTAATTTACAATATTCGACATTCCTCGAAACAAGGGTTACCTTGAACATCTCACTCGGAAACAACAAACCAATACCTGCAAGACAAGAAGTTTTATGCATTAAAAGTTCTGAAAAAGAAAATCGAAATTAGCTCCTAATCTCTCTTTAGGACTTAATAAAGAGAGATCAGGAAGGAATTAATAAGAGGAGCTTCATACATCGAAACAAACTGTGTGTTTCCTTCGACGACGATGCCTCTGCAATGCGGTTCTGAGTTTTGACAGAATATCTGCTTCCGTTAATATTTTCCCAGAGGTGCTCATGAACACAGTTCTCTGGACCGGAGGAGACCACAATCCACTTTGCTCGTAATCAAATTCGAACTCAGACACATCATAAAACTTCTGAACAAGTCGCTCCGATACAAACTTGGAGACTAATTCAACTCTCCCAGAAGAGGTCCGAGGCAAAGCAGGCGAAAAAGAAGAAGAAGAAAATGGGGTTTTGGGAATGGACATTTGACGAACTTGAATCAATGATAAGCCAACGGGAGAATATATATATAAGATAACGTAAACAGGAGCTTTGTGATTGACAAAAAAAGAGACATAAGAGGCCAACATAACGGTGGGAACCATGATAAAGACGTGCATGGATGTATGCAATCATGTAGGGGTCGTGAGTAGTGGGTACTGGGTAGCATTATAGGAGATTTTATTCTTATTTCGGTGTCTGATTATCTGCAGTCGGAGCTAATTAATGGCTGGAAGTTGGAAATTTGGAAAGCTACCTATTAGTTTATTTTGTCCCATGTGGATGTGTTTGGTGAATATTAATTTTTTTTTTTTATTTAGTTTGGTGGACAATGCACATAGAAGCTAGCACATATGCATCACGTGGAGTTGTGGACCTACTTCTTGGAACTTTTTTTTTTTTTTTAAACAAGCATATTATATAAATTAAACAGTTACAGGATAGAAGATTTTGTGATGACAAAACGAAAGATAAATGTCATTTTAAGAAAAGAAAGAAAGAAAGAAAGAAAGAAAGAAAGAAAGAAATGCAATGTATGGTTTGTGATGACAAAACGAAGATAACTATCATGTTAATGTTTGATTATGAAGGGACCTATTTTATTAGAACGAGAAATATTATTCTTTGATTTTTAGATTTTATCATTTTAAATTAGGCATATTCATTTGGGATGGATTTTGCCCCGATCCTAATTATTTTTTTTTTTAATAGTTGTGGCACTTCCACTTAAAAAATTCAAGAAAATTATTCATTTTTTGAACCCAGATTTCCAGATCCGAAACTCAGATGAACAAACCTATTTTCAATCACACCAATTCTAACATAAAATATTTTAAGTGATTTCACATACCATTTCAATCTTTTTTTTTTTTTTTTACGAAATAAACTTTCATTAATCAAATGGATAAATCGATTACAGACACTTATCAAGCCATATAGCTTGAGAAATATAGTCTGGAATACTATCCAACCATACACAAATATTATCCACCAATTTAGCATGTCTAGCCAAATTATGAGCCACCATATTACCCTCTTTATAAACATGCGAAAAATTACAATTAACAAATCGGGTGGCCAGGTTTTTCACTTCCTGATAAAGCATTCCTAAAGATGAATTCAATATACTATCTGTCTAAAGAGCTTCAATAATTATCTTGCTATCACTCTCCACCGTAACATTTGGAATTCCCATATTAGCACATAATTGCATTCCTCTGAAAACAGCTAGTAGCTTAATAGCTTCATTATCCTCGACACTTGCCTCAATTTTGGAAACAACCATTATAACCTTTCTAGTAGCATCTCTTAAAACAACTCCTATTCTTGCTTTCCCCACTTCTTCAAAAGTTGCACCATCAACATTTAATTTCTAGAAATTTAGTTATGGTGCTTTCCACTTAAAATGTTTTCAGATACGGACCTGACTGGGTCTTTTTTGCTTTATTAAAGCTTTGTAGCATACCCAAAGCATTGTTTGCTACCGTTCTTGGATTTAAAATGATTTGCTCATGCACATATTTATTCCTTCTAAACCAAGAACTCTAGAGCAGCATAAAAAATGTATCCAACTTCTCTACTTCCTTTCTTTGGCATAAATCAAGTGCCATTTCCATAATTGTTTTGCACCTCTTATTAACAAAACCAAGAAAGAAATTATCCCGCATACCTCTAAGCATTTCACAATTTACCAAAGTATGAGATAAATCTTCAATTTCTGAGTTGTAGAAGCTATATAATTAGTCTCCCTAATAACCTGTTTTTGCTGCGATTTTTTAGCTGTGGGAAGTCCATCTTTACATGCTCGCCACGCAAAAACCTTTACCTTATTTGGCACCTTCTGTAACACAGGGTCCAAGCCCGTTGCCCAGGCCCAGGACTCGGCCTGAACCGTTTCTGTCCCAGCCCCGAAAGACGCCGTTCTCATCAGTTTAGCTTTTTGACGGTTACCCTGTTTTGCTGCCCCCTTTCTCGCGCCGACCTCCACGTCTTCGACAGTTTCTTGTTCCAGATGAATTTATCTCTCTCTCTCTCTCTCCCTCCCTCTTCCTTCGGCAACTTACTTCTCTGGTTGGGTCTCTTCATCGCCGACTTCCCCTGTTTCGTTCACCCCCAAATTCTCGCTGTTAAGTTCATCTAAATCCCTCATTTCTTCTCTTGCGATTTATACTATCCATGTAAGGTGCGGTTGTGGGGTTTTATTCACTGAAATTTTGTTAGATACCCGTTGGTTGCAGCCGAGCATAGGGGAGGCAGGAATTCGATCCATTGGCCACTGTTTTCGTGTGATTTGTTTGCCCAGTTTTCATGCGATTGTTTTGCTTCAGGTAAGATTTATGAATTTCAAATGGATGCTCATCTTAAGTGAATTGTTTAAAGGAACTTTTTTTTAATTGATGGATCGGTTTGAAGAGTATTTTGATGGCTGCCCAGGGATTTTGTTGACATTCCTTTCTGCCGTGTAATACTTCTTTATTTGTTGTTTGGTAGTGGTTTTGGGTTGATGCATAATAAATGAAGGTGATGAGTAGATGTTGGATTTTGTGACTTGTGAATTTTTGTTGAAACGTATATGACAATATCTCTGTTGGGTGCTGCTTATTATTTTAGAAATACTGGATTATTGGGAATTGTTGGATACGAAAAGTGGGCTGTTTAGTGAATGAAAATGCTTTGGATCTTTTGTTTAGAAGACTCTTACAAAGTTGTTTGTGGAGTATTTTTATTTTATTTCTTGGTTGTTCCTGAACTTATGAGTTGTTTGTTGAGGGGATTATTGGTGGCTGATGGTGTGAAATAAAGAAATTATTTTCCAAGGTATTTTGGAGTTATTTGAGATGAATACATAATGAGCTGAAATAATGAATTTGTTAGGGACATAATTCATGCTAATAAATGATTTTGGGTGGCTGGTTGCTTGGTAAATGTTTGCTAGAAATTATGAAATTAGGCGGGCAACGTAGTTAGCTTATAATTTTTCAGGTTTAAGCCTTCGGAGTGGTCATTAACATAAATGAAATTGTTTTTATGAATAAGTATCGAAACTCTTAGTGGTCAAACTCAAAGTTTTGATATTTCGCTGCAGGAGTCAGGTAAACGGGATTTCTATCCTAAATTTGCATAAAAAGAAAATTTGTTTGAGGTTGGTTTTATAAAATGTGCATGTTTTGCTTTTAAAAGAAAAACGTGAAAAACAACCTCAGTATATGTTTTCTGCATTCACTCATGAAAATTTATACCATAGAGAAAATTTCTTTTTGACATGAAATGTGTAGACATGAGCCATATTTGACATGTTTCTGAGATATGCATAGGAGTGAACATGAATTTTGATGCTTTCTTGTACATGTGAAATAATATGTTTTGTTTTGTTTCTGACTTATATGGAAATGGATAAGAAAGTGAAAAACAAGTAGCTTAATGTGATATGTTTACGAAAAATCTTTGGCATACTTATCTGTTTGTCTTTATTTTTGAATATGGTCTTGATATGATTAGATGGATTCACGTGATATGGTTGGTACCACCATGATATGATATGATAGGAGTGCAATCACTTTGGAAACAAAGTGATCATTTTATGTGTTTCTTTCCTATGTGCACACTCGGGGCTCCGAGAACGAATGAGGAAAGTCTCACAATATGATACCGCCTGGTTTGGCCACTGGGGATAGCACAATCCTACCACGGGGGTTAAATATGGTATATGTTTTGGAACGTTGATAAGATGAGATGTTATAGTTACTTGTGCCAAAGTATCTTGTTTGAAAAGTTGGTTTTGTGTATATTTTATGAAAAATAAAGGTTCGCTCAGTTTTTGTTGGTTTATAAGTTTTGGAATTGTTTCCTTTGAATAAAAGTTTTTTTTTTTCGTTACATGCATAAGAGTTTTATTGAAAATGCTCATGCTTTACACACTAGTATAGGTGCTTTGCTTACTGAGTTGTGGATGAACTCACTCCCTTATCTATATACATTTTAGATGAAGTGGAGTTCTCGACTGAAGACCAAGACTAGTATGTTGGGACCAGGATAAGCAGTTACCCTTTGGTTGAAGTGAAGACTGTAATTAACGATTTGATGTTATGTTATTTAGCATTATTAGATTCAAGTGTTAGTAGAATATTTTTTATTCTTGTGATGAGAAGATTGTGGACTCTACGTGATGGTATTGTTTTTTTTAAATGTATGAACTCTGTGGATTTATTTAGGATTGGATTTGTCTGGATTTGGAGATGAGAGATTATTGATGGATTATTGAAAAATATTTAGAAATAGTATTTGTAGATGGAAACAGGTCACATCAAATAGGTTGGATGTCAGGACTCCCAACGAGTACAGGGCGCACACCTTCATGTTCCACAAATGTTTCCAAAGCAATTTATAGTCTGAATCATTTGAGGATCTTGCTATCTGTTGTCTAATATGATTGTAAATTTGTCTATAATAACTCCGAACACTAAAGATACCATTTCTTTGAAGGGACCGAATCATCCTATCTTCAACATCACCTAGGCTGAGAAACACTTTTGTAAAATAAGAATGATACTTGGATTGAAGATAGTTCTAAGCTTGTTCATGTCCTATATCTTTTCATTATGAATAAACAATGAATCCACAGTATCATTCCTAGAATCATCCCTTACAACATTCCCTTTTGACAGCAATGCAAGATGACTCACGATCCATTAATCATGCCATATATTCACTGATCTTCCATTCCCAATATGCCATTTACTCCAGCAAGAAGTCATCTCCTTGCGACCCAAATACCTCTCTAAGTATAAGATGGACTTTGACCCAATCCAGCTTTCAAAAAACTACTATTAGGAAAATATTTAGCTTTTAAAAGCTTGTGTAGTATTACAGAGGTATCATGGAACAACTGTCATCATTGCTTTGCTAAGAGTGATAAATTAAAGCATTTGAGATCTTTGAATCTCATACCACCCGCAACTTTTTTGTTGACACATCTTACTCCAACTTACCCAATGAATCTTTCTCTTCCTCCCTTTCTGTCCTCACCAAAATTTGGACATCATACTTTCTAATTCATGACAGAAATTAGTCGAGAGAAGGAAACAGGTCATAGTATAAGTTGGAATAGAGAGAGCTACAGCTTTCAACAACACCTCCTTACCACCTTGAGATAACAATTTTTCTTTCCATGACTGAAGCTTCTGCAAAACTCTTTGCTTGATAGATTGGAATGCCCGTGTCTTTGATCTCCCAATAATTGGAGGAAGACCCAGATATTTTTCATACTGTTGGATCTCACCATTGCTCCACATATTTTTTGTTTCTGTCTTCCTTTCCTCACTAACATTGGCACTGAACACCATACCAGTCTTCTCTTTGTTTATCTTTTGTCCTGATACAGTTTCATACTTTCTCAAAAGTTCTTGAATTCCTCTATTTTTTGCCACCTTAACCTTGCAAAAGATGATAATATTGTCCGCAAACAACCAATGATTGATATTTGGAGCTCCTCTGCAAATCTTCAATCCTGAAAGTTCTTGTCTTAATCTGACTCTCTTTAATAAGGAAATGAGTCCTTCTATACATAGGAGAAAAAAATAAGAGGAAAGAAAATTTTCTTGTCTCAATCCCCTAGATGGCATTAGACCTTTGGGCTCTTTATTGATCAAAACAGAAAAAGAAACAGTCCTTACACAGGACATAATAAGATCAGAAATAAAAGACTAATTGAAACCCCTAATCTCCATTACAAACCTAATAAAGTCTCACTCCACTCTATCATAGACCTTACTCATATTGAGTTTTAACGACATATAACCCATTTTTTCCTCCTTTTATGCATAAAAAAATGAACTAACTCATAAAAAATTAGAACATTATCAGAAATAAGACATTTAGGGATAAAAACACTTTGACTCTCACTAATAACATCAAATAATACTATTTTCAGCCTATTTAAAAGAACCTTTGTAATAAGTTTGTAAATCACATTGCAAAGACTTATAAGCCAAAAATCACTCGCTTTAATAGGATGATTTTTCTTAGGAATGAGAGTGATATGAGTATGATTAAAATAGGAAGGGAATACCTCTAAATTAAGAGCTTGAAGAACTGCCAAGGTAACAGAAGGGCCAACAACAAACCAATATTTTTAATAAAATATTGTAAAATATTGGAGACATGCCATCAGAACCTGATGCTTTTGTGGGATCCATTTCTTGAAATGCAGCCTTCACTTCATCAGCATGGAACTCTCTGGAAAGATCCATATTCATTTGATCAGTGACTCTACCCACAAGTAGAGCTAAAAAATACAGCGAACTCGAAGGGTTAGAGCTTGTACATAAGGTCTGAAAATATTGAGTAATCACCATGTCCCTATCAACTCCTTTCTTCCAGCAATCCTCATCATTCAAGATTCTCACAATCTTATTCTTCCTTCTTCTTTGAGTGGCCTTCATGTAAAAATACTTAGTATTGCTATCACCAGTTTTAAGCCATAAAGCTGTAGACCTTTGACGCCACATAACCTCATTTCTTTCAAGCCAAACCTGCACTTCTTCTCTTGCCCAACTCAACTCTTCACAATTAACTAGAGAATGATCCCTTTCATGCAGTAACTTGAGACTGGACTGGGCTTTTGAGAGCTGCTTTTGCACATTACCAAAGACATTCTTATTCCACAGCCCTAATTGTGTACCACAATCTTTAACGAGAGAATTAATATCAGAGAGTGTGGATAAGTTAGAACTTCTTCCCACACATCCTTGATTATATTCTCACAAGCATCATCATCCACCCATATGGCCTCAAATCTAAAAGGTCTTATGATTCTATGATTATCAATACTCTCCTCCAAATCCACCCAAATAGGTGAATGATTAGAATAGGAGATAACCCCATTTGTAACCATTGCATTTGGGAAATCATTCAACCAAGCCGAATTAGCAAGGAATCTATCAAGTCTTTCACATACTGTATATGGCTCAAATCTTCCATTACATTACACCAAGTGTATTTCTAGCCAGAGAATCCCAGGTCTCGCAGATCACATTCTTCAACAAATTCTCTAAAAGACAATAATTGTCTTTCATTACCCCTTTCTTCTCGTGGTGAAATAATAATTAATTAAAATCACTCATAAGAAGCCAGGGTTCATCTACACCATAATTCAAACTACAAAGTAAGGACCAAGTTCTATGCCTCAAAGAAGTTTCAAGAAAGCCATATATAGCAATAAACACTTGAATCAACAGAATTAATACAAGCATGAATATGATTTGAAGAGTAAGTAATCACAGATAAATCAACATTTGAAGACCATAATAACGCAATCTCCCTTTCCTACCAACAAAATCAATAGACAGAAAATTAACAAACCCTAACTTGAACTTACAAAATTCAAATCCTTAGAAGATAATCGCGTCTCCTGCAAGAACAAGATGTCGGGATTTTCTCTCCTTACAAGATCAGAGAGAGATCAAGTGCCGCGTGGATTTTCGAGACCACGGGCATTCCAGCTGAGGAGCCTCGTGGCTTTCGGCGGTGCTACCTAGTAGCCACCGCCAATATCTCCATTTCTTCCAGAGAAGTAGCTTCTTCATCTTCCTTAGGGACATAAAATCGACAATTTTGCCTTTGCTAGGATGAGCACTAGGCGGACTCTTTCGCATCAAGCCGTTTCCTTTTCTTCGAGTCTTCCAGCATCTGAGAGCTTTCAAGATTAACATTAGGTGAGATCAAGTCCTTCATGCTTGATAAAAACGATAGGTGCTTCCATTGTTTACTAGTTAATCCATCCGGCTTTGTTGCTTTCACTTGCATTAAGCTTGTTGCATTTAGGTCATCAGCTATATTGAATTCTGTAACAGTTTGCACCTTGGGTCTCATGTTTTCATCTAATCCAGTCGATCCAATTTCATAGCTGACATAACAGTTTGGCTTCGGAATCTTGATTGAGTTTGGAACGTTGAGATCCTCCCCTGATTTCCCACTTTTAGTTAATTGATTTACTTCTGTTTGTTGCATTACCGCATGTAATTGCTCTGAATCAACATTCTCCATGTTAGTTGGCGTGATCTCTGCTGCAATTACCGAATTGAGTTGTGGCTCCTCCGATACTGCTTCTGGTACCGACAATACTGGGTTTTCCTTTGCAGAACAGTACTGCCTCTATTTTCCATGACTTTTTTTGCCTTAGCACTAGAGGGAAAACTTGGGACTGAAAATGACGTTGGTTGCTTGCTTGAAGAAAGTCTTGAACCAAACTCTCTTGCATGAAGTCAAGCACTGTAAGGATAATTCACCTGTGTGTCCATTTCTGTGTTCGACAGCAGCAGCTTACATTCCTTTTCACTATGTCCCAAACGGCCACTTCAATAGCAAAAATTTGATAATCTTTCATAAGAAAATCTGACCCAGACAAATTATTCCTCATCAATGGAAAACATAGAACCCCGAAGTAGGGGTTTGGAAACATCAAGAGTTACTTGAACACATAAATACTCCCCACATACTATCTCACCTTCTTCAACATCTACTTCCTCCACAGTCCCCATTAGCTCTCCCAATAATTTTCTTGAGTAAGCGTTTCTAGCCATAATTGGTCAATCATGCAGTCTCACCCAGAAACTTGCCGTATTCAACTAAACTTGCTTAACCTGTTTCCGGCCATCTACCTCCTTCAATAACACAAGATGCTTGTCAAAGGACCAAGGTCCTTCACGTAGCACCTTCTCTTTATCCTTTAAATCCTCAAATTTAGCCATCATCAAAGACGAATTCATATTGCTAAACTTTACACCTCTCACCAAATGCCAAGCCTTCTTCATAGTTCTTTTAAACACCTCCTTATTAAAATGTCGATCCGTCAAAAGCTTGGCAAACAAACACTTTCCTCCACAAATTGCCACATCTTCCATCTTCTCAGGATTCACTATAACCCCCTTAGTCTCTGCTTTCGTCAGAGAAAGACGTTGGTAGAGAGCATTAAGGGAGTCATCCAGGATTGACTGCAACTAGGGAAACTGCACTGGGAACAACAGTGTGTCACCTCTACGTAGAGAAAAACAAAGGGAACACCACCAATCATAACTCTAGCCCTAACTATACATAAAAAGAAATTCCACACAACCTCATTTCTGCCATCACCTTTTCATCATCCTATATAGTGACATTAAATGATTGTAAAATTATATCATTCATTACTTATCATCCAATTATTGGATGCCAAATAAGACGATGGTAAAGGATAATATTTAAGAGGATGGTGGATCGAATTATTCATGCATGAATGTTGAAAATTAGGGGGTTCAAACAGCTGTTGTTTCTCTAAATCTTGGTACCAGTAAACACTTTGGATTCAATTAACTGTATCTGGCTGAAAACAAACAACTACAATAAATAAACAAATACAGATTAAACCATATGTGCACCAAACATCCACGTCTACTATTAGCAAAGTCTGCACGTGTCCTCTCAAAAAATCCTTACATGTCAAAATTAGTGGCAAGAAAAGATACATAAAAGACTATCACCACCTAAAAACCATAAAGTTACTTTTATCTGCTCTACAGTTGCCTATAACATGGGTATTTTCACTTAAAACCAACTAAATTTTCAACCACCTGCTTGTGGTTTATCGACTTAGTTAAACTAAGAAACCTGCATCCCTTCTTCCGCCAACAATGATGTGATTAATGTATGAACACTAACAATGATTCAGGAAAACCAACTTCAAATTTCCAAAACTCCATGCTTGGCTCAAGCAGGCAACTTAAGCTTTGAATTGCTTTTCCAGCTGTAAAACAAACAATTGTTAATGCCATCCATCAAGAAGAAAACTGTTAGCATGGTTCATCATCAAGAATATGTCAGATTCTTTACTTAATATAGTAGTAGTAAAAGAAATCTGCATATAAAGCTGTCTGAACAAGTCCGGAGATAAAAGCTGCATGATTAAGAAACAATTTAATTATACTCACAAGCTGCAAGAGGCATGAAAATAGTTGTCTCTCATTCTAGGCATAGCTTACCTATCCATCGACTAAAATGAGGCTCTGTGAAGTGGCGATATATCTAGTTAAGGATGTAGAATGCACGATATGCCCTACAGAACGAATACATGGATGGTAAGTACTCTTGCCACAAGTTCAATAACATTACTTTAATGGCAAACAAAAACAGCTAAATGCAACAAGTCACAGTTTTGAACAAAACTAGGGCATTGTTGTCACATTTGGAAATGCTACATTATCTAGATGGATCTAACATTTGAATATGCATCCAAGTTTCAAGAGTTTCATTTCCAAAGGTTTTCCAAGTATCCAATCCAGAGGACCCTTACCTTTGTCATGCCATGTGGAAATGGGTTGGCATGGGAAGCAAAGGGTTATGTAAGAGAGAGAGAGAGAGAGAGAGAGAGAGAGAATTATTTGCATTGCTCTAAAGGGGTTCAGATTTCTTCTACTTTCCCCATTGATGGCATTATACCATTTTTAGATGGAGGCACAAGACGCCCATATATAAGTTCAATTCTCATTGAGTTACTAGTATGATAGCTATGGAGGATGTGGGGTGTATCCTCTTGAGGAGTTTTCTGGTCTCTAAACTTATTTACCAATATAACGTGCATGAAAACACAAACAAATACCCCAGAGAAAAACACACATTGGCAAACACATACAAATTCACTCAAATATACCACTTTCTTATTTTTCAGTAAATAAATCACCTTAGAGAAAACTAGGGAGCAACAGAAACAGTCATTACATGGTGAAAACGAAATGCATCATGATGTGCACAAATTCACACGGGTTTCATTGTACATGATGAAACTGGCCTATCGCAATTTTATTCTTGATAAGTTAATATTGGCCGATCACATAATGATAAGTGCACTTCTATATCTTTCCCTGCTACATCCATAGATTTTTTTTACGTAGGTAATCAAGAAGTTTTATTCATAAGAGAAGGCAAAGCCCAAGTACACTACATCCATAGATGTTCATATACATAGCTCTAAACTTTCACAATGTATCAAGCTAGTACCAAGTGGTTAGAAACTGCATTTCTATGTTCATGAACTGTAAAACTTGCTTAGTTCCCACTTGGTTTACTTGCTAGAGCTGTCCTATATGACCATGGATGCTAAGTAAGATATATGCACGCTACCTAGTCCAATACAGACATGTATGTTTCCAAGGTAACTGCATAGAGTTATGCTGGTAGTAGCTGATGTACTTTCACAAAAATATTTTGCTAACCACACAACAACGAGAATTCTTGAACAACAATGGTGTTTTTTTTATAGGTAAAGCAACACTGGTATAAAAAAAAATACATATACCCAAGAAAGAAAACATATTGCCCCGTTAAATTGTCCATATTTCCACAATACTAACTGAGGAAGAATTGCAACTGCCTCCAAGTTTATTGAAAATGCCTAGAAGATCTGCAAAACATTACAAAATTAGAAGTAGATCATCATGCACCATAATGATTTTATAATCCATCGGGGAACTACTAAAAAACTAGCATGCATGATACTAAATTTGATTGGAGAGGTAGGATTTGCAGAATAAAATTAGTGATAAAGAACCATATAGTGTGGGTCTTCAACAAGTATTTATAATATGAACTTGCATGTCATGGGAAGAATTCAGATAGCATAGTGACCACTTAAACCCTAAACCTTATCACCAATGCCCATAGTATGACAATAAAACGATTAAGCCAGTAACACTCTAAAAGTTCCATCTGCTAAGTATAATTATTTATAATATTTATTAATAGTAACACTAGGGAAGGGAGGAAGGGGGAGGGGTAAACTCATTAAACCAAAACCCTATTTCAAAAGGGTAAAGCTTCAAGCCCAGTGCAAGAAAAAGGAAGGTAAAGCTTTAATAAAGGAATTTTCTACATTGCCATGAACTAGCGTTCTCAAAACAAAGTTCTCTCCAAAAGCCTAACAATAGAGGTCTACCTCTACACCATATAGGAAGAAGAGATTGAATCAAACACTTCCAAACTTTCATGCAAATAATTCTTTCAATATATTCTTTTTTTATAAGGAATTCTTTTAATATAATTTAAGAATGATATAATTCATTTTCGTCCCACTCCTTGGAAAACTTCAAAGATAGCTGATGTGATCAACAATAAAAGTTGAGTAAATATTAACAAAGTTTAGATGGGTACCTTATATTTACTTATAAAAAAAATAGTTGAGTACCTTATATTTGGTTTTCTTACAGGAACTCATTAAAAGCACAAAAGGTCACCACTCATCAACAATGGAAGTAATACATAAGAAAACACTCCAAGAGAACAGGTCAAATTAGTCATTAGTCATTACCAGACCACACTGCGTAGAAGTAAAACCTTCAATCAAACTAAAAGGAAATTATTCCAAAACTTTGGATTATGCATTCGTCATAACTCTCCAGATTTGATGGCATAGTAAGTATAATATTCTATCAAGAGTTCAATAAGTATAAAAAGAACTTGATGATTACTAGTTAAAGATTAACGATGAACCACCTCTTGAAACGTATACTTCTCATTCAAAAGAAGTGCCAAGGCAAAGCTTCTAGCAACAAGAAAATAATGGCGAAATGTGTCTAGCTCTTTATCATACGAGTGCCTCACCACCCGGTGCCTCTGCATGCACCACACGATCGCCGCAGAGCTTGCAATGAACACAAGCTTCATCACCGTGTTATAGATAGAGATAAAGCTCGTGAACAGATCCAAATACCGCGTAGAAATACCAGAGCATAAAGCTCCTGAGTTTTGAGTGAAATCCCTGATATAGTACACAAATTGTCCAAGCTCAATCACAATTATGCAAATTTATTCATTCTTAAAGGCCTTTTGTTATCCCGAGCTGTATATCATATATGCTATCATTGCAACTAACCTCATTCAACTAGCTGTTAGCAGAAATTTGTAAAATGTCTTTAGAGGGAACGATTAAATTACAAAAATGTAAATACGTCTCAATTTGCATGTTTTATAGGCTTTTCCTTTTTTTCTTTTTTTATAATTAAGAAATTTTTTATACTCTAATTATTAGCAACAAAACAGAAAAACCATAATGCTTCCATTCGCTTACAGACAAGGTGAAAATTAACATTTAAAAACAAACAATAAGATGGCAGATCACAAACTATATGACAATGCAGGACAAGGCAAACGTAAAGGTTCATTTAACCGAGATGGATACAGTACTCGAAAAAAAAATCCCATTTAGTTTGTTCTAATTTCCCGAGAGAAATGAAAACGAGAAAGGGGGGTGGGGAGGAGAGAAATTTAATTAACCTGAACAAGACTTGGTGGCGTAGATTTTGAGAAGCAGGACCGGGATGATGATCAAGTGTATCATATCGCCGGCGAACCTGAAGATATTCATTGTTTTGGAGGTCAAACTGGAAAGATTCGAGCCCTAAATTTCAACAATTTAGAGAGAGAGAGAGAGAGAGAGAGGGGGGAGTGGGCGGGGGGAGGAGACATGTTGGGGGCCCGTGGTAGAAGAAACGGGTCTTATCAAGTCTACGGCGTTCGCAGAATCCAATCTGTACAGTGGGGTTTCTTAAGTGGGAAACTCGGGTCTATTTGTTACACACAGAGAGAGAGAGAGAGAGAGAGAGAGAGAGAGTGCTCCGTGTTTTCAACTTGACCCCGGTTTTTCCCACAAGGGTGATCTTTTTTATCGAGACTTGAGGAAGGCGGTATGTTCTTATCTTCACTAAAAATCTCCTTTTACGACAGTGGGACACCGCAGCAATGTTTTAGGCCAAGGTTGTTCATACAAAATGAGTTTATACTGATTGGTTCGAAATTTGAAAATCCACATGCAAGCCCCTGATTACGTGCATATCTACTTGTATGATATCTCATATGGTGCATGGAATTTCATATTATTTAATCAGGGTGAATTCTTATTACTCTTTATAAGTTGTAATAGTTATAATGATAAAAACTGTGGACTTTCTTTTTTTGAAAAAAGTGGAGTTGGGATCCTCTCCTCTTAAGGTGAGGTTTGCTCTCTTGTGAGAAGAATAGTGTCTCTTAAATTAGCTTGCTGGTATCAAAGAGGTTCAGAATAGAAGAGAATTTAACAAGGCAATGAGAAGGCCTAAGTTTAACTAAAAAAGTGCAAGACAAAGTCATACTGGCAACAAATTCAACATCCACGTAGATGCAGAAAGCAAGTTTTGCCTACTTGCTATGTTTATTGCTGAAAGAGCAATAAACAAGGAAGCTTTCAAGGCTACCATGTCCAAGATCTAGAAATGTAAAAGTTGGATTCAATTCTTTGAAGTGGGAACAAAGCAATATTTGATAGAGTTTCATTAGGAAAAAGATCTACAAATGGTCCTAAGTGGCAGGCCCTAGACCTTCGCCAGATGGTTAATCTGTATGCATCTCTTTGAAAGAAATAGGTCTATTAACGAAAAATCATTTACCAATGAGGAGTTCTGGGTGCAAGTATATAATATGTATTTTACTAGCATGAATGCCAATGTTGGTAAAAGCATTGGTGATTCCATTGGAAAATGCATAACTGTCCAAGTTGATGATAAGGGATATGTTGGGGAAAATGCATAAGAATCAAGGTGCATATGGACATCTCTAATGCATTATAGAGATGACTCTTTTTGTTGGTCGATGAGAAAAAGATCTAGATCCCTCTAAAATATGAACATCTACCCAACTTTTGTTTTAAATGTGGGGTAATCAAACATGCACAACATGGGTATTCTGCAGAGCCCTCAAATAGCACCAAGTTGCAATATGTTACATGCCCCAGCCTCAAGAGAAAATGAGTTCACCCCAAAGAAATATGGTGGAGAACCTGAGCACCAAACCACAAAAGAGAAACTAGTTGGAGGGGAGGAGGAGGTTATGGATGAACCCATTTTCAAAGAAGCCTGACCAAACACTAGAAGGCAGACCTTGTCACTACAAGATAGTGATAATTTAGAAGTCAAGCGAAAGAATGGAAAGCAAACATTCCCTCAATAGACAGCAACAGACAACCAAACCTTTTTTAAGGTAATAGAGAGGACGCCACTTATTAACATCTTAGAAAAGTTTGTCAACTCTTTAGGTACATGCCAGATGCAAAGAATCGAGGAATCAACCCCCCCACCGCACACCAAACAGAGGACCTCAAGGCCCAAGCCTCTTTTTTGGCCTATTTTGTAGCAGACCAAGTTCAGGCCTTTCACACAATCAGGAAACAGGCCAGTTGGAAGAGAGGCCCAAGATAAATGTTTTGTTAACCTGCTTCTTGATCGTGAGATGAATAAGGAAAACTACCTCAACGGCTCAAAGAGAAATGTGTCTCAATCCAAGGTGGAAACCATTTCGAATGAGACCAAATAACAAAACAAGATAAGGTACCCTCTCTACCTTCAAATTGTAATGGAAAGGTGGTGGCTGGTCTCCAGCCCAACCAAGAGCCATGAATTGCTTGAATTGGAATCGTTGAGGGTTTAGAAACCCTTGGGCAATTTGTATCCTCAATCAAATGATTAAGGAAAAGTGCTCCAAGTTGATTTTCTTGATGAAAACCAAGTATAACAAGGAGAAAATGGAAAAAATCTGAGTTTTACTGAAGTTTGAAAATTGTCTTACAGTAGCCAACAAGAGGAGTAGTGGGGGTTTGGCTCTCCTATGGAAAAATGATATTAATGTGCAAATTTGTAATTACACTAGATAGCATATCAATGCCTTAGTGACTAAAATAGAATAAGGAAACCAATGGTATTTCGCTGGCTTTTATGGCCATCCTAAGGTCTCAAAAAGAAAGGGAAGTTGGTCTTTACTTAAAAGGATCAGAGAAATAATAACAATGCCTTGGCTTTGCATATGAGATTTCAACGAAATCTTTTGTCAATATGAGAAGATAGGAGCAGTACCTAGATAGCATATCAATGCCTTAGTGACTAAAATAGAATAAGGAAACCAATGGTATCTCGCTGGCTTTTATGGCCATCCTAAGGTCTCAAAAAGAAAGGGAAGTTGGTCTTTACTTAAAAGGATCAGAGAAATAATAACAATGCATTGGCTTTGCATATGAGATTTCAATGAAATCCTTTGTCAATATGAGAAGATAGGAGCAGCACCTAGACCTTTTAAACATATGGGGGATTTCAGAGAGGTGATTAAATTCTGCAAACTCCAAGCAATCCCAACCAAAAGCTTGAGATTCATATGGACATAAAATAAAGATGGCAGGAGTTTTACTACAGAAAAATTAGATAGAATCCTGGCAGATACACAATGGAAGCATCTTTTCTCTGAGGCAAGTGGATAGGTTTTGCCTGTAATTCAATCAGACCACTCCCCTATAATCCTTTCATATTCAATTGGCAGGCAACACAAAGCAAGAAAGACAAATATCTTCAGGTATGAAGCCTCTTAGTCCCTTAGACAAGATTGTCCTCAATTGATTTAAGAAGCATGGCTCAATGATACCAATACAAGTAACTCTGGCATTTCAATTGTTAATAAGCTGACTCGATGTAGAGAGACCATCCAAAAATGGAATGCCACTTAGAAAAGACATACCCTTGACTTCTTTAAAAGAACGATCCAAGCCATTGCTAAAATGTAGGAAGAATGCAATGGTGAAAGTTTGGCCATTGTCAAGCATGCTCAAGCTGAGGTAGAACATTTGTTAGTTGAAGAAGACATGAGATAGAAGCAAAGAGCAAAACATGACTGGTTAAAGGATGGTAATAAAAACACAAAGTCTTATCACAGCTTTGCAAACCAGAGAAGCACCACCAATCAAATTACCAAGATCTCAGACCCAAATGGCACAGTGGTGACCCAGAAATATTAGGTTGCAGCTACCTTAATGCTTTTTTACTCTGATATTTTTACCTCATCAAACCCAACAGCCACTGATGAGTGCCTGAATGGCTTAACCGCTCGAGTCACAGAGGGGATGAAACCTCAAGCTTCTCAAGGCATACACAGATTTGGAGATCAAAGATGTAGCTTTTCAAATGAAAGCATTTAGCTCCCCTAATCCCAATGGATTCTTTGCTCACTTATTCCAATCTAACTGGGATGTCATTGGTACTGACATTTGCACTTTTGCTTTTCAGATCCTCAGTCATCGTAACTCACTAAGGAGTGTGAATGACACCTACATTACCCTTATCCCAAAGAAAAAGGACCCCAAGAATGTAACTAACTACAAGCCTATTAGACTCTGCAATGTCACCTATAAGATCATTGCCAAGGTTATAGAAAATCATCTAAAAAATGCTTTATCTGAAATTATTTCACCTAACCAAAGTGTTTTTGTGCCTAACAAGTTGATTTTAGATAACATTCTTGTGGCCTATGAAACTTTGCACACCATGAGCTCTCGAATAAAGGGAAAGGAAGGCTACATAGCACTCAAATTGGGCATGAGCAAAGCTTATGATCGAGTTGAGTGGAAATTCTTGGAGGCACTCATGAGCAAGCTGGGTTTTCTAGACAAATTTATTGACACCATCATGAACTGTGTCACCACAGTATCCTACTCCATCCTATTAAATGGAGAAGCTCAAGACTCCTTCCCATCTCGTGGACTAAGGCAGAGGGACACCCTCTCACCATACTTAGTCATTACCTGTGCTGAAAGCCTATCTTTCCTACTAATACAAGCTGAACAACAAGGTAGGACATCTAGTGTGCCCATTGGAAAAGGTATCCTCAAGTGCAACCATCTTATTTTTGCCGATAATATTCTCCTATTTTGTAAGGCAAACCCTTTAGAGTGGAACCAAATGATGCAAATCCTTAGTTTATATGAAAATGCTTAGGGCCAAATGCTAAATAAAGACAAGACCTCTCTCTTTTTCAGTAGAAATACACCTCCTGAAACCCAAGCTAGCCTCTTGTAAATTGCTAGAGTTCATTCTCAAGGCTCTTTTGAAAAATACTTGAGACTCCCAATTGTAATAGGCAGGTCCAAAGTGGCAGCTTTCTCCCCACTCCTTCACAAAACTTGGAACAAAGTGGTGAACTGGAAAACAAAAATGTTATCTGCAACTAGGAAAAAGGTCCTACTGAAGGTAGTTCTACAAGCAATTTCTGCCTACACTATAGGTATTTTCCTCCTCCCTCAGTCCATCATTCAAAAGTTGAATAAGATCCTAAAAAAATTTTGGTGGAGGTTCAATGAGGAACACTCCAAAATACAATGGCTACAATGGAGTAAATTGGGAGAACCCAAGAAAAAAGGGGGACTAGGTTTTCGTGATTCCAATTGCTTTAATGTGACAATGCTTGCCAAACTTAGTTGGCGTATCTTGCAAGAATCCACCTCTCTCGTGGCCCAAATGTTTAAACAAAAATACTTCCCGAATACAGACTTCCTAATAGCAAAACTAGGTCCTCAACCAGCCTTTGCATGGAGGAGTTTGCTAGCTAGTCACCAACTCTTGAAGCAAGGTCTCTGTTGGTGTTTTTTCAATAAAAAATGTTTATCACTTCCACCAAACAGCTACCCAGGATAGAAAAGAGGAATCATCCAAGGGGAGGCAACACAATGATGTCTAGAAATCCATTTGGCAACTACAGGTTCTTAGCAAAGTTAAAATGTTTATTTGGAAAACTGGAAACTGCCCCATATGCAAGATTTACCCTAAGTCTGTGGAGCATGTCCTTTGGTATTGTACAGCAACTAGAGACGTGTGGAGCCAAGGTTGTAGGAAGATTCAAAAAATGGCCACCTCATTTGCTTCTTTCCTGGAAATCTGGGCAACTTTATCTCAAGCTTTAAGTAGGGAGGACCTAGAAGAAGCTGCAGTCATAGCCAGATTGATTTGGCTCAGACTAAATTCATTGGTCCAAGGAAAGGAGCTCTTTCATCCAAACTCCATCTTGACAAAGGCTAAGGAAGAAATGTCCACATTTCAAGAGGCCCAGCCCCATCCCTAAGGCTGTAAATGAATCAGGTTACTCGACAGCTCACTCGATACTCACTCGGTTAAACTCGAATCGAACTCGACTCGTGAAAAAAAAAAACTCGCTAGTAAAAGCAGATACCCACTCGATTAGTAAATGACACATACTCGACAAAACTCAACTCGATTTAGCTAAGACTCATTAAAGTTTGCTCGTTTATTCTCGAGTCGACTCGTTAGCTCGACTTAATAAAAATTCATTTATATATTGATAAATATATACACATACCTATGTTATATATATATATATATGTATTCTTATAATATAAGTATAGTATTTTTATAATTAAATATGTAATATGTAATTTTATTACTTACATCTATATAATGAGTATATTTTATAGTTATGTTTTATAATTTGTACAATAATTAATCTATAAAACTTAATAATTTTATATATTAGTACGTGAGAAGCATGTGAAATACGTATATGTTATCATATTATGTGTATTTATTGATAATATATAAGCATATAACATATTATTATGATGAATAATATCAACTAGTTAGATATTAAATATTAATTTTTTATTAGTTATTTATTTATTTTTAACTTTTATTCAAAAAAAATTTGAGCTCGGCTTGACTCGAGTTCATTTGTGGGACGAGCTCAAGCTCAAAGTTTAGTTTATCAAGTTGAGCTCGAATAAAGAATAAATAAAAACTCAAGCTCAGCAAACCAAAACTTAGCTCAACTCGGCTCGATTACAGCCCTGAGCCATCCCAGTATGCAAGCAGTGAGACCCTATAACAAAGACACCAAATGGCAAAAACCACCACCCTTTTTCTTCAAAACCAATTGGGATGCCGTGGTATGCAAAGAAGAGGACCTAGAAGAAGCTGTAGTCACATCCAGATTGATTTGGCTCAAAAGGAACTCACTGGTCCATGGAAAGGAGCTCTCTCATCCAAACTCCATCCTGACAAAGGCTAAGAAAGAAATGTCCACATTTCGAGAGGCCAAGCCCCATTCCAGCATGTAAGTATCGAGACCTTGCAATAGAGACACCAAATGGCAGAAATCTCCACCATTTTTCTTCAAAGCTAATTGGGATACCGCAATCTGCAAAGAAAAAGGCAAAATTGGTATTGGTGTCATCATTGAAGGCTCTGAAGGCCAAGTTACTGGATCCTTTAAAGCCTCGCAGGACCTCAAAACCACCACTTTCATTGCTGAAGCATATGCAGCCATGATGGTTGTGACCCTCTGCCGAGATTGTGGTTTTAAACAACTTATCGTGGAGGGTGACTCCCTTCAGGTAGTTAACAAAATGGTAACAGTATCTACAAATTTGAGCTTTGGAGGATGTATCATCGAACATCCAAGGAAACTGCTCAACGATTTTGCATATTGGTTTGCCCAACATGTTTACAGAGAGGCTAACTAGGTAGCACATGTTTTAGCTAGAACTGCACTTGATTTTCATGAAGACTTGTATGATTTGGAAGACTATCATTCCTATATTCACACCATTGTCCTTAGAGACATGGTGTAAGTCTTTTTTGAGTAACATAATGAATATTTACTCTTAAAATAAGTAGTTATAATGAGATCTTAATTGTATTATTAATTAATCTTTTTGGAGTATAGGTCTAAATTTGGCTTGAACTTTCATTGGATGTTAATATAAATGGTATCAGAGACTATATCATCTAGATTTGTAGATTTGAGCTATGCTACCCACGACAACTTACCTCAACTAGAACCATACTAACCTTAAGTGATAAGGACAAATTGTGAATGAGATCTCATATTACTTAAAAAAGAAATTCTTGCTCTTTGTTATGGTTCCTATGGAGATCTAATTGCATAACTGACTAGTCATTTTAAAATAAAAGCTCAAGAGTGGCTTAGGCCTTCCATGAACGTCAGGGGTGAAAACCGACGTCATTGATGCAGTTTTGGTCCAAAACTGACACTGCACCAATGTATTTTTCAGATGTTTAAATCTTGGATGTGCTATGTTATATGTATATAAGTTTAACACATACATGCGTAGTGGTCAACTATACGTGCATGCTTGTGATATAGATATCATGTCCAAGCCCAAGGTATATACAATCTATATACTTAAATATAAACTCAAATTATTGATAGAAAATGCTATTATACAAAAATCACCGATTGATGTTTTATTTTATTTGTTATATATTTTTCATTTAATTATTAAAAAAGTATTTTCAAATAAATTTGTGAATTTTTTATTTTTAAAAAATATTTAAGAATATAGAAAAATCATGAAAAGAAATTATGAAAAAATAAAAAAGTCTATTAGCCTTATAATTAGTGATCACTCTCGTGCTACACTCATACCCTTACAACTCATTATTGATTTATAGGAGAAGGTAGATAAAGTAACAAGAGATAGTCAATCTATTTGTGATAGAAACAAAAAAAAAGTTATTGTTCATTACATATTCAAGATTTACCTATTAAACTCTCGAGTCTAAACTAGTCTAATAGGCAAGGAAAGAGTATGGGCGAGTCAAGATGTGGTCACCCGAATTCCATGTGCTTTGAGTCAACTAAGGGAGAGCTCAATAAAACACACCACATCACGATGGGAATCGAATCCCTTAATCGTGCATGATTTTAAATCACCATCCTTCTATAGTCAACTACCACATAGGATGGTATCAAAAAAGAAAACTACCACATAGGTAAATTTGAATGAGATATTCGCATAAGATCGACTCTATTAATGACCGAATTGTGTTTTGAACATGTCAAGTCTCCTAAATCTAGCTGAGGAGCAACATTTACTTTGGACAAGAGTGTCTCCCTCTAAGGAAGGTTGGTTTGGTTATCTGAACACAAATCATTACAGATTGAGCGAAGGCAATCCATAGTAATAATAGAGGATCTAGTTGAAAAATGGGGAAACCTTTGTTTCACGGAGAAGGAACAAAGCACACTGTTAGTCGATATACCAAATGACATCGCCACTTCCATTAGTGGAATATCATGCCTCACTGGACTTCTCCTATTAGAGAAAACTAGCAATGGTGAAGCTTTCAGAACCACTATGAAGATAGTGTGGAAACCTAAGGGGAAGTATGCTTCATGGAGGTAGGACTCAACCTATATGTCATCGAGTTTCAAGATGCCACAGACCTCCAGAAGGTACTCAGAGGTAGGCCGTGGACCTTTGATGAAAACCTCTTACGCTTAACCCCTCATAATGCCCATGTTGCACCAATCAACCCCTCATTTTCCTCTGAACCTATGTAGGTTCAACTCCATGATATACCTCTGGGGGGATGAATCGAGATATTGGAAATGACTTAGGAAAAATTATAGGTGAGGTAGAGGAGGTCAATACAGATGAGGAAGGGTTAGGTTGGGGTCCTTATTTACGTGTTCGAGTTAAAGTAGACATTTCAAAACCTTTAATGAAAGGGAAGCTCATCAATGTCCCAGGAAGCACTTGCTGGATCCCTTTCAAATATGAAAGGCTACCTAACTTTTGTTTTTATTGTGGCGTTATTAAACACGGAAACAATGGATGTGAGACCAGGCTAATGACAAATACATGCATAGTGTGGCAAACAACCAATATGGTCCCTGGCTTCGTGCATCCTCCAAGAAGACTTTTCAAAAGTCCCCTCCAAAACATGCAAAGCACAACGACCAAGGTGAGAGGAAGAAGATGATACAATGAAAAAAACCCCTGGCACAGTTGGTACGAATGCATGTGATTTATGAACCAAGGCTTATCTAGTGGAGGAAATTGGAAATAAAATCGTCAGTTTGGGAACTCTCTTTCCAACCCCTAGGAACCTTGTTAGGAAAAGAGCACAAGTCATGGAAGGAACACTCAACCTAAATCAACTACTCATCTCGAGGCAACTCAGACAGTAACTGGCTTGGAGACAACAGACATGGAGGCAAATTTTGCAAGAGGAAGGGGCGGGAACTTACCTTTCCCTGTCCAGGTAGTCAACCAACTTGACCCAACTGATGTTGCTAACTCCCTTCCTTTTCTACCCCCAGGAATTTGTTCCTTGTACCTATGGACTGGATAAAGATAGGGACCTCCATACAATCGGGGATAATCATATAGTTATTGAAGAACCTCTGGACAAGATAAATAAGAAGGAAGCAAAGTGGAAGAGGAAAGCTCGAAAAAAACCAGAATCCTCAAACCATAACTATGCAATCAACAAGAGCTGGACCATGTGCAAATAGGATCCAAAAAACAAAAGAATGGCAGTAAGCATGTTGATCTCAAACAACCACTCTTGGCAGCGGCTGGCGCTCAGCCCTGCCACACCCCATGAGTTACCTCAATTAGACTGCTAGGGCTGCGCAATCCCCAGTTAGTTTAAGTTCGAGTCCTTAGCCTACTGGTTAAGGAGAAATATCCAAGTATGGTTTTCCTAATGGAAACCGAGTGTAACAATGATAAAATAGAAGCTATCAGAATCAAGTTAAAGTTTGATACATGTTTAACAGTGGAAAGCATAGGGCAGAACAGTGGTCTTGCTTTACTTTGAAAGGCCGATTTCAATGTCACTATTCACAACTATACAAGATGGCATATTAGTGTTGAGATTGCATATCAACTTGGCACTAGTAAATGGATGTTCACAGGCTTCTATGGACACTCGAAAACCTCCAAAAGATCAATAAGTTGGGCTCTATTACGACAATTAAGACAAGACACTACCCTTCCATGGATTTGTGTAGGTGATTTTAATGAACTCACAAGCCAAAGAGAAAAACAAGGGGCCCATTTCAAGCCTAATAGGCATATGGAATTATTTAAAAAAGCTCTTGTGGACTGCTCACTAAGTGAAATCTTTACCAGAGGCCCAAAGTATACTTGTTGTAATAATCATATAGGTGACTCCTGCACCAAAGAGAAACTAGACAGCATGGTTTCAATTATTCCCAGCTAGTGTATGTCATGCACTAGCATCCATCAAGTTGGATCATGCTCCCCTTCACTTATTAATAGGCTCTACAGATCAGGAAGTCATGGTAAACATTTCTCCTTCAAATACGAGGCGACATGGACTTTAAAAGGAGAATGTCAACCCATGGTCGAGAAAACATGGCACCACAGCAGTGCTAGGAACCCAGTTAGCCAAATTATTAGAAACAAACTTGCTAATTGCTAGCCAAGCACTAGAGCAACATCCATCTAGGCATTTGTAAGAAATTGGGCACTCTGGCAAACTTACAAGACAAAGGTGATGGCACACATTTGGATCAAGTAACGAAACACAAGGCAGAGATTGAGAAACATTTAGTTAAAGATGAAGTCAAGAGCAAGCAACGAGCTAAGCTACATTGGCTAAAGCATAGGGACCATAACACAACCTACTTCCATCTACAGGCATCTCAAAAAAGGAAAATAAACTCCATAAAGCTGCTTGTTGATCAAGAAGGGGACTTTATCATGGAGCAGCAACTGATTGGTCCAATGGTCACCAAATTTTTCACCAATCTGTTCACCACCTCCAACTCGACTACTACTAACAGTTGTATCTCAAGCTTAAGGTCCAGTCTCACTCTTAAAATGAATCATAATCTGCTACAACCCTTCACAAAGGAGGAAGTCAAGGAGGCTATGTTTCAAATGAACATTTTAAGCTCACTAGGGCTGGATGGATTCCCTACTCATTTTTTCCAACAACATTGGGAAATAGTAGGAAATGATGTGTTTTTTTTTTTTGCTTTACATATTCTGAATTGTGGGGGATCTTTGGAGGGGGTGAATGACATTTTTATCACCTTAACTCCAAAGATTAAGGAACCAAAAAGGTTGACTTTCGACCTATAAGCCTTTGTAATGTTATTTATAAAATTGTTGCTAAGAAGATGGCCAATAAACTAAAGTCTGTGTTGTCTCATATTATTTCATCTAATCAAAGTACCTTTGTCCTTGGCAGGTTAATTTCTGACAATGTTTTAATAGCTTATAAAACTTTGCATGTGATGAAATAAACAATGCGAGTAGGGCAGTAGTCGAGCCGAGCTTTGGCTTGCCAAGCTTGAGCTTGACTCAAAATACTCGAGCTCGAACCCGAATTTCGAATTTTTATTTATTCTTTATTCAAGCTTGACTCGATAAACTAAACTTCTAATTCGAGCTTGAGCTTAAACTCGCTCCACAAACGAACTCGAGTCAAGCCGAGCTCCAGCTTGAGCTCGAATTTTTTTTTTACTTTTTTGAATAAAATTTAAAAATAAATAAATAAATAACTAAGAAAAAATTAATATTTAATATCTAACTAGTTGATATTTATTCATCATAACAATATGTTATATGCTTATATATATTATTAATAAATACACATAATATGATAGCATATACGTATTTCACATGCTTTTCACGTACTAATATATGAAATTATTAAATTTTATAGACTAATTATTGTTTAAATTATAAAGCACAACTATGGAGTATATATATCATATAAATATAAGTGTTAAGATTATATATTACATATTTAATTTTAAAAATATTATACTTATATTATTAGCAATACATATATATAACATATATATGTGTATATATTTATCAATATATAAATGAATTTTAATCGAATCGAGCTAACGAGTTAACTCAAGCATAAATGAGTGAGCTTTAATGAGTTTTAACCGAGCGAGTCAAGTTTTATCGGATATGTGCCATTTACTAATCGAGAGGGTTTTTGCTTTCTCAAGCGAGTTTTTTTTTTTTTTTTTTACGAGTCAAGTTCGATTTGGGTTTAACCGAGCAAGTACTGAGCGGGCTGTCGAATAGCCTGGTTCATTTACATCTCTAAATGCAAGGAAAGGAAGGCTACATCTCACTCAAGTTGAATATGAGCAAAGCTTACGACCGAGTAAAATGGAGTTTTGTTGAAGCTATGATGGGTAAAATGGGTTTTGATCCGTAGTGGATCGCTCTAGTAATGGGCTGCCTCACTACTATCACCTACTCAATCCTTGTGAATGGTGAAGCTCAGCCTTTCTTTAAGCCTACACCTGGACTAAGGCAGGGAGATCCAATCTCTCTCTACCTCTTCATCATTTGTGCAGAGACTCTATCTAGCATGTTACAAGAAGCTGTAGTCTCAGGAAGCATATCTAGTGTGCCAATAGGGAGGGGAAAGGTCCATGTTAACCACCTTTTTTTTGTGGACGATAACTTGCTTTTAAGCAAAGCAAATTTCACCGAATGGTCTCAGATATCTTACATTCTTGACACCTATGAGAAAGGATCAGGATAAATGCTAAATAAGGAAAAAACCTCCATCCTTTTTAGTAGGCCATAGAAATCAACAAACCATCCTTCGCCCTATTGGATTAAGAGCACACAACTCCCTTGAGACATATCTCGGCTTGCTAGCTTTTGTAAGGAGGCAAAGAATGAGAGCCTTCCACTCCCTCATTGATAGGACTTGGTCTCGCATTACAAACTAGAAAGCCAAATTCCTCTCGACGGTAGGGAAAGAAGTTCTAGTTAAAGCAATGTTACAAGCCATTCTCACTTCTACAATGGGAATCTTCTTGTTACCTTAGTCCATTATCAAGAAATTGAACCAACTCTTGAGGAATTTCTAGTGGAGATTTAATGAAGACAACACCAAAATTCAATGGCTCAAATGGAGTAACTTGGGGCAAGGTGAAAGCCAAGGTGGGCTAAAATTTAGAGAATTCAAATCCTTCAATATTGCCATGCTATTTAAGCAACGTTGGAGGATACTCTTAACACCCCGAGTCTACGCTAGCCAAGGTGTTCAAAGGAAAATATTTTCCTCACGTGAATTTCCTTAATGCTAAACTTGGATCCAGACCATTTTACGCATGGAGAAGTCTCATGGAAATTCACAAGATGCTCAAGGAAAGCCTTCTTTGAAGATCTGGTGAAGAACAAAAGATTAACATTTGAATTGATAGATGGGTGCCGGGTACCAATAGATTAATTCCTCCAAGTCAGCACCCTCACACCCCAAGGAGAAAGAGAGTTAAGAACCTCATTCGCCCAATCCTAAGAATATGGGATGAAGATGCTTTGACCACCCTCTTTTCAGCTAGTGACATCACCAGAATTCAAGATTTTCCACTCAGCTCAATTGGGAGAGAAGATGCTCTGATGGGGGCACACCAAGAATGAAATACATACAGTGAGGAGCTACATGCTACGCTAGGAAATCACCAGGCAACAGGCAGGTGAAGCATCAAATGACAGAGATAAAAGGGTACATTGGCAAGCCATATGGAAAATGCAGGCTCCCAACTCAATCAAAATGTTCTGTTGGCGTGCATGTAAAAATGCCCTCCCCATTATGAAGAATCTAGCCAAACAGAAAGTCACTCCTACCGATATGTGCCTCATTTGCACCATTTGTGCGGAATTCATCTCTCATGCTTTGTGGGAGTGTAAATCAGCCCGAGATGCATGGTGTAACGTAAGTAAAAGAATTAAAAAGATGGAGATATAGAGCCACGGGTTCCTGGACTTATGGGAGGCTCTGGTTCAGATTCTACAACAAGAAGAAATCATTGAATTTGCCATAATAGCTCGGCTTATATGGTTCAGGAGAAACAACTTTATACATGGGAAAGGCTTCTCCCATCTCAACTCCATCAAATCGAAAGGCATAGAAGAGTTACAACTCTTTAAACAAAGTTAAAAACATCACCAGACTACAAAGTCAACCGATCCCAAATACCCTTGCAGATGGATGAAACCCTCTAAGGGATTTTACAAACTAAACTAGGATGCAGTGATCCATAGAGAATCAGGCTATATTGGTATAAGGACCATTGTTAGGGACTCCTAGGGCCATGTTATCGATACCATGCAAGCTCAAAGGAAAATTCATGCAGATTCCTTCATAGACGAGGCCTATGTTCTCATGTTAGCAGCCATGTTCTGCCATGAAATAGGTGTATGAGAGGTTATACTAGAAGGGGACTCTTTATAGGTCATCAACATCCTCAGCAAAGGCATTAAAGATTGGAGCCAAGGAGGTGCCATGGTTGCCAATGCAAATAGGATTCTTAGCCATGGTCATATTTGGTCAGCTATTCACGTAAGGCGTACAGGAAATCACACAACCCATGTGTTAGCGAGAAATACTCTACTCTTAGAGGAAGACTTATATGTACTGAAAGATTATTTAGAGATTTTACATTCCACTATTACTAATAAATTGTTGTAAGTCAAATTATTGAGCAATAAGCTTGGATGGTTTCTTTCAAAAAAAAAAAATGTGCTCCGAAGTAAATGTTATCGTATCGAACCCTCCAAAATCAAGCTCTTAGAAGGGCAATTTCATACTGGATTTCTCATTCTCTATATAAATGATAGAAGATGACGAAGACAAATATGGGCAAAACATATCGTCCACACAACTGGATTCATTTGCCGTCCAAACGATGAACAAATAGAAATATTCTAATTTTATTTTAAAATTGACTAAAATATTCTTATTTACAAATTAAAAATTCTAAAAATTTAAAAAAATCATTTTATTTATTTATAAAACATAAGCATTTTAACTAAGCCAGCAATGCAATCTATAGATATAAACTACAAAAAAAAATTATACGATAAATATTTACTTAGTTTGATCCTACGTGCACGTATGGGTTTTGGATGTGAAACCACTCATTCCACGGTCACTCTTAGCTCACCGATACAACCAACATTCATGGATAAGAAAGGAAGAGGCTGGTTCCCTAACTAAAGTTCAACTTGAAGTCTCTTGTTAAAGCAAAAAGTCTCATTTTTCTCTTTTTAAATAATTTATTATTTTATGTCATATTATTGCACTGGGCAGGATCACTTCTACTTTCTCCCTTCGATACAGAGAAATATTTTAATTATTAATTTTTTTTATACAAATAAATATATAAAGTAACATATGATATATTATATTAAAAATTATTTTTTATAAAACAAATTTAATATATCATATAAAATTATATCAAGTTATTTGTTTAAGTTTATAAGATATATATTTTTTAAATACTTTATTGACTCTTTAATTTATCATTGGCTCTTATAAAAAAAAAAATTATCAGTGGCTCTTGTTTAGACTTAACGTTATTGGCCACATTTTACTGCTAACAACCTGGATGCCAAAATTACGAGAGAAGTGAAACCCAATATAGTTTTTTTTTCTTTTGGGCAAAAACTTTAGCTCCCGTTTGTTTATAAGATTAAATTACAAATTAAAAATATATTTTAAATTTATTATTATATTTTTTTTTAATCTCTATATAAAATATAATAAAAAATTAATTTTTTTTTATTTTAAAATTTTTTAAATTTTAAAAAATATTAATATTAAAAACATATTTTATAATAATATATTTATTTTTTAACTTTTATCACATCCTATCACATTTCATATCGTTTTATATCGAGAAACAAAACAGACCTCAAGGTCCGATTCCGTAGAGACTAATTAGGAAATTTAGCCGCTAAATTTTCTGAGAAGAAAGTCAAAAAATAGAGAGGATAAGTCTAAGACCGTGGACCCACAACCCCAATTGAATTTGAAAGAGAATAGAAATATCTATACGGATTTCCACTAAGCCGGCGACCCCAACCTCAGTACGCCCTGTCTCTCCCTCTCTCTTTCCCTCCGATCTCAAGTTTCCTGTAGGAAGAAAGAGAGAGACTCGTGGGAGTTGATTAGCTATAGCTGTCGTTTTCGGAAAATTCAAGCAAGCACGCAATAGCCATTGCATAAACAGTACTGCATCCTTAAAAACTTCCATTTTTTTGTTTTGTTTCCCATACGCTCGTCTTCCAAATTGTATTTGTTGTTAATTCCGGAAAAACCCAACTCACAGCCGGGAAAGTTTAGCTGAATTTTATTTGTTTCCACGGCTTTTCGCTCTCATGGGTTGTACCGGATCGTCTCGGGCCAAAGGAGATGGTAAACATATGAATCACTTCTTATTTTGGTGTTTTTCTGCCCTTTTTGAAGCAAATCTTTTCTTCATTTTTTTTTTTTTTTTTTGCGAAATGGAATTTTTTTGTAGTATGGATTTGGTGTCTGAATTGGTATGGGGGATTGATGGTTTTGATTTTTGATGGATAATTCTGTTTCTTTGGTGGAGTAATTATATTTCTTTTTACGTAATTTCAGAGAAAGCTCAGAAAATTCGGAAGCCGAAACCTTGGAAGCATTCTGAACCGATCACAAGGACACAATTAGTGCAGATGCGTGATGAATTTTGGGATACCGCTCCTCACTATGGTGGCCAGAAAGGTAATCTTTCTATAGACTCTCGGAGAATGCATGCAGCACTACTGCATATGTATTGTTTAATTATTTAACATTATGGTAATGTGGAAAAATTATGCTAGGTCCAGGTTGGGTATCTAATGATAGAAAATAGTGAATTTAGTCATGTTAACCATTCTAACTTGTATCCTCACGTTATACATTCAAACACTCTTCACGTGTGAGAACAGACTCTAGAATGGAATGAGGATTTCAAACTCAAAACAATGATGACCATCTGCCCATTATCATAACAATTTACCAGTCATTTCAAATGCCTAAATTGATATAGGAAAGAGTTATTTTAATTGATAACCATTATTCAAAGTAAAGGCAGGAGAAAGTATGTCCATTGTAAAATTGGGAGAATAAAAATTTACATTTTGTTTTCTTGTTTGCTTACTTATATGTGTGTGATTTATGTGAAGAACAATGTCATAGACCCTGTTGTGTGGAGCTTATCTGAGACAATCTGATATGCCTGCAGTTGTGTACTGAAGCCTTTCTATTATTTTCCTGCTATATGTCGGTGGTTTATGCAAAGATCAGCATGCATGCTTCTAACATCGAGTCATCGACTGTTTAAAACAAGAGTTAAGATATATGTCGGTGCTTTTAACCTTTTCTTAAATAGACTTAGTAATGTGGGAAAAATATGGATATGATGATAGAGTGAAAGGAGCTCAAAGTAGTCATAAAAGATATAACCTGAGGAAGAAAACACCAATATATCATATGAGAGAACAATGAAAGGAGCAAAGATTTAGAACTTGATAGACTGGAATATCCATAGAAGATTTTCTTTAAGTTATACTGGTCTGCAACCATCCATGGTAGATATTGCAGTGAAACTCTAGCCATTATTGTGTTATGGTTTGTAGCAGCATATGCACAAGAAAACCTTCAGTTAAAGAGATTCATAATGAGTGATTGCGATGACACAAATCAACTTACCTCATTTGTTAACATTCTGACTGTTGTGTGCTTCAGCCTCTTAGGTGCTATAGAATGAGAAATTGCATCAAATTTGTTGATGTACATAAATTTCTGTATTATATGGTTGTTGACAGAACATAGGCAGCATATGGTCATTTGATAATTGATTCAAACATGTGATGCTTTTATGGAGACTTAGGCCTTGTTTGTTATCATAGATGAGATGAAATAAAAGTAAAAAAAAGAAAAAAATATTGTTGTAATATATTTTTTTAATAGTAGTTTTGTTTTAGGATTGGAAAAAATCATTTTGGGATTTGAAAAAGTGTAATGATGAGTTTGAGATGAGATAAGATGATTTGAGAAAACAAACAAGGCCTTAATGTTCAAAGCTGTGCTTAATAGCATCGTGAGGTTATGGCTTTAGTATATGGTTGCACTAGAATCAATGCCAACAGTTGTGCAATATTTTTCATGTCCGGTTAACTTACACGATCATAAGTCTTGACATGGAAAAAATTGCATGTTTTGCTTTGATTCTTGGATCCCCAGTTGGGGGCTTTTATTAATCTCTGATAGTTAACCATGCCTATGTCTTCGGATTGGAGATAAATATCTAATTAAGCTCTGTACCACTTAATAAACTGAAAGAGCACTGATTTCGTTTATCAGCTGACACTTAATTGTTTGATTTTCCTTAAAGGTTTGCAAGAAGGACCCACACTTCAATCAATCCCTACTGCATCAGGCAGTAAAGGTAGTTGGTGGACATTTTCCAATGTATTAGGCAGGAACCTTTCCAGCTGGACCGGAATGGTCCAAAAGTTATCCCACAGATCCTTAGGAAAATATTTAGTGGTACAGCTAGATATAATATGAATACCATTGCTAGTATGACCATAAATGAATCGTTATAACTCTTGAATTTTCTGTATCCTTCTAGAGAAATGACATCTGAAGAAAATATGAAGCCTGTACAGAAATAGAACTTGCACACTTATGCAAGAATTTTTTTTTCTCCGACATTCATGTAGACCGTGTTTTTAACATGCCAATCACTGATGGCTTTGAATATGTACTTTAGTTTTTCCAAGAGTTGGAGCACTCATTTCTGATAACTTATGTATTCTGATCCTGATGACTGATAGTTATGTAAATACCTTGCATTGTCAGTTCACTTGTCTGTCGTGTTATTTTTCAGGTTCTAATTGCCCCCATACTGTGTAAACTCTGTGCAGAATCTTGAGATATCAACTAGGAAAACAAAACAGCTAATCTGAAGTTAGGAATTGGCCTCTTTCACCTTTTTCTTTCTCCAAAACTTGGAAGAACTTGCTGAAGTTTAATGATTTAATGCTCTGGTTATTATCCTTTACTGAATGTGTTACTCTGTTTTAATTTTAGCAATTAACATTCAAACAGAATGTATCTACACTGTTAATGATCAACCATCTCTTCCCCCCTCCTCTTTTTTCACACAGCTTTAAAAGGAACACTTACTATTTTCTACATTAAGATTCACTCATGACTTAATATTAAGGTCTCCATCTTCATTCACTTATCAAGGTCAACATCCACCTTCTCTCATATAATGGGACATCTCTTGGACAGATGGATAATCCTGTATTTTAATGTCTTAATTCCTATTGAGTTTTCATGACATCCTTGTTAGATCGTTGTAATAACTATGAATGCCCAACTTCACAAAAACATCTTTTCTTTTCTTTTCTTTTTTTGAATTCTTGTCCCATCTTTTTATGAAAATAGTACCAACTGCTTACCTCTATTACTATGAAGCTAATCGCATAAAGGTCCTGGTTGTTTGCTCCCATGTACAGTTCTGTGTTGATCATAGTTGTGCAAATTCTGCTGCACGCAATCCGGCCAAATGGGCTGCTTCCAGTAGTCCAGTTGTATTCCTTCTCTCTATCTCATTAAAATAATTAATAATAAGAATATACATTTCTCTTTCACTGGAAACAAGATGATTATATAGTCTATGCAATTCATATGTAAAATTCTTTTGGCATGCAAGAAGTTGTCCTGAAGAAATAATTTGTTGATGGTGGGGGAAGAATGAAGATATCTGAACAGTGAATGTTGTATTCTTTCCAGAGATATGGGAGGCACTTCGAGCTGCTACCGAAGCTGACTTAACTCTTGCACAAGTAATTGTGGATAGTGCTGGTGTGATTGTTCAGAGTTCTGATTTAACAATCTGCTACGACGAAAGAGGTGCCTAATCCCCCCCCCCCTCCCCTCCCCTCTCCAAAATTCTCTCCTTTATTTTTCCAACTTTTTATCTAATTTGCCTATCATCTAGCTTACAGAATCTCCATTGCAGGTGCAAAATATGAACTACCCAAGTATGTTTTGAGCGAGCCAATCAATTTGATACAAGATAGTTGACAATTGGGTAAAGAATGCACTGCTTCATTGAGATTGTAAATTTTGTACGTGTAAGTTCACTGTCCCTAGTGTTCTGAGTCTTGTTAGAATTGAGCAGTACTAAGAATTCGTGTGGCAACCCTCAATTATTTGGAATCAGATTCTCGTTAAATTGATTGTCTTTCAAAATTCTCCTATATATCACAATGTATGTGTGCTAAACTTTTTATTTAATTTTCTGTCCAATTATAACTGTAAAGAAAAATACCTTCTCACGGTGACTCCAAAGATGCTGTGCATCAGACTTCAGTTTATATGTTTTCGAACATTTTCAATTTAACGCAATTGTTTTAGCACATAAACAGAATTTGTAGTTGGGCTCTACTGAGTTTCGATTCTCAGCCCATCAGATTGCTATTGGGAGGGACTATTTGGGCTAGTTTGACTTGCCGGATTGACCACAGTTCTCATAGCTAAGACTTGGAAAACACAAATTATCTCAAAAAGGTTGGAAAATAAATAGTAACGCTCACCATTTCAATTGAAATAGATATTATCTAATCAGTAATCAGTGCAAAATATGGAATATTTTTATTGAGAAATCGAGATATCCCATATGTTATCCTAAATAGATGATATTTAAAAGAAAAATTATAGAGAGCACTCACACTCATCACACTCACTCTCACATGAATAGTACACATGTACTATTCATGTGAGAGTGAGTGTGGTGAGTGTGAGTGATCTCTAGCATTACTCTATTTAAAAATCCCAATTTGCCAAAACAAAGCTACCTTCTTCCTTATACAACCTCCCTCCTATATGCAGAGGAGTTCCAAACAGCCGCTAAGGAGCGTGTTGACACGTGTTAACTCATGATCAATAAGACAAAAATGCCTAGAACTTCCTTTCTCAAGATTATAGATTAACATATGGTTACCCAAGAAAGTCTATAAATATATATATATATGGAAAATGTTATTTATCCCTTTAGATTTCATCCCGTTTGCTTCATGTTTTGTTTTATTTTTTATTATTTTTTTTTTACATGATTTTTATATAAGTGTTTTAAAATAATATTATGATTTTTTTTATATTTTTAAAAATATTTTAAGATGTTAAAAAAATCATATAAAAAAAATAAAACGAGAAGCAAACGGGATAATCCATACAGGAACAAATAGCAGCTTCCATATATATATATATATATATATATATATATATTAAAGTTAGGGTTTGGAACACATGACCATCATATTGTCCCTCCTGAACTAGACAAACAAAAGTAGCTTTTCCAATGCATAAAAATGATTCTGTCCACCATTTCCATTAAGGCTTAGAGATATAATTGTACACAGTTTCTAAGGAGTCAGCCATGATTCTAATAAAAGATTTGGGGATTGACTAGAAGATTTTCATCATTTTTTATTTAGTATTTTTTTTCCTACTCTTTTGTTAGTGGGCAATGAAAAAAGACAGTTTTTTTTTTTTTAATTGATATCAGCTTATATATTTGATTGGCCCACTTCAAGTTTGTGTCATAATATGTCCATAGTTTTCATCTTCACATCTTTAATTCTTTTCTTCTCTGTTCTTTTATTTGCTTTTTTTTTTTTTTTCCTTACAGTTATGATGTTAGTTAGCTTCACGGGTAGGTAGTTGAACCAATTAACCAGAAAACAAACCACCAGTTGGCCTTAAAATCACCGAACTTAAAAATGGAAAAGCACGTGAAAATCATGCTGCCTTGGTGCCTTTCAACCGCTTGGGATTCAGTTCCCACAACTTTTTCCACTACATTTAGTTTATACTCACCTGAGTCACCTCATACTGATACATACATACATACATACATACATACATACATACATACATCCAAATATATATATAATCCCTCGATTAAAAAAGCTTTCTACATTTTTGCAACACAAATCCTTCCCGAAAAGTTAATTTTGATACTTAATATACTAGGCGTGCACCCGCGCATTGCGTTGTTGATTGTGAAGTAATCTGATGAACATGACCTTTTTTTTCCCGATTAGTAATCCTAATAGATTAAATACAATGTAAAGAAGACAGATTCTTACAAAAGAAGTCAGAGTGTGTCCCAATCTTGAAAATAATTAATGAAATTCTAATATATAAATTTTATGTGCGATTATTTTTTACATAAAAATATCATTTTTATTTTAGTCGATTTTGTCAATAGAGTGTATAAAGTAAATATAGTAAATATTAATATATTGGATCAATTTTTTTTATTTTTTAAAAATGTTGAAAAATATTTAAAAAATGTTTGAAACAAAAAACAAAACATCAAAAAAAGAAAGGAAAATACAATTTGCACCAAGGGTACACCAAGTAGATAGGCAAGTCGAGAGACTATAGTAGCACTACTCTTTGAAAAATGGTTCATTCTACTATCTGAAAAATTATTATTTTTTATGTATGTTCGTATTTATTATTTTTTTTTCATAGAAGTTGCACAAATTCACAATGCTTACCTACTCCAATATAACTGCAAATATCAATTATCTCAAACATAAATACCACTACGTCCGGTTGGTGTTTGTAGATGTCCTTTTGCACGGATATATGGTCCAACTTGGAGACTTTTGAGAACCCAAATTTAGTTCGAGCTTCCATCAATGATGTGAACCTCCGCATGATATTAGGATCCAAAATCGGATGACACAAACAGGTAGTCTTAAAGTTAAAGGTCGGCCTTATCCTTTATGTATCATGTGGTCCTAACTAGGGCTGAACATAATGCCCGATATCCGATACCCGACCCGTTTTCCGTTATCTTCCGACTCGTTTTTCCGATCCGAAGTCGGTTAATCGGGTAACGGGTTGATTTAAACCCTTTCGATATCCTGCAACCCCCTCATTTCAGAACTCTCTCTTCTCTCTCTCTCTACACGAATTGCACATCCATCACGATTCAAAAACTACCACCGACGATTCCATCGGATCCTACCCCTTGCTGTCCATACAACTCTCTTACAGAGATCCTTCAACCCAAGAGCTCGTGTATTTGGAAAGAACAAACGGCATCCACACCTCGTTCGATCCTCGTCTCCCAACATCCAGCGGCTGAGAAATCTCTACGTCACTACTGGCGCCATGGCTGAGTCTCGACAGCTGATCGAGCACAATGATCTCTCCAGAGCCAACCACTGCTTGAACATTACTGATGCAGTCGAGTTCATAGTCGGCTTAAGCTTTTGTAGTAGATTTTCCGAAGGGTTGGTGTTGCGAATGAGGGGGTCTTCTTTCCTTTGATCGTTTTGATTTTTTGTTCAAACGAAGCTTTTGTTTTAGGGTTTTTTGAAGGGTTGATTTGGTTGAATCGAGATTTTGTTTACTGTTCAATGATTTGTGAAAAAAATAAAAGAAGGAAGAAGAAGAAGTAGAAGAAGAAGACGAAGAAGAAGATGGGTTATCGGTTAATCGGGTAACGGGTTGTCGGAATGGCCAATTTTCGGGTCGGGTCGGAAATAATCGCTATTGGGTCGGCTTGGGTCGGCTGAACAGCCCTAGTCCTAACATGGATCGAGTTCTTGAAGTACATACGGTTGAACCCACCATGATCGATCAATAGAAATAATTTATAATTAATTTATGAAAGTTCTAATTTTATTGAAACGAAGATAAAATTGAATATTAATGACTTATACTCTTATAATTAATAGCTAGGCTTTTAATTTTCTTATTATAAATGCAATATGCATGTCGTTTGGCTTTCTCAGATCATGCCGTTTTAGCTGTGTACGCCATCAAAGGATTCATAAAATTTATTAAATTTTGGAGGAAGTACTTACAAAATTATGACTCTGATCATAGAATTCATATATATATACTTGCAATAATATATATATATATATATATATATATTATGATACTTCGTTCAATTTTCTATTTATTGCATTAATTACGACTCGAGATATGCTAATTAATTATTTATTTAAAGAGTGTTAAACTGCATAATAATAATAATATAGAATTAATAGAAACATGGATAAATTTAGTTCGAGGGTTGATCAACTACGGGCCAAGATCGGATAAATTAATCTTAATTAGCTACAAATAATCATGATTTGTAAATCTGAAGTACTGAAGATAGATAATTGTGAAGTATAATATTGTTCTATTTGATACATAAAAGTTTATTTATTTACCACCAAAAACATCAATTAAAGGGACAATATCACATATAGTCCATAAAATTAGACCCTTTTACAGTTGAAACAATGAACAGATAGAAATATATTTATTTTAGAATAAAATTGATTAAAATACTTTTATTTATTAATCGAAAATTTGAAAATTTGAAAATTTTATTTTATTTATCAATGAAATAGGAACGTTTCAATTAGACTTATAATGTAACGTAGTCTACAAATTATATAGACTGCAAAAATAATTATTCCAATTAAAAAGCATTTGGGTCCAGCATTTATATATATATATATATATATGGCCCTGTGGGTTTGGATTCTGGAATGTCTTTCTGTACCGCGTACGCATGCATGGGTTCCCTTTGCCTCTTGTGCCCCCAATGCAATAATATTGGTAGGCCATATTAATAATAAACTGATCTATACGTACATAACTTCTTTGATCTTCTACCCAATATACAAAAAGATGATCATGAATATTTATAAAGGCAAAGCTGGCTGTCTTAATGATCTTGCTGTCCATGACTCGTACATTTGATCTCAATATTTATCCTTATTATTCATGGAGATCATATCTTTCTTTAATTACTTTATATTTCGTCACACTTGAATCAGTCTAATATTTCGTGATCAACCTTCAAATATATCGTGTATGTTCGACCCGTTGTTGGAGTACCCTATGGGAGATTCTTGTGTGTATGTATATATATATATATATATATAATATTATAACATCAATATTGATATATATATATATAGCATTACTCTCTCTCTTTCTCTCTCTCTCTCTATATTATCCATTCTATTATAATATTTCTTATAATTATTAATAACGTATGTTAAAGCACCAAATACAAGTCATCACGCACAAGACGCATGCAATGCAGCTCAAACTCACGGCAACAACATACAACCTCTCCCACACAATATATTAGACGGCTTGTTAATCCAATACGAACATGACACGATAATAGCAGGTAATGATTTAATCTTAAATAATTTTGGTCAAAATGGCTTAATCTATTAAGATACGATTGCTTAACAGATTGATAACGGATCAATTCATTTTGACCTATTATGACACGTTAAAAAAGTTAAAAATTATAATTAGACGCTTATACTTAAAAGTAAAATTGTTAGTATTTTAATTTTGATATTTTTATTATTTGGATTGTAATTTTGGACTTTTAGTTAGTTTTATAACTTTATAGATATTATAATTTTAACATTTTAGTTAGTTTTATAATTTTATAGATATTATGATTTTAACATTTATATTAAATTATATTAAATTTAATAAGATCAAATAGGTTAGTTTTGAGCTTATCCAATCTATTTACATAAATGAGTTGAAAATGGTTGTGTCATGTTAATTTATTTTGTAATATTTATTAATGAATCAAAATGGGTTGACACGACAAGACTTATTATATTAACGAATTGTATTAGGGTTTGAGATCTTGACACGATAAGCTTAACGGATCGAGTTAAAATTGACCCATATAATATAATATATATACCTTAATACGATATAAACACAACCTATTAACACGATTTAATGCTCTTACTCCAGATCATGTGCACTCACTAGCACTAGCACCTGCCAAAGCAACCTCAACAAATCACCCTCTGTAGCCACGCCTTGCACCCGCTACTCTCCGTACATTCTGTTGGCATAGAATAGGAATATTCATTTATATTTTGTATGTAAAAGGAAGCACTCCAGATCATGCGCACTACAAGGAATATGGGGTTTTGGAATGCTTCTTTTAGTTGCAAAAGTATTGGAAAATCGAAAAAACTTTAAGCATCAACTTTTGATGCTCGCATGTTGGATGTAGTTAATTTGTTATTTTTGAGTTTAAGCATCCATTTTATATTTTGGTTGCAAAATTATTTCTTTTGTCGCTATTTTTAGCTGTCGCAAATAGTGAAAAGTTCGCAGCAAAAAGTCATCCCAAGACCTGATGGTAAGCAATGCCAATGCCCACTTGCATCCAATTAGAGGATTTTTTGCAACCAATTTCCGTATTTAGTCGCCACAAAATGGTCTATTACAAAAATTTAAAAAAAAAAAACATTTAAAAAAACCTCGGATATTCATGAACAGATAAATCAACTAGTAAGCTATTAGACAAACAATGTCTTATACTCAGAGCCTATAAAGTTCGAAGGTAAAATATATAAAAATGCATGTAAAGATATAGCAGACACACATATTTCAAACATGTTTTAAATATTGAATACAAAGGTGCACCAAATAAAAATACCTTGGTGAATATATGCATAGGCAAGTGGCCTCTTAATAATAGAGAAACCCTGCAGATATAGTATAAACATAAACACACAACGAGAGAGAAATCTGCAACTAACCGAACCAATAATTTATATTGTCACCATACCTAAATTTATTGAAATCCCTAGAACATAGGCAACTTTAGTCTTCACATGATGGACTTGACAATGATAGATTCTAAGCCATTTTTCACGTCACTGTAATTGGAAAATAGGCTGGAAAAAGATATCCCAAATTTACAAGAAAATGTGTCTTGGCAATACTAAAATCAAATTCCTGTCAAAACAAAACGAATACATAAAAGTTAATGGAAGTAACATGATTTATAAGTAACATGATTGGAATGGGAAAAAGCTAAGAAATGCTACTTTCTCTTAATAACATTGTTTATTAGGTAGAACAATCAATGTTTGATATAATTGGGAAGACAAGCATGTCACTTTCACATCAACCAAACAATAAGTACTTGCTGATACTAAATCTATTAGAAAAGACCATGAATCTAGCAAACCTATGTTTGACATCGATATGCCAAAGGGAAGGAAGCCCCTATATATGGCATAGAATGTGGACCCAGAGTAGAGGAATCTGGAGAAAATATATATTTTTTATAAGTAAAAGAAAAATGCAACGACGTCTTTGAAGAAAATATTTGAAACCATGCAATATAAAGGACTTCAAAAGAGCATTTCTACCAGGGATCTTAAGCCTCGTTCCTACCATTCCAGTTATTTCAATTCCAAACAAAGGCTGATTGACTGTGTGAAAGCTATTGCACCCTTTTCTCTAAAGATAAAGAACATAAGTTAAATAGTTCATTATGTGAAAGACCAGGTGCAGAGGCATGACCAAAAGACCCAGAATAAAAAACATCCACTCCAAGAAACTAATAGCCTTTGTAATGACTCTGTTCTAAGCACTTCTAAAAAGAATCCAAGTCTAATTCTACTTTCCTTTTATTTTCTTTTATTTTTAATCTTTTATTTTTAATTCTTTCTTTTGGATTTTAGCATCTTTTTGTAAATTGTTTTCAAAAATTTCATCTTCTCTACCTTCCTCACCTACTATCTTATTCCTTTTATTCTCTCTCTCTCTCTCTCCTTTTTTTTTATCCCAAACAAGTCACCTACTAATATTATTACTACCAACTCTTAGCCTCCAAATCTATTACTTCCATGAGTTTCCAACGAATTTAAGTTTTGATCTTGAGGATCCAAACTCCTTAGATACAAACCCAGGTCCTACAGAATCTAATCTATCTTTCATACCAATCTAAAAATAAAATAAAAATGCAGCAATATACTGAAAATGTATAGAACACAAACGCTTGGTTGTGAAATCACGACTAATAACGTCAAACTAAGCAAGAAGCATCAATGAAAATTATCTTATGTATGTATAAGAAAAATCGAGTTAAAAATGAACAAAGTATCTACTAGTTCTCTGCAAGACGAATGTTAACGAAAATCTTCCTGATATTTTAGATGGAAGCTGGATAATACAGCAACTTTTAGATGGATGCAGTTTTAACAAAATATATAAAAGAAAATCAATATGACAACTTCTCAAAATACACAAAGGCAACCAAATATATATAACCAAATATATATAGAAAAATAATATAGCAGCTTCTTTATCCAATAAAAGAAAATTAAAATCAAACATTCTCCTAGTTGCAACATGCAACTTCAAACCAAAGTTAAGTAAAAGGCATGGCCCTTTCAAAAAACATACCACCAAATTTGAGAGCAATTAAACAATAAAAATATGCACAAAAATAAATTACAGTCCAAAGTCCCTGAAAATAAAAAACACCAAATCAGATCAATTAAATTAAAAAATAACAAAAAGAATAAAACAATATCATACAAATTGGAAAAAAATGTCTTTTTAACCAAAGACATACATAATGCAAAACATTAATAACCTCATTGTGTATTGTACAGTATACAAAATTTTGAAAAAGTACTCTACATAATTTTGATCTCATTGTGTATAATTTGATATTATTGTGTATAAAATTTTAAAAAAACCGATAAAAAGTACTCCAAAAACAAAGATGACCACAATTTTAAATCATCAACCCAACCAAAAAGACATATAAGTCGAAGTGACCACAATTTCAACAGATTCAACCACTTTAAGACCACATATCAAAAGTGATAGTCACCACTTAATATTATAATATTTTTTTAACCGTACCATTTGAGATATTAATTTCTTGGTAATAAAATGAACTACTCTATAAACATTACATCCACACAATTTTATAACCATGCTTCGTAGACTAAAATAATATCAAAATAATGTCCACAAAATATAACCACACAATTTTATAAAGCCTCTCGTTAGAGTTTCCATTGAGCTGGTCTCCGTTAACTGTGAAGAAGTGGTTTCCATGGAACCTATGAATACATTTACAAGCTTGCCAAAATCAAAAGAAAAAACAGAGAGACAAGCTATGAGAGAGGGAGGGAGAAATGGCATGATGAGAAAAGCCACATGCAAAAATGCCGTCGGTGAAAATTTCGAAGTTGGTTTCTTTGCTTAAGTAGAGATCCCCTGCATATAGCGATGATATCGAGAGAGAAAATTAGGGTAGAATCGAGAGAACCCTATTGACGAAAAGAGAGAAAATAGAGAAGGAAAGATCTTGCTACAATGAACACTGAGTAGAGGAGACTGCTGTTGACCTTGTGCTGTGGCAGCATGATGATGGTTAAGGAATCAAAGAGAGTGGCACCAAGTGAGACTCAGAGAGAGAGAGAGCATGAGAGAAAAAGAGAGTATTTTGTGTGTTTTGAGGGGGGTTCGAAAAAATATTTCGTGACGCTCAAACCAAGTAGCGACCAAAAATTTCATTTTTGGACCGGTCCGATCTGGTATTAGTTTCATAAATTGAAAACCAAATACAACTGGTCCGGTTTCAGTTCCAACCATTTTAAGACCAGACTGAATTAGATCGGTACTATTTTTATTTTTTATTTTTTTAATATTATTATATAATATGTTTTATACTATATATAATAATATAAATTATAATTAGATATAAGATAATATATTTTTTTTATAGAATATTTTTTTATTTTATTAGATTTTTTTTTTAATGCAAATTTTTTTTATATAACAAATTCTTTTACCAAAACAGATTTTTTTTAGAACAATTTTTATTTTATTCCAGCTTTTTTTATATAACAGATTTTTTTTTTTTATCAAAACAAACTTTTGTAATGGATTACAATTTTTTTTACTAAAACAGATTTTTTAAACCAGTTTTTTTTTTTTAAAAAGAGATTTGGTTTTTATAAATTTATATTTTATTAAAATTGAAAAACTGGACGGGAACCGATAAAATCGGTATTATCGGCTTTGGAGGATAATCGAAACATAATCGATTTTAAGAATTACAAAACCAATAATATAAGACCAGTTCTGTTTTTAATTTTGCGACAAAAATATTAGTCACAATAACCTTCAGTTCCAACCATTTTAAGACCAGACTGAATTAGATCGGTACTATTTTTATTTTTTATTTTTTTAATATTATTATATAATAATATAAATTATAATTAGATATAAGATAATATATTTTTTTATAGAATATTTTTTTATTTTATTAGATTTTTTTTAATGCAAATTTTTTTTATATAACAAATTCTTTTACCAAAACAGATTTTTTTTAGAACAATTTTTATTTTATTCCAGCTTTTTTTATATAACAGATTTTTTTTTTATCAAAACAAACTTTTGTAATGGATTACAATTTTTTTACTAAAACAGATTTTTTAAACCAGTTTTTTTTTTTTTAAAAGAGATTTGGTTTTTATAAATTTATATTTTATTAAAATTGAAAAACTGGACGGGAACCGATAAAATCGGTATTATCGGCTTTGAAGGATAATCGAAACATAATCGATTTTAAGAATTACAAAACCAATAATATAAGACCAGTTCTATTTTTAATTTTGTGACAAAAATATTAGTCACAATAACCTTAAAAGTCGCTGCAAATGAATCTAATAAAATGCCCAACCCACAAAATCGCAAATATGGGTTAAAAGGCCGCGACAAATTTCGAGTTGTTACAAAAAGTGATTTATTGCAACCTTTTATTAGCAAAATTAGAATAAAAATCTATGTAATATGTCATTTTTCTTATAGCACGTATGGTTTAGACGATGTAATTGAGCTGCATTGCATGCGTCTTGTGCATGACTTGTATTTGGTGCCTTAACAACGTAAAATAAATATTTTTATTTTAATGGTCTTGATAAGCCTTTAAAACAATTGATGTGGCTAGTTGTCATATCAATAGCTCTTATAAAATCTTCCGTATCAATTTGATAGATGAGCTTTCATATCAATAGTGTATTTCAAATTGATCATTTTTTTTAAGTTTTTTATTTTAGTTCTGAGTAATGTTATATATAATTATGAGAAATAATAAATGTAGTCATGAATTTATAAGTGGTATTTAGTCGTTTTAAAAAAAAATGAAATCTATTATTAAAAAAAGTTAACTTTTTAACAGCGAACCTCACTTTTTTCTAAAACAACTATATGTCACTTGTAATTCTACGACTGTATGTAACATTACTCTTATATTATATCAAAATTATATTCTTATATTATTTTTATCTCACTTTATAAATATGACACTTTTCATCACTTTTATATTATTTGATGGAGAATTTCATATATCACACTCTTATCTTACTATAATGAAGTGACATTACCCACAACCTATAAATTTCTCTTTAAAAAATTTAAAGAATGATTCAATGGTTATTAAAAATGTCATGTTTTATATTGTGAGTTGAAAACGTTTTATGTAGGGAGATAAAAATGCGGTACGTAGATAAAGTTTTCCGCCAAAGATTAAATGAGGTTTCTTAAATCTTTGTGTAAAGAAATGTCACATGCCCTTCGAGCATGTGAGAAGTACATGTTTTATAGTAAAGAGCTATAAAAATAATTTTTTAACTTAGGTTTCATTTCGATAGTAAAAATGTTTTATCTGATCATTTCACACTATAAGAAAAAAGCCCAATTACGATGCTTTTATTATTGTTGGATTAGAGAATAACGGAAAAGGTATGCAAAATATAATAATAAGTAATTCATTTTTTTTTTAATTTGAAAATAATAATAATATTAAAAAATATTTTATTTATATTTTATCTAATTTTTAATTTTCATCTCAATTCATATCTTTTCAACTCATTATCCAAACAACATCTTAATTCTTTTAATAATTCTAGATACAAATTCTAAATAGACAAGTCTCATTATGTAATTATAAAAAAAGTGAGTCCTACTAAAAAAATCTATATATTTTTTTTATTTTCTCAAAGTGGGACCTACTATTTTATAAAAAATTACACAAAATTTGCCTATTTAAAGTTTGTTCTTCCTTCGAATATGTACTTATTTAGATAAAAACTTTGTCCTATGTAGTGCGCACTACGTGTTAATTTAATAAGTTTTTTAAAAAGATAATTAAAAGGTTGATAGACAATAGTAATATGGCCTACAAAATGAAGAATTCTATTTAATGTCTTTTTAATTATTCAATGTTTTCAAATTTCATATAATATTAATGATTGGAGGATAAATAATAGATGATAAATAATTTTATCATTATTCTACGTCCTATTAGAAATGTCTTTATTTTAACATGAGTCATCATTCATGAGTTGAAGGGTGCACGTGACCGTGACATTGATAGTCGGTCTGAGACTATGAGATACACCTTTCTTTGTAGAAAATCGGGTCTGTTCCGCTGTGCTGGCATCACCCGTTGGGGACCATGGTTTATGGCTGTGTCACTGTGCACATAAATTAGAACTTGGAAGCCCTTTCTTTTTCAATTTCAATGATGGGTCAAACTGTGGTTTTCTCAAACAAATAAAAGCATATAATAAATTTATCCAAAAAAAATAAACAGATATATATAATTAATATAAAAAATGATGGGCCCCAGAAAAAATATACCATTATGCATACGTTCTATGCATCTATTCTCTTACCAATCAAATATAATTTTTTTAGTCAAGAAGCTGATCTGATCACAGATTGTTTGATTTGTTTTTTTTTTTGAGTTATCTCAATTTAATTTAATTTATTTTTATTTAATCATTATAATTTTTTTTGAATCTTTATACAAAATAAAATAAATAATTCAATTTTTTAAAATTTTAAAATAAAAATAATATAAAAAATATTTTATAAAAATATTTTATTCAATTTTCCACTTTTAATTCAATTCAATTTGACTCAACTTAAAAAAAAAAAAAAAAAAACCCAGGCCTAGTCTGGTTCTTTAAGTAAAAAATTTGAGATCAAACCCTCACCTCCCGGGCTTATAAAAAAAATCAAATACTTTTTTAATTGCAAGTTTGTATTAAATAAAAGAAATACAAAAAGAATAGCAATCAAATACTTTTTTTAAGTACTTGGTTGTTAAAATGTATTAGAATCCATCAAATACTTCTTTTTAATCTAATGATGAATTCAATGTGAAGTTATGAATGTTGAGATTTTGAATTTATAAAAAATTTATATTTTTTTATCAAATTTTGAAGATAATTTTAATGAAAGCAATGTGGATACTCTTATCCCAGACCTAGAATTGGAAAAGGAAAATATGCAACTCCCATTCCAAATACAATTAATTAATCAATATAATATAATATGAACTATTTTTATCAACTTTTGTTAATATACTTTATAAAAAACATATTTATCAAAATACTATATATTTTATGCATTTTTATTTGTATGCAGGGTTTGTATATATGGACCCTTCATATGAACCATACATGTATTGCTCATCTGAATAGTTATATATACTAGGAATGTTCACTTTACCCGACCAGACCTGATAAGGATAATTACAGCTTGACTTGATTTCCATTTGGCTAATACTCGATAGGCCGATTATCCGATCGCTTTCGTTTTCGATTTTGATTTCGACTCATACTTTCGTTTTCATTTTTATTTTCGAGTATTTGGCTACTAATTTGGCACCACCCACTACCCTCACTTTTTCAATCGCAACATCATCTAGTACCAGCCTCTCGAACCATTGTTATTCTTATTCTACGTGCTTTTGCTGCATCCCATAGAAGCTTAGATGTATTCTTCACTCCTATGATCTTCTCTCTTCAGATGTGTAAAAATATAGAGCTTAGGGAGAATTTATAGCATAGGGTACTCTCTCTGGGAACTTGGAAAGTCATGCTTGTACATGTATTTAGAAAATGTATCAACCAAACATGCATGATAATGAAATTTGCCAACATAAATAACTAAGCAAGACCCTATAAGTCACAATAAATCTTATCAAATATAATATGAGTTAAACTAGAAGAGGGTAAATAAGAAAATCTACTCAGTTTGCTTAATTGACAACTTTCACACACATAATGAGTTTTATTGGAACCATAAATCTAAATAACTCATTTGGATTTGAATACTTAGATGGTAGAAACTTGAGTATATCCCAAATGTTGATACCACACTTCTTCAAAGACAATCCACAAATGAGTGGAGAAGGGAGCTTTGTGAGAGCTAGGCAAAATGTAAGGATGACCCCTACGTTATTCACTTAACAGTACATAGTTGGTCTCCCATTCCTTAACAACAAAATCGATACCATAAATTCACAGTTAGAGATAATAATTAGTAAGTTGCCTAGTAGATAAAATTTCTTGGATAGTGTCGATACTAAAAGTACATCTTGCAACTTAATTCTAGTGGTATCATTATTTATGCAAGTGTCACCAACATGTGTAATAGCATGACTTACTGTTGCTTATAATTACGACATCAATACCAAAATAGCAACATGAATTTTTAAGCATACTTGGATTACTTGTCTTGTCGTATCGGCAAATACTCTAGTGTTTGCAATCCATTCGTTATCAAAGAGAAAAACTTTCCAATGTCATAATAGCTAGTGCTTGAGGACTATTATTAGGTTAGCAAGACTGGTTAAATCTATTCTAGCATTTATGCCCAACATGACCCTTTCTACTACAAATTTGATAGATATTTGGTGGGTCATGAGCTTTATTTGTAATGGGCCGATTTGTGGGCTTATGAGGGGCAGAAGCCTTGTGTTATTCTCTTTGGCCGAATGGTTTGTAGGGTGAAACCCTTGACAACGAGAAGAGAACCTATGTTGTTGTGAATGGCTACCGCCACGATGGTCCTTGGAGGTCGGCACAGTGTTCAACTATCCATAAAGGGGAAAGGAATAGTTATAAATCGAATTATGGAAGGAGGTTCGAATCTTATACTTTTGGAGGAGTGGAATAATGTCAGCGTAGAATGGCATGGAGGCTTCGACATCGATGTGGCAAAGAGCTCATATTTGGCACCGAAATTGTTCAGGAAGGAGAACACCTTCATTTTATCTGCCATTGGTCGTTCAATTGAGACCAAGCTATTGCATAAGACCTTGATTGTTCTTAGGTGGTTTGCAAAGGGGGTCGTGTGTTCCTTCCTTAGGTAAGTTATTTGTTGAATGAAATGAAACTCTCTCTCTCTCCCTCCTAAGAATCATATGTATACATCGCCTTGAGTGTCGTCTAGACCTGGTGTGTGGAGTCTAAGCTCACGACAAGACCACAAACCTCTTTTGAAAGAGTGCCAATGATCCATTACAATAGCGATCTATCATATTTACACCATTGGATATAAGCAATGGTTGGTTCAAGTTTACCACAACACAATGCTCCATTGAGGGTGATTTTGATTTTTGGAGAGGCAGAGTCCTCATTTAGGAGATGTTCTACTAGATCTTGGCTCTCAATGAAAACTAACATTTGCATATGACAGAGTGGGTAGTTAGTGTTGTTGAGTGGTAAGGTAACAATGTTATCCATATTTAGAGCTCTAGGGTCATGGAGGAAGACACTCTTCACTCACACATCTCCGATGTCATAAAAAATTTGAGGCGAAAAGGTATTTGATAAAAATCCTCAATAATGAGTATATTGAGAGTCTTCCAATTATCAATGATAAGTGAGGTACAATATTATAATGTGTATTGTTGTTGGATCAAACGGTCTATACATGAAAATTCATATGGATGGAATATGCACTTCGGGTCACAAAAGAAAGTCCTAGCCATTGCATGAGATGGTTTTCATTTAGATGCTCGAGTAGATCTTCTGCCGGTGATTTTGTTGTAGGAATTGCATGGGCTTTGTTTGATAAGTGCCCTTATTTTATAAAAATGTTTGTTGGTTTTTTAACGTTGTTAATATAATTCAAATGGTTGAGGAGTGATAGGACGTGTGATGTGACTTTTGGTTATTAATAAAAGAGAATGGCACTTGGAGTATGCTCATTTAATATATATATATATATATAAAATTTATAGTAAAAAAGTAACATTTTAATAATTCATCAATTTTTTTTTTTTTATAAAAAGAGTATATTCTTGCATAATCTATATCTAACATTATAAAGTTAATACTTTATGATATAAAAACATTAAAATGGAATTATTATGTATAAACTTACTAAAAGACGGCAAAGTGATTAAAATTTCTAAAGTGAAAAGCTGACAAGTTATATACAATTTGGAAAACACTGAAAAAAATCCACCTATTGAATTTTGTTTAATTTTTATTTAATAATTGTAAAAAATCAGTTGTGAATGCTCTAAGTATCTATATCTATATCTATATATATATATATATACATACTCGGTTCAATTACACTGGAGACAATCAATAATTTAATAGTCTGATAGCATATAGCTCAGTTATCCAAATGAAAAATTTGGATTAGAAACCCCCACCCCACCCCCTTTGAATAAAAATTTTACATTGGAGGCAGGAATTAACTTTGGACCTGGTGTTTTGTTGCAGTCTGCTCCCATTACTTCAACAATATATATGGTGCAACAGGAAATATATAATATTGACTAATATTATAATTTATATGTTTGGAGACTTTTATTTAATAATTCTAATTTAGAAAATGATTTGTTATTGATCACATCTTTTTAAAATATAAGTTTAACTAATATTAATTGTCAAAAATTGCTTTATCTTGATACTTCAGTTGAAGTAGTAAAAGTTGCACAATAACTTAAGAAAAATACTAAACACTCTCTAAAGTTACATCCCAAAATTACATTTCATTATACTTTTTTACGTAATGATTGAGTGAATAATTTTTTTAATGATATTATGATTTTTTTTTCTAAAATAATATTAAAATTATTAAAAAAATATATATGAAAAAAATAAAATATTCTTTTACCTTGACAAGATCCCGCAAGAGTGGTTGTAGAGTTGCTCATAACATAATAATAGTTGTTGAAAGTCAGTGAAAACAATAATAATAATAGTTATTCTTAATTGTCATTTGTCATTCTCTAATAAATCTTATTATTCAAGAAATTAATGTGGGTTGGATTTTTCCTTTGTCAAGTTGTCTTATGGATGAAATTTTTTTTTGTATAGACCTTATGGATGACATAAGTCCATAGCTTTACCTCAATAAAACCATGCACGTAGAAAAGAACATTCAAATGCCTAAAGGACCAAAACAAATAATAAATTATTTTGCTATTTTTTCCAAAAAAAATAAAATAATAATATTTCATCAAAACTACTTGAAAAGAGTTCCTAATAAAAGGGGATAGATAGTGAACTAAATAAAAAGAGTATTTTTTTTCCAACATGATATCTACAAAATTTGCTAACATCATATGCTATATTTTGGTAAGTGATGTAGTTTTAGATTATTTTAATGTTATTTATAAATAATTCACTATTATTTACAAATTATTTATTAATTTTCTTTTATTAACAGATCATTTGAGATCAACTCGACATTCAAATATATCCTAAATCTTTATAGTCAATGCCTAATAGCAAATGAATTAATCATTTATTTTTTGGTTTAAGGTCCCACGTTTAATTAAAGAAAGTAATTAGTCAATCCCTTGACGATCAATCCCATGTTGTTTAAGGGACCATTAATCCCGCTCATTTTTTCTACTGTTTTTTATAATTAGTAAAAGAAAATCCTTCTTTTTGCATAGGCTTCCAAAAAGTCCAACCCTATGCGAACAAGAAACGGGAAAATTCAACGGGAGGGACGTGGTGCCTTGTGGTTCCCTCCCCAAGATTCAAAACCTTCATGATTTTATATTTTCCTTTTGTACAAAATAGGACGGTTTGTTCCCAAAAATGAAAAGAAATAGGAAAAATTACATTAAATTCAAAGTTACGGAAAATGTTAAAAGCCAATTATTTACTTATTTGTTTGCATGTTCAGCAAACGGACAAACCGCTTTTCTTGCGGTGTGTCCCTTCTTCACAGAGACCTCTGTGTGTCTGTCTGTAACGGATCTCACCCCCATATTCCTCCCCTCTCTCTATCTCTCTCTCTCTCTCTCTCAAGTTAGTATTTTTACTCCACTCTCTCTCTCTGGGACTATTGTTTTCTTTGAAATAAGGCCTCGTGAAGTGCATGTGAAGCTTGGTGAAAGATCCGGGACCTTGCTTTGCCTTTCTGATTCAGGTGATTGCAGTGTTTGCCTTCTTGCTTTTTGCTCCTTCTCCTCTCTCTCTTTTGTTCCCTTTATGTGATGTTACATCAAGTTCATTTTCTATCTCACGGCCATTTCTAATTCTCCCCCGTTATGTCAAAATCCGTAATCTCCAAGGGTTTCAGAGCAAAAAAAATGATTGCTGCTGAGATTTGGAAACGTGGGTTTTTTAGTTTGTTCTGTTCTGAGTTTTGCATGTTGAAAGCTCAAAGTTAGGTTTGTCCTATGTGATTTCATGCATTCGAGCTCAGGTGCCGCGTCGTGTTTTGTTTTGGCTAGTGCTGCTTCTTGTGGTCTGGCATTTGGGTTGGTGCTTTAAAGCTTGAACTTTTTGAGCTTGAATTCATTGGTTGAAGGGATTTCGGTGCTTGCTCTCTAGTTTTGTTGTGGGTTTAATTTCATGCCTTTGAGTGAGAAATGATTCGCTTTGAACTCTTTGTTGTACTCGGGGGAAGGTTTGGATTATTTCTGGAGATGGGGTTACTGGACTTGACAATAGGTGCTGGGCGACCTTTAATTGCTTGAATTTCGGGCATTGTCGCGTGCTTTGCTGTGCCATCAGTATATGGTTCGTAGGGTATTAACGATTTTGTTGCTTTTGTAATGCCATAATTGCGAAGATTGGAAACGTTTCTTTAATAAGAAATGCCATATACTTTAACTCGTTTCCTTACTTCTAAAGTGATTCTTCTATTGGATGCATTACTGTTCTGAACATGACCAGAGCTGTCCGCGATAGGATTCTTAAGGATGCGAATGGTGATATTAGCGATCATCTACGCAACCACATCCATTTGACAAATTGTATTCACTTAAAGAACCATATGCATAAGCATAGCCCCATATTAGCTGATAGGTCCATTATGAGGGACTTGGTAGTCCTTCAGAGGTCAAGATCTCTCAGGGACCCTTCTGCAAGTCCTTCCTCATGGCATTCACCTTCCATTGTTGATCTACTCCAAAATAGGGGTGAAAATGACATGCTTCGGGAGGGGAGAAGTTCTACAGGCATTGAGCCTCGGAGGAAAGCTAGGAGAATGTTGGGAAGCACACAAACCTCAACAAGTTTAGCCACATCAAAAGTTGCTCTTCGTGAGGTTGGTGGGGTTAATGATGGCATAACGGCAGGCAGTGAACATAGTAGCAAGAGTGGAGTTGGGAACAGTAGAAGAGTTGGGAGAGGGGAATCTACCAGGAAGAGTTATAGGAGTCACATTTTGGGTGGCAATGAGGAGACTCCACTTGATCAAGATGGTAATAATTTGACTCATGATGTTGTGTCGGGGAACTCTGAGTCTAAAGGTAGAAGGAGTAAACAAAGGGGAAAGCATATTGGAAATGTTCCATTAAAGACCCTTTCTGAGCAGTTGAATGACGTTCAAATGGATAGTGATGATGTAGCGTCTTCTAACATCCGTCTTCGTGGAGAACATTCACGACCAGAAAAAACTGTTGGGGAGCCACAAACCAGCATTCCTGGGTACTGCAGTGGGTTAAGCAGAGTTAAAAGGCGCAAGTTTCGCGGTGCTAGAAGAACTCGAGCTACTACAGCTTCAAGAGATATTGGAGCTCAGAATGAATTGTCTGTGGCCTCTAATACATTAGCTCAGGGATCAAGCCATCCCAAGTCTTACATGGAAGAGAGGGAAGAAGAATTTGTTGATACAAATGTCACTAGGGCTCCAAGAAATGGGTGTGGAATTCCTTGGAATTGGTCAATAATTCATCACAGAGGTAAAAATATTCTTGACATGGCTGGAAGAAGTTTTTCTTGTGGTTTGTCAGACTCAAGGTTAAAGAAAGGAGGTTCAACTGCCCATGGGAGAGAAATGTCTGACATGCCAATGCCATCGGACTACTCAACCTCATCCACAAGATCTGATGCAGATGCAGTGCCTCTGCTAGTTGAGGCGTCTGGATCTCAGGAAAGCACTGGACATGCTGGTTGGATCCGTGACTATTCTGGAGAACTTGGAATTTTTTCTGATAATTTATACAAGCATGATGCTGATTCTGACCTTGTTTCTGAAGCTCGATCTCGTGATCAACGAAAATTGAGAGGCTATCGCAACAGTCAACACAAGAGCCTGACACAAAAGTACATGCCGAGAACCTTCAGGGATCTGGTGGGACAGAATTTGGTTGCACAAGCTCTTTCAAATGCTGTCACGAAAAGGAAGGTTGGGTTGCTATATGTGTTTTATGGACCTCATGGCACTGGTAAAACTTCCTGTGCCCGCATATTTGCTAGAGCTTTGAATTGTCAATCTTCAGAACATCCTAAACCTTGTGGACTTTGCAATTCATGCATTGCACATGACATGGGTAAGAATAGAAACATAAGGGAAGTTGGTCCAGTGAGTAATTTTGACTTTGAGAGGATTATGGATTTACTGGACAATATGATTGTTTCCCAGCTGCCATCACAGTATAGAGTTTTTATCTTTGATGACTGTGATACGTTGTCCCCTGATTGCTGGAGTGCCATATCAAAGGTCATTGATCGAGCTCCCAGACGTGTGGTTTTTGTCCTCGTCAGCTCAAGTCTTGATGTTTTGCCTCATATAATCATATCCAGATGCCAGAAATTCTTTTTCCCAAAGTTGAAGGATGCAGATATTATCTATACTTTGCAGTGGATTGCAACCAAAGAAGATTTGGAAATTGATAAGGATGCACTGAAACTCATTGCATCAAGATCTGATGGATCATTGAGGGATGCTGAGATGACACTTGAGCAATTGAGTTTGCTTGGGCAGAGAATATCTGTTCCTCTGGTTCAGGAACTGGTAAGTTTTTTTTTTTTTTTTTTTCACTTCCGCTTTCTCCATTAGAATGAGAATGATTTACTGTTTGTTATTCACTATTTATCATCCGGATAAATTCCAACCCTTAGGAAGTTTGATTATTTAAGTTTACCAGTCAGGTTTCATTAAGCTAACAAGTACGATTTATCATTTGATGAATTATGATGATTCTTTCAACATGGTTACCCAAGCTTTTGGACATAGTACTTTATTCTTTTTTTGTTGGCCGATTCTTTTCTATTAGGACCAAAGGAAATAAGAATTATATCTTTGTGCTTGAATATATATGTAGAGATTTCAAGGCTAAATTCTGACATATAATAGTCATCAGCATTTACCATACATCTAGAATTTTTTTTTAATCATGTCATGCTTATGAGGATTTAGAAATAAGAAAACATTGTTTCAAGGACTCAATGCTCAGTTTTTTGTGGATTTAATGATGTACATTTTCATGATGGATCATAGATTCTTATGTATTTTGTGGGGCATCATTAATGTGATATAATGATGTGAATGAAATCATTGTGCTGTCATAGGTGTTTCTTACGGCAAAACTGGTAGGAAAATTAAGTATAACTATGATGAGTTCAAATAGAGTTAAGATTAAATTGTTTAGGCTTTATGTCTATATTAACAAAATTATTATTATTATTATTATAAGTAAAAATATTATATATATATATCAATAGGAGAATATTAACAAAATTATTATAAGAAATGAATGTATATGCATACTTATATTAACAAAGTTATTAGTTTATCTTTTGTAATATTATATTTTTACTTATTATATATCGATTGCATTTTTTAGAACCTTGTGTGTATGCTTAATGCATTTCTGATTTTAACGCAACAAGAATTATTAAATGAACAAATTTTAAACCTAATCCCCTCCTCAAAATCTTAACTTGTACCCTATGGTCATATATGGTGGTTTATAGATTTTTATTTTACGTTTTGCTGTGCTTATCACGACAAAAGAAAAAAAGGGTTCTCTCTAAGTTGTTTACTATAACCGATATACTTAAAAAAAAGGTGTATCTGGTTTATGGCATGCTTATTGGTATCCTTTATACTTTTTTCCCCATATATCTCTAGAAGCTGTGGTCAGTATTCACCTTAGAAAACAAATATTCCAATTAATTTAGCATGGATAAGAACCTTTCCTCTGGTTGCACACTATTGTCTTATTATCCACAAGGGTGACTTCATTGTCTTGGCCCCCCACGTCCCTTATCCTCTTTTTATTTCCAGATTTTTGAAGCATTGCAGGTTGTAAGGCCATTCTCCTTTTTGTCTGCATTCCTTAGAATGCTGTTAGTAGAGCTAGTTTGGGTGCTCATATTCTTGTTATTTGTGCTGATATTTTCACCCTAACTAAGATAATTATGTCCGAGCACTGTATAAGTCATACGTGTAGCAACTTCTGTAATATATATCTGGGTTTCTTATTTATTCCCTATCTGGTTTTACTTTCTTTCTACGTGCTTTCTTTCAAGCACCTTATTGGTGTTAGATGTCATTTATAATTATTGTATCCATGGTATTGCATGACAACTAAAAGTTAAGTCTTTTTCTAGGTTGGGCTTATCTCAGATGAGAAACTGGTTGATCTTCTTGATTTAGCCCTGTCTGCCGACACAGTTAATACAGTGAAGAATTTGAGAGTAATAATGGAAACTGGTGTGGAGCCATTGGCTTTGATGTCACAGCTTGCGACAGTCATTACTGATATACTTGCTGGTAGTTATGACTTCAAGAAGGAAAGGTTTAGAAGGAAGTTCTTTCGGCGACAACCCTGTGAGTAAACTTTTTCCCAATTATTAAAATTCTGCTAATTCATCAACAGATTTACTAGTTGCTGTGATGCTGATTATATAAGCCCTCTGCAGGTCTTTATATCTGAGTGTGTGTGACTTACATGTGTATCGTGTATGTCTGTATCATGTGATTCATGTATAAAATCATTGTTCTTTTCTTCACCTCATTCTTTTACGAAATCATGGAGAACTTTTTCTTGTATTAAGCAATACTCTTTTAACCTTCATCTTTAAATTTGTGAATGCCAAATTTTCTTGTGGCCTTTCTGATTCCCGTTCAATCTGTGTTCATATTGGTTGCAGTATCCAAAGAAGATATGGAAAAACTGCGTCAAGCTTTGAAAACTCTATCTGAGGCTGAAAAACAGCTGAGGATGTCAAATGACAAATTAACATGGCTAACAGCTGCATTGCTTCAACTTGCTCCTGATCAGCAGTACATGCTGCCTACTTCTGCAGACACTAGTTTTAATCACAGCCCCATGGCCCTGGATAATGTGGGTGGAACAGATTCAGCCAGGAGAATGGGTGAGTTTTCTGAGATGTCCAATAAGGGGAGAGGCTTGTCAACAAATGTGAGGGTAGAAAATCTCCATGGTGGAAGTTCTGCTGATATCTATCAAAAGGGTGCGCTTCAGGGTATTAGTTTAGAGGGAAAAAGATATGTTGGGACTGGTAAGGCTCATCAACAGACATCTGCACATGCTGTTGACATGACTGGGATAACTGGCAGGCAGATATCTGGTGAAAGCCATAGAGGAATGGAAGACATCTGGTTGGAGGTGCTTGAGAATATCCAAATCAATGGCTTAAAGGAGTTTTTGTATCAAGAAGGGAAGCTGATCTCAGTCAGTTTTGGTGCAGGTACACCCGTTATGCATTCAATGCATTTACAAGTGCCATGAGTAGTGCACCACTATCACAGCATCAGAATGTGTTTTCAAAATTCTGCATATTTTCCTTTTAGTGCTGTCTATGAAAACTCTTAGTCCTTGGGAGCTTGAAAACTCTTATGGATCATTTGGTTTGTGAAAACACAGAACCTGCACCAAATTGGAAATTAAAAAATGGAACTAATAGTAAATTTTCCAGCAACTTTCATATTAATTGAAATTCCCTCCCTAATGGTATTCAAGAAAACTGGTTTATTATGAGGATAAAAACCTTAGGAAGTCATTGATCATGACCATACGTTAATACTTCAGAAGCCACCTAAGGGCTGGCTTAAGTGGTAAGGGCATTGGTCTTGGGGGTATGCTCCCCTAGGTCTTAAGGTTCAAACCCTTGGGTACAAATAATTTCTAAGGGTCACGTCCCATTAGTGAAAAGCCAATGATTTACAAGTAAAAAAAGAAAAAAGAAAAACTCATGAGTTGCCTTGTCTGTGAGATGGGGGTGCATTACGTGGGTATGAGATCTAATCAGGTAAAAAGACATCTTGCATTTGTATAGTCTCTGAGGTTCCTCTTCATAAAAAAAAAATAATGTATCAGAATATCACTTCACCCAAAAGTTTAAGCCTACTGATTTGAGCCCATTTATATTATATTACCACTTGTATATGTGATGTCTTCCCAATGTTGGACTTAACATTGTCCATTCACTCGTGTTGGTACTCCACATGGGTTTCTTTTGTTTCCAAAACTCTCGTTCAATCTTCTTAACATATTTAAATCCATTTATCTTAAATCTGCATGACCATAGAGTCTAGATTCCACACTTGCGTGAAGTTCAGGTTTTTTAGTTCCTTTTTTACATGCTATTAATTTTTTAGAGTTTGTTTGTGTGGCTTGTGACTTGTAAAATGCTTTTTGGAACTCTTTGTTGGTAAATTATTGTAAAAAATATTTCTTCTGTATATATGAATGTACTCAAATTTGCATACTAATTACTTTCATGTTGCATTTATATGACATTTGTTATAAGTTTGTTTATAACTTTTTGATCTTGTGGGTGTCAGACCATGTTCATTCTGTCTAAAGTGCTTTTATATCTGCTTTTCCACGTACACATTTAAACTTAGTCGCATGCCATTATAGAGTTGTTAACCTCCATTGTTAATATGTGGGACTTCTCTTCTTCAAATTGGCATGGTAGATTTTTGCGATATATATATTCCATTAGATGCATCTTGTCTAACTATTAAGAAATTTAAGACCTAGCTTTTCGGCATTTGCTTCTTGTGCATTATCTAACTGTTTCTTCAATTAAATCACCTTTTCTTGCAGCCCCTACTGTGCAGATGATGTTCAGTTCACACCAGGCAAAATCTAGGGCAAAGAAACATGGGCGGCACATCTTAGAAGCATTTGAGAATGTTCTTGGGTCCCGAGTGACAATTGAAATAAGATGTGAATTAAACAAAGATTCAGGATCAGGTGTGCATGTGCCTCTTATTTTGCCAGCTTCCGAAGGTGGTTTATCTCAAATTAGAGATATAAATGCGGTCAGCACTCAAGCTCAGCTCTTGCAGTCTGACAATCCTCAAATGGGGAGGAGTGAAATTGTCGAAGTAGCGGCTTCTCCTAGAGAACCCAGGGATAATGAACACGCAGATAATCATGCAGTATCAGGTAAAAGAAGTTTGGGAGGTTCATTGGTGGGAGAAAGGCCAGCTTCTTCTGTGAAGTCAACCATGGATTCACTCCCACAAAGGAGAAAGATTGGGGAACAAATTCAGAGCCAGAGCCTTGTTAGAAGCAAGGTGTCTCTGGCCCACGTACTTCAGCAGGCAGAAGGATGTACCCAGCGAACTGGATGGTCAAAACGCAGAGCAGTTTCCATTGCTGAAAAGCTTGAACAAGAGAATTTGTACGTACTGCAATTCCAGTATTCTTTCTCAAGATTAGCATATAAAAAAAGTCCTCTTTCTCAAGTTTAAGTAGTTTTTAATTTCATTTTGCCTTTTAAGAGCAACCAAACATCTTTTCTAACTGCTAGAATTAAACTACAAAACTTTAATACCTTTACATGACTGGAACATTATTTGGTAGCTCCTCCCTCCCACATCCCCTCTCCCCACCACCAAATGGACCGTGAGACCACTGGTTCAAAACTCTGAGGGCATACTCTTTAATACTTCCTACATGCTTGGGTTTCATCATATGTAGTTATTAATAAAATCTTATGTACTTATAGATAAACCTGAGGGTGTGAGTGTAACTTACCAATAGAAAAGAACATTAATTGCAGGGATATGAAACTGTTAGATCTTGGTGTAAATTATTTATTTATTTTTTGATAAGTAAGAATGGTAGTATTGATAGAATAGGTAAAACCCAAATACACAACATGATAGACAAGAGATAGGACCTATCTACGTTGTAGTTGGAAAGTAAGAGACAAGAAAGTCATGAAAATGAAGACCATTGAAATCTATAGTTATGGCTCACAGTAATAAAGTACGAAAAAAGAAAGATCAAAGCTCTTCCAATGCCGCTCTTTATCTTTAAAGCTTCGCTCATTGCGCTCTCGCCAAATGCACCACATGATGCAAATATGGACCATTTTCCACACTGATTTGATTGGTGGTGCACCTCCAAGAGATGTCCAGTTAGCCAATAACTCGACTACTTTGGCAGACATTACACAATTCAAGTCTACTCGGCTGAAAATTTCGATCTACAGGTATCTAGTTGTCTCATAATGTAGCAAGAGGCGATCCACAGACTCTCCAGATTTCTTGCATATGCAACACCAATCTGTGATAATAATTCGATACTTCCTCAGATTATTAGTGGTCAGAATCTTACCCAGGGCAGTTGTTCAAGTGAAGAAAAGTGCTTTATAGAAAGATTGGATAGAAAAAACACCCTTACCCGTAGGAGTCCACCCAAGATAAATTTTTTTTTTGATAAGTAAGCAAGTTTTATTAATCAAAAAATTGGCAAAATGCCAAGTTACAAGTACGATGGCCCTAACTAAGTAGGAGCATTAGACATAAGAAAATCATATAGGTCTAAGCCATCAAAGTTCACAGCAGTGCCCCACGTACAGAGAGTTCTACAAAAGAAAACTCTAAGCTCTTCCCCTGATCTCTTCTTGTCCTCAAAAGTCCGATTATTGCGCTCCTGCCATAGGCACTACATGATGCATATAGGGATCATCTTCTAAACTGCTTGGATCTGTTGAGGGCCATGGATAGAAGTCCATGACGCCATAGTTGTCACCACTGATTTTGGCATGACCCATACTAAGTCCAGTCTGCAGAATACCTCGTCCTATAGACCTCTGGTTGTGTCGCAGTGTAGAAGCAAATGGCTCACCGACTCACCACCACTTCTACACATGCAACACCAATTAGTAATAATGACCCTCCTTTTTAGCAGATTTTCTATGGTGAGGATTTTGCCTAATGAAGCCATCCACACAAAAATAAAGTTTTGGGGGGAGCCTTATGTCTCCAAATCCATCTCCATGGGAACTGTTTGTCTTGTTCTTGTGTAAGGACTTTGTAGAATGAGCGTACTGTAAAAACCCATTTCCTTGATGGTGTCCACCATAAAACGTCTTCATGTTGATTGTTTGGACGAACAGAGTATAAAAGGCTAAAAAAACCTTGAAAGTGCTTAACTCCCAGTCTTGTGCCGCTTGGCTGAAGTGTGTGTTCCATATTATCTTGTCACCCATAAATCTCATTACCTTTTCCACCATTGCCTCTTTAGTGCTTGCGATCTGGAAAAGTGTTGGAAATGAGTCTTGTAATGTACTTGTACTGCACCATAAGTCCTTCCAGAATCTGATCCTGGAACCTGTGCCCACTTGAAACCTTGAGTATCTATGGAAAGTCACCCACCCTCTCCTAATGTGTTTCCAAAGCCTCACTCCATAAGGTCTTCTTATCCCTCTGGTACACCACCCACCAACTATACCACCATACTTGTGATCGGTCACCTTTTTTCAAAGGGCTTTTGGTTCCTTATTATATCTCCACAGCCATTTGCCAAGTAGTGCCCAGTTGAACAACTTCAAATTTCTAATACCCAGCCCACCACTAGATATTGGGTAGCACACCCTTTCCCATTTAACAAGGTGAAATTTGAACTCCTTTTCCATTCCTTCCCATAAGAAGTCTCATTGCAATTTCTCAATTTTAGCTGCCTCCCTCTCTGGAATAGGGAATAGTGATAAAAAAATAAGTAGGTAGGTTAGAGAGAGCACTCTTGATCAATGTGGTCAGCCCACCTTTTGACAGATACATTTTCTTCCACCTTGCTAGTTTTCATTTTGTTCTTTCAACCACTGTGTCCCAAATTGAGCTTGTCCTCACTGGGATCCCCAATGGTAGCCCTTAGTACTTCATTGGGAGGAAAGCTTTCTTGCAGCCCATCAAATCAGTTTGTACTTGAATGTTGGGAACATTCCCAATCAGCATCATTTCGGATTTCTCGTAGTTCACCTTCAACCCGAAACAGCTTCAAAGCAAAGCAGAGCATCAAGGCCCTCACCACCCTCACTTGATCTTGATCAACCTCGCACTTGATGAGTGTATCGCCTGCAAACAATAAATGAGATATATTAGTCAAACCTCTGGTCGGAGAACTGATCGTAAAACCACTTACCATTCCATTATCAACCAAAGCCGTCGTTATCCTGCTGAGTGCCTCAATCACTATGACAAAGAGTAGAGGAGATAATGGGTTGCCTTGTCTTAAACCGCGCAAGCTCTGAAAGAATCCTTCTGGACAACCATTAATCAGAATAGAAAACTTTGCAGTCGAGATGCATCATCTGATTCAAGTCTTTCATTTTTCTCCAAAGCCGCATCTACCAAGTAAATACAAGAGGAAATCCCAATTTACGTGGTCATAAGCTTGTTCCATGTCTAGTTTGTACATGATACCTGTGTTCCCTTTTTTCAATCTACTGTCAAGACATTCATTAGCAATGAGAACCGCATCGAGGATTTGTCTACCTTTTACAAAGGCGTTTTGTGGCTTAGAGACTATCTTTCCTATTACCTCGCTTAGTCGATTTGCCAATACCTTTGATATTATCTTATGGAAAATGCTATTTCTCCCTCTCAAAACCATCCCGATGAATTTCCCATTTTGCTTTTTTTTTTTTCAATTTTTTTACATAATTTTTAAATAAGTGTTTTTAAATAATGTGAAAAAAATCATGTAAAAAAAAATTATTTAAAAATCATGTAAAAAAAATTGAAAAAAAAAGCAAAACGGGAATACTATCGGGATAGTTTTGAACGGGGTGAGTAGCACTCCCCTTATCTTATACATGCTATTGAACAAATTGATCGGCCAAAAGTTCGAAATTTCAATAGCCCCCGCTCTTTTGGGACTAAGCACTAGAAAGGTTGTGTTAAGACTTCTTACAAATTTCCCTTCTCTGTGAAACTCTTGGAGCACTTTCATTAAGTCTTCTTTTATGATGTCCCAACAATCTTGGAAAAAGCTCATAGAAAAACCGTCGCGTACTGGGATCTTATCTTTCACCATTTTCTTCACCACATTATGCACCTCTTCCACCTCAAAGTTTCTCTCCAGATGAGCTATGTCACTAGGTCCAATAGTATCAAAGACAATGCCATCGAGAGTAGGTCTCCATCCCTACCTCTTGGTGAGAAGCTTCTTGAAGAAATCAACGTCATGGTTCTAAATAGTACCTTTCTCTCTACACTCAATCCCATCAATTTTCAATACGTCAATGTTGTTATTTCTTCTATGGGAGTTTGCAGTCTGATGGAAGAATTTCGTATTACGGTCTCCTTCCCTAAGCCATAGTGCTCTTGATTTTTGACGCCAAGACACTTCCTCTAATAATACCGTCATTTCCAGATCTTCTATTAAACAGTTCTTCTGCCTTTGTTCCTCTTTAGATAGAGTCCGACCCTCTTGCTACCTCTCGAGCTCTTGAAGTTCCATCCTTTTGAGGTTTATGTTCTCACTGACATTACCAAAAGACTGTATGTTCCACTGCTTCAGATCTCTCTTTAACATCCTCAATTTATTAGTGAAGATGAAAATTGGGTTTTGTTGAATTGGTAAGACTCTATCTTTGAAACTTTTAGCTTTAAGCCACATGTTTTCGAACTTAAAGTACCTCCGTCCACTGTGAAGGCCACCACAATCAAGTAGGATAGGCCAATGATCCGAAGAAAGACGGTCCAAACATTTTTGCCATGGGTCTGGGTAGTGCCTTTCGAACTCTGAGGATATTAAAAAACGATCCAGATGAGACCATGTCTGATCATTCGACCAAGTGGCTAGTCCCCTAGCAAAGAGGTAGGTCTAACAAGTTTAAGTCAAAAATACACTCCAAGAATTCCACACTTGCTAGCCTTACTCTTTTACTTCTAGATATTTCACTTGGAAATCTAACCACGTTGAAATCCCCCTTATGTACCAAGGAAGCTCCCGCCAGCTATATACACTTGAGATTTTTACCCACAATAATCTTCTTTCACTATCTGCATTTGGTCCATAGATACCTGCAAAAGCTTACAAGAAATTATCAGTCACATTCTTAAAAGTAACTGCTACCAGGTACCTCCCAATATACTCCTCCGTTTTTGCCACCACCCTCCTATTCCATATCACCATAATACCCTCTGAAGCCCCCGACAAAGGCAAAGATACCCATCCCATATGACTCCCACTCCACAGACTGGGCACAATCTTTCTGTTAACCATCTTCAGTTTAGTCTCCTAAAGACACTATTTCTGCTTTCCACTCTTGTATTAGATGCTTGATCCGTAGTTGTTTATTTTTATCATTAAGTCCCATTAAGTCCACGGACATTCCAAGATATAATGTTAGGCTTCATTGGTAAAGAACCCATCTCTTTCCCTTGACCCGGTCCCTACAAGGGTTGCCATCTAAATTCATGGACCAGGTCAGTCGATTAAGTTCTCTTGATTTCTTGGAAACCCCTTTTTTCTTTTGTTGATGGCCCGTCACTATAGCTGTTAATAATGCCTCGAATTGTTCGTTATACCCTTCACACTCGATCCCCACTAAATGTTGCATTTCTCTAACCTTATTTATTTATTTTTGATAGGTAAAATATAAGATAACTTGTCAGAAGTGGGCCTTATTCATGAACAATGGTAATCTTATGTAATTGCATAAATCGGCTCCATAGACCAACGGTAACTGATCCACAGATTCCTATCAGCATACGAAACACGGAATCTTATGTAATCGCCCTATTTATGATCCAATCCGAGTTTAAGTTAGGGAGGGAAAAATTCAGAGGCGGGGGATTCCCATAGAACTCCTCTCCCAGTGAGATCTCTTCTAGACCTAGCTGCTCCTCTGAAAAGTGAAGTTCGTTCTCCACAGATTGCATAAGGTCGTCGGAATCCTCTAAAAAATCTGAATCCTCCAAAAAATCTGAATCTAAATTTGACTTGTGAGTTGAGTAGGTAGATAGAAAATGTTTGAACAAAAGAGATGCCTACTTAACTTCAAAGTTATTGTAATAGTCTTATGATCAAAATATTTAGTTTGCTAGAAAATATATATATATATATTTTAGAACTAAGGGATAACTGTTTTATCTTGAGATTGCTCATAGCTGGAACAGAATGAAGGAGTGCAAATGTGGATATTTTCCTTGTCATGAACAAAAATTTAGACAAATGAGTTTGAACAATTTTAAATTCTTTCTTTAACAATGTGACTGCTTAATTTCCAGTAAAGCGTCCTACCTATGGAGAGACAATTTTAATTTTGTATCAGTATACTTAATCTGTGAACCAAATTTGGGATGGGTTTCCTAGAACCACTATATGTTTTCTCCAGCCAAAATGAAACTATTTGGTGTTGAAGTTGGTATAGATATTATTTTGCATGCTTGCAAACATAATCTCAGTTTGAATTGGGAGGGTTTCGGGACTTTTTCTTTCATACGTTGTTAGTATTTGGGCTTCGGCTATTGTATTGAATGGAGTTAACTTTATGCTGTTTTTTACAACGTTTAGATTGTAATTAGGTTCATCTCTTGTATAATTCCTGTGTTCCTGGGCCATGCCTAATTTATGGATTAATAAACTCCTTACTTACAAAAAAAAAGGTTTGATTTGGTTCTGAAATTCTTAATTTTACAGGAGACTGGAACCTAGATCAAGAAGCTTACTTTGCTGGAGAGCAACGAGAGTAACTCGTCGGAAGGTACTGATTGAATTCATGAAGATCTTATGATAAGTTTTTTGAGCTGTAGATTCTTTTAATAGAAAAGACTGATATCTCTTAAGAGTCTAGATAGTCTCTTTCATTCCAATTCAACATGCCATCTCTTGCATAATTAACCATGTGATCTAGTACCTAATACTCATCTTTCTTGACTGTGCATGGGGTATATATGGTTTTGATTATTTCGACTGAGAGCAACATGATAGCAAAAAGGGGATAATTGAAAATGCATGAGGTAGATTAATCCTTAGGAAATTGGGTGTGTATCGCATGACAGATATGGTTAACCCCATAGGTGTTCGTGCTCAGCTGTGCTTATTTATTACAAGCAGGCAGACTAGGAGAATTGTCGAAAAGCCCATATTTTGTAACCCTTCCACCTTGTTCATTTCAGAGACCCAGACTCATAAATGTGTTTAATGGGGGCTCAGTTGGAGTATTATCGACCTATTCTAATATACTTCAACCAACACCAAGTACATTCTTCCTGAGTAATATGCCTATGCCTATGCTTGTTGTTGCTAGTTACTACCTCATTTAAAGTGTGCTAGAATTTTCAGGTATCATGTTCTTTCCAGAGTTATGCTTCATGTTTTCCAAGGCCATATTAGGATTTGTATTTTCTTTGAGAAATATTAGCTTGGTCAAGAGCATGGTAAAAAAAAAAGGAATTCATGTTAATGTACAAGAGCGTACTTACATGTATAGCTTTTTCTATAATTGGTTGGACCTAGTGTCAGTCATTACCGAGGTTGTTTTGATAAGACTTCCCCATTAATGTCTTCACGAGTTTTCCAACACCAAGTACATTCTTCCTGAGTAATATGCCTATGCCTATGCTTCTTGTTGCTGGTTACTACTTCATTTAAAGTGTGCTAGAATTTTCAGGTATCATGTTCTTTCCAGAGTTATGCTTCATGTTTTCCAAGGCCATATTAGGATTTGTATTTTCTTTGAGAAATATTTGCTTGGTCAAGAGCATGGTAAAAAAAAAGGAATTTATAACGTACTTACATGTATAGCTTTTTCTATAATTGGTTGGACCTAGTGTCAGCCATTACCGAGGTTGTTTTGATAAGACTTCCCCATTGATGTCTTCACGAGTTTTCACTAGGTGTATATATTACCTGGTAAGTTGATTAAATCATGCATTAAGATCAATAGTTTTTTGCTTTTTTATTCATGTTCAATTGCAGTATCATAAATAGTTAGATAATGATTACTTATTGTGATCAATTTGAGGATGGTGCTTATGTGCGTTGGCATCTGCAGCTTTCACGTTTGAAAATCAGGACACGAAAACCACATTCATTGCTGAAGCTTGTTTCCTGTGGAAAGTGTCTCTCAAGTAAGTCTCCGAGATGATACAAAGAACAGAATTTTGGATGGCTTGGAAGGGTAGATCGTGCCACTTCATTTGCATTATTAATGTGTAGAGAGATTCCTACTGTTTACTAGGTCAGTTTCTTTGTCAAATCCGTTTTCATTGAATAAAAGTATGATTTATAGGTGATGAGAAATTGTAGGAAATAGATTAGATCGTTTCAGCTCTATTAAATATATAATTTTTTCTTAATGAGCAACTGTTTATATTGTTAGGCCTTCTTCTATTCAATCAATTGAAACGCTGTATGATTGATTGCGGTTTTGATTGTTATTCATTTTAGACACTTGCGCTCATCAATAATTGGCCTGTGCAAGGCATTGGCATAGGAAATGCAGAACAAAGTGTAACTGTATAACTATCTGCAGTTAGAGTTTTTCTACCTTGCCTGACTGCTGGAATTGGTAGAGAAATGTAAAATAACCTGTGATGTGAGGGCATTACACGGGTCCAGGGTTTAACCTTGGAGCATCCACATTGGGCTCCCTAAAAGGGAGCCCTCCTCAAAATTTGAGGGATGTTTTGGGGTTTAAGCCCGAAACACCCCATTTGGGCCCCACATCCGGTCCCCCAAAATGAGGGAGGATTTGGTATTTGGGGGGTCACTATTCGTCCCTATATCAAATATTTATTATATTTTATTGAGAATAGTATTATGATGTGAAATAAAATAGTAGAAAAAGTTTCCATAAAAAAAAGTAGTAGAAAAAGTAATAAAGAAAGAATATAATAATGTTATTTTAATAGATGAGAAAAATATAAGGAATGAGTTGTAGGAAGTTTTTTGAAGATGAGTAAATAGGAGAAATTTAGAGGGAGTGAGGTTTTTAATTAAAATTTGGGAGAAATTTTGGTGATCTGGATGTGGATGCTCTAAAAGACATGTATTTGCACAACCTTTGGAGTTTCTCATCTTAGAAAAAGAAGTACAAGACTGCATTCTAAAAAATTATACACTCGATGCAACATTCATTATGCCCGACTTGTTACGAAGGTTCGAAAAATGGCTCTTGTTTGAATCCCTTGACGTCTCCTCGCAAATAACGCGACTTGTGTATCCAATAGAGTTAGAACTATCCAACTATTATTCTTCTTTGGCTTGACAATGTTGAATCATTCTTGTATTTCTTATTGTTTTATATCTATCTTAAGGATTATACTGATACGTGAACAGACTGAGATATGATAGTGTAGTTTTAGCATTTTCCTGCCCTTATATATAGTTATGGACAGGCACATCAATGTACTTGATGTTGGTTCTTGCTATATATATGTAAAAAAATTTGTTGTTATCTTAGCAGTAAGAACGTCCCATTCTGATTGTACCATTAGTCAATATTGCACTTTCAAATGTATATATGAAACCAAAAGCGTCATGACAGGTTCTTGCAATTATATGGATGTCAAAGATGTGTTAATTATGACATCGGACGATAGACAATAAGTTGGTGGGTTGGTTACCTACACACCCAGCCGCCTACTTTTTTACTTCAAAGTCAAAACCATGGTAGTTATTTATTTCATCCATCTGAACACGCTGTATTCTTCCGTTTTCCCTGCTTCTCAATGTCTTCATCTCCTTCTCCTTCTTCATCTTCTTTAAAGTGGCTGTGGGTCTTTGGCTTTGAGTTTGAACCCACGACCTAAACCATGAGTCTCTCTGCTTGTGAATACAACCAAAGAGCCTCATGGATTGATCTCTCTTTCAAATAGTTTGTCCACTAAGTCAACATAAGTACTTGAGTCATTATTCAATAAATAGAAATTTTAAGTGAATATCAATCTCTGTATGTTTGTGTATTAGTTATGAGTGCTTGAAATGGATAAAGACAAATTAGAGGCTTTTATATAGGGTGTAACCTACCAAGAATGACACTTAATATATAACGCTTTAACCCAATTCAAAATTCAATAACCTTTGAATATATTAACATTCGAGAAGGTAGATAGTTTTTAACATCATGTGCGAAACTACCTAAACCGCTAATGCTTCCAAATATAAACAATAATACAAAGCAAAACTCAGTAATCTAGTTTGCCCTTACGTACTTGTGAATTATTCAAATTTACACTCTCACAGTTCATCACGATGAATTTAGATCATCACCCAATACTGTTTTTTATTTTTATCTTTTTGTGATTTCAGAAAAGTTTTCGGTCAAAACCAAATTCTTCAAATGTCGTAAAAGTTTTGGCTTTCCCTTCTAAAAATCTCGTACCTGATGATCTCCTTGAAGGGTTGTATTTTTCTAATCGTTTATTAAGAGATACCTAGAAAACCATTGGGTTTTTCTTTGGGAGTTCTATACATTACACCATGATTTGCTCTGTGAGACAATTTGTCACGAAGACGATCAATGGTTCTGATTTTCTCCTTCGGGAGAGGTCTCCAACACAGCTACTTGAGCGATCTTCGCTCTTTTTTTGGGCGCTGCAGAAACCTCAGCAATTCACTGTATCAATTTCGAAGCCTTTGCATGTATCCTCAGTTGAGAATCTGAGTTTGAAAGCTTCGAGTGACTTGGTCATATGTGAAATCGGACCTTTGTGGTTGTTGAGAATTGGTAGTTCATAGTTGTTGAGAATTTAAGGTTGGTTTCCAGATTTGAGGTCAAACGGAGAGTACTGGTTTGGGGAAAATGATATGGGTGTGCAAAGGGGAAGATGATGGTCACGGAAGCAAAAGGGAAAAGTGAAAATGAAATGTCACAGTGGCATTGCCATATCAAGCTGGACTAAAAAACGGGACTCCAGGACGGGCTCCCTAGCATTGCCCAAATTATATATGTTTACTGACTTGAGAAATCCGGTCATTCAAATAGTTTTAACGACTGATTCTACAATCCGGAGAGATCTAACTCCAAATTGTCTCTTTCCAAATTGTAAACTAAGTATTTGAAGTCTAGGTTTGTTCATCCGGGTCGAGTTTGGCCCGGTCTGACCCTGAAATTTTCTTTATTTTTTAATAATTTTGGTACTTTTATCTGAGAAGTTCAAGAAATTTACTCATCTTTCGAAATTAGATTTTCAAATCCGGTACCTAAATGAACAAGCTTAATTTGAACCAAAAAATTGTAGAAAGTCTCAAAGAAACGTGTAATCAAGGCATATTTTTATTAAGCATGTTTTGATTTAATCTGATTATTTATTCTCTGAAGAGAATAGAAACAGAAAAGAAACGCAAGCCTCTGCAGCAGCTTAAGCGGGAAAAAAAAAAAAAAAAACAATTACAGACTTGCGTCACAACCAATTAGAAATCGGCCTCTTGTCAGGCAAGTCTGTAATTGTTTTTTTTTTCCCTGCTTAAGCTGTTGCAGAGGCTTGGGATTTCTTTATCTTTTTTTTTTTTTTTAGTAGTATTTCCAATTGGTTGTAAGGGGTGATATATGGTAATTATAATAATACCGGTCCTTGCTATATATGTTGGGAGGATTATAAGGATTTATATATTATTGATGTAAAATAGATGAAGTATTTACTTATTTCCATTTCATCTTGATTAATTGAAGAAACTGGTAATTTAGCTTATTGTTGTAACCAAGAAAGACTATATTCAATTGAGTAGTAGATCTCTATATCTCACTCTTTCCAGCTCTGATAAAAAAATCTGGGATCCCAAGCTTTGGATCTTGTTGCTAACTAGCTAGCCAGAAGAAAAAATTTTCAATGCAAAGAACACAATGAAAGTCCAGTCCTATGAAAATTCCACCCTTTGGGTAAAAGCTACTCTATCACCTTGTAAGCTTCATTGATTTGAGTTGAAGTTAGCATGCAATGCCTTCATTGCTTAGGTATAAGGATATCAAAGTCAGTAACAGTCCATTCAGCAACTTGGTCAGGGTCTTTAAAGATTTCAGTACCCAGATCAACAGACATCCACTGCCTTCTTGCTGGTGGAGTACCTGGATCCTGCAATGAAGATTTTCTAGCTATTTTCAACATCTAAAATCAATTACCACGAAGATTCCCATTCTTCCAAATTTAGTGGGAAGCACATTTTTTGACACAGTTCCTTCTCCACAAATCCAATGAATTCAACTTGATAGAAAAATAAAAGTTTGACAAAACTTCTAGTCTTTAATTGCTCTTTAGCTTAACTTTCATCCTATTGTCGTTTAAGAATCACTCTTTGTTGATCACCATATAGTTTAAATATTAACTGAGAGATAAAAATAAAAATTCTAAACACCATATCACCATCTTATTTTCATCACAGTACATAAGATGTAGCATATTTTTCATCATTGGATGATAATTTATTGAATGATTTTTTATTATCCAATTGTAATAAATGTGTTACATTTTATATAGTGATATGAAAGTCGGATGGTAATTTGGTGTATAGCATTGCACAATGAAAAATGGAGGAAATCAAACCTGGTAAAAGTAGAGTGATTGAGACAACCTTCCAACATCAAGATCCCAAGTCCTTGGATTCCCAATCCAACCATCTCCTTGCTTAGTAGGGTACCCATAGTCACCCCAAACTGGGTGTGGCAAAATCTGCAATATCTCCTGAGGTTGAGGATTGCTATATGGATCACACAAACTATAAGGAGCCTCAAGCTGCTCTGCATTTCCTGGGGAACAATACAAGTGATAAGCTGCATAAGGGAATTGAGCCGTTTCGTTACGATGAATGCGAGTCCCATTCGGGAAAGTGTGGTAAGGTGGGCAGACATTGAGGTTTCCTGGCTGGCACCATGCTTTTGTGCTTGGATTTATGATCATTTCACTGTATCTTGTTACATCTGAAGTTACATCTCCATCACAAGGCTGCCCATTGTTCTTCCAACAACTTCCAATGTCCATTAGATAGAACTGGCTGCTAGGACCACCACCTTTGATCACATTCAAGCTGAACCTCACTCTAAAATTTGGTGACTCTGGGATCTGCATGGTACATATATTGAGTCTATGTAAACCTAATAATAATTAACAACGTTTGACGTTTCAATCTTAAGGAAAGCTGACAGAAGGACATGATACAGGGAGAATCTTCAAAGAGGCCTACGCATTATGTATTTCTCATAAAAAAAACTTTAGGTGAACCATATACTTGGGGATGCTAATATGCTAACTATATAAGTAGGGAAATGATATTTGTAGTCGTGAAATGTGCAATATTCGCTTTGAAAAAGTGAGTAAAACACGGGATCTACATGAAAAAATTAATTTTTTAATAGTAAATCCTATTTTTTTTTAAAGCGACTACGCAACATTTAGGCACTTAACGACTGTATTTAGCATTATTCAAAAAATTCAAAACTTATAGTTCACCATTTAGAAAATGATCGTGGAGTATAATGGAACACAAACAGAACTCAATTACAAATCTGCCTACAAATGAATAGTTCAAGGGAAATGCTAGCTCCAACTAGATTATAATAAAAGGTAAATAATATTATATACTTACAATCTTGTTCATTCCTCGGGTTGGGTAATGGTATCCACCAGAAAGTCCAAAGGTGGCATCGGATCTGAGGTAAAGCATTAACCAAGGATACTTTGTTGAAGTCTTCAAGAGATGATGAAAAACCCAACTTCCCTCACCAAGTTCCTTTTCCCAAGTTACTGAATAATAAGATATGTTTCCCACCAAATCAGTACTCAAATTAGTATCCAAGTCCCATGATCCATAAAACCTACCCCTAAGAGTAGTCCTATCAGGCCCTTGCAATGTGGTATAGTCATGATGAATCATTGGTTGGTTCATGCACCCTTGTCCAAAGCAAGGAAACATTTGGTCTGGGCCGAAAGATCCAATTTTATGGCCATTTTTAGGACATTTTCCAGCAAAAGTGTCCATGTTCCCACTCTTGAGCATGATCATCCAAAATTGCCATGGATTTGGGGTGTCTTCAACCTGACATTTCGATCCCAGATACAGTTCTTTCTCAGCTGCGTAAAGGTCTACATCGGAAAGGGCATTTGGTTGGATCCCAAGAAACGGGTCTCCTACTCCTAGCTTGTTGTCTTTGTCCGTGACTCTGTGAACCAACATATAAGGCGTGGACTTGCACAAGGAGCAGTTGTTCTCTACCCAGATAAATATATTGTAAGTTCATTACAAATCTAAAAAATGATGGTTGCAATCGTTAGAGTGCAAGAGCCGATAATTATTAAAAAAAAAAATGAATAAATATAAAATTTACATAAAAAAGATTAATTTTTTAATAATGAATTTTATTTCTTTTTAAAAGTGATGGATGATGTTTGTGCACTAAATGACTATACGTAAGCATTACTCACTTGTCACTCCCTAGCTTACACAAATAAAACCCACAAAAGTCCAAGTACAAATCGAACTAGCAAAAACCAAACCAGAGCTTCTTTTCTATCTTTAAAGCCTATTATGCCAAGAGTTGAACATTTTATTGCACATACACAAGATGATCTAATTAATTAAAGAGGATTGCTATAGTCACAAATAGATTATATATACAAGAGTAATTTTATAAATTGATGTGATTTCAAATAATTTATTAAATCTACTTATAATAAAAATAATTTTATAATTTCTCAAATTATATAAAATTATAAAAGTTTGTAAGATTATTTTTATTAATTCATTTGTAACTAAAGTATTTTTCTTAACTAAAAGGAAACAATCTAGCCCCTTTCTTCTTTTTGGTTCGAATTCAATCAGTAGATAGATATAATGGACGACGATTAATAGATCAGTTTCATGGCATAGGGAAAAGTAAAAACAGAACCATGCATACCTGTTGCCGTTGGAGAAGCCTTGTATAAGTCAAAGCAATCGGCAGCTCTCGGGCTGCCCATGAGAGGAACTTCTTCACCAACCTCGTTGCATTGATTCCATGACTCTATCGCCAACCTCAGGCCATCCCTTCTCATTCCCGGATCACCCACAGCCGATACATACTCTTGAGTTTCAGCACCATTAATATTATGCACAAACAAATCGCAAGAGATCAGAAAAACCACAACCAGAATAATAGAAAACGGAAAAGCACTTGGCCGATTTTGCCTGTGCCTAGCCATTGAATGAATAACAAGCTAGAGAGCTTGAAGTATAATACTTCTATGATTTGGCTATATATGTGCATGGGAATTGAAAATTAGATTAATGATGAGCTTGAATGGGAAACGAGAACTTGGAACTTTTTATGGTACTTTTTTTTGTTTCTTCTTATATATTTAGATCGAACTTGCTTTCTACATAATCTATACTTTTCCATTGCATGCATCGTACACTTCTTTTTTATGCCTGCTTTGGTGTTTAATTATTAGATTTGGCAGCGTATTACTTCGCGGAATTTATAATGGTATTACCATTGAAGTACCCTCACGTTACCGTTTGTTTGGTGCGCATTCTGTTTTCAGACATGGGGTATCTTTGTAACAGAAAAAGAAAAGACAGATCCGAAGTTTCCCCAGAAAAGGTTGATATTGTCTTTGAAAGTAAAAGTTCCTTATTCTCTTGTATAAATTGTTTTTTTTTTATGCTTTTCTTCCCTCAATACCCATGAACCTTTTACTTAAGGTGGGACATATACTCACATTGCATATATTTTAAAAGGACTAATAATGATACAATTGGAATTCTATTAAAATTTTATAAAGAGCAATAACTTTTCATTTTTAAGCAATGTAAAATTTCATATACCACTTACTCTTATTTTATATGAAGTATCACAATCTCCCTCATTAAATTTTCGATGTCCTTGTCAGGTATGTTTGTTGTATGTGACACGACTCAAATCTTATATTTATAATTGTGATAGACTCTAATACTATTTGTAACGTTCTAATAGAAAGCCCAAACTACATGATCTATATTATAAAATGATTAGTCAAAAATATATTTTGAGTTTCATTAAAACATTATAAAGAGTAAAAATTCTTTATTTTCAAACAATCATGTGAGATTCCATACACCACCTACTATTATCTTATATGTGATATCACAGACATTGCACCTTCTTAAAGACTATATACGATTATACGGTTATGGACAAAGGGTAAGATCAGTACTCTAATAAATTGGTTTTCTTTTGTCATTCAATTTACTCATGCATGCCTCAATGAGTGATGAAGCCAGATTAATTTTAGGTCAACAACCAATAAAAGTTGAGTTGATGATGACTGGAAAGGTTTGTAGTCAAAGCGGGAGGAGGATCAAGAGCACCATCTGAGTTAGGAGGATCTGGGTCTTTGATCCATACCCTCAGACAGATGAAACTGAAAGTGGACTCCAGCTTCTGGCCTACGTCGTCTTCCTCATCTGGTCATAGCTAGGTAAATATGAAACTTACGGTTTGCCTAATAATAATGAAGCTGGGACCTGGGATATCACGGCTGGCCAACCCACTATACGTCCATGCATATATATAATTACTACCAATTATCTGAACATGGGTAATTAATTGAGGGTCCTTTAATTTAATTAGTTGATATCTCTTAATCAATTACAGTTTGCGTGTGTGTTTGTTTTCTGTTCTGCAATAAAGGAGTGACTTGTTTTGTAACAACCAAAATATATGTTACTTTCAAAAGAAGAACGGAAGGGTAGCTTTTGAGGGAAGTGATGCCTTTTACCAGGTCTGAAGTAATAGCGAAGTATGTGATTCTGTCCTTTGATATTGCAATTTTTCTTTGATCTCCATGGATGCCAAAACCAACCATATATATCGATCTGGGTCTATCTGACATTTGTCTTTCTACTTAACTGGGATGCGGCCTGTTTTAACATTGTCTTGAACAAAATTGGCTCTCTCAGACTATGATCTGGAGAAGTTTATAGTTAGGACTAGATTATATCAGACATTTTTAGTGCATTGAAGAGCTACAAATCGTTGTTAGTTAATTTATAATGTACGTTTCAAATCTAGTTATAATACTTGTTATTAATAAATACGGTTTGCTTTTATCAAAAAATAATTAGATAGGGTCTCTCTGATATTATGTATAATAAATAAGAGATTTTAGTCAAATACAATATTATCAAGTATTATGGGTAGATTCAGTCCTATATATCTAATTATTTTGTTAGAAATAAATTCATGTGTGCATGCCATGAGTTACAAAAGGGTCCATTTCCGTTATTTTTCAAGTCCACTAATGTTAATTAATCAACGATATATGGCAGTTTGTGAACTACCAAGTGGATTCTTTTCAGAATATATTGCTTAGATTTAAAAAAAAAATTAGTTTCAATGAATTTCATAATATAAATAGTAATTTTCTATATATAAAAGAAAAATCAATATAATTAAATTTCTAAAATAGTTTTCGAGCCACCACGAGCCGGGTTTGCCTCAGATCAAACAATTCTGAGGGGAAACCAAAATTAAGAGTTGGAGTATTGTGCTATGCGGTGCATTATAGTTAATGGTGCTCACGACAGAATTTTTCTTGCTAGCTAGATTGCTTGTTTATTACTTGACATGTTTGGACGTAGAAGTTAATTCGTATGTCAAATTTTTTTGAATCAAAAAACAGTTTCATTGTATTAATCTATGAGTGAGTTCATCAGTACAAGACTTTTCCTTTTCAATAGTTTCAGAGATACAACTAGGAGCATCTTCCATCCAAATAAACTCATCCTCTAAAACTAAAGCCCTTTTAGCCAGCCCATGTGCCGCTTCATTTGAAGATCTATGAACATGTTGCACTCTCCATCCTTGATGTTGCTGCAACATCCCCTTGATATCTTGGATAACTCTTCCATAAGGGAGAAAATCCTGGCTTTCTTCTGTTGCTGCCTTCACTACAGCCTGTGCATCTCTTTCAAAAATTACTTGAGAGAAACCAAGATCATGACATATCTCCAAGGCCTTTCTAAGTGCTAAACATTCAGCTGTGGCTGGGTGGTAGATAAACTTTTTTTGAGAGCAAACAAGCAGTCAAGATCTCCCCCATATCATTTCTAATCACTACTCCTATGCCCATTTTTTTCTGTTTCTGGTTGAGAGCAGCATTCCAGTTGGCTTTAACACTCCTTATTGTAGGCTTCTTCCATCTGACTTGTCTCATTGTAAATCTACTAAGAGGGGGATGCTCCACTAATATCAATTGTGCTTGCTAATATTCCTGTAAATTGTCTCGAGCAGCCATTACAAGTCTACCAGGTGGAGTAAACTTTTCTTCAAACACAAACTGGTTTCTCCTCATCCACATGCTTCTCATTATCACTGCCACCTCTTCCATTTCTGCAGTAGTTACATTCGGTGTCATTTTATCTATTAAATCCAAGAAGTCTGCCACTGCAGTTCTCCATTTCTGAATTTTAGTCACACTAGATTCAGACCACACATCAGTAGCAGTAGCACAATGCCACAGCACATGCATTACAGTTTCTTGGTCTGAGTTGCATATAGGATAGAAGCAGTTATCCACCAATTTTTTTGCCACTAAGTTGCTCTTAGTAGCTAAAAAATTGTTACCTGCTTTCCACAATTTTTTTTTAACCTTTTCTGAACATTCAATGCCCACTGCTTTGTCCACCTCTGATCTGGGTCATTTGCTGTTGAGGATTCCCATTTGTTCTTCTTCTTCTTTCCAGCTCAAGATAGTAGGCACTTTTCACATTGAAGAGACCTTTGTGAGAAGGACCCCAAAAAAGTTTATCTTCACAACCCAACTTGCTAATGGGCAGACCCAGTATTTGCTCCACCTCTGCCTCAACAAAGATATCACGAATCAATTGTTCATTCCAAGTCTTCTCAGCTCCCAGGATCAATTCTTCCACCTTTGCGTCCACGTGTGGCCTAGTAACTGGAGACTGGACAGCAAAACTTGAGTGCTAAACTCCATTTTTTCCATAATAGCTTCAAGAAAGGCCCACGATCATAAGCTTTGGACATATCCAGTTTAATGGCCATGGCACTTACTCTACCTTTCTTCCTAGTTTTCATAGAGTGCAAGAGCTCGTAGGCAGCCATAATATTATCAGTTATCAATCTCCCTGGAACAAAAGCATTTTGATAGGGAGAAATGATAATGTTAAGCAGATTTTTCAGCCTATTTGCCAGCACTTTGGACATAATTTTGTAGTCCACATTACAAAGTCTTATGGGTCTATATTCACTCACGTTAACAGGGCATTTCTCTTTAGGAATAAGAGCTATAAATGTGTGATTCAAAGAAAGAGGTAGGGAGTACCATTTAGCCAAGAGAGCACTGCCTTGCTAATATCATCTCCAATTATTGCCTAATGTTTTTGGAAGAAGCAAGCTCCAAAACCATCTGGGGACTTTAAAGGCGTCATCTGTTGAAGAGCTTCCTCTATCTCCAATCTAGTAAATTCCTTTGAGAGGCTTGCATTTATCTAATTTGTCACTCAAGGTTCCACATGTGCCAGATCCATTTCTGCTTCACCAGCGTTTGAGGAAGTGAATAGCTTCCCAAAGTAGTCATTGAATGCCTTCACTATCTCAGCTGGATTCGACCTATTTATGCCTTGCCCATCTCTGATCTCAGTTATTTTATTCTTAGCTCTCCTTTGGTTTACACAATAATGAAAATATCTGGTATTTTTGTCTCCCAAACTGTACTAGGTCTTTTTTTGCTCTCTGCCTCCACCTTATGTCTTCCTGTTCAAGCAATATTTCCACTTCTTTTTGAAAAGTTTTGATTTCCTGCATATTCCCTTGATTTTCATTTAATTGCAATCTCTTCAGTTCTCTGGTTTTTTCTTCAAGGACTTTCCCAGAGTTGGTTCTCGAATGTTTTCTCCATCTTAACAGAGCAATCTTGCTACTGTCAAGGTTAGTCACTAAATCCTTTTGTTCGTTCTAGTTCCATACTCCTTTCAATACCTCAGAGCAGCCCTCCTCCAATGCCCAACTAGCTTGATACCTGAAAATCCTCATTCTTCTCCCCACAAGACCAACATTAGTATTCATACACCATAGAAGAGGTCTGTGGTCAAAACACCTTGCTGGTAGTATGTCTATACAACATTCCTTATGCATATGTTGTCACCTCGCATTACCAACAGCTCTACCAAGTCTTTCTTTGGTGAATGTCTCATCTTCATGCTTATTACTGCATGTGTACTTGTCTCTTCTCCACCCTAAGTCATACAATCCACCATCTTGAAGAACCTCTCTAGAGGCTACCATATAGCTTTCTTGCCTTTGTCTTCCCTTCAATTTCTCATCTTGAGATACTATTTCATTAAAGTCTCTAATTACCCCCCATCCTAAGTTAGGATCAGGTTTAATAGAAGAGAAAAACTTCCATGACTCAATCCTCTTGCTACTTTCAGGTTCGCCAAAGTAACCTATTAACATCCATTTTTGTTGCCCACTTTCATTTGTGATCCAAAGACTTATATGTCTTTGTGAGTAATTAGCCACTTCAACTATAATATTATGGTCCCAAAACATTATAAGACCACCTCTTCTGCCCTCAAGTTTGACAACTATAAAACCAGAACACTTCAATCTCCTTTTTATAGTTTTAGCTTTTCTATTATTCAATTTAGTTTCCATTAAGAAAACTATATTGGGTTGCTTGTCCTTCACCAAATGGTAAAGGTCTTGAACTGTCCAAGGGTTCTTAAGCCCTTGGCAGTTCCAACTAAGTGTCTTCATTAATGCGGGTGGGGCTGGTTCACAGCCTCCATCCTTTGCTTAGTTGGTTCAACCTCCTCCTCAATGTTGTTCCTCCTTGCTTTTTTCCTTCTCTCTTTTTTCTCTCTCACACTTTTCCTTTTTTTCTCCTTGCTCATCTGCTCTCCTTGTTTCTCCTAATCGTTTTTCTCCCTTGCTTTTCTCTTCCAAGACTCCCATATTTTCCCTATCACCTCCACAGAGATTATTTCTGACCCAATTATGACATTGTTAAGGCCTTCCTTTGTTAAAACCTCCGCTTCCTTGACTAGCACTTCTGTCAGTTCCCTTCAACTTCACCATTTTCCTCCTGAGGTTCATCAGCCTTGTTCTCCTTTGCTTGCAAGTTATCAACTGACTCCTTCCTCTCTTCTTTATTACTCTCATGGTTAGACACCATTGCCTGACTACCCCTGCCCTCATTGTTGTTCATCTCTCGCTTTGTATTAGAACCCCCTTCCCATGGCCTAACCTTGGACCTTACCCTGAGCCATGTCCCAAATTGGTCCCCGACCTTTTCTCCTTTTTTTCTTGCAAGGTCTCTCTTTATGAATAATGCACCCACAAATAAAGTAGAGATGAGGGAGTTTTTCATACCTCAGAGGGATCCAATACTTGATGCCTTTCACCAAGATGGTTCTTCCCCTCGCTAGGGGTCTTGATAGATCCATTTGCAGCAAGACATGTAAAGAGCAACCCCAGCCACTTCCATCGACCTGCGTCTCCACTTCAATCACCTCCCCTATTGATTCCCCTATCCTTTTACCTTCCCCTTCATTCATACACGCCAGGGGAATCTCCAACATATGAAAACACATTATTGCTTTCGAAAAATCCAATCTTTGTGGTGGAATGTATCCGTTAAATGGCAATAGAACGAACACATAGTCGTCAAAAAGCTATGGTCTGCCGTCCATGGCTCTCATTTTGTCCGCTTGGTTTGCAAACTAGATTACAAAGATGTTTGGCCCAACTTCTCAAAACTTTGCTCGCTGACTGATATGCCAAACTTTTCCCATTATGTTTTCTCCCACTGCTGCTTTCAATTTTCGTTCCATCTATATTTTTCCCACTACATTGTATTCCTCCTTATACCTCAGTTCTTCATGACCTTCATCAGCAATTACAATATCGCTCAATTCCTCTCCTGTTAATCTTCGGTTTTCCCATTGTTCTTCTAGCTCGTTCATCTTTCCCGCCCTATTGCCACCGTATGAATTTGTCCTTGGACAGCAAAAACTTTTGCCTACATGCAAAATCCATTTTTTGTCTGTTGTGCCACCACCAACATGACCCCAGTACCACCCAACTATCCAATTTCGTTGGAAATGCTAGTGGACCCCCTCTCCTCCTCTTTTTCCTAGAGAGAAAATGATAGGAGACTATTCACTTGCCATTTTTTTTTTTTTTGTTTCGCATCTCAAATTGAATATGAATTGAAATGATAAAATTTAGGACGAAAGAAGAACTTGTCATTTCATAAATTTTTCTTTGCATGGCTTCCAAATTAGATCTCTATCGAGATCAGTACTGTGAGCCAGTTTGGATATAGATATTAGATTATTTTGAGAATATTCTATTACTAGTAAAGTATTTTTTATAAAATTATGAAACATGCATATCATTTTTTTTAAAAGTACTTTTAACTGCTTAATTTTTCTTTTTTAAATTTGAAACACAACTCCAAATAGTCTCTCATAAACTTCTAATAGCGGAAGATTATCTAATCCTAACTTTGTAAGTAACGGCTAGTTCTGTTAAAATAACTGTCAATAGGAGAGAAGCGGTTTGTTTCCTTTAATTAAAACTTAAAACTTTTACTTTGATGGATAAGTAGAATTGCAAGTTGAAAAAGGAAATTGGCCCTCTCTGCCCTTTCAATTGATGCGGACCCTGATGTCTATTATGATATTTTTTTTTACATACATTCAATTTATGCCGCTATGAATTAAGTTAGAAAATGACATATGGTTTTGTATTGTTATTATAATATATATATATATATATATATATATTTGTGATCATTTAATTATAATTAATAAAATTATTTATGATAAAAATAGTATAGTGTCTATTTTATTACTGAATGAGAATAGTAATCCCGTTTGTTATTTGATTAGTATTGATTTGATGCTTGTCAATTTTCAGTGAATACATGGCCTTTCATGTTTTATCCAAAAGCGTATATAGTTATTTTAAAAAAATATATATTTTTATATAAATATTAAAAAATAAATACTATATTTGATCAAATATGACAATAAAATAAGTAGAAAAATATTCAAAAAATATTTTTTGTGAATAATAAAGTTAAAACTTTATCCAAAAAGCTAAAACAATTATTCAATTTAACAATTGTTTTAACTTTTTGACAATTATTTTAGTTTTATTATTCACAAAAAATTTTTTGAAACATTTTTTCACACACTTTATTGTCATATTTGATCAAATATAACACTTAATTTTTTGTATTTGTACAAAAATTATATTTTTTAAAGAATATCTTTTAACCAATCCAATTAGAGTACTTTGAGTTATAGAATATGCTATAATATGCTAGCTTGACGTGTGTAAAATAATATTTCTTATTAATGTGTAAAAATTTTGGTAATTTATTTAATTTACAATTTACATTGATTAAGAAATTATTACATGCATGAATATTTTGAATAAAGCATGATGTTTCGGCTTCTTTTATATTGATTCCTTTATTCCACTACATGATTTTTTTGTCAATCAGTTTTAATAATATATCAATTATTTTTTGTTCTGATTTGCCATTATTCGACTTGAAATCCATTCTACAAAAAAAGGTTTGGTGAGCACCAAAGTAATCCAACTAGAAGGATTCAATATGGATCTCAAGGCGTATTTGTTTTTGTTTTTTGTTTTTTGTTTTTTGTAATCTTAATACCAATATCCTAATAAGTATTATAAGGATAATAGCTTTACAAACATTTAAACGGTTTTTTAAACGCTTGAAATATTTTGGATTGACCCAAAAGGCAAAAACACCACATTTTAAGTGATTAATAAACCAAAGTGGAGTAATTTATATGTATCCGTAATTGAGAGCTGGAACCGGTGGTATCCAATGGTAATGGGCCTCCCGGATTAAAGATGCATCATTAATTAATTCTACTAGGTGAAAGGGAATAATTGTAATGATTAAAGTCATTTTATGTTATAACTTTTACATAAATATATATGTAAAGTGTAATCGATTTGATTCGGTAATATTTTGGACATTAATTTAGAAACAAACCAATCTAAATAAAGAAGAGTGATTCACTGGACAAACTTATCTAGTGAAGCACACTAGTCCCTGCAACTACAACTCGGTTTTGGAGTTCTAATTATCGATATAGATTGATTCATCTAGAAAATTGAGACTTTTTGTTTTGGTTCAGTTCGATTCAATTTTGCAGGTATCATTTGAATTTAGGCTTTTTGTTGAGCTAGTTGGTTTTTCTAACCGAAAAATGAAGCTTTTTTTTTTTACCCAAAATATGTGAAAGGGTGTCCAACTCGACCGAACCCGAGCCCAAAAGGGTTGTCAGGCCCAAGGTCCGTAATCTGCACCCATCACCACGCGGTGTCCGAATTCAACTAGGGAGACTGAAACCGGGGACGATCCAAGTCCCTGGTTATCCCAAACCGAAAGAATGAGATTAAATCGGCTTCGAGGACACGCTAAGGCCAGAACGACGGTTCATGTATTGATATACCTCCTGGATCTGCCTCACATCAAGATCACTCCCGCATTTATGAACGATCAGACAATCTCCGGTCTACAGATCTCCCCTCTTAAATGCGGTGACACTATAAACGCACATCATTAATTGCTAGATTGACGAAAGATAGAGCAGCATTTAATGCCCCTTTCCAAAAGGGTCTAATTGAGCATTAAATGAAGGGACACTCAATTAATGCGATGAGACCGACCGAATCAGATCAGGTTTTTTCCCTATCGAGGATGACGATCGAGTGATGTCCCGATTAATAGATCTTTTATCATAAAAACCCTCATTCAAAGGGAACACCTATAAATAAGACCGAACCAAAGATGAAAAGGGGTACATTCTGACAATTCTCTCAAACAAACTTCCATATATTTTCTCCTTGAAACTAACTTGATTGTCGGAGCAGTCCCGGACCCCAATCTTCCTTGTTCTTGTTTTGCAGGTTTCGGTCGGTCGGGATTTGATAAACCAGACTGCAGAATACGTCCTTAACAATATGATAGAGCCCAAAAAATTATTTTCAAAAACACCATGTATATAGCCAAAAAATGTGTAAAAATGTATTCATAAAAAATGTATTTATCATTGATATATATATATAATATTTATAATATATTATATTTGTAAGCATGTAACGTAATATATAAGGATAAATAATAACATATTATTACCTTAATATTAATATCCAGGTTTAAGAGTCATTTACAAACAAAAATTAAGACTAGAGTAAGCTGGCTATATCAATAAACAATAATAATAAAATTAAAATTTCATATTATAATAATTTTATAATATTATTATATATATATAGTGTATATATATATATATGAAAAAATTAAAATATATATATTTCAATTCAATTTGGTCCATTTTGGTTATTAAATCCTGAAAATCAAGACTGAACCGTTTTTCCATTGGAATTAAAACTGATCGAACCGTTTATAAACTGCAAACTAGTCGGTTCGATCGATTGATCTTCAATTTTCTCAATACATCCCTACTCAATGGTGAAGTTGCTACAGTACTACTTTATAATTACTCATTAATTTTTGACAATTCAAAGCATTAATGTCGGGAACATTTTTTTTTTTCCAGTTTCAATTTCTATTTGGCTTCATTCGCATGCTTCATCTGTTTCGATTTTTAAAGGAACAAATTTCTCATACTAATTTTAAAAAGTCCTGTTTTACCTTAAATGTCTTGATTAGATTAATTGACTGCCAGATTGATAAACAATGTATTCAACTGGTCGCCTGGATTTTAAGGAATAAGGTGCTGAGAAGATGTGAGTATTCACTATTCCAAGGATCACTTAAACGAAAGTAGGCACTACTTCATCCCGTGCATGATTGATCTATATCGATTTTAAGGAAAATCCCACAAGATGAAACTTTCAACCAACTTGTAGCTTTGTGTTGGTTGAAAGGTTGCATGAAGGTAAGATGTTATGATTTGTCTTCTACAATTGATCGCTTTTCTCTTATCTTAAGTTCGAGAGGATAGATTGGGAGAAAATGACCTTGGCCAAGAAATTAGGGGGTCTCGAGTATAGGGAATTTGAGAGTTTTAATCTGGCATTGCTTGCTAAACAAGGGTGGAATATTATTCACAATCTAGATTCACTTGTGTCTCAGATTTTAGAGTCTTAAGTATTTTCAGAACACATATTTTATGAATGCTAAAGTGGGGTCAAGGCCTTCCTTCATATGGAGAAGTATATATGCTGCTAGAAGTCTGATTTGCAAAGGATCCATTTGGAGAATAAGACATGGTAGGGCTGTTAGGGTGTGGAAAAGCAGGTGGATTCCCAGACCTACTAGTTATAAGGTTCAATCTCCTGTACAAGGTTTGAATGAAGAGGCTAGAGTGTATGAATTAATGGATTGGGACAATAGAAAGTGAAACCATGAGTTGCTGAATTCTATTTTCTAGGAGAAGGATAGAAAGTTGATAATGAGGATGCCAATTAGTAGACAGCAGGTACCGGATAAACTTACTTGGTTGGGGAACAAAAGTGGAAGCTTTACTGTGAAGAGTGCTTATTACTAGCAACTTAAAATTATGGAGAACCAAAAAGGGCAATCTTCTAGTCTTAAAAGGCTAGTTTTGTATGGAATAAAATCGGGAAAATGCAAGTCCCAAAAGTAACAAAAGTTTTCCTGTGGAGAGCTTGTTTAGATGCTCTTGCGACGAGGGTTGATCTTTTTAAGAGAAAGTTGATTGATTCTCCAATTTGTACTTTATACAGACAAGATGAAGAAAGCACAACACATGTTTATGGAATTGCATTGCTGCTAATGATGTCTGGTGTCAAAGTCATTCAAACCTACAAAGGAAAACATCTGATAGAGGTAGTTTTGCTGAGCTCTTTAATGACATTTGTAATTCCTGCAATGAAGATATAGTAGATCATTTTGCTATGGTGGCTCGTGGGATATGGTTGAAGAGAAACAAGTTGGTTTTTGGAGATATACTCATCCATCCCAACCAAGTTATTTATTTAGCTAACCAGCAACTAGAAGATTTCAAGATGGCATAGATTTCTCAACAACAGAACAGGCAGCCAAGACAACATTAGAATTCTAGTTGGTCTCCTCCCCCTCGAGGAATTATTAAGATAAATTGGGATGTAGCTCTTTCTATAGCCCAAGATAAAGTCGGTATTGGCTTGATTGCAAGAGATTACATCGGGGATATAGTGGCAAAAAAGCAGATTTCAGTAACCTCTTTTTAGGGTCCGCTGTTAGCAAAAGCTTTAGGTGCAAGGGAGGCGGCATTTCTGGCCAGTGAGTTGAGTGTTCAATAGGTTATTATAGAAGGTGATAGCTTGAAGATTGTGCAAGAATTGAAGAAAAAGTCAAATAGAAGTGATTTGATTGGTTTAGTTATTGATGACACTGTAAAATCTCTTTCTCCTCTGCTCTGGAATGTTTATCATGTAAAAAGGAGTGGTAGCCATGATGCTCATAATCTAGCCAAAGTAGCTTGTAGGTTAGTGGAAGGTGAGGTTGTGCTGGTTCATCAACCAGTGTTGTGACCCTCCTTTGTTATCTCTTTCGAATGAAAGTTGGGAAAGTGTTTGCTTCCCTCTTCAAAAAAAAAAAGTTCGAGAGGATAGCGACCGAGTCTTTGTTTAACAAGGTAGTCGCCTGGACCATATTTGAACTGGGCACACGAGAATTTTCAATCTTTGGCCTACTAGCTGAGCTATCCCACTTGCTATTACTGATTCAAGTAATGGGGAAGAAAATGCTTTAAAGCACTCTTGGGAGAGATCAAACCTATTGAACATTATATTTATACAAATGAGTATAGCAAACAATATTAAGTTAGTGTTGCCTGAATGTGATATTGTTAAGGAAATTTTAAGGATATGCTAACCATCAATGTCCTAGCAAGAGGTGTATTTGCTGAATGGAAATGTTTTTCCACAATTTTAAAGAGTCTTTTAGTAGTGCCATGCTCAAGAAGCGCTAATATGGTTCACTAGTTCATTTGCATAAACATAATACTCTTTAACCTCTCCCAAGAATGATAGAAAATATGGGTGAAATTGGTCTGGTCCGACCTAATCTGGTAAGGTCCATCATTTTTTTCGGACCGGACTGGATTGAACATCCCTAGGAACTAGTCCGATCCAGTAAGGTCCATCATTTTTTCCAAACTAGACTGGGTTGAACATCCCTAGGACCAAATCGATAACTATTGGTCCGGTGTTATCGTTTTGGTCTGGCACAATTATTTTTAAAGAAACAATTAATAAAATTTTCTTATTTAAAATATTAAATTAAAATTAATTGACTTATTAATGTGCATTATTTGATATTATATATTAGTTAATTGATAGAATATTAATTTATTAATAACATATTTAAAATTTTATATTGTTAATGGAGATAAGTTAAATGAAATTTACATAATAAATTGTACAATTATTATATAAATAATATCTATAAAATGTTTTTTTATTTTTATTTTTTCATTCGGTCTGGTTCTAGGAGGAAAAACTTAAACCAGGACCGGACCACCCCAGACCGAGACCAACTGGTCTTAGTTTCAATCCGGTCCATTTGGACCAATTCTTTTTCACTCCTAATAGGAAGTCTTTCTTCTACGCTACTTGGATTAGTAATAGCAGCAGGCGGTTTCTCTGTCCAGTGTGCCAAATCAAGATCTAGGACACTTAGGTGGGACTAGATTTATTTGAATTAATTTGAGAAATTTGTTCCTTTAAAAATTAGAACAGGTAAAGCATGTTAATGAAGTGAAACAAGAACTGAAACTACAATAAAAATAAATGTTCACAATATTAATGCTTTGAATTGTAAAAAATAATGAATAATCATTAAGTGGTGCTACGCCAACTTCACCATTGGGTATGAATCACAACATAACAGAATTTATTTGAACCAGTATGGTGATTCCCTTTCATCTAGTAGAAATAGTTAGTGATGTAACTAAAATCCAATAGGTTTGTTACTTTTGGATATTTGGTTCCAACTTTCAATTAAGGTTCAAGGATGCATACTAATTAGGGAGTAGCTTTGGACTGGGACTACCTGTTATAGTGGATTTATTGGACACCAATAAGAATATAACACCTCAGCATTGTATACAATTGAAGTCTACTATTAATTACACCATAACAAGAGTATTAATGACAATTCCTCTCCCCCCCCCCTCTCTCTCTCTCTCTCTCTCTCTCTCTCTCTCTCATTTATTCTCCATGTGATTTGCAACTCTGCCTTTTCTCTCACAGTTTTTAATACTGTTTTGTATTAGCTGGTACGACCGAAATATGCCGTATTAGCCGGCTGATCGATACAGAAAAACATATATTTCGTTTCGCCTAATTTTTCTCCCGCTTCGACTTGTTTCGACCGATATCGGCTGAAATATCAGATTTTGGGATTTTTTTTTTAAATTTTCTAATTGGTTTTTTTATATAGATTTGTAATTTTGTTTCCTTTATATATATATATATATAATATTTTGTTTGTATAAATTATAAAACGATTAATAATTTTATCTTTTTATAATTTATGTGTGTGTATATATAATTTTTTTTATATAGACTATTTCGAAACGGTATACGAAATTGTACCGATATCGAAATGTTTCGTTTCAGTAGCTTGACCGGTACGCTCACCAGTACGTTATTTAAAACATTGCTCTCTCTCTCTCATTTCTTCTTCCTCTTGATTAACTTTGCACACCCATGTCTGCCCGAGTTTTCTAAGCATCCAAACAAAGGGCATTCGATGCGAAAGAAAATGCCCGCCCGAGTTTTCTAAGCATCCAAACAAGGGCATTCAGTGTGAAAGAAAATGAGAGAGGGAGAGAGAATTACAAAGGAACAAAATTGCTCATATTTGGGTTCTTTTTTCTTTCCCTTCTCACTGTCGAAACCCTACCCTCTTTCTCTTTGTCTTTCCTTCTTTGAAATTCTAAACTTTCATATTGATTTTGATCTTTTTTTTGGTTTTCTGTGGCCAATATCGATTTCTCCTAAGCATTTTGTGGGATTTTTTTGCGTTTGAAATCTCACTCAAACCCCAAAGCTTGAGCTTCAAATCTTATTCAAAAACAAAAAATTCGAGTTGGGGATGTAGTCGCACGCAAGGGAGGGAAGAAAAAAAATGAGAGAGAGAGAGAGAGTTTTTTTTTCTATTTTGTTCTTTTCTTTTGATTGGTTTCTGAGAAAATGAAAGAAATTACATTCATTTTCCAAATCAAGGATGCAGTCACACGTAGTGGAGGGGAGGGAAAAAATGAGAGAGAGAGAGAGAGAGTTTTTTTTTTTTCTGTTTTGTTCTTTTTTTTTTTTATTGATTTTTGAGAAAATGAAGGAAATTACTTTTACCTTCCAGATCAAGTAGAGGAGAGGAAAAAAAAATTGAGAGAAGGAGAGGGAGCAGACGCACACATGGGGAAGGCTTCATTTTTTTTCTATAGAATCTTCTGAAATGCATAACACAATACCTGTAGTGTATGGCTTATGTGTCTATTTTGATTGGACTCTATTATATAAGAACAAAAGAGTTAGCCCTATTTAAAGTTATGCTCTACTAATTAATATTCCACTTTAGTTTGTTAATCATAATCTAAAATGAGGTCCACTTTTGGGCTAATCCAAAATATTTTAAACGATTAACGAACTGTTTAAAAATTTTCAATGACCTTACCTTTATATTAGTATTAAGATTAGAAGGAAAAAAAAAAAAGTTATGGCTTGAGATCCATGAATCCTTCGAATTGGGTCACTTTGGTAATCATCAAACAGTTCCATAAAATGAATTATAAGTCGAATACTGGTGATGTAAAACACAAATAATAATTAGTTTCTAAAATATTATTAAAAAATATTATTAAAATTAGTGATCAGTTTGATAAATTACCAATATTTTTGCACAATAAGAATGTTGTATTACACACACGTCAATCATATAGCATATTCTAAAACTCAAGTACTAGAGTTCTATACAAATACACGTAGCCATGTCATAATGTAAAAGGTAATAATGATCAAGAGCGAAATTAGAATTTGATATTTAGAAAAATGATTGACAAGTAGTACGTGTAATTATAAGTAATATATACTTTTTGTATATAATTATATATAAAACAAAAATCATATATCATAAAATTATATACAAAAAATAAATATCTATAAATCATCTTATAAGATATTTTTTCTTAAAATTTTTATAGTTTGCTCTTTTAATTAAACACGACGATAATCTTTTATAGAATAAAAATTCATTTATTATCATATCAAAAGTTTTAGAAGTTTGAATATTTGGGGTTACAATTTTTTTTTAATAAATTAAGAGGACAATGTTAAATATATATAAATATATATTTTGTATACTAGATTAATTTTTTTGTGTAAATCTAATTTTACATGCCGTGGGATAACTCCAACTTACTCGTGCCTAAAAAACTGAAATAACTACTTGGGTCCACCCTCATGCTTCATGTTGGTAAATGACCACAGAAAATAATAAAATAGACAAGTAGAAAAAAATAGATAAGCATTTCATTAAAATATAGCAGGACGTTATGTATTCACCGACAAGTGACAGGCACCAAATCAATAGTAACCAAATAGCAAACAAGATTACTAGTCTCACACAATAACGAAAACAGATAATACGTAACCACAAACGGTTTTCTAAATTAATTCATAATGGTATAGAGACCCATACATCATAATGAAAATTTACGAAAGTCACAACCATGCTCTTATACCACATTTAAGTTTACATTAAATAAATAACTAACATAATATTATAAAATAAGTCTAAGATCTTGACTATCATCATTCTCAGTAAATTAAAACAAGTCTAAAGAACGATCCATAGGCATTAGGCACAACCCTTCTCTACTCTAAAATTGAAAACAACGTATGTTGATGTGTGTTCTGCACTCCTGAGTTGGATTGTGACTTCCAATCCTAATCTGCAACAACAAAGGTAGAAGGTTGGGTTCCTCGACCCTGAGAACTCTCCGAAACTTTAATTAGAGATGAAAGTGGAACCAAAAGAACAAGACAATAATTCAAATGAGCTTTAGATAGATATTCATACCTTTTTGGGTGATCTATTCTTTCTTTTATATGGGCTGAAATATTGATCAGATACACGTGTAATCATCCGGGAATATAGGAGAACAGATTACTCCCCTTCCCATCCTAAATTTCTTGATATCATTTATTGGTTTTGTTTCTTCTCAATAATATCTCTAGTAACACGATTACCTCTGATCGATTAATAGATATCTTTGAATATTCACATCAATCCGCATTTAATGCGACATGCCACCCTGCCAGGCATTAAATGTTTATAGGATCTCTGATCACCACATTATTAATATGTCAGGGGTAACTATAACGAACTAACTAGACTAAATTTATCGTCTTCGTATAATAAGAATTCATGTGGGAGGAGTTTAGTTTGAGTAGGAAATACTTAGAATCCAACCGAATGAATTTTACCGAATACAATTCCTTCTAAATCTTTGGAAGAAGGGTAATAGGCGGGCGCCATTCTGAAGGGCGCCTACTACCTTATCCTCTATCGCAATTACCCCACTCACAGTACCCCGCAAATCTTAATTGAATATAATTCAATTGGGATTCATTACAGTTTTATTGCTCAAATTCATGAGACATTATCCCGCATAAGATCAAATTCGAATGGGTGAAACAAGGGCATAATAGTCATGCAAGCATATGTCAGTTTTTAGACGGGGACGGTTTGGCTTCTGATCACTGAGCGTGGAGAAAGGAGGCAGTTTTCTGGCCATGATGACACGAAATATCGTGCGCTGTATTTATGGATTATTCCCATCATTACTCGCCTGGTTTTGCAACTTTCTGAAAAATCAATTGTCAGTTATTTCTTCATTAATTGGGGCGTGCCCTCCACGTGCTAAACAGCCGTTTCACCATTACTCCACATTTATAAGTCGTGTCGTTTCGCTTCCCGAATATCGCGCTAATTATGTCATTTACTTTCCCCACGACGGTTATTATTTGCTATATAAATACCTGTTATCCGTAATGGTTCATTCTTTACTGTCGTCTTGATGCTGGAACACTTGCAAACTCTCTCTTTACTATCTTGCCTTCGAACTGATCTTTCTTCGTATCTTCATCAAGCTTCAATGGGGGCTGGTTCTATCTACGCTAGGCATCAGTGGGTACCATCTTACCCTCTTTCGGCCGTTCAGCACCTTCGGGATCAAGGTTACATCCCAGCTTCAGCCAGTTTCGAAGTTGTTCGAGATCGTCCCTGTGATGCTGAATGGCGGGCTCAGCATGTGCTTCTATATGAAGCCATGTTCAAGAACGGGCTGCGTCTTCCCTTCATTTGGCCAGTGCGTGAAGTCCTTCATTACCTGGGCTTGGTCCCGTCTCAATTGTTACCGAATGCCTGGCGAATATTATTGGCTTCGTGCATAGTGTTCCGTTCTTCGCTGTTGGAGGCAAGAGAAGTGTATCCTGACCTTACGGCACGAGAGTTTCTCTCTCTGTACCGTCTTATCAGGAAACCAGCTTTAAGCTTGGTTGGTTTTCAGTCTCGACATAGCGAGACTAAGTTATGCACCCTCGAGAGTAGGTACTCTAACGTGAAGGACTACCACAAAAAGTTGTTTTATGTAAAGGGAGACAAATGGCAGTTCCCTGAGGATGAGACCAGAGGGGAATTCCCCATTCAAGTGAATTGGGGCGAGCTGCCTCCAGCCTCCCTTCTGGATATTGACTTAAATAAAAGGGAGAGGGACCGGGTGGAAATAGTGATACGCTGGACGAAGCGTCACTTCCATCGGCTGGAATCCGACCTCATCTTGACCGACCAAAACATCAACACCTACTTGGTCGAGCCACGTCGAGGTTATGCTGAGTTCCAGGACTTCTCCAGCATACCGGCGGCTGAAGCGCCTGTCCACTTGGGGTAATTCGCAAACGAGCTGCCCCTTCAGCCAAAGAGAAGCGCACCAAATCTCGCCATGAGGGTGGCGAGCAAATTGCAGTAGAGGCTTCCGAACCTCCAGCTTTGACCTTTGCCCAAGAAAGGCGAGTTAAGGGTCGCTATGACACAAAGGCTTCTCGCCCTTCATGAGAAGGTCGAGCGCCCTCTTCGCCAGGACAGCCTTCTTCAACTTCCCCAGTACCCGTGGCGTCTGCTGGTGGAGAGGGCAGCCAGCACACCAGATCCATTTCACCAGAAGGGCAGAGGGCCAGTACGCCAAAACCGTTGGCGGTGTGTCTGCCTTCAGACCGCCAACCTCATCCAGATGACAGGGCTGTGCCTTCGACTTCCGGGCAGACAATGGATGAGGTCGAACTGGCCTTCCTGAACGCCCTCTCGAACCCTTCCGCCTACGCAGCAGGAACTCCCTACTTCCAAGCTTCCGTGCTGTCGTCTATACGGGCTCCTGCTCGGGAGGAAGCTTCTAAATCAGCCCACCCTTCCTCGCCCAGAGAGAGTCGCCTCGAAACGGGCGGGGAACACCTCTCTGAAGAGGAAGAGGATGCATCCACTCGGGGTTCTGGAGGGGGAAGTGTGGCGACAGTCGAGCATGAGCAGGCAGAAAACCGTTCGGGATTAAGGCCGCCCGCCGATGTTATTCCCGCCACTCGCGGTTCTAAACGTACCCGGCAGCTCCAGTCCAACTCTGGGTATGATGCAGCCGCAGCAGATGTCACGTCCGCCGAGACTAACGAGACTATAAGGCGGGAGTCCCCTCGCCCGGATGGTGATGACGCCAAATCTGTGATGGGCTCTTCTCCCAACCATGTGATACAACATCACTCCCATCCCTCATCACCAACTACCTCTACTCCCGAGTGTTCTGAGCGGGCAGGAATGGTAGTCGACCTACTTCGGTCGCTCTTGGCGCAGGTACTTATTCAGAATTCCACTTTAGGTCGAGTATATTTCATTTGTCTAATTACTTGTTATTGTTCAGGCTTCCGACCAAATCGTCGGGTCTGTTGGCTCTGAAGTGGCGAGACTATTGACAAGGAGTGCTAAAACGACTCGGGAGCAGCTTCAAGAGGCGGAAGCTAAGTACCGAAAGCTTGGTACTTTGGTCAGCCAGCTCACAGAAGACAGAGATCTTCTCAAAGCCAATGTGATGGAACTGGAGGAGGAGCGGGATCATTATTCAGAGATCCATGTGTCCATGCTAGAGGAGGTGGTGATATTAAAGGAAAGGAACCAGCTCCTGGAGGCGAGCAGGGATGAAGTTAAAATGGTAAGAGAACTATGGGGTGAGGCTTGGAGCCCAGGCGACCCCGCAGTCTGTTGAGCGAACCGAGGGGTGAGCCTTGGAGCCCAGGCGACCCCTTTGGCGAGAGAACTGTGGAACAATTGAACATTTTTGTTATAAAATGGTAATTCACAATCATCATATTATATATAACCCCAGTAAAGATAAAGTTGAACTATACATAATATTTTTTCAAATGTTCCACGTTCCATGGATGAGAGAGGGCATTGCCTTCACTATCTGTGAGCTTATATGATCCCGGTCGAGTACTCCCGGTAACAACGTAGTGCCCCTCCCACTTAGGCCCTAACTTACGTTCTTCAGTTGTGGTTACTCCCGTGCGCTTCAATACTAAGTCCCCATGTTTAAAAGACCTGTGGCTAACCCGCCTATTAAACCACTTCTCAGCCATACGTTTATGATGTTCTACTCTCACAGCGGCCTCAGCTCGCCTTTCTTCTACGAGATCCAATTGTTGTAGCAGTTTTACCTCATTGTTAGCCGGATGGAAATTCTTTACTCTGGAAGTAGGGACCCCTACTTCCGCCGGGATGACAGTTTCGTTACCATATGTAAGGGTGAAAGGGGTCTCTCCTGTGGGGGTTCGAACAGTGGTACGGTATGACCATAACACTACAGGGAGTTCGTCCGCCCACGTTCCCTTACAACTTCCCAACTTCGTTTTGAGAATGGACAGAATAGTCTTGTTAGTCGCCTCCGCTTGACCATTTGATTGAGGATGTCCAGGCGATGAGTAACGTACTTCGATTTTCAACTCGGCGCACCACTGCCGATAGTGTGAAGAGTCGAACTGACCCCCATTGTCGGATATGAAGCACTAGGGTATGCCAAACCGACACACAATAAATTTCCAGAGGAACTTAGTAATGGTTGGGGAAGTTATAGTCGATAATGCTTCTGCCTCTACCCACTTAGTGAAATAGTCGACTGCTACCATAATGAACTTAACTCCTCCTCGGCCCACAGGAAGGGAACTTATAAGATCCAACCCCCACTGAGCAAAAGGTCAGGCTGCCACTATAGATGTCAAATCTGTAGGCGGGAGATGTAAGACATTGGCATGTCTTTGGCACTGCGGACATTTTTGGGTGAATTCTTTTGAATCCCTGAGAAAGTTTGGCCAGTAATACCCCGCTCGGCCTACTTTGTTAGTCAAAACTCTTCCTCCTGAATGACTCCCGCAAATTCCTTCATGGATTTCCGCTAACACGTACTGAGACTCCTCAACCGACAAACATCTGAGTAATAGTTCTGAGAATTCCCTTCCGTACAATATCCCCTCCAAGATAGTAAATCTGGCGGCCCGGTTCCTGATCCTCTTGGCTTCGCCTGCGTCATTGGGTAACTTATTCTCTTGTAGGAATTTTATTATCTCTTTAGCCCATCCAGGGCGGCTTGTCTCTACTTGAAGCATTTCTTTATCGATAGAAGGGATTTCTGCTTGTCTTACTTCTGTATTTTCGGGAAGAGGGACATCCACCTGTCCGGAAGCTATTCTAGCTAGGCGATCGGCTTGACAATTATCGACTCTCGGGATTTGCTGAATAGAAGAATACTGGAAGTAATCTCTTGCTTCACAGACCAACTGACAATATTTCTTGAGTCGTTCTCCCTTAACAGTGAAGGTGCCGTTCACCTGTTGAACCACTACTTGTGAATCGGCGTGCACTACCACTTCCTTAGCCCCCAAGAGGCGGGCAATGTTCAATCCAATTAACAGTGCTTCATATTCTGCCTCATTGTTGGTAACCTTGAAAGTGATCTTAACGGCATACTTGTGCTCCGTACCCTCGTCAGAGATGACGTGGATACCCGCCCCTCCTCCTGCTCTACATGCCAATCCGTCCACATATACCATCCAAGGTTTAGCGGGGGGTGCTTGGACAATGTCTTCCGGGAAATCAGTGAGCTCGACTCCGAAGTCAGCGAGTACTTGCCCTCTGATCGTCTTCCTAGGAGCATATTGGATATCGAATTCACTGAGCTCTATGGCCCATTTTGCTAATCTTCCCGAGGTCTCTGGTCGTTGTAAAATAGCTTTCAAGGGCTGGTTAGTCAGTACCAGTACGGTGTGAGCTTAAAAGTATGGCCTGAGTCGTCTAGTAGCTACCACTAAGGCGAGAGCCATCATTTCCAGCTTGGGGTATCTAGCCTCTGCCCCCCTGAACGCTCGACTTATATAGTATACTGGTCTCTGCCCAGTCGCCGTGTCCCTCACTAGAACAGCAGAAGTTGCATTGGGTGAGACGGCCAGGTATACAGTCAATGTTTCACCGGGCTCGGTTTGGCTGAGCAATGGTGGATGGGTCAAATATTCTTTCAGCTCATCTAGGGCCCTGTCACAAGAAGGGTTCCATTCCTGGGCCTTCCTCAATACTTGGAAGAAGGGTAAGCATTTGTCAGTGGATCGAGCTATGAAACGATTCAAGGCAGCTACTCGGCCCGCCAATTGCTGCACCTCGTGGTGATTCCGAGGCGCTACCATGCAAGATATGGCTTTCACCTTCTCAGGATTGGCTTCAATTCCTCTCTCAGAAACCATATAACCTAAGAACTTCCCTGACCCCACTCCAAAAGAACATTTACTTGGGTTAAACTTCATCTTGTATTGGCGTAAAACTCCAAAGGCTTCCCGCAAGTCCTCCACATGGTGTCCGGACGTTTTACTTTTGACTAGAAGATCATCAACATATACCTCTACATTCCTCCCAATCTGCTGTTTGAACATCCGGTTGACTAAACGTTGATACGTGGCCCCTGCGTTTTTCAGCCTAAAGGGCATTACCTTGTAGCAATATAACCCCCGGTCGGTAATGAAAGCTGTTTTATCCTCATCATCTGGGTTCATCCTAATCTGATTATACCCCGAGTATGCATCCATGAAGCTAAGCAATGGGTGACCGACCGTTGAGTCTACGATCAGGTCGATTCGAGGGAGTGGGAAGCTATCCTTCGGACATGCCTTGTTTAGATCGGTGAAGTCTACACACATCCTCCATTTACCGCTCGCCTTCTTTACCAGCACTACATTAGACAGCCATTCTGGGTACTGGGCTTCTCTGATAAATCCTGCCGCTAGTAGGCGATCCACCTCATCCGCTATAGCAGTACATTTCTCTACGCAAAAGCTACGTCTTTTTTGCTTAATCTTCCAAGCTTCCTAATTGACACATAAATGATGTTCAATAATACTATTATCTATACCTGGCATATCCTGGTGAGTCCAGGCGAATATGTCTTGATGATCTTCCAGGAGTTGTTTGAGTTCTTGCTTCAGGGTAGGCTCCAAATTGGCGCCTATGCGAATCTTCCGCTTGGGCTTCGCCTGGTCGAAGGCGATCAGTTCCAATGGCTCTCCAGACTCTGCTTGCTTGATGGTTTGCTCATCTCTAAAATCTTCATCCCATCTTGTCAGAGGTGGTGGAGGGCACAGCTGCCCTTTCATTGTGCATCGAACCCTCCTCAGCGACACCAATCATCATTTGGACTAGAGGCTTGAGCTCACGAGAGTAACATTCGCGAGCCACAGATTGCTCGCCTCGGACTTCCCCTATACCATTTGGAGTCGGGAACTTCACCTTCAGATGGTATGTTGAAGTTATGGCTTTCAGGTGATTCAAGGCGGGCCGTCCCAATATGATGTTATACGAAGAATGGGCTTTGACTACCAGGAAATCAACCATAACCATCGAGGTTTTAGGTGCATCGCCGGCCATTACAGGCAGAGTTATGACTTCTTCAGGTTGTATAACCCCGCCGGCAAATCCTCTAAGGGACGTTGGGGCCCACCTTAGTCTGTCCCGCCTAATCCTCATTTGATCGAAGGCATCCCAATATAGGATATCAACTGAACTTCCGTTATCTATAAGGATTCTTTTGGTTACGAAATTGGCGACCAACATGGTGACCACCAAAGCGTCGTCGTGTGGCTGCATCACTCCTTCATCATGCTTATCAAAGACAATCGGGACATCTTCAGAAGGCCGTCTGTCCTGAGTGAATTTTGACGTGGTGAACACCTCAGCATATCGTGCCTTGCGAGCGTACGCCTTCCTTGAAGCTGAAGTTTCCCCTCCCCTCGGTACTCCTCTGGCGATAGTTCGTATTTCGCCCAATGGTCCCTGCCTTTGGGATGAATCTCTGGCGTTCCTCTCTCTCCGGGGGCTTGGACTGTGCTTACTGTTAGGATATCCTCCTTTCTCTGAGACCCTTCCGTTTCGTCTTCATTCTTTCTCTTCAAGGTTTTACAGTCCTGGGTGTTGTGCCCAGTTGACTGGTGATATTCGCAGTACATATTTCTCGGTCGGTACTAGTGCTGCTGATAATACTGCCTTCCCCTAGGTTCTCTATCTACCGCTAAATTGGTATAAGGATGTGGTTTGTACTGTGGGTTCCCATGAGATGACGGCCCTCCTTGTATATTCCTTCTCTTCGAGTCGACTGCATTCCTTCTTCTTGCAGTCGGGTTGGCTTCAGTTTGATTGGCACGCTCTATTTCTTCCTGCCTTGGCCCTAGAAGCGCTTGTAAGGTGTCTTCAGCGTTTATATATCCATCCGCCCTGTCCATGAATTCTACTAATGTGGCAGGAGTTCGTCTAGCAATCTCTGTCAGGAAAGGACTTCCAGGCCATATTCCGCTCAGGAGGGCAGCTAGAGTAATCTTCTTATCCTGATCCCCTACTGTCATCAGTTCCTTGTTGAACCGAGAAAGATAATTTTTGAGACTTTCCTGACTGTCCTATTTAACCGTGAGGAGATATGCAGCTGGTCTTTTCCTCTTCCGACTTCCCAAGAACTGGGTTATAAAGAGACGAGCCAGACAGTCAAAGTTGTCTATCGTGCCAGTAGGGACCGTCCCGAACCAGGTACGAGCTACTCCTTTAAGGGTGAGAGGGAACGCTCGGCATGCTACTTCATTAGGATAGCCATGCAGATTCATGTACGTCCTAAACGTCTCTATATGCTCGTAAGGGTCAGTGCTCCCATCATATAGCTCCATCTGAGGTGTTCGGAATTTAGGAGGCAGTGGTACCGCCATGACACTTGCACTGTAAGGGGTGTCATGGTTGTGGCGTAATCGTCCAGCAATAGAAGGGGCCTCGATGCGCCTGGCTATGTCTACGTACTTGCCCTCCAGTTCCTTGAGTTCCAGTTGCATCTTGCGTCTTTCTTCATCTACTTCTCTATGACTTGGCTCATTGACTCGGTGTGACTCCGCACACTTACTAACGGAAGGTTCTTCACGAGCAGTCAGTTCTTCATTACTCTTTTGCAATTTCTCATTCTCTCTAGTGAGCTCCCTTATCGTTGCTTCCATGGCGGCTAGTCGTTCTTCCATCGAGATGTACTTTGAGTTGCAGTTATTACTTAGTAATCACAATACAACCGGTTTGCAGAGAATACCAAAAAGGAATCCCACAGACGGCGCCAATGTTGATGTGTGTTCTGCACTCCTGAGTTGGATTGCGACTTCCAGTCCTAATCTGCAACAACAAAGGTAGAGGGTTGGGTTCCTCGACCCTGAGAACTCTCCAAAGCTTTAGTTACAGATGAAAGTGGAACCAAAAGAACCAGACAATAATTCAAATGAGCTTTAGATAGATATTCATACCTTTTCGGGTGATCTATTCTTTCTTTTATATGGGCTGAAATATTGATCAGATACACGTGTAATCATCCGGGAATATAGGAGAACAAATTACTCCCCTTCCCATCCTAAATTTCTTGATATCATTTATTGGTTTTGTTTCTTCTCAATAATATCTCTAGTAACATGATTACCTCTGATCGATTAATAGATATCTTTGAATATTCACATCAATCCGCATTTAATGCGACATGCCACCCTGTCAGGCATTAAATGTTTATAGGATCTCCGATCACCACATTATTAATATGTCAGGGGTAACTATAACGAACTAACTAGACTAAATTTATCGTCTTCGTATAATAAGAATTCATGTGGGAGGAGTTTAGTTTGAGTAGGAAATACTCAGAATCTAACCGAAGGAATTTTACCGAATACAATTCCTTCTAAATCTTTGGAAGAAGGGTAATAGGCGGGCGCCATTCCGAAGGGCGCCTACTACCTTATCCTCTATCGCAATTACCCCCCTCACAACGTAAACATCAATAAATGGTCGGTTTCTCTCATTGAACCATTTTGAATTTTGATAACACAAACTGATGGGTATATGCATATATTTATATAGGGTAGTAAGAAGACCGGTTTTCTTATTTGGAGCATTCACAATGGCTTCAATAAAGCTAAGGTATCGTTCGTTTATAAGGATAAAATTACAAATTCAAAATACATCTCAAATTCATCATTATATCTTTTTAAATTTTCATATAAAATATAGTAAAAAATTCAATATTTTCAAATTCTAAAACATTTATTTCAAATTCCAAAACAAAATTCATATTAAAAAAATATATTACAATAATATTTTATTCTTTTTTTAACTTTTATCTCATCTCATCTCATCTCAGAAAATAAATAAGTCCTAAATTTTGGTTAAAAAATAATTAAGAAGCATAAAAGCTAGACAAATATTTTATTTTTGGACTAAAATATTATCTCCCGCTGTCCATGAGTACTCTATTTTTCTTGGGTCTATGCAGAAATTGCGACGTGTAGATTTAGTTTTGAATTTCAAAAGTTGAATAATCTTTTTCTAAAATGCCTTTATTGGTTGACAAAAACAGTGAAAATTTTAAGGAAAAAAAGCTTGAAGCCATATAATTTTTTTTCTATTTCTTTTCCTTCCCTTTTATTTGATAAAAAAAAAAACTAATGTAGTTGGTTAAGCCCACACTTACCTGTTATGCAATTATCATTTGTAATATAAATTCAGCCATTGTCCAATTTGACGTTAATTTTGTGCTACATTAATTTTATGGACTCTAGTTCGTTCGTAAACAAATGAATTAAACACACTATTGCTGTATTTTTAATAAAGAATAAATATTCAAATTTACTACTGAATAAATATTCGTTCATAAACTAGTGTGTAGTTTTTAATAACGAATAAATATTTAAACTATAATTGAAATTAAAATAAATAAAAAGATAAAACTTAATATTTTAATAGAATATTAATAGATTTGTTAAGTCTATTATTTCATATAGATAAAAAGTGGCTAGCTAAATTTATAAAAAAGAACTTTCTAACTAAATTTTGGCCAAAAATTAATTAGTTTATTGTTGATGCTCTTAATCGTTATTCTAACAAAATTAGTATTAGATACCTTAAGTCATTAGAAGTCTAATATGGTGTCATATGTATCATGTTATGTGTAGGGCATTAAGGCTTTGTTCACTTTTATTAAACTTGTCATCTTATCTTATCTTATCTCATTTCATTTCATTTCATTTAATTATTACAACTTTATTAAATTCTCACATAAAACAAAAACAAAAAAAATCGAAATTTTTAATTTTTGATTTAAAAATAATATTAAAAAATATATTCTAATAATTTTTTATTTAATTTTTAACTTTTATCTTAACTGTAAATATTATTTTATCTTACGTATGCGAAAGCAATAGGCCTAAATCCCAACAAAAACCCATTAAAATATAAGACCTTTTTTTTTAAATGAAATTCGTGAAAATGTATAACTTTTAAAATAATTCAAAGACCGGAAACGGATGATTCTTCACAAAACGAGAATGTTTGAGTTCATAAGACGAAGCATGAGAGGAGAGCGAGAACATTTTGGATTACATTAATTGTTGAGACTCATCAAAGTTTGGTTGAAATGGCGAGAGAATCATTCCACGCAAAACCTATCTGCCATGTGAGGTGGTGTTGGAACCACGACTGCCTTGAGAGTTAACACGGATGGCAATTGGGTCATGGTGGATGTTGCTACTGGCATGCAAGGACAGAACAAGAAATTTAAAAAGAAATTATAGTTACAATCATAAGTGTACAAATATTACACTATTATTTAAAAATAAATACGAAATTTTATATATAAAAAAATAATTTATTAATAATAAATTTCACTCTTTTTTAAAATAATAATAATAATATTTGCAAAATCTACTATTATATGCACTTAAATTGGGGTGGGTGGGGTAGCCGCTTAACATATTTACTTTGGGACTGGGGGTTCCCTCTGGTTCTGGGCTAACTCAAAAGAAGCCAGGAATGGTTGGCATTAATTCAGATCAGACAAAAAGTTCAATCCAGCCCACTGTAGTAGTTGCTAATGGCCCACTGTACTTTGCTGTCTTTTTTGACTAGCAAAAGCTCTAGTGCTCAAGTCACATAATCTACAACCCAAAGGCAAAGCCAATAAAAGCAAAAGAAGGAACCAACCTGATTCTCTTCATAAAAAGAAGACCCCAACACTGAGGACAATTTCCCCCACCCTCCCCCCCTACACTCATCTAGATCCTAGAACATGGGCTACTCTCTAATTACAGCGCTTTTATAGACCTGTAGAATCAAAGACATTTGCTTTGAGAAACAAACTATATTGCCATAAAATTCAAATAAAAAATATGCATATAATATATAAGTCATTCTATAAGCAGTTGACATGAGAGTTTATCATCCATGTTACTGATTTGATGTGGCATAATTTGATTTGTTAAATTTAAATTTGTAAAATTTTCTTCCATGTAAAAATTTTTCACATCAGCAGTATAAATTGTGTTTCCTACTCACCGACTTATATATATATATATATATAAAACAAAGAATGATAAAGAAGGGGGGGGAGGGAAAAGAGAAGCCAAAAAAGTACGAAAAGGTGGGGATAGTGGTCACAAGATGGGCGGGTTTTTCTTTCGAAAGACAAAAAATAGGGCCAGAAATGCAATAAGAAACCCACGTTCCTATTTATAACAGCCTAACCGTCCCTCTTCTCCCTCTTCTTAATGCAACCTCCACAACCTTAATAAAACAACTTCCGTGAATACAAATAAGAAACCACGTTGTCACCATCCTACCATGGGGTGTGGAAGAAAGAAACCTCCTCCTTCTTCATCGTCTTCCTCTTCTGACCCTATCTTCCCCATGTCATGGCTTTCCAGGTTCAAGCACATCTCCATCAGCTCTAAACCGAAACTTGGAAAAGCGAAGCCAAAAGATTTGCAGAATTCTCCCTTAATGAGTTCGGTGCAGTGTGCTGAGGGTAATGCTGGTCGGTTTTATGGCGAGGATGATGTTGATGATGATGATGCTGCTGCTGCTTTTTGGAGACTTTCTTTTGGTGAAGAGAATGGAAAGAAGAAGAAGAAGAAGAACAGAGGGATCTCGAAATCAGTGTGGTATGAATCCGATGGCGAGCTTGATGTTTCGTCTTCGAGTTGCAGGAACAGTAGGTTAAATAATGGCGCTGAAGTGAAGGGAAGAGAAGAGGCTAAGAAGCTGAATGAGATGGTCTTGGGTTTAAGGAGAGTGAAAGCACTGCCCAAAGATGTGGAGCTTTCACTTGAAATGGATGCACTTTATGGAGAAAAGAGAATGGAATACAGAACACCAAGGAGGATTGAGAAAGGTTGGAAATTCAGGAAAACCAATCGGCATGTGATGGAAGAGAAGGTGTTGGCAGAAAATTTAGGTTCAGAGCGGCAGAAGTTGAAAGAAATAAAACTTAAAGAGATGAAGTCAAAGAATGGCAAAGAGGGGAAATCTCTCCATGTAAGCAAGGACGCACAGAGAAGAACAAAGCAGCATTCCAAAGTCAGACTTTATTCTCCAAGAATGCCTTCTAAGGTTGAAATATGCAAAATAAAACCGCTAGAAGACATCAGGAAATCAAAACTGAAGATGAAAACCAAAGCAAAGGAGAGAACTGCAGAGGAATTAACAGGGTTCGAGAGCTTTGCTATGGTCAAATGCTCATTTGACCCGCAGCAGGACTTCAGAGATTCAATGCTCGAGATGATTATGGAGAAAAGGATGAGCCGGCCAGAAGAATTTGAAGAACTCTTGGCTAATTACCTAACATTGAACTCTGATGAATACCATGATCTCATCATCAAGGTGTTTCGGCAAGTATGGTTCGAGGTGAACCAGGTCTGTTTTAGTAATGAATTAGAAAATGAAGATTGTTGCAATGATTAAATTCTGTTTAGCTAATGATAGGCAAACCTGTAATTATATTATAATCAGTTGACACTACTACTGCTTTAAAATTATGTCTCTAGTTTGCACAAGATTTGGGTTTCAACTTCAAATCAAATGCATAAAAATGTAATAAATGTTGAATTTAGAATTAATCTATGTAAGCAACTCCAAACTATAACGATTATTTGTGGAGATGAAATACAAAATGGAATTGTATTGAGTTGAAGTATCATGCCTGTCTAGTATCTTTTTACCATCTTCATTATGGTAGGCCATTGGATGAACTGATGTATGAGGCAACAGAATTTCTCAAAGTTATGAAGGGACTAAACAGAGTGGAATAACCTTTTATATAACAATATCCATTCTCAAAGTAATTTTTTTCTTCTGTTAGTCATAAACACACCCAGATCTCAAACCTCTGATCTCACCATCCACCTCATGTCCTTGTCCTTTCTAAGTGTATCGAGCCTGAGCTGATCAATTCTTAAAAGTATTTCTGAATACTTTCAAAGGCTTCTTAATGCTCTCATGTTAAAAATACAGATCAAAAAGCACAACAGGAAAGCAAACCCATCAAATTGCAAAAGTCTGAATCAATTCATCTTAGCCCGAAGCCCTGACTCTGGCACATGCAGATAAGAAATCAATTGGACAAGCAGTTATCTGGCTTACTTCGTATTTTATATAGTGGAAAACGACCAACAACCCATCAAATTGCATGAGCATGACCGGTGACGATGGTATTTTAAGAAGAATATCAATAAATTGCATATTATAAACCTCAAAATCCAACTACGTAAAGCTCCTCCTCATTCCTTAACATCCAACTGATCAAACAATCAACATATTAACTTGAACTTTATGCTCATGTTTCCATTCAGATGGCATGGGTTTGGTAGAGTTTAGTGATGGACATCACTTTTTCTATGAATTATGAATGGGAAGTGGAGAGAAGTATGCACTATGCACACCTTGAATGGGAAAGAATGCATCCACTCCTCCGCAGATGCAAGAAATCCAGTACCAAAGTGTACTAACATACTCAGTGCTGCGGACCAGCTTTGTAGCAGTACCATATGGCATGTTCTATAGCAGCTTCATATTTTCAAATCTCTGCATAAAAGAAACATTCATGACCATCTTACTTTTACTATAATTTGATACTAAAAGAGTAATGGAACTCCCAATTGCAGATAGGAATCTGCATACACAAGTGGCTGATATTCAAGGTTAGCCTAAGGTAGGTTTCTAAATGAAGAATTCAAAATATAATGGAAGCTCTCAAAAAATACTAAAAGCCCATTTTAAAAAAGCAACAATACATGATAATTTCACATGAATAAATTTGGGACTCGATATTTTGGTCACTCTAGTACCAGAATTTAAAGTTCCAACCACTTGAATATCTTGCAACCACTGGGCAGACATCTGTTTAATAAGTAATCAAGAATTTTACTAATGAAAGCATCTGGCATAGGCTATGTACACAGGACATATACAAAACAAACCACTAGGCAGATACACTAAAATTGAACAGTAAGATGAGATGAGATGGTTTTATATGAAAGTTGAATTGGGATTTGAAAAGGTTTACTGTTTATTGTATTTTGTGTTGAAATTTGAGAAAGTTGTAATGAGATGATCTCATCTCATCTCATCCCTGAATCCAAACCAGGGCTGGAAGTACACATCTATTGCAACTTAACCCATCTAGTGTCAGTCTATACACAAATTCACACAAATTCTACAACAGTCCCTTAGCATAAACAGAGGCACTTCCAATTAATAAAAATCACATCAAATAAGGCATAAAAGCTGCTGAGAGCTGAATAACTCATCCATACATCATTGTGACAAGTTGCCTTTTCCATCAGTCCCCATGTGTATAAAAAGTCAGTTTATTTGCCTTATTTGTTGTATTATCTTTCTTATAATTGATATATTTGTATAAACACCCACATCTGACTCTGAATAAAATCAATGCATCTCACGTGTAACATCAATCAAACTTCTGACGAGGCACAAAGAGTATATCCTCTATAACAAAATTTAACACTAAGCCCTGGCTTAGTCATCTTGAAGCCTACCAACATTACCTTCCATGCATCCAACTTAGACCTAACTAAACTCTAGTACAATAATTTATAATTATATTCTAAAGGCCCCACAACCAAAAGAATCGTTTCAGATATATATATCAGGGGCCAAAGAGTGAAAAAGCAAGTTGTAAATTTTCTAGATCAAGTACAATACCTGGGTAGAAGGGTCACCATGCTAGCAACAGCAACACCACGCCAAGCATGCTCAATGTAATATGCTAAATTCCATAGCTGATGGTTATGTTTTCAAAAACTTGAACAGGTTCAAATAATCTATTTGCATATTATCACTACATATTAAGGAAAGTTTAGTCAAGTTCAAGTAAACTTGTGGTGAGAATTTTAAATTTGTAATATTATTTTATCTCAATAACAGTTGAGAGGAAACAAATTAATATTTCATGTCAATGGGCAGGATCAAGTTTAATTAGTCAAATCATAAAAAGCTGAGCGCGCAACATTATGTCAAGATTACCATCAAGGTGTGTAGTTTTGTGCATGCATTGTAGAGTGTCATAGATGCTCTTCAAATATAAATTGGAAGGTGGGTGATGGGTCAAAAATCAAATTTTGCCATGATTTATAATGTGTAGATAGGTTTCTGAAGGAAGCTTTTCCGGAATTGTATGGTACTGCAGGGCAACAAGAAGTCTCCACAGCCAGTCTTCTAAAATTTTCCGGTGGCTTCACTCAATAGAATGTCAATTTTTCTAGAGTAGCCCAAGATTGGGAAGTCAAAGCCTTTACAGAGTTCTTTAATCTATTGTATTCTGCAAAAGTGAGAGTTGGAGAGGCAAACAAGGGCGTAGGCCCTTTGGTGCCCTTCTAAAAGAGGCAACTTCATTGAGTCCAACCCTCACTATTCGAAATATCAATTCATTTCTTTGGAATAATATTTTAAGAAGAAAATTACCTTCCATTATAGCTTTCTTTGTTTGGGCAGCTTCTTTAGGTAAGATCCTTACCTTATATAACCTAAGAAAACAGGAAAATTGTGGTAGGTTGGTACTGTATGTGTAAAAAGAAAAGAAAAAGTGTAGATAATATGATACTACACTGCAAAGTAGCCAGGGGGCTGTGGGATGACCTCTTTGGGTTAGCTGGGGTGATGCATAGAAGCTTGATAGACTCTCTGGAGAACTAGAGGGATTTACATGGCAGTCCACAAATTGCTGCAACATGGAGGATGGCTCTCATATGCTTATTGTGGTGCATTTGGAGAGAAAGGAACTAAAGGAGTTACAAGGATTGCGAGTGAACAATGGACAAGTCTTTTTCAGCACTGTTCCTTTGGGCTAATGCGATAGATTTTATTGTACTGAGTGTCCATGATTTTCTTGTATCTCCTAATCCTATCCAGGTCTCTCCCTTGTATACGTCCTGTGCACATGAGATATACTTTTTGTTTTCATCAATAAAATTTAGATTACTTATCAACAAGATATTTGGAAGCATGCTAAAATTACTGTTAATGCTAATATCAGCTTCTGCATAACTGAATTGAAAAAATCTGCATAAGTTGTGAGAATTGAATACGGCATATATATATATATATATATATATATATATAAAGAACTTATTTATAGCCAGTAAACCATTTCATACCTAAATTTATTACAAGTGTGCCACTGGGGCATCAAAAGCCCGATAAGGGAATCAACTAGTATCAAGTTCTCACTACTGGAGTAAGATTCCCCATCTGCTCTGCAAGGTTATTTACATTGTTTATCATCCACTAAAATTTGCCATGATTGCCAGGTTTGGTTTCATTCTTTCTGCCATCAGTTCCTTTCTCTCTGACTGAATTTCCCGTGAATTGGTTGAGCCAGGATCCTCAGTCAAAAACTGTTCCCAGAAAACATCATTGACCCCAGTGGTCATGGGAGCAGCATTCCCAGCTGCTTGTCCTTCAGAGGCAACAGGCTGAAGGTACTCTGGAGCAGCAGCTGTAGCAGGTTCAGAGTTCATGTCAATTCTGGGCGATTTAGGCCGACGGTCACCATTAAGCTGTAAGCAAGATATAGCCCGGCTCTCATCATAACATAGAGATTCGTCCAATTCCCCTTTCGAATTAAGTTTAGTGGAAGTTTGACCAATATCATGCACAATATTCTCCCAAAATAATATCAATGATTCTAAGTGCTCAAACGGCTCCATATTCGATGTCGAATCAGAAGTACTTGCCCCATTTTCTCTAACGATTTGGGAAGTCCCCATCTCATTATCTTCAACGCTGGCTCCATCATAGAAGCAACTTGCTCTTGGCAATCTTCTCTTTCTCTCGTGATTTTCCAATTGTGTCACTAGATGCAAGGCAAGTCCTGGTTTCCTCAAGAATCCAGCCACAGATGACATAAAATTCTGCTGCCGCAGCTCTACTTGCTGCAAACGCTCCTTGGATAGCTGGATTTGCAGCTCAAATCCACGCCGTTCCTCATCGTGCCGCCGCAAGTCCAAAAGAAGCCGTTCTCTCTCGCGTTTAAGCCTATCAATCTCCTCGTTCAAGCTCTGTCTTTCCGGTTCACTTAAAGGAGACGCACTTCCTTGTCCTTGCAAATTCAACATTGAATGGCTATGGACAGGTTTTCGTCTGTGTATGTTTTTTAGAAGGTGTGGCTGACCTCTTATAAAATCGTCATTCGCAAATTCCCATTGGTCCGGATCAACCTTCCTAAAACCCTGTCATTACAAAACATATTTTTCAGTTGGATTTGAGGAAAAGAAGATCAAACCAACAAATTAATATGGGAATGGCTTACGTAAGTATTCAGCTGTCTGATGAAGCTGGAGAAGTTGTTGTGTTTAAAGAACCTCGGCAGCAGATCCCTCGAAAAATCAGGCGGATTCCACACAACAAAGCTCTTATTGTTCGGACTCCACGACACCGTTAAATCAGTGGAGGGATCATCGACCATCTCGTACGTTTTTGTAAGGAACGGAGGCAGCGAATTCGAACCAGACAAAGCATCATCCATCCTCGTTTCCCAATTCCTCAACCTCAAACCTTAGTTGATTTTCCCTCTTTCAAAACTTAGAATCCACGAACTCCCAAGAAACAAAAGAAAACGAAAGAACAAAGAAAAAGAAATGAAAGAACGAAAGAAACAAGGAATTCTCTATCTTCTTTTGAATACACAGAACTAGGATTTATTTTCAAAACCCGCTACGTTAAAACCCCCCCTCGAGTTTCACCTATAATGAAAACAAGAACCTTGCTTTTTCCCACACTACAGAATCAAATCCAAACAAAACAAGAGCCCAATACAGCCCTCTTTCTTAATCGATCGTAAACACAGCGCCAGGCTCCGATGAGCTCGAATTACCTTTAAATCCTGAGGAACTGGAGCCCAATTCAAAGAACCCCTCGAATTGTCACCAGGGGTTTACACTTTACGGAACTCACCAGAATTAAGGGCATAAAACGGTAAAACCTCCTGAAGATGAAGTCCCACAAAGTCAACTACACGCAAAAACCTCCCCCCAAAGAATTCGCGGAAAGACAGGGAAGCTACCCTTTTCAGCAGAAACTCTCAGAAAAACTAGGATTCACACAGAGAAAACTTAAAAGTTGACAGCTCGTCCCGTATATATATATAGCCCAAAAAATAAAGGAAAAGTTCATTTTCTGTTATTAGTTGGAAAAACTCGAACATTTGACGATTCATTAACTGTACAGTGAACGTCAGGTAATACCAAAAAAACAAAAAAACAAAAAACAAAACGAAAACTTGGAAGGCAAGCAAGGGTAACGGCAGTAGCAACTCGGAAATTACAATTAATAAAAATATTATTTAATAATATTATAAGTTTTTTTTTTACAAAGATATTTAAAAATATTAAAAGAAAAAACCTATCGTTTTTAAAGCGTTTGAGCTTTTCTATCCGAAGAAGGAAAGGGAGAGAAGCTTATAGCTGCAGTCCAGACTCGTTTGTGTTTCGTAAGTGGAAAAACATTTAACAGAAAAAACACAATTTTCCAACCTCATTATTTATATTCTATGAGTTTTGTCGAATCTAAGGTTTCAAATTTCGTGTAATTATAAATTTACACATGAATTTTGATGATAACAAATGAATTCAAAGAATAAAGGAGTCTCAAGCTCAAGTTATCCACACAATAGAATCAAGCACATCAAGGAACCAAGCATGAGCAAGAAATGAACAAGTTCATATTAAAATCATAGAGTAATGTTGTAAATCTCTTAAAAATTCGAAATTACGATTAAAGCTCAAAATTAATATTTTATCATAAAGCATTAAAATACATTTTCCACATGTGCATGAATATTTTGAAAATTAAATTTGAAAATTTTGAAAGATAATTGATTGTCATCTTTCACATGTGCATGACATGATTAAAGGTTTGAACTTTGAAAATATTAAGATGATTGATTGTCATCTTTCACATGTGCATGTTTTATTTGAATATTTTCAAAAGTGATGGATGATTTTCTTGACTTATGCAAAAGGTAGATGTCTTTATTTGAAAATTTTGAAAAGTAAATTGTGCTCGTTTTGTCATATGCAAAAAGTAAAAGATTAGGTTTGAAATTTTTGAAAAGTAAAGTGTGCTCCTTTTGTCACATGCAAAAAGTAAAAAGATTAGATTTGAAATTTTTGAAAAGTGAATGATGATGTCTTTGACATGTGAATCTTTTTAAATTTGAATATGAAGTCTCATATGCCTATAAATAGATCATTTGAGAGCTTCACATTCACAACACCAAGAGCATACAACATTCATTCAAAGCTTTCATTCTCTCTTCTCTAAGCATTGAGCCTTAACCCTTGTTTATTTTAAGAGATATAGTTTGTGCTGTATTGTTCTTATTTCACTCATTGAGTAGTGTTTTCTGATAGCCTACCCACTATCAATTCTTGTATCAGTAAAGGAGTGTGTATAACTCTTCTGTGTGTAGAAGGTGTTCTACACGGGGAATAGTTAAATCACCAAGTGTGAGGTGATTGGAAGTGTAGAGGGTGTTCTACACAGATTCTTTGGAGTGGTGCTGCTCAAAAGTGTAATAGGTTTCTATCTCCACCTAAAGGAGATTGATTAGTGAATTCGGGATCCTCAAGGGGTAGCTTGAGGCGAGGACGTAGGCAGTGAGGCTGAACCTCGTAAAAATACTGAGTTTGCTTTCTCTTACCATACTCTTTACATTTCTTACTGATTTATATTCTGTTTATATTTTATATTGTATATTTGATTTATAACTGTTATTTTTTTTTTAAATACAACTCAATTCACCCCCCTCTTGTATTAGTCATCTGGGCAACAAGTTTGTTATCTTATTTTGATTGTTTCTATATTTAATTTTTTTATTTAATGATTAAAATATAATTTTTAATATATTAATGTATTTTTTATTTTATTTTTTAATTTTTAAAAGATTTTATAAGAATAATGCTACTCCCACAAGGAGTCCATCAAAACAGCAACCGAATAGTCAATAAAATTGTTTTTTTTTTTCTTAAACATTTTAAAGATTTTTAATATATTTAAAAAAATTAAAATTAATAAATTCATTTTAAAATACTTACTTAACAATTAAATTAAAAAAATAATAATCGGTGGCCACCATCATCTATGGGAGTAGCATTTTCCATATTAAAAAATGTTAAAAAATAGAAGAAGAAAAGAAATAGAATGGACGGCACACTAGCACTATCTTGTATTAAAATAAATAAATTTACACAAATTAAGGCCACATATATAAAAATAATTTCATCTTATTTCATCGTTATAATTTTATTAAATTTTTATATAAATATAATTAATATTTCAACTTTTTCAAATAATAAAATAATAATATTATTAAAAAATAATAATAATTAATAATATTTAATTTAATTTTTATCTAAAACTATCTCAATATTCTAACGGGCCTAACAGTTTTGATATTATATAAAGAAAAATAAATGTGTTGTTACTTTGAGAAAAAATATTAAAAGATAAGAAAAATAAAAAATTACAAGGCCCTTGCTTTTTATTTATTTTTTCCAAACTGATTCCTCATAATGAAAGAGTTTGACAAAGAGCTTTGAGATTAGGTCCATATGCCAAAATAACCCATCGTACAAATTCCATTAGTTTAGTAATGAAGATCGCTAATGATTCTAAAGATTTAAAAGATAAACTTAAAAAATGAATAATAAAACCAAAATTTATAAACTTTTTTTTTTAAAAAAAAAATGCAAAACATTTAGAACATATCAAAACTGACCAGAAAAATAAACTAAAAATGAAATTAAGATTAAATAAGAAAATTTAAGAGCTTAAACAAAACTATTACAAAACTTGAAAATATAAGCTATGTTTTTATTCTATTTTTAGTTGTTCTTCTATTTCTACTTTTTCATCTTTTATGTGTTTTATTTTCTAATTTAGCTGAAATGTTATCCCTTTTCCATTTTATTACATTTTTAATAGGTTTCTATTTTTAAATGTTTTATATTAACATGACATGTTAATCGTGTATTTTTTTAGTTTTAAAAGCTGATTGTGAGTATATATAACACGTTTTTTTATATTTGATACAGCATGATAAGACTTGGGGACCTACTATTCTCTCATTTCTCTTTCATATTAGGCGATTTCCAACTCCAAATCAAAAAATTATTCTCTCTCCGGAGGCAGGGAAGGGTTGGAGCTATGGCTCCAAACTCCTCTCCTATTTTTCAGCTTGTCTAGTTTTTATTTACATAGTTTTTTCTTGCGTTTCTCTAATTTTTTCGTTGGAGCGCCGACCTTAGATGTTTCTCTACTTCCTGGCCACCTCTGATGGGCATGTGCGCCCTCAAAAGCCTTTTTAGCAGCCGATCTTCAAGTATGCGAACGGGAATCGTGACCTGGCCTGACTCTTGGCATGCGCATCAAGCACGCGTAGCCGCACTTTGAGAGGGCTTTTGACGACATGCGCTGCTTCATCTGCTTTGGAGGACTCAAATCTGTCTGATCTGACCAACCCATCACCGCTCTTGTTGGCGCTTATTCTGCACGTACCGCTGCTGCCCGTATGGGCCCTTCACCGACGACTCGTCTCAAACCCTGGCTGCTTTGTTATATTTTCGTTCTTCCTAAACCGTAATCTTGCTCGAGGGATCATGGATCTTTTCAATAATCAACTCAAGACAACAAATGCCAAGGCACCCGCCAATCACACCGCTTTCAGTAGAAATTCCACCGCCTCCTACGGTGATTTCTTTGTTCGTTTTAGCACGAACGCTTTTATTCCAACCTTTTTATAATATGCCATCCTCTTGCAGACAAGGGCAGTGACCATACTTTTGGCTTCAAATAAACTTTTTTTTTTCTTTTTTTCACTTCTTTTGCACTATTATTTTTTTATTTGAAACAATTGTCGAAGATCTCTATCCCTTTTCATATATCATATTTCTAGTTTTTAATGTATTTACTTGTTTGCTTGCTTAAAAAAGAAGAAGAAGAAGAAAAAGAAGAAAATATAGCATGACGAGTTATGACATGTCATCATCTTTGTTTGGTCAAATTAATAATAATAATAATAATAATAATAATAATAGACCCTTAGAATTTTGAAAATATTAAGGAAAACTTTTTGAATTAATTTAGGGGAAAAAGTTTCAACTCCTAAATCCGTATATCATATTTCAAATAAATGATATATATAAATTTAAATACACAAATTTTATACATAATTTTTGTAAAAAAATAGATAGATCATATCATATAAAAAATATGAAAATATTACTTTTTTGTAATGAAACTAACATTTTTACAAAAAAAAAAATTATATGTTTAACATTTGTAAATTGTATTATTGAAAGAAATTATCCAAGTGACTTGATTAGAACACTCTCATTGAATTAATCATTGCTATAATATAATTTTAGTTAATGTGACTCGAATTTTGACTTCTGGTCATTCTATTTAGAGCATTAGCATTAGATTGATCATCTTTATCTTTAAAATTTGAAGAATATACAATTTTTTTTTTTAATTTTTAGCTAATCACTTAAAGCATAAAATCTATATTGGATTAGCTATATTGGATTAGCTAACACATTCTTTATAATAATAAAATATTAATATTTTATTAATATTTATATTTATTTTATTTTATTTTCATAATCCTCAATAATCTCTAATAATCATATTCATATTTATTTTTTTAATAATAATATATTTAAATATTTTTTCATATTTTATAATTATACTAGCCATATGTATTTTAATAATTTAATTTGATACTTAAATAATTACTTTTTGTTAAAAAAAAAAATTTCAACCAAAGAATTACTTATATAATTATTTTCAATGGATGGATATATGAATAGTTCTTTTTCATATATGAAAAGTAAAACGAAAAAATTGTAGACTTTTCAAAATTTGGAAAGTGGATGACCAATTTAATGTAGGGATATTTTCATTAGTTTTCTTTAAATTTTGAAGAGCACTGACATTTGGCTAATCCAATACCAGTACTCTTACATAAATCATATATTGGAATGATTATTTTTTTTAATTATAACAATAAAATAATATAACTAGGATTTGTTTTGGTTATTCACATCAAATTTTTATATTAGATTATCCATTTATGAAAATACATAATAATTAATAATTAAAAAAATATTTAATTATTTTTAATTATTAAATTAATTAATTTAATCATATTTAATTATTCTATATATCTATTATATATTAATTAATAATCATATTTTAATTAAATTATGAACTTAAAAAAAAAAGAATAAAAGGATTTGGGCAAGAGAAAAAAAAGTATGAAAGATAAATAATAAAATAAAAGATTTGATCATTCTAACTATTTGATATTTGGTATAACTTTACTTGGCATTTGGTATAATTTTACTTTTATAAAAGTTAAAAATTTTGGTTTTTAGATAATTTAAAATAGACTTTAAATGATTTTAAATATTTAAATTTTTATTAGATTTAATTTTGAGCCAATTCAAGAATGTTCTTATAATACAAATGTGATTTTGAAAATCTAACGAAGAGACCAATGAAAAAGAGGTATTGACTTGGACAGGATGTGGTTGAGAATGATTGGGCCAAATGTTTTGAGATTTGATCAAAGGCGGCCAGGCATTTTTTTTGCTTTTTGCTTTTCTCACGAGCATGGACAATGACCCATTTTATTTATTGATTAATGTTTTGTTTTTTGGTTTTTTCGCGTTTTTGTGTCTTGTTGGTAACATGTCAAAGTCATAAAATTCAATTATATAGATCAATTTAAATTCAACTTATTAAATTTAAATATATCAAATTTTAAAATTTCAATTCAATCTAGTTAGATAATAGATCGTATTGTGTCACTCATTTTAATTAATCTAATAATTAATTAAAATATATTAATATGAGATGACTCATTTGACTTTGTTAACATAAGTTAATATAAAAATTAAAATCTATATTTATTAACAACCACAATATCATAAAAAAGACATATCCATATTTTTTCAAATTTTGACATATAATAAAATCAATATTACAAACCATACAATCATAAACATCAGCATAGGTCTAAATTACAATTTAACAATAAAAAATAATAAAAGCATAAACATATTAAGAAATACCAATATTATAATTTTTCTTATAAGTAATAATATTCTAACTTAATAATAATAAAATTTTAATTTTGGCCTGAAACCTTTAACAATAAATTCAAATTCATTAATTTTATATTATGTTTGTATTGGATTCACATGTCGTATCACATATTTGTATTTGTATTATTTTCTATAGAGTTGTCTATTTGTGAGTTACAAACTTCAAACAGATAAGTTTTATTAATTCCACTAATAAAAAATAATTGTTTTATATACTTTTAGGTAAGGTCTACCTTTTTATATGGAATTGTCTATTTAAGAATTTACAAATCATTCCTCATTAAATAATGCTAAAGGAATGAGTTCCAACAAATTATTATTACTATTATTATTTTACTTAGTGAAATAAATATTTTTGAATAATCTTGTGATTTTTTTAAATAGGTAAGGATATAAAAAAAAAAAAATGAATAAAAAATAAAAAGCCAAATAGAGTTATCTGAACCCATTCTGAACTACAGGTGTAGCTATAGGACCACTTATTCTCATTTGTTATGAGAGGGAGGGCTGTGAGCCTGTGACGTATTTGCTTTGGTGGGATTCATGAAGGATCTCTCTAGACCTACGACTCTTAAGTAACGTATAACGTATTCCTGCGGTCTTACATTTTCTTCTTCTCATTATTATTATTATTATTATTATTATTAATATTGTTATTTACAACTGTTACGCATTGTCCTACACGTGGTCTCGACTTGGGAAAGAAGAAATGGAGAGAAGAGGAGGGTGATTCCTTTTTCCTTTATGGAATCAATTATGGGATTTTCGATAAGGTTTTCAATAAATTTAATGTGTGAAAAGGATGTTTGGATTGGCTTACAACATCACCGGGTTTGGTTTTTTCTTTCTTTTTACTTTTATAAAAGAGCATGCCATAGGGATTGACAAAGATACTTGAAGGCCACTTTATTCTTATGATTCAATGAATTCAAGATCTATCATCAGAATTTGATTCCAACAATATATATAAATATATATTTATTTTTAATTTTGAAAACCTTACTAAATAGACTTGTTCATCTGAGTTTGGTATTTTTCTAATTTCAGTTTCCGGCCCGGATATCTGATTCTAGTTGCAATTTTAGCCAAAAATTGGAAATAGAAAGATATTTAGTCCAAATGAACAGGCCTAATGCCAATTTCATTCATATTCAATATTTACTCCTTACAAATTTTGTCTTTCTCTAGAAAGCTCAGGAGCATCTTCTATCCACACTTTGTCAACATCTAAGTGTATAGCTGCTTTTGCTAAAGTAATTATATTGTGTTTTTACTTCTATGTACAAATTGCACCTTCCACTCGACCAAAAGTTTAAGAATTTCTTCTTGTCTTTAATCATGCTCCCATAATAAAAGGTCTTCATTTACATCATTGACTACATTAACCATAACATTTGCATCCCTTAAAGAGAAAGTACTTTATTTGTCAATTTCATTTCTTTAAGTTTACTTGGATGTATGCGATGCCCATTTTTTCTTTTAAATCAAAACTGTTTTATTGATAACCTCCTTTATAACAATTAATGAATACATGTTTTATGTTAACAGTCTCACCAGATATATGTAAACCAGTTTTTGCTAAAGGATGAACTACCTCATTAGCCTCTCTCCTAACATGATAAACTAATCAATAGTTAAAATTTAGAATTGTCTGTTTTACATTATTAATAAGCATTTTTGTACCAATACAAAAGTCCTACAGATTTGTAAAGGCTTGGATGGATCACTCAAAGAGCATCTCCCTCGAGCATGATATTCCTTAGTTCTGGTTCAACACCAAAAATTGTTTCTTGGACAGTACAAACAATTTATGCTAATAGGGAATCAAGAAAACAATTTCGATTCATCCTCATCGTGGCTAGGCCTGTTCATCCAAACCGGATTTTATTTGGCCTGATTCTGATTTTTTGTTTTTATTTTTTACTTTTTAATAATTGTGAAATTTTTAATGAAGAGGTTCAAGAAAATTTCGGATTCGAAATCTAGATAAACAGGCCCAATCATGGCATGTACTCTTCCATTCCAATCAAGCACAATAATTTTGATATCAATTTTGCAATGAATTCTATCAACTACTACATCTCAATTAATCTTGATGATATCCATAGGAGGAGCTTCCCATCTCTATTGATCTCTTGTTAGACCTAATTAACTAGAGTTACCAAGTTGTACTTCCTTCAAGATCAGAAGATAATATTTTGGTTATTGCACCACAATGTTTGGGTGAATAAGATAAACTATGCTTTAAAGGCAAAACCATTCCTTTTCTGCCATATCCTTATAGAAATTACAACTATTTCTTCTAGTTGCTCATGCTCAAACTTGTCCAACATGGTTTCTAGTAGTTCCATAAAAATCTCCTCTATGATTATGCTTTTTTGTATTTTTTCTTAAGCATTAGCTCCAAACATCTTGTGTTGCAATACAACATCATAGATAATGTTCTACATATTCTTCCTCCTCTAAACAGATGGTGCAGTTTGGGTTTTCCAATATCATCGTTTTTATAAAGATTCAAATTTGTAGGAAGGGCTTCAATGCATGCTCTCCATAAAAAAAAACTTTGTTTATATTTGGTATGATTTCTAAACTCTTGATCAAACTTCCTTTCATCTGTTGTTGCTTGAAGGCTGCCCTTCAGTGCGATCTTGAATTTCTTTTTGCATATGGTAAGCACTCCATATAGAGAATTTCTCATTTGCAGTTCCTGTCCATAATAACATTTATGGGCTATTGCAAAAATTGATAGGGATTTTCTTTATAACCTTCATCACTTGAAAAAAGCTCTTTAATGAGGGAATATTCTATTGTTTAGCTTATGATTAAATGAGAACTTGCACTTTTTCATGTTTATCAAATAGTCTCATTGCACTTTGAATTCGTAAGAAGTGGGCTAGGAAAATACACTTTTTTCTATATCTAGACGTGTTTTCTATAGCCAATGCTCTACATTGTACTTTCCTCTTTTAAATGTCTTGCTACAAGTATAATTTTCCAAATAAAGAAACGTATGCTACCAAGTTTTGCTTGAAAGAACAGGTCCTTAGGAAAATTTTTGCACTTGTGAAGCTAAAGATTCAGGACTTATGATCAATTTCCAACCTACCTTTGATAACATTGCAAGATTAAAATTTCTCAAGTCTCTAAACCCAGACCACTAGTTGACTTAGACTTCCCCAATTGGTTCCATATCACCAATGTCTTTTCCTTTCATTCATTTTTTGTCCTTACCAATATCTTTGCATTATTCTATTAATTTGTTTGATGAAAGAATATGAAAGTTTCAAAACCCCCATGTTGCAAATGGGCAAGGCTTGAACTATTGTCTCGAGGAGAACTCCTTACCTAGCCTATGAAAAGAATCTCAACTTGTAGTTGTCAATCCTGTTGCTCGCTTAATCAAGAATGCTTCTAAATGAGTTAGACCTAGACCTTCTAACAATTGTTGGTAGTCCAAGGCATTTTCATAAGATATTGTGGACTTGATACTTGCTATGCTTAGTATGATATCATGCATTTCTCTTATGGTGTTTCTTTCTGGGGTGTAATCGGTTTAGTTTTGGACAAATTCTATAACCAAACCAATATACACCGGTTTTAAAAATATAAGAATTGATATGGACTAATTCACCACCGAAACCAAAACTTTCGATTTTTTCAGTTTTGGTCCAGTGTAGTTTGATTTTTTCGATCTACTATTTACATGTGTCGCACCACATAAGTTGAGGCTTGAGAGTCGATTCCTTTAAAACTTAGTCTCCTTAGAGTAATTTTTCATTCACTAAAAAACACTCATGGACATAGGGCTAAACAAAAAGCCGATACCCAACTTAACCCGATTAACCACTCCATTCTGACTTGTTGTCGGTTGAATCTGTTGAAATGGATATTTAAACCTAATTCGCATTTCTTTTTGAGAACACAACCCTCCCCCCACCCCCCGTTTCAGGATCCAGCCCCCTTTCCATTGGCAACCATTGGCGATCGTCGAAGACCATTAGCGACCATTGGTAGCCTGCCCATTCGCGACCATTGAAGACCATCGGGCATCAACAACCATTGGCAACCATCGAAGACCATAAGCAACCATCGAAGACCATTCAGTGACCTCCCTGTCCACTACCCATCGATTGTTGGTGGCCTTCTAGTTGAAGGTGTCTCTATGTTTTGGATCTTTGTGTGGGTTTTGGATATTTGGTTCAGGTTTTGGATCTTTGTATGAGTTTTGGATTTTTGGTTCAAGTTCATTTTTTAGATTTTGCTGTCAGTGGGTGGTAGTTGTTTGCACCGAAGGGGGGGGGGGGAACGGATTCAAAGAATCGACTAATTGGGTAACGGTTAATCAAAATAGGAAAGTAATCGGGTTCCAGGGGGAACTTTACAAGTTGGGTCGAGTCAGGTTGGGTTAGGTCGATGTATAACCCTGCATGGACATATTGTCAAATAAAAGAGATTGAGAACAAAAAATTTTAAGCCATTTGAAATAAAAATATCCTACATTGAGATATACAAATAGTTTGGCATTGTCAACTTGTACTGAAAAGCATCTAGCCACCTTTCAACTTCTAATAACATCATTTACAATTGATAGACAACAATGAAAATAATTACATTCATCAACATTACTTCTCCGCAGTATATATACATAAATGTGCTTTTAGTCATGGAAAACTATCCAACTTTCATTTAAACCTTATAATTGAAATAAATATTTCTCAAATTGAAAAAACATAACATTTTGGGAAAAATCACGTTATATTAATTAGAAATTTAGTATATAATATATATAATATAAAATAAAAAGTATATAAACAATATAAAAGAAATAAAAAAAATATATATATATATATATACCTGTCTGGTTCAATTAAAAATGGTTTCAAGATATGAAAATTGGTAGCAAATTGGTTTCAATTCTTAATAACTAATATTAGATTGGACCGGTTATGGGCTAGACCGAACCCACCAATTTGACCAGTTTTCCAAATTTTTTTACACACCTATTTCCTATTGAAGTGAATACAAGTTTTGTCCTTGTTGAGTCTTGACTAGATGTCTCTTCATAAGTATCGAGAATGTGAATAATTCTGCTCCACTCTAAGGAATTGTGTTGTAGAAATGTAGACTATCATTTGTAAAGAAGAGATAGTTTATGTAAAGCTTTATTTGAGCCAAAGGAATACTTGTGATAGATCCTAAGATTTTTGCACAGTTGAGAAGATTACTCATGATTTCATAACATAATTTAAAAATATATGGTGATATATGATCACCCTGTCCAATCCTCTTTTTAGTTTAAAGAAACTTTGAGGAGTATCATTTATGAGTATAGAGTAGGACAAAGACTTAATACATCTTATCACTAGGTTAATCTTCTTGCACAACAAAAATTAGTCATCATTTTTCACAGAATAATATATTCAATTCTATTATACGCTTGATTGATGTTGAGTTTCAAAGCTATATATTTTGATCATAGTGTGCATGGATTCATCTAACCTTCAATTTCATCTTTAGTTTTAGAATTATTATATCAAATGAGCTAAAAGTGCAAACTTCAAACACTAGCAAAGCACCATCACAATCATTGCATCTAAAGATTACCATCAATTGATGATCAAACACCTTACATGCCACTAACTAGTAAATTAAAAACTACATCAGAAATGACCAATTATCTCTCTAGCCTAGTCCACCAATTTATGTATGAAAATCCCAAATTAATGGAAGGATGCTATTGGAAACTGGGCTAGGCCTAACAAGGACATAAGCTCTAACTGGCTCAAGGTAAAACTCTGCTTAGGTCGGAACTCGGATAATTAGGTTCTGGTTTGGCAAAACCTGAGTGAATTCAAGCTAGGTATCAGGTTTGAAATTCGAAACTTGGCTTTCAAACTCGGAACATGGGTTTTTAAAAAAAAAATACTTTAACATCAAAATGGTACTTTTTTTAATTTTGTGATAAATTCCCCCTTTTAGTCTCTCTCTCTCTCTCTTCCTGTAACTGCGTGAGGATTAGAAATAGATTCATTGAAGGAAAAAAAATCCAAGTTGATTGTAGGGTTCTCTTAAGCAGATCTAGGTTAGGTTGCATGTTCACTTCTTTGATTGAGATTTGTTTTATGATTTTTTATCATTTTCTTGGACCTTGCTTGCTTTGATTTTTTTCTCTGCATTCTTGTTGGGATTTGATAATTTGCTGTCAAATTATTGTTGTTATTTTCGACCAAATTAAAACCTTAAATAACGTGTACGTCTTGCTAATTTATTATGTATGTACTCTTGAATTTATAATGGGATGCATCATCCAACACACCCTGCTTAGAGCAAATAATAGAATTATATATCAAGTTAGAGGAAGCGAAAGATTAAATCAGAGCTTTAGAAGATGACAAAACTATTCCAAAGAACAAAGCAAACTTTTTCAATTATATGATTCATAACCTATGAGACTTTTCTCTATTTTAATGCATGCGTACTAGTAGCTAGAGAAAACATATGAACTCTTGCTATTTATCGAAATAGTAGCCATAAAAAGACAATAAAAAGAAAGAAGAACAAGAACAAGGAGAAGAAAGCTCAAACAGAATATAATACATAAGTTAGTACCATGCTTAACGCATGTAAATAGGAGTATTGGACTTTTATTTTATGGGCAGATCAAAGAACAATATTTATAATGTGCTTCAGCTTCATTAATTTCCCATAGTATGGCAAATTTATTGTTTTTGCTTTATTTTAATTTTTTGATAAAATTTATCAACCAAGTACAAATTGAAACTACATTGAGAAATAATGGGGAAGGCATGTTAACATATCATTTAGGAATTATGTTGTGGTCCTCATCTCGTTTGAACATATATGGGCAAAGAAAGATTATGTTTCTGAGTTGTTAAGACGTCATTACATTTAGCCCAAAATCGTTCTTAGGAGATACAATGGAATGACTAATTCAATAAGATATGTAAATGCTTCCTTATTTGTTTTGTTTTGTATTTTTGTGAGTGATTCAAACCAATATGTTTGCTTAAATTATGGACTTATATTGTTTGTTGAAAATCTATAGATTTGTAGATGATTTTTTACTCAATTATCTGATTTGGTTTGTTTATTGTGTTTTGTTACTCAAGAACACATTGAAGAAGATTTTTTGAGTTGTAATCTCGGTACAATTCAAGGGGTTGTTGGTGACTCCTTTTCTCTTTTAGTGAATGTGGAGGAGCATGAGAGTCTTCCAACCCCTTCTTTTACATATACACAACCACCTACCTGTTCTATTCTACCTTTACCCAAAAAATTCAGGAAAACACCTAATAATCAATCGGTGGTTTGTGAACACTTTGTGAAAATGCTACCTATTGACTCTGATGACCCAAAAACTCGGTGCAATCATTATGGTAAGCAATTTAGTTACCACTACAAGAATGTAACTTCTTCTATGAATCACCACCTTTATAATACCTATAAAAGTTTCCCTATTTTTCTTAAACATCATGGAAAAAATAAATTCTCTAGTGGTAAGTGGAATGCGCTGGGAAGAGCATGTAACCCATAAAATCTTGTGAAGTGTGATGCTGAAAAACTTAAAGTGTCTACTGCTAAATTTTTTATTAGGTGTGAATTTTCTTTTAGGCTAGTGGAGTGCAAATGGCTTATTGAGTATGTGACTGATCTAGAGTCTCGATTTACTTTACCATCTCAAATCACTTTAAAAAAATGTTGTATTAAATTGTATAATGAAGAGAAGATACAACTAAAGAAATTATTAGATGGTCAAAAAATTTGTCTAACTACCGATACCTGGACATCGGTGTAAAATATAAACTACATGTGCATTACTGCATATTTTATTGATTACAATTAGAAATTGCATAAGAAAATAATAAAGTTTTTGCCAAATTTTCAATAGTAGGGGCAAAACTATTAGAAGTGTGTTAGACTTGCGCTTGCATGAATGAGAGATTAATTATATTTTGATCATCGTAGTTGATAATTCCTCCTCTAATGATGTTGGTGTTGATTACATAAGGAAGATGATAAATGATAATAATTGTACCATACTGGGTGGTGCGTTCTTTCATATGCAATTTGGTGTCTATATATTGAATTTGATTGTTAATGACAGTTTGAGAACAGTTTATGACTTAATAACAACGATTAGAGAAGTTATCAAATATGTGAAGTCTTCACCGTCAAGGTTTTCCAAGTTACAGGCTTGTGTAGTAAAAGAAAATATTAGCGGGAGGATGCTTTGTTTGGATGTTTCTACTAGATGGAACTCCATATATTTGATGTTGAGTACCGCTGTAATACACAAATAAGCCTTTGAATACTATTATATGTATGTGGATTTTGTAGAGTTGCTAATAATATTTTATGATGTTACATTGAACATTTCTGATTCTTTGTATATGATGACTCATGTATATTTCTAGAAACTATGCACAATCAATGATACAATAAATCATATGTGCATGAGTAAGGATAGCACCACTAGGATCATGGGAAAAAATATGAAATAAAAGTGTGAAATGTATTGGGATAGCATGGATAGGTTCAACTTGATGATATATGTTGCTTTTATGCTTGATCCACGATACAAAATAGTGTTAATGAGGTTTTTTTTGCAACAATACAAAGGGATGAGTTAGCGAATAGGATAGAGGCCAAGGTCGAACTCTGGTTAAGCCACTTAATTAAGCAGTATAACAATTTTTGTGCGGTTAGGGGGTGAGTTCTAATATGGCTCAAGAGAGGCCAAGCACTACTTTTGTTTCTTCTAGTAGCTCGACTAAATTTGACTTCAAGTTAGACAAATACCTTAAGGAGCAAGGGTTATGGAGTTTATATTAGAATTAGATAGGTATTTGTTTGAAGGATGTGCACAAAAATCACCCAATTTTGATATCTTAGATTGTTGGAGAGTTAATGTCACCAATTATCCTATTCTTGCTAAGGTAGCACGTGACGTGTTAGTAATCTTCATTTCCACTGTTGCCTCAGAGTCCACATTCAGTACTGGAAGACGCGTATTAGATCCTTTTAAGAATTCATTATTTTCAGAGATTGCCGAAACTCTAATTTGTACCCAAAATTAGTTGAGGACCAAACCTGCCAACATCCAAGAGTTGGAAGAATATGTAAAGTTGATGTAACTTGAAGGTAAGTTGAAACTTGAGATATTTTTTTATTATCTATCTAACTTAGTTTGTTATATATTTAACTCATTTTTTTATTATATTTTTTTAGAAGATCATCTAGCTTTATCTGCAACTGAGGTTGTTGTGAGGGAACCTTCCCATTCATGCTGAAACTAGAGTAAATGCATTACTTATGAAACTTATGAAATTCTAATAATTCTCAACTGAACTCCCATTACTTGTGCCTTGTTTCTTGGTAGGATAAATGGAATATGTTTCTATGCAAGCATTTTTTTTTTGCTAGTTTGGTCTCTTGAAACGTTTCTTTTATGAGAAAACCTACAGTCCAGTCTGGCTGGTAAATTTTAAAAAATAGCCTTTCAATGAGAATGCAACACATAAGAGAGTTCATGTATATATAATATATATATATATATATATATATATATATAATCTTCAGCCTGCATTGTAATTTTTAGTTGGGCTTAATGATCTTTATGTGTTCCACTTTCTTTGTTTGTTAACAGGAGTTACAGAAGCTGGCTCTAGCTGAATCAATTGGCCCGAATAAGAAGCAAATAAACAACTAGTTTATCAATAAAAGAAAACGACATTTTGTGTTTAAGAATGAGATAGTGTTGGTGGCCAAACTTCAACATAGGAATATTGTGAAGCTACTGGGATTTTGATTGGAAGGATCTTTTTAAAGATGCATTTAGTTAAAAATTAAAAAGGCAATAATTATTTTAATAAAATATAGGCCTTTCAACATTATTTTTTACATCACATACATGTTTTTCTATATATATATATATATATATATATAAGTCCGGGTTTGACCCAAAACTCAAAAATCCGAGTTTTTAAAAATCCAAATTCATCTGGGTTCCACCCAGGTTTAACTTGGTCTGGGTTCCAAATCAAATTTGAAATCTGGACCAGCTATACCCAAGCTGAAACCTGAATGAAAATCTGAGTTTTAAAAAAATCAAATTCATCTAGGTTCCACCTGGGTTTAACCTAATCCGGGTTCCATACCAAATTTGAAATCCAGACCGCCTATACCTAGGCCAAAACCTAAATAAACAATGCTAGCTTAAGACAAGCAATAAAAGGAAAAATTTAGGTGAAACTGGAATGACGAATGAGTCAACTGGTAGCTAAGTGCAAAAAAGGGTAAACAAATTTAGCTAAAACTGGTTGAGAGAGGTCTTGACCATCAATAATTAAAGAGAAAGGTTATTTGCAGCCGTTAAGTGTAAAAATTTTGCATCATATTTCAAAAAATGAATTAGATATGAAATCACATAAAAAAACAAATTTTTAATAATAAACTTCACTATTTTTTTTTGAAAAAAGTGTAGGAGATTTAACACTTTAAAAATATATCCAACATTATTTATACGAGCCTATAACTCGCGTAATGTGCAGACAATTATTTATGTTAGATTGTATAAATCAGTATTTAGAGCATTGTTTCAAATATTACACCGTATCGGCTGATTTGTTAAAAATGTGTCATACCAACTACCCGGTCAGTACAAAAAAACACTGCATATAGGCTACCTGTGTCGTACCAACTACCTGATTCATAAGTTTCCATACTTGGAAATATCCCATATCGGCTACCTGGTTCAGAATTTCGACCATTTCGACTGATACACTGGATTTCAGATTTTGACAGCCAGCTTTTTATTTTTATTTTTTACATAGATTTTTTTTTTTATATATATAAAAGGTATATTTTTTTGTATGAATCACAAAATGATTAGTAATTTTATCTTTTTAAAGTTTATGTGTGTGTGTGTATATATATATAATTTATTCTTATATAGAGTATTTCAAAACAGTAATATATAAAATTTATTCTTATATGATACCGGTACTAAAATATTTTGTTTTAGTGCCTTGACCGGTACACCCACCAATATGATATTCTAAACATTGATTTAGAGATACATAATATATAATCATTGCAATAACTATCAAAATTAATAATTAATAAAAATTGATCAAAATATAAATACCATAAAAATGGATGAAAAATATATATCTATAAAATATGAAGCATGCACATATAAAAAGAGTATACTATTTTAATAAAATATTTCATAACTTTACATAGAACTCACAAACACAAATAAAACTAAATAACAGATTCTATTAAAAAATTGAGTCTATGACCTGCACAATCACAAATAGTTATTTATATTGAATTTTATAAATTTACATAGTTTATTATACAGAATCACTATATCACATGATTGAAAACTCACAATAAATGAAGATATCAATGCTTCACTCATATCTTCTTCCTAGTACTGCTCGCTCTTTATTCTAACAACATCATCCATGGTACTGCCTATAGTTGGACTCGTATAATATCGTCCTGGTTTATTTTGCTTTTCGTTCTTGGTAACTGGATATTATGTTGTCCTTGTTATACAACATGTCTCATATTACACACTACCTCAGTTTGCAATTTCACAAAACATCAAATTATAAATTAACATATCCATAACTAATATTGAGTCGGTTGGTATATGGTCCAACTCTTAGACAACAATTTGCCGAAACAACTCAATATGGCATGGAGTACACTTAGCCAAAGCATAAAGAGAGCACCAAAACACACACTGACAGAGCCAAACATCTATACTTCTAAGAAGACTAATGGAGTTTATAAGGCCTTCACATAAACTTGAATAAACTCATTAATTATATGGGAAAAGTATGAATATAGTCGGTGCTATTGTTAGAAGTCTAAACGCTAAGATAGATTCAAAATATCAGATTTTCACAGATAGAAAGTATGGTAGTTGATGAAGATCTGATTCCATAAAATCAAAAACAACATAGATATCTCTTCCCCGCCATGAAGGAGGAAGCATAATATGCTTTATTTCCACAATATCTGGATGGCACAACAACATAAGGAACTTAATTTCTCTCAGAATCCTTGTGGCATCAGAAATATGTTCAAAAACATCATTAATTTTCTTGATTGCACCTGTTCTCCAGTATGGGTGTCAATTGCAGAGCCAACAACAACATAACTTCCTTTCCCAATGACTTCTTAAGTTTTATACCGACTTGCCTCTCCATATTCTGTGAAGAACTCTATTTTAAGCCACCTTCTAGAAGAAATGCCAGTTGTTCTTCATAAATAAAATATATCAAAATATGGTAGAGGAACAAAAACAAAAAAAACAAAACATCCCGTAAAGAATACAATGTCGTGTATCAATGGTCCAGTAACAAAACAAATTAAAAGGAAAAAGAAAAGATGCAAGTAAGAGACAGTAACTGATGGGATAAAACTACTATCTTATAACCAAAAATACTAAGGATCTTCAAACTTACACTTGTATGAAAATATTAGAGATATTCAGTTGTCAATAAAGAAACTTATTGTGCACGCTAACATCTAAAAAAATTTCTAGTGTTTTTTCTAAATTGGATTTTACTCATTAAAATGAGAGCATCATCCACGTCCCTCAGAGGTAACATAGGCATTTAAAGTTGATTAAGGGTCAATGGAGCAATCTAAATCGAAAAATAAAAAAATAAGTAAATTCACAAGAAGTACATGAAGTTATCTATAAAACATATACAAATAATTACCCAAATATCACATTCAATAGTCAAAACAAAAATTCCTGGATGTGATCACCTAATTCTCCTAATTCTCCTCCCAAAATTGTGCCATTAAGAACATTGTAAACCCACATATCCAATGAGAGCTAACAGGTAGCCATTTTCAGAAAAATCAATGGATTTATATTGTTAAGAAAATGGTAACCATTCATTCTTATTATGTATGTATTGTTACACACCACGCCTTGTCATGCTTCGCCACATGGGTCTCCACTAGTAGTAACCCAACCATGAAGAATAGGGGAGCTCAGAGCAACATATATGTTATTAATTGCAGCCACTACTTCAACGGTATCAAAACATTATTATGTTAGTTCTCATTTACAGACATATTTTGCAGAAAAAAAGTCTCTTAAAAAAGAAACAGAAGGACAAACACAAATCATGATGGCAGATCACACTTCTTCATCATTTTTTTCATGTTCTTTTCTGATTTGTTTTGTTTCTTTTTTTCTCCCTTTTGTGGAGGTTGTGTTACAGATATGGACATCTCCACACCTTAAAAGTCCCAATGCCAATGAAGGATTGGCAATACCACAACTCACAAACGCTTGAGCATTACCACTGCTGATATAATGCAAAGAAATATTTCCTGCTAAAAGTTTTTCGGCAATGTAGATCATCATCAGAAAACTAATAGAAAAATTGCATTAAGTAAAGGGTTTTATTTGGTTGACATTAAAATCCGGGAAATAATAAGTGAAGTTAAATTATGAATCATACTATCAATTATTGAGACTCCGGAAAACACAAAACCTCGACCCAGTTGAGCTAAACTTACCTATCTGGCCAAACTGTTGGCGAACCTTTACATTTCACAAAACATCACAGACGACGTATGTTGAGCGAAGTTAGATGGGTGCGTGCATTGTGGACTACTTTGTGAATTTCAAAAATAAGTCAGGATTTCTTAAGGCTTTCATTAAAAGATTTGGGAGCCATTTCCAGATTCAATGAGCAGCAGATAAATTCTATTATTGTTGCCCAAAAGAAGAGAGATTCATGAACACTTCAAACATGTTGATGGAAAAAGTTCAAAATTGCTATCCCCGAAGAAAAGTTACAGACTTCATAGCAATATTTTCTGAATTTTGGCCACTATTAAAACTTGATTGAAAGCAAAAGTTGTGGGTGAGGGCAGCGCTTTGAATCTCCATCGGTGATAAAAAGTGGATGATTGATGGAGAAAAAGCTAAATCTTATTCTTGAATTTGGTCAACTTGAAATTGATCATTCCTTCTTCTTCAACAATTCACCCTAGCATCATCTTCTAGAATCCTTTTGTTTAAAGCTATGTAGAGCTCCTTTGTAGTTTGCATAGTAATCAATCAAACACAGCTAAACCAACTTTGGCAATCGCTTTTGTCTTAAAGAGGACTTTGTCAAGAACAGGATGACACATGAAAAAGGCAGGTTCATCACAAAACAAAATAAACCATCGTTAATTGATATCCTTTTTTCTTTTACGCCATTTTTTCTTATCAACCAAACAGAGCATAAGACCAAATCTTTTCATACAAATAGCACTAGCCAATTGACAATCACACCATAAAGTTTGAATTCATCAATTCCCAGTTATGTAAAACTCAAATTGATTTTCAGACTACAATCATGCTTGAAAATCTGAAAATTTCCTCCCATTCCCATAAACTGAGCAAAACCCATTTTATCACATGCATACAATCTCTTGATTTCAATTTCATGCTTTCATTCAAGACTCCTCAAAAACTCCATCACATATCCTAAAAGCCAAATAAAATCCTGTAAAAAATTAAACAAGTGAACTAAATTCCAAAATTCCCGACAACTTGAGAAACCAACCCCATAATCGAAGAATTCAATTGCGTCTAAAAAATTGAGAAATTTAAAAAACCTCAAAAGTAATTAAGGCAGAATCTAGTAACTTACTTGCTCTGTGGCAGAAACAAAACCCTAGAACGTCTTGGAACTGAAACCTAGGCATTAAAAGACGTAATGGAGACCAATGATTGAACACAAACGTACCGATTGGACTTAGGGATTCGGAGAAAGATCGAAGGGAGAGATGACGATACGAAAACATGAGGGAGGTCTGTGTTCGAGTATCGGTTGGTTTTCGCGAACAGAGAGGGAGAGTAGAGGAGGGCGGAACTGGAGAAGACCCATTTGACGAGGGACTCCTAGTCGGAGAAACAACGGATGATGGAGACTTTGAAGGGGATGGTAGAGTAGATGCCGGAGAAATGACAAAAAAATCGATTAGTCGAGTCCGAGAAATGGACGTAAAATGAGATTTTGTTGGTGGCGTCGACGTTTCTGTGAAAATATGTGAGAGATTCTGAGAAATTTTAAGGATTATTTGCAATGGATGAAAATCTGAAGGATCAATGGTTCGTTTGGCTACCGATTCGTGATCGAACGCTGCTTTGAATTGAAGCAGCAAGTTTAATTCGTTCATTCTGATAACCGATGTTCATCCATTTGGAATAGGTAGGTCTTTTCAAGTCCGAATTGAAGCGGTTTATTTTCTTCTCCAAATTTTTTGAGTTAATCACGTAACCAAATTATAACTCCTGTATAGAAGTTACACTTTTTGGAGTCCCAACTATAAATAGTTGGGCGAAAAATCTAAACGCAGGCAAATTTATGTAACCATTGCGCACCTATCGTGGGACCCATAAAATAAATATTTATTTGTTTATTCTTTCTTCCGCTTCTGAAAGTGTTGACTTTTCTTTGTTCTTCACTTCTTAATTCTGATGGTTACCGCCTTGTCCAGCATTTTCTAAGCAAAGCAAAATCTCTCGCCCCATCTCTCAAATTCACAGGCCCTCACTGGTAGAAATTAAGTTGAAATTTTGTATTGAAGATTTCATCTTTCTATAATATTTGGATTTTGTTTGCTGGGTGCTGAAATTTTATGGATTATATTTGTTTTTTTTTTTCCGCTTTACCTAAGATCTTTGATGATAAATAAAGAACCCTTCTCAATCTGATGAATCTTCCTCAACAGCCCACACCCGTTCTTGCTGTCCCAAGTCTTTCCAGATCTGAAGATGAAGTAGAACATGGCTAGTTTTTGGTTGTGGGAAAATATTTCCCAATTCATTCTCCAGATTTCTGACTCTTTTTTTTTTTTTTTCAATCCTTCAAAGATCTGTTTTTTTTTTTTAATCCTAATCCTTAGCTCCTGGTTCGATAATTCCCAAAAATCTTTCAACAAATATTGAAAAAAGAAAGAGTAAACAATCAGATAATTGAATTTGGGGGAGTTAATTGGGACTGTGAAATTTATGTGAGAGTGGTTTGTGGTATAGTCTGCAGTACAAGAAACTGGACTCGATTGGAGGGAAGCAGAATCTGAAACGTAAAATGTAAACGAGAAATGGCTTTCTCTGTGAATGAGTAGCAGAGTAGAGACGAAATCGTCAAGCCTCTTGGTTCATTTTCATATTTTGCTTTTTCTCTCTCTCTTTTTTTTTTTTAACAAAAAAAAAAGTAAAAACGTAAAATGTAAAAGAAAAACCAGGTTTTCTCTGATGAAAATGTGTAGCGAAGTGGGGAAAAAAATCTTCGTTTATTTTCATCTTTTCTTTTTCTGTCTTTATTTTTTTATTTTTTATAATAAAACAAGTAAATATTTTCATTTGGTACGCAATTTGCTACGCAAAGCTGCTTCTACCTAGGGTTGAGAATTTGGGCCTTTCAAATTCCTCTACCAGGATCTATTTTTGATAAAACATAAAAAAAAAAAAAATATACAACATAAGAATTTACGTGAAAAACTCTTAAAATAAGAAAAAAAACCATCAAACCCAAAGAAGAAAATATATTATATGAAAAATTGTTACAATCACACAATTTTTCTTCTCACCCCAATGACACCCACAAAAAATTTCTCCCACTAGTAAAACTCTGACTTTCAACTCTCTTTCTTTTACATATAAAAAGAACAATAGGAAAATTTTACTAAAGTCAAAAGTTACTAAATAAGTTTTTGACTGGTATGTTTAAAATAATGAGACTAAACCCATTTTTATAGGCCTATGGGCTTGCTCCCTCATTCACTTCTTTCCCTCCCATATGGGATTCGAGGAGCAACACCCAACAATCTCCGTCTTGCGGTTTTAACTAATCCCACAGCCACGCTCCACCGCAATGAGGATTTTCATAACTTCCGCTATCATGCTCCACCATAAAAGCATAACCACTCAGAATAAATCAATTCCAAGCATTTCACTTTGGCCCATGTCGAAAATAATCTTACTGAAAAATTATGGTGTAACTTCCACGTTTGGCTTTCCTGAAAATTTATCAGCCATCGACATGAATTTCCACCACATACCCTACATCAATGCCAAATCAATGCCAGTGTGCAAACTTGTGGAACAACTAATATTAATATATCCTCTATCATGACAACTTTGGGATTAGCGACATCCCATGAGGATGTACATGTCTCTTTTTAACAGACACCGTATTTTGTAAAGAGAGACACGATGTTAGTTTCATTGTCAGTATCTTCCTTTACTGACTTAGAACCACTTGTCGAACCGGCTTCACCTCTTGTCGACAACTTTACTTGAAGTGTCCAGGTTGTCTACACCTCCAGCAAATTGCTGATTTCATGAGTTAGTCGACGCTTTGTGTAATTCTGATGGAATCAAAATATCCCTGACTTGTACTTGCTAAAAATCAAACTTGATTCTCCTATCAAATTTCTCTATCTCCATTCTTGATATTGTCTCGATGAATTTTACCGTAGAAATGAATAGTACCCCCTAAGTAAGTTCCCAGGAAAGACTAATCTTTCCTAAACAGAATTTCAAGATTCCTAGGAAAGATTGGAGGGTCACAACGGACACACTTAAAATTTCCAATCTCCTAAACAGAACCTCCTTAGACCATATGTATCCACACTACCACACCAAAATTTCACCCCGCCAAAAGAACCTAGTGGCTCTAATACCACTTGTTAGGAATTTGGGCCTTCCAAATTTCCCCCCGCCAGGATCTACTTTTGACAGAATATCAAGAAAAATAGAGAAATAAATACAACATAAGAATTTACGTGGAAAACTCCCAAAACAGGAGAAAAACCACCAGACCCAGAGAAGAAAATACACTATGTGAAAAATTGTTACAATCACACAATTTTTCTCCTCACCTCAACGACACCTACAAAAACTTCTCCCACTAGTAAAATTCTAACTTTCACCTCTCTTCCTTTTACATACAAAAAGAACAATAAATGAATTTTACTAAAGTAAAAAATTATTAGATAAGTTTTTGACTGGTGTGTTTAAACTAATGAGGCTAAATTCATTTCTATAGGCCTACGGACTTGCTCCCTCATTCATTCCTTTTCCATGTGGGATTCAAGGAGTAACACCCAACACCTAACAGCTCTCATCTTTTGTAGATGTGAGAAAAAGGTCATGAATGACAAATCAGAATCGCTAGATTCGACTTTTATATATATAAAGAGTGATATTAGAGTGAAATTATATTTAGCACACTTATTCTTTTACATGAATATTATAATTACTGTTTATATAAAAATGAATATCTTGAATATGAGTTCTTCGTATCATTTTTCATAAATAAATAGATTTGAAACAAGAGAATGAATCACCCGACAGTAACTGTGATTATATTTTAGTTTTCTATGAAATTAAAATGTCTAATAAATTATATATATTTCTTAAACTCGATGTTAAATTACTAAATATAATCATTAAAAATTCAAAGGAGTGGGCCTGGCCTGTGTTGCGGAAGCCCAAAACGACAAATAGGTGGCGTCGTTTGCCTTTAAGGTGGTGGTAATAAGAAACTTGGTCATCATCTGGGCTGGTGCGAGCAATGGTGTGTTCGTCAGTGATGGCAAATAATTGTTATACAGGCTCTGGCTTTAGCTCTTCCGCTAGGCTTCGGATCCTTCTCCTTTTTACCTTCTTTCTCCTCCAAACTCTTCACGGATCGTCCGTAACCCTACTCCATGGCCACAGTGGATCCTCAACTCGTAGCCTATTAGCCGCCGCTCGGTCTCAGATCCCCGACTGCACCCAGTTGGTCTCCGACTCTTTGTGCTCGCAGAACCCAAAGTGCCGTTGGTGCCGAAGCGAATCCATCGACGACACATGTTTTACCCGACTCGAGGCTTTGCGCTTGCCCCGACAGGTCTTTTCTTGCGAATAATTCTCTCTCTCTCTCTCTCTCTGTTATTGTGAACTGAAGGGATTGGATTGGCGGAGCTTCTTGTTGTTGTTGTTGTTCTTCCAGTTTAGTGTCGCGATTTTATTTTTTAGGGTTTTCTGACATTGATTGAAAATTGAATGAAATTTTGATACCCATATCTATTTTGTTGAATTTGTGCAGTAATTGAATCGTTTATTTTCCATGCATATTTTCGTTACTGAGAGAATGTGATCAACTCAATCAATCACAAAATTTAACTAGTTAGGGATTCTGAGTCCCGTAATATTTCGATACCAGCTCCTTAGTTTAATCTTTCATACAAAGTTTTTCCTAAAAGGCAATTTTAAGGACAATGCAGATTTCTAAGAAAAAAAGGGAGTTGGGTTTTTGACTGAAAATCCGATAGCACCAACGCATCTTCAGTCAGTGAATGTGTGGTTTCAGGTTTTTGGAAGCCGAAGCCCGTCAGATCAATAGGCTGGTTCTGGTGTCGTGTGTTAGACCAAATCCAACCCAAGTGACTTCATATAAAAAGATAAAGACTAAAATCAAGATCTAGAACACAACATTTTTAGCTTAGTATTATATGCCATCTTAGAACTTTTGCTTAGCAAGTCACACATGCCATAGCATTGATGAGCTGAGTATATTCATGTTGTATCTTGATATGAGTTCCACATCGCTTGAATAAAAACCAAAAACAGTGGTTAGAATTTTGTACTTGCAAAATCGAGATAATGCATGTAATTTGGACTTGGATAGATACTATCATACTACTTTGAAAGGAAGCAGATATGAAACTCAGGGTTGGCTCAAGTGGTAAAGGCCTTGGGCTTAGGGTATGCTCTCCTAGGTCTAAGTTTAAATCCCCTTGGGTGCAAACAATTCTTACTGAGGGTTTTTCCCTTGATTAACTGATGTGTAGTTGCAAAAAACTCATTGCCAATGGCCTGTGTACCCCCGAGATTAGTCGGGATGCTGTTATGGAGACTCGGTGCCAATCAAAAAAAGAAGCAGCATATATTTCACATGCACGAGTCTTGGGTGATGATTTTCTTGCTGTTGTGTTACTTCATGGATCATGGTCATTTATCTTTTTTTCTTTGGTGGCATTATGTTGTGTAGTGTTTATGATCAGCCTATGTTTTGCTTGGCCCAAAGTCTATTACTTACCCGTTGGCCGCTGCATCACCTTGATTTCTAATAAAATGTAGTGTGTGGAGAAAAGCACTAGATTTGGTTTTGTGACTACTGCATGGAACGAGATGGAGGAAGAAACAAATATAAGGATAAACAAGAATATCCAGTTCTGTTTCTCCAGCTAGCTTTATCCGTGCAGGGTTGGGCTACCCAAGCCAAGAAGCAAGGGCTATATGTACCACAAAAGAGGGGAATGTGAACTAGGATGGCACAATCGATGGCATGCTGCCTCTCTCTCTTACGTTTTCTCCATTATTGTAGTTGCTATAGCCTATACATATCTCATCTGTGTCAATGCCGTCGACAACCTAAATTACAACCCTATAAATTCATGTTGATAGTAAGAATCAATTGCTAATGCTTTATGTACTTGCGGATGCTCTGGTAGAGTATGGTATTCCAGAAACGAAACAGGCATTTTAGAATTTAAGATCCTGCCCAGTATCTGCCTAACTTTTAACTTTCCTCAGTTACGTTTCGTTCCTGAACCATCCTACCAGTCTGCTGCGAGCTTCGTCAGTACCATTTCCTTTTAAGAACTTAAAACTAAATCTGTTCCACAAGTCTCCATGCAGCTGCCATCCGATCTCTTAAAGAAAATTAATGTTGAGCTCAAACTGCCTTCTCTGGAGGCCCCCCTAGTTCTATTCCATAGAAGCTAATTGTAGCCCGTTTCCTAGGATATGTTTCCTGATTCAACATTCTAAATTTTGTACTTTGATAGCTTTTAAATTTTTGCCATTCCTGATCCTGCAATGCTTTGAGTAGGCATTATTATCTTGTTAGAGCTGCGTATTAAAAATAGAAAAATTATTGAGTGAATCCACACTCAGCACACTCACACTCACATAGCACTGGTCATGAAATCGTCCATTCTTAAAAATAAAGAGAGAACAACATGAAATCGTCCATTCCAGATTGTCTAACCAAAAGAATCCCTTATTCCAACTTCCCCTTCATAATCCGCAGATGTTCCTGATTTTCTATCTCCTTTCTACTAAAAAATGACCTATAATTTATGATATTTTGTAAATTTAAATAAGCTCATTGTCCTCGGATGGCACCGGCAATGACAACGACGGAAGTTTCTTGATTTTGAAATGCATGGAACAAGAGGGAGGCAAGTGAATGAAGAAAACAGAACTATATAATTATCAGACCGAGACACGTGCATCACTCGAGAAATATGCAAGTTAAATATACTCACTGTCATTTTATCTCAATCTCACAGTCTACATCAACAGGTTTATCAGTGGGCCTTCTTCAACTTACATAGAGGTGAATGAATCATACAGAAAATTATTTTTCCTTAAGATAAATATATCATTATCTTGAGGAAAAACCCAAATAAGAAAACAACTCAGGATAAATTATATAAATTCTCTACCATCAAAATTTAAATATTACAGTCGATTAGCCGTCACGTAATGCTTCACAGCATCCCTCATATCCTCAAAGACATCAGAGCCCTTAAAGAACTCTGTCAACTTCCCCAATTCCGTGTCCCCAAGATCGTCCGTAAAGGGTCGAATTGGAATCGCATTCTCCGGCTGAAACACGTACGCATTCGGGTTGTCGTCCACGATCACAACCCGGCTCAGCTCCCTCCCTAACCCCGATAAGTCCTTTACGAACTTCCCGTCCACCTGCTTGCACGAATCCCGGTACAGCCGGTGGGAGATCACGGCGTCTTGGTCGAGCCGGTCGAGCACTAGCGACGCGTACTCTCTCAAACCGGCTGTGAATACAACGACCTCGAATCTCTTTCCCAGCGCCGCCAGTAGTTCGTCGACGCCCGGGCGCTTCAGTACGTAAAAGTTCACGACTTCGCCGTCGATCCTGGGCCTCACCATGAAGTCGAACCGGTCCGGTGGTGGGTCGGTCTTGGAGTGGATGAGGGTCTCGTCCAGGTCGAGAAACACCGTCCTTTTCGGCGATAACAACAGAGGGAGGTGCGCTGGGTTGTCGTTATCGAACACGAGCGATCTGCAGACAGTGTTTTCGGACTGGGGAATTTTCGTGAGGATCTTGTAGCCCTTGTGGGACCGGTTCGGGGTGCTGATGCGGGCTAACTTGGAGAAGAGCTGGATGAGGCGGCGATGGCAGGTTAAGAGAGACTTGTTGATGGATGCGATGACGGAGGATGAGGCTGCAACGGCGGCATTCTTAGCAGGGGATTTACGACGGTGGCGGCGGCGCTTCTGGCTGCTGCTACGGCAGTCTTTGATGGACTTTGTTGGAGTCCTCTTGGTGATCTTCGACACCATTTCTGCGCTCTTCGGAGAGAGAGAGAGAGAGAGAGCGAGCGAGAGAGAAGATGGTGGTTCTTACGAGGAGCGAAAATTTGGGGTTGGGAGAGGATTTAAATTTGGGTTGGGTGCAACGGTCATGAATTTTGGTTCGGAACCGAAGCTAGAGTAGTTGTGCACTTGCTATTGTGCTGTTTTGCTTGTTTTAGTACTGGCTGCGTGTCATTTTTCCTCGTCAAAAAGGAGAAATATTAGATCCAGAGGATGATATAGAAAATTTGAAAGACTGAGGGTTATTGTTCTTTAATTAGAGAGATCTTGCTTCTTTTCCTAATTTCTATAACTAACTAACATCGGTATTATATTTTTAGCTTCTCCGTTCTCAACTTAATTATGAAAAGGTCGCGTCAATAATATTACAGCTACGTGTAAACTCGCTCATTGTTTTCCGTTTATTTAGTCAATCATTTGATATCATAGGCCTGTTCATCCCACCGGTCCAGTCTCCAAGTTTTTTTTTTTAATGTTTTAATAATTTTATTTAAAAAATCTAAAAAAATTACTTATTTTTTAATCTAAATTCTCGAATCTCAAATTCAGATCAACAGACCTAAAATTCATATCATTTCAATATAGATTCGGATTTTCAATTATTTTACGGATGCTTACATCCCAAAAGTAAATAAATAAAAAAGAAACAATAATAATAAGTGGCTTCAACATATAAATTGGTTGCTTCACTCTTGGCACACTTTCTTGAATAAATTAAAGCATCTTGGTCTGTGCAGCTTTGTAACATTGTATTAAATTTTAATCTCAATTCTCAACACCCTTTTACAACGCAAATAGTTTTCTAGAGAGGCCCAAAGATCGAAAAGAAAAGGAAGGTAAAAGAAAAGCTAAAAATGAATTAGCATTAGATCAACCTTCAAGCCGTTTAAGTTCTTGGCCCTAAATATCTTATTAATATATCTCATACTTACTTGAGTAGCGGTGGCCTCGTTTAGATCCAACTCTTGCGCCACCGAAATGGAATGCTAGTCATCGTTTTCAAGAGAAAGAAGTCTGACCCAAAGTTGGAAACCTCCATTTCTTCAGAACCATCATTCACAGCCCCTTTCTGGTAAGTGATCTCTGTTCCTTAACAAATCCTGAGCTTTTCTTGGAATCGACTGGTTAAGGAACGAAGCTGGATTGCAGGGCCCATTTACAGATAGATGAATAGGAAGAAGAAAATAAAGAAAATAAAAGCTACAGATGAATGTAAGAATCATCGAGCATCTTATGTCAGTATTGGGTAGCTTTGTCTACTGGCAGCAGAAGAGTGCTTGGCCTTGCATATCTTAATCCTCGTCCTTCCTGCTTGAGCAGCCATGGTCTTATTCAGAATCCGATTAGCCTCATTCAGATCAAACTCTTGGGCCAATAAGTCAAAGGGAAACACTGTGGAGAGGTCGGACCGTTTAAACTAGAAAACCAGCCCACTAAAAAGATGCTGACACGTAGGAAAAATCACAACATGAAAATGCAACCTAACCACACAGAATCATCTAACTCTTGCTCATCCCGTGTTTTCCCTTCCTCATTTCGACCAGCAGCGCAGTGGCCATCGTTGGCCACCACCTCACGCTAGCCACTTCCTAGCAGCCTTCGACGAGCAACCCCATTGTACCCAGCCAGAGGCGGAACCAGAATTTTGTATTTGGGGGGGCGATCGATAAAATGTATGCTATATATAAATTTTAAAAGGACTCGATAGAAATATCACATTTTTTCGTTATCGAATTCTCTAAATGTATTACTTTTCGAATTATCTACGTTCTTTTAAAAAAAAAATCAATTTTTTTACTTGCTCATATTATTTTTTTATTTAAAAAAAATTATAGATCAAGAATAAACATAAAAAATCTCTAATAACTATTGATATATCGATGTTAGATTTTTAACAAACTATATCTCATAATCATACAATCAAGTTAGAGTGAAACTATATAAGTAAGTATAATTAATCAATTTTGACAATCATATAAATTTATAACCATATTTTTTTTAGAATTAGACTGTTAAAGTAATTGTGAGATTAAGTGAGTTGAAATTTAAATTTCAATCAAATCAAAAGTTAGAATAAAATTATATGTGTATTGACCTTTGAGAGAATAATTTTAATAAAAATTTGGGGGGTAATTTTTTAATTTTTATAATTTAGGGAATAATTTAATATTATATATATGTAAATATATATACTTATATATTATATATAAATTTTTTGAAAAATCTTAGGGGGACTATAGCCCCCCCAAGCTCCCAAGTAGGTCCGCCCCTGTACCCAGCCCCGCGCAGCTCCCCTTTTCCCCTCTCCATCTCGTGAGCAGCTCCTCACATGGGTTCCCCTTCGAGCAGCTTGAGCCACTACACCACCACCGAGCTCTCCTCCCTCCGGCGACCACCCTCATGGACCCCAACCACCCCTAGCTCCTTCACCTTCCCCTACACACGCAATCCCTCTCATGCACTGGTTCTCCATACCCACAACCAATCTCCACCATCCACGAGTCCCAAACAATAACGGTCGCAAGATTTTTCAAAATCTCAAGAAAAACAAAACACAATATGAAAATTTGCAAGTTTCCTTAAAATTGTAAATTTGGCCTGAACCGGTTTTTATCAGATCCTTGAACAAATTTTTGTCACCTAAGCAAAAAAAGCCAGTTTATCACGTTTCTCTTATGCGTAATAATTGCCCACAGCCACAAGAATGGAGCATTGACAGAGATTAGAGGAAGGCATCCCTGGGTCCTAGTGAACGAAAGTCAACAAGAAGGACAAACCTTGGGAGGATTCAGTGGGCTATAAAGGGAGAAAGAGATTTCACGTGTGATGGGTATATGGTATATAAAATGGAGAAGCAACGTGGACGTCTTTAGTGGGAGGGCTGTTATTTTATAAAAAACAGTCGGACCATTTACTAGATTTTCTCTAAGTGAAAGGATAAGGGATGTTGTGAGTTCCGAGTGGACTGATGTGATTATCTAGCTTCATTACTTTCATTTCCATGCTGAAAGCCTTCATCCTTCCAGATCCAGATTCAGATTCATGCTTAACATTCCGAAGTCTATCAAAGACAAGGTTAGTGATCCTGCAATCCAGGTTCTTTCTCTCCAGGTGAAAATGTCAAGAGAATTTGAAAAAGAAGAGGGCCTCTTTTGCTACACTATTTCGTTAAGGTTACACGGTTGAGAAATTCTCCCGTTACATGTCTCGTTAGAATTATGCAGTCGTGACATACTCACACTACACTCTTTTTGCCAAGGTTACGTGGTTGAGGGACTCCTGCTATACCTTTCGTCAAGGTTACACAATCGAGAAACTTTCATATTACACCTTTGGCAAGAGTTACATGGTTGAGGCACTTTCTTGCCACACTCCTTTCGCCAAGGTTACAAGGTTGATGAACTCTCCCATTACACTTCTCGGAAAAGTTACGTGGTCATGGCACTTTCCCCTTATACTTCTCAGAAACTCTCATGTTACACATTTCACAAGAGTTGCATGGTTGAGGCACTCTCCCATCACACTCTTTTTGTCATGGTTACATGATTGAAAGAGTTTCTCGCCACACCTTTTTGCCAAAGTTAAACAGTCATAGAAGTCTCTCATTACACCTTTCTCTAGAGTTAGGCGATCAGGGTCACTATCTTGCTATACTCTTTTCGCTAATATTACATGGTTAAAGGACTCTGTTGTTACACCTATCGCTTGAGTTAGGCGGTCGAGGCACTCTCCCACCAACTTCTTCCTTCTACAGTTACCAAAAAAAAAAAGCACAATGCAATAATAAGGAGAAAACTCCCGCTACACCTCTAATCAGAATTACACAATCGAGACACTCTCTCACCACTCTTTTCACCAAGGTTACATGGTCGAGAAAATCTCCCGTTACACCTTTCGCCAGAGTTATGTAGTCATCTAGTCGAACTCAACGTACTTTCCCACCATACTCTTTTCGTCATGGTTACATGGTCGAGGGACTCTCTCACTACACCTTTTCGCCAAAGTTAAACGGTCAAGGAACTCTCCCATTAGACCTCTCACTAGAGTTAGGTGATTGGGGTCACTCTCTTGCCACTCCTTTCGCTAAGATTACATAGTTGAGGGTCTCTTTTGTTACACATTTTACCAGAGTTAGGCGGTCGAGGCACTCTTCCACCAACTTCTTTCTCACAAGGTTATCAAAGAAAAAAGAAAAGAAAAGATAGAGAAAAGAACAATTACCACAAAATAAAAAACACAATGCAACAACAAGGGAACAAAACACATTTTCAATATCAAGATAGTTCTTCAAAAGATACATGTCTTCGAGTCTAACCTATACTACTTTTTCACTACGTACAAAAAGTTAAAATTTTAGGAGCGGTGAGGAGAGGGAAAGGTGTTCAGCATGGTGTCCCTCCCAAAGGAATCAAAGACATTGTAAGCAGTGGAACTGGGTCGCATTGACTTCAAATCTAAGGTATGAAGATCTGCCTTAGGATGATTAACCAAGTAGTCTCACAATTGTTTAATCCCAAGCCCGAATCCAAAACCCCAGGCTCAACCTCGAACGTCGTAGGCAACATTGAGCTCAGGAAGAAGGTGAGCAACCTCATCCCTGGGATGAGCTAATTCAATGTTCAGTTTAGCTACCTTTGATTCTGACAAAGATAGCTTTTTTTTACAAGACTCCAAGACTTGGTTTAGCTGTAAGTAATGGAAATCTTGTTCCTTAAGCTCTTTCTTCGTTGCTCCCAGAAATTTCCTTTTTACCCGTGTATGATCAAATATATCTAATAATTTTCACAATCAGATTTGTTAGATATCAATTGTGTGAATATTCATAAATATGCAATAAATAAATTATCAAGCATAACACCGATTGGTTACGAAGGGAAACTTTTTGAAGAACTTTTCAAAAGTAAAACCCTATGGGGCAACCAAACCCAGGAAAGTCATTTTTATTGATTGAAAATCAGTTTACAAGTAAGCTATTCAATTACAAAACCTTTGTCAATTGACTCCCTTACTTGACCAGACAAACGATCCGTTTATCCCTACCGCAGTAGCAGCCAGAACCTCTGACGATCTTCAATCTATGACTTTCCTATTGGAACCTCCAGTGGTTGATCATGTACACCAATCAATTATCTTCTCAAACCTTGAACAAGATCACACTCGCAAGTGTATAAAAATCACAAGGAAAATTTTCTACTAATTTTCCTCTCAAATGGCTCTCAAATATGTTTAAAATCAGCTCTAGCCAAAATCCCTTCCTAGGGTTACTCTATGACTTGATTTAAATAGACAATCCAAAAGTGTTGCTGAAACGCGTCTGCTGATAGGTCATCCTTCATCAGAGTCCGTCTGCTGACAGGTTGCTAACAGGCTTACGGATTTACTGTTGCAATTTGAATTTCGAATTTGTCTTCTGATTTTATCCTTCCAAATCTCGAAATTCAACTTCCCGGCCTCTTTAACATACTTCCTAGACTCCTAAATGAATTCAAAATATTATGGATAAATCTTATAGTTTAAATTACATTCATTCAAAAATCAAAACTTATCATATTTGAATTCAAATTATACAATTCAAAATTACAGTTTTATAGATAAGATGAAATCTTATCGTATTTGAATTCAAATACACCAACACTAATCCAAGCCAATAAAATTTACATTAACAATCATTCCGCCTTGGCTTTCTTGCTCTCAACTATAATGAATCGGGTATTTGATTCCTGATGTGCTTTTTTTGAGGTTAGCAGGCGAGCAACATAATCAGCTTTTTCCTTCTTCAATTCTTCAATCTTCTTCCCCATTTGATTGAGGCGGGCAACCATGTTATCTCATTAGCTTTGTTGGCTTCTGCTTAAAGTCAATAATGGTTGGTTTTTTCGAAGGAGCTTGCCACTTTTGATTTTAGCAAGTCAACCTGACCGTGCAAGATGGTAACCCCATCCCTAAGCTTACGAGAGCGGGATTCAGCTCGGGATAGTTCTTCAGCCATCCTTTCCTTCTCAGTCTATGCGATGATGACAACATGGATTTATTCTCCTCATCCAGCTCCAAGCGCTCCTTAACTAATGCAGTTGCCAATTGCTCAAGGTCCTGAGAACCCAAAGAAGTCAAAAATAGCGGAGTAAGAAAAATAAGATCTTACAAACAAAGAAATTTACTGAAGAAAGGATGCCCTGAATTTTGCAAAGGCAAATGTGAGGGGGCTGCCGGTGTGTAGGCTGCCCCCAAGCACATCTCTTTTGCAAAAGGTAGAATGAAAAGCCCTATCTCGATGTGAATGTGAAGCCTGAGAAGAGCCACTTAAATCAGGAAGTTGGAGCAGGATTTGATAGGCATCAATCTTATCAACACTATAAGTGAGAGGAAGCTTTCGAAAGTCCCCTTCCATGCTATACTTTTTCTCAGCCTTGATTTAATCCAATCCTTGATTTGAAAATGTTTCAAAAGTTTCCATTGAAAACCCTAACAAGGAAAAAAAACCCTTTTAATTCGGTCAGGCCCATTAATAAAGAGACAATCATGGGCCATGGATTCTTGAAGAAACTAAAGCCTACATCCTTCGAGATTCCACTAATTTCCCTAAATTTCAAACAAACTCTTGATTAGAAACGAAAATTTAGTAGACAATCGAACCCTAATCAAACAAACTCCTAGAGAAATTTAGAGTTCCATTCTTTAGCAAACATACCTAAGAGCATTGAAATTGGTTTCATAATTTGATGAAAAATATAAATTTAATGGAAAGCCAACAAAAAAAATCATTTGCATTGATAAGAGTATTGGTATTGACTCCATCAAAAACCAAAAAATAAAACTTTGAGTTACAGTGATTTTAGCATCATTTTTCATATTTGTAGGGTTACTATTCACAAGACAAACTAATTATTTAATTTGTTTTATTTTCCTTACTTTATTTTCCTTCTTTTCCATCAAATTTGAAGAATTTTTTTTGATGAGTCCAATGTAAGATTATTTTAGATGTTTACTTTTCATCAAATTGATACTTTTCTTCAAATTTTAAAGAAAATTTTGATGGAACGTGATTCGTAGAGCACACACGAAGGAAAAGAAACCAACTGAGTTGAAACTTGAAACTATATTTTGCCTTTTCCTATGTTCTTTATGCTGTTACTGAATTGTTGAACAAGAAATTGAAGGTTGTTTTACACGTATTGATGTACATAAATGTCTTAATAGAAAATATAGAGCCATATGGGGTAATTCATGAATGAACACCAAGTTTGATTAAAACTGTAGACTCGTCTACAACCAGCTCAATCATTGGTGTGGTAAAATAAACTAGTTAATTGGTGCTTTATTAATCCATTCTTATCCAATGAAAATGTTGGTTGTACACAAGCTAACTCAAAAGGACAAGAAAACTGATCTACAGGATTGCAATTCCATCTGAGAGAGAAAGTGAAAGGGAGGTGGGTGAAAAGTGAAAAAGGAGAAAGGGATGGGCAAAATTATCCACTACGCCAAGTCTAGCTCACCTTTAAAAAAATATTTATGTGTCAATTTGTGATTGAATGGTGTAAATATATTGTTTTACACCGCCTTCTGATGCTGGCATCTCTCTATAGAATAAACTTAAAGTTAAAACACCATAAATTTGAATTTCTAATTTGAATTTCAATTTGATATCCAACCTAGTTTTTAGGGGTGGGCAAAATTTTCGATTTCCAAACTCTGTCAAATTTTGCTTCGATTTCGACTCCGATCAGAGTCGGAAGTCAAAATTTGGAATCAAAGTCGGAATTCCAATTCTGAAATTGGAGTCAAAAGTCAGAACCGGAGTTCACTTGAGTTCCGAGTTCCGACTCCAAACTCCAAAATTCGTTTTTCATCTCTCTCTGTTCCTGGGTTCGAGTCATGAGTTCTACTTCTTCTGTTTTAATTTTTTTTTTCTAGAGAACCTTAAACGACTTCGTTTTAAGGAGGTATATATTCATCTCGAAAAACCCTAACCTTACATTTCTTCTCTTCTCTCTTCGCCCCCCCTCTCGGCTCCAACCATCGCCATTTCCCCAACGTTTCCATCTGTGCTTCGACTCCAACTTGGGTTTCTGTTAGTCAAAATCAACTTCCATCTGTGTTACGACTCCGACTTCGACTTGGATTTCTGTTAGAAAATGGCGATATTCGTTTCCATCTGTTCGTGACTTCGTTTCCCCATTAGAGCCCAGTGTTCCTCATTGGAGCCCAGCCGTTCGTGACTTCATTTGCATCTTGGTTCGACTTTGTTTTCCTAGTTGTTCATCAGATGCCGACTTTGTTCGTGACTATGGGTTTTCGGTTTCATGAGGTTTTTGGCGACAGAGTAAGGTTTTGCTCATTTCTTCATCATTTTGTTTAAAACCTTTCATTTCCTCATTGATTGTCGTGAATAAGGAGTATTAATTCTTTGATCAGTGGAGTGAAGTGGAGTGGAGCATCTCAGATTCTCAAATTTAGGATTTTTTTAACACCTATAATGGAGACGAAGTCACGAACAACAAAATTATTTTCAATTCTTCTGTTTTGATTCTTTTGAATAGCAAAACTCTGATGAACTCCGATCGAAGTTCCAAACTTTGATCAGAGTCGAACTTCGACTCCATTTCGGAGTCGGAGAGTCGTCGGAGTCAGAAATTTGAAACTCCGATACTGTCGGAGTCGGAGCACAGCCCTACTAGTTTCTATTTAATTTTGCTTTTATAATATATATGGAAAGCACTTTAATATTTTCAATACTTTTTAAAAAAAATAAATTTAGTGCATTTTTACATCGAGACGACTCATGCACCTCTCCTCTCTTGGACTAAATAATTTTGTATAAAACATTTGTCTATTTTGTATTTGATCAATAGGGGACTGAATTTTTTTTCCATAATGCTTCAAAATCACAGCTCTAAAATTTAAAATTTTAGATTTCCTTTAAAATTGAATAAGTTGACCCCATCTATCCTGGAACTAGTTTACAATATTTATTTATCGATGAAAGATAAAGAACCCAAAGTTAATGATCTCTTAACATTCTAATAACTCCATGCATTTGGAATTATTTATCCTAAGAGAGATCAAAATAATCCCAATCCATTCATGTAGCTAATTAAGATTACCCAAGTACCCCTGGATATACACGTGAATACTAAACCAACACTATTAACACATATTAGTAACCAACATAAAATATTTAAATAAGATAAAAACAATATTTGGTTATGAAGGAAAACACTTTGAAAAACTCCTCAAAAGTAAAACCTTATGGGGCAACTAAACCCAGGAAAGTCAATTTTATCAATTGAGAGTTTTACAAGTAAACTGCTTACAAAACCTTTGTAACTCGATACGTTTACCTAAAATACTCGACCTGCTTGTCTTTTACTGCAGTAGGTAGTCAAAACCTTTGACCCTCTCCAATCTTTGCATTTCCTACTGAAACCTCTAGTGGTTGATTACGAACACGGCAACTCCTCCTTAGAATGTGCTCTCACTCAATCTTACGGATTGAGCCTTTTGAAAAATCCTTCACTCAAGAAATTTTTCCTTACACGATCACTTAAAGTTCTACCCAGATTTTCAAGCTCTCAACTCTTATGAATGTGCTTTTGAAGTGTTATTGAAACTCTCAGTCGAGTCTTCTATAAATAGGCAATGCAGTGGTGCAATACTTGTGTTAGAGTAGAACTCTGCCGAGAGCCTTATCCAGAATTCCAGTCTGTTATTTTGTTGATAGTTTGCTAACAATTCAAACTAGATCACTTCAACTGGATATTTCCAAGTTTGAACCAACTTCGGTTACCTAATTTGAATCTTGAATCTTTATTACTTCAGTTGACTCTATGACTCAAAAATTACATAGGACTCTTGTAGACTCTTATATTATAATTTAAATAAGATTTGATAAGAGTTAGAATTCAAACTCATCCTTATCGGATAACAACAATTTAAATACTTCATCCTTATCGGACGAAATCCTAGAGTCCTATTAAATTGCATTCATCCTCAATTTGAATTCAAATACAAACTTATCTAATTCTAGCCAAATTTAAATTACATTTACAATCTCCTCATTTGGCTGATTTGATGACAAAACATATATTGGATAAATGTGATTTAAACATGTAAAAAACAACTAACCAACCGCCAATAAAGATCTTACGTAACAAGTCATACTTCATAGAAAAATTTTCATCAAAAAAATTTCTAAATATCATAAGTCTTTGCAAACCACAAGTATCAGTTCAAAAATAACAAGAATAAGAAAGCAAAGACATCATTATTCAAATTACATATCAAATTGAAATTAAAAAAAACTTTCAACAAATATTTTAAAAAATGGTTGGTGGTGGTGGTTGTCAGCATGTTGTCTACACTGCTCCTACGTGTACTCCTCATTTATGCTCCCTTGCTGACAATTTGCTTCATTCCTTCATCTCCCCTTATGTCTTGCTAGCAGATTAGTCAGATTCTGATTGATCTTTCGGTGGATTTACCGTATTCAACACCTGATCTACATCCAACATTACTTGTTGCAACCTATCGTTGACCTTCTCTCTTTCTTCTTGTCAACAAGCATTTTCTCAAATTTTTCTGTCTTTTCCTCCCATTTCTCCACAAAGGAGTCAAATTTTGATTGAAAGAGTTGCAACATTCCAATTAATTCAGGTGATTGTTTAGGGGCCTTATGAGAAGATGTAGATGCTTCAGTGTAACTCCTCTTTTTACCACTCATAGCAGCCTCTAACTTAGTTACAGTTTGGGAGGAGATTTTTTCGTACATTTTTAAAGTAACTTCAGTGTTTCTTAAAGGAACTTTGGCAATTCGGGCCAACTTGGATATAAGTCCTCCAAAAGGAAAACTTTCTTTCTCTGATAGGTCGGTCCTAGCCTTTGAGATTACCTCAATGATGTGTATGGAAAGATCAATGGGGATTCTCTTAACCAAAGCATACATAAATTGTGCATTTTCCACAGTAAGTTCAGTATGCCTTGAGATTGGCCAGAGATTTTTTAGCATGATTTTAGCCAAAAATCTGAATTCAAGGAGCATGGATTTCATAGACAATCTATGAGAATTTGAAAGCCATTAGGGAGCATCTGGGCCATAAAATAAATCCTTCATTTAGGCCTTAGTTGGAGTTCCCATGCCCTTATATGGGAAACTTGGGTTTCCCACCACTGGAAGTCTATAAAACTCTATAATGATTTCTGGAATCACATGTATAGTCACTCCCCGCACTGTAGATGTGATGAAGTTATTTTCTATGCTCAATGCTAAGTTGGAATAAAACTCTCTCACTATTTCAATATAGGGAGCAGGAGACCCCTCAGTGATTTTTTCTCACTTTCTATCCATAAATACGTAAGCAATCAATTCAAAGTCAGGCTCATGTATGTCATTTAGTGTTACCTCTCATTCTCCAAGTATGTTTCTCTGGGAGAATACAGTTTTATAAGCCCATTCTACTTCTTCACTCATAAATTTTGAGGCCTTTGTACCTTTAGCAACAGGTTTGGAGGTACTCCCAACCTTAGAATGTACTGAATCTTTGTCTGCTACTTTAGATTTATGGGGAGAGTTTTTGGGAGTTCTTATCTCAAAATTCTCATCACTTGAGGAAATTATCGGAAGGGCTTTCCTATCAAACTTAGCCTTCTTTTCTATAAATTTGTATTTCATCTACAAAATAAAAGAGCTTTATTTTAATAATGAGAAATCCATATAATAACAAGACATTCCGTTGCACATCTTTCTCGGAACATCAACAGAACAGTGCCAATGAGCATAATCAGCATAACATAAATTTCCTACAACATGGTGATGCCTAATGTAATCCTACTCAAGTTCATGAATTGAACAGACTATGTGTCATAGGTTTTAACCTCTTCCACTCAAAATAACTGGTTTTTTATTGTTTTGTTTGTACGGTTTGGGGGGAGGGAGGGGGGGGGGGGGGTGGTGGGGAATTCTCGTTTCTCAATGATTTGGTGATAAATTTGTGCAAATTCTAAATTCAATGAAACCACTAGTATACCATGGAGCTCAGTCTCCAACCGAATGTTTCAAAAATTGATCTACGTGCACAATGACACTAAGATAAAAATGTCAGAAAAAAATGTAAGATTTCTCGATCAAACTCATGACTAAGATACTGGATATATGAAAGGAGTAGAGAGGGAAAAGCTTACACCAATAGCAGCTTGGCCATTGCCAGATATGGATGGAAGGGGAGGGAAGACGGCCTCAACGCGACTAGGAATGGACGAACTTGATGGGGCTAGGAATGATGATGGCGTCAGAAAGACTGAACGGAGATGTGGTTGAAGATGGATGGGAAGGGAGGGGAGACGAAATCGACAGAGAAACAGAGCTAGGTTCAATGGGTATAAGACTCTCCCAGTGACTGAGGGGTTTGGTAAAAAAAATTGCGGAAAGGGAGATTTGGTCATTGAAAAAAGAAAGTAGCAAAGAAAAAAAGAAAGCTAGCATGGCGGATCTACGTCAAACAAGACCTCAAAATAGGACACATAAATGGTGTCCCTGGCATTTTTCAAAAGTAATTGAGTAATAACAAGACCTACAACTTTTATTATTTTTAAGTTAATAAGAATAGAGTAATTATTCTCCGCAGTCCTAAACAACTACATCCGCACTTGCCAACTCGCTCTTTTTAATTCTCAATCATTGGGCTTACGGTATTTGGTTCATGGACAATCGAGTTTTTGTGAGGCCAATTGGTTCTTGCCCGATTGGGAAAATATTTCTATCTCTTGTTATTCTGTTAATTCTTACCGTACACAATGACTGCAATACACGTCGCCGAGGACCATCTTCGTGGAGTACGCATGTTGCCGTCTCTCAAGAAAGTGTCCATTGGAGTAGCACGTCGCCGAGTACCACTTATTGCCGGTTTGATTGTGCTTTTCCAAAAATTCTTCTAGAATCACCTAGATTAGGTTGGTGCCTACTCTCTGGGTATGGTTTTTGTATTTATTTGTATATGACTTGACTCTATTGTAGCCAACTATGATAAATTAGATTTTTTTTTGGTAATGCACAGCAAGTGCTCGAGTACATTCTTAGGAGAATGTTAGATTATTTTCATTGTAATAGTCATGTTGCAAAGAACATTGAATTAGCAGCCTACGTTTGCAGTAAAATGTCCTTCTATTGGATTATTTTTATGGCTGTTAGAATGAAGTGTCCTTCTGTTTGAAGTGTGGATTCAAGGGAAACCTAAACTGAAATGAATGATGGATCCATTCAAACCATACTCCTTTCCTTCTCCTTGCACATGTTACTCATATTTGTATCTTTTGCTGATTCTGAATATGTCGATAGTTGTGACTACCGAAATTTATGAACATTATTAGCCTCTCAAGGTACTCTAAAAGCCAACAACAGGTTCCTCGTACTGGTTATCTTTACAACTGTTGCCTCGTGAAAAAGATTTAATGTTGATTGTGGTTTTGCTGTTGCCTTGTTTTTGAACGGCACTATCTGTAGGTTGAAGACTTTGAACTGCAGCTTTATTCAAGCCCTTTTAACTTGATAAAACTATGAAAAAATGACTGTTTTGTTTGGTAAAAGCGTAGGAGCAGCTGCAGGAGACTGATTTGCGGGTGTTATTTTTGGATATTTTAATTTAGGAATGTTTTGGTCAGATTAATAAAATAAAAGTTTTTTTTTTTGGTATTTTTTAATTAGACTGTAAAAAAGTTTTAAAAAATTAGACTATATATATCACTATTTTTTTTTTTTTGTTTTTACCTCGCAAAGCTTCAATGACTCGTCCTAACTGTCTGTGGTGGTACACATTCCCATGCCTGAGGTAACATGTGTAGCAGGGATCGCAAGATTTGTGTTGAAGTTGCCTTTCCGATGACACTTGCCACTTTTCTATTAGGAGTTGTCAAATGAACATTACCCACCTATTTAAGTCCCGACTCCTAACTTTTTAGTCCTTTCTAGTATTTTCTGATACCCTTTATTGCTTTATAAAAATCCGAACATTTGTTTTTCATATTTTTGTTAGAGTATTGATATTGATATTATTAAAATTTATTATTAAAAATTAATAAAAGATGAAATTTAATAAATTACTATTTAAAAATCAAGTAAAATATGCTTTTATGTTATTTTCCTAATCTATTTTATTTTATTTTTGATTAAATATGATCAAAAAATTTTAATGTATGTATAAATTTATATTTTTTATTAATTTTTAATAATAAATTTTAATAAAATTAAGATCAATGCTCTTGTACCCAAAAAAACCTCTCGTTTCTTAACTCGAGGCTCACACTCATTACGTCTTGGGGGATCTCCTTAGAGCTTCTAGTCAGAATAACCCACAGTATTTCGAGGGATATCACTAGTTTGCGATCACTAGTTTGTCAGACTTGGACGTGATAAGGAGTGCTTGACTCCGTCGTCGTGGAAATGATGGGAGTCCATCGTGGGGCTATTGACTTGAAGGGATGTATTAAGAAGGTTGCATCCATACTAAAGTTTATAATATAATTATAATATACTATAATATATTATCACTATATTATATATATTATATAATATGAGTAGGGCTATTCTGTTGTTTGAGTTGATCGCTGAGTGTTACATCTACTATAAATTTTAATTTTTTTAATTTTTTTAATTTTTAAATATTTTAAAAAATATAAAAAAAATATCAATATACTAATAATCGCTTCCTTAATTATTAAATAAAAAAATGCATAAGATATCAAAAAAATTGTCAAACTTGATGAATATACTAACATTTTTTATATAATATATCAGAAAAATCAGATCAAATTGGATTGAAATTAGTAAAATATATTTAGAAGTACTGTAACTATATGATATCTGATCTTTAAATCTAGAAACCGGTATATACTCATTAAGGTCTAAAATCTATTCAAAATCGGACCGTTCGATTACACACCCATTTTCAAGGTCTCCTTTAAAGTTTTTACTATTAAATGGAAGCTACAAAAGATAGCAGCTGGCATCCCGTTTATTCTCTGATCATTTTTATCTAAAGAACTCTCTCTCGGTCCCTCTCTGTGTCTGACCTTTTGGCATGGGTACCTAGAGATTTAGTTGGAGTTGTTTAGCCAGTTTCTTGACCACCTCGAGGTTGAGAGCCAAAGCTGGGCAATTTCTCTGATTCCAACTAGATCTCCGTCCCTTTAGATAATTCTTTTGGTGTCAAAATAGATGGCTCAAGATCACTCGGCACCTAATGGAAACCATGCTGTGGTTGTTTTGAATGTCGAAGAAGGTGCTGATAATCGCAGCTCCTCTGCCTCCAAAAGCAACAATGAAACATGCTTTTGCGTACCTTTCATGCAGAAGGTGTCTGCCCCATCTTTTTCCAACCAAATATGCGAATATTTTCTTATATATATTCTTCTACCAAGTATATATGCAAATAATTTAACATGGGAATTTCATTTTATGGATGACAGTTGATTGCCGAGGTGTTGGGTACGTTCTTCTTGATATTTGCGGGATGTGCAGCGGTGGTGGTGAATTTGAATAATGAAAAGGTGGTGACTTTGCCCGGAATTTCACTTGTGTGGGGATTGGCTGTGATGGTTTTGGTTTACTCCGTCGGCCACATCTCCGGTGCCCACTTTAATCCTGCGGTCACCATTGCTTTTGCTACCTGCAGGAGATTTCCGTGGAAACAGGTATACCTACATCATCCACTTACGTATACTTTGGTCTAAATTGGTAAGCTAACAAACTTCATTGGTCTATATATAATTGGGTGCACTGCAAGAAAAAGGTAATTAATTTAACGTCACTTCAGGCACTTTTTAAATAATTTCCATTTGATCTTCAACGTCTTTGTTTTCAATTAATGTTACATATCGACAATCAAATGATTCTGTAAATTCATGGGGATTGCAACTTTGCAAAACGACTTTACAAAAAGAAACTGGCTCAATATATTCTTTCAGGTTTTAATGCTGCCTGTGTTCAAGCTAATTAAGATAAACCCACAATTCTTTTGGCCATGGCACCGGAATGTTCTGTAGAAAATGCCCTCAAAACCGGATAGATTTTTCCACTTTTTTCCATCTTTTCCTTAATTCGTCAAATTATATATCTATATATTTTGTAGGTGCCACCTTATGTAATAGCTCAAGTGCTGGGATCAACACTGGCAACCGGAAGCCTTAGGCTAATATTCAGTGGGGAAGAGGACCGGTTTTCAGGAACAATACCGGCCGGGTCGAACATGCAATCTCTTGTGCTTGAGTTCATAATCACATTCTACCTCATGTTCATCATATCCGGTGTTGCCACTGACAACAGAGCTGTAAGTAGTTCCTCAGCTCTCAATTTCCCACAATTAAAGTTACCAAACAATTACAGTTGAATTCTTAGGTTTCTACAATCATTTACTAAATATATATTGTCGGGTGTCTGCAGATCGGAGAACTTGCTGGCCTTGCTGTTGGCTCTACGGTCCTACTCAACGTGTTGTTTGCAGGGTATATATATATAATTTTGATCCAGTCTCATTAATTAGCATTTATTGTATTTATTGATATATATTTTTTATGCTAATCATGATAAGAAGATGTTATATGTAATCATGTACGTGTTTGACAGGCCGACTTCGGGAGCATCGATGAACCCAGCAAGAAGCTTGGGGCCTGCAATAGTGCATCGGCAATTCAAGGGATTATGGGTATATATGGTTGGACCGATTCTTGGGGCCATATCGGGTGCATGGGTCTACAATTTAATCCGGTTCACCGATAAGCCGCTGCGCGAGATTACCAATAGTGGCTCTTTCCTTCGAGGGTCAAGACGTAACAGCTCTATCTGATTATCTTGAAGAATGGGAGAAAAATCAAAGAGACATATAGGTGTATACATATATATATATATATATATATAGAGAGAGAGAGAGAGAGAGAGAGAGAGAGAGAGAGAGAGAGAGAGAGAGAGAGGGAGAAGAAAACTAGTTCTGATCACGAAGGAACCCATGTGCCTTTTGTATGTAATTAGCAAAATATACTTCAAATTTGAGAAATGAAAGCTTGTTTCGTTTGTTAGTCTCTTCCAAATTTGAGTCTCAACTCATGAAGTAATAATACTTCCATGAATTAAAGGCTGCATGCATGCATTAGCAGCCATTAATTCTTCAAATGGATAAAGACATTTGAATGAGGGCGGCTGATGGTGTCTTTAAAAGCCCATTATGTTTGATTCAGATGAATGCTGTTCTTAATTAAACGCAACATCCAAAATTAACATCAAACTTGTGAAACATGACAATCCTTATCCTTAATTAGTTGAAAAGCTTGTCAAGTTGTCAATTCTGTATTCGTTTTCTTTTATTGGGATTAACAGAAAACAACCACAGCTGAATATTAGTTAAGGTGCCAAAACAACTACTTCGTGGTAATGAGTTGTCAACTAGGCGAAGGAAGGGTTGAAAAAGACTTTTATGATGTAGGGAGATTAGAGACAGATTATACTGAGCTGTCTAATTGCACGTTGATGGCATTGAAGTATCATGAGTTGGTAGATTAGCGCAAAGGCAGGAAGTGATTGTAACATTTTTCTAATTGGGGCAGTTCTGGTTGCGTTTCAATCTTTTGGTCATAACTTTAGTTACGAGTGTCAGAATCGCGCATAAGATCCCAATTCGGAAAACTTTTTTTGACGTGCACGCTGTTCACATCAAACATGGCTCCATGTGCATTTTTTCAATCTCAAATTCTGCTGTTTTCCCTTCCAAATCATTATTTTTAGTTATTTTTTGCTATTTTTTGTAATATTTCGTTTGTCAGTTACAAAGTGATATTAAACCCGTTTTGGGACGGATTTTTCACAGATTGCTTATTTTATTTTGAATTTCAATTTGACGTAATTTTCAGGATTTTGCCTTTTTGGTAAAATTTAGATTTTTGGTTATACAGTTCGGCTTATGGACTGATTTTTGACATTGCTTGATTTCATAATATTCAGTTGAACATCAGAGACGTATTCTCTGTGTTTTGGGTGATTTTCTCGTGTATTTTCCTGTGAATCATCTGTTGAAACTAGCCCGCAGAATAATCACTATGCTGTCTGGCATCAGTTGGCATCAGAGCTTTGACATCTTCCTGGGTGAAATTTCATTAGTTTCAATGGCTGGTGGTCGTGGTCATCGTGGGCAGGTTCAACCCAACACCGTGATCGTAGGGTTCAGGATGCGATGATTGAGAATTTGTAGAGGCAAGTTGCAGAGTTAACCCAGCGTTTAGCGACGCACGATTTCGAGGATTGTGAGGCCTCCGATCATGATTCCAATTTCAAGTTCGAAAACCCATATCACAATCGTGCTCTATTCCGAGAGCACCGTGGTCGAGAGGAGCTTCATGGAGACCTCGATATTTGGATCGATCTGCCCGAGTTTTCTAACATGTTACAGGCCGAGGGATTCATTGATTGGATATATAAAGTGGAGCATATTTTTTATTACAAGGAAGTCCCTGGTAGTGTGAAAGTAAAACTGGTCGCCATCAAACTCAAGGGCAGAGCATATGCATGGTGGGAGCAGTTGAGACGCTCACGAAACAAGCAGGGTAAGGCCAAGATCACTGATTGGGAGAAGATGAAGAAGAAGATGAAGGGTCACTTCTTTCCCTTCAACTACACTCAAACCTTTTTTCAGCGACTTCATGCGTTGAAACAGGGCACGAGATCAATCGATGATTACACAGAAGAGTTTTACTAGTTGGTCGCCTGGAACGATTTATCTAAGACAGAGGAGCAGTTGCTGGCACGATATTTGGGGTGTTTGTGCCAGCCCTTGCAAGATGTCCTCAGCCTTCACTCGTTGTGGACTGTTTCGGAGGTATAGCAACATACACTTGCTGTTGAAAAACGGCAGAACAAGAGGCCAGTGATCAGGAGCGATCAAAACAGTTGGCCAATTCGCACTCAGGATTCCTATCTTGTCTAGTAGCCACCAAGGGTAATTCTAACCCTATTACTAGACGTTTTTGTTGTGGGGAACAGGGGCATAAAGCGACTGATTGCAGGAAGCCTGCTAATCAAAGGACAAAAATTTGTTGATTGAGGAATACGTAGTAGACGAGACTGACGAGATTGGCGAGCCCGTGTATGATGATGATGAAGTTGAAGATGTGCTGTATGGAGATGGCCATGAGACTCTGGTCGTTCGCAAGAGTCTACTGACTCCCAAGGGCGATTCAGGGGACGATTGGTTGAGAACCTATATTTTCCACACAACCTGCACAGTTGCAAATAAAGTCTGCAAAATGATCATTGATAGCGGCAGTTGCAAAAATGTAGTGTCCGAGGAAGCTGTCTAGAAGTTGCAGTTGAAGACAGACTGTCATCTTAAGCCATACAAGTTGTCATGGCTGAATAAAGGCAGTGAGGTAATAGTAGATAGGCGATGCCTTGTATCTTTTTCAATTGGCAGAAAATATTTCAATAATGCCTGGTGTGATGTTGTGTCTATGGATGTGTGTCATGTATTGTTGGGTCAACCTTGGCAATATGATCACAGTGTCATTCATGATGGATGGGAAAATACGTATTCGCTTAATATCAAAGGGGAAAAGATTGTGTTGGCACCCCGACGGGAAGGACCCACTCCTATCCCAGTAGCCAATAATACTAGCCTACTTTCTATTTCCAAGTTTTTAGATGAGATTGAGCATGGAGATGTAGTCTATGCTCTATTGCCTTGCGGGAACAGTGCAGTATCCATGGACTCTGATTTACCAATAGAGGTGCAGCAACTGCTAACAGAGTTTGCTGAACTGATGCCAGAGGATCTTCCTCTTGGGCTACTGCCTATGAGAGATATTTAGTATCAAATTGACCTTGTTCCAGGGTCGATTTGCCTAACTGACCAGCGTACCGTCTCAGTCCCAAGGAGGCTGAAGAGTTGCAGCGACAGGTGGTGGAGTTATTGGAAATGGGTTATATTTGTAAGAGTATGAGCCCATGTGCAGTCACTGCCCTGCCCGTGCCAAAGAAAGATGGTTCCTAGCATATGTGTGTTGACAGCTGAGCAATCAACAAAATTACTGTGAAGTACAGGTTTCCAATTCCTCGCCTGGATGATATGTTGGATCAATTGTCCGGTTCTAGGATCTTTTCAAGAATTGACCTTAAAAGTGGATACTACCAGATCAGAATAAGACCTGGAGATGAGTGGAAGACAACGTTTAAGACGCAACACGAGTTATATGAGTGGATGGTCATGCCTTTTGGGCTATCCAATGCACCCAGACATTCATGAGATTTATGCACTAGATCCTGCGGCCTTTTATGGGGAGATTCATTGTGTTTATTTTGACGATATTGTCATTTATAGTCCGACGTGAGCCTCACACTTTGATCACCTTCGTGCTGTTTTTGAGATGCCGAAAACAGAGCGCCTATTTGTGAATCAGAAAAAGTGTTCTTTTTTCACTACTTCTGTAACTTTTCTTGGTTTTATTGTGTCTATTGATAGTGTTCATGTAGATCAATCAAAGATAGACGCAATCTTGGAGTGGCCCAAACCAAAGACCTTGCACAATATCAGAATTTTTCATGGATTGGCATCCTTCTATCGACGGTTCATCAGAAATTTCGGCACTCTGATTGCTCCTATCACAGAGTGTCTCAAGAGACGTGATTTCAAGTGGTCTAAGGAGGCAGCGACTAGTTTTCAACTGGTCAAGCAGAAGATGACTGAGGCACCAGTTTTGGCACTCCTTTATTTTGACAAAGTATTCGAGGTAAATTGTGACGCATCTAGCGTTGGCATTGGTAATGATTTGATTTAGTCAGGGTGTCCGGTTGCTTTTTTCAATGAAAAGCTATTGGGATCAAAGAAAAATTATTCCACCAATAACCTTGAGTTCTATGCCATAGTTCAGTCCCTGAAGCATTGGCGTCACTACCTAGTACAGAGGGAGTTCATTCTGTTTACTGATCATAAGGCCCTGAAGTATATCAATGGCCAACACAAGCTGAGAAGATGACATGCCAAGTAGGTGGTGTATTTGCAGGAGTTCACATTTATGTTGAGGCACCTAGTAGGGAGCCTGAACCACGTCGCAGATGCCCTAAGCCGCCGTACTTTACTTCTCACCACCATGAGTACCAGAGTTCCAGGCTTTAAGGCTCTCACAGATATGTATGCAGCTGATTCTTCCTTCAGAATGATATTTTAGGAGATAAGTGATGGTCACCGTCATGATTTTGGTTTGCATAATGGTGATCTGTTTCATGGATTACAGTTGTGCATTCCAAATTGTTCATTGAGACAGCAAATTATAAGTGAACTTCATAATGAGAGACACTTTGGCCGAGACAAAACATTGACCCTTATCTCTTCTGACTTTTATTGGCCTAAGTTGACCAGTGATGTGGCTTATTATGTGGATTTTTGTTATGTGTGCCTGCGGTCTAAGGGAGTTCTCATCAATGCGGACATGTACACTCCTTTACCTATTCCCGAAGCTCCTTGATTCGATGTCAGCATGGATTTTGTGTTGGGCTTACCCCGCACCCAACGGGCCTCAGATTCTATCCTTATTGTGGTTGACAGATTTTCCAAGATGACCCATTTTGTAACTTGCAGGAAGACTATGAATGCTATCCGGATTGCTCATCTTTACTTCAGGGAGATTGGGCGTTTATATGGTGTCCCTCGAAACATCACTTCAGATCGTGATACCAAGTTCATCAGTCATTTCTGGAAGAGCTTGTGGGGGGAAACTAGGGACACAGTTGAATTTTAACAGTGCCTACCACCCTTAGATGGATGGCCAGACCGAGGTGGTGAACCGGAGTTTGGGCAACCTTTTGAGGTGTTTGGCAGGAACTAAGCCGAAGTAGAGAGATTTGGCCTTACCTCAGGCAGAATTTGTCTATAATAGATCAAAAAACAAAACAAGAAGCTTAAGCCCATTTGAGATTGTCTATGGTCAGAACCTATCTAGGGTACTGGACTTAACTCCTATTCTACATGTAGGACGTTTCAGTCATAAAACAGATGAAATGACAAAGCATCTTCGTGATATCCATGAGCAGGTGAAACTGTCCATTCATAAGAGCAATACCAAGTACAAGACTCGGGTTGACAGTCATCGTCGCCAGGTTCTTTTTGATGTTGGTGATTTTGTTTGGGCTATATTAACTGGTGATTGTTTTCCTGTTGGTGAGTATAGTAAGCTTAAGGATTAGAAGATTGGACCTTGTGAGGTCCTGCAGAAAATCAATGATAATGCTTACAGGTTGCGCATTCCTAGTCATTTGAAGACTTATGATGTCTTTAATGTGAAGCACCTAAGTCCTTGTTTTGTGAATTTTGATGACACTACTTTGAACTCGAGGACGAGTTCTTTCTAACCCGGGGTGACTGATATAGGGGGATCCGAGATAGATGATGCTGAGCTGTCTGTTGCACGTTGATGGCATTGAGGTATCACGAGTTGGCAAATCAACGCAAAAGCAGGAAGTGATTGTGATATCTTTCTAATTGGGGCATTGGGTACGTTTTAGTCTTTTGGCCATAACTTTGCCTATGGGTGTCAGAATCATGCATAAGACCCTAATTTGAAAGGCTCTTTTCGACGCGCACGCTGTCCACATCGAGCATGGCTCCATGTGCCTTTTTTTGGACTTCAAATTCTGCTGTTTTCCCTTCCGAATCATTGTTTTTAGTTATTTTTTTGCTATTTTTGATAATATTTTGTTTGTCAGTTAGGAAGTGATTTTAAACCCGATTTGGGCCGGATTTTTCGTAGATTGCTTATTTTATTTTGAATTTTAATTTGACATGATTTTTGGGATTTTGCCGTTTTTGATAAAATTCGGATTTTTGACTATACAGTCCGGCTTGTGTACTAATTTTCGACATTGATTAATTTCATAATATTCAGTTGAATCTCGAAGACGTATTCTCTGTGTTTTGGGTGATTTTCTCGTGTTCTTCCTTGCGAATCATCTGTTGAAACTAACTTGTAGAATAATCATTATTCTGCCTAGCGTCACTTCAGCAAATGTATTTAGAGGAAAATCACAGTGACTCAGCCCTCTCTTGCACTTTGTTTCGCACTAGAACTCCATATCTACTATATATATATATATATATATATATATATATCAATGTTTTTAGCATAAAAAAGAAATGCAGGATCAACTTATGCAATCACATATAGAGACTACTAAGAAAAAGGACCAAAGGAATATTAATCAAAGCTAAGAGCAAACTCGACAAGTTATTTATAATATTGTCCCAAAGAAATTTTACCCCTAAATAAGATGCACTTTTCTGTTACTGATATAATTAGGGTCTGTCTGGATAATGAAATGAGATGAGATGAATTGAGATAATTTGTGAATAATAATAAAATTGTTAGACGAGATGAGATGTAACGTCGGACAGAATATTGATTATTCTGCAAATTAGTTCCAGCAGACGATTCACAGGAAAGAACAAAGAAAATTTGTCCAAAATACAGGAAAAAGGTCTCTGAGGTTCAACTAAATATTATTAAATCAAGTAATGTCGAAAATCAATCCACAAGCTGGACTGTATAGCCAAAAATTGTCTGCACTGAAATTTTGCCAAAAATAACAAAATCTCAAAAATCATGCCAAAATGAAATACAAAATAAAATAAGCAAATATGCCAAAAATATGGCTCAAATCAGGTTCAGAATCACTTCCTAATTAACAAACAAAATATTATCAAAAATTTTAAAAAAGCTAAAAATAGTGATTTGAAAGGGAAAATTGCAAAATTTGAGGTTGAAAACAACGCACGCCAAGCATAGCTTGGTGACCATGGCTTACGTGTCGAAAAGAGTTTTCCAAATAAGGGTTTTATACACGATTTTGATACCCATAACCAAAATTATGGCCAAAATTCTGAACCACACCCAAAACTGCCTAAATTGAAAAATATCACAATCACTTCCCGCCTTTGTACTGATCTACCAACTTATGGTACTTCAGTGCCATCAACGTGCAATTTGACAGCTCAGTCTCATTTGACTCAGATCCTCTTGCATTAGTCGTCCCGGATTGGAAAGAACTCACCCTCGAGTTCACAGCACTGTCATCGGGATCCATGAAACAAGGACTTAGGTGTTTACAGGGTCTAATCTTCTGCTCTTTAAGCTGATAATGATAATTGCCTAAGTACATGTTTGAGGTTGCGGTAAAAAATATTACTTTTAGTTTAAGGCTTATACCTTAAAACTTAATATATACTACTAAAAAACCATTTACTGTTTGAGATCCATATGTCTAAAGCACTTTTAGAGTTAGTTACGGTAGTTTTTTAAAAATATATAGTTATCTGCAGGAGTTTTTTGATAAAAACTCTAATTTGATGCTTATTAAAAAAGCTTATTTTTAGTTTTTTCAACCGACTAAAACGCTTTTAATAAAGTTACCCAAACATTTCATTTTTCTTTAAAAGTGTTTTTAACTGCTTAAAAGCACTTTTTAAGTCTTGAAACGCAATCCCAAACATGTTCTAAGCCTTGTATTTGGCTTTACGCCCTTGCATGGCCAGTTTCATCTACTCATTCTCATCTAAAATCCTGGACATAGAAAGTAATTTAGTATAAATGACTATCGGGGTAGGAGTCGTTCATTCTCGACAAGGTGCCAATATAATTTTCTTCCCTTTGATGCTAAGGGAATACGTATTTTTCCACCTATCATGAATAACACTACGATCATACTACCAAAGTCTATCCAACAATACATGACATGCATCCATAGGCACAACATTACACCAAGTATTGCTAAAATATTTCTTGCCTATCAAGAAAGATACTAGGCAATGCCTATCTATTGTTACCTCACTATCTTTATTCAACCACGACAATTTGTAAGGCTTGGGATAATGGTCTGTCTTCATCTGCAGTTTCTGAACAGTCTCCACGGACACTATCTTCTCATAGCTGCTACTGTCAATGATCAACTTGTATACTTTATTTGCAAGTCGTGTGGAAGTTATTGGTTCTCAACCAATAATCTACTGAATCGCCCTTGGGAGTCAGTAGACTCCTGCGAACAAACAAGTTCGCATGGTTGTCTCCATACAATACACCTTCTTCTTCATCATTGTTATACATAGGCTCTCCAGTCTCCTCAGTGTCGTCTACCACGTCTTCCTCAATCAGGATATTTTTGCCTTTCTGACTGGCAGGCTTCCTACAGTTAGTCACTCTATGCTCCTATTCACCACATCGAAAACATTTAAAATTAGGGTTAGAATTACCCTGCAATGGCTGCTGGGTAAGATAGGAATCTTCAGGGCTAACTGGCTGACTGTTTTGATCGCTCCGATCACTGGCCTCTTGTTCTGCTTTTTTTTCATTAGCAAGTGAAGGTTAAGGACAATCCTGCACGGGTTGTCACAATCCCCCCAAATATCCGCCACTATCTGCTCTTCTATCTCAGATAAATCATTTCGAGCTATCAATTGGTAGAATTCCTTCGTGTAATCATTGACCAATCTCGCACCCTGCCTTAACAAATGAAGTCGTTGAAATCAGGTTTGCGTGTAGCCGAAAGGAAGGAAGTGACTCTTCATCTTCTTTTCATCCTCTCTCAATCAATGATCTTGGCTCTGCCCTGCCTGTTTCGTGAGCATTGCAACTGCTCCCTCCCGCCATGCATATGCTCTGCCTTTGAGTTTGATAGCAACCAATTGCACTTTCACACAATCGAGGACTTCTTTATAATAAAAAATACACTCCACTTCGTTTAGCCAATCAATGAATCCCTCGGCCTGTAGCATACCAGAAAACTCAGGCAGATCGACCAAAAAATCGAGGTCTCCATGATGTTCTTCCTAACCACAATGTTCCTGGAATAGAGCACGATTATAATATGAATTTTTTAAATTTAGATCGAAATCGTGATCGGAGACCTCACGATCCTTGAAATCGGGCACCTTTAGGCACCGGGTTTTCTCTACAACTTGCCTATGCAAATCCTCAATCATCGTATCCTGAATGCTACGATCACGGTGCTGGACTTTCTCACACGGAACATGTCCATAACGACCACAATCACCAGGCGTTAAAACTAATGAAACTTGATAATGCCCAAAGAATAACGCGGTAATTGTAGTTCAGCTTTGGGGTGTCGATTCCACAGAGAGACAAATTAAAAGAATAGTAGGATAGGAAAGAAACTAAGAAAAAATATTAAATGATTGATGAAAAAAGAGAAAGTGATTTTAAATGAAAAGTAAAATTAAATTTAAGAATTAACGGAAAAAGTAATCAAAGTTGACGAACAGTAGAGTGTCAGGAATCCCTTGCACATATCCAGTATTTTAATTATTTTTAATTCACTGATAACTCAATTGAGAATTCAATTCCGTAATTCTCAATCGGAAGATATAAAATTATAAACCAAAAATTAAATCAAATGTAACTATTTGAAAAATCATTCATCACTTTAAATCACACAAATTGTTATTCACATTGAGAAAATCCAACGACGACAACATACCCAGGGAGCGATATTGCAGCAAAAAATTAAATCAATATAAATAATCAATAGATCTAAACATAATCAAAGAACCAATCCATTCAATAGAAAAAGCATGACTGAATCTATAAATAAAATAAATTTCAAAATTATTCGGAAAAGAAAACACTAACAATATATTAAGAATGATAAAATAAAGAATTTTAATAAATTAAAAATCAAATACATGAATTAAAAATAAATTAAAAATATCATCTAGTGTGCAAGTTTATCCTTAACCCTAGTTAAAAATTTAGTTATCCATGTACATGATGAACAACAAAAATTCTGAGGAAAAGAAGCAGCCGCCGACCATTGAGAAGAAATTTTGTTCACGTCCGTGCGGCTCTCGTTCGTGTATGCACGTTCCAGCCGTCCCCTTTTTCTTTCGTTCCAGGTCTACTTGTGTGTATCGGCCTTAGGTCTCAAGTCCCAATAAGACTCAAGTTGCCGTTAGTTGTGGAATTAAAACCATGTGGTGGCTTTTAGATTTGGACGTGTGGCTTGCGACTTGGACGTGGCTTGAAGTCCTAGCTCCTATGCGTCTCAGTCCAGCCTCAATATATATGTGCCGTGCTTTAATTGAAGATTTAATGGGCCTATGAGTATTGATGTTGCTGTGTATTAACATGTAGCCCAAGTGATGTGTTGCTCTCAAGTATAAATCTCAAGTATAAATGAACGTGAATGCATCTGAAAGAAACGGGCCCACGTGATCTTTCACCCCATCTAAGAAAGAAAAGAAAAGAAAAGAATAATAATAATAAACATAAAAATAAAAATAAAAATAAAGATAAAATAGAATAAAATAAAATAAAATAAAATAAAAGACAATAAATAATATTTAAAAATATCTCAATGTAAATAGAAATCTAATCTAATAAAATAAGTGAAATCTAATTATTTCTATTCTCATTTTTTGTAATTTAATCAAATATTAGGATATTTAGAGTGCACTTTCGCGCACTCATCAAAACTTCACCCCAAGAAGATGTTGAAACTTTGATGCCAACTAATGCGGGACCGAATATCGATTATTTTGTAGGCTATTTCTAACAGATGAGTCATAGAAAATAACACATGAAATTCGCCCAAAATATAGAGAAAATGTATCTGAGGTTCAACTGAACATTATCAAATCAAGTAATGCCGAAAATCGGTCCACAAGCCGGACTGTATAACCAAAAATCGTCTACACCGAAATTTTGTCAAAATAGCAAAATCCCCAAAATCATTTCAAAATGAAATACGAAATAAAATAAGCAATCTGCCAAAAATCTAACCAAAATCAAGTTCATAATCACTTTCTAATTGACAACAAAATATTATCAAAAATAGAAAAAAATAACGAAAAATAGTGATTCGAAAGGAAAAAGGCGAAAATTGAGGTCGAAAATGATGCACACCGAGCATAGCTGGGTGGCTATGGCGTGCGCGATGAAAAAAGCTTTTCGAATTAGGCTCTTATGCGTGATTTCGATATCCTTAACCAAAATTATGACCAAAATATTAGACTGCACCCAAAATCATCTCAATTGAAAAAAAATATTACGATCACTTCTCCCACCTCTTCGCTAATTTGTCAATTCATTGTACCTCAACATCATTAATGTGCAATCTAACATTTCATCATCTACTTGGATACTCTTGCATCAAGATGGTTTCATCTCGGGCCATAAAGTAAATCATAAATACGGCTACAACTTTCTATCTAAAGCAACCTTTTTCTGTACTACATGTTAGAAAGAGGATGAGAAATTAAATGCAGAGAACTAGAAATTTCTCATTGAAAAGTATGCTCGACATACATAGGCTGCTGCTTTATATACACTGCAGAGCTAAAAGAAAATTTCCTTGTCCCCACCGCACAATGATTGTTTGACCAAAATTTCTCAAAGTAAATTCAACAATATTTGCTTCTTTTTCTTCATCACCCACAATGTTCATTTGAAAGCCAACTAAAGAACAAATATTTACATGGTTGTTAACTTTAATCCTTTCTTCGACATAATAATACATCATCCATATAAACACATGTCATGGTTCTTAAAAAATGGCGGAAGACCAGAGTTAGGGACTCGTACCAAATGTAAATGAATGTTTTTCTTTTATGACAAGGAACCCTAGAGGCATACAAAGGCAACAATGTCTTTTACAAGGTTAAACCCCAAACCTTTGATACACGTCCACATCACCCGGCTTCAATCGAATATGTTAGTAGACTCTTAGCTCAATATCAGAAATAAGGCCCTTTTCCACCATAATCATCAAGTCTGCAGGAACCACTTCTCAACCTTGTGCAGAGGCAGCACTACTTCCTGCCGAGCTATCCCTTGGCCTTGCTTTTGGAATAATAATAGGTCTACAACAGACTAGAGTAAACAGCAACTGCATCATAAATGACATCATGGCCATCCATATGAATATTGTCTTCTTCCAATTCCATATAATTCTTTTGAACAGGGGAAGTTCCGACTCAAGGGTTAGAGATGCATCATATATTTCAGGGATGCCAGCACCAGGATGGTACTCTGCTCGTTGTTCAATCATAATCTTTAAGCAGGCAGTAGGCATCTGTCCTTCAGTAAAACCTCTAAACTTCAGATTTAGGGTTTGTGATTCTGATACATAACCAGTGACGAGGGGTGCAACCTTAAGAAAAGTCAGTAGAAGACGGATAGGCTCGCTTTTAAAATGTAACATGCACGGATGGCTTAAACTGGCAAGGGTTTTACCACTAGCAGAGAGGAAGCCAACCCTGATCTTCAAAAAAACATTAAAAAAAGTCAAGCGAACATTTATCATATATGGATATCAGACAGCAAAATTAAACCAAACAATACAGAGGGAAATTTTTTCCAGAAAAAGGAAAAATTCTGAAACTATACAATAAAGAAGAGAGAACTCAAGAGAGAGATAGCATCCTTCCCTCAAACTTTCAAAGCCTTTAATGCTTTGTTGTAATAGCAACGTTCCATTTAAACATGATTAAACAGTCCACATATAGATATATGTCTGTTGTAATAGATTAAACTGTTCAATATGTTTTCTGTTTGTTATTTCCTTTACAAAAAGGGTGGTAAGAGTATTGAGTTAAAAAATGGGGCTCAATCTCACCTAAAACTTCTAAACTACTATCAGCATTGCGTGTCTTCTTAGTTTCAGACTAGGTTCCACTAATTCAAGAATATAATAACATATTAAACTCAGGCACTTAACTCAGTTGCCAATATCACTAGAACTGTACCCTATGATGCCAACAGACTTGACACAAGCTCCTTTTTACATCCCATATTGTTTACAAAAAGTTTCCATGATAACAATATTCAAACATAAAAAAATAAAAATAAAATAAATAAAATAAAATAAATCTGACAAAGTACTTGGGCTGTCTAATTCTATCAATAAAATTTGTTTACTGATAAAAAAACATCTGACAAAGAAACTGAAGAAAAAAAGTGACACAAACCAACTACTATGGAGAATTACACGACTAGAATATCTATGAAACACGGGTAAATCTCTATTCATGTAAACATGTCATTGCAATAGACATATCCGAGCATCAGTTGTTAAGCTGTTATCCCAACATCTAACAAAATTGGACTTAACTGCACAGAAACCCCATATACTAAAAGTTCAAGCTGTTATCCCAACATCAAACAAAAATGGACTTAACTGGACGGAAACCCCCATATACTAAAAAGTCAAGCTGGTATCCCAACATCCAACAAAATTGGAATTTAATAACGACTGATTGATAAAACATAACTAAAAAGCCTTTTTATCTCTCTGACATTCCTAAAGCTACAAAAAATAGATTAATTTGACACTCCATGAGTGACAAGTACCTGAAAGATCCCGAGATTTCGGTTGTACTCAGACTCCGGCAACGTTAACGAAACCGTAACCTGCAACCTGTGATTAGGAGGTATAAACCTGAACCCTCCAATCTGTTCCTTACAATCGTCGCCACAACCAACGCCATCACACGAAACAATGGGCACATAGGCCACCGGGCTGGGCTTAGTGTAATCGAAATTCAACATCTCCTTCATCTGAATCGGCTCCTGCACCAAGAACCTCATTAAAACTCCGCTAACCACGAGCGAGGAGACCAATAGGCTGCACAAAACGACGCAAACGTAAACCGACCACATAAATCCCCACCCCCACCGCAATGCCACCTTCCAAACCCACTTTTGCTCCCTCGACCAGTCGTTTAGGAAAGGACTCACGGTTTCGCCTACGGTTTGCCCTAATTCTGAGAGCTCCTGGATCAAATAGTCTCTACCGCGACGCACTGTTTGAAAAGGGTTGGTGACGAGCATGTAAGAGTGGTAGAGAAGAAGTACAGGAAGTGTTGTGAAGGTAACGAAGAGATTGATTTGAAAGCTAATTGCTTTGATTAGTAGCCCGGCAACGTATATGAGAAAGTGGGATGAGGGATCGTTGGCTTCGGCGGCCGAGACTTCAGCCCGTTTATCGGTTTCAGTGGTTACGGTCGAATTTGATGATCCCCGGGCTTGAGAAACAGAGCTAAATTGACTGGGATCAGGCTCGGGCTTTTGGGTTTCCTCCAGGTTCCGACGAATCCGAAACCTCGGCTTCGTATCGATGGCGGATTCGATCTCAGAGCCGAGGGTGAAATCGGAATCCAAGATTGAGTGGTTGGAACCCACGAGGCGAGAGAGCGAACGGCGGCGGAGGGAAGAGGTGGAGAAAGCGACCGGAGAGGGAGAAGAGAGAGTGGACGATGAAGTGGAGGGCTCAGGTTGGGCAGTGAAGGAGGAGGAGCAGTCGTAGAAGGGGAAGTCGTCGGGGGCGTCGAGGAAAACGTCGTCGTCTTCGTCGTTTGGACTGAGTGATTCCATTTTTCTTAAGGTGGATTGCTGAGTGTTCGGTGTTCTCTGAAGAGAAAATGCGCAGACGGAGCAAAATGCTATTATCATTTGGCAATTATATTCGGAAATTAAAATTTTACTTTTAATATTTATTGACTTATTATTTAGTAAAAAAAAAAATTTGGGTGCAATCTATGCACGCATATCGACAATTTTTTACATTTTTTTTTTTAAAATATTGCTTATCCCCATCCAAACAAAAAACGAAAATATTTCTTATGATCCCCATCCAAAATGTATAGAACAATTTTGAATGAGTTAGGATCATACCTGTATGTACTTTGCAGTTTAGAGGATGAATTAAAATGAAATATAAAAAAATTTACATAACCTCTTATTATTTATACAATTTTCATATATTATATTTGTTTTAATTTTTTTTATTAAATATTTGATATAAAAATAATAAATAAAAAATTAAATTAGTTTTAAAAAAATTTTAAAAAAAATAAAAAAAATAAAAAATAATAATATGTGAAAATTGAAAAGTTGTATAGAAGTACTGAATGAAATATGTAGTTGAAATAGTGAGTTAAGATGATAAAAATTAAATTAAAATTAAAATTTGAATAAATATTAGTTAAATATATATTTTTAATAATATTATTATTTAAAAATCTAAAAAATTTAAAAAATTTAAAAAATATAATAATAATAAAATAGAACAAGTAACTAAAATGTTATTTTCTTTAAATAGAGATCTTACTTTTTAAAGTTCAGAGAAAAAATATAGACATTACTTTTTAAAAAATTTGTCCTAAACTTGCACTCTACAACTTATACAAGGATTGATTCATTCTGGAAGGTGCTTACCTTTTCTTTTTTTCTTTTTTTCTTTTTTTCTTTTTTTATTTTTTTATTTAATGGATTTTTTAACGTGTAGGAAGCTAGTTATATAATGGGATCAACCGTCTACATTTAATGCACCTAAAGCTGGAAAGTTATAACATATATTTTTCTTTCTTTTTAAATTTTCGAAATAGCCATGATAAAATTTATATAAAGCTTATCTAATTGTTTGTTTTCTTCACACAATTGACAATAGAGTATTCATTTGCTTATTCGTACCAATTCGTCAAAATTAGCAGTTTCTAAAAAGGGTGATAGTGATGTTATAGATTGCAGTACTCCAAAAGTGTCTTCCGTGCTTTTTTGCTTTAATGTTATGAAAACAATCAACATTCAAGATAAAGCACATGGGTCCAACAAGATGCTACGCGAGTTCCTCAAATCTTCTACACAAGAGGTGGCCTCATGCCATGTTCTAGCTAGCATTTAGGAAGCTCTAGCAAATCCAACGTAAACCTAGGCTACACAAGAAGAAATGGAGGCATTCTTGAAAAATGTGACATGGACTCTAATTCCTCTTCCAAAAAGAAAGAAAATAGTAGAGTGTAAGTGGGTGTTCTCCATCAAACATAAAGCAGATGGATCTATTGAGCGATACAAAACACACTTGATGGCAGAATGATATACGTAAACGTATGACTTAGATTACTAGGAGACTTTATCACCAATGGCCAAATTGAATACAATTAGAGTGTTATTGTCTCTTGTAGCAAATCTAAATTGGCTACTGCATCAGTTTGATGTAAAGAACACATTTCTCCAATGGTGACCTCAAGGAAGAGGTATACATGGACGTTCCACCAGGCTATATGACATCCTCGACTACCAACATTGTTTGTAAGTTGAAGAAATCATTATATGAATTGAAACAATCACCTCGAATTTGGTTTGGGAGATTCAATCTAGTAATGAAGAAATACGGTTTCCAACAAAGCAACTCATACCACACTCTCTTCATAAAGCATCGACTAGGCAAGGTAACAACTTTAATTGTTTATGTGAATGATATGATCATTACAGGTGAAGACACTAAAAAAATATCTCGACTTTAGAAATAATTGGCTACTGAATTTGAGATGAAGGATTTAGATGAACTCAAGTATTTTTTGGGAATTAAAATTGCTAGATCACGAAGAGGTATATTTCTTTAGGTATATTTCTTTCACAACAGAAATATATATTAGATTTGTCATCTAATGTGGGAATGCTTGAGTGTAAGCCTGCAGACACTCTTATAATTCAAAACCACCGACTCAAAGAGTATCCCGACCAAGTACCAACGGACAAAGGAAGGTACCAGATCTTAGTTGGGAAACTTATCTATCTTTCACATACACATCTAGATATTGCCTACATTGTGAATATCGTAAGTCAATTTATGCATAACCCAAGTGAGGACCATATGGATGCTGTGGTCAGAATACTTCGATAATTGAAGTCTTCTCATGGGAAAGGGCTTATGTTCACAAAGAATAAACATTTTCGGATAAATGATCATACGAATGTAGAATGGAATGGAGGTCCCCTTAGGGTTGAGGGCTTTACAGACCCAGATTGGGTAGGAAATATCAAAGACAGAAAGTCTATGTCAAGTCACTTCACATTTGTCGGTGAAAATCTCGTTACATGGAGGAGTAAGAAACAAAAAGTATTGGCATCAGCAAGTGCTGAAGCTGAATTCTGTGGAATGGCTAAGGGACTGTGTGAACTTCTATGGCACAAGAAGTTATTGACTAAACTTGGTGTTAACCTCATCTCAGAGATAGATCTTTTTTGCAACAACAAGGGTGCTATTTCTATGTCTCATAATCCTGTCCAGAATGATTGTATTAAACACGTGGAAGTAGATCCTCACTCTATCAAGGAGAATCTGGAAGCTAAAATTATTAGGTTTCCTTTTGTAAAGTCTGAAGACTAGCGGCCAATGTACTCACTAAAGCTGTATCCAGCAAGGAGTTCCACAACTCACCCTCCAAGTTGAACATCCAAGATCTGTATGCACCAATATGAAGGGGAGTGTTGGTGTGAGTTGTCATCAGGGAACAACTTAGAGTAATTGTAGAAAATCTTTAAGCGTAGACTCTTCCCTGTATGGTCAACTTTTATTCTTGCCTAAAGTTTTGTACAACCTTATATAAGACGTTGGGTTCTTCTTATGTAATTGTAACCTTTACACTATAATCACAAGTAATTGAATATATGAGTACAACAAGTTTGACAATGTACAAGCTCTCGTGTTTCAACATGGGCAGATCAAGAAGAAGCGTATTGAAAGAAATTTTAGGAGGGCTATAACTCATGGGTTTGGTGGATCGTCTTCTAATTAATTTGGGTTAGTCTTAGCATTGGCTTAATTAGGCTTCGTGGATAGAGTCATGCAAAAAGATCAAAGAATCATGAGTACTTAAAGCCCCAATTAAAAATATTTTCTATGATTGTTTACAGTGTGTTACTATATATATATATATATATGACCATTTTGTTTGAACTAGCTAGCTAGCGAAATCCTTAATTAATGACATGATCGAAGACAAAGTAGCGCGCCGGTCCAAGATTCAAGTGTATCGCCAAGAATAGACCAAAGCAATGGAATAAGCGCCTTGGATCCTTGTTGCATTGGCCTCGTTTGCAGTCTTGTAGAAAATGACATGAGAAAAATATTATAGCATTATACATAAGTAAATTCATAAATACATGTGACTTGATTGTGATACGTCAGATTATAAAATTATTTTTATTATAAAATAAATCTAATGTATCATATAAAACTACATCAGTTAATTTGTAAATTTACTTGTATAATCTTCTTATGTTTGTCGCAATAGAAGTACTAAATTCACAAACGAGATTCCCAATTGGAAATCCTGACTATGACTATAGTATTTTTTTAATTATTTTTTTAATCTAATGATTACATATGTATTTTATAATGATGTTGTAATTTTCTATTTTTTTTAAATATTTGGAACTATAAAAAATATAGATGAAAAAAATAAAAATGTTTTGCACTAGGCGGGATCCTAATCGGGATCCTCCGTATGTCACTACAAGATTATCCATTTTATAAGGCCAAATTTTTTTCCAAAACTAGCACATGTAGCTAATAGTTGCTGTTGACACAAACAACACCAATCATAAGTTATATTTATAGTTTGCCATAGATTGTTATGCGTCCTATGAAATGTTGTGGCTAAATACGTTTTTGCAGTGAATACATATCACGGGAAAAAGGTTTACCCACAAAACGCATATATAAGTCGTCGTTTTGTTGTTACTGCCATGAGCACTTGCCCCAATTTATGGTTTTAACCCATCTCGATAGGAATTATGTAAAGTCTGAAGACCCCACCTCGACCCCACCTCGACCCCCCCCTTGCCCCGGCGGTGCCGGATTGGGTTTTCTCCTCAAATCCCTAACTGTTGGGGTTTGACTTCAGTGCCTTCGGCACAATTCCAACTAAGTTTTGAGCTCGTTCACGTCACGTTCAAGCTAATGCGTAGGTGATTTCCATTGTTTCCCTCCATTATTAATTTACCCCGATTTTATTCTCTTCCAATTTTCTTTTCTTTCGACTTTTGTGATTAATTTGTATGTTGATATGTGTTTCTCTCCTTTCTGCACAGCATATATACCTCTTCGATCTCGTACCTCTCCTAATAGAAGTCTGTGTGTGTATAGGGTGTCTCGATCCATTCACATCCTATGTATCCCAACTTCTTGTGTCCTTGGTGAAAAAACTTTTACTGACTTCTATTTTTCTGTATCTCCTGCTACAAATGATGTTTAATTTTGGATTGAGCTATGAATTTGCCATATTGAGTTAATAGTGTTGTTATTAGTAAGCAAAATGCTATTTTTGTTGTCATTTTGAACAGTATGTTTCATTTCTAGTATAAGAAGTTATGAAAATAAGTTATGCTTTCAGCTTCTTTAACTTCTGGAGATAAAAACTTTTGAAATCGGGAAGAGAGATGTACTGCTTTTTAAGACTATGAAAGGGTAACTAAACGACTGCATTTTATAATGTAGATTTGTAGATTGAAGGAAATAAACAAAAAGGTCTGGACTTCAAATTTTGAAAATGTGCAATCACTTCATGAAACCATTTGTTTAAATAGCTTTCATAATTTTTTACATAGAAATCAAGTACTCAAGTCACAAATTAGAACAATCAAGTACTTCAGCTGCAAGAAACAGAACATTAAAGTCTATCAATGTTCTGTTCCTTGTCTATCTTCTTATCTTACTTTCATGGGATTATATTCCTTGCTTTAGGATTGAGTTTGGATGCTGGCTTAATATTAATTTGGAACCCAACTATCCATGCAAGAAACAAATTTTTCTACAAGTCTATTTCTTGACACACTCAATATATTACTGATGTAAATTAAGATATTTCACATCAACTAACATAAAATTATTCATACTTTTTTTTTTGTGTGCTGGTAATAAACCTTATTATAAATTGCATACTTATACATGATTGAGTTGCAAATAACATAATTTTAGGAGGGGGACATAATTGCAAGGTAAAGTAGCCAACACAACCATATTGCTCCATCAAGTGGAATTGCATTTGGATAAAATATTCACAAATAAGAGTAAACAGATATGTTGGTAGTTAGTCCTTGATACTTAAAAGCTGGCATTTAAACATCTCATACTGCACATGCCTTTTTTTATTATTAGATAGGGATTCTTCTTGAGTAGCAAGACTCAGAATGGGAATTCCCCTCGAAGTGAGATGTAAATGTACAAATGAACCATCTAATAATGAAAAAAGCTTTGTTAATGGCCATTCATGATGGGATCGTTACCACGTTGAAATTCGTTTCCCTATTTTAAATTAGATAGGTAGATATGTAAAATGTTATATTAATGATGGCGTGAATGATATGGAAGGGCCTTCTAGGTAGTCTTATATTTCAGTATGCTAGGCAGATCTTTATTATAGGAATGTCCACATGTGTTATATCAACTCACATCCACCATTTTAAGTTATGATGGTGAATTTATAACAAGCATAGTATCCTCTTTAATAAGATGTTCAATTGATATTTACACGGGATGTTTTTTGATTGAGTTGGCATTTGTAGCTTGTATACTTTTAAGAGATCCTATGAGCTAGTAGGGGAGACATATACATTCTTCCTTTCTACATCATGTTTACATGCTGTTACCATCACATTCATCTTTCTCCCTATTTCGTCAATTACATTGCTGGATTTTTAATGTTACTTGAGTAAGTCTAATAATTTTAAACATTTTCTAGATATTATTTCTGTGTAACTGCATGTCTAAGTAACTTAATATGTTTACAGTGGTGGTTGGTAGAGAGGTCATAATTTTGATCATTATTTAATCCTTGGCTTCGATAGATAGTGATGGGAGTAAAGGGCATAAATAGATGATCCGGGCAACACCATGGTTGTTGAAGGCTGTCTCGACTCATTGAAGACAAAAACTTGGCAATGATCTCAAACGATAGTTGTTAACCTATGTGATGATGTTTACGCATTTAGGCAACTGGGTATTCTGGCTCACAAAACTACTTAGGGTTCTCGTTTTTCGGTGAATCATCATTGATGATCCCTATTTATCTGTTGGATGATCCCCCATTCGCGGCAACCCACAACCATTGTTGTTGACATGCTTGCCACGTGCAAAATTTTTTTGATATTACGTACAAAGTGTCCTCCCACGAATGTATAATTTCTCTGTCATGATCCAAGTCAGTATGCATTCCTATAGGCACACACATTTGTGGAATGAATTATGCTAACTTCTTGTGTGCAAATCCGTCTGTTTAACTATTATCAGCTACAATTAATCAATTCTCAGTTACAATATTCAAACCACATGTATTATTCTCAATGTCAATTCGTATCATCTTATCTTTTTTTCAGCCAAATGGATAAAGGTTAGATGTATATTGAAAATAGATTGTAATCGAATGAATACACTACCGAGGTTAAGCAGTTATTAGATGTGGAAAAGGCTCACGCACCTGGTGTGGATTGCATTCGGTGTCCATGTAGAAGATGCTGGAATAAAAATTTTCAACCTCATTCTATGGTTAAGGATCACCTATTCATCATAGGGATCAATATAAGCTATACGACTGAATATTCCATGGTGAAGAGGAAAATATCTCCAACACCACTTCTTTAGACGAAGAAGGTGTTGATAATACTTACAACAATGAGTATATTGATGACGTCGACGAGATGCTAGATGACATCTGTGCTGGTGCCTTTATGGACAATGTACATAGCACACATGGTGATGAAGCAATGTCCAACGAAGGGGAAATCTCTAATGTTCCAATTGACTTCAGTTTCGAGGAGTTACTAGCTGATGCAAAACGTCCACTGCATCCAACCTATCAAGCTTTCTCAAAGCTAGCATTCATAGTCAAGCTGCTTCATATTAAGACAGTTGGCGATTGGACTATCTAGTCTTTTGATATGGTCATAAGGCACTTGCAAGTTGCATTCCCAGATACATTGCTGCCAGTGTCATATACCGAGGTGAGGCGCTTACAGTCCAAGTTGGGTTTCACATACACAAAGATACATGTGTACCTTAATGACTGTGTCCTTTTTTGTAAGAAAAATGATGGCTTGGATGCATGCCCTCAATGCCATGGATCTAGGTGGGTTGTCACATCAACAGCTACACATCGGCTTCCACGTAAAATCATACATTATTTCCCCTTAACGCCTTGGCTACAAAAGTTGTACATGTTAAAAAAGATTGATGTTGCCATGCGATGGCATGTAGATGAGCGTGTTGATGATCCAAGTATTATGAGACATTCTGCTGATTATCTTGTATGGAAAGAGTTTGATGCCAACCATATCTGGTTTGCTTCTGATCCTTGTAATGTCAAACTTGATCTAGCAAGTGATGGGTTCAACCCATTTAACAATATGAGCAAGCCATACACCATTTAGCCAATGCTACTTATATCGTACAACTTGCCCCATTGGGCATGTATGAAAGATCCCTATCTAATGATATCATTGTTAATCCCTAGACCTAAGAGACCGGGCAATGATATTGACGTGTTCCTGTGCCCATTAATTGATCAGTTATTTATTGAGAGGATTCGTACATACGATGCTTCCAAAAGAAATACTTTTTTATTACACGCAGCGATACTATGGACTATCAACGATTTTCATGCATATGCCAATCTCTCGGGGTGGAGTACAAAGGGCAAAACCTGCATGTAATTCAGACACAGAGTCACTGTGGATGGTTCATGGTCGTAAATATTGTTATATGGGCCTTCGACATTGGTTGGTGCCTAACCATCCCTTATGACAGAAGAAAGGTCCTTTCAATGGCAATGAAGGCCATTGGCAGCAACCTCAACAAGTTATGGGCTTAGGACTTCTAAATCAGTTAAACGAGGTCTCAACTATTCGGCTTGGTAAAGCAGGGAAGAAGAGGAAACGTACTCCCAAAAAATTTGGTTGGACCAAGAAAAATTTATTTTTTGAGCTTCCCTATTGGTTAGATTTGGGGTTGAAACATAATCTGGACGTCATACACATTAAAAAAAACATATGTGATAAAGTTTTGGAAACTTTACTAGATATTGATGGTAAAAGTAAAGACACATCCAATGGACGTCAGGATTTGAAAATCCTTGGAATAAAGAAAGATTTGCATTTGTAGAATGATGGTAATAATATGTCGATGCATCTTGGATGTTATATGCTAAATCCTGCCGAGCGACGGACCTTTTGTGCATGGTTGGCAAATGTAAAATTCTTCAATGGTTTTGCTTCAAATATTTTCTGGTGTGTTAACAGTAATGAAGGCAAAATAATGGGAATGAAGAGTTATGATTGTCACATCTTCATGCATTATTTGTTGCCTATTAGTAGGGCTGTAATCGACCCGAGCTGAGTCGAGCTGGACTCAAATAACTCGAGCTCGAGCCGAATCGAGTTGAGAGCTTGCCAAGTCGAGCCGAGTTCGAGCGGATCAAACACGATCTCGAGTCGAATCGAGTTATTTATCGATCTTGATTTATCTCTTTAACGAACTTAAGTCAAGTCGAGTCGAGTCGAGCCGAGTCGAGTTATTACTCAAGTTTTGTTTATACTCATATATATTTTTTGAATAAATTGAAAAATTAAAAATACCAATTTATAAAATAAAATATTAAATCTAATAAAAATTTAATTAATATATAAACCTCATATTGAACTATAAAGTTATAATATTATTATGAATACATCTTTTATATAGTCTTATGTACAATGTTGAAGGCATGAACAAACTGTTATCTTATTGAATTGGTATAACCATGTGATTGTAGTGAACATTATAATAAGACTATGGAAGATGCCCCAAGTAACATCGATTATGTGCATAAAGCTCAATTTTCATCATGGTTTCGAGAACGCGTAAGTTTTGTTGTATACATTTTGTAGAATAGTCAACACATTTTTTCAATTTTAGTTAATTAATTGATAACCTAACATGTGAACGTATTCGTGTCTGTTATTGTGCATTGTTAGGTCACTGAGTTGCGTGGAATGACCCACCTTAGGTACCTGATGACTTGTACGCATTGTCATATGGTCCAGATCCCGAAGTCGCTAGATATTCAGGATGTATCATGAATGGAATCCGGTTTCACACGTCCGAAATTGAAATGTGTCGCATCACCCAAAATAGCGGGTTGGTCGTTCAAGGTGAAAATCCAGGGTCACCTATTGACTTCTATGGTTTGTTGGAGGACATAATAGAATTACGTTATATGAGATGGTGTAAGATCTACTTATTTAAATGCAAGTGGTGGGACATTGCAGACGCGAGAATAGGGTGCATGTTGGGGAGCACTTCACAAGCATGAATATAGTCAGGCAATCATACAAAGATGAGTCATTCGCATTGGCCTGCTAGGCGGTGCACGTGTTTTACGTAACAGACCCACACTTGGAAGGAAGTTGGCATGCAGTACACAAGATAACAAATATGAATGTTTACAATATGCAACCAAGGAACACGGACCAAGATGAACATGATGCTGATTGCTCTATGGTTGCTTCAAAAGATGATGATGAATTAGATGTTAGTAACTATGGGCCGGTTACTGAAACTAACCCTACTGAGATCAACCAATTCCCTCGCGATGATGAAGAACACATGCCCATGGATCCGTGTGTTGTCTCCCAGAATGTGCCATCTAGTTCTACTGACAATGAGGAGTTTATTTAGACGACAATATTAGCGGTGAGTTGAGTTTGGGGCACACAATAGATGGAAAGGATGATGGTGGCGAAAATGCACATTCTTTCCATGATGTTTCAAACGATGATGATGGTACATTATTTTAGTTGATCGCTTATTTTAATAATGACCAATAACATTTGTCCTAACTTAACTCCTTGGCACAACTTGGGCAGCATTTTTCCAAGCTTCTAGAGAATGTATTTTTGGGGTTATTCTAGTGTATTACTCACTATGATTTTGTTAGCTAGCTAGGCTTGCTTCCAACTGATTACTACACCAACCTTTCAACCTAGCTCAAAATGCGGGATAGATGCATATAGTTAAGAAGGCATTATTATTTGACACCAGTTGAGTTTGAGCACTTAAATAATACAGTAAATGGTTGTCTTATATAAAGGAGAAAAGGAAAAAGGAAAAAATTATAACATGTCTACATGTGGAAAATGACGTTTCCAGTCTACTTTGATGTATTACATGCTAACTTTTTTGTGTACTCATCGAATACTATACTTGCCTTATCTTATTTTTAAATAAAGAAATTCCTTGTGGTCCAACATGCCTTTGTTTGATTAGTTTCCAGTCATCATCAAAGTACTCAGGGCTTGTTGCATATATCTCCATTCATCATCTTTTTTCAAGATGTACAATTTCCCTTTTTGGCTAGAATTGGATTAGCATTGATATCCATTCATTACTTGTTTACAATATGCACTAGCATGTTAAGTTGATGGCAAAATGTATGTGCCAACTTCTTTTTTCTTTTTTTTTTCTGGAATAATGTGACTTATGTCGATGTTGTTGTCTTGGTAGGTATATGAACACAGGAGAATAAAAGTGTCAATGTATGAACTGCTCAATAGCTTATATTCCCAAGGTTAAACCCTTGGATGTCATAAATAGACAGGTTTCGAGTTGGCATCCAAATATCTTGACTTCTAGATTTACTAGTACTGGAAAATGACAATGATCTAAATCTTCTTCGTTCCTTTTGGTTTATACCCATGCTTGAATTTACTCTTCTTGGCACATGTTATAGCCTTTCTATATTCTCCATCTGCTTGGTGATTAATTGTTGCACTATTTGGTTGCCCTAGTAAAAGAAAACAATCAATTTGCTAGGTGGATGGTTGGATCCTAAAATCATTGTACATTATTTCAGGAGTATAATTTTAATGTACTTTGATTACACTACGTTAGACTACTGTTGATAAAAAAACATGATGCTCTATTTTTTTTTTTTTTTATCATGTGCTTAATAAATTGCATTCTAGAATAAGCAAGATATCTGATCGCTAGGGCCTCCAATATGGCCTTTAAATTAAGCTAGGCATTATCAATACTAGAAAATCAATACTTAAACATATATATTTACAAATCGAACCTTGTTTTCAAGTGCTTGATTTGTTTTGCAGATATTTTAACAAAGTTATTCTTAGAATATCACCTAGCCAAGTATGGTTTATGTGGTTGTTTAAAATCCTGGTATGAAATTAAAGTTGTTAATTACTTGGGGGTAGTGAGGAGTAAATATTAAGCTTGATCACTTGCTTGTGGTTGTTGCATATTCCTTTAGTGCTAGAAACTCTTTTGTAGCACTACAAACTCTTGCCATGCTTGGTTAATGTTCTATTACTGTTGAGTTTGTGAGCATGTCATTAACAGTTTATTGAACTATACTCGGGTGTTGGGTGTCCTATCATGAGCAGTTAAGGAGTTATTAATTAATAGCATACATATGCATATGAGCAATGTTGGCCAATAATAATCAACACCAAACCTAAGTCAAAAAGCAGGATACTATAACAAACTATATATCAAGTTATTCTAATGGCAACACACACTGACCGCAACCTATGAGATTGCTATTTAATTATTACATAACCCTGGACTTAAAACTCACGCTAGTACAAGCAATTCTTTTGATGTGTACCACTTAATGCTCAAAAGGCTCGTTCATGAATCCTGGACCTAAGGTTTTGACTTTCATGCTAATGCAAGCAATTTTAACATTAATAATACCAAATGCTCTAAAGGGTGGTAGTTAAGCAACCAAATTGACATTGATTTTAAAATGACCAATAGAGTTGTGTAGTACCACCATTTGCTCTAATGGGTGGTTAATACTCCAACAATAGTACTGTTAAAGGTGTAGTAAATTCACTCTAGATGGGTAAGATCATGTTAAAGCAGTGCATGCTAATCAAGGGAGATGATTTTGCATTTTATGTTTCGTCACTTCAGATGCTTCTGTAATTGGTTGTGTTAAAGGGTGGTGGTTTCCAAAGTTTTGGTCCATTTGTAATTTGTAATGGTTTATATTGATGTGTTGAAAAAGATTCAGCTTGCACTAAGGAACTAATACATATATATCCTAGTATATTGTCAGAACCTAAAAAAATGGTCGTTAAAATGACTCCAAGTAAAAGAAAAAATTAATTTTTATTAAAATGAAAATAAGGCTAGTGTATTAGTTGAAGTCTGTAGTTAATTTACGCTCTATAATCTTGAAAAAAGAATACTTTCATAGCAAACACATTCCAAAATTAAGCGCCTAGCCCAAATAGACCCAAAATGCTTTCAGATTGTGTGTGTATATATATATATATATATATGAATATGTATGGTTATATATACACTTGACTAGTTAAAGTCCATGTTATTTTGAAAGGCAGAAGCCCATGCCAGCTGTTCCATCACTCCAACTGTGTATTGTAGCGTTATTTGGGAGGAAAAACTAATTTGGTGTGGCGCCCATATATGAGGGGTAGGTACTAAGGCCTCTGCACACAAATTTATCCATGGCAATACAAAGTCAGTTCTTGGAAGTAAGCTCCTAGACAAAGATTTTCAAATTTTTTGAGGAAGGAGAAAAAAGACAACTTTTTCACTATCTGGTATTTTCTTGCCACGCACTACAAGAAAATATACATTTAGTGTCAATTTTAAACTAATTACAAAAGAAATCTTCGCAAGTGATATGTAATTGCAACGCTTTTTAAATTGTCGGTGAATTCTAGTATGAATTTGGAAAAAGCAGCATTTAAAACTTGTTGTGTAGTTTTTGCAACGACTTTATAACTATTGTGACCATTTTTGTTTTCGCAATGTGTATAAACCAAAACAAAAATGTTCTTCAGCTCAGCCATTTATTATTGCGACGAATATTTAGCTATAAATAGCATTCAAGGCGACTTTTTTCCACCACAAAAATAGCAACTTACGAAGCAATCCTGCTATATTTATTTTACGGTGACACATGGATCACTGTAAAGTATTTTAGCTACCTTATTATGAAAAAATCCCCAAAATAAATTCTCCTAGCCTCCTGATACCCCCTTCTCTACCTCTTTTCATGTCGACTGCACATTCATCTCATCATCGACTGCTGGCTATATCGTCTTTCTCTCTCCAAGGTGGGTCTCTCTCCGTCATCTCTCTCTTTCTGGTTCTCAATTTGTCTCTGTCTCTCAGTCTCTCTCACTCGATCCCTCTCTCTTGATCTCCATCTCTATAAGTTCCTGCCCCCTCTCTTTTTCTCTCTATCTTTCTATTACTCTCATAAATTTTCACTTTTGCAGGAACATCATCGTGCTACAGCTTGTTAGGAATTTTCGAGATTGATGATCTATGGAGGTTAAGTTTGGATTTTTACGGTTAGAGGGTAAGGGCTCGAAGTGGTTCTGTTGAATGAAGTGGTTTGAAGTGGTTCTGGATTTTTTGGTTAGTCTGGTAAAGTTCTGTAACCCTAACTTTGATCTCTGGCTTGGGTTCACAAATCTTGTTCGGATAGGTAATTAGTTGTTAGGATTGCTTACTTTTTTTTTTTAAACTTCAGTGTGGTTTAGGTCAATATGGTAGAGCTTGTGCAGATATATTTCTCAACTCTTTTGTTTCATTGGTCTGATTTTTTTGTTTCCTTATTGGAATTATAGTGTTTATTGTAGTGATTGTAGTGTTTGTTCATTATCCAATGCTAATGCTTTGGGTGTGTATTAGTTTACAATAAAAGATAAATGATTTCATTATCTTGGATGGACTTGATAAGATAAATGATTTCATTAGTTTACAAGACTCACAAGAAAAAGTTAAAGAATATTTCATTAGTTTACATTAATAACATTTCAAAGTTATAAACATCAATAATTTGTAAAAAAATGCCTCCAATATTTTTGTAGAATAATGCAGAAGCCTGCATCATGTATCCTAATGTTCATTTTATAGTTGTCAAAGAAATAATATTGTCTTCAATTTGATTAGCAGACACATTTAATTTCTCTTTTTACACACTTAAAAACAATAGATTGAATTAAGATGAGGTGGATTCAAATGACTTAACATTCTGTTTGAAAATTGATAAGAAGTATTAACTTATCAAAATAAATAAATAAGAAGTACTAACATCCTATTTTTTTTTATGGATTAGCAAACTTAATGTAAAGAATTGCATGTGTAATGGACTATCTTACCCCACTAATAAGGTAAATTTGCATATTTATGAATTAATGAAGATTATAATTCAATAGATGCAAGCAATAGATTCCCAAAATCAAATGGATTGTTTGTTTAGAAATTAGCTAGCTAGAATACCTAAGACATCCATTGCACAACTCACAATGTGTATTGGCAATGTGGCATACACCCTAACTTGTGTATGTTTTTTTTTTGGTAATGCAATAACAAAAAATGGTATGAATGGGATGGTGGTGGATTTACGGCATTGCTAAAGCTGGACGCAGTCGTCGTGCTATTGGAATACTCATGAACAGGTGAAGTCATGATTCCCCCTACAATAATTTATTTTTGCAATTCGGCAACATAGAATTGATGTTGGATTGTTGAATTGATAGCCATTGACTTTTTGACTAACTTTGATGATCATTTTTTTCTGAATCAGGGACTGAATATTCATGTTGTATCTTGTCATTTTATCTTGTTTTGCTATTTTATTCTATTCTGTTCTCCACACTTTTGGGTGTCTGAGTTTTGTTATATTTAGAAGATGACTTAGCAAATGCATGTAGTTGACTTTAAGAGACTACAGAGACTAGTCTGTAGCTATCTAATGGTTTCAATGGTCATCATTAAAGTTTTAGAACTTGGATTGAATGCTTTCTAGTTAGAGTTTTTTTCAATGCTGTTGAGTGTACTCTTAGATTGTCTAAACAACAAAATTGCCCAAATCCAAGGGCTTTCATTGGGGTACTGCTTCTGCTATATAGCTTTTAGGTGGACATAACTTTTAGTTTCTGAAAAAAATAAAAAATAAAAAATAAGATAAAAGACTGAACCCATCCATTTTTATTTTTGTGGCTGCTTTTTGAAAAAGGGAATCATTCATTTATCTTTTCTTGTTGATGTAAGAACCTTTTTTTTTAGCTGTAAATAAGGATTGTATTAATGAGAACTAGGCATAGCCGGTTAATGCACAGCTTCTTGCAAAAAAATTATTACTTGCTAGCCCAAATCATTGTCATTTCTTTTCAAAGTTACATGGGTGATTTGGGTTTTATAATCTATAATGCATCACATTTTCATAGAAATGCAAACATCTTCATTTGAACACTTAAAAGTGTATTGATGTTCCATTTGAATACTTGGTGTTAATGATTGTTTTGTATTGCTGGATATTGGTTAGCTCGCTAGGCATTCAAGATTCTTTTTTTTTTTCAAATGTGACCTCCATACTATTAAGACCCGCATGTGTGAGTTACATCAGTTTACATTTCGTAGTCAATTTCCAACGTATATTGTGCGCCACATCAGTTTACGTGCATTTTAATTTTGCTAGATTTATAAGTGTATTTTTACAAAATACTAGTGAAACCAATTCACTAGTACTTGGCATCAAATAGTTGCAGACTAACAAAAATACAAACTCTATTTTGCAAACAGACCACGATGAATTTAACGGCGGTGGAGATTAGGTAATGACCTAAAGACTTACACTTGCTCAAGTTAGGATGAATGTGGTCACATATAAAAATAGACCCAGACATTTTATAGGGACCCAATGGATATTGAAAAATGTGATACATTTCAAAATGCATGCATGGCAAGCCATTCATATTCTAGGACCTGGAGTTGTGGTCAAAACATCAAAAACTATCTAAAAGGATAGAATATGAAGATGCATGGGAGGTTCACCTAGGATAGATCATCTTATAAATTCTTTATTGTCCACCAATGTATTGGTTTTGTTCATTCTTATGTTATTTTTCCTAGGCAGCTAGTGTTACTTAATAACAATAAACTTCAACTAGAAATATATTATTAAAATTGTAATGGGGCTGGCATTGCATGAGACACCAGAGAATGTTAAATACTACTTCAAGAAATAATTGCGACAACATGATCTTGATTATGTATAATCTGTTTTCTGATAATATTGGTTTGTCAATTTATCAAATCAGAATATGAAGTTGTGTGTGGGTTGGGGTCTAAACTGTTTACTCAATATCTAGACTTGTGAAATTGCTGATAAACAAATTGTGGTGGTCAATGTTTGCAGTTGTATCCAAGAAATTGATTTTTGGTTGGTAGAAATTGAAAAAAGCATGTTGATTTACTTCTAGATTATGCATGGTTGAAATGTTGTTGCTAGTATGATGGAGCCTTGCATAAACCAATTCATGTTGAGGCACTTGATAAAAAGTTCGGATCTCTCCAATATCACCCTGATGACATGCTTCCCAGCAAGTTAATTTTCAATCCCCATGTAGTCTACACACATGCAGCTTGTAGTAGTGCTTAATGGCAAGTAAATCTTTATGGTACTTAAGTAGCATATGTATTTAGTGTTGAAATTATTATTTGGTGTATTGACACAATCTTGTAGTATGAACTATAAGATGAAATGTGACTTTGAGCAAGTTGAATGAGAAAAATATTTGGAAACTTAAGGGCATGTGTTTACCATTTGTACAGGTTGAGTTATTGACTGGTAATTAATTAAATTGGATATATAGGACTTTATTGCTATCTATTTGAGTTGGGTGATGATAAACCAATTGCCCATTAATTGGTTTTTCCCTGAAAAAAATAATAATAATCCATCTCCGGCGATATACAGTACTACCGAAAAGCATTAAATGGACAATTTATTGTAGTGTTCGTTGCAAATGATAGCTGGAAGAAGGAATATTATGACTTTATGAAACAAAAAAATAGTTGGAAAAATGGGTATTTATTGTAGTGGAATTCGATGCAAATGATATTAGTGACGATAAGTGAGTGTAGTTGGAGGGGTCATTTGCAGCGAGAGCATCAGGTTATTGCAAGGAATATAATGCGCTTGAACATATATTAATCACAACTGAAATTGTGAATAGATGAATCTGCACAATTCAGACAATTCTTTCTCATTCAATATGCGTCGACCAAGAAATCCTTGATTGTGACTTATTCCATCGAATATAGGGGTCTATTTCAACAAATTAAATCACTGGAAAAGCCCAGTTTTGCTGTAGTGATGCCTGGAGTATTTTGGAGTTCTATAAGGTGAGCATTCATACTCTCCAACCTTCTCTATCCCAACTCAGTCTAGACCTTTTGTAAGTTTTCTCCTATCATCTATTCATCTTATTTTTTGCTCAAAACTCAAACTAGTTAACGCCAGTTGTTAAATGGGTATTTAAAGGATGAAAATTTTCATGATGACCCTGATTTAAATGATTACAATTCGAAACATTATTTTTTATATGGGAAGATTATAAGCCCAGACATTATTTTTTTTTTATGTTTAGGTCTAGAATCTCCAAAAGGGTTTTTCATCTTGGTAGATTGTTTATTTTTATGTGTGTTTTAGAAACTATTTAAGTTTTGTTTATGTTTTATAGAAGTAAGTTTAGGGGTTGTGCCTAAACATTCATTCCATACTTGGGGCTAGCTGGTTCCACTGGTAAGGGATATTACAACATGGGCTAAGATTTTACAGATGGTACAACCCTACGAGCTTGGGACTTTTTGCACAGGCATGCATCTAGAGTAGATAAGGATTTTTCCTTCTTGTATGCAAGCTGCATTCTTGTATTGAACAGTCATTGTCTGCATGTATCAAGTAGATAATTCTATCAAGTAATTGCACACCCTTGGTTTATACCAGGATACTGCATAGTTCATCCATTTTACAAAAAATGCCTATAACAGACACATGCATAGTTCATACAGTGCAGCAAATTGTTTAATTGCTTTATGTTTTGTAGATACCAATTACTCTTTAGATGAACTATTCGGGGTCCATTCCATGCCTATAGTTAGAACTTGGTTAATGGTTAATGTCTTATATTTTTTTTTTTCCAAAACGTAATCCATGTTCATCTAAAGAGTGAATCCATGTTCATCCATGTCCATTCCATGTTTGTTTGCAAAGCAAATAACTAGCTATCAAAGCAAGAAAAATTAAAAGGACAAGAGTTTTTGAGTGTTTTTTGTGGAGAGTGGATTATATGACTTAAAAACCGATCAATTTCACCTAATATATATTAATATTTATTTATAATTAAAAATTATTAATATCAATATTTATAACTAAATACACCGAATGTGTATATGAGTAAAACCTAGTAAAGAATATGAAATAAAAATAATACTAACTCTATATTAAAATAAGAACGTATGATAGAGAGAATTAGTGAATTCATATGCTGATAATAAGTCAACCATACTTGATAAGAAAATCTATATGTAAGGTTCAAAGGACTAGTGTGACATGTCATGAAATTTGATTAAAAAGATAAAACTTTCCAAGTTTATTTTAAAAGTTAAAATTGAACAAATATTTTTTTTTATTAATTAAAAGGACAATATGTCACCAACAATTTCGTATTAAAAGTTAAAAATATGCATAAAATTTGTCATCAACTTGCGTTAGGTTTTTTATTTCTTTAGTTAAGGGATTAAGCCTTCTTCATAGAATTTTTCTTGGAGGGTAGTGGTTAATGCATGTGGTCAGAATAAATTATGCCTAAGGTCTACATTATTAAAGTAGGAGATTAGGAAATGTATCAATAGTAAAACATCTCCCCTTGGGGATGCTATGTTATTAACCCATCTCGATAATTTGTTGACCAATGTGTCACTGAGGCAGGACAATTGCATAGTTGACATGTAATGCAAAACCATTATTTACGTATATGAACCTCCATTTGCAGTTCTTACTCAACTATAAATTTGAAGTAGGGCAGTAGCACCCTTTTGAATGTAAAATTATTGGTAAATTGCTATGATATAGGAATGTTGTGGATATTCATTGCGGTTGTTGTCAATGATTTAGCAGCTTAGTGATCATGGTAGTGGTACAACTCGCTAAAAGAGGGAGGCGAAGACACACGCATTAGCGGATAGGATCTGAAAGCCCACCAAAACAACAACCCACATCAGTGCCACCTAGTAGGGGCTTAAGAGATGAAATGGATCGAGCGGGATTGTTGAACCTACTCAAGTGGGACAAGTTGTTGAGCTAGACAAGCAGTACCGGTTGTTGAATCTACACAAGTAGCACCGCTTGTCATCCAACTAAATGGAAACCAAGAGCAATACAACCATGCTGATCAACAGGGGGGCCCAAGAAACAAATCTGAATGTTGACTAATTTTGGGTGATGTTAGATATCACTGGATAGGGTAAGCTGTTAATTTGTATTACTGAATTCACTCATTTTCTTGTCTGTCTATTTTGGGTTCTCTCATTTCTTACTGTGAGTCTACCTTTGGATGTTAGGGGCAAACAATGTAGTCGAGAAGCTTGAGTTGATATAGATACCCCTAGCATATTCATCTGCTTTAGAGGCTCAAAAGGGAGAAAAATGGCCTTACTATCACAACGCAAGAGATAGAGAAATGGGGAAATAGGAGTGAAGCAACACCAGACATATTCATGGTAATGAATACATATAATCTTAGTATATGTGCATGACTTATCTCATAATTTTATGGTTAATGGTTTAAATAGCATGTGAGTAGGTGTTGCATATTTCCAGAAGCTTTTTATGTTTGTTCTTTGTTGGGGTGAAAAATAAATTAGCTCTATAAACTCATTCTATGATTTTGCCTGGGAGACAATATTCTGTTATCTTGATAATGGTCTCAAATATACTAATCTATAAGTAATTCAAAAGGGGTTAGAGTTGTACTTGTTTAAATCATACACATATTAATAAAATGGGCCCTGACTTTTTACTGGAAGTAGAATTAGATTATCTCAACTGCATTGGTATTAAGTGATATAGATCAACCATATGAAACTAAGTGGGTTTCTACTGGTTGGTGGTTGGGTTGTAAGTACTTGCTAAGGGTTTGTGAAGGATAAATCATTCTTATTGGCCAAGTTTTTACTTAAAATTTATTTTTCGTAAATAAAATGCAACCAGCAATAGGGAGGAACAATTCCATAGTGCCATCAATTAACCCATGGAACAGTTAACATTATGTTTCATCACAATAGGAAGCACTTAAACATTAAAATTATATGTATGGTTTCCAAACTAGTTGTCTAATAACTTATGGATTATATGTTATTTGTTATCAAGAATTATTTATAACCTGTACATTTGTGGTTTATGTTTTTTGCATGAATTTGACCACTTGCTTTTTTAATGTTTAAGCAAGTGATGGTAAGATATGCAATTCCTCATTGTCCAATCTTAATGAATAACCATTTACCCAACAATCCCAGCCAGTGTACTAGTTGGGACTGTGCTCTATGGTTTTGCGGTAAATGTATCCAATTCCTGGTCTGAGCCCATGGCTTCCAAGCTCTAAATTTGGTGACAAGACAGTTAATTAATTCGAAGGGCTGCAGTGTACACCCATGCAAAGATTATGTTCCCATAGAGGGATATTTCCAACAAGCTCACAAATCTCCTAAAGGATACTAGTTGGATGCAAGAATTTAATCTGCAAGTCTATTTTGTAATTTGTTAGGATGATGCATTCTTATATACTAGTCGGTTCAGAACCTCATGTTAGATAGACAAAGTGCAAGTGTATGATCAAGATGTATAATTACTTGATTCATGACCTCTTGCATAAATATATATGAATGATAGTTCTGCATTGAATTATTTCAGTGTTGGATGACTACCAAAAAGTTGATAAACATGTTTCTAAATGTTTTTTAGACACATCTTTTCTGGAGTCTTTCTAAAATGCTTACTACAATATCAGGGCATTCCAAATCTGAAGAAATGCAAAATACATTTTTATCTACCTCAAATACCATTGTTGGTACAAAATGAATATATTATAATTTGATAACAATTTGTAGCTAAAGAGTTATCCCCACGAAAGTTTTTCTTGGCACTATAATTTGCCACAATTTGTGTCCCCTGCATGTAGTGCTGCCTGCATGCTTATTTAACACCTATAGCCATGACATGTCATCCTGGGCAATTATAATTTTCCACGGGTTGGAGTGGTGGTAAAAACCAATAATTCTCACGCCGTTGAGTAGCTATTGAGAGGAAAATGTACATGCCTAAAAACTTTTTTCCATGAAAATTTTCGTGGTAAATACTAAAATTACCCACGATGATTGGTATATATTGAGATGAAAATGGTCATGTGCATAAAGTAATGCACATGAACAGACTTAGTGGTAAAAAAATTCTTTTTACAAACATTAGCTCATTACATTTGTAGCAAACAAAGCAGCACCACGAATGTGATTTGTGAGAAATAAGTATTAGCCACAAGAACATTGTGTAGCGATAAATTATTTTGCAAGATGGTCGGCCGATTGTAGGCTTTTTAGGCAAGGCCAATATAACCTTTTGCCATGAAGAAAGTGGTAGCAATAGGTACACATTTGCCACCAAAATGCTAGCTCATGGTTAATAGTGATATTTGCTACAAACCATAAGCCACGAGCCTCCCACCACCAAAATTGGTGGTAAATAATCAATACCCGCCAAAATCATGGTTTTTGCCACAACAACCATTCTTAATAAAATGCAATTTATCTTGCAATGTGATAGGGACACCAGATACTCACAAATGCATTGGGGACCGTGATTTAATCAGGGAGGAGACCATTTGCAGTTTTTTAAAAAATGATATGAGAAAAATATTTTAGCATTATACATAAGTAAATTCATTAATATATGGGACTTAATTGTGATATGTCAGATTATAAAATTATTTTTATTACAAAGTAAATCTAACGTATTCTATAAAACTACATTGGTTAATTTAGGAATTTACTTATATAACTTTCTTATGTCTGTAGCAGTTGAACTACTAAATTCACAAACGAGATTCTCAGTTGGGAATCCCAATTGTGATTATAGTATTTATTATTATTTTTTTAATCTAATGCTTGCATATGTATTTTATAATGATGTTATAATTTTTCTAATTTTTTTAAAAATATTTAGAACTAATAAAAAAAATAAATGAAAGAAATAGATGAAAAAAAATCGAGACCATACACGTGCACAAACTTGAATGTATCCAGCGTACGTATATAAATGACAAAGTGTATATTATATACAAACTTGCTGGAAAACAAGAAAACTTGAAGATCGGAATTAGAGCTGGTGTCGAAAGCTTGGAACTCCAGCACTATCAAGTGCATAAATAGCCAGTAAATGCTTAGGAAGTTGAGAAGGGCAAGAGAATGATTCATCATTCCCTAATGCACCATAATTTGCAAGTCCATCAGCCAAAGAGTTCGCCTCTCGATATACATGGCTGACCTTACAAAACATGTGATTACGAAGTTCCTTGATATCTTCCAATAGCTCTCGATATTGCTGAGGAGGCTGTGTCTCTTTGTTAACCCATTTCACCACCAAGAGTGAATCTGTCTCTACCACCACTTTGAGTATATCTTTTTTACTACAAAGCATTAACCCATATTTTAAAGCCGATAGTTCTGCATAGACACTAGTTCCAAACTCCAAGGAACGTGAAAAAGCAAAAATGAAGGCGCAATGGCATCTAAGAACCCCTCCACAACCAGCTACACGAGGATTATCTTTAGATGCACCGTCCACATTTAACTTAGCTTTGCCAAACAGGGGAGCAATCCATCGAACTAAAAGAGGTCTTCTGTTTGGCTCTAGAGTGTTACAATTCAGATCGTGCAGATTGTTCATGAGTGCTGCTGCTTCTGCTTGATCCAGTGACAAAAGAAGAAAGAAACGATGTGATTTTTTATTATTCTCTTCCTTCTATCAAGAAGAGAGAAGCTTCACAAACCTCACATGCATGAAAGCAAAAAAAGTGGAAGAATTATTAGTTAAAACCATGCAGTCAATACAAATATTGCATGAGATTAACATTCAACAAATTTCATTTCTTTTTTAGGTTTTTTCCTTAATTAATATATATATATATATATATATATCCCAAAAATGGAATTCAAACCTTTTGATAGGAGATCTTAATAGTTGCCCAAAAAACAAAAAGTTGAGTGATTATATAATTTATAACCTGATGCATGCATCCGTAGATTTACTTTTTGCTGGCAATTGGACACAGTCAGCATGTCATTTGAAAACAACTGCAAATTGCACGAAGAGAGAGAGAGAGAGAGAGAGAGAGTACAGTTAATAATTCCAGAAAGATCAAAAGCTGCAAACGATATGAAGAATTCTGATGATCATGACCTCACCTTACCAAAAGAGTTCAGATTTGCAGCTAAAACCTGCGAACTTATGGGTATGATTTTCAAGCCGAGAAGCGTTAAGTCCATACCCGGCTTTGAATCTGAAAGAAAGATGATATATACAGCTATAATATATAAACACGATGAATTAACCACATATATATTTATATATATACACACACACGGATGGCATAAGAAAGATATATAAATTAAAGAAAAGAACGACATTATAACTTAATTACCTGCAGTCTCATCGATGTCGGCCACCTTCTGATCGGGAATTATCGGGCCGAGTTGGTATTCCGAGTTGGTATCGGGCCGATCTGGAATTATCTCCAACATCAGAACTCGATCGGAGAAGTTGCCGTCGTGGAAGTAATTAACATCTGCCAAGTTTTCCGAGTGGGTGGTCTCGACCTCGTGAAAGCTGCCGCCCGCCCTAGAAATCCCCCATGACAGCCTTGCAGAAAGATCAACCCCAAACATTTATTTGTAGTAGATTATACAAGTACTCCTGCACAAATCACGTCAAAAAGTTTTAGTTAAAGCACGAAGAAATGAGGAGGCCGGCCAGCGGCCATGGGAGTGAAAGAGAGAATTACGGTCCTTTTATATATGATTACCGTATGATAGCTGGCCATGGAATAATTAATTAATTAATTTCCATTAAGATTATATATATTAGCTTAAAATTCCTTGGTCAGTAAGTTTCGTAAGCTACAAAGGACAAGATATCATTTTCCACATATTTATATATAATTAAAGTCAAAGAAAAAATCTAGAAAACTTCGACAGAGTTCATAGTTCAAAGGATGGAATTATTTGAGTGACACTTTCTTGGTATTAATCTAATAAAAAACAAACGTTCGTATTAATACGTACGTTTGTGATCTCATGCATGATGCACTATTATAAATTGTCTTAATGCACAATACTCTACATAAATTTCTTCATAAATTGTACATCAGTACATGATGATCTTAATTATTTAGTTAATTAGTGCAATATTATCATTTCAAAAAAATAATGTTAGATATAATTCTAATGTATGTAAGCTGTTTTGTGCATTTAGAAGTGAAGTTCACTATATAAAAAAGTATTTTTTTTTTCCTCTAAATCTTAAGTTTAACTAATTTTTTTAAGAGGAGTTATAATATTGTACGAGACTTGCATGTTGTAAGGCCATAAATATCATTTTCTTTTTCAAAAAGTGGGGTTAATTTGCAAAATCAGGTCATATTTTGATGATCTAATTATATAGATCAGCCCAGTGTACGCGCGTACATAGGTAGGAGCATTCACATAATTTAAATATTGGATAAATTAGATTATCTTAATTTTAAGCAAATTTTTATTAAAAATTGACTTGTTCAAAAAGAAAAAACACCCACACCAGATTCTCTAAAATCGTTAGCTCATTTGATTAGATATTATAAGATAAAAGTTAAAAATTATATAATATATTATTAAAATATTTTTTAATATTTTTTTAATTTTTAAAACAATTAAATTATTTATTATATATATATATTTTTTGTACAAATAAAATAAAATATAATAATTATATAAGATAAGATAATTTTTTTGTGTATTAGATTGTATAATGTTTAATTAATAACTGCAATATCATTAATTGTTTAATTTTTTCTAGACCGTACTAAAGATCAAAGGCATAATCAGGATAAGTTGATTCAGTTGCCCTGGTCAAAGATGGCAGGTTTCGTGGAAGGTTCATTTCCACGCCCTTTTCCAAATACTGTCAAATAATGCGTGATTAGGTTCCAACGTCAGCCTAGAAACAAAAAGGCTCCAAAGTCAATTTAGTACGCGATATTAATATATATATATATATATATATATATATATATATGTATGTGTATATATATATATATATAATATGTATTATATATGTTAATTTACGCCAAAGTGATGCAAAAATATAGAGCAATAGCACGAGTTTGTCTCGACAAAGACTATTTTTGTTTGTTTTTTTCAATATTCTTAAATATTTTAAAAACAAATTAAAACATTATTAAAAAAATATTTTCTTAATTACCAAGTAAAAAAAATTTAAAAAAAATTATTTTGTATCAGAAGATTTTGTCGAAAAATTTTATATGATGATTTAAGATTTCTGAAAATATATAGAAAAAAAAAAAAAACTCTAATATCGATCTCTCACACCGGCCTAAAGTAATAGAACGTGGTATCTCAAAAACCAAATTATGTGGGTATATATCTTGAAAAATGATATCCTTATTATTTATCTACAATTCATTTATTATTTTTTTTAATTTTTTTAAAAAATATCTATTACGTACTGATTAAGGAAGTTATTATTAGTAAAATTGTATTTTTTTTAAAAAAAAATCTTAATGATTAAAGCTTTCAAAAAAAAAAACTTATAAAAAATGATAAAAAATAAATACATATAGAATAATAAATAAAAAAATAACTTAGTTCTAAGGAAATCACTACTCATATATCTTTTATCTTTGAAAGCAGTCCATAGTCCTTATTCTGGGACTCCTTTGAAGTCCTTCCACTTGCGCATGTTTATTTTAGTTAAATGACCAACTGATCATTATCTCTAAAGTACTTCAACGACGAGAAATTAGTAATACTCATTGACGATTTCCCATCGACGCCCATCGATTTTTATGGGATTCTTTATACAGATAAAAGGAAATAGAGGAGCTGGGAAAATTTGCTTAACTTTCTCTAGAAAAACGGGCTTTTCCTTCAATTTCTTTCTCTTCTTTTGCATCACTCCCACTTTGTTTTTCTCTTTGACCTCACACGCTCCTTTCTTGTCTCTGTGTTTTCTTCTTGCTTCCCAAAGTGTGTACACTCTTTTTTCTCTCTCTATCTCACATTTTTTTTTTTGAAGTAGAGACATCTTCCATTCATTAGCTCAGAAAGAGTAGTTTGTGAATATAAGGAGAGTAGTCCCCTATTAGGAGGCTCCCTTCTAATAAAGACTTAGTGCCTTTTTGGCAAGGCAATGTGCAACTACATTGATATCCCTAGGTATATGACTTACAGTCCGAGCTAGCAACACTTGCAAGAGTTTTCTAAGTATTTCTAGTCAATAAACCCATGGAGCTCCATCTACTTTTGACCCTTTTGATAGTTTGGACCACACTTAGATTATGTTTGGATAGCAAACACTTCTTAGGTACTCTTAGAATACTTTAATACTATTCATTACTTTTCATCTACTTGTTACTATTATTCATTATTTTTTCACTATTATTCATAACTATTATCAACATTTATCAACATTTCTCACTACTCAGACGTACCTTAAGAATCACCTTCGAGGACAAGGATAGATAGCTTCAGATTAGTGCATAGGAGGGCAGCTTTGAGAGCTGCAAAGGTTTCACCCAAAAGTGAATCGGGAAACAAGTCACGAGAAGGCATTAGAGTTGCTGTCACTTTGTTACTCCAGTTTACAATTGACCTTATCAATGGCAATATCTCAATTAACCTTTTAACAGTTAAGAAGGGGTAGACACCACTCTACTGGACTAGGCCTAGGGAGGGATTTGAGCTAGTTCTCACCATAGTACAGGTTAATATCAGAAAGGTTTTGTGATATTAGGCTGCTTACTTGCTGTGAAGAAGTGAGTTTTGTTTCAAATACCAAAGTGTTCCTCCTTTACCAGATGTATTTAATTGAAAAGTATAAAAGAAAGCATGTGAATTGAGCCCCATTTACAATTTATGTCCTAATTAATAAAGAAAATAAAGTTGCTTTTACTTTTGATGGTGGAGTTGGTGTGTAGCACCTTAAGGAGAATAGTAGGAGCGAGTGAGTCTTATAGTGGTTGTTGATTTGAGTCTTTCTGTTTTCTTCTGGAAAACAAAGACTTAAGGTATGTTTGAGCAGTGGTAAGTGTTGAAAATAATTGTGAATACACTACATAAAACTGTTTATTTGTTATATTTTAATTAGTTGCTAACAGTCTATTTTAATCGTTAATAATCCTTTTCATCGCTAATGTTAGGTCACTATTACCCATTTTTCTTATAATGATAATAGTAAGAAATAGGTAAAAATTAAATAATAATAATAATAATAATATAATATTGTATAGTAGGGAAAAATAATAAATAATAATAATAAATATGTAAAAAATAATAATAAAATAAAGAATAACTTCAAATAGGGTCAATCTGTTTTTCTCCATATAATGGAGTTAATTAAATCACAATATGTCACGTAGGCCATACACCACATCTGCTGTGGTATGTATTTCAGAGAAAAACATTTCATCTTTCGGTCCCCGTTGGTCCCCGAAAAATTTTCTTTTATTATTCTCGGCTCCCAAAGACCCTTCAAACTTCCTGATTTCCAGGAAATTCTTTTTCTTTCTTCCATTGTTGAACGTCGAGCACAACCTCGACAGCACAGACCCATCCTTTCCAACTCCATGAGCATCCGTTTCTCTTCCAGCCCCACTTGCCCAGAGCCTACAACTTCCCTCACCGAACGTAGCGAGAAGTTAAAATAAAATAACATTAAAAATAATATTCAAATAATTTTTTAATTTTTTAATTTTATAATATTTTAATTATTCAACTCCTTCTCTTTCATTTTTTAAAACTTAATAAAATATCTTAATCTAAGTAATTTCATTACTATTGAAAGATCTAAATACATTTTTTTGATCAGATTTTCGAGAGAAAAAATAATTGAACAAGATCTTTCTCTTGGAGACGAAATAAATATTTTGAGCAAATTATCTATGGGAAGAAACTGTGACAATTGTCTACGGAGTGGAAGATAAAGTCGGGCCGGTTTAATTATATGGTATTAATATATAGCGTTCTGTCACTCGAGGTCGACCATGAGCCAAAAGTCCTCCATGATTCATTCGTCACAATATGAGTGGTCCGCCAATATTATTTTTCCGTCTTCTCTAGTCTCTACACCTTGAAGATTCATCACTGCCAATTACTTATCTTGATGTAAATTGCAATTAGTCTCGTGTCAGGTGTACATGCATTCCTGATCTAATTCCTTTGCTTTGCTTTGCTTTGCTTTGGTACTTTTAAATTTACTTTCATGTCTTAGTTCTCAAATCCTGTATTAAGATTCATATTTAGTGTCTGATTCTCTTTTATTTCATTTTAAGCTCCAAAATTCAAATGGAAAATTCAAAAACTAATTTGGTGAAAAAGTAATTAAGGGTAGTGACATTTACTTCATTGATGAAGTAATTGTTGCATATTGATCTTATAACCCCATGATCAAGTCCAGAATATTAAACAATATCAGTATCATGAAAGGAATAAGATATTTTCCATTTCATTTGAAATGGTTAGTATCAATTTAATATGAAATATTGAATATTAATGTTGCTATTTCACTTGTCATCTAATCACTTTTTGAAAGAAAGTTACCTTAATATCCAATATTTTCCACTAAGGCCCCGTTTGGATATAGAAAACAGTTTTATCTCATCTCATCATTATAATTTTATCAAATTTTTAAATAAAATACAAATTTTAAATTAATAAATATATTAAAAATTAATAGTTTAATAATATTTTGTTCATTTTTCAACATTCATCTAAAACCATCTCATTTGACTATCCAAATGAAGTCTAAATAGATACTCTCTGTTTCAAGTAATTAAATGAAGATAATCCTTATCCAGTGTTAGAAAGAAAAGTATAAGATTGTATTTGGGTGGTGATATGATTTCAGATATTTTGTGACTAATAATGAAAAAATAGTGAAAAAATAATAATAAAATATTAAATAGTAATAAATAATAGTGAATAATAATAAAAAAGAGTGAAAAGTTGATGAAAAGTAATATAAAATAATAAATAATAGTGACGTGTTCTCTACCAAAATGGAGCTTGAGATTGACTAGACTCGCATACGTACATTCTAATTGAAAGACTCGTGATGTCATTGTGGTTTTCTTTTTTTGAAAGGAAGCTTGAACAATTTGAAATACATGAAGGAGAATCCTCCATGGTAACAATTACATTAGTAATGACTAAAATATCTTTTGTCATGCAGTGTGATATTACATTGATAGTTTTCCTAACATGATAAACCTCCTACTTGGAAAAATTCTTCATATTTTTCTTTGCTTCAGCCACATACATCCCTGCACCATTCCACACACAATCTACATTCTTCAAAAGCCTTAATGATCTGAAGAGAATCACCCTCAATAATGACCCTGCTCAATTCAAAATCCAATCCCAAAATATATAGTTGCTTGAAGCACCACATAAGCCTCGGCTAGTAGAGCATATGGAAACATTCTCTTATTCATTCTCATAGTGGCAATTACATGGTTTTCATAGTCTCTAACAGCTACTCCTATACTAACTAGTATGTCTCTTGTCAATGCCTGTATCCCAATTTATTTTGTGTGTCAGAGGAGAGGGTTCCCACTTATCACCTGATTTGCTCATTTACCTTGTGGAATTTTTCGTATGCTCATCCATTTCATGCAAGAACTCCAAAGCTTGTTGTGCATTCCTCACTACTTTGTTTGGATTTTTAAATTCGTTGTTGAAAACTAGAGCATTCCCTCTCGACCAAATCTTCCTAGCTACTATTGTAAACTTCTACATCAGTTCATCGATGGAGCTCGACATTGCCTCTAGGAATTCCAACTGAGTACTATGTGAAAAATGACTCTTCTATAGCCTCTTTGAACAGACTCCACACATTCATAGTAGACTCACATTTTCATATTGCATGAGCAATAATTTCTTCTTCGTTGCAACATATGAGAAACTTTAAATGCTCCACTATCTGTCACTTAAAACGAATTTGCTTGGGTTGGTAATGCTTCAAGACAAGCTCTTCAAGGAAAAACCTTATCTCTAGGATAATCTTTAAATTCCAAATAATTGACAAACCCTTTGAAAATTTGCTACTAGAGATCTGTTATACTCCTTACGCTTGAAATTTGATATCTATTTTTATGATATTCAAGTCTTTTTATTTTTAAGTCAATATGTGGAGGATACATCATCTATATTATTAATGTGGTAAAAATCAAATTTGCAATATTCCAAAATTTAAATTTATTTTAAAAATCAAATAATGTCATTTCATTAGCATAGAATGTGTATCTTTCACATTCGTTTATAATTAAAACTTTTATGATATTTTAATCCTTCGATTGAGGATCAATTTATATATTGTCTCGATAGATTAGACTTGATAAATCAACCCTTCCACATTGGTTTATAGTCTCTTCTTCAATTGAAGAAATAAAATAATAGGAGAACACGTGATGCCTACTATGGGATTGAGATGGGGACGAAGGTGGACATGAAGAAGAGAGACAAGATTGAGAGATAGGGGGTCGAAGTCAAATGGCAAAAGGAGAGGGAGAAGAGAGAAATTAAAACGAAAACTAAGGGTTTTTTTTCTATTTTTTCTTTTATACTAGTGTATGTGGTGCGGGCGGGTGGGTTGTTGGGTGGGTGGGTAGTTAGCCCCCCTCACTTGCATACCCTTTCTGTTAAAAAGCCTGCCATCCTTCTGCTTGGACTAGGCTAATTGCGTGTCCAGGCCCATGCGAGGGTGGCAAGGATGTACCAGAAGTGAGGGCCCACACAACAGCCCTAATATTTTATGTGACATTTTCATGTTTTATGCAACCTATAGAAACACATTGGTTATGAAAATTACAAAAAACAGAGCTTTCGTTGGCTTAGAAGCTTAGCTAATCAAACGGTAATCTTACATTAAGGAACCAAATAATGAACTGTGATAAATCTTAAATTACTAGTAAAACGATAGAAAACAACATGTTTAATTGCTTGATGGACAAAAAGAATTAAATTGTATATGTACAAGAAATAAATGTCAGGAGTAGATTCTAGAAGCTTAATTGAAAGTATGAGTGTAGTAAAAGTACATGTTTTGACGAATGAGATGTTGGAGCTTCATTGTATTAGGCTGAAGATAGTTGGATTGTACACTTAGTACACAATCACATCATTTCGAAATGATGTAAAGAGAACTTTATAATTTAATATGGTATCTATTTATGAATTTTGTTTGTCGATAGATCATTTCTCAAATAGAATAAATTCAAACCAAATTCAGACCACATACTCAATTTTCCAGCTAGAAAAACAGATTGAGACAACTAAACATGACATCATTTTTAACAACATGTGATCAAATAAACTTGGGCCAAAAATGAGGCCCAACTCTGACCAGTTATGAAATGAACTTGTTAAGAACAAGAAATTGGCCGAGATACCTTGGGGAGCAACAAATTGGGAGGGAGGACGAAGCCAAACATGAGTGATTTCAGCATTAGCTAAATCAGGAACAAAGTTCTTCAATGAATTGTACCATCCTCCTTTATTACTTTCCAATAATATATGCATGATGAACTATCAGTTAAAATCTCTACCAGTTCATGCTATATACACTAATGAGTTGTGCATGCTCATTTTAAAAAAGAGGAATTTACTATTAAAATATTAATTTTTTCATGTAAATCTCACGCGACTCTTACGCACTCTATGAGTACTAGACATATCATTTCTCTTATTCCTTAAATCATATCTTCTAACTTATTATACTTTAGGCTTAACAATTGAATCTTAAAATATATATTAGGACATTCAATATAGTTTTGAGATACAAAGTGTAATTTCTTCTTATTAATTTTGATAAACCCACAGTTCTATGTTTCTTATTTTTCGCTAAACATAAAATAAAAAAACTATACCAAAATGATTTTTATTTTTTTATTTTTCCAATCTTAAAAACACTACTTCTTTGATATTCCAAATCCAGGAGAGATCGTTCAAGCAAAGCTAGATTTTGGTGGAATTGAGAAACAAAAAAAAAAAAAAAACTAATTTTTTAAGAACGGTCATGAATTTTGAAGTTCCCGATTTGTAGCAATAGTGACTTTTAATTGTAATAGTTTTTGGTTGGTGGTTCAGACTATTTTTCTAACGGATATTAATAATTTGATTATGTGCTTAGTTATTGTTCATTAATATTCTTCATTTTCTAGTAATTAATTTATATAAGATTTTAGTGGGACAACGTGGGCTGCAACTGATCACTCGATTACACGTAAAAAGAAATGGGAACTAGTCATAAGATCACCCACCGAAATGCTGTATAAAGCATGGTCACAAATCTAAAGCAAGGCTGATAGCACTTACAAGAAGTGAATAGAATCCTGATCAAGTGGCACAACATCGTACATGATTGTTAACATGATCAATGGTGGAATTTTATCAGATATTTTCTATTATCAAACTTATTATAAAATATTTCATATTATCTCACCACGACTAATTTAAAATATGTACACTTCAAAAATTCCGACAGCTAAACAGTTCGATCAATAAATATGGAGGAAAAAAAAATACTTTTTTAAGAGGACAAAGCTCAATGAGTTTTTTCGAATAATACTAATACTAATACTAATACCAAGGTATGGTCAGATGCATTTAGATTATCTTCTAACAAATGGCAGCTTAATATTTACATAGAGGGAAACATAATTTTGTGCTATTTTTGCTGTGATGCACAACATCACTACTGCCTGAGTGTCTTTGTAGGATAAAATTGCTCCAAATGCTGATTAAAGAACTTAAGAACTTAGCATCATAGTAAGGGAGATTTTGTATGATTTTTTTGGAGATGTTACCACAAATCTGTTTCGGACTTCCTTCAATATGATGCCTCCCTTTTCATTGTGGTTTATTTTCAATGGCAAAGCAGCACTTCAATTAGGATATAAGTGCTATGAGCCTTGCTTTAGATTTGTGACCATGCTTTAGACAGCGTTTCGGTGGGTGATCTTATGAGTTCTCATTAATTTTATGTGTAATCAAGTTAGTTGCGGACCACGTTGTCCCACTAAAATCTTATATAAACTAATTACTAGAAAATGAAGAATATTAATTGATTGCCGAGACATTTTATTTAGTTTATTTCTGAATTGATCAATTGATTAGAGGCTAAATTATATTACAAAGGCATAATATAACATAGTATTTTGAAAAGATGGCATTTGATTCATTTGATTCATTTTGAAAACATAGTATTTTAAATTATATCACCAGACTAGAATATGCATTTGATTCAAACTGGGCTTTTCTTTGACCTTAGAAATGCAATCTGTTGTAGCAATTATGGCCCAAAGGCCACACAGCAAGGACCCAGCCCACTATGGCCTAACCATCACAAGACTTACCTTACCTCGCACCATTCGATAGAGGAAAGGCAAAGGGTTCCACAGGAAGCTTCGAGAGAGAGAGAGAGAGACTCCATCCAAGGGTCAGATTCGTGATAGAAGTGAAGAAACTGTTAGACAAGAGAAAAAAGGAGTGCAATGCAAAGGTGAAAAAGGATTAAAAGAGAGGAGGCACAATGGAAAATGAGAATCATTTTGGTGAAAGATTTTTTTGATTTTTTTCTTTTAAGATTTTTTTTTTTTTTTTTTTTACAAAGAGCTAGTAACCACTCTCATAACAGATCTGTCGTAAGTTTATAAAGTAACCCTCACTTATGACATAGGAAAATCATGGTTACAAAACAAACTCGCCTGAGGGTTTACAGTCAATACCAAAACACAAGGTTCCACGGGAAGCTTCGAGAGAGAGAGAGACTCCATCCATGGGTCAGATTCATGATAGAAAGTGAAGAGGCTTATAGACAAGTGAAAAAAGGGTTGCAAAGGTGGAGAAGGATAAAATGAGAGGTACGATGGAAAAGGAAAATCATTTTGGTGAAAGTTTTTTTTTTTTTTTCCTAAAGAGCCAGTAACCATCCTCGTAACGATCTTGTCCCAAGTTTATTAAGAAATCCTCACTTATAACGGAAGGAAATCGTGATTACAAAAATTAAAAAAACTCTCCTGAGGGTTTACAATCAATACCAAAACACAAGCATAAAACCAACAATCTACTAAACAAATAAGACCAATAAATCAATAAATAAAAACCCCTAAACGTTCCAATACAAAACTAGACAAACCTTAATGAATGACAAACATTAATGAATGACAAACCTTATTAAACCAATGCCTATACAAAAGAAGAGGTCACCCATGGCAAAAAGAACACAAAAAGCTTCAAATTTCCGTAACAACATGGAACATGTCTGCACTTAATCATAAAAGGGTTGTTTGCGTTTGAACACCTGGAAGTAATAAACTCTGAAAACTTGTAATCATCCGAAAAAAACTACCAGGAACCAAATCTTCCTATCCAAAACAATTAATCTCTTAAATATGGAAGGCCCAATTTATCCAATCTCAAAATTCCTTTCAGCTTATAAGGAACTTCATTAGCCTACTTTCAAATCCCTGTAACATTCTGAGATGCCATACAAGCTAGACAGTCAAGCCAGAATTAGTTTCCCTGTAAATATGTTTTAGTCGGCTAATATGCATACCTTCCATCATCTCCCTAATCTCATCTCAATAATCTTCTAAGTACCATATACAACTTCTACCTTTCTTAAACCAAGTGATAATAATTTGAGAATCCATTTCAAATTCAATGTTAAGGAAACCCAAATCTTTGCAGAATTTCAGACTATGATAAAGAGTCATAAACTTTGTTGAATTATTCGTACCATTGCCTAAATCCTTCACAAAAGCCAACTTCAGATTTCCCTCATCATCCCTTATGGTACCACTTGCACCAGCAATGCCTAGATTGCCTAAACAACTTCCATCTACTTTTAATTTAACCCATCTAGAAGCTAGTTTCTCCCATTTGATAATCCTGCATTGCTCCCTTTTCAACAGTCTAAATGGAATCAGCAAAGCTTGCAAAACAATCTCATCTTCACTTCTTATTTTGTTTCCAGCACGAATATGACTTCCCACCCAAGCAATGGCAGACTTAATAGATAACTAGAGCGATTCTAATTAATTCCTTCTTCCTTCCATACGAGATTTACACTGCCAAACCCAAAGAGACCACATGATAATAACCGGGATAATGCCAAGTAAATTACCAGCTTGTGATGATTGTTTGGCTCTCCTGATCCATACCTCCATCCTATCTTTCCATAGTCAACGAGGATTAAAAGGAATTTAAAATATGCAAGACACACAGCACCAAATATCATTAGCAATAAACCTAGTAGCTAAAACATGTTCTAAATCTTCTACACACCCTACAACACAGTAATCACATCTAAAAGCTAGTGGAATACCCAATTCAGAAATTCGACTATCCACACTTAGACTTTTGTTTAAAGCTTTTCAACAAGTAATAGAATACTTTGTGGGTAAATTAGTATTCCACAACCAGTCACTCCACTCCCAGCCATTCAGGGCCCTTTTATCCTAATGCAATCCCATGCCAATTTCAATGTGAAAGCCTCATCATTATTAGCTTGCCAAATCAAAATATTGGCACCATCCCTATGTTTGCCAAGCCCTTCCAAAACCTCCTCCAGATTATCATCTCCCACTAAATTCCTTGGTAACCTAGTATCCTAGCCTTCAGTTATCTGCACTCTTTGAATCTAAAGGTAGGAACATCAGAAATCAGAATCGTGTCTACCAATGCACCAGTCTTCAGCCATTTGTCCTTCCAAAAAGACACATTTCTATCTCGCAAACGCCTAATAGAGTAGTTCATAACCTTAGGCTTTCCTTTATTCTCTGTTTGTTTCAATTATACAATCCGGTTAGGGTTTTTGTTAAGCCTTGTAATCATCATCTATATGATGATTATAGGCCAATTAACTCAACTAGGGTTCCAAGAGAGGGATATTGTTCTCCTCGATGTTTGTTTGGTTTCTGTAATTCTTTGCTTGTCTTCTTCATTGTGTTAGTATCCATGATTTGCTATTTGGTTTTGTGAGAATTTCTTGCTCTTGACCTGTTGTTGACTCATGGCACAACAGGACCTTAAAGTAATCAAGGATCCTTTAGACCGAGAGTCTTGAGATGGAAATGGATGGCTCTAGTAGAAAACTATTTATTTGTAACCAGTTATTTCCAGTGAAACGATTATTTTTTTCTAAAATTAGTTTATTTTTATCGCAAAAAATCTTTTATAAATGTCTATTTTTCTTGTGGTTTGGTAATACGTTGAGGGAGTTTTCTTTCTATGGTGATTTAATCTGAGTATGCATGCTTGTTTGTTTGAAATGTTAATTTCTTGACTGAATTAACATTAGCTTATGCACCAAGTGACCAACTACTTCGATGGTTTGAGTAAACACTAATCCTGCATTCCTAGTTTTGTTTAATTGAGGTTTTAATCACAACTTTAGTCTAAATTGGGTACCAACAAATTGATGGATTTTTTGGTTAGAGCTTGGATTTTTTGGAAATATGGAAGGTTAGGCCAAAGAGAAAGTAACAAGAGAGAAGAAAAAAGTGGGTAGAGGGTTAGAAGCATTCGAGTTAGGGCTTGAGCTTTCTGAAAATGGGAAAAACGAACATAGGGAGAGAGAGAGAGAAGCAAAACGGGAGAGCAAAAGGAGAAAAAAGAGTGGTCGGTTGTGTTTTAATTCGCAACTTATTGTAACGACAACTACTTGCTTGAAAAATCCTATAAGTCGTTGTAACAACTCGTACCATCCAACTTATCATGCTAAGAGATTTTATTTTCGGCGATTAAAATTGCCGCAAAACATCTTTTTTTCACGGCAATTTTTTTTTGTTGACAGTAGGTTTCACACAAAGATGAAGCGCTCTTTTGTGGTGATTTTTTATCGCCGCAAAAAGTGGATTTTGTGTCGATTTTTTTACTACGATAGAAAGAAATTGCCACTGCAATAAAATCATTTATTGCGACAACAAAAATCGTCACAATAGGTTTCAAGTCACTGTAAAAGATTGCATAGTGAATTCTCCATCAACATTTCCCAACTTTGCGATAGAATTTTGCGGTAAAATGAAAAAGCGCCGCAAATAGGTTCCCTTTACTATGATTTCTTTTGCAGCTAAATGAAAATCGCCACTGTTTTCTTGTAGTGTGAGGGAAAAATAGAGCGATGGGCAAATAAGAGCATATTCATTGGATATGCCAATCAGGTGAAAGGTTTTATAATATGAAGTACTGATCTTAACTCACCAAGATTTATAATTATGAGGGATGTAGTATTTGATAAACAATCCATACTTAATCTGATAAAAGAGTTTATTATATCTACAAATGAAGAGCAGGATAATACTAAGAATGTAGAGTTAGAAATTGAAGCTTAATAGAGGATTTCATGCGACTCCCAAGATCATGCTATTTATGATCAGCATGATTCTAATTTTGATAACAGCGCATAGGATGAGTAGAACTACAGTATAATTACTGATAGATAAAGAGGGCGGGTCAAGACACCTCGTAAATATGTTCATACAAATATGATGATGTATGCTCTTACTATAGTAGATGACATTCTTTGTCAGAAATCTTCCAGTTATTTAGAAACTGTCAAGAGTAAAGAATCTGCATAGTAGTATGAAGTGATGAGTAAGGAGTTAAGTCTCTTCACAAAAACCAAATTTGGGATTTGGCAAAATTGTCAAAAAAGACGAAAACTCTTAGCTACAAACGAGTTTTTCAAAGGAAAAAATGAATCTATGGTGTTATAGGTGCAAAATATAAGGCATGCTTGGTTGCTAAGGGATATTGTCAGAGAAAAGACATCGACTTCAATGAAATCTTCTCTCCCTCTGTGAAACGCAATTTGATCAGAGTGTTACTTGCTATGGTAGCATTGTATAATCTGGGAGCTACAACAACTTAATGTTAAATTAGCGTTCCTACATGGTGAGCTTGGTAAGACCATTTATATGCATTAGCTAGAGGGGTTCACTGTTAAAGGTAAGGAAGACTATGTGTGCATGTTGAAGAAATTATTATATGGTTTGAAACAGTCTCCGAGATAATGGTATAAATACTTTGACTTTTTTATGATTAATCATGGCTCTGTGAGAAGTGGCTATAATAGTTGTGTTTATCACAAGCAATCATTCGATGGATCTTTATGTTGATGATATAATAATTGCTTTTGAAGGCATATCTAATGTTGATTTGTTGAAAAAATAACTCAGTAAAGAGTTTTAAATGAAATATTTAGGCGTTGCTAAGAAGATTTTAGGAATGAAAATCCATAGGAATAGAAAAGCTGAAAAGTTGTACTTGTCTCAAAGAAAGTAGATTGAGAAAGTTCTTGAAAGATTTGAAATGTCTAATTCCAAATCAGTAAGTATATCGCTTGCTTCATACTTTAGACTTTAAGCTTCCTTATCTTTTAAGACAGACGAAGAAGAACAATTTATAGCCGGTGTTTCTTATTCCAGCACAATTGGTACTATTATAAATGTGATGATTTGTACTCGTCTAGATATTTCATAGGCAATGAATGTTGTTAGTAAGTATATGACTAACCTAGGTAAAACTCATTGGCAAGTTGTGAAATGGATACTCAAGTATTTAAGAGTGACATTGAATTTTGGCTTAGTTTTTTATAGAGACATTGTTTTTCAGTTATAATGTTGTTGGTTATGTTTATTCTGATTATGCTGAGAACTTAGATAAAAAAAAATATAATTGACAGGGTATGTTTTCATTTTGTGTGAATATACTATTAGCTGGAAAGCAACATTACAATTCACTGTTACTTTATCAACTACAAAAGGCATAATACATTGCTACAACTGAGGTTGTTAAGGAGGTTATTTGCTTAAAAGATTTGATCAACTATTTGGGACTACAATAAGATGGAATTCTAGTATTCTGTAATAGTCAGAGTACGATATATTTGATAAAAAAATCAAATATATCATGAGAGAATAAAGCATATTTATATCAGGTATTATTTTCTTAAAGAGGTTGTTACAGAGGATGTTATAAAAATTCTGAAGATTGCTACTATGAGAATCCTATAGATATGATAGCAAAATCAGTTGCAGTATACAAGTTCAAACTTTATTTAGACTTGATTGGAGTTTGGGGTCTTTGATTCCCTTAGGGGATTAGGTAGGGGGTATGTCTTTTGTGATGAATGAATTTTTGGTTAGGCTTGGTACAATTCAAGTTAAGGGGGAGACTTGTTGAGAGGTAACTTGAATCTAGTGGAGAAAGTACCTATTCAATTAGATCACTCAAGCAGTGTCTCTGCAGCTCGAGTGACGCCTCAACTCGAGAGTTTGCTCATCACCCGCTTGATAGTCAGTTCGAGCGGGCTTCGCTTGACATCAACCCAACGTCCAGCTCGAAAGGAATGTCAACCCGAGAGTTCACTTAACTCTCACTTAACATACAGCTCGAACGAGATGCAAACCTTAGTGTTCGCTCAAGCGCCGCTTGATTTCACTCGAGCAAATGTTGCTTTTCTAGGACACTGCGTTGTTTCACTATATATAGACATGTTATTATTTTGTATATCACTTTTGGCATTAAGTGAGGCAACCGTATATTAGAGAGAGAGAGAGTGAATCCTCTTATTAACAATCTTGGGAGTTCATTGATTGTTTTGGGATTTCGAGAATGTGAGAATGGTGTGATTATTCTCTTGTATTCCATCTTCGTTGATAGTAAATTCATTCCGACCGACCCCGCCAATGAATGTAGGCTTACATTGAATTAAACCATTTAAATCTTAGTGTTTTGTGTGTGATTGTCATATTTTCTTATCGTTTTTATTTCTATTATGATATTTCAAATTAAAACTTTGATAACCGGCTTATCCTAATAAAAATTGATTATTTGTAATTAGTTATTTTCTGTAAAAATGACTATTTCCTACTAAAATAAGTTTTTTTTCTTAAATAATCATTGTTATTGCAAATAACATTGGGTTTGGATATCAAATTAACATTGGGTTTGGATATCTCCCTTTCCTTGGACCTCTTGGGGCCAAGCGGCTCGCAATTTTGTTCCTATTGTAGACACCTTGATCTTGTCTGGTTTGCTATGGTCAACAAGAAATAGGATTGTAAATTAATCATTTTGTTCGATAGTTTACTCAGTACTCACTTGATTAAACTTTAATTGAACTCACTTCACAAAAAATGTTTGCCCCGTGTGAAAGTAGATACCCGCTTAATTAATAAATGACACACACTTGACAAAATTCGAGTCGACTCGGCTAAGAATCATTAAGACCCGCTCGTTTATGCCTAAGTTGACTTGTTAACTCGACTCAATTAAAGCATAATCATATATATTAATCAATATATACATACACCTATATATACATTTGTGTGTGTATTAGCTAATACAATAAGCATAGAAATTTTAGAATTAAATATATAATATGTAACCTAATTACTCATGTTTATATATTGAATATATTTCATATTTATATTTTACAAATTATACAATAATTAGTTGATAAGATTTAATAATTTCATATATTAGCATGTGGAAACGATATATGAAATCGATATATGATATCATATTATGTCTTTGTTTTAATAATTTAGGTAGGCATATAATATATTATGGATAAATATCAACTAGTTGATATTAATTATTTATATTTTTAAAATCTTATCATTTATTAAGATGTATATTTTAAGATACACGTGTACAACATACTTTGTTATATGCTTAATGTAAATGTATAGACACATGGATCTGCTTTGTATATAAAGCAAACTTTGTAATCATTTTTATTATTACATTTTAATGAGATTAGATTTATTCATCTCTGGAGAGATCCCGATACTTCTAATATGGTATCAGAAAAAATTGGGAATTAGGGTTAGGCCATCTCTCTGATACACCTCTCCTCTCCACATCTCTTTCGATCATGGCTAAGGAAGAATCCTCCTCTTTGTCTTCTACTATCGAATATAATCCTCGCAGTCCTTATTTCCTTACCACTATGGATCATCCTGGCATTCTTCTCGTCACTGAGAAGTTGAACAACAACAATTATCACTCCTGGTGCCGTGCAATGTTCTTATCCTTGAAGGCGCACAACAAACTCGGATTTATTGATGGATCCTTACCTTCTCCAATAGAGTCTAATCCTCTGTTTTCTCCGTGGAGTAAGTGTGATACTATTGTTCTTTCATGGTTGCTTAATTTGTTATCTCCTAAAATTGCTCAAAACGTGATCTACATTGATTCTTCTTTTGTTATGTGGCTTGAGTCGAAAGAAAGATTCTCGCAAGGTAATGGCCCACGCATCTTTGAATTACAAACTACCATTTCTGATTTATATCAAGAACAACAAGATGTCAGTATGTATTTAACTGATCTTAAAGTTCTTTAGGATGAGTTGTTGAATTACCCCATTTACCTGCTTGTCATTATAGAGGTTGTAAATGTAATTTCTCAAAGTTTTTTGCTGCTTACCATCACCAGAACTATGTCATGACATTCCTTATGGGACTTAACAATGTATTTGACAATGTGTGGGGTCAGATCTTGATGATGGATCCCCTACCTCCGATTAACAAGACTTTCTCTCTCGTTCTCTAAGAGAAGAAACAAAATCTTGTTAGTACTTGAGGCATCTCCCCTGCCTCTGTGGATTTTGTAGCACTGGCTACAAAAGTAGATTCTGTTAAGAAATATTAACTTAATCCACGTAGTAAGTTTATTTGTAGTCATTGTAGTCTTATTGACTACACTGTTGACAAGTGCTATAAGTTTCATAGATATCCACCGAATTATAAGTTTCGAGATAAGTCTAGGACTTCAGCTTCTGCCAATGCTTCTCAATAGTCCCCGGTGGCTTCTGATTCTCCTTCCAGTCTACCTTTGACCATGGAACAATACAATCAACTCATTGCATTACTAAAACTATCTCCTCTGGCTATTTCTGCAAATATGGCCTTGATTCAGAATTTTTCAGGTAATTTTGAAACTGTTTGTGTTGCTGCAAACTTAGTATCCCTTTGTACATGGATAATTGATTTAGGAGCAAGTGATCACATGGTTTGCTCTCCATCTCTATATACTAGTCCTCCTTATTGTGTCTCTACCTCTGTTAAACTGCCAAATGGATCTTATGCAAAAGTTACTCATATTGGTACAATCATTTTGAGTCCAACTCTTACTCTCACAAATGTCCTTTGTGTACCTACTTTTTCCTTCAATCTTATTTCTGTCAGTAAATTAACTCATACACAGAATTGTTGCCTCATTGTTAATGCTGATAAGTATTTTTTGCAGGACCTAGCAACTTAGAATATGATTGGGATGGCAGAGTTGCAAGGTGGCTTATACAAGCTGGTTACTTCTATTCCTTCTTCTAATGTTTCTTTTCCTTCAAATTGCTTATCTTCCAATTTGATGTAGCCTTATGGCATTATAGATTATGACATCCTTCTTCATATAGGATGCAAATTTTTTCATAAGTGCATTCCTTATTTGTCTTGAAAAATTGAGTCTTGTACAATTTGTCCTATTGCTAAGCAAAAATGATTACATTTTCCTGTTGGAAATAATAAATGTAATGCTCCTTTTGACTTGCTGCATTGTAATATTTGGGGGCATATGGCCACTGCCACCAATGCTGGTTTCAAATAGTTTCTATCACTTGTTGATGACCATACACGAGCCACTTGAATTTACCTCATTAAATCCAAGTCTTAGGCCGGCCCTCTCCTGAAATCCTTTTTCATCCATATATATACTTAATTTTCTGTCCCTATTAAAGCAAATAGGTCAGATAATGGTCCTAAATTTGCTTTAATGGAGTTGTGTTTACACTCCATAACAAAATTCTATTGTGGAGAGGAAACATCAACACATCCTCAATGTTGCAAGATTACTTCTCTTTCATGTTAATCTGCCTTTATCTTTTTGGGGTGACTGTGTTCTTATAGCTGTCTACTTAATAAATAGGACTCCAACTCATTTTCTTTCAAATAAGAGTCCTTTTGAGCTCTTGTATCACAAGACACCTTCTTTTTCTCATCTAAGAGTGTTCGGTTGTCTATGTTTTGGCTCAACACTCTCTCATAATCGTGCTAAGTTTTCTCCAATAGCTCTTAAGTCTATTTTTCTAGGTTATCCCTCTAGTGTTAAGGGATATAAACTTTTTAATCTAGAAACTCCGACTTATTACATCTTTAGATATGTGATATTTCATGAGGATGTTTTTCCTTTTGAATCTTCCTCCTCAACACCAGTTTCTAATTCCAACTCTCAATTTTTTTTTTTTTTTTTTTTTGTTTCTAAAGACAATTCTTAGAATTGTTGTATTATTTTTTTTCCTCCTCCTAGTGCAGATTTATCTGTCTCTTTCTTGATTCCACATAATGATTCTTCTATTCCTTCACCAGTACCTACAACAACTCCTCCACCAGTACCTCCATCAATTACTCCACCTATACCTCCACTAATTCCTCCACCAATTCCTTTTAAAAGATCAAGTAGGATTAGTAGTCCTCCTGCTTATCTTCAATCTTATCACTATAAAAAAGCTAGCTTGCACTCAAGACATTCAAGTGATCAACCTGTTAGTAGTTCCTCCAACACTGCTTATCCTCTTAGTAATTTTTTGACCTATGACAGACTATCCTTACCTCACAAATCTTTTGTACTTGTTACCTCCACTTTATTTTAACCCAAGACATATTCTTAAGTCGTTTTATACCCTGAATGGAGAGCTACCATGCAGTTAGAAATTTCAACTTTAGAGGAGAATAATACTTGAGACTTGGTCTCTTTACCTACTGGTAAACATCCAGTTGGATATAAGTGGGTTTATAAGCTGAAGCTTAAATCTGATGGAAGTGTTGAGAGGGGCAAATCTAGGTTAGTGGCTCATGGTTATACTCAATTGGCAGGCTTGGACTATTATGCATAGTTTTGAATTCCGTTCCGGTGTCTCAACCGGTGCACTATACCTCATTGTTCCGTTCCGATCCAAATTCCGGCTCGTTCCGATCTGTTCCGGTCATTCCAGTTGAATTCCGGCTGTTCTGGTCCAAATTCTGGCCATTTCAGTCCTTATTCTGGTTTAGATTATTTTTGTAATTTTTTTGTATTTGAATTATATTTTTTTAAAATTTTAAATTTAGATGGTATTTAATTAATTCTAGAATATAAAATATATTTATATATTTTGTAATTTTAAATGTCTTTTTTTTAATATTATTATTTTTTAATATTTTATCTATTTATTTATTTTTGTATCTCAAATCAAGTTTGTATTTTTTTCAACTTATAATCATTTTATAAATTTTTAGTTCTTTTAATATGTATGTATATACATGATACACACTTACATATATATATATATATGTATTTATTCTATTAGTTGTTAGTTTATATATATATATAAGTATTTATTATAATATATAATTAATCCCGAAACGACAAATCGAAACATACCGGTATCGAAATATTCCATTTTAGTGTCTCAACCAAAACGGTTACCAGAATGGAATTCAAAACTTTTATATTATAATACATTTAGTCCAATTGCAAAGTTAACCACTGTTAGACTATTTTTTTCTATAGTTGTTGTAAAAAACTGGCACATTATTCAAACGGATGTGAATAATACTTTTTTGAATGGTGACTTACAGGAATAAGTTTACATGTCTCTTCCACCTAGTTTGACAGCAAAGGAGAGCTGAACTTAGTTTGTAAGTTGAAGAAGTCTTTGTATGGCTTAAAACAAGCCTCAAGGCAGTGGTTTTCAAATTTCTCCTCTACATTAATTACCACTAGTTTTACATAGTCTAAATCTGATTACTCTCTTTTCAGTAAAAGAGAAGGTACTTCAATTATCATGCTACTTGTTTATGTAGATGATATTTTGATAGCAAGAAATATTCTTTCAGTTGTCGACTGCTTAAAAGCTTATCTTAATACACATTTCAACTTGAAGGACCTAGGACCATTGAAATATTTTCTAGATTTAGAAGCTGCCAGATCTTCTAAAGGAATACATTTGTGTCAAAGGAAATATTCACATGGAATAATTGAGAATTCAAGTTTACTGGGTTGTAAACCAGCATGTTCTCCATTGGAACAAAATTTAATTTTGAAGAAAGATGATGGTGATGAGTTGATAGATGCTTCATAGTATAAGAGATTAATTGAGAGATTAATCTACCTAACAATTACACGCCAGAAATTGCATATTCAGTTCAAAGGTTGAGTCAATTCACTCACAAATCCAGAAAATCTCGTATGGCAACAACAACTAGAATAGTCCAGTACATTAAGAATTTAATTGGACTTGGTTTGTTTTTCTCTTCCACTTCAAGTGACTTCCAACTGAAGGTTTATATAGATTCAGATTGGGTTGTATGCCCGAACACTGTCTATAACTGGTTATACAATGTTTCTAGGGGACAATCTTTTAAGTTGGAAGTCGAAAAAGCAACACACAATGTCAAGATCTTTTGCTGAAGCAAAGTACAGATCCATGACAACAGCAGTTTGTGAGATTATATAGCTTAAAAATTTGTTAGTTGATTTCACATTATTCATTCTCAACCTGCTTTGATGAATTGTGATAGTCAAGCAGTCATTCACATCTCTTTTAATCCAGTATATCATGAAAAAACAAAGCATAAAGAATTAGATTGTCATGTTGTTAGGGAGAAATTGCAAGCTAGAGTTATAAAGCTATTCTATGTTCCTTCCAGACGCCAGATAGCAAATGTATTGACAAAAGCTCTTGATTTAGATAAATTCAATCATCTTATAGGCAATATGAGACTTGTTAATATATATAGTCCATCTTGAGGGAGAGTATTAAGATGTATATTTTAAAATACACGTGTACAACATACTTTGTTTTATGCCTAATGTAAATAAATAGACGCATGGATTTGGTTTGTTAACAAAGCAAACTTTGTAATCATTTTTATTGTTACATTTTAATGAGATCAGATTTAAATTATTTCTGGAGAGATCTCGATACTTCTAATATAATTCAATACAAGTTCTACTTGTTAATTGTACAAATTCAATTAATATTAATTTTTTTATTGAATTTATTAATTATTATATATTATTGATAAATAAATAAAATAATTCGAACCGAGTTTGAACTTGGCTCGACTGGACTCAAACTTTTTTAAAATGAACTCGAGTTCAAAGTCAAATTAAGAGTTTAGTTTATGAAATTATACTCAAATAAAAATTAAATAAAAATGAATTCAAAGTCGAACTAACCGGCTGATCAGTTGAAACTTGAATATTTTGAATCTAGCCAGTCAAGTTCGGCAAGGCAAATCATACGCAAACTTACATTTAATTATCTTTGTCTTTAGTCTTTGATCCTGATCTTTATTTATTGATGTTGCCTTTTTCTCTCCTCCTTTCATTTTCCGAAGACTAGTCATTGATTAATATTGCGTCGTAGAATTTATTAATTTGACCAACTCGCATGGAAGAATATTTGAACTGATCTCTATATAGAGATCATGCATGAGCGAGTCTTATCGTACTTATATAGAGATCAGTTCCGTACCGACGTGCATAGCTTTTATGTCATGTTTGATCGATATTTGAATAAGATCATTAATATTATTATTATATATATATGTTAATTAGGTTGTGTAAATTTTACACTCTTTTTAAAGAAAATTTAGTGTTTCTAGTTAAAAATATAATTTTTTATGTGTATTTTAAATCTATCTATTTTTTTCAAAATGAATATATATAATATATATAACTTGCATACTTTAAAATTACAAATATTATTTTTCTTTATACAATGATCCACTTTTAAGTCTCGTTTTGATAGTTTTGATAATAAGAAAGATAAAATCATGATATATAAATAGTAATGAAATAGTTAGATTTTAATATGTTTTATGGAGTTTTGAGAAAAAGAGAAAAAAAAAAGTTAAATAAAAATATTATAAATTTAAATATCATTACAATAATAGTTTTTAGTTTTATATTTGAAAAAGTTGATTTAATATTTTTATATTTTATTTGAAAGTTTAAAAAAATTGTAATGATTAGATAAAAAAAATTAAATATTTAAAATTAAAACGTATATATTTGTATTTGTAGTATTTAGATATTGTAGTTTCTTTTATTTTCTCAGAAATCAATCAGATAATTAAAAAAAAAAAAAATGAAATCTCTCTTTTTGATAATTTGTGAGATACCGCACATCTAAACCCCATCTGGATATTTTCTTTTACTTAATTAAGATGCTCCATCTCGATGTTGTCTCTCCTTTTTGAATCGACAAACAAAAAGAATAAAAAGAACAAATTAACGAAAATTAATGAAAGGTTATGTGTGGCGTCCAGTGGACTGGCCGTGTAAAGGGTAATTCGGTGAATGAAAGTTGAACAAATAAGAACGAAAGTGGAAGGCTATAAATAAATATTCGGTGTAAATAATTATAGATTTTAATCATATATATATATATATATACAAGGCTGAGGTGACCTTTTTATAGTTGTCCAATAAATCCATTATAATAGAAAGTCCCGATCCAAAGATGCTCCCAACCTTAATACATCATGCATCGTTTTGTTTTAGACAAAAAAGGATAGGAGTGCCCGGTCATGTACCATTAAGGCAGATGAATTACCAAAAGCAGAGTCATCTAGAAGTAAGAAGAATATTCGAAAAGATTTGCATTAGGAAAATGATGGGAGGCAGCGCAGCCGGCTGCTCCCACACATCAATATTGCAGGGAGCTGGCCGGCTGCTGGGCTGCCTCTAAAATTACTCTTTGCATTATTGTAACAAACTTAGTGACGTACGTGTCTCAGTCTTAGGCATTCTGTCATGTTTTACTTTTCCTATATATTGTCACTGTACGCAATCATTTTGATCGAGGTGGTTAGAAGTTAGAACTTTCCAATGTGCCTTACGAGGAATTTCCTCATTCTGAAATATTATCAATCAGTTGGTGCGCTACTCTTTTCTTCTTTCAACGTGTATTAATTGTACCAGTGACAAGTCTGCAGTTTTTTTCTAAGTCGTGTTAATTTCAAAGTTGGAAAATGATACCCTTTCAAACTTACGTTGTTAGACTTCGGTTTCATTGATCGATAGGAAATTCAATGAATCTTTTAAGGAGATGTTTGGGTAATTGAATAAAAATATTATGTTATTAGAAGTGATGATCTGGGAAAATTGTATTATTTTTTATATTTTGTTTAAATTTTTAAAGAAATATATATATATATAATAATAATTAAATTAAAAAATTAAAGATTTAAAATTAAAAAATATTTATATTTAAACATGATTGATATTCATGAAGAAAATTTTGATAAATTTTAAAATTCAAATTAACAAGCTCTAAATCTGTATTGGAATTTGAACTAGAACCGCTAGCATATGTCAAACTATTTGAAAATGATAATGTCTTTTTTTCCATTTTTTTAAAATAATTTTTTAACATTTTTAATCATTAAAGAAAAATTTAAAAATATATAATTTTACTAATAATCACTTCCTTAATCATTAAATTAAAAAAATAAATAAAATGATAAAATGATAATAAATAAAATTTAACCCTATAATTATTCATTTGAAAATAGTCCAAAAATTATGGAACCACTACTACGACAACGTATACCCTTGATTAGTTGATTATAACACATACGCGCGTTTAAGCCGCCACTCTTGAACGTCCACTTGTACACAGCATGCATGTTAGGTGGAATTTAGGCCGGCTTGAGATACGTACTAATCAAACTATACAATTAAGATTTTATGTAGCCATTAATTTGTTATAGCAATTCTGCTTATTTGTAATTAATTATTTTATGTAAAAATAACTTTTATTTTTTATTAAAATAAATTTATTTTTATCATAAATAATCAGTTACAACAAGTCGATAAAGTATATATTGATCATCCACTACTAAGCACCAAAACTTGGAAAAGCAAGTATTTGCATGTTTCGATTCTACTAACTAGCTACCACGTACGGTAGTTAAAGTTGTGATAGAGAATTGAGGACATGATCAAGTACTAAAGGATCAATATGTCTGATGTCGTTTGTACATGATGTAGAATGTTACAATATTCCTGATCTTCCTAACCAAACCTAATTATTTAAGTGAAACTTACTACAATAACATGCCAATTTGCCGTGGAGGTATATCGTGGAAAAAACCCCATTATTTGTAGGAAAATTTTATTTGTTCTCATCAAAACGGCTTGCGGGTAGTTCATGGGAAATAACCTCCGAAAAAGCATTATTACCCACGACAACTACTTTTCGTCGGAATTAATAACGTTTTGATCTTATGACTAGACTAGTTGCGGAAAAAAAATATATAATTTCATGGTGGGAAATATAATATATCATAATTTAATGGGCTCGCGCTCAACTCATGTCTATATGTAATGTACTAATTAAAATGTGATAATTATTTTATCATGATCTTTAATTTTATGTCTTTTTAATATATAAATTAGAAGTATAAAGAATATTGATATATAGATCACAATGTCATCTCATTAATTATAATGAGATAAAAATGGAGGCTGTACCAATATTGTGGTGTATAAAATTTTTCATAAATTAATTTATATTATTTAGTTATCATTATAAGTACGTTTTGGCCCACGTCAATTATATTATATGTAATAATTTAGTATTTATCAATAATTAAGAAGAGTTTAAAATAATAATAATAAATTCCGCGTAATTAACAAATTAATGAAACTAGTACTACTACTTGATTTGAAAATTACGATGTTTAGTTTTGTTTAATTTAGTAAATTAATGACAGCATATTATATAAACCGTAAGAAAAATCTCTTTATCTGCACGTTCCTCGTCATGAATCTGTACAAGTAGTTGACAGTAACAATAATTTTCCTGTTCTTCATAAACCATTAATAATGGAGACATGATTGAACGTGAGTTAGACCAGTTCAAAGCAAGTAGTTATAAAAAGACTTGATCTCACGAACACTATAAAAAAATTGACTATTTGATCAGGTTAATTATTTTCTGTTAGAATTATTATATTTTGTTAAATTTTTTATAATAAATAATTATTTTCATAATAACTGTTATGAATACTTATTTTTTTTCTGATAGTAGAAATCAAATTAAGAATGACAGAACAAATTCCATACGTACTGTCTAGCTAGCTCTCTAGTATACGGGCCCATCCAGCGTAGTCAGCAGGCAACGTGATGAAAAGAATGACACAAGCTATGAATATGCATTTCCCATCAATCAATATAGATATTTTCATAAAGACAGAGATGCGTGCATTTGACTTTTTGCAGGATGATTCATGCACGCGCCGCTCTAGTTTAACCTTAAGATGCGAACAGAGAGCAAAGATATTATACAATATATATATATATATATATATAGTATATGCAGAAGATGACGATGATCAGAACTATTGAGGAGATCAAGGGAATTTGATGCTGATCGGCATGATGTATTAATGATCTAATTTTGATCAGCAAACATGCAGATCTTGATCCCCATCAAACATATTGCTGATGAAGTTGTCTTTCTTTCGGTTGTTGTCGGCCTCATGATGACCAGCTGCTTGCTGGGCACGAACATACTTGCTTCGGCTACTGTGCCTCAAGACGAAGGTAGCTAGGTTTGATGTTATAATAACTAATCAATTCTCGTTAATTTGCTTTTCATCTTTTCTGAAAGCAACTAGATAGATGATACATCTCATAAATTAATCCATGATGAATATGCCTGTATTTACGTACTGTACTTTTCTTGATCGAATAATCTCTAAAAATAAGTAATTATAATCCCTTTGGCAGAACACATATGGGTCATGTACTGATAAAGAGCCAATTAGCTAGTGATCATGTGATCTTACTTAGATTGTGATATATTCTTTGTATTATTGCAGTTGATGCTCTCCAGCAAATTGCAGAGACAATGGGGGTTACTGATTGGAAGTTTAATGCCAATACTTGCCAAGTGGAAACTGTTATGCCAGATCCGCAGCCGAGCCTTTCCGAGAAGAACGTTAGTTGCAATTGCCAATTCGAGAACAGTACCTGCCACATCGAACACATGTATGTTTATTATAATAATTGTATGCACTGAAAATATTGTAATTTACCCTTTTCCCCTCTCTAGAAAATATTGTCGATTTGCCAGGTTGGACAACGGAAACATTTTGGGTGTGCGTGTAGTAGGTTTATAAGGTAATTCATTACTAATAAAATTTGCACCATGGATTAATCTGGCATGCATTTGACGGAAATTTGGCACGCATGTGGGATTAAATATATATTTTTTGGGATTAATATTAATGGTAGATATCCTTCTCCTCTCCTTTCAACAAGTACTTTAATCTCTGGCGCCCTAGAGTCCAGGACTGCTATTAGTTTTTTTTTTTTTTTTTTTTTAATGGCCGGCTTAACTAATTACATTCACGACCTACTTTTTTTTTTTCTTACTTTTAAAATATTTCTGATCCCTCTTGGCTCTTAGTATACATCCTTACAACATATGAAAGAGAAATGCATGCTTTAGTATATTTTATAAAAATAAATTTATAAATTAATGTACGTAGTTGGATACGAGATATTAGAGTAATTTCAATATATTATATAAAATGATGTTAATTTTTGAATTTATTTTACTGAAACATTTTCGTCCATTTTATCAAATTAAAATGTATGCTTTGGGTGAGGTGATCTTCGAGAAAGAGAAAATAGAGTCCGACATTTGAAACAAGTTCAGCCAGATAGTCCTCCGAAATTCCAAATCATGTAGGCTCCTTTTGAATTTTGAATTTAGTGATGAGATAAATTAAGATGAGATTATTTTTTATTTTAATATTATTATTATTATTATTTTAAAATTTTAAAAAGTTGAATTGAGATTTAAAAAATATGTATTAAAATTTTAAAAAGTTATATTGAAATTTATATTTTATATAAAAAATTAAAAAAATATAATAATAAAATAAAAATGAGTTGAGATAAGTTGAACTCATTCTTGAATTCAAACCAGGCGTAAAATATTAATTTTAGCATTCATAATGAACGAAAAGTAGGTAGTATGACAAAATCTTGACGAAAGCGACTATGAGATCTTAAAAAATATGTTTTATAATTGGAAAATACTGGAGAGTATCTACACTCAAGATACTCCCTCACATGAACAGTACAGTGCACGATACTGCTCATGCACTATTTATATGAGGGGAATATCCCTCCCCATGATTTTTCTTTATAATTTGATATAGATCAATGATACACAATTTCTAACTTTCCTCGCACATCACTTTTTTTAAATTTTTTTTGGAGTTAATTTTTTTAAAATTAATTAATATTTTTAATCATTATTCATATATCAAATATTTAATAAAAGAAAAAAATTTAAAAAAATTTAAAAAATATAATATATAAAAGAAGTTGAAGATTGTAAAGAATTTTCTTCTTTGATATATAGTCATATAGATTAATACGAGATCTAAATAATTTAAAGGTATAAAATTTATTTTTCTTTTTTCTTTTTTCTTTTTTCTTTTTTCTTCTCTATCCTAAGTTTATGACTTCTTGTTTGCTTTCTTGGTCCATTTTTTGCAGAGTACTTAAGAGGTTGAGTCTTCCAGGTGTACTTTCTCCTGAGCTGGTTCGGCTGCGTTACCTCCGAGACGTGTGAGCTATATTTCGAAAAGAAAATGGACTCCAAAATTTTCTCTTTCTTTTCTTCCATGAAAGCTCAAAAGTAAAATACAAACTAAACCCATATTTGCATTGGCAGGGATTTGGCTTACAACTATCTAGGTGGGTCAATTCCTCTCCAATGGGTTTCAACGCAAATGAACTCTATGTAAGCAATATAATTTACCTTTCGTTTTCATCAATTTAATTGTCGAGAATACTCGAGTTCTTTGATGAATAAACTTGATAACCATTAATGCAGCTCTCTTCTCGGAAACCGGTTGTCAGGGTCGATACCAAAGGAATTGGGTAACTTTAGCAGTCTCAAATACTTGTAAGCTTTTTATTTTTACTTTGCGTATCCAAGGTTTTCTCTAGCAAAATGATGTTGAGTACAGGTTGTAGTATCGCTTACGGCATAAGATATGTGCAATGGCTTATTTATTTCCCCATTATTGTGGAATTTAAGATCTTAGAATTATTGTGCTTTTATCTGATTTGAACATATTATATACGAAATGACAATTTTTTTTTTTTTTTTACTCAGGAGTCTTGAAGCAAATCAATTTTCTGGAACAGTCCCCGCAGAACTTGGGAAGCTAGTTAATTTGGAAACTTTGTGTGTCCTTGTTATCATTTTATTTGTTTATTTTTATTTATTACTCAGTCGTATATACTGGTTGTTTAATTCTGAATGTTGATTTGTCAATTTGTCTCTAATACTTGTCCTTGTAGGGTATTATCCTCGAATAATTTGAGTGGAAATTTACTAAAGGAACTTGGCGGGCTGAAACACTTGACAGATTTGTAAGCTTTTCTATAGTATCTACTACATCAAGCATATGAACTCTTGTTAATAAATTGTAGGGTCAATGACGTTTTAATGCTCATTGTAGTCGCATAAACGATAATAACTTCAACGGATCGATACCAGATTTTATTCAGAACTGGAAAAATCTAACGAGACTGTAAGTTCCTGATTAACTTTCAGAATTTCAAATGCATTTTTTAGATTCGAGACAAGTAGTGTAACTGGGGGCTTGTCAAACTCTCGTGATTGTTTTTTTCCCCTTCAATGCAGAGAAATGATTGCCAGTGGACTTGAAGGACCCATACCATCATCTATTTCTGTTTTGGAAAAGTTAAAAGATTTGTGAGTGAAGATATTCTTGATCACTCTGTTAAATGATACACGTATTCCTTTTTCTCTGTTAGTTATACTGATTATACTTGGAGCATTGTTCCTGACCTTAGCTTTATATACAGGAGGATTACCGATATAAATGGGACAATTCAGGGCTTTCCAGAGCTGACTAACATGACAGGCCTTATGAAAATGTATGTTGAACGATTTTTGTAATTATCATGAATGCTTATGTTTAACTACTATCTGATTATCATATATGAATTGGTCCCCTTTTTTTCTTTTAGAGTTATGAGGAACTGTAATATCTCTGGTGAAATTCCTGACTACATCTGGAGAATGAAATATCTGGAGATTCTGTAAGAACACAACAGTGTTTATCTTTTTCACATTTGTTTTAGTATTTTTACCATATTCATATTTTTCCGTTGAAATTTGTATAGAATTGAGTAATAAATCAAGTAATGCCGTTACATATAATGACTATGGGCTCAGCAATATTAGTTTCATATATATATATATATATATGCCACTGTAATTTCACTGAATATTTGTTAGTTTTCATTTATCTTTAATAATAATGATCTTAATGTAACTGTTGGAAATATTTTCAAAATAATATATAATATATTATATTTATTAATATATATTTTGGGAATTTTTTTTTGAAGTTATGAATTATTTTGGAGAGAGAGAGGTGAGGAAGATAAGTTTACTTATGTTTATATTAAATTGGGTCTTGTAATTGAGACAAGCCTTTGAGTGACTTAGTGGTAGTGCTGCTTCCCAAGGGACGCCCACGGCCTGGGTTTGATCCTCTCCAATTTTTTTTTTTATTTTTTTTATTTAACATTTAAGCCCCAAGGGACATGCGGCCAGCACCAAGGGGTGCTGTGTGATGTGCTGCAATGCTTGGGCCCAAAGGGGGTGCATGATGCTGCAACGCATGCAAAATTGGGAATAAAATGCCAAAACATGCACCAGTTCGGGGATTGAACCTGTGCATGAAGGGATGGAAGGCAACGAGTGTGACCACTGGACCAAGTCCATTCACTATGATAGTTAGTAACTGGTTTAATATATATACTGATTTGTATTAGGAAATGAAAAGTAATAACTTTTCATTCACATCTTTTGGTCCTCTATAAATAGACCCACTGGCATACGAATTTTAGAGATTCGAGAAGGCAATTTTGAAATTCTCTCTCTTCCAAAATTTTTTCATTTTTTCAAGACTTAACATTATGATCTATTCGTTCTAGAATAATAGATTTATAATCTTTTGGTTGAATAGCAAAATCTAAGGGTATTCATGGTCTAATTTCGTTTGTGCATAACGCAGTTAGACAAACGAATTTGTTCCGAGTTTCATTGTATCTTGGAGGTAAATTTGCTTGTAACCCATATACATACCGTTATTGGTGGAGATAAATATTGTCTTAAGGAAAGCAACATTCGTAATGCGCCTTGAAGCAAATTTTTCTCTTACTATTTTCTATTTTGCAACCCCTTTTAACCAACAATAACTTTAGTTCAATGATATCGATTTATCTCAGTAAAGTTGTTAATGATCTCAATTCATGCAATGCATAGGTGAATACAGTAAATACAAAAAAGAGAGAAAAGAAAAAAAAGAAAAAAATAATAATAATGCTCTATTGGTGCAGGAAACTTATTACTGAATGGAGTTTTCCTGTATACTACCGTTCTCAGTTGATGTCCTGAATATGATTAGAACAATGTTCATTAATTTTTTTATTATTTCTTCTGATGTTGCGAATGTGTTTTCTGGAGTCATCTGTCCCTTTCATATCTTGACAATCCCCAGCTGCAGCCAGGACTGTGTTACAAATATACCTGAATGAGATTTTTACCCAGCAGGCTGGGGAGAATCCTCACCTAGAGGCATAATTTAGTTCTGTTAAAGTAATGGAATTATAAGAACCTTAAATAAAGCTCAAAAAACTTGCTGAGGATCAACTGGATTGGGTATTAAGGATGAAGAAAGAAGTATTTGCAAATGTCTTTATTTCTTAAAAACTAGTGCTTTCATGTTCATTGGTGTTAATACATTATTAATTAGTTCTTTATGGTGCTTGATTCACTTGTACATACAAACTTAGTCTGCTAGAATGACTTATTCACATTGCATACAGCATATTTCTAGACATCCTATGGGACAAAGTTATAAATATCATGTTTAATCTCATGATTTTTGACAGGGATCTTAGTTTCAACAAGTTAAGTGGAAAACTACCCAGGGTTATAAGCGCAGAGAGTTTGAAGTTTATGTAAGTTATGATATCAATATCAACTTTGTAAACCCATACTTTTGGAATGTAATCATGTCCTAGAATAAAATTACGATACTAATTGTGTCATGTGGCATTTGTCAGTTTCTTAAGTGGCAACTCGCTGAGTGGAGATGTTCCAGAGTTCTTGAAGAAAGGAGCTAACGTGTATGTTTCTCATCTTGAATGCCCAGTCTTTTTATCCCGTTTGGATTGAGAGATGAAATGACTTGAGATGATTTTAATTTATTTTTTAATATTATTATTATTTTGAAATTTAAAAAAGTGGAATTGAGATTTGAAAAATGTGTATTGGAATTTAAAAAAGTTGTATTGAGATTTATGTTTTGTATGAAAAATTGAAAAAGTGTAATGATGAAATAGAGATGAGTTGAGATGAGCTCAACTCACTCTCCAATCCAAACATCTATTAGTGAGAATTGATGTTTTTCTGCCCTGTAATATACAGTTGTTGACTGTTGGTTCTCTCTATCTCTTGATTTGGCAACTTTCACCTATTGATTTGTCAACTTTCACCTAAAATGAGGCTTGTGATATGTTATTTTTGTACCTATAAAAAAAAGGATATGTTATTTTTGTAGATATATAGAAGTGTAATGACAGTTTATTGATATTGGAACTCTACAAACTTTACTAGCTACTATTAAGTAAGAAATCAGTTCCCAGTTTGAATACAGTCTCCATGTGGGGTTGCCAGGTAGGAACTTGTATGAATACATTCATGATTTAAAAGAATTTAATGAATCTTGAGATACATCTGTCATGCCCTGTTAAGAAAACTTCTAATGTCAAATTTTAGATACAAATGAAATAAAATTTTGAATGACATTAAAGATATTTTTGTCGGGACACTCGTCAATCTCAAGATGCACAAATTAATAATTGACATTCTTTATGAATCAAAATGTTTTATTTAAGAAGCTGAAGTTCGTCTTTTTATTGTTTGGGAATGCAGGGATCTCTCATACAATAATTTTTCATGGCAAAGCGAAGAGCAGCCTGCTTGTCAAACCACGTATAGAAAATATTCCTTCTTTGTTGATATAATTTTCTATTTACTTTCTTGTTTTATAAGAAACTGAAGTATGTAGTAATAGTTATTCACTTTTATTTTCTTTAACAGAGGTCTGAACGTAAACTTGTTTCAAAGTTCTCCGAAGGAAAATGGCTTGTAAGTTACTTTTATTATCTTCTTCAGTTGGCCCCCAAAATAAGAAGCTTGATGATATGGTGCTTATTCCTTATCATACCTTGTTTTCTATTTTTATATTATGTATTCTGTAGTCAACCCCCTGCCCAGGGTAATGTGGAGGGGAGGGTGGAGCTAAAGAGAAATAGACAAAAAAAGAAACAATCTTTTACATTCACCACATAAAGCCAGTATACTTACTTTCTTCTTTGGCTTGGTCACCTGACAATGTAGCGATATTTTTCCCCATAATTTGTTTTTATATTTAGTAGTTTTATGTTGAATGATGTCTAGGTAGTAGGTAGTGCTAATCCTTCCATTCTTCACTTGTTAAACCAGAAGGGCATTTCGTCCGTGCATGAAGGATTTCAAGTGTAGTCAATGTAAGTGTGCTTTCTCAGTCTTACTGAAATCACAAGATTACACCTTGAAGGGGGTGAATTGGTGTATGTCACATTTCTTTGTTCTTTCAATTAATCACAAGTTTGACAATGTTTATTAAATTTCAAATCTGCCCAAATACATCAAGTCACAATATTAAATAGAGATATAAATATGAATGATACAGCAAAATAAGCCAACCACTAGAGTAGACAAGGATTTTTGGTGATGAAAAGAAAACTTTTAGAAGCTTTTTAAAGGAAAAACAACTCCAGAACAAAACGAATGACACTATTTGAAGATCAATACAAGTAAGTTTCTTACAAACTCTTTGTCATATGAGTCTCTTACTTGCCACGACAAAATGACTTGCTCTGTTCCTACTACAATAGCAACCAAAATCTCTGACAATCTTTAAACTTGACTTCTTCTCCTAGAACCTCCAGTGGCATATCACTCATCAAAATCTTTGAATCTTCATTGTAGTCTTTAGGGTAGTTTCAAAAGTCTCCCAGAGGTTGTATCTTTTGAGAACATAAAGAAAGGTTCCTTAAGCGTTTTTCCTCTAGGCACAAACTTATGATGGATCAATATCTAATTCGGTAGTTTGGAAGTATTTTAAACCACTCCTTTAAAGAGTCATTGGGCTGAAATAACTCATTTTTGAATTTTGAATTCAAGCACCTGAAAATCTACAGCCGAGCTGTCATGACAGGTTGTCGACAGGGGCTGTCTCTCATTCAAATCTTCTGAAAATTAACTGATTATGGATTATCTTCCCACTATTCAAATGCCAAACCCAATTAAAAATAGAAAAAACTATGGATAAGATTACTCACTCTCTAAAGCTTAATCCCAACAAATTGGAGATAATCTTGTCTATTATGATAAGATTACCACTCTCTAAGACTTGATCCCAACAAATTAGAGAAATCATATCCATTGTTTTGAACACTGAATTTGGCCAAAAAAAAAAAAAAAAACTAACACGTACTATGTTGAATTGCCTCAAAATATAAATATGGCTCACAACTGTTTTTTGGATTTCTTCAAGAATCAGGAAATCCTGGAATAGTCATCTATAACTATTTAGGGCCTGTTTGGGGTTACGGTAGAGTCTTAGAAAGTGTTAAAATAACCTTAAAAGGTCTTTAATAAAAAAATTAGGTTGTTTGAGTGTTACATATTAAAGCACTTTTATTCTCAAATATGTTCAAAAGTACATTTGAGAAAACGTATCATTTTGATGCTTTTCATCCAATTGTTTTAATTCTAAATATAAGCCTACACACCACACATTATACTTTTAAAAAAAAAATTTAATTTCTTCTTTTATAAAATATTTAGCATGTGGATAATGAGTAGAAGAATTCAATTATTTAAGAAGAATAAATCCAAAAAATTTTGAAAAAATAAAAATAAAAAATAAAAATGTGTGGCGTGTGGTGTGTGGACTTATGTGTAGAAGCTCTCAATAATTATGACTTTTAAACTTTCAAGGATATGGTAATAATTGTTAAAAATCCAAATAATCATCATTTCTATATCAGAAATCACCTTTTTAATTTGTTTCCAAACAAACATAACATGTTTGAAAGTGTTTCAAACATATGGTTAGTAAATAGTAAATAACTTTTTAATAGTAAAACTTGTTACTTAAGTTATACGCTATAAGCTATAACTGTCACTACAATCCCAAACATGCTATTATTCTGTTATCCCATAAAGAAGTAATATAATTGACAGGCAATTTAGTGATTTGTGGAGATGGCTAAAGTTAAGCATATGGACTATAATTGTAAGAGTTTTATGTTACTTATGTTTGGTTCTTGAGAATGTTATATATCATTTGAATTTTAGCTTGAAAGTTGGTAATCTATGATTGTTTCCTAGATTTCTCAGGGAAAAGAAACAAAAACACTTGACTCAATGATGTGTAATTTTATTATCTGGTTTGCTATGTAGCTTACTTGGAATGAGATTTTAATTTTTGGAAATTGAACAATGAAAGCATCAGATCTGAAATTTCAATGTATATTCTTTAGCGTGTTATCCCCTAAAACAACAGAGTTTCAATAATTAAACATGTTTTATTTTAATATTTATCGCTAGCTCTTCATGCAAGTTGATGAGACATTTCTAATCAATGATGTAAAATTGAGTGTGTGCGTGTGCATGCGTGTTTGTTTGTTCTTGTTGTGGCTTATTTACTTCTGCAGTATCTTCATAGTTTAAGCTTCTTTATCTGATTCTTTTACTGTATCGAATGGGGCAGATTCGCATTCTTTATACATAAATTGTGGTGGAGATGATGTTCAAGTAGGAGGCATTGTCTATCAAGGAGATACAAATGCTGGTGGTGGTGCTGCAACATTCTTTCCTAGTAATAATGGTCATTGGGGGCTAAGTAGCACGGGAGACTTCATGGACGACGATGATTTTCAAAACACTGATTATATTACAAAATTGACATCGCCAAACATCTCTGCATTGTATTCTGAAGCTCGCATTTCTCCTCTATCTCTTACTTACTATGACTATTGTTTACAAAATGGAAGTTACACTGTGAGCCTACACTTTGCGGAGATACAATTTACAAATGACAAAACATATAACAGCCTTGGGAGGCGCGTATTTGATATCTACATTCAGGTAAGCGATCACAAATCATACAATATATGCTTACTAAACTTGTCTGGGTACGTGAACCTTCATACTCTCATCTATGTATAGTTAAAGTTGTAATAATATAACTGATCATACTTCAGTTCTCTAGAAATTGACGTAGTTGGATGCTTTCTTTAGTTTTTACTGTTTCCTTTTAAATAGCTGGTTAACCCTTTTTTCCCATATCATTGCGTGAGTCCTTATACATGTGCCATGTGCCAATGGGTTCTTGGGTGCCCATACTTTTCTTGAATTTTCCAAAAGGGTTTAAATAGACTCCTATGTTTCAGGACAAATTAGTGGAGAAGGATTTCAATATAACAGCTGAAGCCAATGGGGTTGTGACCCCAGTTACAAAAAACTATAATGCCAGAGTCGACCAAGATATATTGGAAATCCGCTTCTATTGGGCTGGAAAAGGGACAACGCGAATACCTAAAAGTGGAGTTTATGGTCCCTTGATATCAGCTATTTCTGTGGAACCCAGTAAGTGGTTTTTCTTGTTAATGGTATTCAAATCATCATAGTTATTCTGATGTTATTCTACTTATGAATACACTTGCATTATTCTTGCATTAGAATTGTAGACATTGTACAAGGATGACTGATCTCATCTTGGAGATTTCCAAAATTTCCATATGGATAAAGTAAAATAGTTGGTCCGGTTAGCTAAGATCAATACTCTCCTCAGGGTTAATGGGAATATGCAATTGGAAACTTAATGGTTCATGTCAAGGCTTTGAATTCAGTGATTTCAAAAATTCTACCAACTTCTACAATTACCGTATTGTCCATGTGAGAAAATAAGTATGTATGCTTTCAATCAGTAGGATAACATCTATTCAGTTGCACAATATAAATCTATGCTATCAAAAAACTAGAGTTCCTGGGGTAGATGAAGTTGTATTGTGGTTATTGGGCCTTATGAGTAGGTCTATGGAATAATTAGGAGGGCATTGGAGATTTTGCTCATTCCATTAGATATGTGGTGTGTGACGGATCAGAGATAAGGTTATGGCATGATGTTTGGTGTGAAGATCAATCTTTTAAGGTAACTTTCCCCAAGTGATTCAACACTGCTTGTTTTGAGGACATTTTGGGTGCAGATCTTTTACAGGTTTTTAGTGATGCTTCTTAGTTGGATGTGGAGTTCATCAAAGCGATACAAGATTAGAATGTAATCTATTCGGCTTAGAACTGGTGGTTAGGATAAGCTCTAATGGGCTCGTCCAAAGCATTATGTGTTTGAATTGAAATCTTTTTATTATTGAAATTCCCTTTTTACTCCTGTATGGCCAAATATATCTAATAATTTTCACAATTAAATTTGTTAGATATCAATCGTCTGAATATTCATAAATATGTAATAAATAAATTATCAAGCATAACACACCGATTGGTTACGAAGGGAAACCTTTTGAAGAACTCTTCAAAAGTAAAACCTTACGGGGCAACCAAATTCAGGAAAGTCATTTTTATTGATTGAAAATTAGTTTACAAGTAAGCTATTCAATTACAAAACCTTTGTCAATTGACTCCCTTACTTGATCGGATAAAACCTTTGTCAATTGACTCCCTTACTAGACCCGTTTATCCCTACCACAGTAGTAGTCAGGACCTCTTACGATCTTCAATCTATGCATTTCCTACTGGAACCTGCAGTGGTTGATCATGTACACCAATCAACGATCTTCTCAAACCTTGAACAAGATCACACTCGCAAGTGTATAAAAATCACAAGGAAAATTCTCTACTAATTTTCCTCTTAAATGGCTTTCAAATATATCTAAAATCTGCTCTAGCCGAAATCTCCTTCTAGGGTTACCATATGACTTGATTTAAATAGACAATCCAAAAGTGCTGTTGAAACGCGTTTGCTGATAGGTCGTCTTTCATCAGAATCTGTCTGCTGACAGGTTGCTAACAGACTTCCGAATTTACTGCTGCAATTTGAATTTCGAATTTGCCTTCTGATTTTATCATTCCAGATTTCGAAATTTAACTTTCCAGCCTCTTTAACAGACTCCTAGACACCTAAATGAATTCAAAATATTATGGATAAATCTCATAGTTTAAATTACATTCATTCAAAAATTAAAACTTATCATATTTGAATTCAAATTCAAAAATTTAAAATTACAGCTTTAGAGATAAGATGAAATCTTATCCTATTTGAATTAAATACGCCAACACTAATCCAAGCCAATAAAATTTATATTAATAATCTCCCCCTTTGGCTGATTGGTAACAAAACATTTTTGATGAATGTATGTTTCATGTCCTGCTCAGGCTTTCTCCCCCTTCATCAATGCTTCACCCCCTTAGTATGTGCTACTGCTCCCCCTCACTCCTCACTTTTCTCCCTCTTTTTGTCATCAATTTAGCCAAATTAATGTCATTTATAAAGTGAAAGTGTAGTCTCACTTGAGGAATCGGATGAAGGAGGATTTTGCTTTTTCCTTAGTTCTCATCTGAACACTTACAACCAAAATGTTAGGAAAAAAATAAACGCAAGTTAGTTTTATAGGAGAATCCGAGTATCAAGTTTGCATTGAAATTAAAAAAAAAAATACAAAAAATAACCATATGGTTTGGTATCCAGCAAGATTATCTCAACTTGTCATAAACATATATGTATCGATTAACTCAATCAACCCAACATTTAAGTCCATACTTCTCATCCAATACCAATACAAAAACCGAAACCCATATTTCTTAAAGATAGAATCTGAACCTTAGAATGGAAAAATCAAGATTAAAGTTAAAATGACTTACCTGGATGCCGAGAGATGGAAGATACTTTTTGAGCGTAGTCCAAAATCACGCAAAACTATGTGAGATTTTATAGAACTTGGGACTTAGGGTAGAATGAGAAGTGGAGCCTTAGAGCACCAAATAGTCTTGCATGCGATATGAGTACTAGAGGGTCTAACACATTAGGAATGGGCAACTAAGGTTGCCATGAGTTACTTTAAGTGACCAAACACTTGGTCACGTGTTGTGACCTTGCCGAGGCCTTTCTTTGTATCCCAACGGGACTTAGCCACAAAATTGAACAATTAGATCACTCCCACATAAACCTTAAGAAGTCCTAAACATTGATTCTCAAAGAATGCCTCATATGCACTTGTAAAACCAAAAACTTGACCAAATTTTCTTCTTTTTTTTTTTCGTGTTGGTCAGAAAATAAATTGCCAAAAAGATGTTTATATGCAGATTTTTTATTTTATTTTTTTAAAAAAACAAAAAACAATGGCAATGAGGCAAGTAGCATAAATAGATGCATTTAGGTTTAATCAAAGTGCTACTCACCAAATAAATTCAAGACTATACATCATCTTGATTGCAACACCCACAATAGATTTTTACTCCTCATAAAATCATCAAAGTCAAGATTCATGTGAGTATGTGAGTGAGCAACTTATGAAAAGTAGCAACTTTTTTCTTGATAATTTTATTCCTTAATTTTTTTTTTCATGAATTCTTTTTTTTTTTTTTTTTTTTTGTTATCATCATTTTTAATAGAAATCTTCTTTTAAAAGATGCTCCCAAGAGATTGTCACTCACCTTAAGGCAAACTTTATGCTAAGGCCTAGATCCATAAGTGTCTCCTCTAAACACTTTACTTGCATAGCCTATTTTTTGTTCATTTTTATTGCTCATCTTTTTCCACAATGATAGGAGCAATGATTTTTTCTATAAGAACTTCCAAGGTTAGATCCATGTGGGGTGTGAGTCTTTTTTCGCAATGAATTTCACACCGACTTTTTCTATATGGATCAACAAGTGATGTTTGGCAAGGGGAGACATTTTTCATACTTGTACTAGGTTCAACTAGTATTAGTCAATTTAAAGTTTGGACTCTCTCTATGATAAGCATCTCAATACACTTATTCAGTCCTCCTTTTTTTTTTTTAATCAAACAAAAGTGCATTCACACAAGTTTCTCACAGTGCATTAAGAGTGAACATTTACTATGATGACCCATAGGGTTAGGATGCACGATGTGGGATGCACAACACAAGAATAGTGCATGAGTGCAAAGATTTATAAAGTGAGTATCAACATGTTCAAAGCCTTAAACACACCATCAAACATGCACTCTACATCATTTGGCCAAAAAACACATTTATTTTTAATAAAAATTAGGAAACCAAAACAAAATAAACCAACCAAAAAAATTTAAAAAAAAAAAAAATATATATATATATATATATATAAACAAAACGAAACACAATAAAAATACATGTCTTATACTAACGATATGCAAGAAATACAAGAACATGCATGTGGTCCTATAAACTAACGTGGCATGACATTCTTTTTGACCACCCATTTTGCCTTGAGATTTGACTTGTCTTTTCCATTCTTTTGAATACACAACCTAACCAATTCACCAAGCTCACGACTTACAAAATTAATTTGTTGGCCCATCTCATCAACTTGATTTTGTAGGCTTTTTTCACTCATTTTTGAACTTTTTCCAATTTTGATTTTCTGCCCTTGAGACACATTAAACCAATATGGTCTTATATGCCCAACAATTCCACAATTATGACAAGTAGGAGTAAACTTACCTTCATACCTACCTTTCTTCATTATGGTTGATGGAGAATTTTTGTGCAAATTTCTTGAATCGCCAGCCTTCCGCATGGGAGGATTGTTGTGGTTCTTCTTTTGACTTTCCTTTACAAATACAATACCTTTGAAGCTCGACGCAGCGGATAAGAGTATTTGTTTTCTTTTTCTTTTAGAAGCCACATATCCTAATCTCGTCCGATCACTGTTTGGTTTTTGAAATCTCAACATTTCATTTAATTTTTGGGTTGCTGAATTTTGTTCACACTCTTGAAAATTTTTCAATTTTTGTTCTATTGCAACTTTTTGATATTTTAGTCTCAACACCTCAACTTCAGAAACTTTTACAGCCTCAATCAAATTATTTTTCTCATTTTCTATAAGTGTAAGGTTTTTATACAGTTTTTTGTTGAGTTTTTTCAGCTTGACTACCTCTTCACACACTTCATTGTAAGCATCTTGAATACTAAGTTCTTGGTCGGCATCAACTAGAGTAATGTCCAAATCACTAGAAGCACAACTACTTTCAGATTTTGTTAGTGAATTTTCAGCCAAATCATTCACAATAGTAGAAAAATCCATAAAAGATTTTTCATTATTGAAAGATGAGTTTTCACTTTCAGAATCCGAAATATCACTAGAAGACACATTTGATGCTTTTCCATTATTTCTCTTAAAGTTAGGACACTCAATTCTATTATGACCATAACCTAAGCATTCATAACATTTTACCGTATTTTTCTCAACTTTGTCTTTATTCTAATTTTCTAATTTATTTTTCTTTGCTGGAAATTCTTTTACTCTCGTTTGTTTTTCATTAGTCTTTTTCTTAACCATAAACTTTTTGAATTTTCTAGCAATAAGAGCTATATTCTCATCATTTAGACTTTCCTCACCACAAATATCATCATGCTTTTCTTTCACAGTTTTTAAAGCAATAGATTTACCTTTTCTCGTTTAGGGAAGAGATGATTCATACGTTTGTAAGGACCCAACGAGTTCTTCAACTTTGATTGTATCCAAGTCTTTGCTTTCCTCAATAACTGTGACTTTTGGTCGAAATCTCTTAGGTAGAGATCTCAAGATTTTTCTCACGACTCTTGAGTCTTCAACCTTCTCTTCAAGATTAAACCTGGAATTTACAAGATCATTTAGTTTAGCATAAAAATCATTAAAGCATTCATTTTCAAGCATTTTAATTTCTTCAAATCTTGATGTTAACAATTGTAATTTAGAATTTTTCAGAGTCATTGTTCCTTCATGTGTGACTTTCAATATGTCTCATGCCTCCTTCGCTATCTCACACATGGAGATCTTTTTGAACTCTTTTTGAGATACCGCCACGAAGATGCCATTCAACCTTTTGCTATTGAAATTGCTATTATTTAACTCATCTTTCGACCAAGTATCAATACTAGTCTCGAGTTTTTTCCTCCCTCTTTCAACGGCGTGCCATACTTATTCATCCAATGACTTTAGAAATGCTCTCATACTTACTTTCCAATACGCATAGTTTTCACCATCAAATTCCGGTGGAACATACAATGATGTCATCTCTACCAGGGGAACGAATCACACTCGGATGAGTGAACCCGCTCTGATGCCAATTGAAATTCCCTTTTTACCCCTGTATAGCTAAATATATCTAACAATTTTCACAATCAAATTTGTTAGATATCAATCGTCTGAATATTCATAAATATGTAATAAAAAAATTATCAAGTATAATACACCGATTGGTTACAAAGGGAAACCTTTTGAAGAACTCTTCAAAAGTAAAACCCTACGGGGCAACCAAACCCAGGAAAGTCATTTTTATTGATTGAAAATCAGTTTACAAGTAAGCTATTCAATTACAAAACCTTTGTCAATTGACTCCCTTACTTGACCGGATAAACGACCCGTTTATCCCTACCGCAGTAGCAGTCAGAACTTCTGATGATCTTCAATCTATGCCTTTCCTACTGGAACCTCTAGTGTTTGATCATGTACACCAATCAACGATCTTCTCAAATCTTGAACAAGATCACACTCGCAAGTGTATAAAAATCATAAGGAAAATTCTCCACTAATTTTCCTCTCAAAGGGCTCTCAAATATATCTAAAATCAGCTCTGGCCGAAATCTCCTTCTAGGGTTACCATATGACTTGATTTAAATAGACAATCCAAAAGTGCTGTTGAAACGCGTCTGCTGATAGGTCATCCTTCATCAGAATTCGTCTGCTGACAGGTTACTAACAGACTTCCGAATTTACTGCTGCAATTTGAATTTCGAATTTGCCTTCTGATTTTATCATTCCAGATTTCGAAATTCAACTCTCCAGCCTTTTTAACAGACTCCTAGACACCTAAATGAATTCAAAATACTATGGATAAATCTCATAGTTTAAATTACATTCATTCAAAAATTAAAACTTATCCTATTTGAATTCAAATTCAAAAATTCAAAATTATAGCTTTAGAGATAAGATGAAATCTTATCCTATTTGAATTCAAATACGCAAACACCAATCCAAGCCAATAAAATTTACATTAACAATTATGTTTTATGTAAATCTGTCATAATAGTGACCCTTTTCTTTGGAAGAATATTTGGCAGAACAAGTTACCTTCTCTAAGAGTTGCTTTCTTTCTTTTTGGACAGCTTCCATAAGGAAAATCATTACTATGGATAATTTATGGAAGAGGAGCATTATAGTGATGATTGATATTACATGTGTAGGAGTGTGAAAACAATAGATCATCTTTTTAGGTTAGATTGCCTCGTGGTGTGATGGAGCTTTTGGCACCTCAGAGCAGGAGGTTTAATTCTTCTCAGAGAGAAGTTTTGTGGAAGATGATTAAGGTTTGCTTATTGTGGTGTGTATGGAGAGAGAGATGACCGTTCATTTTTCATTTTTCTTTTTCTAACTTTCAGGTTTTTCTTAGCCTTTATTCTTCTTTTCGCTAGGTGCTTCTAGTGTATACACCATGTATTCTAGCGACACCTTTTGATCATTAATAAAGCTCTACTTGTCACAAAAAAAGAAAACTGTAGTTGCTAATTAGATAGTTTATAACTTTATTGTGCATAACCATAAAACTAAATTTATTCTTACAAAAATGGTTTCTAGCAGATCATTTTATTCAAGTAATAATCCTCCAATTGATGTAATCACACCAAGGTTCCATTTTGTGAGTACCACTCTAGGTCTCTGGTTTACTTAGTGAAGTGATCCTTTGGAATGCATAATCTAAACCAACTTTGTAATATTGGCATCTGCTTTCTTCTTGACTTACTGCTTTACAGGCAGTAAAGTTGGTTTGCTGGTATGGTGGGGGGTTCGGGGGGATGTGCCCCCAGTATGGAATACAGTCTTTAACTTGTTTGTTCTCTTTGCCTTACTCGAACTGATTATCATTTCGGATTTCGATTTTATGCTTTCTGATTATATTTACTCATTTTAATAAACCTCCTGTTTTGGACTCGCGCATGTAAAACCTTGGCTCATCTCTCTATAAATCAATAGAATTTGATCCATCCTTTTCTCTCTTCTTGCCAATAATTGATTCTTTAACTGGCATTTGAGATAGGTGGTAACTATTGTGTACTTTTTTGTAACCCCTTATTCCTTGGATAGAATCTCCGGGGCTGAGGAATGCATAATCTAACATAGTGTTGTATGTTTCTGCTGATTCTTTTGATGCTTTTACAAACATCTTTCGCCTCGTTTGATTTGATCATGAACTAAGAAGATATGACTGATCTGTTCTATGTGGAATCTTTTTTTTGACTTCTTCCATAATTATGAGCTTTTCTTATCTAGTGCAACCTAGTTTTCAATTTTAGTTTTACACTTAAATCTATGTATGCTTTGAGATTCTCTCCTCATTTCTAAAGTTAACTCCTTATTCTCATACTCGCTTTGTTGGTTATTTTCACTAGACTTCAAACCTCACTCTGAAGGGGGAAGGACGAGGATTGCACCAATTATTATAGGAGCTGTTGGGTCATGCCTTATATTCTTGGCACTGTGTGTCCTTTGGTGGAGGTGCTATTTTAGAGCCAAATCTGGGAGAGAACAAGGTTTGGGTGTTATCAGATGCACATATTATTGCTTCAGATGGAATAAAAAATAATTTATTTTCCTATTTTTATCACTGAATCATAGTTTTGTGCACAAGTGCCCACTATATTGTGAGATCTATTCTTTTGAACGATTTTTCATATTTTCTAAAGATTTTGATAGTGTTGTAGGATGCTTTAGCCATATTGAAATTTATCAACTCTGTTTTTACAGTAATGTCTCACTTTCTCTTAGGTAATAAACCTAGGATTTGCAGATGGCATTATAACCACGTCGATTGTTTTTATCTAAATTGATTTATTAATCCTTTGAAGAAATCACTTAATTGTTTAGTTATTGTTCTTTTCAAGCTTGTGAAATTAAAGTATTCAGCTTTAACTTTTCAATTGGAGGGGATTTGTCAACGAGTATAAAATTTAACAAAATATGGTTGCTTTTTTCTAAGAATGTCTAGAAATTGTTTATGGTTTGCTTTCCCTTGATGGGGTACTTACACTGATTTATAAAAGATGTTTTGAGAATCATTTTTGTTTTTTTTTTTTTTTTGGTTTTTGTTTGGTAAACTAAAAGGGTATTATTCTTTCTAATCTTCTTTCCAAGCCCTATGTTCCTGTTTCCTTTCTTCTCTTTCTCAACACTCACTTATCTTTTATTTGACCAAATACCAAATACCATTTCCCCGTTGCTACATTTTGAAAAACTAGGTAAGCAGAAGTTCTAAATCCATGTGTTTGCGTCTTCAAATTTCAGAGTTGTCTTTCAATCACTTGTAGGATAAAGAGTGGTTTGTTATATGGCTGAAGAGATCAATTTAGAAAATAGTTCGTAAATTAGAAAGCTTGTGTACTTGAACATTTGTTAGAACTTAGGCCTTTCTTTGTGTAGAATGGGATTCTTTGTAACAGTAAAGAGGAATTATGTTTGCTAATGTGCCAGTTCATTGACTTCTAAGGTATACTTTCTTCTCACTAAACAGATATTAAAGGACTAGGGCTCCAAACAAGTTCTTTTAGTATGAAGCACATAAACATTGCCACAAACAATTTTGATCCCACAAACAAGATTGGAGAAGGTGGATTTGGACCTGTTTACAAGGTATTCAAACTAACCCTGAGTTATAATAAATCATGCTGCTGTATGGTCTTTTCTTCAAGAGTGTAATTTTTTCTCCTTTTCATGACTGGTATGTAGGGTCAGTTAGCTGATGGTACTGTAATTGCTGTAAAGCAGCTCTCATCTAAATCAAGTCAGGGAAATCGCGAATTTCTGAATGAGATAGGCATGATCTCTTGTTTGCAACACCCAAATCTTGTGAAACTTTATGGCTATTGTATTGAAGGTGATCAACTGTTGCTCGTATATGAATATCTGGAGAATAATAGCCTTGCCAGAGCCTTGTTTGGTGAGAATTATGTTCTGCAATTTATTTAATTGATGGTGTTTCATTGCAACAATAGAATGCAACTTCACAATTTTTACTTATAAGTTAATGAATTTTGCCTTGGCATTAGGCCCTGAAAGACATCAACTGAAATTGGACTGGCCGACAAGGCACAAGATTTGTGTTGGAATAGCTCAGGGTTTAGCTTTTCTCCATGAAGAATCAAGACTCAAGATTGTTCACAGAGATATAAAAGGTACCAATGTTTTGCTTGATAGGGAGCTGAATCCCAAAATTTCCGATTTTGGATTGGCTAAGCTTGATGAAGAGGAAAAAACCCACATCAGTACCCGAATAGCTGGAACAATGTAAGCATCAAATTTTATTTCATTTTCCCTGGGTCCCCAACCGTTAAGAAAAGTATCTCATCATGTTTTATTTTCATTCGCAGTGGATATATGGCACCAGAATATGCTCTTTGGGGTTATTTAACCTACAAAGCTGACGTTTACAGTTTTGGAGTTGTGGCATTGGAAATTGTTAGTGGAAAGCACAATATGAGTTATGGGCCTACAAGTAATTGTGCCTGTCTTCTAGATTGGGTAGTTCTCTACTTTTATGTCCGGTACTTTTTGAATCTAGGACGGATTCTGTGACTGATGTTGTGCTGCGTCTCAAGCTGCATTATAATTTTTCTTGGAATACTTAGAAATCTCTAACTCCACACATCTTGTGCTTTTATCAAACAAATTAATTCTTTTGTGTCTCTTCCATAGAAATTATGGTAATTGTTCCTTCAACCTAAACTACACTTCAAACAGTAGGATGAGGACACTGAAGGAGATGAAGCAGTGTGTACTTTGGTCAAGAGCAGGTGAAGAGAGTGTGGTGAAACAAAAAGAAAAGGAAAAGATTCAGAATCTCAGATAATCAGAATAATTAGGTTAATAAAAAGAATGTCAGATTTAATCATATAATAGCCTAATTATTTTATTGCTAGTAATTATGACATGCTCATTCTATATTTGTATAAATTACTGCGTAATCAAAGTTGAATAAACTTCCATGTTTGAAAGATGTTTACATATTATATATATTTTTTTTCATTGCAGGCCTGTCATCTGCAAGAAACCGGAAGCCTAATGGAGCTGGTAGATCAAAAGCTTGGATCTGAATTCAACAAGGTAGAAGCAGAAAGGATGATGAAAGTAGCTTTCTTATGCACTAATGCTTCACCCTCATTAAGGCCGACCATGTCTGAAGTGGTAAACATGCTTGAAGGAAAAAGTGCCATTCCCGATGTGATTCCTGAAGCAAGTACTTATAGTAAAGATTTAAGGTTTAAAGCCATAAGAGACCATCACAGCCAGTTGCAAAGTCAAAGTATGGAAGGAAGTCAGGATCGTCGTTCAACATCAGTCGGTTCCTCTGCATCAGCCCATGACCTCTATGAAATTACTGATGAGTCATATCTGAGGTTCAAAGCCATGAGAGATAATTATATGCAGATGGAAAGCAGGACTTCAGAGGCAAGTCAGGCCCAAAACTCGACGTCTGTCTCCTCAGGGGTTGGCCCTCCCTCAACATCAGAGGAAGATCTGTATAAGATTAATTTGGAAAACTCATCGATTCTTTAAATCTTTCCCTTTCCGCATGCTGCCTTCTCTGTACTTCAGCTATGTTCTGAAGTTTCATCTGTCAGGTGTTTGATAATAGCATACGTTCTCGTATAATTTATACTCGGACATAAAATCAATTAAAGCTGTGAGAGGAGCATAATCTGTAGGTTTCCAGGAACCCATAAAACAAATTTGTATTAAAGAAGTTGATCTGGTTAGATATGTTAATTCCTTCCACGTCTATAATTCTGGTTTCTTTCGTCAAAACCAGCAACTCTTCTGCTAATTCAGTACTGGTGAGGCATGCATAAACAACTGCTCTAGCCAATATGCAGTGAACAGGTATGCATTCCAGTAATGTGCTGGTTGCGGCAATATTATGCAATGTTGTGCGCACACTGGTTTATAATACTTTCAACCTCTATAAATCAGTGTGTAGTATTTTAAATTTGAGGCATCTGAATATCATAAAATAAACCAAATATTCAAATGTGAATTCAGAACTGCTTGAAGTTGATTGAACACTATCATTTCTTTTTTATATGAAACAGAATGCATTCATAAAATAGAAGAATTATAAAGAATTCATATCAACCCAGACAGCTTGGGGAACAGACTGTGGTACATTAGCCCCCAACATTACAATGTCATTCCAAGCAAAATAAGCCAACCTATAGGCTCCCTCATTATCTAAACTGTGCACATGTTGAATTTTGCAGACGCTGAAATGCTTCATCAGACTTTGAGTTTCTTTAAGCAGATTCCCTAGCTTTGAATAATAACTTGCAGCTGCTATTTGTAATTCTTTGATCATTACCAAACAATCATATTCAAGGATTAACTGAGAAATACCTAAATGCATGCAAAATTGAAGTCCTCTGAACATTAGCTGAAAATTCAATTGTTTCTAGATCATCTTCTCTTTCAGCTTTACTAACTGTCATCACAACATTACCTCCTTCATTTCTGAGTATAACCCCCACCCCACCTTTATGCTGCCTAAAAAAATGGCTCCATCAACATTAAGTTTGAGGACACCATGAGGAGGGTTCAAAACTTCAAACTACTAAGTGTCTTAGGATTTGAGGTTGATGAAAGCAGCAACTCCTTGTGAAATTTATGTAAAGACAATGCATGAGCAATCACATGTTTTGGTTCATAATAACCATTTTCATGAGTTCTCTTATTTCTCCTGAACCAGAAACCCCATGCAATTAAAAATAAAGTTTATAAATCATCCTTAGTCCCTTCTCTTTCATCATCAGAACCAGATCAAGGAGGCTGCGAGGTTCTGACCTATCATGCAACGTAGGCAAATAACTTTTCAAAACTTTTGTTGTTGTAGGACATTAAACAAGAGCATGTGAAAGATCCTTTTGTTCACTTCTGTAGAAGCAAATAAAATGTTTCAATTTCAATATATTTTTGTCTAAGGTTGAAGCAAGTGGAGAGAGAGTTTTTACAGGGCCTCCAAGCAAATATCTTAACTTTTTGAGGAATTTTTAACTTCCACAATACTCAACAAGGAATTATGTTGATTAAACGAACTTTCACCTATATTTTCCTCTCAGCTTCTTTTAAAGAATCTATATGTACTGTTCACACTGAAATTTTCATTTTTCTCTTGACTCTAAATCCACTCATCAACATTACCATCTAGATAGATAATAATCTTTAATATATCAGTAGCTATAATTGGATTGAAAAGAGCTCTAACCTTGTGAACATTTCACCATCATGTATCATTGTCAATTAGTGAATCAATAGTGTCATTCATCTTCCCTTCCTCCACTACATTTAGTTTCTCTTGAAGGATTTTATGTCCTAAAACTCAGGAATCTATCTAAACTTTGATCAATTTTCCATCACCAACTCGCCACTGACATCCCTAATAGAGTTAGTGCTTGGCTTCCCATATTCCTATCCAAACATAAGATAGATTAAAGCCTAGGTTTGAACTAAAGAAATCTGCTTTAGGAAATATTTGGCTTTAGATTTTATGTGGAGCAGTATATCTTTCTCTTGTAATATCCTCCACTTGTGTTTTGCCAAAATAGCCACACTGAAAGTCTTTAAATCTTTAAAACTTAACCTTCTTTTGATTTTGAAATTACACATTTTCTTTCAGATGACCTAGTGAATTTTTCTTTCATTTTTTTTCTCCCCCATCAAAACTAGGCCATCATATTCTCCAACTCCTTACAAAGGCAATCAGGTAACTTAAAACAACTTATAGCATAGATTGAAAAAGACAATGCCACAGCTTTAAACAAAACCTTTTTACTTGCTTGAGATGGCTACTTTTCTTTCCAAATTTGTAACTTCTGCCACACTCTGTGTTTGTAGCACAAAAAGAATTGGCCTTTCTTTTTCCCACTATAGGTGGCAATCCCATGTACTTTTCAAACTTTTGGACATTGCTACCACCCCACAAAAATAGTATATTCTCTTTAATAACTACATTCACATTCTTATTGAACACAATAAAAGTTGTTTCTATCAATTTTTTGCCCAAAAGCCAATTCATACTTCTCTAATAGCTTTTGAATATTCTTATTAGCAATGGTGTTAGTTTTAAAAAGATTACACTATCATCCACAAACAATAGATGATTTGGTCTTGGGGTACCTCTACAAATTTGAATTCTTGGAATAGAAAGATTATTGACAGCTTCTCTAAGCAAGTGGATCAATCCCTCAATACAAAGTAGAAAAAGATAAAGTGATAGTGATAATGGGTCCCTTTGCCTCAATTCACTGCTTGTGATAATTGGCCCTTTTGTAATCTACTAATAAGTAAAGAGAAAGAAACTGAAGAAACACATCTCATAATCATACGAATCAGTTTGGTATTAAAACCTAAATTGCTCATGATTTGATATAAAAAAAAAAAAATCACACTTTACCCTATCATATGCTCTACACATATCAAGTTTGAGAGACATCTAATCTTTTTTTCCTTGTCATCTCTTGTCTTAGGCAGTGAATAAGCTCATAAGCCATAAGGGCATTATCTGTGATAAGTCTACCCAGCACAAAAACATTTTATGATTTAAAGATACTACTAGGCAACACTTGTTTTGATCTATTTACCAATACTTTTGAAATAAGTTTGCAAATGATAATATACAAACTTATGGGTCAAAAATCAGCAACTTTCAGATAAGATTTTTTTCTTATGTATCAATGTGATGAAGGTGTGATTGAGGTTAGGGCTGCAAATGAACAGAGCTGCTCGTGAACAATTTGTTCTCGACTCGTATAAACTCGGTTCGAACTCGATTCATTTTTATAAATGAGTTGTTCGTGACCACTAATATTTGTTTGAATATTAAACGAGCTAAACTCGTATTATTTCGACTCACTCAGTTTAGATTCGTGAACAAAATTCGTATAAACTTGACTCGGCTCATTCTGGGCTCGTAACAATACTCGTAATATTTCTATATATACACTTTACATATATTCTTTTATTGTATAAATTTTATATTTTATATGTTATATATATTATTTTTAATATTTTGTATAAGTAATATATTTTGTTACTTTATGTAGAAGTAACATATTTTATTTCTTCACAATAATAATGTATTAAATTCATAAAAGAATTATTGAGTCAAATATTTATGAAGAGTAAGCAACTCGAGTAATTACTCGATTGAGTTCGGCTCGATTCGCGCGGATCGTTAGAGGGTAAAAACAAAGATCGATAAATAACTCGATTTGACTCGAACTCGTCTTTGATTGGCTCAATTCGGTAAACTCTCAGCTCGACTCGAACTCGAACTCGAGTTATTTAAGTCAAGCTCGACTCGATTCGACTTGAACTCGTTTTTGATCAGATCATTTGTAGCCTTAATTGAGGTCATTAGGAAGTTCTTCAAAATTAAGCGCATTTAAAACAGTTGCAGTAACAAATTTACCTATGATATGCTAGTATTTTTGTAAGAAAATATGAGACATACCATCAGAACTAGGAGTTTCGGTTGGGGGCATCTACTTAATACTTGAGCCACCTTCTCTTCTGTGTATCTCCTTGATAACTTTTCATTCATCTGCCTACTAACTCTTTCACCAATATTTGTCATAGTATCAGTCCATCCTCTTTGATTTGAAGTTGAGAATAAATTTTGAAATACTCTACAATCAAATGGTCAAGTTGCTCCCTTTCTTTCCAACCCCCATGATCATCTTGCAGCTTCTTTATATGATTATTCTTCCTTCTATGTGATGCTTTGATTTGAAGTTTTGGTCCCCATCCATAAATCCTTTGATCTTTGGTGCCATATAAGTTCCTCATTTTCTAACCATTTTTAAACTTCTTCTCTTGCATGGGTATTAGCAGCCATATCAGAACATGAAAGATCTTTTTCCTATGATAAAGAAAACTTCATTCTTACCACACTGAGATTACTTTTAACTAGGGTTACATAAAAACTGCCTAAATTGGGCGAAAACTTATAAGACCGACCACTAGAGCATGAAATCAGACTGAACCGACAAGGAACTAATCGGCGGGCATCAATAATTATTGGAAATCAATGTCGACCATTTATAGAACACTTGAAAAATTGTTGAACCAGACGACCATTTATAGATATATTTTTATATATTTTAGATATATCAAACCCTTGAAAAATCGCTGAACTGGCCAACCCTTTATATATATATATTAGGTATATAAAACAAAGCCCTTTCAAAATGGGATTAATTAAACACGCCCATTTCTTTTTTCCCATCGTCTTCTTTCTGTGTTTTATGGTTTCAAACAGTCTGCACAGGCTCGCAGCACAGCATCTTCATGTGACACTGCTCCTCTCCTTCTTCATAGAGATGTCGATGGCAGACCAACGACCACATCGACGCATGTTGAGACCGATATTATTGGTCTTTTTTCCCCCAATCGACCGATTTTGGCTGGTTTTGAGCATCCTCCATCAATGCTGGTGCGATGTCGATATGGCATCGAGACCGCACTGATTCAACCGATTTTCACTCATACTTTTAACATTCTCAAAAGCCCGTTTGTTCTAGCTAGCCAGCTTCGTACTACACCCCATAATCATCCTCATAACATCCAATATATTACTAATATTGGACCCCCATCTCCAAGCTTCTTCAATAATTTGCTTGAACCCTTCCTCCCCTACATAGCTTCAAACTTGAAAGGTTTACTCACTTTCCAACCTTCACAAGCTTCAACAATATCCACCCATATTAGGATATGATTAGAATATGCCACATTACCTTGAGTAACAGTTACCAAAGGAAGCTGGTGACACTATTTAGAGTTAGCCAAGAATTTATCTAACCCCTCACTAATGCTAGAAGATCCTTCTCTTCTATTATACCAAGTATATGGTATTCCAACAAACCCATCTCTCTTAAATCACACTTAGCATAGCTCATAATTCTACTATTTGCTTCACTAATCTATCCCCTTCACCCCGTTTCTCAAAGAAATCCAAAATTTTATTAATATCACCAAATAGAAACCAAACTTTGCCAGCTGAACAACTCAAGAAATGAATCAAATTCTAGGCTTGCATTCTATGGGTTGTATCAAGGTGTCCATAGACACCTGTAAGATACCACTCAATTTTATTAGGATCATCACTCACAATTAATAAATCAATATGGTATTTAGAGTAGCTTAACACAAATAGATTTATCCCCTCTATCCATAATAATGCTAACCCTCCACCACAACCATGATAATAAACAACTAAGCAATCTGTAAATCCTAACTAAAGTTTGCAACCTTATCTCCTTTATAGGTAAGATATTGGGATCTTTCTTCATGACTAAATTCTGACGGACAGGAATTTCTCTTGGGTTCCCAAGCCTATGAGAATTCTAATTTAGCATTTTTATCACTTTCGATGGAGCTGTGAAATAGTCACCACCGATATTTTAACTTGTGTCATCACAACATTCATCTCATCAAAATCTAGAATTTTCCGTTTCTAATGCCTATCATTCTCATCTTCTACCTCTAGAGATTCTCTTTCCTTCTTGTTAAGTTTCTTCTCAAAACGGTTGCTCTCTGGATTTATGGAATTAGGCCTGTGAACTATTCTCAACCCAATATTCTGTTATCAAACAACAACAAAAATTGTGAAAGCAATTCAGACAGAGGGTTGTCATCTTTAATAGGGAGAGCCTTTCTCAAGCCCAACTCATCATGGCCCAAGTCCAACATACTATTTCTTTCCTTTTTATTTTAAATGTCTCTATGTCTACGTCTCTATCCTATTAATTGCTAATTTCAAAAAGTAGAATCAGAGCTAATCAAACCCTATATTCATGCTCTTTGTTTTCATTTCAAATTTATTACCTTCAATTTGCTCAACGGTTGTTTGCCATGTCTCTTTGGGATTCTCGTACGAAATAGGATTTGTGTCTATCGGATTTTCTGTTAACTTTTTATTTTCTGCCTCATTTGAATCTTTTTGTTTATGGGACATCGGGGTAGTGTTGTTCACTGGATTTGTTTGTCAGCTGCCTTCTTCATCGATTGTTTTTCCAAACCACAACCTCCAAGAGACCCCCCACGAAGCCATTGACCATACAGGAAAGCTTTTGATTCAAACAGTACTGATTTTGAGCTTTGCCATTTTTCACAATCACGATGCCCATGGCCCAGGTGCGCACAACAATAATAAAATCTGGAAGTCTCATACGTAAATCGAACCCAATATGGATAATATGAACCAACATTAATATTCTCTTCCTCAATAGAGCTTGAGATATATACAGATGTACACAAACTTGCATAAATTCTCCCTATGCCATTTCACCTTTTTTCAAATCTAATTTCTCCACTTTGCCCAGAGTACTCCCAATAAGAGTACCTTGCGTATTCATTTCTTTTCATTAACGGAAGATCATAGATCTTGACTTAGAATGCAGCTTCTATCAAGCGAATTTGATGAACTTGCTATAGACCATCAAACTCCTTCAATAGAACCAATTGTTTATCAAAAGACCAAAGTCTTTCACGTTGCACTCGATCTTTATCCCGTTATCTTCAAATTCAACCAAAATGAGAACTAGATCCAAATCACAAAACTTAATAGACTTCACAGGCCTCCATATCTTTTTCATAATTTGCTTGAATGCTTCCTTATTGTAGTTGTTTTTCGTAAGAAACTTTTTTAACATTTGCTTCCTTTGCCTTAAAAAAAAAAAAAATTGCTTCCTTTAGAGATGGTATCTTTTAACAAAACCTGGAATCCATCGAGATCTCGTCTAGCGTATGATTCGTAAGAGACAACTTTTCGTATAGTTTTTGCAATTCGTCATCCATACGTGATCAAGAATCAGAAAAAAAAAAAAAAACATGTACAGAGACTGGTGGCACCCTCTACTTAGGAAAACCAAGAGAGGAAGTTATCAGGCAATGATTCTATTTGATTCAAATTTGAATGAAGTAAACGAGGGAGTTAGAATAAATTAGCTGGTGTTTTTGGTGATACGGTAATAATTCTTACCGTTGTTTACTTTTACAAGCTGGAAATTAGCATTGTGTTAATCTTTTACAAGCGTACAATTAGCAATGGGTTTGAATATCTTGCCTGTCCTTCGGCCTTTTGTGGCCAAGTAATACTCATGGACCCTTGGTTTGCAATTGTCAATGGTCAACGGCAAACTTATTTATAATATTAATTAGTCATCGATCCTCTTTATTTATTGATATTGCTGTTTTCCTCTTCCTTTCATTTTGGGAAGAATCATTGACTATTGCGTGGTAGAATTTATTAGTTTGACCAACTAGCTTGGAGTAACTGAAGTTGAACTCTATATTTCTTAAAGTACCGTAAGATTCGCTCACACATGCATTTACGTACCGTCGTTTCATGTCACGTTTGATCTATATTCCGCACACCTTAAATATGAGAGGCTTGCGCGGCAGCCGCCCTCACGTTAATAATTTTACTGTTTAAGTAAACAGTAAAATCACTGCTTATGCGAGAAGCTTGCGCAACTGACTGCTGTCTATTTTTTTTTCTAAATAAAAAAGAAAATGCGAAGAGATTCGTTATTGGATTCGTTTCAATGCTTGAAAGTATTTGTAAATAATAATAAAAAATAATAAAAAATAATAAAAAATATTAAATAATAAGAAAAAAATAATAAATAATAATAAAAGTAGGTAAAAAATAATAATAAAATAATAAATAATAAAAAAAAATATTTAAAAATATTTGAGAAATTTTTATTTCTAAACCTAGCCGAACCTTAGTGTATTTTTAATTTTTTAATTTTATTTTATTTTACATGATTTTTTTGAAGATCTTTAAACATTTTTAAAATATATATATATATATAATATTATTAAAAAACATTTACTTAATCATAAAGTAGAAAAATAAAACTAAAAAATAAAATAAAAAAAAGGAGCTGGACCACTGGGCGGGCTCCCCCAGCGGACTCCCAAAATTTTTCTTAAAATATAAAAATAAAAAATATTTTATTAATTTATTAATTTATTTTTTGATACAATGGGTGTGGGAGGTTTTGAAGTTAAATTTTTCATTAAGAACTAGGCAAAGTTGATTGGAAAGACTTTGTTTAGATGTTTTTATAGAGTTCTGAAATAAAGAAAAAAAGAAAAAAAAATGTTTAAAGTTAAATATTATTAGAATATAAATCTTAATATTATCTTTTTTAATTTGAAAAAATTGTGTTTTATTTGAGAAAGTATTTATAAAGATTAGATTAAAAAAAATTAAGATTTATAATTAAAATATATTTATATTTAAGTGTTGTTTGAAAAGAAAATTAAAAAAAAAAAAGAAAAATAAATGAGATAAAATTTGTAAAAAATTTATTGAACCACTAGTGCGTACCCTACCTTGATTGCAACACATATAGGTAGTGAATTCATGGGCCTACCTCGTGCATGTATGTTTGGTGGAATCTAGGGCCCTCCTTTAATTTAAGAAAAATTTTATACATTACATGATTATCATTCTATTTTTATCTCATTGTATAAAATTGGTATATTTATCATTATTATGAGATGATTTTTTATTAAATAATTTTTTTATTATTAAATAATTTTTATTTATTTAATAATAATAAATATATCACATTTTATATAATAAAATAAAAATAAAATAAAAATAAAATAATAATATAGTATAAAAAATTACTCTTAATTTAATTAGCTGGAGATACCCGGCCACCAAACTATACAAAGTTAAAATTGCTTTCCCTTCGTAATCAAGCCGCCCCTGATCAAAAGTCAATGAAGTTAAAAAGCATGCACGCATTTGCATATTGTTTTCGATTCTACTAAGTACTCTGACTCACGGAAGTTGTGATAGATCGAAGTGCGAACTAAAGATTACGTCGAATGCATGAATTAGATTATAGTTAATTTATTAGATTAATAACTTGCACACGCAGAACTAAACTTATTTATTATTATATTTGATTTTATGGTGTGTATAAATATGATATATATCTATATATATATTAAAATTTTCTAAATAATAGTAAAATGATTTGAGATAAGTTATTTTATTTATTTTTAAAAAATTAGAGAAAAAAGGTTGAATACAAATTTATAAAATTAGAAAATTGTTTGAATATGATTTTTTTAATTTAATTCTTATTTTGAAAGTTTTTATAAAATTTGTATCGATCTTTGTGTTTTATTTTTAAGTTTGTAAAATTTATATTTATTATTTTAGATAATAATTAAATAATAACTAGATAAAAGTTTAAAATTTTGAAATTAAAACCTATGTTATATTTGACTGATATTCATTATTAGAATAATGAGAAGTTTTGAAACTTTAAAATTAATTAATTTTCCAAACATGCCCTTAGGTAGGGACACAGAAATTTTGTACACTGTTACACAATATGAAAAGTTCATATTAAATCTGTAAGTATATAAGGAGTTTCATGTCTTTATCATTCATCATGATTAAATTCAACGAACAATGTATTATAATATAATAAATTTATTTATCATTTTTTTTTTCATAATTTAATTATTATGAATTTCATGATGTGATATTAAATAATAGATTAATAAATAAAATATAATAAATAATTTCTAATTATTTAATATCATATCATAAAATAATGTGAGGATGATAAAAAATAAGATGATGACTAATATTATTCATTAAAAAATTAAATGAGATTAGAATTTTATAAATAATAGTAAAATAATTTGTGAAAAGTAGTTGGTAGCTGAATAAAACATAGGAAATTCTTGAGGATCGGTAGGATTGATCCCTTCCTAAAAATCAGTTGGCGCCTCCCTAAAAAATATTATAAATTTATAAAATTATTATAATGTAATTTTTATTTTTAAATTTAAAAAAATTGAATTATTTTTTTATTTAAAATTTTAAAAATATTATAATAATTAATTAAAAATATTTTCATTTTTTAAAAAGAAAATAAGATAGATTGAGATGAAAATTATTTACAAATATCTTCTTAAAAAATCAAAGAAGAAGAAGAAGAAAAAAAAGTAATTTCCGTATAAAATAAGAAAACAGCGAAACATCACGAGCCGACAACCAGACATCCACGTCGGCGGAAGTTATGCATAGCCATTTTCGACGAAGACGTCTTCTTTGTGAGAAAGTATACAGTTATGGAATATAATATCCCAAAATAAAATGTTACTGAGATACTCACTAGATTGCATTTTACGGAAAAGAAAACATAATTGGGATTTGAAAATCTAAAAGCCAAATACATTTTGAATAAGATGTTCAACAATGTTTCATGAAATTTACAGATAATACTTTTCAAGAACGATTTTTAAGTTTAAATCACGTTATCTAATTTATTTATTTATTATATTTGGAATTATATTTTTGATAATCAGATGAAATGATGTTTCAAAGTATAAAATATACAAAACAGTGGGTGTACAATTTTATTTTGAAATGTACATTTTAACTACATTTTAAGCAACAGCCAATTCCCTTGTAAACTTGGTTTCTTGTAACAAAATTCTTGTCATTTTGTTGCAATAAACGGTGGATAACCAAAACAGAGGGTGGAAAGTTCAAAACTTTGAGAATCCAAGGATTCCGAACATGTCTTGCAGTCAAATCGCATTATTAGATTGGGATAGAGTCTCTGTCTTGAAACGCATTTTCACATCTGGGAAGGATAAGATTTGTCAAGTGCCAACTGCCGACGGTGGTTGATTTTCATACCGAAGCTTTTGCGAAACGGCCTGCGGGAAAGTGTGAAACAAGTCAGTTCGAAAACAACTCGATTCCTACAGAGGCTTGGTTGTTTTTGCCAAATTGTTAATCATGCCGGCAAAGAACCTCTTCGTTTTTATGATGTTTGCATCGAGTTGCTTCAGGTTGCTTGGATTTGCGGAGGCAAGGGTACCCCAAAAAGAAGGTACGGCCTCTCTTCCATTCTCTTTGGTGAGGTAAATGAAAGAAGGTGAAAAAAGGCTTAAATCTTGGGAAGCTCTTAACACTGAATGTCACCCGTTAACCGCATGGACTCCATGGGCCAAGTTCATGATTTTCTGGTGCTTAATTTATACATGAATTTCTGGTTGTCTGTTATTACATGGGCTAAGTTCCATTCAGTCTAATTAGTCACGTTCTTCTTTTTTTTTTTTTTGAAGTTTTTATGGATTAATCATAACCCAAATCTGGAATTTCATATTAAGTCATTGTTTGTTTGTGGAGGAAATGAAATGGAGCAGTAGATCAATTCCTCCATGCAAGTTTGCCGATAGAAGTATATAAATGTTATAGTTTAATCATGTGAATGCTTGGGAGTTTCATCATCTAAATGTTCTACTTTCTATTTCGTCCTCACCTCATATCTCTTTAAACAAGAAAGGGGAACTAAAAGCAAAAGTCATTCTAGGAAGACAAAGATAAACGAAGAAGCGTATAAATTTCCTTTTACTTTTTATCATTTGCCTCAAGTCTGAAGGTTGCTTTAAATCTTGATTTTCCTTGGTTCTCTGTAACACAAATTTGTAGTTTCATGTGGCCAAATGTGGAGCAATGAAGTAGGATTGCTATTTTTTTTTTCTATGAAGTACAGTTGTATAATATTGGTTTGACTTGTGAGGGTTATTTGATTGATGATGTGTTTAGTTGATGCACTCCAACAAATAACTAGTACGATGGGCGCAATGTACTGGAAGTTTAATGGCAATTCCTGTGAAGTTGAAATGGTTAGGGTAGCACCAGAGCCACCAAGGGATTCTGAGAGCAATATTGATTGTGATTGCCACTTTGAGAACAACACCGTCTGCCATGTCGTAAGGATGTATAGTTTCCTCATCTTATAACTTGTTAGTTTTACATCAAATCTTCCATCTTATGCATCGTTGTACATATCTATAATCTGGATGGGAAATCTATGTTAACGTTTTTTTTTTTTTGGGTGAGCAATCTTAGTTAACTCATCTAAGCCTAATCTCCAGTATTGTATATATAATATGTTTGTTTTTCTATTTTATTATTTTGGTAAAAGTTTTTTGGAGCGTTCATTATAAATGAAGCCCCGGCAACATTGTTTTCAAAAGCAGCCTTTTTTTCTATCCATGACATATGTAATTTCGTGGAAATTGATGGTAGCACACTATATATATATATATATATATGATTTCCCATGTGTTTGTAGAGTGCTAAAGGGTTTCAGCCTTTCTGGCATGCTTCCACCTCAACTGGTCAAGCTTCCTTATCTCCAAGAAATGTAAGATCATTTGAAAATCTCCACTTTTGTGTATGAGTCTACAGAAATTGTTTCTAACACAATTCACTAGAATTTTTTCACCGTTTTCAATTTATATTGATCTTCCTCTCATTTTAGTGATTTTGCATACAACTATCTGAATGGGACAATACCGCTGGAATGGGCTTCAATGCAATTGACTTTTATGTGAGCTCTTGTAAAACAATATCTATAAAGTTTTCATTTTGCTGCTTTTATCTTAAATTAACCAGCAAGTGACTTGCAGCTCTGTTCTAGTGAATCGTTTATCAGGGGAAATTCCAAAGGAATTGGGAAATATTACGACTCTTAAATACATGTGCGTTTTAATTTTTATGTTGCTCTCCCTCTCTCTCTCTCTCTCTCTCTCTACATTAATATATTGGACGTCTTATGGTGATAAAAGTCTTCATGAATTTGTTCAATTTGTGCAATGAAGTAACAGGCTTGGAAGTTCTTGTTAAATTGTTTTGCTATGGCCTTAAAACTTTTGAAATCATGAGTTTAGTCCCCTTGGGGTTTATTTATTAGTTTTTTTTTTCCAAATAGGTGCCTTGAAGCAAACCAATTCTCAGGCATTGTTCCTCCTGAGTTTGGCAACTTGATCAATTTGCAGACTTTGTGAGGCATCTTATTTCTTCATTTTGGCGTTTTATAATTCTGTAGTTTTCTTTGTTTTATTTTCACATTTATGAAAAATTTGTTGGTTCATTGCTACAATATTGTAATTGCAGGATTCTCTCCTCAAATAATTTGACAGGAAACTTGCCAAAGACTTTTTCTAGGCTGCAAAATCTAACAGATTTGTGAGAGTTGGTTATATTTTCTTCTGTTGACATATTCACCTTTGCTTTAAAGCACACGTATCAAATATTGGTTGATGAACATCATCTTATTCCATATGCAGTAGGATAAATGACAACAATTTCAAAGGAAAGCTACCTGACTACGTACAGAACTGGAAACAACTGAAAAGACTGTATGATCCTTGTTTCTTAAAGAATCTCCAGTGCTTTTCTGAGATTTTGACATTAGATCTTAACCTTACACATATTTCTATTAATTTCATCCAAATTTGAATTCTGTAGAGAAATGCATGCAAGTGGACTGGAGGGACCCATCCCACTCGAGATATCTCTCCTTTATAATTTAGCTGAGTTGTGAGTACAAAGATTTCTTAAATTAATGCATTTGTTTTGAATAGGGTGTGTTTTTTTTTAATTAATTAATAGATTTATCATCCTTTATACAGGAGGATTAGTGATATGGATGGGCCAAATCAGGACTTTCCTATGCTGAGAAACATGTCTGGCATAGTAAGATTGTATGTCAACTGGTTACATGGTAAAAATTGTATATGTTTGATCTGATGATGGTTTACTTGATATAATTCCATTCTAAATCTCAGGGTTTTGAGAAACTGTAAGATTTCTGGGGAGATCCCTGCATACATCTGGACTATGAAGAATCTGGAAATGTTGTAAGTAAAGCATGTGATGTATTGGAGCCCTATGTTCTGTTAGAATGCGATGGCATGTGCGGGTGTGTATTTTCAAAATAAATAATTAAATAAAACATTTTTTTTTTTTTGTGGCAATGTACTAGAAAGATGGGGGCTATTTGTAAAAAAAAAGTTTGAAATGTGTTTGTTTAGCATAATACGTTCATATAGGTGTGAATATGTGAAAATAGCTAGACGTAAATATTGAAACAATCAATCAATTAGGTGTAAATTAGGTGTGACTTGGTGTAAATATTTCAATGATAGCATTTTAGGTGCCACTAATTATGGCAACAATTATGTATAATTCTTATATATAAATGAAAGGAAATCCTATAGAAATGGGATTCAGACCAATTGACATGTATCAGAGCATCTCTGATTTCTGAATCACTCGGTGCGATTTTTTTTATCGCAATTCTTAGACGATCTTTCTCTGGTAATCAGCAAGTTGTTTCTTGCTCTTAGTAGGTATTGTTACCTTCTGCTGTGTCAAACCGTGTGAGTTTGAGCTTCTCGGCAAGTTCTGGGCTGTTCTTGATACATCGACGTCCCAGCTCTTCATTTATTTCGATCGGGTGTTTCTGGGTTGATATTATCGGCAACTTCTGTCCATACCTTAGCAACTTTCGGCAAGAAATTTTTGTGGTTCTGTAGCTTGAAGGTTGCCGACGCAGCCTTATTTGGTTCCATTCGGCGTTGCTATCGTCGTGTGGCTCTCGGAGCAGTGGGTTGGTGTTATCGGCAACCACTGTGCAGATTCTTGGTACGGTGGTTCTCGGCTTCCATCGATCTAGTCTGTGGTTCTGTAGCTTGAAGGCTGCCGACGCAGCCTTATCTGGTTCCTTTCGGTGTTGCTATCGTCGTGTTGGCTCTCTGAACAGTGAGTTGGTGTCATCGGCAACCTCTGTGCAGATTCTTGGTGAACCTGACGTGGATTGAACACGCAATCGTCTGATCTTGGAGTTTTTGGTAGTATTTCGGCAACTTCAGTTTTCATGTTTACGATAGTGCTCTCGGTACAGATACTTTAATTCTATTTTAGTTTATTTCAGATCATTTGATTTGTCTTAAGTTTATTTAAAAAAAAAAGCAGCGTCAATTTTTTATCTTTGGTTTTATCTTGAGTTTTATTGCGATGGACTCCGCACCGGTGTGTGCCAAGTTTACGGGGAACAATTACTCTATGTGGGCTTTTCAATTTGAACTATTTCTGAAGGGAAAAGACCTTTGGGGTTATATTGATGGCACAGATGTCGTGCCATCATCCACTTCTAACAAATCTAAGGATCTCGGATCTTCTCCTTCATGGGTTGTGTTGGATGCATGGATCATGTCTTAGGTTCTTAGTTCAATAGAATCACATATTGTTACAAACTTACGACCTCATCACTCTGCTCAATCTATGTGGAATTATTTAAAGACAGTTTATCATCAAGAGAACAGTGCTCGTCGCTTTCAGTTAGAGCATGCGATTGTCACATTTCAACATGGTATTCTTTCGATCCAAGACTACCACTCAACATTTCTAACACTTTGGAACGAATATTCTGAACTGATTACGACAGATGTTCCTATTAACACCCTTTCTACTATTCAAAATCTTCATGAGACTAGTCGGCGTGATCAGTTTCTTATGAAATTATGTTCTGAATTTGAATCTATTCGTTCCTCTCTGCTAAATTGATCTTCAGTTCCTTCTCTAGATATTTGTTTTGGTGAATTACTTTGTGAGGAACAATGTCTTAATACTCAAGCTATTCTAGAGCAATCTCATGATAGTTCAAGGTCAGCAACTATGGCTTATGCTGCCCAAGGCCGAGAACCGCCTCGGAATTCTAAAAACTTGCAATGCTATTGCTGCAAGGCATATGAACATATTGCTACAAATTATCCCAAGAAATACTGCTCCTACTACAAGAAAAATGGTTATATTATCAAAGAATGTCGTATTCGCCCTCATAATCGCCAAGTTCAAGCATTTCAAACTTCTATTCATGACTCTCTAGCAGCGAAGTCTGCAGGACATGGCTCTTATTTAGGTACCTCCACTACTTCTACAACAAATTACTGCACACTTGAAATGGTGCAGCATAGTGCAGCAGATGCTCGTTTTGGCATTATCAGCAATGGGGTTTCTAGGTAATAATTCTACTAAACTCTGGTATGTGGACTTGGGGGCCTCTAATCACATGACTAATAATCCAACCGTTTTGTGTCATGTTCGGCCCTATGCTGGTCATTCTGCTATTCAGACTACCAATGTCAGTTCTTTACCAATAGTTGCTGTCGGAAATGCCTTTTCTAAGTTCACTAATGTGTTTATTGCTCCTCAATTTTCCACAAATGTTATTTCTGTTGGCCAATCAGTTGATAACAATTGTGCTATTAATTTTTCTGGTGTTGGTTGTGTTGTGCAGGACAAGGTCATGGGGGAGCCGATCGCGAAGGGACCTAAAGTAGGGGCGCTTGTTTCCACTATTTTTGCCTGTTCCAAATTTTTCTCCAATTTCTCCTATTAAGTCTTTTGCTTGTAATAAAACTTCATATCTTACTCTGGTGTGACATCGTCGTTTAGGCCATCCCAATACTCAAGTCTTATCTCATGTCTTAAATTCTGGTTTACTTAGTAATAAAGATCGTTCTTCCTTATCTCTTGAGTGTGCTTCTTGTAAACTTGGTAAAAGCAAAACTCTTCCCTTCCCTTTGCATGCTAGTAGAGCATCTCATTGCTTTGATCTTATACTTAGTGATGTTTGGGGACCTTCCCTAGTTAGTTCACATGAAAAATTTGGATACTATGTGACTTTCATTGATGATCATAGCAGATTTACTTGAGTCTACTTCCTTCGTTCTAAATCTGAGGTCTTTCTTACTTTCACAGAGTTTTTATCATATGTTAACAATCAATTTTTTGCTTCTATTAAAACATTACGCACATATTCCGGTGGTACATATTTATCTACTGAATTTCAAGCATTCTTGAATTCTAATAGAATTATTCATCAACGTTCATGTCCCTCTACTCGTCAACAAAATCGAATAGCCGAACGCAAAAATCTTCATCTCCTAGATATGGTACGTACTCTCTTGTTAGAATTTTCTGTTCCATCCATGTTTTGGGTAGAGACTCTAAAAACTACTGCTACTTGATTAATCGTTTACCTTCTCAAGTCCTACATATGGAGTCTCCCTATTTTCGCTTATTTGTTAAGCAACCTAATTATGATAACCTTAGAACCTTTGGTTGTGTATGTTTTGTTCATTTACCTCCCTATGAGCGATATAAATTATCTTCTCAATCTGTTCGGTGTGCTTTCTTGGGATATAATGTGTGTCAGAAGGGATTTGTTTGTTATGATCCAATATTACATCGTACACGTATTTCTAGGAATGTTATTTTTTTTGAAAATCAACATATATTTCCTATGTCCTCTGTGCCATCCTCTTCTACTGTGGTTTTTCTTTTTTTTGAGCAGCAATCCTTAGATCTTCCTCCTGTTAGTTCACGTTTTAAACCAGGTATTTTGTATACACGATGTCCTCGCCTACAGTCTCTTCCGGTAGCTCACCCGATATCTAATCCTATCACACTCTCGATTCAGTCAGTTGGAGCATCTCCAGCATCTTTGGTACATCGCTCGTCTCGAGTGTCTGTACCTCTTGATAGGTATGGATTTTCCTCTTCCAGCTCTGGCAATTTTATTTCAGTTTTTACTGCTGCATTGTCCAACTTTGATATTTCCACGTGCTACTTACACGTTGCCAAGCATGATTGTTGGCGACAAGCTATACAGGAAGAAATTGCTACTCTAGAGGCCAATCACACTTGGGACATTGAGTCATGTCCTCCCACTATTGTTCCTCTGGGTTGCAAATGGGTTTATTCCGTCAAGGTCCGCTCTGATGGGAGTTTGGATAGTTACAAAGCTCGGCTTGTGGCACTTGGGAATAATCAAGAATATAGTGTCAATCATGAAAAAACATTTGCCCCTATGGCTAAGATGACTACCGTTCGTACTATTCTAGCTCTTGCTGCTTCTCAAGATTGACCGCTTCATCAGATGGATGTCAATGATGCTTTTCTTTACGAGAATCTTAAAGAGTGTATTTATATGAAATTACTCCCGGGGTTGTTTTCCTCTCTGACTTCACAAGTGTGTAAGTTTCGTCGCTCTCTTTATGGTCTCAAACAAGCTCCGAGAGCTTGATTTGAAAAATTTTGAACCACTTTATTACAATTTTCCTTCAAGCAAAGTAAGCATGACACTTCATTATTTCTTCGGCAAACCAACATGGGTCTTGTTGTTCTTTTGGTTTATGTTGATGATATTGTGATCACTGGTTCCGATTATACTTTACTTGGTCAGCTTAAGACTCATCTTTCCGAGTCCTTTCATATGAAAGATCTTGGGTCTCCCACATATTTTCTTGGTCTTGAGGTGCATCGTAGTCCCTCCGGCATTTCACTTAATCAACATAAGTATGCGTGTGACTTGGTAACTACAGCTAACCTATAGGAAGCTACCTCCGTTGATATCCCATGGAATTAAATGTCAAACTTCGCAAAGAGGAGGGTGACTTACTTTTTGATCCCAGTTTATACAGGAAATTGGTGGGCAGCCTGGTCTATCTCACCATTACTAGACCTGACATTTCTTTTGCCGTACAACAAGTCAGCTAGTTTCTTCAGACTCCTTGTCATCTTCATTTGGTTGTTGTTCGTAGGATTATACGATATGTTCAGGGAACTTCTTCCCGTGGCTTATCCTTTCCTGTAGGAAATCCTCCTAACCTTGCTGCTTATAGTGATGCTGATTGGGCTGGTTGTGCTGATATACGTCGCTCCATCACTGGTTGGTGCGTGTTTTTAGGTGATGCGTTGATCTCCTGGAAGAGTAAGAAGCAAGACAGAGTTTCTAAGTCTTCTACGGAATCTGAGTACAGAGCAATGCTCCTTGCTTGTTCCGAGATCATTTGGCTTCGAGGATTACTTGCTGAGTTAAATTTCTCTCAGAACAATCCTACACCTTTTCATGCCGATAATACAAGTGTTATTCAGATCGCGGCCAACCCTATCTATCATGAGCGCACTAAACATATTGAAGTTGATTGTCACTCTATCCATGAGGCCTTTGAAGCTCGTGCTATCACTCTTCCACATGTTTCTACTAAACTACAAATTGCTGATATTTTCACCAAGGCTCTTACTCGTCATCGACATTGTTTTCTAAAAAGCAAATTGATGCTCGTTGATCAACCCGCATCAATTTGAGGGGGGATGTTAGCATAATGCATTCATATGGGTGTGAATATGTGAAAATAGGTAGACGTAAATATTGAAACAATCAGTCAATTAGGTGTAAATTAGGTGTAAGTAGGTGTAAATATTTCAATGATAGCATTTTAGGTGCCACTAATTATGGCAACAATTATGTACAATTCTTCTATATAAATGAAAGGAAATCCTACAGAAATGGGATTCAGACCAATTGACAGTTTGTAGTGAAAACTTCTCTATTTTTTGAGAAATCTCAACTTTTTAAATGTATTTTATACTTGGTTTTGTGAAATTGGTAGTAAAAAATTTATATAAGTGGGTAATGATATAGCTATAAATACTGTGGACTGCCACTCTAGGCGCTAGAGTTTGGGTAGGAACTCTTAGGGACCCAAATCCCAAATATAGTATGTTGTGTATTTCAAAGAAGTATTTCTAAATTCTGTTCCCAAAGAATAAACAGAAAACTGAAAAACACTCTATTTTCAATGGTGTTAGTTTCTCTTAATTGAAAATAAAAAACTATTTCTGGAGAAAGGATTATAAGTGTTGTTTGGTGCTTCAAGCTTTCAATTATCACTTAACAAGGCAAAAGAACATTTACATAGTAAATGTTCATACAAAGATGATAAGCAATATCTCAACATTCATACTTCGTGTAAAGTCATATGATAAAACGAAAGGTCTAGAAAATGGCTTTAAAGAAGATGTAGAAGTAAGTTCTGAGTCAAGTGCAAAGATCAACACAATAAAAAACAACCTGGCTCAAAAACAGTATGAATATTGTGTTCTCCTTAAGCAGCCTAATTACAGAAACTGAAGATAGCAATGGGAACATCTTTTTGTTTTTAGACACACCTGGGCACGTACTTATGCAAATTACACAACATATTGGTGTGCAAGTGTCTCTACATGTCCTGACCCAAGGAATTGTAAACTACATCTATGCTATGCCATAAAAGACCAGTTGAAGTTCACATGGAGCTTCCGGTAATACTTATCAAGCTCAGTTCTATATTGTAAACATCCATATGGAATAGAGCCCTCACTTGAATTCTGGACATTCTGGCCGTCCTGCCTTGTATGCAGTGCTCTGGTGTCATATGGCGATACTCTGTTGACCTTGATACCTTGTCATGACCTTAAAAAGAAGCAGTTGAAGTTATATCGAACTTTGAGGAATCACTTATATAGGTCAATCCACCTAGTAAATATCCCGTGTGGAACTTAACACCCATGCAACGCTTTCCCTACTCAGGGTATCACAACATACCTGTAGATACGTGGTTTACGTAAAATCAAAGTACAAAGACCCATTGTTCAAAAAAAAAAAAAGAACTGTGACAAAACAAGGCCGTATTCCTTGCTGCTATTGTTTCTCAATTCTTATCTTGTCAGTGTTGTCTGGCTTGCTCCCTTTTTCATAGCTTACTAGCAAACAACATATTGATAGAACCAGTGTTTTCTTTCATAAGCAAAATGACCTAGGCTACCTGAATATCCATCATGTTACATATTTTTTTAAATTATAAAATTTTAGATCACCTTTTTCTTAGGACTTTTCGTTGGTAAATTGTTTCTGAGGATGAATACTAATTATCTTGTCACTTTGTTCTTGTGGTAGGGATGTCAGTTTTAACAAATTAATTGGGGAGATTCCAAGTAATGCCAACTTAGAGCGCCTGAGATTCCTGTAAGTATACCAAAATACAGGCTGTATTAATTTATATATATTATAACTTCCATTGCTAACGTACGTAAAAAATAATTTTTCAAAATCTGGAGGACACAATTTATACACAAAAACACCTGAACAAACATTTGCATGTGGCACCTACGCCACAATGTTCTATAATCAACATTCCTTTCTGGGCCAAACTGTGCCATAAATGTTTTAGGGCTCACTTGTTTTCGCAAATGAGATGAGATAAGATCAGTTGAGATAAAAGTTGAAAATTGAATAAAAAATTATTAAAATATATTTTTTAATATTATTTTTGTTTTAGGATTTGAAAAAGTTGAATTGTTTATTTTATTTTGTGTGAAAATATGAGAAAGTTATAATGATTAGATGAGATAAGATGAAAAGTTTTGTGAAAGTGAACAAGCCCTTAGAATGCAGTATTATGTTTTTTGGTAGGATGTGTTCAAATGCTTTTGAGTTTTAGTATTTGGATAAAACACTAAACATTTTGATTGGGTTTTTGTTAGCTTTTTAACTGGAAACTCGCTAAGAGGAAATGTGCCAGAATCAATTTTGAAGGCAGGGAGTAATATGTATGTATATTTTTTAATCTGTTATGCTTTAATTTTGTTTCCTCATTTGGATATATTGGCAGTCTGCTTTTTGCTTAGTGCTATCCCCATGTGGTTTTGGTTTATCAGAAACAGTTGTTATTATAGAATACTGCAAACACACAATTTCCATATATAAGGGTGGAGTTTCCTGATTTTCTTTTTACTTAATTCTATTTTATTTCTTTTAATGATATCTAGTTCATGAATGCTCTATTTTCTTCAATAAAATTTTCATCTGATCTACCAAAAAAAATGAATGCTCTATTTTCTCTTACGTAGTTGGTCTGTCTTTTTAATGTATGTGTCAGAACTTCAAAATAGAATTTTTTCAAAACTTTTTTTTGATAAGTAAAAATTTATTAATATCAATAGGCGTAGCCAAGTACAATGGATGTATACAAGAAAAAACACCAAGTTGGGATGCAAAAGAAAAAAAAGATAAACCCATCTAGGAAAATGAACCTAACAAGGCCCTGGCCCAAGCCCAAAGATGTGCCTGCCCTAAACCAGCACTAGTGCACCAAGCCTAGCCCAGCAAACCAGATTTTGCCCTCAAACCTATCCCACCTCCAATTTGGCAACACACACCTCAATACTTGTAAATTCTGAACAAGCCTACTAAAAATATACAATTGGTTCTGTCTTCTCTATGGTCCTCTCTTGACTTGAACTACCTCCCTTATCGTGATAGTTGATTGCCCGAGTAAGATGTTTTAACTCTTAGCTTTTCTTAGATCTTGATTTTGTACTAAGTACATGGCCCACCTCTATTGCAGTGAGTAGTGTTGTGAATTGGTCCTCGAATCCTTCGTAGGTAATATCACACTGTTTTATCCCATTTACCTTGTCCAAAATCCAATCCGATGATGCATCAACTATATTGTTAATCAGTGGGAGAGATATGACGCCCTGAAAACTGTGGACGAGGCCCTGAAAACTCCCCTCGCAATGCAGCAATGACATCCCCATCCCTTCCTCCACACCAGTTCCTAAAACTCGCATATCCTCCACAGTGCTATTGATGCTGTCACCACCTTGGCCAAAGTTATGTGTTGACCCATAAGATGTCTGAAGAGGTACACTAGTTACCTTTGACAGGGAGGTGGAACAACGGTTTCCATTTGAATTTTGAAGTTAGCATAAACTCCCCCAGAACTCAACAATGCCACATATTCCATCACGGTTGCTGTCGATTCGATGAAAAGAGCATTGACTGCGCAACTTGTTGGCGATTTCCGAGTCACTATTGGTTAGGGGCAGTCTGTTTCAGTTTGTTAGAAAGTATGTAATTAGTGTAACCTGTGAGGGTATAAATGTCTATTGTATGTAGTGTATATAGATAATGATAAGTCAATGAATAAAGTAAGAAAACTTTAGTCCCATGTGTTTTGACATGGTATCAGAGATTCCTGTCAAATTGTGGTGAGTGCCGAGTGGGCCCAGTGCTGAGTTCACTGTTGTGAGCTCGTCGGTGTGTTTTCCGGTGGAGTATCCGACTGTTGTGGCTGGATCTAAGCTCCCCAATGTTCTCCGCCATCTTCCGCACGTTCCGGTGGCTTCTCGTCGTGGTCGGCGCTACGTAGGTCACTGAGGAGGTGTTTCCGGCGAGTTTCCGATGTCGTATCTGGTAGTGGGAACCAAGGGTGAAGTCGCCGGAGATTTTTGTGGTCGCCGGAAGGTTCTCGTTGTCATTGGCCATCGGAAGGGTCTCTTGCTAATGGTTCTCTTGCTAAAGTTACAAGCATTGGATCCACTAAGCTCACTGACTCTATATCCTTGTCATTTCTTCTATATGTTCATAGTTTTCCTTTTAGTTTGTTGTCTATTAGTAAGATTACTCAAAATATTCAATGTTCAGTGACTTTTTATCTCTCTTCATGTGTTTTTCAGGATCTCAAGATGGGGACGAAGATTGGTATGGGGCATGAAGCTGGTGGCCTCTATTATCTTGATGTCCGAGCTCTTACATCCCTTGTCTCATCAACTTATGAATGACATTGTCGCCTTGGTCACCTCCCTCTTTCTCTTTTGAAGTGTCAAGTTAAGAACTTGAGAAATGTGTCTCCCTATTCTTGTGAAACACGTCAACTTACTAAACACATTGTGTGTCTTTTGTATCTCGGGTTCATAAACGAGCGTTGAGTCCTTCTGAATTGGTTCACTCTGATATATGGGAACAAATCAACATTGAATCAAACAAGTTTCAGTATTTTGTTACATTTGTTGATGATTACTCTCGTGTGACATGGTTGTATTTGATGAAAGCAAGATCTGAAATTCTTTCCATATTCCAAGTGTTCTGGAAAGAAATTAAAACTCAATTCAACAAAAAAGTTGAAGTTTTGCGTTCTGATAATGCTAGAAAATATCAATCTAGTGTCTTTGCTACTTGCTTAAGTAATAAAGGAATTGTTCATCAAACATTGTGTTCATATACACCCCAACAAAATGGGGTGGTTGAACGTAAAAATCAGTATTTGTTAGATGTAACCCGAGCTCTTTTACTATACATGCATGTTCCTAAACGTTTTTGGAGTGATGGTGTCCTTACTGCTTGTTACCTTATTAATCGTATGCTGTCATCAGTTCTTGATGGTTCCTCTCCATTCTCCATCTTGTTTTCCTCATCTATGCCATTTCCTCTTCCACCAAAAATTTTTGGATGTGTTTGTTATGTTCATAATCTTGGTCCATGATTTGATAAACTTGATCCCCATTCTACAAAGTGCCTTTTCGTTCGGTATTCTTGGACTAAAAAAGGATATCATTGCTATAGTCTTATTCTTAGACGCTACTTCACAAGTGCTGATGTTACCTTCTTTAAGTCCATGTCCCATTTTTCAAATGCATCTTCAAGTGTCGAGTGTGATCCTCTACCATTACCTACTCTTACCTTATCTCCATCACACTCACCCAATCTTAACCAGCCCTCCTTCGTCCCTTCCCCAGTTCCTTTACAAGTTTACTCATGTCACTTGAGGTTGCCGGCTCCCATGCCCTCACCAGCTGTGTCTCCATCTTCAGATACCGCGTTGCCTAGTACTTCAGACTCTCTACCTATTGCCCTCCGCAAAAGTATTCGTTCTTATGTTACTCAACATCCAATTAGTCAATTTGTTTCCTATCATTCCTTATCTCCTCCATTCTCATATTTTACATCTCAAATTTCAAAACTTTCTATTCCTAAGATAGTTCAAGAAGCTTTATCTGATCCAAGATGGAGGACAGCTATGAAAAATGAAATGGATGCCCTTTACCATAACGGAACATGGGATCTTGTTCCATTACCACCTGGTAAACAACCCAATGTTTTGAATACCGTATCGGTGGGCGTACCGATCAAGGCACTGGAACGAAATATTTCAATATCGGTATCGTTTCGTATACCGTTTTGGGATAATCTATCCATAAATAAATTATATATATACATAAATAAATAAATTATATTTTAAAATGATAGTAGATATAAGAATAAATTACATATATAAATATATATATATGTAATTAGTTAAGTTTGAATTAAGGTAAAAAACTAGTAAAAAATGAAAAAAAAAGGGTTTAATGGCCGAAATTCGGCATGGCTGAAACGCCAATATCGGTTGGTACAAGGTGGTACCGTCCGGTACGGCCGATATTTCGGGCGAAACAAAATGACTCCTATATCTGTACCAGAGAACCGGCTAGTACGGTACATTTTGGCTGTACCGGCCGGTACGATATTGTATTAACAACTATGAAACAATCCGTTGGCTGTAAATAGGTATATATAATCAAATTCCATCCTGATGGCTCTGTGGAGCGTCTGAAAGCCAGCTTGGTTGTAAAAGGCTACACGCAAACATATGACATTGATTACAAGGAGACCTTCTCCCCAGTTGCCAAAATCTCTTCTGTTCGAGTGTTGATCTTTTTTGCTGCTAATTTAGACTAGCCTTTATTTCAGCTGGATGTTAAAAATGCATTTTTACATGGTGACTTGCATGAGGAGGTTTATATGGAGCAACCACCTGGGTCTGTTGCTTAGGGAGAGTATCAATGTACTGTATGTAAGTTAAAGAAAGCATTGTATGGTTTGAAACAATCTCCTCGGGCATGGTTTGGGAGGTTCTCTGATACTGTATTGACATTTGGTCTTCATAGATGCCAAACAGATCATTCGGTATTTCACTTACATAGTGATGCAGGTCACATTTTATTGGTGGTATATGTGGATGACATTGTAATTACTGGAAGTGACTTTACTGGAATTGCGAGACTAAAACAGTTTTTACATGATCAGTTTCAAACAAAAGACTTGGACAAGCTTAGATATTTCCTTGGAATTGAAGTCAGTAGATCTAAAAAGGGTATCAACCTGTCCCAGAGGAAATATGTGCTTGATCTTCTAGAAAAAACTAGCATGTTGGGTGCACGACCTATTGACACTCCTATGGATCCAAATCGTACATTTTTGAAAAAGGAAGGGAAGTTGTTTGGAGATCCAGGTAGGTATCGAAGACTTGTTGGAAAATTAAATTATTTCACTATCACTGGACCAGATATCTCTTATGCAATGAGTGTACTAAGTCAGTTTTTACAAATGCCATGAGTCGTACATTGGGATGCTGTAATTCATATTCTTCGTTATCTAAAGCGAGCTCCCGACCTTGGATTGTTATATCGACCAAATGGACATCCCAGAGTGGAAGCCTTTTCAGATACTGATTGGGCAGGATCTCCTTTAGATAGAAGATCTACTACTGAATATTGTACCTTTATGGGAGGTAACTTGGTTACATGGAAGAGTAAGAAACAAGCAGTAGTAGCTCGATCTAATGCAGAAGCCGAATACAGAGCAATGACTCACACTACTAGTGAACTGACATGGCTACAACATTTCCTTCAAGAGATTGGGTTTCAAGCTCCTATTCCTTTTCAACTATTTTGTGATAATCAAGCTGCAGTGCATATTGCCTCTAATCCTGTGTTCTATGAGAGGACTAAACACATAGAGATTGATTGTCACTTCATTCGTAATAAGATACTAAGTGGTGACATTTCTACACCTTTTGTGAAGTCTGCTGATCAACTCGTAGATATGTTCACTAAGTCTTTGTGTTGTAATCATTTAAAACTTATTTGTTTCAAGTTAGGCTTATATGATATATATGCCCCAACTTGAGGGGGAGTGTTAGAAAGCATGTAATTAGTGTAACCTGTGAGGGTATAAATGTCTATTGTATGTAGTGTATATATATAGTGATAAGTCAATGAATAAGTAAGAAAACTTTCGTCCCATGTGTTTTGACACAGTCATCTCCACGCAATACCCGACATAGAACCCTCTTTGAATGTAGATGACCTACTTCTCTTTTTGACCCTCCACACTCGCCTGGGTCTAGATATTGAAACTGGGCCGAACCCAACTTTCTTTTTTCCTTTATTTAAATTTTTAGCATTCTGCCCATCCTTAACATGCCAAGCTTGCTCTTATTGGGTGTTTCAGCAGCACCATCACCACATCTTAGCTCACCTAGCCCCTCAATTTTTGCTGATAACATAGCAACCACTGCTTTCAACTCAGCAAGCTGGTGTTGCATCTCTTTTAATGTACCGTGCATACCAATGGGAAGATCAAAACCATCCAAGTTGGACTCCTTCTGACTTGGAATATTTCCATGTACAATCTGTAGAGGCTGCAGACCTCTTTCACTGCTTCCCTTCTTGCCCCTCTTAGCAAACTGATTCACTGAAGCCGGACCATATTCAGAACTTCAGCATATGATCACCTCACTACTGTGGTCCGTAGCACTTGGGTCTTTTTGTTTCAGGCCCATATTGTTGTTCTCATGAGCCAGATAAATTCTGTTTACTTTTCCCCAATGACCCATCTCCATCATTGTGAGGAAAAATATCAGTGAGTTTCCGCAACTCAACAACAAATTTCTCCCAACCAATGCCTTCATATCCTTCCAGAATGACTACAACCCCATGCCAACCTCCACCATATTCGGTTACAAATTAGAATCCACCGTGTATGTTGGAGCATCTTTGAGTCACGGAGGCTCTATTTCCTTCACGCTTGTGTTTGATTAATTCCGATTGTCTTTTCGCTTGAAACACAGTTTCCACCACAGCTACCCTATACCACTAAATCCATAACTAGAGACCTGCAAACTCTTCTACTCTTCTCCACAATTTTTTTGAGCGCCTCCATTTCTCTAGTGAAAATTCGAGAGTACTACATTTCTCTTTATGGTTAAATTAATGTAGTTTGACAATTTTGCATTGCGAACCCCTATGCCAATAAAAAAAAGATTTTGAGTCACTATATACACTAGATTACTTTTCCAGATATTCTGGGAGGCAAAGAAAAAAGTAAATATTAAGGTAGTTGAGAAGCCCCTTTGTTGCTCATCCTGCCCTGAGGCCGGTCTGAACAGCTTCAGTATTAACCTTCCTCCCGACATTGTCTGGACTTTTCAGCATGTAATTATGAACAATTGCTTTTATTTTCTGGATGGTGAGAGTACTAGAATTAGTGTTATATGTCGGAAATTTTAAGAATGGAATTCCCTGATATACTAAAGAATAGTATTCTTAGATTCATGTTTTTTTTATTGTTCTAGTTTTTTGTTTGGGTTTTATTATTATTATCATTATTATCATTAATGGATTGCCATGATTTTCTCTGATGTATGGATGCAGTGATCTTTCCTACAATAACTTCACATGGCAAGGTCCTGAAAAGCCAGCTTGTGGAGAAAACTTGTCAGATTACTTTTATACTAATTATTTTCGTATATTTCTAGTTTGACTTGGCTTTAAAGCTGATAATCCTTTCAACCTCTGTTGTTTTATTAGGAATTTGAATCTTAACTTATTTCGAAGCTCCTTAAAGGAGGACAACATGTAAGATGCTTCTTTTGTTGATTTATTACTCTCTTCTTTTTAATAAGTTTTCAAGCAGCTAGAAATTGAGAAAAAGTTTCATATGAGGTTAGGATTTGAAATATTGATTGACAACCACATTTCGTATTGATATATTCTTTTATTCTCATTTTTGTACAGAAAACAAGGTCCTCATTGCTTCAAGAACTTCAGTTGTCCACGATGTAAGGATACATTTCTGGTGTTCCAAAAACTATTGACTGCTATGAAACAAACATCAATTCTTCAAGTTTTCAATGAAATTTCTCTTTTAACTATCATATGAAAGGGCAAAATTGTTTTCATGTATAAGCATAGATAAACTATTTTAATCATTTATGATCAAGCGAATCTCAGCTAGCCCTACGAAAGAAATTCTAAAAAATTTAGGCCACTCTTAATTTCTGCAGGTCACATGGCACATTTGCATTAAATCAATATGATGTTTTCACATGGAACATTTGCATTTAATTGAAGCATGGAAACTTTTACAGGGCCTTAGTGTGGGTTTTCCTTTTAAGTTCTTGTTCCCTGATTTATTTCCACCATTCAGAATAAAATGCAACAATGACTAAGCATATGGGCTTGATGAGAGTAAAATTTAATTGGAATCTTAGGAATTTTCAATCATTCTAAGATTGGAATCAGAACCGAATGAGGTCCTGATTCATTCATTTCATCAAGACTGCAGTTCTGATGAACACTTTCTGTGTTAGAAGTTGAGCTTGAGTCTTCGGTTTTGTGGTTAACTCTGACCATAAGCTAGCGTTTATAATGACTGCAGCTAGTTTTTACATTTTTTTGGTGGAGAGTTTGGTAAAAAGAGGAGGCAACTTGGTATTTGCCGTTTTATGTTTAGAACGAATGAGGCGAAATAATTATCTGTTTTTACATTGATGGTAACTATGGAGCTTTGGTTCATGGACATTTTTCTATTTAACTATACTGGGTGATGCCTTCATTCCTGTGAGATATTTTGTCAGATTCTCTTGATGATGATTTAAAAGTAGGATGACTTGAATGGCATAGTGAGCAGTTTCTCTTTGCTTGAAGTATTGAATTTGGAATATAGGACTGTTGGTGTTGAAAGTAGTGCTTCTGTTGCTAACTATGATTCTTTCTTAGATACCATCTGTTCATTGAATTATTGGTTAGTTCTGGTAACATTTTCTTTTCAGTCTTTGCTTTGACTGTGCTTCTGTTGTAGAGCTCGCATGCTCTTGGGCTGCACCCTTCTTTCTTGCATTTGTCCTGATCAGATTTGTAGTACTCTTAAAAAAAATATATATTGTAAACATTGATAATATTTTTAGAAGTAAAATAAATTTTATTTACTACCTTAAAAAATAAAATATCCAGGGGTATACATTTGAAGCTCCTAGTAGCAGGAAGGAAAAAGAGCCAGAAAATCCTGGAAACTTAGGATAGAAAGACATGAGTGGTTGACATCCATTGGTAGGGGACAGTCTTGAGTTTCTCATGAACATAGTTGGGGCCATCCAAGGACTACGAGGTAAAACAAACTCATGGACGGAGGCTTTCAAGGCTGATGAGGATCAACATGAGTAGGAAGATGCTGATAATCCTGCTGCAAGGGAGGCACTCCTAGAAATCCACTGTGAGCATTTATGAAGAACCAATTGGAGAAGATGAAAGAGGATATCAATGGTTATTAAAAGGACTGTGGACCTGGGGCTCCATGGTTTGTTGAAAGGCCTATCTGCCTATTTGGCCCCATCTCTAATTGCAAGTGGGCTGGAGGCTACCAGAAGATGGGGTCATGTGCTCTATGAAAATTTAGAAATTTTCAACACAGAAGTTGGAGGCAATTTAGAAATGGTGTTTTTCCATTGACAGGGGTTGTTGATATGTTGGATAAGGAGTTGGGGCTTGGGGAAGGATGTAGTGGGAGAATAGGAGAGCGTCCATCTTCTTCTAAACTAGTCTTGATCACTAAGAAGAAAAATTATATTTGCAAGCTGGTGTGGAGGACATGCCCTCCACATTGCCGACATGACAGCCTTTAATTTGCAAGAAAATTTAATTTCAAGCTTTTATTGCAAATCAAGTCTTGCAATGTTGGCTGTATGGAGGGTGTATCTTCCATACTAGCTTACAAGTAGAAGAACTCTTGTGGGAATAAGCGGAGTATATGCAAGTCCTTAGACAGTAGACCTCCAGTTTCCATGAGTTCTGGGCCCTCGAACTGGGTGCGGCAGAAGGTAAACATTTTCACAGATTTGTGGGGTGGTCATGTGTTGGCTTTGAGGACACACTTGACAGCTAGTCTTTCATTCTCTCGAAGCTTAATTTGGAGAGGAGAGAGAATTGAATCGAAAGTGACTGAATTATTATGGTAGCGTGCTTTAAAGTAGTTAAGAATTCCTGTGATCACTTGATGGTTAAAGACTACAAAGGGGTATTTAATCATATATTTCTGAGATTATCATAAAGCTTGCTTTCTAATAGATACTTCTAAAATTATTATTTTATTGCAGATTCAAATTGTTTGCATATTAATTCTGGTGGAAACAATGTAGCCATCAAGGAAGATAAAGTCACAGTTGTATATGACGGAGATGGAGATGTTGAAGGTGGTGCTGCGGAGTACTTTATTCGTGACAATAGTTACTGGGGGTTTAGTAGCACTGGGGATTTTATGGATGATAATGATTACCAAAATACACGTTACACTCTATATCTCTCATCAGCCAATATATCTCAATTGTATGCCACAGCACGTGTATCTCCTATATCGCTCTCTTATTTCCATTATTGCTTAGAAAATGGGAACTACACTGTAAATCTCCACTTTGCAGAAATAGTGTTTACGAATGACAAAACATATAACAGCCTTGGGAGGCGTGTATTTGATATCTATGTTCAGGTAATCTATGACATTGATGGAAATCCTGTATATTTGAAGTTACATATAAAGGTTTAATCAGAACTCTTTGCCACAGGAAATATTAGTGGCGAAGGACTTCAATGTTGAAGATTACACCGGTGTTGCTCAAAAGGCAGTTGTAAAACCTATATCTAATGTGATCGTCTCAAACAATATTCTAGAGATCAGATTCTATTGGGCTGGTAAAGGGACGACAAGAATTCCTTATAGAGGAGTTTATGGTCCCCTTATATCAGCCGTTTCTGTAGTGTCTGGTGAGTACTTTGTGTGAATGTTTCCTCATTGTCTTATTACCATCTATAAATACACTATATGTGCTTTAATTACTTGCACCAGGATCCCATGATTTTCAACAAGAGAATAGCATTGGAACCTTTTGGGGGACAGGCTTTTGTATGGGATAGAGAATATTCTATCTGTTTCATCTAACTAGGACAAGATTACAGTGTTCATTCTGTATAAAGACGAATCTTAATTACTAATTTGAAGTCGAATCAAAGGAATTAATCTGTGGCCTTTCAATCCATTGTTTGTTAAATCATACCCTAGATTGAAGCAATAAGCATTTAGTTGATTAGAACAGTGCAACATCCACATAGATATGTTGTTGTTTAAATCCTTTGATTGGAAGCATAATTGGTATTCTGTTTCTATGTGCAGATTTCAAACTCTGTCCGAATGGTGGAACCAATCGAACTGTTTATATCATTGTTGGAGTTGCAATTGGAGCATTATGCTTACTGCTCTTTTTAGGGGGAATCCTTTGGTGGAAAGGCTGTTTGCTGAGGAAAAAGAGGGGAGAAAAAGGTGCAGGCTATAATCAAATGTCTGATTCTCAAATTAATTTAATTGCCTGTATGCAGCCAAGTTGAATGACTAAATGATGTCCAAGGAGTAGGATGTCTTGACTTTTTGACTTTTGTGGTTGTGGCTTACACATCTTAACTTGCTAAAGAAACGCATCCAAATGTGCATTATTAAATTATTATACCTAATTTTATCAGTTGCTAGCAAAATCTAGACTTAAATCTTCTTTGAGAAGTGTTTCCATAAGGAATATTTATTACAACAATCTGTCCATGAAGCATGGTTTTTCGCTCTTGAATTATGCTGCATTTGTTGGACCATAAGTTATGTAGGGATTGTTTTCAAAAAGAAAAGTTTCTTGCAAGAGATACTGAGCTAAATTGTTTGGGCATATTTTGTTTTTCAATGGAAAGGGATTCTCAAGCATGACGATATTGAATCTGATACAAGTGGTTGAAGTATTGCTTTTTAATGGTCCGATTTTGTGAATGAAGAATTGATAACATTTGTTAGAAATCAGTTTATGACCTTGATATATAGAAATATAAGAAAATCCGTAGGCATATTCCCCGTGGTTTGCTATTCAGATACGCTTTTTCTTTCCTCAAGTGTAACCTGTGCAAGTAATTACAGAGAAAGTGAATTCCTTGGTTTACTGGTTCTTATTTGCATTCTTGTACAGACACTAAACGACTGGATTCGGTGATGGGGACTTTTAGCTTAAAACAAATAAAAGCCGCTACTAATGATTTTGATTGTGCCAACAAAATTGGAGAAGGTGGCTTTGGTCCTGTTTACAAGGTACCATAACTTACTTTAGTTGACTTATTCCCTTTGAGTATGGCTTTTCCTGCTTATTTGAGTAAGGTTGGGTGCAGGGTGAATTACCTGATGGTACCGTCATAGCAGTTAAGCAGCTCTCATCTAAATCAAAACAGGGTAATCGGGAGTTTTTAAATGAGATGGGAATGATTTCCTGTTTGCAACACCCAAATCTTGTGAAGCTTCATGGATGTTGCATTGAAGGGGATCAATTATTGTTGGTATACGAGTACATGGAAAATAATAGCCTTGCTAGTGCCCTATTTGGTGAGTAATATGTCATTCTGCTCAACTGTGAGATATTATGACAAAAATAATATGGTATGAACTATTTATGATTTGAAGTTTTATGCAGCTATTGTTTGCCTCAACTGAGCTTATCTTTCTTTCAAATCTAATATTCTTTTCTTTATTTTTTTTGGTTTCTCCTTGAATGTTTCTTGTGTTCTTGTGTTCTTCAGGTTTTTTGTTTCTCCTTGTGTGTTCTGTTCTCTCCTTTTCTCTCCTGTTTTGTCTTTTTTTTTTTTTTTTTTTTTTTTTTTTTTTCTGGTTTTTCATTATAGTTTCCCGGATTTTTCAGATAGGCATTGTTTTTGTTTTTTATTCTTTCAGTTTTGGCAGTTTTATTTAGTTTGGTTTCTCTTTGTACTGTGTTCTTGTGTCAGTGACTCAGTGTCCCTTTTTATGCTTTTTCAATGAATTTCTTGTCGTTGTACATCCAGAAAACAGTCCGCTTAAACTAGACTGGCCTACAAGGCTTAAGATCTGTATTGGGATAGCAAGAGGTCTAGCCTTTCTCCATGAAGAATCAAGACTCAAGATTGTTCACAGAGACATCAAAGCATCTAATGTTTTGCTGGATGGAGAGTTGAACCCTAAAATATCTGACTTTGGATTGGCTAGGCTCGATGAAGAGGAGAAGTCCCACATTACCACCCGAATTGCTGGAACCATGTCAGTTTCTAACTTACCTGCAATTTTATAGTTATTTATGTGGCAAATTGGCATTAATTGCATACATGATTTTTTGCAAAGTGTTTTAAATTCAGTATAATTTGATCTGCAGAGGATATATGGCTCCAGAATATGCATTATGGGGTTATCTGACGTACAAAGCAGATGTTTACAGTTTTGGAGTTTTGGTTTTGGAAATTTTCAGTGGAAAGAACAACAATAATTATATGCCAAGTGACAACTGTGTTTGTCTTTTAGATCGGGTACCATATGACTTCGTATTCCTGTTCAATTGTTACTTGCTCATTCCTGAAGCTACCATAAATTTTTACAATATGGTAATTGAATAGTTAATATTGCAGGCCTGTCATTTGCAACAAATTGGAAAACTCATGAAGCTCATTGATGAGAGGTTGGAGTCGGGGGTTGACGAAAAGGAAGCTGAAATTATGGTTAAAGTAGCTTTGTTATGCACAAATGCATCCGCTTCGCTTAGGCCAACCATGTCTGAGGTGGTAAGCATGCTTGAAGGGCGATTGGCTGTTCCGGACCGGATCCCAGAAGCTAGCAGCTATCATGAAGACCTGAGGTTTAAGGCCATGAGAGACCTCCATAAAGACAGGCAAAATCAGAGTTTGAGTGGAAGCCAAACCCACAATTCATCAACAGCCCATTGCTCTTCCTCTACATGTGGACATGACTTCGGTGATATCAAACCAGACTCAGAATCTTGCCGAGAAGTGTGAGCATTCCTCTCTGTAGCTCTGTAATCAAAGTAGGCGTACTCTTACAGAAGGGTTATTAATTCCACTGTGAGAACACTGAAAATTGAAGCTTTTTAATTTCCACTCTTCATTTTTAGAGTGTACTTTTTTTTAATCTAAAAATTAGTGGAAGGTAACTTGATTACAATATATCTGAATACAGAGACATGAAAATCGATCCTTGTTGCGATTGTTAGCATCTCCTAGAAATATTCATGTTTCCATTCATGTCCGTCTCGTTTGTTTTCGCAGTTGATATGAGATGAGATTATAAGTTGAGATGAAAATTGAAATTGAATAAAAAATTGTTAATATATATTTTTTAATATTATTTTTATTTTAAAATTTGAAAAAATTAAATCGTTTATTTTATTTTGTGAGAATTTAAAAAATTTGTAATGATTAGGTGAGATAAGATGAGTTAAAATAAGTTGTGAAAACAAATGAGATTTTGAATCGAGTTGTGAAAACAAATGAGATTTTAAATCTTGCAAATCCGTATTTACTAATAATCAACTCTTTAACAATTAAAAAGAATTAAAAAGATATTAAAATATCCGAATAAATATATTTGATACACATTTGAGAATATTGGTAGTTATTACTTATATATAAAAAAAAAGGAATATTGGTAATGTCTCAATTGTAAGATATTCGTTCTAGCATTCCTCGAAATTCCATCAACCGTACAAGAGACAAAACTTATCAATCATGTTATAATTTTGTAATAAGAGATAAAATTTTCATTTTAATTGTATCTTCTTCTTCTTTTTTTTTTTTTTTAATCTTGTTTTTAAATTTTTATTCTAAATACAAAATTTTTAAATTAATTAATCATTACAATTTTTTAAAATTAATTATTACAATTTTTTCAAAATTTTAAATTAAAAATAATTCTAAAATTTTTCAAAACTCGAAATATAAATAATATTATAAAATTATAATTTTGCAATATTTTATTTTTAAAATATTTTTTATTCAATTTTTTTTTCTCCTTTCTCAAAATCTAAAAAATTTTAATAATGCTACTACGGCATCTGATTTTGACACCTTATTTTTTATACCTCTATATTTTACTATTTTAAATTTTTTTTACTTAATAGTTAAAAAAGTGATTATTATTATATTATTTATATATATATATATTTAAAATATTTTAAAGTGATACAAATATGAATAAGAAAATTAGAAGAAAAAAAAATTGGCCTAAGTGTAACTTGCTACGGTGAGTCAAGCGACAAAATAGGACCTCTCAAATTATTTTATTATTATTTATAAATTATCTTATTATTATTCATAAAATTTTAGTCCGATCTCACTTCCCAAACTCTGTTTTCACTAAACATGTGTTGTTTGGAGGAAAAGATAAGGTACCGATATAGAAAATACGTTTTGTACGAAGTTGATAAATTCTCACCTCACATGTTTCGGATATGGCAATATTGAAGGAGAGACCCATTTTTATTTTATTTATTTTATTTTTTGTCCTTTTCTATCCTTTTATTTATTTTTTCTCTCATCAGTGTTTAAAAACATATTTTACAACCCTTTATAAAATGATATTTAAAAAAGTGAATATTTATGTAAAGTGAAGTTATTTTTATAAATTTTTGACAAAAATATACTTTCCAATCAAAAAATAATTGTAGAGAGGATTGTATGTCTATCCATTTTTTTAATATTCGAATATCCAATATTGGTACGATTTATATATCAATAAAAAAATGTCATTGCCATATTCTTTAGGGGAGAAAAAAAAAAAAAAAAGATAATCGATAAGTACAAAAATGGTCACACAAAACAAGTATATATCATAAAGTTGGGAGTCACTGTTGTAATATTTGAAAGGATGATGCTACTGAGACCGATGTACATTTCATATTTATTTTTTTTATTGCTTTATTTATTTATTTTTTATCATCTATATATAATATATATATATATATATATTAAAAAAAGATACATAAATTCAGTAATATTCATTTACTTAATCACTAAAAAAAAATTAAAAAACAAAAACAAAAAACAAAAAACAAAAATGGATCAACCATTCTATTGGTTCAAACAACATTATCCTATTTGGAAAGGAACAAACATCAACTAAAGAAGAGTCACAGACAAATTAATTAAGCAAATACAACATTAATCTAAAATGATCAGGTTCTTTGATAATCTTGTAGAAACTTGGATTTGATCTTGTTGAGTGCTATTGGGATACTTCTTGTATCGATCCTCTCTTCAGGTGAATCTACGCAACAGTCCAAAGCTAGTCCCATGATAGATGATACGGTGTCCATCGTAGCTGCATCATATCTTTCGTCTCCCAGCAAATTGGCATCAATGATTTCGACTATGGAGAGAGCTAGAGATTCCTCTACCCATCTCTTCAAGTTCATCTCTTCAACAAACATGTTATCTGTAGGCTTCTTTCTCGTGAAAGTTTCCATCAGTAAAATGCCATAGCTATAGACGTCTCCTCTTATAGAAACAATCCCTTCAGATCCATACTCTGCATTATAGAATGGTACACATTCATATTTTAAAATGAGAACTGCTACAAACACTAATTAATTATATAAAAGTAAACTTTCAAATTGATGTTACTTTACATTATCCATTAAATCTACATTATAATAAAAGTAATTTTACAATCTGACTTACTGAATCAAGTCATGTCAGTTTATAGATTTACTTTTGTGTAATCTTTTTGTGGTTAAAGTATTTACCTTTTATGAATATAGTAAAAAAAAGAAAAAGGGCAAAATTTAAAGGATTTAAGGTGTATAAATCAATATAAGATCAACATTATAAGATCACCTGGTGCCATATACCCAATAGTAGCAAGGGTCATGGTTCGCTTTATAAAATCCGCATCCCCTAAGAGCTTGGCTATTCCAAAATCAGCAACATGGGCAACCATGTCTCCATCCAACAATATGTTGTTAGGCTTCAAATCACAGTGTACAATAGTTTTCGAGTAACCAAAATGAAGGTATTCTAGTGCTGTTGCCACATCAATCATTATGTTTAGCCTTTGTAACATACTCAAAAAGCCGTTATCAGAATAAAGCCAAGTCTCCAAGTTCCCATTAGGCATGTATTCCAGTACAATGGCTTTGAAGTCCATATTACTGCAAGCACTAACGATTTTGACAAGATTTCGATGACGAATATTGCTTAGTACTTCACACTCTACATCAAAGCTATGAAATGCCCCTTCTATTTGCAAATTCAAAACTTTTACCGCAAAATTCATACCATCCAAGAATGTTGCTTTGTACACAGACCCAAAACTCCCTTCTCCAATCAACATATTTGGATTAAACCCTTCTGTTGCTCTTAGAAGCTCTTGGTGAGAAACTCTTCTCCATGTTGCTAAAGGAGACAACTCTACCGAACCTGTTGACTTCTTTCGCCCTTTTTTTGAGATCAATACGAGGATGGATGCCACAAGTAATATTGTTAATCCAACCGCTGGTAGTAAAAATGTTAGTATATGCCTCATTTGAGACCTTTTTGTTCGAGAAGCATATTTTTTGCAGGGGAGAACCTGTAATTGGGGAGCACCACAAAGTGCATCATTTGACATAAATGATGCAGCTGAGAAGTTTATAAATGGTCCTCTTGTAGGAATTTCTCCCCGCAGTCTATTGAATGAGAGATTCAGATATTTAAGATATATGAGCGCTTCCAAAGATTTAGGAATCTCTCCAGATAAGTTATTACCTGAAACATCCAAGAGCTCTAAGCTTACCAAATCACCAAATGCTTTAGGAATTGAACCTTCTAATTGATTTCCTGCTAGGGAGAGATTCTGTAGATCTTTGAGACTACCAATTGTCATTGGGATATCTCCAGATAATCGATTGTTTGATAAATCCAACACTCTTAGTACCTGTTAAAGATATAAAATCAATAATAATTTATATCTTTATATTAGTTTAAACTTTTGAGATAAGTAGTTTTCATATAGTGTTAGAAATTCTAACTTCGAATTCTGACTTTACACTTTACCCATTTAATTAAGTATTCCACTTATTAGCCATTCATTAAGGAAAAGTTTGGCTCACATATGAAGATGAGTGCTAAAAATAAAATAAATATTAAAAATGTATATTTTTCGATCAATTTAAATTTTTTAGATAAGTAATAATTCACAGTACCTTCAAATTTCCAATCTCTAATGAGAGGGGGCCACTTAGAGAATTTGATGACAGGTCAACCTCCAATAAATCTGTCAAGCTCCACAAGCTCAAAGGAACTGTAGAATTTAATTTGTTTGAACCCAAGTAGACGTATCTTAGCAAAGCCAGATTATTTATGCATCCAGGAATTTGTCCAACTAGCTCATTGCCTCGTAAATCTAAGTCAAACAAGCTCTTTAAATGACAAACATTTGATGGGATGAGACCCTGAAATCTGTTATTATCCAAGTACAAAGCTTGAAGCACTCCCAATTTCCCCCATGCAGGTGGAATCAGTCCAACCAACTCATTATTACTTAAGTATAACTCTGTCAAGCTGCTTAAATTGCCAATATCTTGGAAAATGCTGCCCTTGATATTACAATTACCCAATAAAATTTGCCGAAGAGAAGAGGAGAGATTTCCAATGGAATTGGGAAGGACAGCATTTAGTGGATTTTCTGCAAAAGATAATATCTCCAGATATATGCAATTTGACAAAGAAGAGAAAAGGGTATTCATTTCTGGAGATCCAATGGTCAAATAATTGAATTCTAAATTGAGATACTGGAGGAGACCTAAATTATTACCAATTGTATTTGGAATGAAGCCAGAGAATGAGTTCGTAGACAAGTCTAGATGAGTGAGTTGTGATGCATTGGAGATGGAGCTGGGAATTGTTCCATTGAGTTCATTTCCCCCAAGCAGAAGTTGCCGAAGATTCGGAAGGAAAAGGACCAGATTTGATGGGAGAGGACCAGAGAGATTAGTCAAAGCCATTCCAATGATTTGTAGTGTTGAGATATTGAAAACCTCAAACGGAATTGGCCCAGCTGAGAAATGGTTGCCTCCGATATTGAGGTTCTCCAAGTTTTGTAGATGACCAATTTCATTTGGAATTGCACCTGCCACAAGCCCACTATATGAATAATGAAACACCAAATCCACCGATAATGGATCCCGATAGTGGGTTCCGATAGGTATTTATTTATTGTTATTTAATAATTAAATAAGGATCTTTTAATGATGTGGTGAATTTTTGTAGAATATTTAAGAATATAAAAACTGTATACAAAAATTAAAAAGTAAAAATCAAAAGGCCGAATGGCCTTCTTGAAACATTTTGTCGGGCTACACCCTTTTTTTTGAAAAATAGTTTCATATCATTGAAACTCAAATAAACAAGAAGCCTACAATTGACCACAGTCAATTAATAACTTACTGACACTTAGTTTCTAATTCTCTTAAATATAATTTGAGAGCACTAAGACTGCCTCATAAAGAAACATGTACTGGAGTGTTCAAACTATAGGTATTCAAACTCTTCATGAAATCTTAGCTAGAGTCTTCGAATTCCCCTTGCATTAATTTTATAAGACGAAGCTTTTTGGTCCTTCAATAATTTATTACTTTTCATGGGTTTGTGCGTATATATATATATAATTATACAAATATAATACAAATATAATGATATTTTTTTAGGGGTGGCAATATGTGACACAATCCGTTAACCCAACACGAATACGATACGATAAAAGCGAGTTAGAGTTTAACCTTAATGGGTTTCGGGTCGAAACGAGTCAACCCGTTAAGATAAGATTGCTTAACGGGTCAAACCAGTTATGACCTGCTAAGACCTATTAAGCAATAAATTTACATTTATGCCCTTGATTAATTTTAAACCCTAACTTCTGACTAAAATCGAACTGGCCGCCCCCCTACCCTTTCTAATTTTCTTCTCCCTCTCTCGCCTCTTACAAATCACGCCTCTGGTCTCTCTTTCGATCTCATCCTCAAGCCTCCCTTGTTTGTGGCTTTAGACTTGTGCCGACTGTCATGTTCTCTCTCATCCTCATGCCTCCCATTCGATCGTCGAGAAGCCTCGCAATGGTTCATTCGGCGTTTCGAGAAACCCTAAATGAAATGCCGAGAACTGGGTGAAGGGAAAGACACGAAGTGAAGGGAGTGGTGCATTCGGTGTTCTGCCGTTCTCCCTTCGTCGTCTTCACACACAGAGGTGTTCTACTTCTCCCAGCTTCTTCGTCTTCACCGACTCACCCAACCACGCAAAGGGTTAGGTTTCCTATCTATTGGTTTTGTAACTTGCTCTTCTAGGATTGGTTTTGTTAGTTTTGTAGTTTTGATTTGGTTGGAGTATAAATGTAGGACTGATTTTGTTACTTTTGTAACTTTGATTTGGTTATGGTATAAATGCACTATACGCTTAGCTGCTCTGCACCACTCTTTTTCTTTATATGTTAAGAAAGTGGCTTGCTTGTTTTGTTGAGTGACGAGACATTTCAAGGAATTTTTTGTAGTTTTGATTGCGTTGCTTAGTGGATTAATGGTTTAGTGGATATAATGTTTTAATGAGGTTGGAGAGAATCTGGTTGTTGACTTGGGATGAAGTATTACATTAGCAATTTTGGAGTACTTCTTAGTTGATTGGTATAAAAACATGGTTTTGAAACCTGGTTGGTTGGCTGTTTTAGCAACTTGTTAAGATTTGTTGGGCTGCTAAGATTTGTTTATTACATTTCAATATTTACTAGGCTGGTAGTTTGAATGGTTTCTTCATTCCTTTTATTAGCTTATTAACTTATTACAATTTATTGGATTGCTTATTTACTATTTAGTGGGCAGCTTGTTACATTATATTAATCTACCCTTGGTGGAAGTATGACTACCCTTGGTGGAAGTATGGCACGTCATACATAGGATGACTGCAGTATTATGCAACAAATGTGATTCACAAGATTTGCACTAGATATTTATATGCACTGGGGCATTTCACTTCATTTCTTAATCCTTGATTAATGTGTATACTAGCCTGTTAGGACATATCCTGAGTATTCTTTAGAGAATAAACCATTAGTTGATTTCTATTAATATGATTTTTTGCATTGTGAATTTGTAGAAGTTTCATATTTTGTGCATTACTGATACTTTTTTATAATAGAAATAAAACAAGATTTTGACTTCGATGAGATAACCAGAGATATAATAGGGTTGAACATCAACAAGGATAATGACAACGCTCCACTTGCAAGTTTTAAATTGATTTAGATTGAGATGTTTATCATATTTGAGATTTTAGATTGTAACATTAATATGTTTTTTGTTTTTTGTTTACAAACTTTGGACTGTATTAACTATTTGAGATTATAACATTAATATGTTTATTAGTGGTGTTGTTGGTGTACTGTGTATTTAATATTTTTTTTCTGTATTGTTTGTTGGAGTGTAATTTTAATTTTTCTAGCTAGTATTTATAAATTTAATATTTGTATAAAATACTAGACCCAGTAGAGAATCCAATTAATTTTTAGTCATTAGTTTAATTAAGTTTATTAGTACATGTATGTTAAAGTTCAAACCATTTCAAAATGTAATAGTGTAAAATACAATTTGAATTTGTAAATGGGTCAATAATGGGTCTGTGGGTTGAAACGGGTTGTGTCGTGTCGATTTATTATATCTAACAACGGGTCTTAACGAGTCGTGTCGTATTGACACGATATCTTAAAGGGTCGTGTTCGTGTTGAGATTTTTGACACGAAATCCTTAACGGGTTGTGTTCGTGTTGACTCTTTAAACATAATTTACATGCTTCAACATGACATGAATACAACCTGTTGACACGTTTTAACACCCATAATTTTCTCCAACGAATTAAAAAGGAACCAGTGGTAATTATTATTATCTCTTAGCTATTACTTATATAGCTTTTTTAAAATTCTAGTGAGCTTGGAAAACAGTAGTCATGTACACAATATATAGTTTGTATTGGGAAAATTATACAAATTAAAGATATATCTATGAACATTGTTTTTCTTAAAAAAACAAAAAATCAGTTATAATAATAAACATATATTTCTATCCTCCGCGAGTATTAACTTTTTTTTTTTCTTCCCTAGAGGACTTCCTTAAAATCTTCTAGTTTTCTGGCATGTATGCATGTGTTGATTTCTGGCCTGAGTACTTATATATATAGCTAGCTTGCACATGCATCCAATTGAAAGGTTACCAATCTGAAAACACTCATTTTATAAGCACGAACTTACGTACACATGCATCTGCTATGATTTTAATGTACAAATTACATATAAATGACTAAATTAACATACCAGTAAATTTGTTTTCGGCAAGTCTCAAAGTCATAAGCATGGTTAAGTTTCCGATTGCCGGCAGTACTCTTCCAGTGAAATTATTAGCCCACACCGACAAATATTGCAGTTTTTTGCAGCTGAACAAAGTGGATGGAAGTCCGCCATTAAATCTGTTATAATCAAGTTGAAGTGATCTTAAGTTGGGAAGATGATCAAACATATCTTTTGGAAGTCTCCCCGAGAGCTCGTTGGAGTTGAGATCAATCGATTGCAGGGAAGGCATGTTAAACAAAATAGAAGGCAGGGGACCCGAAAGCTTATTAACTCCTAGATCAATTTCTTGCAAGGTAGATATGTTGAAGATCGAGGAAGGTATATAACCCGAGAACCCATTGAAGGCACAAACAATTCTTTCTAAGGAAGAAATGTTCGATAAGGATTGTGGGATAGCACCTGTGAATCTATTGCCAAATAGAGACAAACCTTGAAGTTTGGATAATAGTCCCAATGATGATGGGATTTCTCCATTAAAGTTGTTGAATCCAAGGTCCAAACGTTTCAACCGGTAAAGACGAGACAACTCATTGGACAAAAAGCCATAAAAACTATTGTTTCTTAAGCTTAGGCTAACAAGAAATGAAAGATTTCCTAAGTGGGGAGGAATGATACCCTCAAGACCTATGTAAGAAAGGTTTAAGGCTGTGACTCGGTGATGTCTGGAACCACAAGTGACACCAATCCAATTGCAAACAGATGTATTAGTGGACCAATTGCTTGCTAGAATATTATGATCAGGGTTAGGATGAGAAATACCAAACTTTAAGAGAAGAAGAGCAGATTGATCTGTTGTAATATTTGGGATGGTTGCATCAACTAAGATGGCCATATTGTAACCTCGAGCCAAAAGCAATATCACATAAAGGAGGACGACTCTATCCATGAGTGATGTATCTTATGCTCTTGCTTGAGGTAGGGGAATTAGCTAGTATCTTTATATATGGATAGAGAAATGCTCTAGTTATAAAATTGATTATATAAAAATAATTTTATAAACTGATAGTATCTTATATAATCTATTAGAATATTATATAATCATTTTGTAATGTAGATCTGACAGTTTACATACCACCAGTTAGGGCTGTTCACCGACCCGACCCGATCCGATAGGACTCATTTCCGACCCGACCCGAAATCACAAGCTTCCGATTACAGATTAGCCGCTTCGCCCGATCACCCGATTTCGTCCCCTACCTCTTCTTCTTCCTTGAATTCGAACAAAAATACCATGGGAATCCAGACATCCCTAATCAATAAATTTCATTTCCAAAACATTCAAAACAATCCCAAATCAACAAACTCCATTTCTAAAGAATCCAAACGAAAATCCCAAATCAACAAAAATTTCTAAGAAATACCCTAATTTCTGCGGCCATCGTTCACGACTTTGAAATCAACGATGATGGAAGTTTGGCCCGCTTCACGACTTGGTTGCTACGGCCATCGTTCCCACGAGCCACGAGTGGAGATGGAAATGGATCGGCTCAAGGAGATCGAGCAGCTGCTGTCGCCGTTGCCGCCATTCTTGTTGCAGTAGAGAGAGACGGGACGTTGTGATATCGCCGGCGACGAGAAGCTTGGTCCTGCAGGGTCTGGAGGTTAGCACCGACGGCTTGAAGTGGCAGCGAGGGTGGAGAGAAAGAAGAGAAAAGAAGAGAGAAAGAGGAATGCAAAAATCGAAGAGAAAGAGAAAGAGAGAGAGAGAGAGAGAGAGAGAGAGGATGGTTAATGTAACGGCCTAACGGGTAATTCCGTTTCCGACTTTCGGTCAATCGGGTCGGAAAATCAGGTCGGAGCTTTGCGGACAATCGGGTCGGTTCGGACGGACGGCTTTTTTATACAGCCCTACCACCAGTCAATTTATAAAATTATTTTTTAATAATTTTTTTTTATATGTATAGCACTTTTTACATATAAAAATATACATATAAATATATTTATATGGCAGTCAAAGTTAATGGAGCATTACAAAATTAAGAGGATTATTAAAGAGTTAAAGATTAGGAGTTAATAATGACAAGAGAGTTGTGAAAAAAAGACAAGTTTAAAGATGACTTAGGATAGGTTTAGAAATAAAGTATTTATATATATTTTTAAATATTTATTATTATTATTATTATATTATTATATTATTATATTTATTTATTATTATTTAATATTATTTTATTATTTTTTACTTACTTTATACTATTTTACAAATATTTTTAAATATTCTCAACAACTATCCTTAGTTAACTATCCTTAATTGAGTTAACTTACGTGCATATGGGGCGCTAAAGAAAAACAGGAGTTATATCCCACTTTTTCCAGATCACTCCCAATCAGAGTCGGCTGATGAAGACTGAAGCATCAATTGCTTTTGACAAAATTGCTTGATTGATGTGTTGACAGTGCAGCAGCGATTTATCGTACTCGGATGGCTCTTTAATTTCTTGTTTGGAGTAATAATACACTTATTATTAATTTATTATTGATTTATTATTTTTAATGTATTTATTATTTTATTATTATTTTTAAATATTTTTTTAACATTTTTAATTTTTAATAAAAAAATAAAAAAATTATAATTTTATTAATAATCACTTTTTTAATTATTAAATAATCTTTTTAAATAAATAATAATAATAATAAAATAATAATAAATAGATAATAAGTATATCATTATTTTCTTGTTTGTCTTTCTTCGCGGCATCCAATTCCATTACGGAACCAAAGTTTCCACACAACAGAGCCGTAGATTTTACACTTGAGGAAAACTTATGTCGGCCTAGCTGATGTCAACTTAACACAAATAATTTCATTTCATCTTAGTTATCTCATCTAATTATATAATTTTTAATTTTTTTTTATATAAAATTAAATAAATAATTTAATTTTTTCACATCTCTAAATAAAAATAATATTAAAATAATATATTTTAATAATATTCAATTTTTTATTTTTATATTAACTTATCTATTCTGCAAATACAAATTAAGATTAAAAATTTAAACCTTCAAATAATTAGTAATTTCACATGATCGCTCGATTGGTTCGTAATTTGAATCAAATTCGATGTTTATGTTTAATTTAGTCATATATATTCGTTTATCTAGTCATCTACGTTCTTATATTACAAATGATTAAACTAGATATAAGTCCAATTAAATTGTAATTGTTTTGGAAGAGCAGTTTGGTTCAAAATTAGATCGTAAATTAAAGAGCTAGAGATTTTGCTAGCTAGAGATCTCGTGGGATTTGAATTTCGGTTAAGCGGAGATGGAATTACTTCAGTACTCTCGCCGGATCGTACGGGCGAGCTAATAATTAACTATTTTGCCACACTAGTGAAATGTCTCGATGAAGATTTCATATTATTTGAAAAGAAATAGTTGTTCTTTTTTATAAATTTTTTTATGAGATTTTAATTATGTTACTGATTAATTTTTTTGAAATATAGCTTATGTAATTCAAATCTTTTATTAGAATATTATAATTATACATATTTACATATTTGATTATTGTATATAATATATTTTTTTTAAATATTAAAAAAAATTGATTTAAAATTGAATTGAAATGAAATGTCTCAATTAAAATATTTTTTTTAATATTATTATTATTTTAAAATTTAAAATATCTCATAATCTCGAAGGCATGACAGTTTCGTTTGACTGATGACTTCCTAACTTTTCCGTAGAATTGATTTTGAAGTGACCTGAGTTCAGACTACGTACGCTATGTTACTTCAGTGCCACAAGTTGAGAGTTCAGACTTGAACCCGTTGCCCTCGATCGCTTGTGTGATTTAGGACGAAGACATGTTAATTAATCAGAAAGTTGGGAGAAATAATACAACAAATTTCTGCCTATCACTCTTGCATAGAGAACATGAATAATGGATGTCATCATGATTATAAGTTCCCGAGAAATGCTTTAGCTGCAAACTAATTTTATAAAATTAAATTTAAATTATAAAATAATTTTTATTATAAAGTCAATTAACGTGTTGGACAAAGCAACATCATTTTATTAGTCTACTTCTATAAAATCTCTCCGTTTTAGAAGTGCTATAGCTACTGTTAAATTGCAAAGAATCAAACTTTTTCATTACTGCGGTACTATATTTTACGTTGAGAGAGATTACTTACTATGAAATATTTAAATTTTAGTGATAATTTAGAATTTGTGACAATCTTTAATTATCGCCAAAATCGATTTTTTGTGGCCGTTTATGGAAACCATTACTAAAGACGTGGACTTTTTTTTACGTTCAAACATGAATGATTTAATATTCGAATGTCATTATGACGTTCGAACGATGAAGTTCCTGACGGACAAACGTAAAATTTTATAGTTCCAACATTCAAATGCTATTAACTAATATTCGAACGTTGAAATTAAGTTTTAAAAAAATGATTATAATGCTGTTTTGACATCTTATTTTGACACATTATGTATTTTAATATATTTAAAATTTTTTTCTTTACTCAATAGTGAAAGAATTGATTATTAGTGTAATAATATTTTTCTATTTTTTTAAAATATTTTAAAATGACAAAAAAACAATGAATAAAAAATAGAAGAAATTAAAAGCTAAATTTACTCTAGCGGGCCCTATTAAATATTAAAAAGGATTAAAAAATATTCAATTCAAAATATTTTAATTCAAAAAAAAAATTGAAGTACAGTGATTTAAAATTAAATTTAGATAATCTAATATCAAAAGAAATTGATAATAGAAATCCAAAAACAATATATACATTTCATAATATTGTCTGGTACATAAATAAAAAACAAAAATATATAAACACATAAATAAATTTTAAAAAAAATTGGTCACTACGGGAGAATTGCTGTGGGGCGTACTGTAGGGCGACTTATGGGTGTTTTTGAATACTCGAAACTCCTCATTCAATGTCTTGACCTTGCTGTTCAAGACATCTATGTGACTGATAGGCTAATACAAAGTCTAGTCCATATGCGCAATCCGCCTATCGATCTGTCTACCGATATATGATTGTAGCTCTGTCATTATCGATGCTACCTAAGCAGGTCTCACATCTCGTCTAGCTACGCCACCCGCCTACTGCTCCCAATAGGGAGCAAGATCGGTCGCAGACTAGATCAGGAGAACAAAATCTGGTATAGGAATAGGCTAATGCCCCCTCTCTTGTGTGAGGCTCTGAAGATGAGTGGTCATGATGGTGGGACTAATTTGTTAGAAGCTATAGCACAATCTCTCTCGCCTGGTTTGTCACTCCCCTATCCAGTAGCAGTTGGGTGATGATGACTCCGTAGGAGAGCTTGTTCGTTGAGATGGTGGTTGCCTCGCAACGAATCCTTTAAAAAATCACTAGTGGTAAGTCAATCGGATCTCCACGTGCCATGCTGATCAGAAATTGCGTGCGAGCTCGATTGAATGTCATCTTATGTGCCACCGAATCTATATTTGTTGCAATAATAATGTGCAACATCCGAAAGAGAGCTAGCAGGTGACTCTGATGGAAGGTGTTTGCTGTCTTGATGGCGTGTGGTCTCGGCTAGTGAAGATGTAGAAATTTTCATCCCGTTCATCACCACTAGTCTTGAGATTAGTATCCTCGACCTCTGCTCGGTTGACATCATGAATTGGGCTAGTAGATGAAGCAGTCGTGTCTACATCCCCCTTAGATGTAGGTAGAGCTGATGCAGTTGTTGCGTCCCCCTCAAGCTAAACAGCTACCGCCTCTGGCAGGCGACGTGATATTTGGAGTAGTTCGGCAATGACATCCGTTGAGAACTCGAACAAAATCCGTCGACAAAGCCATTTTCGAAACTCCATTTCTAGGAGTTTGGGGCCAACAACCATCGTATGAATGAAATATACACTTCAAAGAATGTTTCTATGGTGGCCGTATGGCTAATGGAGACTCGTGGTGGCCAAAAAATAAAGAAAAAAATTCGACCACCATAGATTTCGAACTTAAACATTTTCTCTCTAAATTTGAAAGAAAAAAACACACACACAAATCTAGTTCATCAAGTTAATGACACTAATCTAGTTCATCAAGTTATGCATGTACGTTCTTGTAAAATCATATTACACATATTAAATTATATATGAGTCCAATTAAATTGTAATTGCTTTTGAAGATCAGTTTGGTTCAAAATTGGATCGTAAATTAATGAACTAGAGATTTTGCTAGACATCTTGTGGGATTTGAATTTCGATTAAAGCAGGGACGGAATTACTTTACTGTCGCTGGATACGTACGGCTGAAGTAATCAACTATCTTGCCACAGTTGTGAAATGTCCCAACGAGACACCTGTGATACATTAACTTTCTTATTTGAGATGTGTCACTTACGATAATTTGACTTCATAAAAAAATAATAAAAAATTTTTTAAAAAAAATTATGATATTTATATGATAAGAATAATAGTAAACAATATAAGTGATCTTATATTATTTCAAAATAGAAAATTTTTATTCTTTATAAAATTTTAATAAAATTTTAATTATGTTATTGATTAATCTTTATAAAATATAAGTCATGTAATTTAGATTTTTTATTAAAATATTATAATTATATGATTCTTGCAATACTCATTTTCAAAATACTGGATTCGAAGCAAAATGGTAATTAACTATTTTTCTAGTCAATAAAATAAATAAGACACAGGTCAAGGTCCTCCATGGTTTCCGAAGTCTTCAGCGAATTAGGCAAAACAGTTTCGTTTGACTGAAGACTTTCTTAACTTTCCATAGAATTGATTTTGAAGTGACCTGAGACTAAGCAAGAATAGAGTTCAGACTACGTACACTATATTGACTTCAGTGTCACAAGTTGAGAGTTCAAACTTGAAACCCGTTGCCCTCGATCGCTTATGTGAGATTTAGGATGACAGAAATGTTAATCACGGAGATATATGGAAAGCTGGTAAAAATAATACAACAAATTTCTATCTATCAATTCTACATAGAGAGAACATGATGATGAATGGATGTCATGATTATAAGTTATAGAGTACTTTAGTTGCTAAGGAATTTTATAAAAATAAATTTATGAATACTGGCTTAATGTGTGATATATTAAATTATAAAATTATTTCTATTATAAAATCAACTAACATATCGTGAGATTTAAAATTTTGTGTACTTTTACGTATTACTTTTATTTTTTCTGTTGATTTTACTATTATTATTGTTTTTATTGTTTTTATTTATTTATTATTTAGATTATGTTATTTATTATTGTTATTGGAGATCTTTAGTTTTAATGTTTTTAGTTATTTTATTTAATTGATAATATTGATCCTTTCATTTAAATTGTTATCATTATCATTTTGGTTTAATAGTTTTAGTTTTATTATAATTTAATTTGTTGCATTTTCTTTTATTTAATGAGCATTTCATTTTATTGAGTCTTTTTCGGATTTGGTACCTTTATTTTAACTTATTAATTATGAGGCTGTATTATTTTACTTTATTTTAAATTGTGGTATTTTAATTTAATTTATTGAATATCTTTTCTCTATTTTATTTTTTGAGTTTAGGCTCTTTGTGTAGTGTATTTATTTATATTATTATTTGGTTATCTTACTTTATTTTATTTTATTATCTTAATTATTCTTTAGTTTATTTTTAAAATAGTATTTTGGATTTACAATTATTCTATTTTTTATTGTTGCTAAGTTGTGTAATTTAATTTAATGTGACTTTGTTTTTATTATAATTTATTTTTAGATTTGAGCCATTTTGTGTAATGTTTGTGGGTGTTTTACTTTAGCCCCTTTATGTTTTTATTTAAGTTGGGTCATGCATGTGTGAGTTGGACGGTCTAACCAGTGTGGTTTGAAGGGGGAACCTAGCCCCTTGTCTATGCGGCGTCATTTGGTGCGCGTATGGGGGATAAAAATCCTAGTTTTACTTCTCTTTCTCCTTGGGTTTTTCATGCACCTCACAGCCCCTCCATCAAGCTCTCTCTTTTCCACCATTTTAGACCAACTCGTGAACTCCTTTCCACCATTTCCAGAGTTGCCGCATGCCGTTCTTTAGCCATAGCGTACTTTTGTCGCCGTCATCCTACCTAGCCGTCCTTTTCATTGGAAATCTCTCTCTCTCCCTCTCTTCTGCAACTTTTATTGTCGTTGTTGATGTCATCGCAACGGTCTGACGAGCTTAATATGGTTTTTGGGTGAAATGGTTAAGAAAGTAATACCAGAGTGGAAATGGAGGCACCGAGGCAATGAATGTTGTAAATGAATAAATTACAAGAAAATGAAATAGATAATACGTGAGAATCATGCAAGGATGCTTCGAGGGACCCATTCCTCCACTGTTTCACCTTTCTATTGAATTTTCCAGATCGTTCTCAAAACCACACACGCCTGCCTTACATATTTTCCATTATAACAAACTAATGAAATGGAAATAGAACACGTGTAAAGTAAGAAATGGAATTGAAATACAATACGACAACAAGTAAATGGTAATAGCACACACAACGACAGTCATCCACTAGGCCTTATTTAGCTTTAAATGCAGCGTTGCATTCACCCATGAAATGGTGTGTATCACTTCCACTTAAGTAAGTCTGAGTCTTTGACAACACCCCAGACCATTCACTTTGATACACTTCGGCTTCAAGACTTGTCTTCCAGAGAGTTCCCCTTGCCCTGGTCAAGGAACCCTAACAAGCCCCCCCCCCCAAAAAGCACCTTGCCCACAAGATGTGGGTAAAGGTCGTGAAGCCTCTAAAAATTTTCCCAAATGTTATTATCCGATGAAGTGCCTACCCATTTAACCAAAATTTTTGTGACAGCTCTATTTGCATGGTGTTTGACGTGGCGATCAAGCACCTTTTCTGATTCTGGCAAGAACTCGCCCTTGGGATTGACAAGAGGTAGTAGCGGTTAAGGAACAACCTGATCTCCCAACTTGGACTTCAAGCACGAGACATGGAAGACGGGATGGATCTTGGAGCCTTCCGGGAGATCCAACCGATAAGCTACCTTCCTGATGCATTGGAGGATACGAAACGGCCCATAGAAACAAAGGGACAGCTTGTGGTTGGAGCGAGTCACCATTGAGTGTTGGCGATAGGGTAGAAGCTTGAAGTAAACCAAATCTCCTTGGTTAAATTCCCTTTCCATTCGTTGTCAATCTGCATAAAGCTTCATCTTTGCTTGACAAAGTTCCAAATTTGGTTTGAGAATAGCTCTAATCTGATCCCTTGTTTTCAAATACTTGTCAATAGCCTCATTTGAAGTAGTTCCTTGAATGTATTGTGATAGCTTAGGGGGTTGGTAACCATAGAGGGCTTCAAAGGGAGATTACTTAGGGGAGCTATGGTACAACGTGTTATACCAAAAATCTGCCATAGGAAGCCATTGGGCCTAGGCCTTGGGCTTGGCTCCGGTATTGCATCTGAGGTAGCCTTCCAGAGTCTTGTTGAGAGCCTCGATTTGACCATCCATCTTAGGACGGTAAGCTGAGCTGTAATGGAGGGTGGATCCCTGGAGGTTAAAAAGAGACTTCCAAAAAGAGCTTAAGAAAATAGTGTCTCGATCTGAGACAATAATCTTACAAAGTTCATGGAGCTTAAAATCTCTTGAAAAAATTTTTGAGCCACAGAAGCCGCTGTATAGGGATGAGATAATGCCATAAAATGACCATACTTGGTCAATCTATCCGCAACAACCAAAATAACAGTAGCCCCATGAGAATTGGGCAGGCCCTCAATAAAGTCAAGAGAAAAGCCTCACACGCTTAACTTGGGATAGGAAGAGGCTGTAAGAGATCTGGATAAGGAACAATTTCATTTTTGTTGCATTGGCAAGTGTCACATTCCCTGGCCACCTTCTTAATATCATATTTCATTCCTTGCCAAGAAAAATCCCTCATTCCCCTTTGGCAGATTTTTAGAAACCCTGAATGACCAACTTGTGGGTCCTCATGAATGAATTGAAGAACTTTGCTAAGGAAGACTTAACATCAACAACAAATCATCCCTTGAGTATTAAACCTTGCTAGATAGAATAGCCTTTAGGAAGAGGCTGTTTAGAGTGAAATTTAGACAACAATTCCTGTAACTCAGGGGTAGTAGCATAGCTGGAACGTAATTCTTATCCATAAAGGGGTGAGAAAGGTGATAAGAGCCAAGGATCCAATAAGAGGTTGCTCATTATCAAACTTTCGAGATAAGGCATCAGCAAACTTTTTCTCCTTGCCCTATTTGTATTCAAAAGTGTAGTCATAGTCCAGCAATTTAGTCAGCCATTTTTGTTGGCCATAGTGCCCACTTTGCCCTGTTTGTATTCAAAAGTGCAGTCATAGTCTAGCAATTCAGTCAGCCATTTTTATTGGCCATAGTGCCCACTTTGTGCTCCAGCAGAAATTTAAGGGCTTGTTGGTCAGTTTTGACCTCGAAAACTTGGCCCAATAAGTAGGGTCGCCACTTTTGTACAACTACTACCAAAGTAATAAGTTCTTTTTTATAAGTTGATAAGGTTAGGGCCCTTCTTTTTAGGGCTTTGTTGAGAAAAGCAATCGGTTGACCAAATTGCATAAGTACAGCCCCCAAAACCCTTCCACTTACATTACATTCTATCGTGAAAGGTTGAGTAAAGTTTGGAAGTCTGAGTATTGGGGGAGAATCCACAGCCCTCTTGAGCTTTTCAAAGGCTTCCGCAACCCTAGGGGACCAAGTAAAAGAATTCTTCTTTAAAAGGTTAGTGAGAGAAGCCGCTATAATAACATAACCCTTAATAAATCTGCGATAATAACCTGTCAACCTGAGAAATCCTCGTAAAGACTTGGTAGTAATAGGTATTGGCCAGTCAAGCATAGCAGCTAGCTTCTTAGGATCAACTTTAACCCTCTGGCCAGTGACAATATGGGCCAAATATTCTACCTCTTTGACACCAAATAAGTATTTAGATTGTTTAGCATACAATAAGTGACTAGCAAGGGTTTGAGAAACCTATTGTAAGTGGCCCAAATGATTATCCAAATAACAGTTGTCTACTAAAATATCATCGAAAAAGACAAGTACAAATTTTCTTAGAAAAGGCTTAAAAACATTGTTTATCAAGCCTTGAAAGGTGGATGGAGCATTGGTAAACCCAAAGGGCATAACCAAAAACTCATACTGGCTCTCATGGGTACGGAAAGCTATCTTGTTGATGTCTTCAGGAGCCACCTAGATTTGATAGTAGCCTGACCTTAAGTCCAACTTGGAAAAAAATGAGATAACTATGGAGGTCATCCAATAATTCACCAATCACAGGTATAAGGAACTTATCTTTAACCGTTTCCTGGTTAAAGGCCTTATAATCCACACATAAATGCCAACTCCCATCTTGTTTTCTCACCAAAAGTACTGGGGAAGAAAAAAGGCTGCAACTAGAGCGAATAACTCTAGTAGAAAGTAGTTCAGAAACAACCTTCTCAATTTCTGTTTTTTGGAAACGAGGGTATTGATATGGCCTTGTGAAAATGGGATTAGTGCCCTCCTTCAAAATGATTCTATGATCATGGGATCGAGAAAGAGGAAGACCAGAAGGTTCATGAAAAATTGAGTTAAATTGCATCAACAATTCATCAATGGCTGGGCAAATGGGGAGCTAAGGTGGGTCCAAGGTAGTAGCCATAAGCTATAGGAACATAGCTTTACCCTGAGAAATGACAGTGAGAAAAGATTTGTCTCCTTCATTGAGAATAGTAGGCTGACTAGGTTTAATACCAAGGATAGTAACCCGTTTTCTGCCCATTGAAAGCGCATGCTTAAGTTATTAAAATTTCAAGTAATGTTATGCAAACTTTTAATCCAATTGACACCTAACACCACATCACAACAAACAACCGAAAGCACATAAATTGTGTTACAGAAAGTGAGCCCCTGAATGGTCGTAAGGACCTTGTGACAATACCCTGGGCTATGCAAAGCAGCTACATTAGCTACATTAACATGTAGTTTGCCATTCTCATCCACCACTAACTTAGACTTCTTAATAATGGAAGGTGTCAAGAAGTTGTGTGTCCTGCCAGTATCGATCAAAATAACTACTGGAGTGGATCCAATTTTACCCCACACACGCATAGTATTAGGTGAAGATGACCCTGTTAGAGCATTAATAAAGACCGCATGTGGGGGGCTCAAGAATTTGGGGTGTATTAGCCTAAGCCAAGTCAGTCGAGTCATAAAACATTTCCTCAGACTTATCCTCATGTGGTGTCTCAGATGCATGAAATAAATAGAGTTTAGGGGATTTATAAACATATTGTGGGTTCCATTTTTCATCACAATGTCAGCATAACCCCTTCTTTTTTTTCTCATCCATGTGTGTTGAATAGACACGTCTAGGTTGAGTTGCTGCCTTATTAGAATTGTGGAAGTTCCCACCAATAGGCCCAAGTGACTGACCCGTGGCTGACTGTGTAGTATTTCTATCTCCCCATGACTTAACTGATTGTTTGGCACTAACAACACATTCTTCTTGTATGCGTGCTAGGCTAAAAGCTGCAGTGTGGCTAGTAAGGTTCAGCAAATGCAAAGGAAGATGGATGTCATCCTGCAGGCCTGTAAGAAAACAGCTGAGGTTATGGACCTCGGTAAGGTCCCAGACTCTATTGCAAAATATCTCATATCATTTCTTGTACTCAGCCATAGTTGATGTGTGCTTGAGACCAATGAGAGCTTCCAATAGATCATCATAAGCAATGCGACCAAAATGGGCTTGCAAAGCCTCAGTTAATGCCTGCCAAGAAGGAAATGGTCTGGTAGAAGTGGCATCCTTCTACCACACCAGAGCAGGGCCATGAAAATAATAGGAAGCCATTAAGAGTCTATCAGCGAGAGGGGTATTGTGGAAGTCAAAATAGTGGATAGTTTTGAAAACTCAATCCTTCGGATTTGTACCATCAAAGGGTGGGAAATCAAGTTTTAGGACTCTAGGGAATTGGTGGCAATTTTCCTGGTCTTCTGGCTCATGTGTTTCAGGTTCGGGTTGGGGTGGGGCTCCAGGTGGTGTTTCGGGTTTGGGTTAGAGTGGGGGTAAACAGGCATTGAGAAGGTTTTGAGAAATTACCAATTGCCGTAATGTCTCATTGATTTTCTGGAGTTGAAAGTTGATGTCCGTGATGCTTTGCTTATGCTCTTAGAGCATGTCCTGTTGCTGCTTATTGAAGTAGGTGCCTTCAGCCATGGAGGAGTGATGGCTCTTGATACCACTTAATATGTCTCTTGGGTGAAATGGTTAAAAAAGTAATACCAGAGCAAAAATGGAGAAGATGAACACTATAAATGAGCAAATTACAAGAAAATGAAATGGATGATACGTGAGAATCAATAGGGATTCTTCAAGGGACCCTTCCTCCACTATTTCACCTTTCTATTAAATTAATTAGATTGTTCTCAAAACAACACATGCTTGCCTTACATATTCTCCATTCTAACAAACTGATCAAACGAAAAGAGCACACGTGTAAAGTAAGAAATAGAATTGAGATACAATATGACAACAAGTAAATGGCAATAGCACGCAGAATGATAGTCGTCCACTAGGCCTTATTTAACTTTAAATGCAGCATTGCATCAACTCATGAAACGGTGCGTATCACTTCCACTTAAGTAAGTCTGAGTCTTCGAAAATACCCTAGATCATTCACTTTGGCACACTTCAGCTTCAATACTTATCTTCCAAAAGTTCCCCTTGCTTTGGTCAAGGAACCCTAACACCTCGCCACCTCTTGTCGTTAGTAAGCTCCCTTTGTCTCTCTTCCCCTTCGATTTCTTTTTTCCCGCACTAACATATTTATGTTTTTGCTGATGTCAACCGCGTGACCCCGCCAATGCCAAGCCCTTTTCACCCCTCAACCTCATCTTCAACCCCAAAATCTCATTCCTCCCCTTTTCATTTGTGCATCTCGTGTACCTTTGGGGATTTTTGGCTAGGGTTTTTTGTAAGTATAATTTTTGGGAGATGCTGGGGACCGGTCCGGCTGTCCCCAGCGTCTAAAGCAGCCCAACGTTAGTTGGGCTGCTTTATGATGAAAAACACATTAAAATAAAATAAAAAATATGATTAAATAAAAAAATGAAGATTAAAAATATAATAAAAAAATAAAATGAACAAAACATAATAAAAAACACAATAAAAAAATAAAAACATAATAAAAAATACAATAAAAAAATAAAATGAAGATGAATTTAAAGGAATTCGGCCATGGAGAGAACGGAGCCGCCGCCGGTGGCGGTGGGCCACACCGCCCACGCCATCGGGACCGGCGGACTTAGGCGACCTCACCCCTACGACGGCAAGCTCTGGTGTGCCCCCGACAGCCTTAAACCCGTTTCGGACCCGTACGGGTCCGAAACGGGTTTAAGGCTGCCGGGGGCACACCGGAGTACGGGTCCGAAACGGATTTAAGGCTGTCGGGGGCACACCGGAGCTCGCCGTCGTAGGGGTGAGGTCGCCTGAATCCGCCGGTTCCGATGGTGTGGGCGGTGTCACCCACCTCCACCGGAAGCGGCGGGGGCTGCTCACTGTGGGGGGGGGGGGCAGACCGTCTGCCCCCAAGATTTCTCATAATTTTTATTACCCTTTTTATTTATTAAAATTGTTAGTTTTCTTTTATTTCTTTGGGTCTGATTTGATTTCTATTCATGTTTCTTTATTTATTTTGGCTTAAAGAAAATAATAATAATAATAATAATAATAATAATAAAAGAAAGTGATAGACAGCAAAGTCTAATTTTCTTTTTTATTTTTATTTTTTTATTTTTTATTTTTTTTGTATAGCAATAGCAGATTGTTGGGTTGAGAAAAGTGAAGGAAAAGTAAAGAAGATTATGCTTTTGGGCTTGTACGCATGAGGGCACTAACATTTGGGTCCCATTTCATTTCAATTCATTGAGGGCCCATCACATGGACACGACACTTAAATTCAATTTGGACCTCACAATATAACAAAGGCCTTGTGATTCAATTGTTAGCCTAGTGGCAGCATGATTAATTCAATTGAAGAGGCTGCTTAATAAAGTTTAATGGGGGCACGATAAGACTTGTAGTGAATGATAAAAAGGCAGTTGCGAGTTGCACTCGAGTGGAAAAATCCAAAACGCACCGCATGGTTGAACTCAATTGAGAACTGGAGACTAAACCCACAACGAGTTCAACTAGAAATGAACTTCTATTTTACGTTGACTAAGAGGCGCAACACATAGGAGATATACTTTCTGAAGAGGGCGCGCTGCACGGAGACAAGAGAGAACAAGCCGAGAGGTGTAGGATTTTTGAGGGGATTTTCTTTGGAGTTTTTCTGAGGAGGAGGATTTGGAGGACAAAGGCGAGAGCTATATGTTCATCGCCGATTTCGATGAAAAACATGAGTTTTATTTATTTTATTTTTAATTTTATTATGAATTGAATTTTATTTTCTAGGGCGTTGATGTACTTTAGCATTGAACACACAGTTTATATTCTGAGTTATTTTATTTTTAATATTTCCATGATTGAATGTTTAATTCTTATTCTTAATGCTTACAATTTTTTACGGATTATTGTTTGATCAATTCAATTACAATGAGACTGAGAGGTGATTTATGGTTTTAGTTATAGAATTAAATACCATTAGTTGAGCGAAAGTAGATATGTTTTACTGCGACTAGCGTGATTTTTCAAAAAATTTAATTAGTCTCTAATTAATTAAATTCACATAGAGATGTGTAATTGTTACTTGGAGATATTTTTGATAATATTCGAGATAAGATATTGAATAATTAAGGAAATTTTAATCATCAATGGGAGATTATTGGAATTTAATAATTAGAAAGAATAAATTGTGTGGGATTTTTTAGGTGAAATCAACCACTTTAGATCTATTCTTAGTATATTTTTACACTTTTAGATTTTTAAGTTTTGCTATTTTTGATTCGTAGATTTATTTTTGTTAAGTAGTTTAATTTAATTTAGATAGTAGAAACGTTAGATTTAATTTTGATTTTCTAAATAATTATTTATTTAGTGAATTGGTATTCAATAACATAGTTAATCCCTGTGGATTTGACAATCGTTAACACTTTACTACTTGTTACGATTCTGTGCACTTGCAGATTATTTTACGCGAACAGTTTTGCCGCACGTCACTGTGGGCTGCCATCCTGGTCGTCTTTCTCAGGTTGCACGACCACCCCGATCATGACCGCGACCTCATTAAACTGCCCTCTTAACCTGCGCACAACTAGTCATGGGTCTCTTGGCCTATGTTTTCATTGCGTCGTTGCCACATCGCTATTCCATCATATTTGACATCGCCTCAGTGAGCCAACCTAACCGTCAAGTTGTTCTTTAAATTATATTTAGTGTTAATATATATACTAACACTATTTGAATGTCTGTGGCATACCAATGTGCTCGCTTGACGTCACGTGAGATCGTAAACCAACGCTCATGCAATATTCCAGAAGTCTAATTGCATGGTAAGTAATCTTTTGATCCACCTCTAGGGTTTAAAAATAATATTTATGCACTAATGTTTTCTATTGCGTAGTTTGTTGGATTGGGCCTCGAGCCTAGTGGAGTATTTGGATCTGATTGGAGTTTAGTTGGTTGGGCCTGAGGCCGATAATGGAGGATGGGCAAACGCATGTAGTTGTGAAACTGTTTGTGAAACCTGTTGTAAACTTTGTTTGTGAAACCTTATCTGTGAAACTTTGTTTGTGAAATTGTATTATGATTGATGTGTATCGTGTGTTTGCTTAGTGATTTTCCATATCATGTAATACTTGTCTGTCACGTATACACACATTTATTTAATTGTCATGATTATCTAATTGTGCTATGAGGTCATGTAGTGATTTTGGGAACTAGGCAATGTACTAGTTGATATGTGAATGCGTGTGTATTAAGACCCAATCTGGGATTGGATGATTTGTGTCCTTTGGGTTGGTGTTAGGCGACAACGAGATCGGATGAGAAGGTGATGCTCTCGTGCTGACTTCATGGCCCCTCTGTTGGTGGAGGTTAGAGTATGCCTGGTCATAGTACACACTGGGCGTGGAGTTGGATATCGCTCGTTATGAAATCACATGCACGGTCATTACCTGTGGTGTGACGAAGAGAGTCAGGGTATGCGGATGGTCTTTAGGAGAGACCATGGTGCATGTGTTGATTGTATAGATTGTGTGGATTACGATCCCAAACTGAGATGAGACATTATTTCAGTAGAGCTCCTCTAATCACTCGGGAGTGTAATAAACTGATGTGACATTTGCGCTGTTGCTGGCAACAGCTAAGTTCGTTAAGACGATAATGCTCTTGACACGACTCGTGGCCCCTATACTGGCAGCGGTTAGAAGATGCTTGATCATGGTACTCTTTGGATGCGGAGTTAGGCATCGCTCATTGCAAAGTCATATGCACGATCGTTACCCGTAATGTGACGAAGGGAGCTAGAATGTACGGATGGTCCCGAGAGGAGATCATAGTGTGCATTTGTTAGTGAATTGTGTTGTGGGCCAAAAACGGGATTTTTGGTTTGTGTGAATAAATGTGTCATTTTAGAAAAAAATGAATAGATTTGTTTTGGCACATTTTATTGTGTATTTGTGGAATATGTTGGTTTATTAAATATGTTTTTAAACTCTTGGATGTTGTTTGGTTTCTTACTTGCTGAGATGTCATAATTTCATGTGGTATTTTCACCCTGCGATTCCGTTTTATGGAATTGTAAATTTGTTACAGAGTTCAAGTTTGAATAATGTGCTGGCTCCGCCAGAAGAGTGAAAATTTGGAGTATTGTAGCTAATTGTGATTTGGGGATTTATCTTCGCTTTACTTTATCATTTGGGTAATTGTAATAACTTTATAAGGAGTGTTAGATTGGGTTGTAGACTTAAATTTTCTAGTACTAGTTTGAAAGCAAATTTTTTTTTCTCTGCAATATTCTTCTTGTGTTTCGCACTTGGTATGTTTGTACACACTGCACTTGGCGGTGGAGTTGTATAACCCGTGTGGTCATCATCCGAGTGTCACAACTTCCTTTTATTCATGAGTGAAGGTTGATGGCGCCACACGTATGACATAAAGCAATGTCATGTTATAAGTCAGTTTCTATAAAATCTCTTTATTGTTTAAAAGTGCTATCGCAATTAATCACTTGCAAAGAATGGAACTTTTTCATTATTGTTGCGTATTTTACATTGAGAGAGATTAAGACAATTAACTAGATACATTGACTATGCTATATATGATAACTATTGTGTGTATGGTAATTATGTATATTTGTAATTTCTAAAATCATGTTGTTACTAGTTATATTGGTGCTGATTTGGTTGATCTTGTCATTACCCCCCCTCAAGTTGGCACATAGAGGTCTGTGATGCCCAACTTGCGTGAAAAATGATAAAATAGTTTCCGACCTAATACTTTAGTAAAAATGTCATCAACATGCTCGTGGGAAGAGGTATGGATGGTTATAAAGAGACCCAAGCGGATCTTATCACGAATAATGTGACAGTCAATCTCAATGTGCCTATTGTGCTAATGAAACATTAAATTGTGAGCGATATAAGGAGCATATTGATTGTCAAAAAGTAAGGTGATGGGCTTGGGGTGAGAAATACCAAGATCAATGAGATGTTGCTTCAACCATATGAGCTCATAAGTGGTGACAACCATGTCGTGATATTCGATTTCGACAAAATAGCTAAACTATGCCAGGAGAGTGCCTAACCGTATAAAGTATCCTGTGGTAGAACGACGAGTAGTAGGACAACTGGCCTAATCAAACTCAGTATAGGCAGTGACATGTACCCCACTAGATGAGGAGAAGAAAATATATTTTAGTTGTTTACAACTGAACAAAGTTCAGTTGATGTCTAGCCCACACCGACAAATATTTCAGTTATTTGTAACTGAACAAAGTGGATGCGTGGAAGTCCGCCATTAAATCAGTTAAAACCAAGTTGAATCATTCTTAAGTTGGGAAGATGATCAAACATATCTTTGGGAAGTCTCCCCGAGAGCTGGTTGGAGTAGAGATCAACCGATTGCAACAATGACATGTTAAACAAACTAGAAGGCATCAGACTCGAAAGCTTATTAACTCCAAGATCAATTTCTTGCAAGGTAGATATGTTGAAGATGGAGCAAGGTATATAACCCGAGAACCATTGAAGGTTAGCTCAATCCTTTCCAAGGAAGACATGTTCGATAAGGATTGTGGGATAGCACTTGTGAATCTATTGCTAAATAGTAACAAATCTTGAGATTTGGATAATAGTCCCAAAGATGATGGGATTTCTCCATTGAAGTTGTTGAATCGAAAGTTCTAGTGTTTCAACCGGTAAAGACAAGACAACTCATTGGGCACATAGCCATGAAAACAATTGGTTATTACGCTTAGGCTAACAAGAAATGAAAGGTTTCCTATGTGTGGAGGAATGGTTCCCTCAAGACCCATATAAGAAAGATTCAAGGTTGTGACTCGGTGATATCTAATACCATAAGTGACACCAATTCAGTTGCAATCAGAAGTATTGTTGGACCAATTTCTTGCTAAAATATTGTGATCAAGGTCGGGATGAGAAATACCAAACTTTAATGCAAGAAGAGCAGATTGATTTGTTGTAATATTTGGAACGCTTGCATCAACTAAGATAGCCATATTATTGTAACCTCGTACCGAAAGCAATATCACGCAAAGGAGGACGACTCTATCCATGAGTGATGTATTTCATGATCACTTGAGGTAGAGGAATTAGTATTTATATATAGAAAAATACTCTAGTCATAAAGTGATTACACAAAAATAATTTTATAAACTGACGTGACTTTAAGTAATTTGTCATGTCTGTTTTATAATCTGACAATATAATTTTGTAATCTGAAAAGTCATATGAAATCACATCAATTTATAAGATTATTTTTTGTAATCTGTTATATTTGTAGTACTACTCATTTATATATATTTATATAACTCAAAGTTAATAGGGCATTAAGAAATTAAGAGTATAATTAAAGAGTAGGGGAGTAGACTAATAATGACTTGAGAGTTGTAAAAGAAACAGGTAAGATGACTTGAATTAATTGGGTTAATGCTCTTTGCGGCCCTTGATCTCTCAAATCCGACCTCCTATTCTCCTTTTCTAGTGGTGCATGTCCTGCATGCACCACCATCGAAGTTGGGCATCCACCGGCGACCTAGCTCAGTTTCTGACATTTTCCCTTATTTCTCGCTTTCCCTAACCCGTGTTCTTGACAATGGGACCGTGGGTTTCTCTAGCAAAGACTTCAAGACATTAATCGACAGTGCATCTGCCACTAGCCTTTTCGCTTCTTGCAGAGGAATTGCTACCTAGTGTGGCGGTTCTTGGGTTTGCATTTATGCAAACCACTTATTTTCGTCTTTAGATAAGGTGTCCTTCTATAGGACAAGGGTAGGGATTAATTATTGGTCCAAAATAAACCCTATTTGTTTTTATTTTTCGCTTTATCTGTACTGTTGTTTTTGTTTTAGGGTATTTGTTAGAGAACCCCACCCCCTCCCATTAACACTTTTTATCTTAAGGTAGTCTAATTTGCTAAAAAACAAGCAAGTGGGCAACTAATTGAATGTCTTGACAGTGCAACAACAATTCATCGTACACGCATGGCTCTTTAATTTCTTGTTTTGTCTTTTTTCGTATGCAGCATTCAATTCCATTACGAAACCAAAACTTCAGGCAGCTGTAGATTTTACACTTGGGGAAAACTTATGGGTTCTAGCTATTGAGTCAACTTATTACAGGCTATTTTATCTCATCTCAGTCTTAATTCATTTCATTTAATTATATAATTTTTTTAAAAACTTTTACATAAATAAAATAAATAATTCAATTTTTTTACAATTTTAAAATAAAAATAATATTTAAAATATATTGTAATAATATTATTTATTCTATTTTTAATTTTTATATCAACGTATCTCACTTTGTAAAAACAAACTAGAGTTAAACATTCAATAATTAGTAGTTTCACATGATCGTTTGAATAATTCATTCATTCTTTTTCATGACCTGAATCGAATTTGATGCTTAAGTTTAATTTAGTCGTATATATATTTGTTAATGACACTAATCTAGTTCATCTAGTGATGTACATTCATGTAAAAATCAAATTACTTATATTAAATTTGGAAGGGAGGTCTGACTGGATTGGGCCCATTGGGATTGTAAGGCCCAGGGGCCCTTATGATTGACCCGAGCCTATGTTTGAGAAAGTGAGGTGAATTGACTAGGGGGTCGAGCCCGAACAACCCTGGGCGCCCACGAGATTCGAGGGACAAGTCAGATGGCCTAGCATGGCCTCCCTATTGTAGCAGTCACTGCATTAAAAGCAACAGGACGTGATTACGCCGAGCATTGTGCCACATTAATGGCAAAGCCCGACGGGATGTGCCGCATTAATTACTGTCCAGGAATCACGGTCTCATTCAATCGATAATTAAGGAAATTAATACGACATCAATCAGATGGAAAGGACTAGGCCGGTGTCTGCTAGGCTACCTAAGGAAAGGCTGACCATTCTGACGTAGATGGTTGGGTGACGACCACACAGTGTCATTGGCATAGCAATTTTTTTTTATTGAAGACTTAACTTTCCACATGGAATTTATTTTGACGTGACTTAAGACCAAGCAATAATAGAGTTCATACTTGAACCCTGTTGGCCTCGATTGCTTATGTGATGTACGACGAAATATATGTTAATCACAAAAATACATAGAAAGCTGGTAAAAATAATACAACAAATGTCTACCTATCATTTCTACATAGAGAGAACATGATTAGTGGATGTCATTATGATTATAACTTATCGAGAAATGCTTTATCTGCAAATGAATTTTATAAAAGTAAACTCATATATTGATATAATGACTTAATGTAACACGTTAATTGACTTTATAATTTTATAACTTGAGATATCATACATAAAGTCATTTATCATAAAGTCAATTAACGTGTTACATAAAGCAACAATAACATCTTATAAGTCAACAATTTGAAAATTTCACTATTGTTTAAAAGTGCTATTGCTACTCATGTTGAATTGCAAAGATTAATGAAACTTTTTCATTATTGCCGTGTATTTTACATTGAGAGAGATTACAATTAAAGAGATACATTGACTATAGTATGTGTGGTAACTATTGTGTGTATGGTAACTATTTATATTTCTAATTCCTAAAATCATGGAGTTACTAATTCGGTGCTGATTTGGTTGATCATGTCAATACCTCCCTCAATTTGGTGCATGGAGTTGCTTCAACCATGGCTTGTTCACCAGTGGTGATAGATACTAATGTTGGTCTTCACCTCTCCCCATCTCCAACTTCTAATCTCATTGCATTTTTCGATGTTGATTGGGTTGGATGTCCCCATGACCAAAGATCAACCAATGGCTAATCCTAGACTGCAACTTAATCTCATGGTTTTTAAAGAAGCAACCTAAATTAGACTATCATCAATTGAAGTTGAATTTAAAGCTGTAACGAATGCCACGGCTGAAGTAATATGGCTACAAAATCTCTGTCAAGACCTTGGAATTGTGCTCACCCGTGCACCTCTGCTTTGCTGTGATAATGTAGAAGCAACTTACTTGTGGCACAATATTCAACTTCAATAAAAGAGCGAGCCATATGCTTTTTGCATGCCAGAAGATAGGACTTGTGGCTAATCGAATTAAGTATGTCGTGGTAGAATGACAAATGGTAGGACAATTGGTGAAATTAGAGTTAGAATAGGTAGTGACATGTACTCCACTAAATGTGGAGAAGAAATCCATTGCCTTGGACTTCCTTTAATGTAATGAAGAGCATAGTTGGCAATGGCCATGCAGGGAACTCTAGAAGCATGCATAAATTAACTGAAGATATTCACTGCATAGACAATATCGAGGCATGTGATGATTAGGTAGATAAGTCATCCAACAATTCGTCGATAGATACATGGGTTAGGTAGAAGATTTCCATCGTGATTGGTGAGCTTTACGTGTTGTTCCATAGGAAATCCAGTGTATCAAGAGTGTCCAAAAAAAAATGATTTTTCTTCAAATCTGGGATGTGTCAGACATTAGACAATATCTTTTTCGTCTGCCATGCTAATGACATTAAAGGAACTAGAGTCCTTTTTGTTTTTCAATTTAGGACACTCATTTTTTTAATGAAAAAATTTATGAAAGTAATAACATTTGTCATTTTTCTTATTACCCTTAGACTATGAACTGCTATTGGGTTTTTCCCTATTATTCTTCGAACCCTTCTCATTAGATCTACCTCTACTAGAGCAACTCATAACAAACAAACTACTGGCTTGATTGTTCATAGCCTTTACATTTAGTTTAATTCTCAATTACTTAGAGCTCAAAGTAAATTTTAAACTACCAAGGAAATAATGTCTTTATCGTACATGATGGCATTGAAAACATTATCATATGATATGGGTAATGAACATAAAACAATTAAAACTTGATCATCTTTCTCAAGCTTATTGTCAATATTCCTCAGATTCATAATAATTTTATTAAATTCATCTAAGTATTCAGAAATAGGAGTAGCTTCCTTGATTTTAAGTGTATATAATCGTTGCTTCAGATGCAAACGGTTGGTAAGAGATTTCTTTATATATAGGCTCTCGAGTTTAACCCAAAGACCGTTGCAATCTCCTCATCGACAATCTCCCTCAAAATTCCATCAAATAGCGGCAAAATAATAGTACTATGTGCATTTTATTCTTCTTCCCTTGATGGTACAGGGGACTTAACAGACGCCTTCCCATCTAATACCTTGGATAACCTTGTTGTCGCAAAATGACCTTCATCTTAATGTGCCATAGACTGAAACTATTCTGACAGTCAAATTTCTTTACTTCAAACTTTGCCATAGCCATCCCTTAAGATCTAATACAAAACTTCGGGCTATGGTACCAGTTTGTTAGGATAAACATGTTTCTGAATGCTAAATTTGAAGTATAACGGTGGAAATAAAACGATAAGAAAATAACTATATTCCCACATAAAACATCAAGTTTTAAGTAGTTTGGCTCAATGTGAGCCTACGCTCACTAACGGGATCAGTCGGAATAAATTTACTATCAACGAAGGGGTGTACAAGAAAATAATCTTACAATCTCATAGTCTTGAAGTCCCAAAACAATCAATGAACTCCCAAGACTATTAAGAAAAGGATTCACTTTCTCTCTCTCTAATGTACGACTGCCTTAAATAATGTCAAAAATCACTTTACAGAATAATAACATATCTATATATAGTGAAACGACACAGAGTCTTAGAAGAGTAACATTCGCTCGAGTGAAAGTCGAGCAACACTCAAACGAACACTAGGGTTTGACAATAGCGACAGATAATTTTCAAATTTAAACTTTAAAACTAACATGGTTTTATATGACAATTAAATTTGTTTTATAATAAAAAAATTTTACAATCTAAGGTATCACACGTTAGGAAGTCATTGCGAGCATGAACCACTCCATTTTTAGTGAACTATAATTTGTCGTCTATGTATGGCCACAACAAAGCAATGATAATAGAATATCTTTCGGTAGCCCCAACAAATCCATGTTATTTAGGAAGCCACATAAATGCATGAATCAATCTTGAACAAATTAAGTCCTTGATACTCCCACATTAATTTCCTTAACCTGTATATTCTTGAAGAAACTTCAGTTTGATCTTGCGAAGCGTGTTTGAAACACTTTTAATATTAACTCTTTGTCCAGGTGACTCTGCACAGCAATCCAAAGCCAATCTCATAATAGAAGATAAAAGCTCCCCCATGGAAGCATCATCTCCTTCGTTGCTCAATAGATTGCCATCAATAATGTTTGTTACTGAAAGTTGTTGTAATGATTCCTTTATCCAACTCTTCAAACTCATTTCTTCTGAAAATAGGTCATTTGTGGGTCTCTTTCTTGTGAAAGTTTCCATGAGTAAAATGCCGTAACTATACACATCACCTCTTGTAGAAATAATTCCTTCTGATCCATACTCTATTAAGTAATAACATTACAAGTTATCATGAGCATATGCATTCAAGTTTTGATAATAAATAAATAAATCACAACAAAAAAGATATTTATGTATATTATGTATAATTTATATGTGTAAAGATAGTGATAAATATGCAAGTTTCAGATAAGAAAAATTCTATACATCATAATATCATTTCACTTTCATGTCACTAAGTAAGATGTGACATATTTATCACTATTGAATAATTATTTATTAGATGCTTGTTTATTATCCAATGGTGGTGAATGTGTCATATCTTACTTTAGTAAGATGAAAATAGGATAAGAGTGTGGTGTATAACATTACTCGACAGATAATCACCTGGTGCCATATAACCAATAGTAGCAAGAGTCATGGTTCGCATCATAGAATCTCTATTGCCTAAGAGTTTGGCCATGCCAAAATCAGCAACATGTGCAACCAAATCTTCATCTAGCAAGATGTTGCTAGGCTTCAAATCAAAATGAACAATCGTTGTTGAATAACCATAATGAAGGTATTCTAGTGCTGATGCCACATCCATCATTATATTTAGCCTTTGTAAGATATTCAAATAGTGATTATGAGAATACAACCATTTCTCCAAGTTTCCATTAGGCATGTAATCCAAAACAAGTGCCTTGAATTCAATGTTGCTACAAATGCTGATGATTTTGATAAGATTTTTGTGACGAGTATTTCGAAGTACCTCACACTCTACATCAAAACTCTTGAATGGCCCTTCCACTTGCAAGTTCAAAACTTTTATTGCAACATTCATCTCATCTGAGAGTGTTCCTTTATATACTGATCCAAAACTTCCTTCCCCAAGTAAATGGTTCAAATTGAACTTTTCTGTTGCCTGTACAAGTTGCTGGTGGGAAATTGTTTTTCATATCACTAGGGGTGATAGGTCTGCCTCATTTGGAACTTTGGCATTCTGTTTTTTGCATCTAGTCTAGACCAATACAAGGGCCACTACCAGCAATATTGTTAACCCAATTGCTGGTAGTACATACTTTAGCACATGCAACACAGTAGTCTTTTTCTTAAGAGGAGAATCTTCTTTACATGGAGGAACTTGTAGTCATGGAGCACCACAAAGTGCATTATTTGACATAAATGATTCAGCTGAGAAGTTTTAAATGGTCTTCCTGTAGGAATTTTTCCTTGTAGTCGATTGAAAGAGACATTTAAATATTTCAAATATAAAAGTGCTTCTAAGGACTTGGGAATCTCGCTAGATAACTTGTTATTGGAAATATCCAAGAATTCCAAGCTTACCAAGTCTCCACATGCTTCAGGAATTGATCCTTCTAATCGATTGTAAGCTAAGGAGAGATTAACTAGATCTTTGAGTCCACCGATTGTTGTTGGGATATCACCTGAAAACTGATTTCTTGACAAATCTAATATTCTTAGGACCTTCATATTTCCCATTTCTATTGGGAGAGATCCATTTAGAAGTTTTGATGAAAAATTGACCTCCAAGATATATGTAAGGTTCCACAAGCTTAAGGGAACCATAGAAGTTAACTGGTTGAAGGCCAAGTAAAGATTTCTTAATGAATTCAGATTTCCCATGCATTCAGGAATGCCTCCAGTGAGCTCATTACTAGCTAAATTTAATTCAACCAAGCTCTCCAAATTACAAAGATCGTCAGATGGGATGGAACCTTCAAGATTGTTATTTTGAAGGTATAAAGCTTGAAGCTTGTGCAATTTCCCCACTGTGGTTGGAATAAGTTTGCAAATTGATTGTTATCTAGTAACAAAGTTGTCATGCTGCTTAAATTTCCAATTTCTCTCGGAATGTTGCCATTTATACTGCAATGAGCCATTCCAAAGTACTGAAGAGAAGTAGAGAGATTTCCAACAGAACTGGGAATGATGCCATCTAGTGGATTATCTGACAAAAGTAACATTTCGAGATTGCTGAAAGTTGACAAGGTAGAGAAAAAGCTTGATTCCGGAGTAGAAGATTCAATTGTCAGATTATTGCTTGCTAGGTTGAGCAGCCTGAGGATCCTTAAATTACTAAGTGTGTCAGGGATTAAGCCTGAGAATGAGTTGTAAGCCAACTCTAATTCAATGAGTTGTGAAGCATTGGAGATAGAACTGGGAATTATTCCACTAAGTTGGTTTGCCCCAAGGTATAGCTGTTGAAGATTTGGAACGAAATTTCCCATATTTGATGGAAGATGTCCTGAAAGATTATTTAATGTGATTCCAATATACTGTATTGTTGAGATATTGAAGATCTCGAATGGAATTGGGCCAGAAAAACCTCCACTTGTGATGTCAAGCAACTCTAAGTTTTGTAGATTTCCAATTTCACTGGGTATTGCACCTGTCATGCACAAATATGGATGATAATGCCATTCAGATCAACATATGATTTTTAATATATCCAAGACTTCAAAGATATTAATATAGTTGACTACTGTACATGTCCTGGCCTGCTAGCTGCTCATCTACCTCAAACATAATAATATTATAGCCTAGTTTGTTCACATGAGGGCCAGTTGGCAAACTTATGGATAGATCCAGTACTGTTCATTAGTTAGTATGTCATAATTAGTTGCGGTGGATGATCCAAAACTATTTTTTAAGTCACATAATTATATATATTTTGGTTCCGTACTACTTCCTGACCTAACATTCCCACTAGTTTCTGACTTTCTCATTCTGATTGCTGACCAACGGTGTTTAGCTATGATGTTTCGAACTAGATTTCTAATTAAACTATTGTATTGCAGACATGCATGGTACTCGTTTATAAATTAAATATGTATAACTACGAACAAAAAAGAAACAAATGATAAGGCAGAAAGAAGCCCAGAACCCCCCGCCTCCACCAACTGTTAAGATATAAAATAAAAAAATAAAAGTCTACTTCTTCTTACGAGTGTAAGTATTTTAGATAAATAGTGAGTTCACATGATATCAGCGTAGAGGTCTGGAGTTTAAACTATAATAGTACATTTTATCCTATTTAATTAAATATTCTACGTGTTGAATCATCTATTGAGAGAGGTTTGATCTATAGGTGAGAGGGAATGTTAAGATTTTAAATAAATAATAAAAATCTACTTCTTCTTATGAGTTTAAACTTAAAAAAAAAGTAGTAATTTTACACCGACAGTACCACCAAAAGAAATTTTTTAGTTACCATGTATGTATATTGAGACATTATTTTGTGCTCTGATTATTTGAAAACTACCCTGCTAATCTAGCCAATACGATCAAAGAGCATGTTAATTTGCTGAATCAATTTTGTTGGCATCTATGTAATAATTGATCAAAACAACACTAAACATACCTTCAAAGTTGTTGTAGCCAAGGTATAACTCTGTAAGCATGGTTAAGTTCCATAATTCCAGGGGCACCCTTCCCATAAAATTATTAATTGACAACGATAAACTTTGCAGCTGTTTGCATTTGAACAAAGTGGACGGAAGTTCACCAGAAAACTGATTTCGAGTGACTGAAAAATATACTAAGTTGGGAAGATTATCAAACATGTTCATTGTTAGTCCACCCGAAAGATTATTAGTGCCAAGTTCAAGGGTTTGCACTAAAGACATGTTGGAGAAAACAGATGGCATCGGACCTGAAAGCTTGTTCGCTCCGATCAAAATATCTCGCAAAGTAGATATGTTAAAGATGGAAGAAGGTATAGAACCAGAAAGGAGATTATAACTAAGACTAATTGTTTGCAATTCAGAGATATTAGATATCGATGGTGGGATAGAACCTGTAAAACTATTACCAAACAGATACAAATATTGAAGTCTGGATAACAATCCAATCCATAATGGAATTCCTCCACTGAAATCATTGAATCCAAAGTTCAAGATTTCCAACCGATAAAGACGAGCCAAGTTGTCCGGAATAGAGCCACTAAAAGAGTTGTTTCTGAGGTTTAGACTAACAAGAAATGAAAGGTTGCCGATGTCTGGAGGAATGGTACCAACAAGACCAATGTAAGAAAGGTTCAAGGCCACTACTCGGAGATGTTTGGAACCACAACTAACACCAACCCAGTTGCAGACAGAGGTACTCCTCGACCAGTTGCTTGTCAAAACATTGTGTGGATCATGAGAAATTTGAGCCCTTAAGGCAAAAAGAGCAGATTGATCAGTGGTATTGTTGGGAGCTGCTGCTGCATTAGCAAAGCTAGCCATGTAACATTGTAACAAAGGTGTGACACAAACGAGGAGCAGGAAACAACTTGTGTCCATGAGCAGCATGTTGAGGGACTAGGATTAATTATTGTGGCACTCCAGGAAGGATAAGGGGATCAATTGAAATACACTGAGTCTTTCTTAATTCCTTTTCTTTCGGCTCAAGCAATATATTTAGCTTTCAATAACAGATTCGTGATCATGTTCAGTCAATATTGTTGGCTTCGTTAAATTTAAAGCAAAAGATGAACAAGCAGTCGTTTGAATAGCATGCATTCGAATATTATTAAAATTCGTTTGAATAGCATGCATTCGAATGATTATTAAAATAAGGGTGTGTGTGTATCTGTATGTGCGTGTATTTTATATATTATTTCTATGTCAATCATTTCTTGATTGATTATTTTTATGACATTAATCAATCATGTCTTCTGGAGGGGTACTAAGCCTTTTTTTTTGTGTGCAGGAATTTGTTAAATTCTCTTAATAATGATGTACACATTACTCTTTGACTGTACATTTTATAATCAAATATTAGAAATATTAAAATATTAAAATAATAGAAATATTTTATAAGAATTCTAAATCTGACATAAGAGTTCTAATTGTAAGAAAATGATGCATGGCTATCAATTTTCTTCGTCTATATATTTAACTAAATTTTTTTAGGAATAATGTTAATTTAAGGAGAAAATCAGACACCTAAAGAGGACTCCACATCAGCAAAAGAAACTCACAACACCAACAAATCCAGCAGAACAAGAAGGGAATTTCCACCATCACAGTAGAGGAGCAACACGCATCCAGTATCATTGCAGAGAAGTACAACACAGCAGAAAGAAGCTTCTGAAATTCATAAAATATTCCTTGTGGGACAGGTGTCAATTGATCCTAACATTTATGGAAATTAGCGAGCTGTAATTTTGTCTATATTGAAAGGGGGTCAAACTTGCCTGGGCCCGAGCCCACAAGGTTATCAGGCCCATGGCCCGTTATCCGCACCCATCTCGACGCAGCGTCCGAATTCAACTGGGAAGACCGAAACCGGGGACGAGCCAAGTCCCTGGTTACCCCGATCTGGGCAGGAGATGGCTGAATCGGTCTCAAGAACACGCTAAGGACAGAACGGCGGCTCACGTACCGATATATCTCCTGGACCCATCTCCCATCAAGACACTCCCTCATTTATGAACGGCAGACAGCCGCCGGTCTACAGACCCCCCTCCCTTTTAATGCGGAGACGCTACAAACACACGCCATTAATTACTAAATTGACAAAAGATACAGCTGCATTTAATGCCCCTGTCCAAAAGGGTCTAATTGAGCATTAATTGGAGGGATACTCAATTAATGCGATGAGACCGACCGAATCAGACCAGGGTTTCCTTATCGAGGATGACGGACGGGTGATGTCCCGATTTCCGGCACTCTCACCACCTAGACTCCCCAGGGGGACACCTATAAATAGCACCTAACCAATGACGGAAAGACGGTACGTTCACAGATTCTCTTACTCCCCCTATCATATATTTTCTCCCCTACACTAACTTGATCGTCGGAGCGGTCCCCGACCCCGACCCCTCTTTGTTATTGCTTTGCAGGTTTCTATCGTTAGGGATACGGTGAAGAAGACTGCAGGATACGTCCTTAACAGTGGCGCCGTCTGTGGGATCCGATTGATTCTGATCAACGTACTTTCTGCATGTCTACCCTACCGTTGTCCCAAACGACCAAGCACGACCAGCGGACAGACCCGTCGATGGAAGAAAGACTGGAAGCGTTGGAAGAAATGGTGAGGAAGTTGAAGGAGGAGAATGCAGCCCTTCGGCAACCACGCGAAGAGGCATCAGCCCGCGGCGAAACCAATCTGGGAGAGAATGTGAGCTCCCGACTCCCTGAGGAGAGCGAAGCCTCTGAAGGAGAACGACGCCGGATGCACACCGAGCTAAAGGAGTTGGGAGACAAGTACGCTGAAATGGCAAAACTGATCAGCCCGGCAGCAGGGCATCTCTCCTCACAGGGAAGCATAGGAACACCCTACAGCGTGGACGTCCTGGCCGTCCCTCTCCCGCCCAAATTCAAGGTCCCACAAGTAGAACTGTATGACGGGTCTCAGGATCCTGTGGAGCACATAGAAGCTTTTAAAGCCCATATCAGCCTACATGGCTATCCCGGCGAGGTAGCATGCCGAGCATTCCCTCTCACACTGAAGGGGATGGCTAGGACATGGTTCGGAACCATTCCTCCGGGATCCGTCAGTAGCTTCGAGACGTTAGCCCGACTCTTCATCACCCAGTTCATGGCTAGTAGGAAACGAAGGCGCCCCGCGGCGTACCTATTGACCGTCAAGCAAGGAGAGAAGGAAAGCCTGAAAGGGTACCTGTCCAGGTTCAACGAAGAAAGGATGACCACCGACAACCAGGACGAAAAGATCACCCTAGCGGCCCTCTTGGGCGGCATATGGCCCAGGAGCCCCTTCATGGCGGAGATAGCCCGCAAGACTCCCACCACTTTGAACGGGTTCATGGATCAGGCTGACGGATTCATCAACGCTGAAGATACGCTCGAAGCCCTAGTAGCCCCGCGACGCGGGGAGCTCCGACAGCACGATCGGAAGACAACCAGTGCCGGGGAAGGTTCCAGCAGGCATCGGGGAGGTAGGAAGTTCCCAGATGAGACGAGGAGAAGGGACCCCCCACGGGAACACAGACTGTCGTCGTGGCCTCAGTCCAGCTTGGCGATGGAAGATCAGAGTCGGGCAGAATCAAGGCGAGAGTCCATCAGAAGAAGAAGAGGGGAAATGTATTGCGAATATCACAAGTCCAAGGGCCACAACACTGAAGACTGCCAGGCCTTGAAAAATAGTCAGAGGGATGAACGGATGAACGACCGAAGAGACAGAACTCGATCGAGGACCCCTCGTCGGGAACGGGAATCAAGCAGACACCAAGGCGAACCTGCGTCCAGCCACCCAGCAGGAGAAATCAGAACCATTGTCGGGGGACCATCCCGAGGAGGGACTACGTCCTCCTCTCAGAGGGCACACGCGCGGAGAGCCAGATATGGGGAAGTCTACTCACTGGGGCAGGCACCGAGACAGGGCAACCCGGGTCCCAGAGGGGAATCAATAGTGTTCAACGAGCAGGATGCGAAGGGGATCGCCTTTCCGCACGATGACGCTTTGGTGATATCAGCATTGGTGGCCAATTTCACAGTTAAAAGGATGCTGGTTGACAACGGGAGTTCGGCCGATATCTTGTTCTGGGAGGCCTTCGTGCAGATGGGGATCGACCCCGGCCAACTTCAGCCTATCCGAGCCCCCCTTAAAGGATTTACAGGCGAGGCAGTACACCCCGAGGGCCTAATAACTCTCCCGGTTTTGATGGGCTCCGCGCCCAGGACCGCGTCCATCATGACTGAATTCCTGGTCGTGAAAGCTCCCTCCTCCTACAACGCCATCCTAGGGAGGCCGACCCTAAACAACTTGAGGGCAGTCACTTCCACCTACTACCTCAAGATGAAGTTTCCGACCGACAGAGGAGTGGGCGAAGTCAGAGGAGAACAGGTAACCTCCAGGGAATGCTACGCCCGGGAATTGAAACACAAGGATAGTTCCGTGGCTACGATCTCCCTGGAGGACGAGCATGTTGAGATTCCGCCGGCACCTCCCCGAGCAGTATGGGACGACGAGATCAGGGACGAAGCGACACTGCGCCAAGCGGAACCCAACGAGCCTCTGGAATTGATTCCGGTCGATGGCGACAACCCGGATCGGACAGTACGAGTCGGAACCAGAATGGATCCGGGAGTACATACGGAACTCAAGGCTCTCCTCATCGAGCACAAAGACGTATTCGCCTTACTGACAGCAGCGCGTCGGCTGCGTCCATACTTCCAAGCCCACACCATAAGAGTAATGACCGATCAGCCCCTCGGAACCATTCTCCAGAAGCCCGATACGTCCGGTCGACTAGCCAAATGGGCAATCGAGCTGAGCGAATTTGACCTAACATTCCAGCCCCGAACAGCGATGAAAGTGCAAACACTGGCGGATTTTGTTGCAAAGTACACTGGGTTTCCAGAAGAGATCCCCAGTGAACCTCGGGGGTAGGCATGGCAGCTGTATGTTGACGGGTCCTCATGCCGAGTCGGGGGTGGAGCAGGTGTGCACATCGTCACCGACCAGGGCGTCCAACACAACTACGGTATAGGCCTAACCTTCAAGGTAACCAACAATGAGGCAGAATACGAGGCCCTCATAGCCGGAATGACAATTGCTAGGGCTCTCGGGGCGACTGAGCTGGAGGCCCGAACTGATTCTCAGATAGTTTTTCATCAAGTACTCGGCCAGTGCATCACCAAGAGCGAAAAATTGAAAAAATATCTGGAGCTTGTGTGCATCGAGAGAGATCGATTCAGTTACTTCCGTTTACTGCAGATCCCAAGGGAAGAAAATCATATAGCGGATCGGTTGGCAAAAGTTGCATCGGGAAAAGACGAACATCCTCCCCCAGAGAACACCGAGATCAGAACGATAGATACTCCCTCCACGGGCATCGAAGTCGGAGTAGTGGCTGTCGCAGATCCCGACTGGGCAACCGATATCGCATCATACCTCCGTACAGGCACATTACCTCCCGACCCGGACCAGGCCCGCAAGATAAAGAATAGATCATCCAGATTCACACTGGTTGACGGATCGCTGTACAGAAAGGGCTTCTCCGAACCATTGCTCAGGTGTGTAACGAAAGAAGAAGGGCAATATATACTGGCCGAGATCCATGAAGGAATCTGCGGGGCTCACACGGGGTCTAAAACGCTAGCCGCTCGCACCACTCGAGCAGGGTACTACTGGCCGTGTTTGTTCCAGGAAGCAAAAGATTTCGTTAAAAGGTGCCCGAAGTGCCAAGAGTACAGTCCAGTGTTGCACTCCCCATCGGAAGAACTCACTTCGATAACATCCCCTTGGCCCTTTGATCAATGGGGACTAGACCTTATAGGACCATTCCCAGTAGGGAGGGGTGGGACTAAATTCATAATAGTGGCAGTGGATTATTTTACGAAGTGGGAAGAAGCCGAAGCCCTTGTCAGCATCACTTCTCAAGCCATCACAAAGTTCTTATGGAAGTCAATTATTTGCCGGTTCGGGTTACCTCAGAGCTTCATATAAGACAATGGAAAGCAGTTCGATTGCGGTCATTACCGAGAATGGTGCTCCGAGTTGAAGATCAAGGTGAAGTACTCTTCTCCCGGCCACCCGCAGGCTAACGGACAAGCCGAGGCGACCAACAAAACCATCCTCAATGCGCTAAAGAAAAGACTCGGGATGCACAAAGGGGCTTGGGCCGATGAACTTCCAGGGGTCCTGTGGGCATACCGCACAACAGTCCGAACCCCCACGGGTGAAACACCGTTTGCCCTAACCTATGGCTGTGAAGCGGTAATTCCTGTCGAAGTCGGGATGCCTACACTGCGAATCCAGCATTATGACGCTGCTTCCAATGATGCCAAGATGATGGGACGTCTAGACTCTTTGGAGGAGCACAGGGAAGAAGCCGGCATCCGACTTGCCAACAACAAACGCAAAGCAGAACAATACTTCAACAAAAGAGTGAAGCCGCGCAGCTTCAAAGTCGGGGACTTAGTGCTAAGACAAACGGGCATCACGACTCCAGCACAAGGAAAACTGGGACCGAAATGGGAAGGGCCTTACGTAGTGACGGCAACAAACAGACCTGGGTCTTACCGACTCAAAGACAGCTCTGGAGCCGACCTACCCCACCCCTGGAACAGTGAGAGGCTCAAGAGGTACTATGTGTAGCGTTTACTAATGTAATTTACTTCCACTGATGTAATTTGCTTCTTGAAATTATAAAGAGCCCGATGTTATTCAATGTTCGTATCCAACGTATTATAAGGTTCTCAACTCGGAGTCCTGCGGGGTCGGTCAATCCACCCACGTGATGTATCCGCCCTCGGAGTCCCGCGGGGTCGGTCAATCCACCCACGCGATGTATCTGCCCTCGGAGTCCCGCGGGGTCGGTCAATCCACCCACGCGATGTATCCGCCCTCGGAGTCCCGCGGGGTCGGTCAATCCACCCACGCGATGTATCTGCCCTCGGAGTCCCGCGGGGTCGGTCAATCCACCCACGCGATGTATCCGCCTCGGCAACTCCTGAACCCCGATCTCAAGTACATCAACCGAGTACGCTTGGGAAATTTTTTTTTTAAGTTTACACTTAACCAAAAATTTCGCGGGGTAAAGACAGAATTATCAACAAAGCATCAGAGGAAGATTAAGTTCACATCAGAGGAAGATTGAGTTCAAAATTCATATATATTGTCGGTCACTGACTCGGTCATACAAAACTCGCTCGAATCAAGCTCGAGCATCATTACAAAAAAAAAAAAAAGAAAAAAAAAAAAAAGAACTTGTACATTAATCAAGTCAAGCCTCAGGAGGGGGCGGAGGAGGATTCAGTTCGTCAAAGGGAGGGTAGCCGCGCTTCCCGATCTTCTTGACGAATCTCTTCGCAGCCCGGTCTGGACGAAGAGACTTCACGTTTACCCTCCGTAGATCGAGCTGGGGATCCGCCAAGAGCTGGGATCCTAGTCGGCGAAGGCCCTCGGCATAACCGTGCCCCCAGGCGGAGTTACGAATCGCCACCACTCGGGATATCTGCTGCTCGAGATCAGCAATCCTCAAGTGAGCCTCTTCTAGAGCCCTCCGAGCCCCCACGAGCTCGGACTCCCGAGCAGCCCGGATTTCCTCAGACCGCGCCAACTCCGCTTGCAGGATCTCCCGGGCGCGCCTCGAACCAACCAGTTCCTCCTCCCGAGCAGTCCGAGCCTGCTCGGACATGGCTAACTCCTCTTCCCTCAGTGATAGAATCTGGGAAGAAGCAGCCAGCTCTGCTGTTCGAGCGGTTATCTCGGACTGAAGCAGGATCTTGTCCTGCTCGGTGGCCGATCTTGCGTCCACAAGGCGGGCATTCCTCCGATGGGCCACTGCCAGCGATTCCCGGGCCGCCTCCAATTCGGCTCGAAGGGAAGAGTTGGCTCCCTCCAGCCTGCTCTTTTCCACCTCCAGCTCCTCAACCGATCTTATCAGCCCCCTGCAGGTTTCCTGCGACTGCTCGAACTGGTCCCGTGCCTGCTGCAGCTTGTAGAGCCCGAACTTGCAGACGGTTCCGAGCTCACTGTTGAACTCGGCGAGCTCGGCGAGCTCGGATCCCACTGTCCGGGATATCTCCATGGCGACCTAAAACACCGAACAAACAAAAAAGAAAAAGAAAAACTTAGCAAACTGAAAAGAGAAGACCACCCGAAACTCAACAAAGCCTACCGAACAAACCTGAGTCAGCAGAGGCTCCAGCATCGAGGCCACTCGGGCGGAAGCATCCGCCTTTGCTTGATCGAATCGGGAAGGCCGCTCTGAACCAGCTTCACCGGCCTGACGAGCTCCTTCCTCCGAATCCGACCCGAACAGCTGACCAAGCACTGCGACCCCGCTTCGAAGCCGAAAAGGAGATGGGGGTCGAGGAGGAGCTTCCGAGCCCGGAGGTGGGCATACATCCTTAGAGTGAACCCCTGAGGTCGACCCCCTCTCGAAAGTCGGAGGTGGGCGCTCAGGAGACCCATTGGACTCAGCGGCCGGTCGACCGCTCTCGTCTCCGACCTCCGTATGGCTCCCTTCCTCGGGATGGTCGGACCCCCTCGACCTCTCGGGGGTGCCCTCGTCCCAATTTTCTTAGTCCGGAGCCCCTTGCTGCCCGGCTCCCTCGTAGACACCCTCGGAATGGGCCTCCTCGCCAGATACTTCATCTTCCCCCTCGGAGGCGTCTGAGTGGCGCTCGAAAGATGAAGGGGGAGGGGTGGGCAACTGATTTGCCCTGGCAACTTGCTCCTCCGACTCCTGTCGAAAGACCTGCGCGAATGGCATGGCCCCCGGAGTCAAATCGGCGGCATGTTCCAGAGCCTCCTGGAAGGCGCGCTCTATCTCCTCTCCGTCTGAGGAGTCGACCCCGGCCCGGTCGAACGCCTCGATCTGGGCTTCCATGACCGTCCTCCCGGCCTCAGCCCTCATTCCCTCGGTCTCCAAGAGCCGGAGCTCGTCCGAGGACGACGACGAGGAAGTCGGCTCGGGACGTCGTGCGGGAGGGTCCGTGGGGGGAGCACCTCCGTCCGGACCCTCGGCCCGTGGGCCCTTCCCCTTCCTCTGCTTTTTGGGTCGGGCACCACGGCTCGAAGTGGCCTCGCCGGCCCGACTCTTGGTGCGCCTCTCTTGTTCTACCTCCCGATCAGAGGCTCGCTTGCGAGAGGTGGTAGGAGGCTCTTCCGGGACAGTAAAGAAGTTTTGACCCTCGGCGTAGGATCGGTCTGGTCGGGTCAAGAACTCCTCGATGTTCTCCTCGGTGAGGAGATTATCGGACCATAGCCGATCGGGATCCTCTGCCCCCCAGGAGAGGACCGCCTTCACCCTCTCAGCCTCCTGGGCCGAGAGGGTAACCTCCATATGCGTCTGAGAGGGGAGGAAGCCCCAGTCTTTCTGAACGGGGAAATCGCTCCCCTCTCCCTCCGGGAACTCCCACTCCCTGCCCGAGACGAAGAAGAACCTCTTGTGGTAGTCCCGGGCGCTCGAATGCCTCTCCTCCATTCTGATCAGCCTACATTTCGGCTTTATCTGGAAACCGGCGACATTCCCGTCCCGACGGAGGAGCCGGTACAGTGAGAAGAATTCTCGAGCGGTCAGGTCGGGGTAGGGATCGTTCTTCCCGGACAGAACGATCCTAAACGCCACGTAGGTGGCCAGCAGGATACGCCACCCGTTCGGCATGAGTTGGGCAGGGGCCAAACCCAAGAAGTGCAGGACTTCCCGAACGGGCCGAATGAAGGGAAGGCGTAGTCCCTTCGAGAGCATGAGGGAGAAGAGCACGACCTTCTGAGCCCTCCCATCGCGCTCACAGGCCCTGACTCCATCCCCCGGGGCCTCCAAGGTGTGCCGCTAGGAAACGTGGTGTTTCTTTCTAAGCGTGTCCACATCGGAGGATTGCATGGTGGACATCCAGCCGTTGCCGGCAAAGAAAGGGCATGGATCAGAAGAAGCCATGGGGGCAAAAGCAGGGAGTGGTAAGAAAGCAACAGAGAAAGAATGAAAGATGGCGAAGAGCAGAGGCAAGGAAGAAGGACAGCAGAATGGCAAGAAAGCAAAAAGCGAAGCGAGGACAGTGACAAGACCGCTGGGTAATTTATACCCAGAAGCAAAATTTAATGCGAGCGGGAAACGAGGCCACGCCGAAACCGTCACCTCAGACGTGGCTCTTGGGAACAGAAAGCACGCCCTGAACTGACCAATCAAAGGAGAGAAGCGTGCGCCGAAATGACAAGTCAGTCAATGATGGCCACGCGCGTGCGCCTCACCATTTAATAACGGATCACTGACGGTTCGGGAATCGGAGCGACAGCACAATTAAATTTCAAACTGCATTAAATGCCTGACACGGAATATGATGGGTCACGATTCGGCATTAATTGATCAGAATTCAAATCGTCCCTCTGAAGTCCGGTCGGTAAACGAAACGACATGTCAGCAGGGATCACCCGAACACGTCCGACCTCGTGTTCCCGCTCGGGAGGGGAGATAAAGGAACACTGCCCTGTGTCGGAGGACAGTACAATCAAAGGAAAGGAAGACCCTAGCTCTGAAACGTTCGGAATTTCCATCGAAGTGCCTTCGATGAAAACTCGCGGGGTACTGAAAGGGGGTCAAACTTGCCCGGGCCCGAGCCCACAAGGTTATCAGGCCCATGGCCCGTTATCCGCACCCATCTCGACGCAGCGTCCGAATTCAACTGGGAAGACCGAAACCGGGGACGAGCCAAGTCCCTGGTTACCCCGATCTGGGCAGGAGATGGCTAAATCGGTCTCAAGAACACGCTAAGGACAGAACGGCGGCTCACGTACCGATATATCTCCTGGACCCATCTCCCATCAAGACACTCCCTCATTTATGAACGGCAGACAGCCGCCGGTCTACAGACCCCCCTCCCTTTTAATGCGGAGACGCTACAAACACACGCCATTAATTACTAAATTGACAAAAGATACAGCTGCATTTAATGCCCCTGTCCAAAAGGGTCTAATTGAGCATTAATTGGAGGGATACTCAATTAATGCGATGAGACCGACCGAATCAGACCAGGGTTTCCTTATCGAGGATGAAGGACGGGTGATGTCCCGATTTCCGGCACTCTCACCACCCAGACTCCCCAGGGGGACACCTATAAATAGCACCTAACCAATGACGGAAAGACGGTACGTTCACAGATTCTCTTACTCCCCCTATCATATATTTTCTCCCCTACACTAACTTGATCGTCGGAGCGGTCCCCGACCCCGACCCCGACCCCTTTTTGTTCTTGCTTTGCAGGTTTCTATCGTTAGGGATACGGTGAAGAAGACTGCAGGATACGTCCTTAACATATATAAACACTGTAAATCGCATAGCATTTGTAACGGAAAAACTGAGCAATGAAACAAATATGTTTTCACACATACAATCTGTCAAACACTTGGTATACTAGTTGAGCAATAATCTCATTAATGTTAGGTATAGTCTTGGGATATATGTTTCTTTAAAAAAAATAAGATCCATAATTATAAAAAAAAAAAATGAAATTTTCAAATAAAATTTGAATTTATCCATTTTTTCAAAAAGAGTGTGCAAGACATGCATATTTTATAACTGTTAATATCATATCATTTTTTTAAAACAATTTGGTATTCAAGAAGATTAGTGACGATGGATCAAGCCCTAACAAAACAGAAAATAAAATAATCGGGGGCATTTTAATTTGTATTTGAAAATCCTGACCAATATATATATATATATGTATGTATATATATAAATGTGTGTGTGTGTGTGTACTTATATAATTATATATATACATGTGTGTGTAGAAAGGCTAGGGACAATATTTATATATATATATATGGTCCGTTGAGAAGATGAAAAGGCAACTAGCTAGCCAAGAAATTTAGCAGTTCGATCGAGATTTGTTGAAATACGCATGACATGCATATATATATATCTATATATATAATACTTAGGAATATTAAATAATACGATATTATCTAATTTAATTGATATTTTTTATGATGTTGTGGTACCATCTTCAATTTGTCTCGTTTTCAGATGTTGCATTTACTCTAGGGTCTATATAGACTTTAGCATCAGCTGAGAAAAAAGAGAAAAAGACTTTAGAATCAATTTGTAAGATTATTATATTTGGTAATGGTCGCCTGGGTTAGGTGGAAATGGAGACGTTCTAAAATTGATCAGTTGTTTTGAATTCATAATTTCAAATTTTGTATACTGTAGGCCGATATGGTCGAAATATACTATATCGACTAGTCGTCCGGTATAAAAAAATTGGCGCACCATTTTGGCCGATTTTTCGACCGTATCGGATTTCGCTTCTTACCTTTTTTTTTTGAATTTTTTACTATTTTTTAATCTCAATTTACACTAAATTATATATATATATCTATATAGTTTATTTATATTGATTATTATTTTGAAATAAAATTTATATATATCATTTATTTATGTATAAATTATTTTAAAACGGTATACGAAACGGGATACCGATATCGAAATATTTCATTTCAGTAGTTTGATCGGTACACTCACCTATACGGTATTTAAAATATTGTTTGAATCACTTGACTTTTTAATAGCTGCACAGGCAAGGGTTAATAAGGAGGAAGTGGAAAAAATTCTTTTTATTGCTTGGGGATTTTGGTATAGGCGAAACCTGAAGCTGTTTGAACAAAATGAAGTACACCCTGCTGAGGCTGTAAATCATTCTCTTGTTTTGTGGGATAATCTGAAATTTGTTAATGGTAAAGACTAGCAAAATAGAGGTAACTGGAAGCAAGCAATAGCAGGTGTTTTGAAGCTTAATGTAGATGGTTCTGTATTTTCTGATCAACATCGAGCTAGAATTGGAATTTTACTTCGAGATGAGAAGGGCATGGTTGTGTTTGCAGCTACTAAGAAGGAGATGGGAGTTAATGATCCTCTTGAGATTAAACTTTTGGTCATTTTGAGAGGTTTATAACTATGTTTATATAGGGGTATTCCTTATAAGTTGGTAATTGAAACTGATTCATTAGTGCTGCCGCTGGCAAACTGTTTCAAGAACCCACATGCATTATTAGACTCAATGTTGGAAAATGTAATTCAAGGATATTCAAGATCAGTTGATGTCCAGATTTGTTCTTTGCAATGTTCAACGAGTGGGGCTCATAAGTTAGCAAAATATGCATGGCATATTGATGATATTTGTATTTGGGAAGGTTTTTTTCCCTGCTTTTATTGAATCTGATCATGTTTGGTTTGAACAGTATTTGTAAGTTTTTAAAGTGATGAATGAAATTTCTAGTTATCCACAGAAAAAAAAAGAGGATACCAATTATTTAATACTAAATCAACAGATCCTAAGCATAATTATTTGTTGATTATATTATGAATTTAGTTTAATTTACACCCAGAGAGAAATTTATTAAATATATAGATATAGTGTTAGCTTATATCCGGTCGAAAAAATAATATATGTTAGATGAGTCTGGCCTGTTATGGAAACAAATGGGTGAAATCGGTGTTAGAAATCAACACACACACGTAAATGAAGAAGCTGGAGGCTTCTAGAGTGGTAGGCGCCGAACGGAAGGAGCTGGATTGAGGCGCCGGAATCTCCGCCGGAATTTCCACCGTCATTTAATCTAGTTCACACTTATTTGTTTGCCTATAAATACATGTAATGAGTGTTGAAATAAATGGGGGGGCGTGTGAGTGCAGTGCATGATGTGAGCTGCAAGAAGTGCAGCAAAGAGCTGCAATATGGGTGCAGAACTTGCTGCACCCATGGGCGTGGTATGAGAGATGTAAGGAGAGAAAGAGAGAGCTGGAACACACACACGTAAATGAAGAAGCTGGAGGCTTCTGGAAGGTGAAGGTAGGCACCGAATAGATGCAGCTGGAAGGTCGGCGCCGCCTGAAAATGTCAGCCGCCGCCTGAAAATGTAGGCCGCCGGAATTTCGGTTTTCACCGTCATTACACGTTCACATTATTTATTTCTCCTATAAATACATGTAAGATTGTAATGAGAAGAATGAGCGTGATGTGAGGTCCGTTGGAGGCAGTGAGAGTGAGGGAAACCATTGTAAATAATTGGTTTGTTGTTTAATACAAAATTCTCCTCTCTGTGGGTGTGGACGTAGGCAATCTTGGCCGAACCACGTTAAATTCTGGTCTCCATATTATTTGTGAGCTTCCGCCAATCCCAACAAGTGGTATCAGAGCCGGTAGGAGGCCGGAATTGTGAATTTTCGTGAGAGGCCCATTTTGAAACTTGATCGAAATCAAGTTTGGAGGATACCATCAAATTCCTCAGGTCAAGACGAAAATTCTGGTGAAAATTTCGTCTCAAACGGACACCGGACGAAGCTACACGCTCCACACGCGCAGACTCGGCGACGGCCACGCGCCGGCAACGGGACCCACGCGCCACACGCGCGAGCCAGGGAAGAAGACGAGATCCGACCCGTTAGATCCGGGTGAAAGAATATTCCGGCAGAATATTCCGTCGCCGACGAGCATATTCCGGTGACCTTGGAAATATTCCGGTGAACTATTACACTGTTCCGGTGAGAGAATATTCCGATTCCGGAGGGAATATTCAGGTGGTCGGAGGGGAATATTCCGGCAGACGAAGGAATATTCCGGCGATCAAAGGAATATTCCGGTGACATCAAGGGAATATTCCGTTTTCGTATTTTTCAGGTTTTCGGCGCAATTTTTGATCGTTTTGGAACGAGACAAGAGTCGTTTCCAAGGTTTTCCACCGTTCCGGACGCAACGGTGAGCTCCGTTTGTTGAGATTCGACTCCAAACATTGAGAAAAGGTCAGTCAAATCAAAGATTAAAGCCGAACTGATGGAGGATTCGGGAGCAGGTGCGATGATTAAGCTAACATCTACAAATTACGCACTATGGAGACCTCGAATGGAAGATCTCCTGAATAGTAAAGATCTCTTCGATCCAATTGAAGAGAAAAGCGTAAAGCCAGATGATGTAGCGGAAAAAGACTGGCATAAGATGAATAAGAAAACTATTGGTCAGATCCGGCAGTGGATTGATCATAGTGTGTTTCATCATGTTACACAGGAAACGGATGCCTATCAGCTGTGGAAAAAGCTGGAAAACATGTACCAAGCAAAAACTGCTCGGAACAAGGCATTACTAATGAGACGCCTTGTCAACTTGAAACTCAAAAGCGGCATTTCAGTGGCCGCACACACCAACGAGTTTCAGAATCTTGTAAATCAGCTTGCATCCGTAGACTTTAAGCTCGGAGATGAAGAGCAGGCTCTACTACTTCTCAGTTCCCTACCAGATAGTTGGGAAACTCTAGTGGTCTCACTCAGTAATTCAGCTCCAGATGGAAAGCTCGCCATGTCAATGGTGATAGACGCCTTGTTTAATGAAGAGGCTAGACGAAAGGAGATTGGAGGAGACGAGACAGATGCCTTTGTAACAGAAGGAAGGCATCAAAGAAATAGTAGAGGAAGAAATCAAGAAAGGAACAGGAGTCAAAGCAAAGGGAGATCCCAAAGTCGCGGTAAACAGCGAAAGAAGGGAAAATGCTTTTATTGTGGTATTGAAGGCCACTTTAAAAGGGAATGCCGAAAGCTGCAGAAGGAGCAGAATCAGCCAAGCAATCAGTCAAAGCACAAAGAAAGCGAAGTTGCAGTGACGCTTTCTGGAGATTGTGTACTCCTTTCCACCGGTGAAGAATCTTGCTTGCACGTTTCAAGCGAGGAGACCGAGTGGGTAATAGATACAGCAGCATCTTATCATGCCACTCCTTGTAAGGATTTCTTCAGTACTTACAAGGCAGGAGACTTCGGTACAGTTAAGATGGGAAATTCGAATTTCTCAAAGATCGTGGGCATTGGAGATGTTAGAATAAAAACTAGTGTTGGCTGTACTATGGTGCTAAATGACGTTCGGCACGTACCCGATCTCCGACTCAACCTGATTTCAATAAGAACCCTTGATCAACAGGGTTACGAGAGCATCTTCAGCAACAATGCCTGGAAATTGAAGAAAGGAGCAATGATCTTTGCACGGGGACATGTCTGTGGCACTTTGTACAAATCAAGTGCTAAGATATGTGCAAACAGTCTCAATGTAGCTGAAGATGATACATCACCAAACTTGTGGCATCGGAGACTTGGCCACATGGGAGAAAAAGGGGTGTTTATGCTTGCAAAGAAAGCATTGATTACAGTAAACAAAGGTATTGCTCTCAACCCTTGTGAATACTGTTTATTTGGGAAACAGCATAGAGTTTCATTCCAGACATCTACTGGAAAAAGATCAGAGTTATTGAGCTTGGTACACTCTGATGTTTGCGGCCCTTTTGAAGTTGAATCACTTGGAGGTAACAAATATTTTGTTACTTTTATTGATGATGCTTCACGAAAAGTGTGGGTGTATTTCCTAAAAAGGAAAGATCAAGTTTTTGAGCAATTCAAAAACTTCCATGCCATGGTAGAAAGAGAAACAGGCAAGAAGCTGAAATGCCTCCGGACAGACAATGGAGGTGAATATACTTCTCGAGAGTTCAGAGAATACTGCTCCAGGCATGGCATCAGACACGAGAAGTCTGTCCCCTACACCCCACAACACAATGGAGTAGCAGAACGGATGAACCGGACCATTGTGGAGCGAACCAGATGCATGCTAAGTATGGCAAAGTTGCCTAAGCCATTCTGGGGTGAAGCAATAAGAGCAGCCTGTTACCTGATCAACAGAACACCATCAGTTCCACTGCAGTTCGAAGTCCCAGAGATGGTGTGGTCAGGCCGCAAGATTTCATACTCTCATCTAAGAGTATTTGGGTGCAAAGCATTTGCACATGTATCCAAGGAGAAAAGACAGAAACTTGATGAAAAGTCTACTCTGTGTTTTTTCATCGGCTATGGAGATGAAGAATTTGGATACAGATTATGGGATCCAAAAGTAAAGAAGGTCATCAGAAGCAGGGACGTAGTGTTCCATGAAGACCAGATGTTTGGATCAGAACAAACAACTCCAAGTGCTCTAGAACTAGCTCCGAGTTCACTACCACTTCAGTCTGTCTCAAACACTGAAGATAGACAGGAAGTTTCCCCAGAAGAAGAAGAGGATGCTGACAACAGAGAAACCACTACTGAGCAGGGGGAGCAGTTGCCTTCTCCATCAGAAACTGCAGAGTTTCCACAGTTGTTAGGTGATCAACCTCAGCAGGACAGATCCTCTAGAGGGCGATTGTTGATTCCGTCTCGAAGATATCCGGAATCAGATTATATTCTTCTTATAGATGAGGGGGAGCCAGAAAACTTCCAGGAGGCAATATCTCATCCAGATAGCAAGAGATGGATGCAGGCTATGCAGGATGAGATGAACTCGTTACAGAAGAATCAGACTTATGAGCTGATGGAACTTCCAAAAGACAAGAGAGCACTGAGAAACAAATGGGTGTTCAAGCTGAAAAATGATGGTAAGCAGGTGAAGCACAAAGCTCGCTTGGTCGTCAAAGGATTCCAGCAGAAGAAAGGAATCGACTTTGATGAGGTATTTTCACCTGTTGTGAAAATGACTTCAATTCGAGTGGTACTCGGATTGGTGGCAAGTCTTGACTTGGAGCTTGAACAGATGGATGTGAAGACAGCATTTCTTCACGGCAACCATACAAAGGAGAATCCAACGGACATGTTAACGAAGGTAGTCACATACGAAAAACTTGAGCTATGTAGAGACATAGCCAGGTTAAGTACCTTGAATTAAAATGTGACAGGATATCCTCCGTTTGGTGTTGAGGGGGAGATTGTTAGAAATCAACACACACACGTAAATGAAGAAGCTGGAGGCTTCTGGAAGGTGAAGGTAGGCACCGAATAGATGCAGCTGGAAGGTCGGCGCCGCCTGAAAATGTCAGCCGCCGCCTGAAAATGTAGGCCGCCGGAATTTCGGTTTTCACCGTCATTACACGTTCACATTATTTATTTCTCCTATAAATACATGTAAGATTGTAATGAGAAGAATGAGCGTGATGTGAGGTCCGTTGGAGGCAGTGAGAGTGAGGGAAACCATTGTAAATAATTGGTTTGTTGTTTAATACAAAATTCTCCTCTCTGTGGGTGTGGACGTAGGCAATCTTGGCCGAACCACGTTAAATTCTGGTCTCCATATTATTTGTGAGCTTCCGCCAATCCCAACAATCGGTTAGGTTGAGTACATAAATAAATAAATAAAAATTTCTCATTTATTTTTTTACAAAAATTCTATGTACAGCTACTTTTACCCTTTGCATATTTTACTAATGTGATAATTGATTATATCACTTTTTAAAATATAAAATAACTATTTTTTTGTCATACATCAATGAAGTGCTCATGAAATACACAAAAATGTTTATATATAACATAACTCATTTTAGAGCAGACTGAGTTCTATCACTGTATGTCAGAAGGCTCCTTAGTGATCCAAATCGCATTTGTATTTGCCTCTTGGAAGCTGCATATTGTTGCACTCTTGTTGCCCCAAAACAGCTCTAAAATTGGGTTAAATCCTAAAAAACCGACCTCTTGTGATAATTTTCGGTGTTTCACTTATTGCTTTGGGAATTTAATGATGTTAATATTGATTGTCATATCCAAGCATACTGTTTATGTGGTGCATTATAAGTGGTTTCATATGTAATGGACTTTATGAACAATCCCTTAAATATTGTACCACCTCATGAACAAGGTTACAAGTGTGACTGAGGATAATAAAATCAAGATTAAAGAATAGTATTACTCTTTTTTATATAGGATAATGTTGCAAATATTTTTATTTTTTTTCCTCTTGAATTTTGTTGACACAAAGCTATACGATTCTAAAAAAGATGTGTGTAATATCTTTAGTAAAGAGAAATGCTGTTGTTTATAGTAAATTTTATCATTTTTGCGCAATCTACTAAATCACTGATGTGTCACTTTTAAGAGCATTAGCCTTAATTCCTTCAAAGTTTTTTTTAAATTGGATGAAAAATATAAATTTGATGAAAATTCAATATCATTTATAATTCTACGTAGAATTCATCATTCGATTTATTAAAATAATAATATAATATATAATTTATGAAACCAATAATCATATCTAAAATTTTTATCATTTAACAAACATATTAAAATGTAATAAAAAATTATTTTGATGGATGAATAGTAGGTCTTCATATTTAAAATATGTAATAAAGTTACTATAACTAAAAAATTTTCAAGATTTTATTTGATAGATCCAATGTAAAAATATTTTAGATAAATATATTATATAAATTTATATATATATTGACTTTTTAATTAAGTCAATTTCAATGCTCTTAAGTAATATTATTCTTGTGACAATAGAGGGCTGGGTCCCATAGAAGAGGGATTCGAGCGTGACATGTGGCTGGCTTGGGAGAAGCCACTTCCTCTGGAACAGGAAATAAACCTGCGCTGCTTGATATTATCGTGGCTCGTTTTATGCCCATAAAAGACAAACCCCTCTAGCAACACACCGGCACGAGCTCAGCATAGGAGGTCATCAATGGCTTAAGCGTGGAGGTGGTGAAGGGTTCATACTTCAGGCCGGGGTTGTTGAGAAGGGAATACACTTTCATCTTGTTGCTCGCTAGTCATCCAATTGCAGCAAGATGATTGTGCATATATACTCTTGAAGTTATGGACGTGATGTTGCAATGAAGCTCGCCTCTTTCCTCATGCATGTCAGCTATTGGGTAAGCTGGAACTCCCATTCCTGGGACTCTTGGGCATAAGCCATTTGAAGGGCATGCATGACTTGGTAAGAAGTTTCAAGACCGACAACCAAACTTAATGATTCCTCGAGAAGCGTATCGATAATCCAGCCATGAAGAATGAGGATGGTAGTAGTTAGGGCTGTTTACCCGACCCGACCCGACCCCGACCCAATAATTATCTTATACCGATTGGCTGATACCCGTTATTCCAAAAAACCAAAATTCCTTTTTTTTTTTTGCTATCCTCTAGTTCTGTTCGCAAACACTAACCTATCTCCTATTCACTCGACGAAAGTCGGCTTCAAAATTGCAGCAAAGATAATGGTTTTTTTGCGTGATCGTGAACCAAACTACTCAAGATAAGTCATAAAAAGCGAAAATAGAAGAAACGGGAGGAACAACGAGTCAAAGCTAGGAAAAAAAGGACAGATCGCCCCTCGACCCAGATGCGACCGACTCCTACAGGTACAAATGGCAGCACTGGTAGTGGTGGTGAACTGAGTCGAGGTGGACTCGCCCGCTTCCTCTCTAATCCCGCCTGCTTCCAGATTTGAACAATCGCAACTCTGTTTGGGTGTTTGAATCAAGACCAGATCGAGAACACCAGTGGGGATCGAGAACGCCGGTGGAGATTATGTGTAGAGAGAGAGAGAGAGAGAAAGTGTTGAGAGAAGAAAACGAAGAGGCGAGAGAGATTGAAATCTGAAACTCGGGTTGGGGGGTTTGTCTCTGAAAAACTGTTCGATATAAACGCACAATTAAATGGGTTGAATTCGGATAACGGGTAATACCCGTTATCCGATTAAATGGAAACAAGTCAGAATAAACGAGTCGGGGGCAAGCGGTACATCGGGTTGGGTCGGGTCTTGGGTATTCTGTTCACCCCTAGTAGTAGTTACTAGAGATAACACTGGTTTCCCTTATGCAATTCTAACTACTTCTAAGAAGAATGTTGAGTCTGCTTTCGTTGTTGAAAGCTATGCATTGACAAAAACTATTGAATTTTGTTCTAATATGAGATTTCTGTAGGTCCAAGTGGAAGGTGATGCAAAGCAACTTATAGATGCTGTGAAGAGGATTGAGGAAGATTTATCAAGGAGGGATCAGCCTACCAAGGACATTAAGTATATTCTGTCTCAATATCCCTCTATCAATGTATTTTGTTTCTAGAATATGTAATAGAGTATCTGAGAGTGTTGCAAAAATGCCATGAATCTTGATATTGAGAAGGTTTGGTTGGAGGAAGAACCAGCTAATATTTTGTCCATCATTTTGGAAGAACAACTACTTTGTAATAGCTCTAGTTAATATGAAACACAATGTTTTATTTTCAAAAGAAAAAATTATATGTGAGCTCGAGACACTGTTACTTAGTTGAATTAATAGTTTGTTATATATTATTTTTTTACCAACTATAGATTTCATTAGCTTTTAATACTCATCTATTAAGGTCATTTAACCGTTAGGTTATTAAATATAAAACTATAAAAAAAATGCATGTTATAAATTATGAGATTTAACACAAAGTATATTTTATTTGATCAAAAATTAAAATTTGACCCGTAGATTTGCAATATGTGATGAAAATAAATTTGATTAAAGTTATAAAAAAGCCAGGAATTAATAATATATAGATTTTAGATGGATAATCTAATATAGGATTAAATTTTTAATAAGAGAAATACTTTAACTACAAAGAAATCGCACAAAATAAATCTTATAAATTGATGTGGATTAATATGAATCGTCAGATGGTGAGGTTACTTTTACTATAAAGTAAATTAAATGAACCATATGAATTCACGTCAGTTTGTGAAATTAATTTTATGGGATCTCTTTGTAGCTATAACAATTTTCGATGTTTTAATACAATATATTAATTTCCAACGTAGAAAGCAGCCACTTCTAATCGCTATGGGTATATATGTCTTTCCGGGAAGACTCTTCCGTTTGTAGTAACAAAGAGAAGGATTATGTAGTAGGTTCTAACCCCATAGAGTATTCTGTATTCATCTCTTTGTAAAAATAAGCAATGGTTAAGTCATGAATCCAATCGCTATGGGTGGGTCAAAAGGATATGAAGTGTTGTAGATTGTTAAAGATACGGATTTATCAAGGTCTCTTACTGTTATTGATCCCAGCTCCAGAGATTCTAGCAGATAGCACCTACAACTAATTTATCTTTTGCAACTAATTTATCTTTTGAATTTGAAATTTGCAAATAGAAGATATTTTGTTGTAACCATATTTTGATTATTCTATTATTACTCTGCTATTTTCATGTATCAAACACTCTATAAATAATAAAGCATTTTGTTGTTTTGATTAAGTTGATCAAAACACTTTCATCATAGTCGTATATTTATTTCTTTCTTGGTATCAGCTTCTTGGTTTAAGCTCACGCTTTCTTTGATCCAAACAATGGCCTCTGCTTCTGCTACTGCATCAACCACATTCAATTTTCCTAATATTATTCAACTTGTCTCTGTTAAGCTGGATGGGAAAAACTATTTAAATTAGTTATCTTAGTTTGTTCCCATTCTTAAAAGTCATGATCTATTGGGCATTATGGATGGTTTTGAACCATGCCGTCCTGCAACTCTCTCTGATTCCCAAGAGAAGGAAACTGAAAATCCTGCTTTTGTTTAATAGCAAAAGAAGATCAATTCTTGTTGAGTTGGATTAATACCAAAGTTTTGAATACCGTATCGGTGAGCGTACCGAAACAAGATATTTCAGTATCGGTATCGTTTCTTATACCGTTTCGGGATAATCTATATATATATATAGATACATATATAAATTATATTTCAAAATAATAGTTAATATATATATGTGTGTGTGTGTGTGTGTGTGTAATTAGCCTAATATGAATTGAGGTTAAAAAAAGCAAAAAATAAAAAAAAATAAAAATATTTGAAGTCGAAATCAAAAATTCGATACGACCGATACGCAACTGGTACGAGGCCAGTACCGGCCGAAATATTGACTGGTACGGCTGGTACAGGCCTAAACAGCTGGTATTTTAAGCGAAACGGTACACATGCACAATATGTACCAGAAAACCGGTCGGTATGGCATGTTTCGACCGTACCGGTCGGTATGGTATGAATTTAAAAACATTGATTAATACCACTCTAGCTGAATCTGTTTTGTCCTTTGTTTATGGTTTACAAACATCCCGACAAGTGTGGCAACATCTCTCAAATCGCTTCGCTTCTCAATTTCACTTATGAGTGGCTCTTCTCAAACACCAACTCCAGAATTTGAGCCAAGGAAATCTCACTTGCACTAAGTACCTTCGACAAGCAAATTTGTGGGCTGATCAATTGGCAGTTGTTGGCAAACCTATAGCAAATGAAGATCTCATCTCATTTATTGTGAGTGGTCTAAATCCTGCTTATAATGCATTTGTTACCTCATTTTCTTTTGCTACCAGGAATGCTTCTCTATCCTTTGGAGATTTTCAAGCAGAGTTGTTGTCATATGAGATCCTAATTGAGAACCAACACAAGGCTACTGCACTAGACGTTGCAACCTTTGCCTTTTATGCACCAAAGCATGGCCATTCTCAATCCTATGGCAACAAAAAGAATTCTGGTGGTCCACATAAAAAGAATCCTATGGCAACCATAATAGCTAACTGTGCAGGAGGATGTTGATCCTGATAAACATCCTCCTGCACAGTCTAACCTCACTTATGGAGAAGAGCAGCCTTGGTTTGCAGATAGTGGTGCTAATGCACACATCACTTCCGAGCTTGCCAATCTCAATAATCAACAACCTTTCATAGGTGATGAGTTTGTTATTGTTGGTAATGGCTCTACCCTCCTTATCCTTCACTCTGGTTCATCTCAACTTAAATTTGGTCAACATACATTTCTCATGAATAATATTCTCCATTGCCCCAAAATCTCAGCCTACTTTCTTTCCATTAATCGTTTTTGCATTGAAAATAATTGTTACTTTATCCTGACTGGTTCCTCTTATGTTGTGAAGGCAATCTAATGGGGACAACACTACTAGAGGGAAAGAGTGAATCTGGCATATATCCCATATATATGAGCAAGCATCTCAAGAATAAAGAGCATGGCATTAAGCATGATGTCATAGCCTACTTAGGAAATAAAACCTCATTTGATCTATGGCAATCTAGATTAGAACACTGCTCAGACAAGATTTTTCACCATTTAATTAAATCTCAAAACTTACCTGTTTCAGGAAAGTTAGTTTTATCAAATGTATGTTCATCTTGTCAATTCGGAAAGAATAAATAGTTAGCTTTTTCTGATTCTCATCATGTCTCTAACTCTCCTCTTGAACTTATTCACAGGATGTATGGTCTTGCTCTATTCCATCTTTAAGTGGATGTCGCTACTATGTTATATTCATTGATGATTTTTCTAGATTCTCATGGTTGTATCCCATTCATCAAAAATCTGATGTTTTCTCTTGCTCCATCAAATACAAAGTTCTAGTTGAAAATTTATTTTTCACTAAAATAAAAAATAAAATAAAAAACTCCAAAGTGATGGAAGTGGAGAATACATGTCTCGGCAGTTTCAAACCTTTCTTGCAAATAATGGTATCTTTCATAGATGGACTTGTCCTCATACGCCTAAGCAAAATGGTGTATTCGAAAGAAAGCATAAACATATCATGGAAATTGGTCTTTCTCTTCTTGCTCAATCACACCTAAAACCAAATTTTTTGGTTGATACATTCCAAACAGCAATATACTTAATCAATAGACTCCCTACTCCCATTCTTAGAAATATTTCTCCATTTTTTAAATTGTTTGGTCATGATCCCAACTATCAATTCTTATGTGTGTTTCGGTGTGCCTGTTATCCCTTATTGCGACCATATTCGTCTAATAAGCTCAGCTTCTGAAGCAAATTATGCATCTTTCTTGGTTATAGTTCAAACCAAAAAGGTTATAGGTGTCTTGATCCTTCCTCCAAGAAAATATTTGTTTCACGCCATGTCATATTTGATGAAGAGAACTTTCCAGCAAGGGATACAGATCAGACTCACTCACCCCCTCCAAGTGATTTACCTGCGGGATGTCCAACAACACTGCCACTCCCTCGGTCATCTTTCCACTTGAATGAGTATTATGCTGATATAGGTATGACTAATTCTTCCCCATCTCCTACTACTCCTCCCTCATCTCCTGTTAACTTAATTCCCACAAACATACCATCTGACCATTCATCACAACCTGCTTCTTCCTCGTCTCCTATTAATTCAATCAACGTAGAAATCCACCATACATCACAACCTGCTTCTTCCTCGTCTCCTATTAATTCAATCAACTTAGAAATCCACCATGCATCACAGTCTACTCCTATTAATTCCATTCCCTCATAAACTTCACCTAACCAGTCACTACCCTCATCTCATACCCAACACACTAATCTCCTCTCTTCACATCCCATGCTGACCAAGTCCAAAATAGGACATTCCAAGCCTAAGTAGTTTCCAAATTATACCTTATACTATTGCACCAACCATCCCTACAAAGCCCTTCACTCTCAGCTATCCGAAATTAAGCCCACCTACTTTACTAAAGCTAACTCTTCTTCTAAGTGGAAAAAGGCTATGCAAGAGGAGATTGATGCTCCCATCAAAACTGGCACTTGGAACTTATGTCCGAAACCACTGCATTGCACTTTTATCAGAAACAAATGGGTATACAAAATAAAAAAGAAAACCCAATGGAACCATTGATAGATTCAAAACTCGCCTTGTTGTCAAGGGCTTTGATCAGCGTAGTGGCATTGATTATACTAAAACCTTTAGTCCAGTTATCAAACAAGCCACCATTCGATTGGTGTTAACTCTTGCAATCCAATTTAATTGGCCTATCAAGCAACTTGATGTTTCTAATGCCTTCTTACATGGTGTTTTAGATGATGCAGTGTATATGGAGCAACCCAAGGGTTTTGTGGACCTATTGCGACCTGAATTTGTTTGCAAATTAAATAAAGCATTCTATGGTCTCCAACAACTCCAAGAACTTGGCTTCCTTGGCTCAATTGTTGACTCTTCTCTCTTTACATTCCAGCATGAAGACATCACTTTGTATATTATAATTTATGTTGATGACATTCTAGTCACAGGTAACAATAATGCTGCTATATCATCTCTTATCACTACAGTGCAAAGCAAATTTCCAGTAAAGGATCTTGGCGAAATCAGCTACTTTCTTGGTATTGAGGCTTCTCGATCCAACTCTAGATTGCATCTTCGCCAAACAAAGTATGTTATAGATCTCCTTATAAAACAGGCATGCTTGGGGCCAAGCCATACTTAGCTCCATGTGTTTCTGGTTCAAAGTTATCTCTACTGAAAGGTGAACCTCTCTCAGAACCCACGGTTTATCGCAAAGTTGTTGGTGCATTGCAAATTTGCACCTTAACGAGGCCTGAAATAGCCTATTCAGTTAACCAGCTCTGCCAAGCCTTACACTCTCCCACCAAGGTGCATTGGACAGTAGCAAACTACATATTGCGCTACCTTAAAGGAACCCCAGATCATGGTCTTTGGATTAAACTAGGTTCCTCATCACTTACAACATTCTGTGACTCCAATTGGGTGGAAGATTCCAATGATCGAAAGTCTATAGCAGGATATGCTATTTATTTTGGTAATTCACTCATTTCTTGGTCTGCAAAGAATAACCTATTGTGTCTCGATCCAGTATAGAGGCAAAATATCGTGCTTTGGTATTCATTACAGCTGAAGTCTATTGGCTTCGCATGTTATTACGTGAATTACAAATTGCTCTTCCTAGTAGTCCAACCATTTATTGTGATAATCTTAGAGCTCTTGCATTAGCTACTAATTCGATATTTCATTCTCGTACCAAGCATATAGAAGTGGATTTTCATTTTATTCAAGAGAAGGTGCAAAACAAGGATATTCAATTGAAATATATCTCTACTACTGATTAGCTCGCCGACATATTTACTAAAGGATTATCCTCTTCCCACTTCATATTTTTGCGTGACAAATTAATGCTTGTGTCTCCTAACTCCACCATCAATTTGAAGGGGGCTGTTAAAGATACAGATTTATCAAGATCTCTTATTGTTACTGATCCCATATCTAGAGATTCTAGCAGATAGCACCTGCAACTAATTTATCTTTTGCAACCAGTTTATCTTTTGAATTTGAAATTTGAAATAGAAGATATTCTGTTGTAACTATATTTTGATTATTCTGTTATTACTATGCTATTTACATGTATTAAACACTCTATAAATAATAATGCATTCTGTTGTTTTGATTAAGTTGTTTGATTAAGTTGATAAAAACACTTTCATTACAGTTGTATATTTATTTCTTTAGTAGATAATATGAATATACTGGAGGACAGTCACTCTTGAAAAGTGGGCTAAACCCCCACACTATAAAGGCCCATGAACCAAAGATCAAATGCTCTCTTGGCACAACACATGAACTAGGCCCAATTGCCAAAAAAGTGCCGATATGGAGTTCGCATTCAATCATCACTAACGAGCAAAGCTCGATCCCGGCCCAAAATCCATAGGGCCCGTGGCCTGCTACGTTATCGCAGATCAAAAAGAGATGAGAACGCTATATAACAATCCCCTTTTGTATTTATAATAAGTAGAATAGAAATGGTAATGAGATTAGAATAGTAGTACGGATTAAATAACGTTTACAACAACCGTAAATAATAACTGCTACACACAAGAACGGTAACTTACTAACAAAGCCAACTGGGCTCGCAGGCCAACTAAACAACCCCATAACAAATAACATAATACACAGTAAACCAATACTTCAATTACATAGCCCACGGCCCATGAGGAAACCGTAAGTCTCCTTCACCTTGCTTCTCGACGCTTCAATTGCCGAATCCCATCTTCATTCTACAGACGTGTTACACGCTAAGAACGAGAAGTAAAGAAAATGATCTACAGGAAATGGAGTCTCCTTACTGGTCCAGCAGCAATTGTCGGTGGCATAGTCGGCGCTGTGGTCGTCGCCAACTTCCTCTTCGTCGAGCACGTAAAATCTCTATCACCTTTTTCTTTCTGGAATGGAATTTCGATTGTATTATCTTAATGTTTATCTTTTCTTTTCAGATCCTCTATATTTTTCATAGACTCAATGAGCTCTTTTTGTTTGATTGAAGGCCTCTTCTTACTGGGTTAGATCGGGACTGCCTGAGTTTATTAGAAAGTTAGGGTTTTGAGATTTAGTAGCGTTTATGTAACTAATAGCGGGATGTGATTTATCGGAATCTAGAGGGGAAAGCACTCAAGAGTTAAGAGTATTTGATTCCGAGCGTTTGGGTCTCTGGAAATGTAAAATCTGTGCTGTTTTACTGGTAGTTATATGGCTTAAGCAATAGGTGAAATCATGAGATTTTATTTTCTGTTTCCTTCCTTTGCTTTTAATACTGACGTGTTGTTATATTATTTTCTCACGAGAATTACCCAGAGCTGTTTGCGGCTTACCGTGGTCTTTGTGAATGCTTCATTGGATCTCTTAAGTTTTGTATCAATTGTGATGATTATTTGAATAGGGAATTGCATCTTTTATATTTCCTCAAAGTTTTGAGGTCTAATTTGTTGGCAATGGAGCATTGGAAATTGGTAGGTTCTGGTTGGGCTCTTGTTTTAAACAAATTCATGCATGACTTTGTCAATGGATAATGTAATTTTCTTCAGTCATAAAGTAGAACATGTTTACATAGGTTTTTCTGATGTGTATACCTTCGTGTACCTGGTACTCCCTCTTATATGTAGATGCATATATCTTTAAAGTTTACCACGCTACATATCCCTGCTATCTTGATTTTGGTGGTGTAATGACCTCACATAATACTGGTTTGGTTATTTTCACCAACATAGGTTGAAAAATTTTCTGGTAATTGATTTTGAAAAGCTTAGGATTCCTCTGGTGCTTTAGAGTATTCGACATTTATAATGATATGAGAGAAGCCTCTCCTCTGACATTGAAAAGGAAGGATATGTACTGTACTTATAGAATCACCTCACTTTGGTAATTATATAAAGTGATATCTGTTCCATATATTTAGGATGCTACTTTCATTGGAGACTTGCTCAACATGTTTTCTTTCTTTCTTTTTCAAACTTTTGGCTCCCAGGAAACGAATGGAGCCTCATTTGCTCTTTTTTGGTTGTTGGAAAACCTCAGAAAGCTGACGATGCTATTGGATTCATGAGGGCTAGTGAGGCCTGGGTACCGGCTATGATGAGTAGACTGAATTGTTTCCTAATGCAGACATTGGGCGTATCAGTGCATAGGACGGGGAGTGTTGACCTCTTTTAAGCCTAAGCGTCATTCGCTGCAATACTATACTTGACGGTGGCTCTATACAGTATAATGTAGGTTAGGAGATTTCTCGAAACTGTTATGTGATAACTCATTCTGCTTAACACATGCTTTTTCGTTGAGTCTCCATACCTATACCGGTGGTGAATCAAAGAGGCAGGATTCCCTCGTAAGGGGAGGGGGAGGGATTATAGGGTCACACCTCGTAGGAATGTCTAAATGCTGTTAGAATTATTTTTTATTTTTTGATAAGTATGAAAAAGTTTTATTAGAAACGAATGTATAGGAAAAAACCCATTTACACAGGAAGTATACGATAGAAAACACCTAAGTACATTCTAGGAAACAGAAAAGTGACATTAGAAAATCATAAATGGAAGATCCGTTAGTCACTAAAGCAGAAGACCAAAACAGCAAAGAGTGCACAAAGAAATTCCAAAGTTGCTCCAAAGTGCTCCTTGTCATTAAAACACTGCTCATTCCTTTCCATCAAAATGCACCACATGAGACAATGGGATTATCTTCCAAGCGGCATCCACTTGAGTGCAACCATGAAGCCCTTTCCAGCATGCTAGAAGATCCGCCACACTCAAAGCATCACCCATGCGAAGCTGGTTCTACAAAAATTCCATCCCATAAAGTATTCATAAAAAATAATTAAAAAATAAAAAAATCCATCTCATAAAGGCCCTTGCCATCTCACAATGCACGAGTAGATGATTCACGGTTTCCCCATTCTTTTTAAACATGAAGCACCAACCCATCACTATAACACCTGCTTCCTTAAATTACCCAATGTCAGGATTTTCCCAAGAGAGGCAGTCCAGGTGGAAAAAGAAACTTTGGAAGGCATGTGAGACCTCAAAATACACTTCCAAGAAAAAGGACTATTTTGAGCCTTGGTGATAATGATGAGTGGAAGCTTATAGTGCAAACACTGTTGGAAGTTTAATGTCATCGAGTCTTGGAAGACTTTCTATTTATCAAATTTACCTGCCTGCTCATTATACTTCCTGGGGATGTTTTCTTATTGGCATTGTGTGTCCAGGAACAATGTCCTGACTGATCTTGGTGGTGCATAGGCCTTAGGCAAGGAGTTTTTTGCAAGTGCACATCGGATAATTCAAGAGAAAAATCTCTTGGTCCAGTGACCCCTATAAATTGTTTGCACTAAAGGGGATTTGAACCATAGATCTCGGGCCGGGAGGAGCATACCCCTATGCCCAAGGACTTTACAACTTGAGCCAACCCCTAGGGGGGTGTCAGTCCGGCATTGTTATATATGTTGGTTGGTGTTTTACATTTTCTGAATTTGATTCGGAAATTGTGGTAGATATTAATTTTCATTCACATATTTTAAATTGCAGGATCCATTCCTTAAGCCAGAGCAAAAGAAACTAGATGCGCCACCAGCAACCAAGTAAAAGAAAAGAGGTGACAGTTGGTGTTCAATGTGATTTGTATTCGGTTATGTGTTTTGCTCAAGTACGATTGTCAAGCGGACTAACTTTTAGTCACACAGTGGATCTTGAACTTCTATTTGAATAATACTTCTGAGATTCCGAAGCAAAAGTGACTAATGATATAGTGCTTTATTAGAATTCGGTTGAAGAAGTTATTTCTGAATCCAAAGAATGATGTGTGTTGAAGTTGCCGTTTGAGCCCTAAATTCTTATTCGAATAGTAATGAATTTCTCGATGAGAATTTGACTTGGTAGGATGGGAATCATTGAAAAAGTCGCTTTTGTTTCCAAATAATTTTATTAAGAATCTCATAATGTTTTGTCTGAGCAGCTGCGATCAACAATTTTTCAGCCTAATGTTGAAGTGGCTTAGCCAACTGATTTCGGTTTTTCATCAGTGGTTGGAATTTGGTGCTCTAATGCATCCCTGGTATTTGTGGCCCCACTTATAACACATTTCTTTAAGCATTTTATTTCTGGTAGCCATCCTGGAAGATGTGTTTGTTTTTGGTTGGGAACTTCAGATTCAAGATCAGAACGAATAACTTGTAGAGGCTTATGTCAACGGCTTGTAGCCTTAGTATATTTGCATCCCAAGTTCTCTCTCCCTCACCCTCACGTTAGGAAGGGAAAACTGAAAAGTCTTCTAGGTATGATTCCACTTGAGTTGAGTGCTTGGATTTGCCAGCATTTGACTCCTCCCCCACCCCCCCGGGGTTCATTCTTTTCGAAACTGACAATCCAGCAATGGTTTTATTTTTTAAGTGGGTAATAACAAATTTTATTCCATGTCAAAAGTTATAACCAAGTACACAAGAAGCATATAATGCAAAATATCTAGATACAAGCTAGAGAAAGACAACTAAAACAAAACATTACAAGAATCTCTCATCTCTTACAAGGTTTTGCATCCAAAAATTAGGCTCGGTTTGTTTTCATAGATGAGATTAGATAAGATGAGATAAAAATTAAAAAAAAAAAAAATATTATTGTACTATAATTTTTTAATATTAGTTTTGTTTTGAGACTGGAAAGAATTGTTTATTATATTTTTTATAAAATTAAAAAAAATATAATGATAAATTTAAGATGAGATAAAATGAGCTAAAATAATTTGAAAAAACAAACAATTCTTCGAAGTCTGATTAGGTTCTGTTTTGCAGCCTATATGACCTCCACCCTTATCCAAAAAAACAAAAACAATGCTAAAAACTTTTTGTACTAAAAAATCAATGAAATGAATTCGATCTCGTTTTTATACTTAGCATCCCAATGGTAGAGGAATTATCTGATGGAGAGAGTACATGCAGATGGCAGGAAGACCACATCTCAAATACTCATAATCAATTTAGCCAGGGACCCTCAGAACGCAAATAACCCAAAGCTAAAATCATCTGTATTTTTAACCATTCACCAGCAATTCCATCACCAAGTCATTCCAAGAATCTATTGGTCCAGGTACGCACCAATGCAAACAATCATTCTGAACTTTGGCATTCTTATCATTTGCAACGGGTTGGAACTGATGGTAGGGTCCCGGGTGCCCATCAGTCCTCAATATCGAAAGGCGGGTTGTATCCCAAAGCTTCAAAATCACCCCATTTTCAGATACTACTGCAGCAACCTTGTCAAACTCTTCCAACTCAATGCCACGCATTATACGGTCAACATCTCTAGTATCAACCTCGCCGCCTTTGTATAGTATTATTCGGTTGCAGTACCCCCCACTGAACCATTCCCCATTCTCAAAATTGTTTGGATCTATCAAGAAACAATTTCGTTAGTGTCCCTGCATGTATCACTAGATTTACCCATTTGGAATCCCTTCGATTGGAAAATTGCGAGGGGCTTCGACAAAAGAATGCAAGTAGTGGTGGAAAATCCTTCATCGATAATTTAACAATGATGATTCCTATGGTATATAGATTCTGTGGAAAAATGAGAACTAGAATTAAAGTTGGAGAAGGGGAGTTACCAGAATAGTTTAGGTATAAAAATAGGGAAAATGAGATAGTGTCTCAGAGTGTCTCCACCTTAAAAAGCCAAGTCAGCAGGTTTGGTTATCGGTATTGTTTTGAATTTGGAATCTTTTAGTTAGTTGCTCTGTCAAGTTGGATGCGATGTCAATGGTTGTTCGTATGAATGGATACTGATATCCTTCTTTGACAGAGTAGTATTTGGATATAAGGATGTCATAGGGCTGTTTTGTCTTCCACGTGGTGACTTGGAGGGGCGGGGTGGGACCAATGTAGGGGATCACTTTCGAGTTGCATTTATGATGATGATGATGATGATGATCTAAGGCTGATCCGTCATTCCTGTTCTCAAAATCCCAAACCAAGCAGAAAAAGAGGAAGAACAATAATCATTGCCAACCATAGCAGATGAAGAAGAAGAAGAAATGAGTGATTTTATGATTTAGGGACTCTTAAAAAATATTCATGTTTTTTTTATTTTTAAGTATCAGTGTTGGAATCTTATAATTTGTTTTCTTTATATTATTTCGCTTTGGTTGTTTTATTATTGACTTATTTTGTGAAAAGATTGAGAGATTGTGTAAGCTGGAACTCCCATTCCTGGGACACTTGGGCATAAGCCTCTTGAAGGGCACGCCCGACTTGGTAAGAAGTTTCAAGACCGACAACCAAACCTAATGATTCCTTGAGAAAGGTACCGATAATCCAGCCATGAAGTTTTCGATCCGCCTTTTGCCATTTCAGGTATGTGGACTGAGTTCTTTGTGACTGGTTTGATGTTGCATCATTGGTGATGAGCTCATATGAGGACGGATAGATAGAGTCGAGGAGGTGATTCATGAAGTCTTGGCTGTCAGCCAGGGCCACACTTGCGCCCTCATAAGGGGTTATTTCCCTGGTTCAATCATAGGGTCAGGAGATTATTCACCGAGAGAGAAATTGACGCCATGGGAGTAAGATTCTCTTGCTCTCACACTAGCTCTAGATACCACAAAGAGAATTGCGAACCAAATGTTTGTGAAATGTCTTATACACCATCAGAACTTATTGAGAGCCTTGTATTATATATAAGAGTGTACAAAGGATGTTTATTGCATAGAAAACAGAGTAACGGTACAATTTTGAAAAATACATTAAGAGGTTTCGGTGTTTAATTGTGTAGTTTCCATTCTTGTACTTGTAGCTATTGGGTCCTTGATTTGGAAGGTTTCCTTATGTGAATTTGTAGTCGTTGGGTCTGGTTCTCTGTTGACTTGGCTGAGAGTATGAGTATTGTCATTAAGTTATTGGCTAGGAGATAGTTCTATTCTTCGTTTCTCTGTTTTCCCTCTGTGTCTCTTTGAAATGCTACCCTGAAACTAGCCAGATAGGGAATCATTTAAGAAACATGACCTTGTAACTATATTTTTGTATGTTAGAAATTGTTGTGGGGAAGAGCAACATTAAATATTGACCAAATGAGAATTATGTATGCCTTCTTGGCTTTGAACCTTTTTAATGTAACTATATTAATGTCGAGAATGAGTTTAGAGAAAAAGTCAACGCTGATTTTCAGACTTTGAACCTCTTTTCCCCGCATGCAATGTTGGGAGGAAATCTACAAAGAATGATACCAACTTTTATAGGCACCAAAACTAGTATACGTACACAATAATTTTGCTTGGCTTCATAGCTTTGAAACTAATTTAATATAAAAACCACTACATGCAATCATTATTTGGAAGGCAGAGTAATGGTTATAAACAATCTTGACCGTCTTAACGATAGCCTCCTCCACTATCCTGTAGAAACTTTTGTTTGATCTTCTGCAGTGTAGCTAAAACACTTTTTATATCGATCCTTTGTTCGGGTGAATCTGCACAGCACTTCAAAGCCAATCCCATAATGGAGGAGAAACAATTCTCCATAGCAGAATAATCATTTTTGTCTCCCAATAAATTGATATCAACAACTTCCATTATTGAAAGGGGTAACGATTCTTCTGCCAAACGCTTCAAGCTCACTTCACCCGTAAATATATCATCCGTAGGCTTCTTTTTCGTGAAAGTTTCCATTAATAAGATACCATAGCTATAAACATCGCCTCTTGTAGAAACAATTCCTTCAGATCCGTACTCTGTATATAAATTATAATGAAAAATTTTAATACAAAGAAACCAAAAGGAAAATTCCAATATTTTATCAAAACAATATGATAAGTTTTTATGTAAGACTGGAATGTGAATCTTACCTGGTGCCATATACCCGATGGTAGCAAGAGTCATGGTTTGCGTGAGAGAAACTCCATCACTTAAGAGTTTGGCAATTCCAAAATCAGCAACATGTCCAACCATATCTTCATCTAATAAGATATTGCTAGGTTTTAAGTCGCAATGAACAATAGGTGTTGAATAACCAAAATGGAGGTATTCTAGTGCCGTTGCCACATCAATCATTATATTTAGCCGCTGTAACATATTCAAATGGTGGCTTTGATGGTACAACCATACGTCAAGGTTCGTATTAGGCATGTAATCCATTATAAGGGCTTTGAAGTCCATATTACTGCAAGCACTAATGATTTTGATGAGATTTCTGTGACGAATATTTCGTAATACCTCACATTCTATGTCAAAACTTTTGAATGCCCCCTCTACTTGCAACTTTAGAACTTTTATTGCAACATTCGTGCCATCTAAGAGTGTTCCTTTGTAAACAGATCCAAAGCTCCCTTCTCCAAGTAATTTGTTTAGGCTAAATCCTTCTGTTGCTTGCAGAATTTCTTGATGCGAAATTCTTCTCATTGTTGCTAATGGGGATATTTCTAGACCACCTGATGATCTGACATTCCTCTTCCTATGTCTTGTTGAGAGTAGTGCAAGAAACACGATAAGTATGATTAACCCAATTGGTGGTAGTACATATTTAAGTATATGTGCTCCTGTGGCCTTTTTTTTGCATGGTGGAACTTGCAGCCGAGTATCACCACAAAGTGCATCGTTTGACAAAAACGACATAGCTGAGAAGTTTGCAAACAATCCTCCTTTTGGAATTTCTCCTCGAAGTTTATTGAAAGATACATTTAAAAATGTGAGATGTTGAAGTGCTTCTTAGGACTTGGGAATCTCTCCAGATAACATGTTACCAGAAAGATCTAAGAACTCTAAGCTTACCATTTTACCAAAAGATTCTGGAATTGGGCCTTCTAGTTGATTGGCTGCCAAGGATAGGTTAGCAAGATCTTCTAGCCCACCACTGGTTTCTGGGATAAAACCAGAGAATTGATTTCTTGACAGATACAATAATTTCAGGGTCTTCATATTTCCAATCTCTAATGAAAGAGAACCACTAAGAGAATTTGATTGCAGGTCGACTTCCAAGAGATATGTAAGGCTCCACAAGCTCAAAGGAACTATAGAACTTAGTTGGTTGGAGCCTAGATAGAGATTTCTCAGTGAAGTCATATTATTTATGCATGCAGGAATGTGTCCAGAAAGCTCATTACCGCCAAAACCAATATCAACCAAATTAGTTAAGTGACAGAGATCATATGGGATCGAGCCTTTCATTCTATTACCTTCAAGGTAAAGACCTTGCAGCAAGCTTAATCTTCCTACTGTATTCGGAATAGGTTCTTCCAGTTTATTGTAGGCAAGGCTTAAAACAAACAAGCTACTTAAATTACCAGCTTCTATAGGAATTCCACCTCTAATACTGCAATTAGATAGATAAAGATTTTGCAGAGAGCGAGAGAGGTTTCCAACAGAATTGGGAAAGATGATATCAAGTGGATTTTTGAACAAATTTAACTCTCTGAGATATATGCAATTCGACAAAGAAGAGAACAAATCCGGAGATTCTAAGGTCATATTGTTCATTCCTAGGTGGAGAAGCTGAAGGAACCTTAAATTCCCTAGTGTTTTAGGAATCAGACCAGAAAATGAGTTGGAAGACAAGTCTAGATGAGTGAGTTGTGAAGCATTGGAGATAGAACTTGGAATTGTTCCAGTTAATTCATTGTTTCCCAAAGAAATCTCCTGAAGATTTGGAAGAAAGAGGCCAATATGGGGTGGAAGATGGCCTGAGAGGTTATTGAATTCCATTGCAATAATTTGTATTGTTGAGATATTGAAGATCTCAAATGGAATTGAGCCAGCAATACTACTGTTTACGATAATAAAAACCACCAGATTTTGTAGATTGCCAATTTCTCTTGGTAATGCACCTGTCACAAAATAATTAATCATAGATAATTTTAGTCAATAGATTGTGCTTATATAAATCATAAAACTCAGCATATTTCTAAAGAAACAACCAAGACTACACACAGCTAACAAACACAGTCGGCAATAAACAATCATGACCGAGAATCACGTGGACAGTTGGTTGTTTAGGACCTCAATCATGCAACTTCAGTTTGCCACTCACTCCCACTTACTACGTTTAGATATTAAGCTGAGTTGAGATGAGTGAAATTCTTCATGAATAGTAGTAAGTTGAAATGTTTGAATGTGTTTTATAGGATCCATCTAAAATGAGTTTAGATGTATTTGGATATAACAATGATTTTAGATATATTTATTAAAAATTATAAAAAATTGTGGGTCCCGCATATAAAGAGGTGTTGAGTTAAAAAAATTATAGGTCCCACGTATAAAGAAATCTTGAGTTGAGTGGTTTTTAGTGATTTGGAAATTGTATTTGGATGTTGGGTTAGGCTTCAATTCGAACTTAACTCAGATGAGCTCATTTGCTTCTATGTTAATAACCCAGTTGTACCATCAATTTTGAATCAGGGACTTCATATATATCTACAACTTGTTTTAAATCAAACTCTAGGATTATTTGGGTTTTGACTTAACATGATATTTTGTGAGTTGTTAAGGTCAGATTCTATCGCATTACTTTGGCTTTATTAAAGCTGAATCAATGTTGACATCCATATAATCGACCCGAACAAGAGTATTCATCATACCTTCAAAGTTGTTGAAGCCAAGATATAATTCAGCAAGCATGGTTAAGTTCCCTATTTCTGGGGGTACTCTTCCTGTGAAATTGTTGAAGGACAATGACAAAGATTGCAGCTGTTTGCAGTTGAACAAAGAAGATGGGATGGCACCTGGGAAACCGTTTAGCATTCTAAAATAAAAGATCGAGTTTTTCTTATAACCCAGTAATGGAAAATATAATCGCCAAACCAAAAGACTACATACCTTCGAATTTGTTGTTGTCAAGGTCTAGAAATACAAGCATGGTTAGATTCCGTATCTCTGGAGGTACTCTTCCTCTGAAACTATTAAACGACAACGACAAAACTTGTAGTTGTGTGCACCTGAACAAAGTGGATGGGAGTTCTCCAGAAAACTGATTTCGAATTATAGAAAGACTCTTTAAGTTGGGAAGATGATCAAACATATCCATTGGAAGTACACCAGACAGCTCATAATTAGCCGCAAGATCAATGGTTTGCAGTGACGGGAGGTCGAAGAAAATGGAGGGCATCGAGCCGGAAAGCTTGTTCCCTCCGAGATAAATCTCTTGCAAGGTAGACATGTTGAAGATGGAGGAAGGTATGGAGCCAGAAAGCTGGTTAATACTACAACTAAGACGCTGCAATGAAGATATGTTAGATATGGATGGTGGGATATTACCTGTAAAACTATTACCATGTAGAGCCAAATACCGAAGTTTTGACAATAATCCAATCCATGATGGGAATTCTCCGGTGAAGTCATTGAATCCAAAATCTAAGCTTTTCAATTGGCGAAGATGAACCAATTCTTTGGGTATTGAGTTATGAAAGCTGTTGTTTCTGATGCTTAGTTTAACAAGAAATGAAAGATTCCCCATTTGTGGAGGAATTGTACCTTCAAGGGCCATATAGGAAAGGTTTAAGGCTGTGATTCGATGGTGTTTGGAACCACACCTCACACCTACCCAGTTGCATACAGAGGTATTACTACTGGTTGACCAATTGTTTGTCAAGACATTATGAGGATCATACTGAGAAATACGAGCTTTTAAGGCAAGCAGAGCAAGCTGATCAGAGGTAATGTTTCTGAGAGTTGCTGCATCAACTAAGCTGGGCAGGTAAGATTGTGCCACAAACAGCGTGACAAAGTGAAGGAGAGAAAAATAATAAACTGTGTCCATGAGAGAAGTAGTACTATATGTTGGTGAGTTACAAGGATCAATGTAGAACACGAGGTTGGAAAAGTGAGGATTTATATACAAGGAGATAATAAGTTCCCGCATCTTATAATTTGTACGAGATCGATATGCTTGTATCAGGGGTTAAAAAACTAACGAAATTAGTTTGTCTAATATGCATTAATTCATACGCAAACGCCAGGTCAATAGACCTCATGCATGCTACCTTTTTTTTTTTTTCTTAAAAGGACCGGCATACTAATTTTTCTTGAATGTAATTTTAGGAATTCTTTCTTGTTGAAGAATATCCGGTTTCAGTCATAACAATAGTTTCAAAGGCGAGCACGTCACCACAGCATTTCAAAGTATTCATCTGATTCAATGCTCATCCCATAGTTCAAAAGTCAGATTTTATTATTACAAATGGTTTCAACTTATGTCCTAACTCAAATTCTCGTTTTCGAAATCATGAAATATCAGCTCGTATCAAATCAATTACCACCTTAGTGGTATGATGCATGCTATACAAGAAATCATCATGTATATATGTATGTATATATATATAATTTTTTTTTTTTTTGTTGGTTTATAGACTTTGAGGTCTTCGTCGAACCAAAAAGTTAGGAGAAAAAGTTCTCCCTTTGAATGTGTAATAAATAGTATCGGTTTCCTCTTTCAAAAGTATTCTGCAAGTTTTGTTATACTTTTCAAAGTGTGATACTCGGAGTACTGGTTTACTCTTTCAGAGGCTCGTGAAGTTTTTGTTTTCCAAAATCAGACTCTCGAGTTATTCACGTCTATATCACGGCCCACGTTACCAAAAATTAAACAATTAGATATAAAAGTTAAAAATTAAAAATTAAAAAATACTTATATTTAACAATGTTTAAATATTAAGAAGACATGAGATTATTGATAAATTTGGACCTCTCAAATTCATTTCTTAGAGTCTATTTTTTTTTAAGGAATATAAAAAAAAAAGAGAAATAATAACAATTAATGAATTTAAGAGAAAAACTCCTTAAACAAGAGAAAAATTATCACAGAGAAGAAAATTCATTATGTGAAATATTATTATAATTACATAAATTTTCTCCTCACCCCAAATACGTTTACAAAGTTTCTCCACTAACAAAATTTTAACTCTCATATTTTTTCCATTTACTTAAAAAAAGGTCAACCAAGAAATTTTACTAAATTAAAAAATTATTAGCTAAATTTTTTATTGGTGCACTTAATCAAGGAGACTTAACCTCTTTTTATAGGCCTTAGGCCCTGCTCCTTTTATTCTCCAGCAATGAGAGACTAATGCCAATTAGCAAAATTCAACAGTCTCTACCTTGCGACTTTCATTGATTTCAAAGTTATGCTTCACCTCAATAAAGATCTTCATAGCTTCATTTATCATGTTCTACTATAAAAGTATACACACTCAGAATAAACTAATTCCAAATATTTTACTTTAGCTATTATCGAAAAAAACTGTGTTGAAATTTATGGTATAACTTCCACATTTGACTTTCCTGAAAGTTCATCAGCTATTAATATGAATATTCACCACACATTCTACATCAATGTCAAACTAATGTCTATGTGCAAATTTGTGAATCCGCTAACAATAACACATAATCTATCATGACAACTTTAAGGATAAGTGACATGTTATAGGAATGTATATGTCTCTTTTTAAAATACATTATCTTTTATGGAGAAAGATACAAATTAGCTTCATTACCAACATCTCAATTTACTGACTTAGAACTAGTTGCCGAATTTACTCCACCATTTCTAATTTTAGGGGTTGGTCTGCCCTCCCACGCCTTGTATAATCTTAATTGAATTAAAATATCATTGATTTGCATTTGCCACAAATCAAAATTGATTCTCTCATCAAATTTCTCCACCTCAAATCTGATAGAACTTGAAATCCTACTTTCTGACATTGCCTTGATGAATTTTATCGTAGAAATAAATAGTATTCATTACATAAGTTTCCAGTAAAGATTTTCCTTTCCTAAACAGAATTTTAAAGTTCACAAAAACAGATTAGAGGAGTCACACTAGTCCCACTTAAATCTCAACCTCCTGGACAAAACCCCCTTAGACTATACGTATCCACACTATCATATCAAAATTTTATCCCACCAAAAGAACTTAGTGGCTTTAATACTACTTGTTGAAAAACTTGGACCTACCAAGTTTACCCCATAAGTTTTATTATTTGCAGAAATATCAAAGAAAATAGAGAAATAATAATAACACAAGAATTTAAGTAAAACATTTCTTTAAATAATAGAATAACCATCGGATCTAGAGAAGAAAATCTACTATATAAAAAATTATTACAATCACACATTTTTTCTCCTCATCTTAAATAAACCTACAAAGCTTCCACAATAGCAAAATTTTAACTCTCACATCTTCCTGATCTTTGAAAAAAAAAAGAAGATGAATTTTACTAAAATAAAAAACTACTAGTCAAATTTTTATCTGGTATACTTGATAGAAAAAAAGAAAGGTTAAATCTCTTTTTATAGATCATAGGCCTTGCTCTTTTTTTATTCCCTATCAATACAAGACCAATGCCTAGGAGCAAACCCAACAGAAGGTGAGTCTCAAGACGCATACGACAAGTTAACACGGTATATGTAGAAATATCTAGCACTGATGTTTTAGTTTTATGTTTTTGAGTTCTAGTCCAAAGTTTCCATTTGCTCGACAAAGATTGCTTGACAACGATTTTGACTAGCTAGCTAACGTCCCCTCCCGACCACATACTAATGGTCGGCCGGCCGGCTCCGGACGGACAAAGATATATTTTAAACCAAGTAATTCTGTAATAATAAAAGATTAATACTATTACTCAGCTTGCTCTTTTTCGTCACAAACTTAAAAGATTAATATATTGTATTTTGACAAAATCAAAATATTAATATATTGTATATAGTTTGAATCATGTGTAAAAATATGGAGACATGCTCTTTCCATCACGAACTTAAAAGGTTAATTAATATAGTGCAGTACTCTCAAACTATAAAAAACTTAAACTAAACTTTCAAAGTATAAAAATACAATTTGCACAATTTTTAGTGTTGAGATTTATGGAATGTAAGTGTCGACACGTTTTTGGTAGTCTGAGACTGCAAAGTACTGTTGAATTTCTATAGTACTTTGAGACTACGTATACGTACGTACGTACGATGTTTCGATTTTGATAATCTAGATCAATGCAAAGTACTACGTACGTAGTACATATATACAATTGTTGGTAATTTGAGGGTGATTTTTCTTTTTTCTCCCTAAAATTAATTCATTCTAATTCTCCACATATATATGGCTTTAATGACGCTAGCTTTTTGTAATCAAAGCCATGGTGATATATATATATATATAAAATATATTCGGGAGGATTAATCATTTATATATATCTATATATATATATGATACAAATATGAGTTTTTCTTTTTTATTTGATAAAAATATGAGTTGGATCTTCATTCCCAACATGCATGATGTCGATCATAAGATTTTCTTTCTCCCCTCTATTGTCCTCTTTGCTCTAGACAAAATCTAGCTACCCATACTCAAGAGATTTCTCCTCTTCCTAGGAGGGGGTGGGTCGGAGGTCTGTCTCCGGCTACCTCCTCGCCTTCCGTTTTTCCTTTCTGTTTCCTCTACGTTCTGTTTTAGTCATTTTTCGTTCGTTTTTAGATTGTTTTTAGTCTCCAAGCTCAATCTCACCAGTCTTTTGCTAGCCAGCTCTCTGGGAGCTCCACGTGTCGCCTCCAACACCTCTATAGCCGACGATCTTCAAGTCAAGGGGAGGAGTTCGTATTTCCGATGGGTGCGTGCATCACACGTGTGACCCTGGTCGTGCGCGTTGCACACATGCATCAACGTTCTGGCGAGGATTTGGATGCCACGCGCATTTTAGGCGGCCTCGTATCTCCTAGATCTGGCCGCTGGTTTGTCTTTTCAAGTAGAGGGTGTGGTGCACACGCCGCCACAATCATGGTTCCTTCGTTGGCAACCTAGCACAGCTTTGAGTTTTTTACTTATGTTACCGTTTTTCTTAATCAGTAATCTCGAGAAAGGGTTCATGGATTTGTTTAGCAAGTATTTCAAGACGTTAAGCGACAGTGCGCCCGCCTCTTTTCCCGCTTTGTGTGGAGATTCTATTGCCTCATGCGGTAGTTGTTTTGTTCGCTTTCATACGAACAACTTGTTTCTGTTTTTTTATAATATGGCGTCCTTTAATATGACATAGGTAGGGATCAAGTTTCTTGTCCCAAGTAAACCTACTTTCTACCTCTTTTGTACTGTAGTTTTTTTTGTTTTGGAATGATTGTTGGAAAATTCCACCCTCTCCTCTTATATAATTGTTTTAGTTTAATGAAGTTTATTTGCTTAAAAAAAATAATGTCGATCATAAGAGAGGAAAAAATTTATATCACATTAATAATTAGGTCCCACATAATTAATATTCATGGCCTGCCTTCAATGAGGTTTCCTTGTCAAACTATGAAATCGATGAACTGTTGTGCTCTACGAAATAATTAGGTCCCACATAATTAAGGGATGAAAAATGGTCGGTTTTGACCGGATTGGATTAGATCGAGATTAAGATTAGTGGGTCTCAGTACATTCAAGTAATTTTATATGTTTTATTTATAATAATTGTCTAATTTTTTATATAATTCTCATCTAACCTATCACCATTAACAATATAAAATTTTAAATATGTTATTAACAAATTAATATTCTATAAATTAATCAACTATATAATAATTATATTAATAATGTGATTTTATTTAATTTATTATCATTAACTATATAAATTAATTAGTAACATAATCCACATTAATAATTTACTTAATTTTAATGTAGTATTTTAAATAAAAGGTTTTTATTAATTGATTTTTAAAAATAAAATAAAATAAAAGTAATTGGGTCGGATTAGACCGATAGATACAGGTCCGGTTTGGTTCTTAGAGATGTTCGGTTTGGTCCAATCCAGGAAATATGATGGACCAAAAATTTCGGTTTATCACCATACTAAACCGAACTAAACCAAATGGAACCGTTTTCACGTGTTGGAGATATTAAAGGTTTTTCTTAAGAGAATATTAATTAGATTACAATTTTAGATTTTAATTCGATTTTTTCTTTTTTAAGTGTACTTAAAAATTTTATGATGGAACAGTCTTCTTTTTAGTTTTCTGTCTAGTTTTGCTTTGAGAGAATAGAGGTGGTGGTGAATCCCTCTTCTTTCAACAATGATATTTTCTTCAAACAAGGGTATTTTTCTATGTCTTCCATTACAATGGATAGCATACAAAAATTGTGGGGTAATCTTCGATTGAGTGAAGAAGAAAATGCTACCATTGTGATTGAGGATGCTAAAGTTTTGAAGGTGCAAAAGAAAAAAGGGTGATCATAGTTTAATTGGCAAAATTTGGAGTGATAGATAATTGGGAAAGCATGTTGTGGAGTCTACTATGGCAAAGATTTGACACCTTAGTAAACCTGTTGTGTTGAGGGAGGTTGGGAGAAATATGTTTGCTATAATCTTTGTAACTCATGCTGACAAACAAAGAATAGAAGGGGGAGGCCTTGGCTTTTTATGGTTAGTTGTTTGTCATAGCCTCACACCAATACATGCACTGAAGTTTGATGTTGTTCCTTTTTGGGTACAATTTCATAATCTTCCTTTGTTAAAAATGAATAGGATTGTGGTGAAAAGTTGGGTAATTCAATAGGGGAGGTTGAAGAGGTGGATGTTGATGTTGATAAAGTTGATGTAAGGTGGGGTAGTAGTTTGAGAGTCAAAATTCTAATAGATTTGAAGAAACCTCTTGCTAGAGGTAGGACTTGTATATTGCATGGTGTCAAGGTCTAGAGTCCAGTATAGTATTAAAAGTTGCCATGATTTTGTTTTACTTGTAGAATTATTCATGAGATTGCAAGTTGCCAATTGGAGACAGATTTTTCACCACAATTTGGTGTATAGTTACATGCTGATTCTAGTTCTAAGAGGAGGTGGTAGTTTTCTCAAGATAATAGTAGTAAAATGGCCATCAACATAGGGGTGGAGATGGAGTAGAACTTGGCAGCAAATGGTGGAGCTGTGATCCCTAAGAAGAGGAAGAGAACATTTTTCCTTCATCAATGCATACTGATAAGGGTGTCTTGAATTCAATCACAAGCTCAAATGTTGATAAAGTCAATTTAAATGCACAAGCTGTTACTGATTGTTATGGAAAGAAGGGTATCATTCCTGTTGTAACGGCTACTAAGGAAAACACAATTAATGGAGGCAATGTAGAAGTGCAGGAACCTATACTTTCTAATGTGCTAAATGAAACTAGAAATGGCCCACCTCATTCTGAGCCTTTTGCAGTAAAGTATGAGCTTGTCAATGTGCCTACTACTGGGCTAAAGTTGTCTGATTCAATCAATCAAGTCCAAGATTTTGAGAAGATGGAATAACAACAACATTATATCTAGAAGCAGGGAAGGAACGCCCAAAGTACATGGAAGGAACACCCAAAGTACATGGAAGAAAGAGCAAGGTGAAACTCTTTGTGATAGTTGAAGAGGAGTCTAAGAAGAAAAGAGTTGTGGAGGAGATTACTGGAGGTACAACAATTGTTGTTGGCAATAAGAGAGGTTTATTTACTGCTCTTTCCATTGATAATGTTGTTTGTCTTAAAAAGGGTGAGCATGTTAGGAGGGGCAACAGTATTTTGGGAACAGTAGTGGCTATGCAACAGCCCTCTTAAAATCAATGAGTTTTATAAATTGGAATTCCCATGAGCTTGAAAACCCACAAGGAATTCAGGCTCTTTCTGACTTGGTCAGAAAAAAAGTTCCTGAGTTTCTTGTTTCTTCAATAGACAAGATTACACATGCACAAGTAATGGATAGGTTGAATTACAAATTGGGATTCTATGGTTGCTTAGCAGTTAGTTGTGAAGGAAAGAGTGATGGAATTGCTCTTTACTGGAAGAAGCAGTTAAAGTTGAAATACAATTTTTTTTTTTTTAATTTTATATACATGTAAAAGTTATTGCGGAAGGTGAGAACTTTGAACCATGGTGGCTAACTGGTTTTTATAGCCAACGAGATGTCAGTAAGAGACATGAGTAATGTTTTTTGTTGACATCTCTAAAAGTACCTAGTAATAAGATATGGTTACAGTTCAAAGATTTTAATGAAATTATGAGTAATAATGAAAGAGTAAGGGAAGAGAAAGACCTAATAGACAAATGAAGGCTTTTAGAGATGTTATTGAAGAATTTCATTTCCATGATATGAATTTTAAAGGTAATCCGTTCACTTGGTGTAATAGAAGAGAGGTAGGAAAAACTATTAATGAAAGGTTGGACAGGTTTTTGTCAAATTTTAAATGGCATTCTTTCTACCCGATGGATTCTGTGATTCTTCTTTTTTTTCTTAGTTGCATTGTTTGATGAAAGAACTGAGCACTATGATGAAGAAAATATAGCATTGTGGTTTGAAACTTACTGTGTGGAACAAAACCAACTTTGGACATGTGCAGAGGCACTTAAGTAAAGCTTAGGAAAAGCTTCAAATTGCACATTAGATCAAGTTTATCCCTTCTCTCAAAACAAATAGAAGCTTCAAGAAGCTAGAAATGAGGTCAAAAATGGTTAGCAAGAATGAAACCATGTGTTAGGCGAAGATCTAAAGGTTTGTGGCTAGTTGAGGGTGATAAAAATTCAAGTTTCTTTCATCACAAGGCAACTCAAAGAAAAAAGAAAAATTGGATAAAAGGGGTAAAGAACTCAAATGGAAGATGGCAAACTGATGAGGCAAGAGATGCAGTTATCCTTGAATATTTTAATACCTTCTTCAAAGTTGCCAATGTGTTGGGAATCTTAACATCCAAAATTCACTTCCTAGAATCTACATTTGCAGGAATATAAAAAAATATATAAAAATAATAACAACACAATAATTCACCTAGAAAACATTAAAAATAGGAGAAAAATCATCATATCTAAAGAAAAAAAAATCACTGTGTGAAAAATTGTTACAATCACATCAAAATTTTCCGCCTCTGTAGAATTTCCAGCCCTACTTCTTGATATTGCCTCGATGAATTTTATCGTAAAAATAAATAGTACTCATTAAGTAAAATTCCAGAAAAAATTGTTCTTTCCTAGACAGAATTTCAAGATTTTCAGAAAAGATTGGAGGGTCACAATGGACACCTTTAAATACCAATCTCCTATACATAACCTCTTTAGACAGTACATATCTACACTATCACACCAAAGTTTCATCCCACCAAAAGAATCTGGCTCTAATAACACTTGTTAGGAATCTAAATCTCCAAAATTCCCCCCCTAGGATCTAACTTTGTAGGAATATCAAAAGAAATAAAGAAATAATAACAACACAAGAATTTACGTGAAAATTTTCAAAAATAGGAGAAAAATCACTACACCCAAAATAGAAAACTCACTATGTAAAAATTTGTTATAATCACACAATTTCTCTCATTACCCCAATAAAACACACACAAAGCTTACTCGCTAGTAAAATTTTAAATTTTACATCTTTTTCATTTACAAAAAAAGGCTAACAAAAAAATTTTACTAAAATCAAAAGTTACTAACTAAGAATTGATTAGTACACTTAGCCAAGGAGGCTAAATCTCATTTTATATGCCTTAGGTTTTACTCCTTCTTCACTCCCCACCATTGTGAGACTAAAGTCAAGGAGCAAAACCCAACATGATGTACTTGGCAATATGGATTTTTTGCATGGATTAGTAGGTAGAATAACCCTTGCTATGGTAAAGCAACTTGATTTGATCTTTATAAAGGAGGAGGTGAAAAGAGCTCTAGATGAGATGCACCTAACAAAGGCACCTGGACCAGATGGTATGGCTCTACTTTTTTTTTTATCAAAAATTTTGGTTTATTGTTGATAAAGATTTCACTGATGTAGTACTTCATGCTCTTAATGGTGGTCATTTCCTAACTGATATTAACCATACTTTAGTCAGTTTAATTCTAAAGAAAAATAAGCCTAAGCTAGTATCTAATTATAGACCAATAAGCCTATGTAATGTTATCTATAAGTTGATTTCCAAGATTTTAGCACAAATAGACTCAAGAGGATCTTACCTTCCATCATTTCACCAACTCAAACAACATTTGTTCCGAGAAAATTAATAACTGACAATGTGTTAATTGCTTCTAAATTGATTCTTCTCTAAGGAAGAGAGGTTGAAAATATGGTTCTATGCCTTTAAAGTTGGATATTAGTAAGGGTTATGATAGAGGCGAGTAGACATTTCTTGAGGAAGTGATGAAACTGATGGGTTTTAGTACAAAGCGGATGTAGTTGGTGATGTTTTTTGTCAAGTTAATTTCATTTTCAATTCTTGAGAATGAAGAGTCTAAGGGACCTATTTTTTCAACTCATGGATTGAGACAAGGGTATCTTATTTCCCCTTATCTCTTTCTACTATACATTGAAGCTTAATCATCAACTATTAACAGCAAATGGCTAATCAATCAACACATATAAGATTGATGCCTCTTCTTATGATGTTTATCATATACCCACATAAATATGGCCCCCTGTTCATCCGCCACATTGATTTTTCCTTCTTCTATGAACTCTTAAATTTTTTGTTTTAAAGTCTAGCTTACCTCCTCCCCTTACGAGGGTTGCCTTGATCCTCTTCTATATTAGACACCAATCGAGTGAGCTCATTCCCCCATTCTCTCCCCCAATCAAGATACTATCTCTTTCGCCAAAAAAAGATTGATTGAAGTGTTGGCTAATCGACTACCAGCTTTTTAAAGTGCACTTCCATTCTTGGTTGAGGGTGCCTAGCCTACATGAATAATGAGACCCTTTCTTAAGTTAAAGAAAGCAATGAAGGAAACGACCAACAACAAAAGAAAAAGAAGCCTGAACTAATGATCGAGCCATAACATTATGATTATTTTACACTTTAATTCGAGTCAATCACATTCTTTTACTAGTAATTGAGTAAATTAGGCTTTGATAAATCAACTCTAATTCAATTGATAAAAGTCTAGTTTTACGATTTCTAATTTTGAATTTATTACAAGCAATTGAAGAGCTTTATTTATTTTCAAATTCTTGGTATAGTTTACAGGAGCTCTTCTCAACACACGTCCCTGCTCAACTCAGTTCTCATGACTTCTGTTATTCACAGACCCTGAGTCCCTCTTATACAGAGTACTCAAGAATCAAGATTCGCGTTCAACAAATGCAATAAACAGAGAGCCAGTAACAAGAACAGCAAGAGATAAAAGTAAATCAACAAGAAATTAAAAGTGATAAGAGAGATCAGAGATAACACACAGAGATTACGTGGTTCGGCCTAGTGGCCTATATCCACGGCAAGAATAGCCTTAGAGATTATTTTATTGATGGATCTTCCAAAACCAATGTTTTTATTACAAAATCAAGCTATAATTGAGCCAAAACAGGCCAAGAAAATAGCTTTCTCCCTCACTCGATGAAACCCTAGCTCTTGCTCTCTTTCTCTCTCGCGAAGGCTTTCTAAATCGGCAGTAATTCAGAATGAACTCATTAACCCTAACAACAAATTAAGGTTATATAAATATACAACCAGCAGATGTGAACACGTGTGAATCTAGTAGCGGCTGAAATTAACCCTTATCAGCTCAATTCATGTCACGTGCACATCACGTGCACTTGATAAAACGACATCGTATCACCAATTGCTGTCGTCTCATAGGCTGCACACACAAGTTAGAGTAAAAAGATAAAGTACATGTAAATAATTGATACCTAATATACACATTTCTCCACCTTGTAAATAATTTATCCATCAGCTCTATCCTATTCTCTTCTTGGTTGTTCCTACAATGTCCCTATATTAGGAACCCCCAACAGACAACATGTTAATCATGTCCAGATAGTGTCTAAACTTTGCTAATGGCAGGGATTTTGTCATCATGTCTGAGGAATTTTTCTCAGTTGGAATTTTCTCTACTCCAACTTCCCTAGACTCAAATACATCCCTTATAAAATGGAGCCTAAGATCTATGTGCTTAGACCTTTCATGATATACTTGGTTTTTAGCCAAATATAGAGAACTTTTGTTATCACATTGTACATTAATATTTCCTTTGAATATACCTAACTCATGTGATATACCCTTTAATCATATAGCTTCCTTTATGGCCTCTGTCAAAGCTATATACTCAACTTCTGTTGTAGATAGTGTCACAACAGGTTGCTGACTTGACTTCCAACTAATAGCCCCCTCGTAAGCAGTAAAAACAAATCCTGTTATAAATTTTCTAGTATCTACATTACCAGCATAATTTGCATCTACAAAACCCTCCAGCTCACACCCTTCCTTGACATGTTATCCATATTTCAGACCCAAATTAATAATTCCAAAAATATATCTTAATAACCATTTAATGGTATGCCAGTATGCCTTTCCAGGATTACTTATAAACCTGCTAACAACACTAATAGCATATATAAGATCAGGTCTTGTGCAGACCATGGAATACATTATACTTCCCACCATGCTGGCATAGGGGATTTGTTTCATAAATTCTATTTATGTTTCTGTTTCAGGGGCCTGACTTGTGGACAACTTAACATGTTGACCTAAAGGTGTTGTTGGGATTCGGGTTGTTTGACAAACAGTAAATATGAAACCACGCAGCGGATGCAACAAAAAGAAATGAAACAAAGGCACACAGAATAGCGATGGACACCAAGATTTGAAGTGGTTCAGTTTAACACAAGCCTACGTCCACTGTTGGGTCGGTCTCAATGAATTCCACTATAAAATAGAGATGGAGTATAGAGATTGAATCATATGATTCTTACACTAGAAACACTCAATCTCACTTACAAGTTGCAAAGCTCTCTCTCACAACACTCAAACCCTTACAAATAGCTCTCCACTCACAAAATTAAACAAGAAAAACACACTTCTGGAACTTCATGTTCACTATGTTCGTCTTCTCGCTCGGGCAAAATCCTGAGCTCCTCACAACTTAAAACATTCAAATGAATGCGATCATTTTATAAGCAAAAACTCGCTCGAGCGAGACCTTCTCGCTCGAATGAAATACTATTCCAGACGGCACTAACCCTAGTACCTGAAAGCAATGCAACCCTAGGATTGACTCTCACTCGAGCGGGACGTCGAGCAAGGTCGAGCGAAGTCTCTGCCTGGATCTTCCGTGATCTCGCTCGAGCTGGATGTCAAGCGAGAGTCGAGCGAAGTCTCTGTCTGATATCTCGCTCGAGCAGGATGTCAAGCGAGGGTCGAGCGCAGTCACGGGTTGAGGCTCAATTCAAGCCACATCTCCAACAAATCTCTACCTTGGCTTGAATTGTTACAAGCCCCACAAATATCAAAAGACCAAATCCATCAGTCATATCACAGAAGGAATACCCAACACAAATGGCAATGCACTACAATACAGACTGTTTATTTAAACAAACAGCATCTGAATATGAAGACAACCAAATATCCTCTGCCAAAGTAAGAACCCATCAAAGCCTGCATGAGTATGACCAAACTGCCTCCTCTATCTACTAGCTGTAGACCTGCTCTAACTGTACACTAATGCCATGGACAAAATCATACTCAACTACAAAAGCATGATATAGAGTACCACATGTACTCTGATCTGAAACTCCCTGCAACTCCACCTTCTTACTATAACTCTCTCTCATTTCCTGTGGAATGAAAGGGAAAGAAAGTTCATCAAATAGCAAGCTGCGTTGTCCGCTTCACTGACGATCTGTAGACAGGCCTAGCAAACCTAAAAGCAAACTGTAGACTCAACACGAACTCACCTCATTCCATCCAGCGACTCCATCGGGAGTAAAACACAAATGTATGGTCTGAGTAACGCTCTACTTCTTGTCAAATATGAGTATAACAAAAGCACTTTACACAAGATGTATCCTGATCAAAAATACTGCAGGAAACTTGATTCTACTCTGTTTTCCAAGAATACAATGCAAACAAAAAATCAAGATTACTGTCTTCTAATCACACCAAGTAAAAGCTGCCGACTCATAAATGACAACACCTATCTGGCAAACCCACATGTGCATCATGCGAGTGACATCTGAATCTGAAGCATGTGAGGATACTCCACCTGTTACCGCTATTGCCCTCAAGAAAGAAGAGACTAATTGTCTTCTTCTTCACTGTCATCACTACTAGAGGAACTTTCTTCTTCCTCCACATTTTTCAATTGGGGACACTACTTTTGTAATGACCAAACTTATGGCAGTGGTAACATTTAACCTTTTTCTTGTTAGATCTGAAGCTACTGGAACTACCCCCATTCTTCCCTGAACATATCTTCCTGGATCTATCACTAGAAGAATATTTCACAAACAAACCATCGGCTTGATCGTTCATGCCTAAACCCCCAAATTTTGTTCTCAATTCCTTAGAGTTCAAAGCAGACTTAACATCTGCTAAGGAGATTGTATCTCTACCATATAACATTGAGTTTACAAAATTATCAAACGAAATAGGCAATGAACACAAAACAATTAAGGCTTGATATTCGTCATCAATCTTAATGTCTATGTTCCTCAAATCCATAATAATCTTATTAAATTCATCTAGATGTGTAGAAATAGGAGTATATTCCATCATTTTGAGAGTGTATAACCGTTGTTTCAAATACAACCGGTTAGTGAGAGATTTCTTCATGTACAAGCTCTCCAGCTTGTTCCACAGACCAACAACGGTCCCCTCTTCAGCAACTTCCCTCAAAACTCCATCTGATAGTGACAATAGAATAGTACTGTGAGCCATTTCTTCCTCATCCTTTGACGGTGCAGGAGACTCCCCAGTAACCTCTAGAACACTGAACAAACCCTGTTGTAGCAACAACGCCTTCATCTTGATCTGTCATAAACTGAAGCTATTCTGTCCGTCAAATTTCTGTACTCCAAAATTTACTGAGGCTATCCCTTCAGATCTTCAAAGCAACCGCTCTGATACCAGTTTGTTGGGATTCGGGCCGTTCGACAAACAGCAAATATGAAGCCACGCAGCGGATGCAACAAAGAGAAATGAAACAAAGACACACAGAATAGCGATGGACACCAATATTTGAAGTGGTTCGGCTTAACACAAGCCTACATCTACTGTTAAGTCGGTTTCAATGAATTCCACTATAAAACAGAGATGGAGTACAGAGATTGAATCATGTGATTCTTACACTAGAAACACTCACTCTCACTTACAAGTTGCAAATCTCTCTCTCACAACACTCAAACCCTTACAAATAGCTCTCCACTCACAAAAGTAAATAAGAAAAATATACTTCTAGAACTTCACGTTCGCTGTGTTCGTCTTCTTGCTCGAGCGAGACTCTTCTCGCTTGAGCAAAATCCTGAGCTCCTCACAGCTTAAAATGTTCAAATGAACGCAATCATTTTATAAGCAAAAGCTTGCTCGAGCGAGAAGGTCTCGCTCAAGCAAAATACTATTCCAGACGGCGCTAACACTAGTACTTGGAAGCAATACAGCCCTAGGATTGACTCTCGCTCGAGGGGGACGTCAAGCGAGGGTCAAGCGAAGTCTCTACCTGGATCTTCTGTGATCTTGCTCGAACTGGATGTCGAGCGAGAGTCGAGCGAAGTCTCTATCTGATTCCTTGCTCGAGCAGGATGTGGAGCGAGGGTCGAGCAAAGTTACGAGTTGAAACTCGCTCGAGCGGTAGAGTCGAGCGAGAACTGTCTGATATGCTTAATTGAACTCAATTCAAACCATATCTCCAACAGGTGTATTGACAGGTTTAGCTTGGTCCATACCAAACCATTTGAGAAATTTAGAAATATAATTTTTCTGGGATAGGAACAGACACCTCTCTGTCCTGTCCCTTACAATATCCCCTAAAATTCTGCTAGCAGGTCCTAGGTCTTTCATTTCAAACTCAGATTTTAACATACACTTGACCTTATTAATCAGAACCGAGTCTTTACATGCTACCAACATATTATCTACATACAACAAAAGATATACCATTGTACCATTGACATCCTTGTAGTAGACACAGCTGTCATAACAGCTTTTAAAGTCATTTTCAAGCATGCAAGTATCAAATCTCTTATATCATTATCTAGGTGATTGTTTTAATCCATATAAGAATTTTTAAAGCAAATATACTTGATCAGAGTTAATGGCTTTTGTAAATCCCTCAAGGGGTTGCATGTAAATAACCTTTTCTAATTTTTCATGGAAAAAGGCAGTTTTTACATCTAGTTGTTTAAAGTGTAGAAACTGAAATGCTGTGAAAGACAGAAGCAATCTAATGGAACTATGCTTAACCACAAGAGAGAATATCTCATTGTAATCTATTCCCTCTCTTTGGGTGAAGCCCTTAGCCACTAGCCTTGCCTTAAACCTAGTACCTTCTACCCTTGGAATACCTTCTTTCCTTTTAAAGATCCACTTGGATCCCACCAATTTAACCCTCTCTGGTTTTGTAACAAGAACCCCAAGTTTTATTCTTATTTAGTGACTCCATCTCCTCCTGCATAGCATGTGAGATCCCAGGTTTTTCTTACCTTTACTTATTGCTTTTAGTTTAACGTTGGCTGTTTTAGTTTATTTTAATAATTTTATTAGTGGTTTATTTTATTTATTTCATTTTGTTTGATGAAATTTTGAAGAGTTGCAAAATATTATAATTGTACGAGATCCTTTTATAAGATCGTTTTTAGTTATTTAAGATATTGTGGGTTTCAAATGTACTTTAAAATATCTGATTTAAATATATGATTTCTCTTTTAAATAATTAATAAGTTTCATCTTTTTAATTAATGATAAAGATTATTATGTTATGAACTAAAGTTGAGTTGAAATAATATTTTATTTTATTTTAATTTCATTGAGTGTTTTTAAGTTAAATCGATTTTACGTATTTTCATATCAGTGTTTTTAATACAACGTTTATCAACTTGAAGACTCCAAAGTGTCGGATCTATAAATAGCACGAGGAAGTCCAAGCCCCTCACTTTCTCTCTTTCTTTTTCTCATTCTCTCTGTCTTCTATCTCTGCTCTCCCGCACACCCCTATCCCCTTTTGGCAGTCTCTATTCCAGCCCTCACTGCCGGCCACCGTCTGCCACCATCCCTCATCGCCGTTCATCCCTGGACCACCAACCGCCGGCGAGCCTCTCCCAACCGGCGGTGTCACCTCACGGCAGCCTTATTGTGCGCGTGAGCTACCCAACCCGAAATGGGTTTTCCAAGCTTCCAATTGTCGTAGCTCCGCCGTGAGACACCCATTAACGTCACCGCCTCCACCATCAATCTCCCCTCACTCCGACGACCTTACCTTGTCGTTGGCAGCTCCTCAAACCTCCTTCATCTCCTCCGTGCAAGCTAGACCCAAAATGGGTCTCTTGCATTTTCAGGCCACGCCGTCGCCACCTCCGGCCAACCATGGTTCCGGCAACCTCGTGGCACCCTCCCCCTTCACCAGTAAACATAACCCACTGTCGGCCAACCCCCATCTCCTTCTCTTCCCTCCACCCAAAATGGGTGTGAAACTTATGGTCTTGTGCCGCTGCCGTCCGCCACCTTCCCCATTCGTGGTCTCACCTCTCGTGTACGAGCATAAACCCAAAAATGGGTTTCCACCCCTTTTGAGTTAGATCTGCCACCTTCCGGTGGTTGCACCGCTTCACCACAATCACCATGAGATTCTCTATCCTCCAATGAAAATTTTTCTAAATTCTGGTGTCAAATCAAGCATCCTAGCTCAACGGACGAAATGACCGCTATGAGCGCTGTGCATCGACACTTGTTCGATGATCTATGATTTTAACACTGTAAATATTTTTCAAAATAAACTTTGAAATTTTAATATATTTTGCAATAACAAATATTGGATATTGGTTGGTTTTTGGATATTTTGTGTATTGTCGTATGCATTGCATTGTGCACGTATGATCATATTTGTAAAGGAAAACTGGGTTTTTGCTTAATTGCATGCATATTTATGTGTTGAAAATGGAAACTGAGTTTTCATGTGTTAATGGTTTTCGGGTACGTGCGTATCACGACCCCAAGCCAGGATGGGACATTATTCCAGTAGAGTTCCCCTGATCATTCGGGAGTGGAATATACTGAGTAATGTCCCCTCAGTGATAACAGGATGAAACGGAATAATAATGCTCTTATGCCAACTCCGTGGCCCCTCTGCTGGTGGGGGCTAGGGGATGCTGGGTCATGGTACATGCTGGACACAGTTAGCTAGGCATCACCCGTTTTGAAGTCACATGCGTGGTCATTACCTACGATGTGGTGAAGAAAGCTAGGGTGTGCTGATGGTCCCAAGGGAAGGCAATGGTGCATACGGTTAATAAAATAGATTTGTGGATAAATGGTTTTATATAAGTGATACTATAGGGATGGTGGAAAGCAGGTTTGGTGGTAGAGTCCCGCATGCGTTCCCCACCTACAGTGTTGTTTGGTTTTGTGGGCCATTTTCTAGGAAAGTGATATCATTTTAATATAGTTACGTGTATCATTTTCTGGGAAAATGATGGATGTTTTTATTGGAGTTTTATTTGAGCCAAATGAGATTTTGACGTGAGTGAAGTTGTTTATTTAAGAAATATGCTTTTTGAGTCTTATGCATATGCTGTCTTATTTATGCGTATTGTTGTTGCATGAATACATTTTTATCTTTTGGTTTGTTTGGATTTTACTTACCTGTAGTATTATTTTTGGTATCGTAGTTTTTTTATGCAGTTCTGTCGGGGAGTGATCGGGGATCACTTTCTCGTGAGATGATATTTATGCTTCGCTTTCGATTATTATACTTTGGTTTGTAGTATATTTATATTGGATAACTATATATCTTTTAAAGGCTTTTTATTTTGAAAGTTTGTATTTAAATTTCTGGTATTTAATTGACTAACTTTTAATTAACCGTTGCGACTTTTGTTGTGTACCTTTTTCGTATTGCACACACTTGAGCACTCATCGTTGAGGTGCGTAACCCGTGTTGTTAGCATCTCAATGCCTCGATTCTTGTGTTTCCGTACATGGGAGTTGGGGGCGTCACATAGCAAGTATCCACTTAGAGGAATCATTGCTTGCCATGGCCTCTTTATACGTTCTTGGTTCACTACCTTATCAGCAATGGTCAATGTAAAAGTTGTAAGCTCAGCTTGACCATACCTAAGATGTGGTTTTATTGTTCTTTTCTTTCTGTCTCTTATCAAAATGTAAGAGTCCGACCGTGTTTGACCCAAGTCCTCTGATATAGTGTTCTATAAGTTGCTGACTTGGCTAGTCTTGGGTTCTGTTGAGGTGTTTCCTTCCTCCACCTCAACTTGTACATCCCCCTTAGTATCACCAGGTTTGTGTTCTACCTCTTCCTTTTGTACCCGAGCTATTTGGGACTCATTAAAAATTACATCCCTGCTGATAATACATTTTTGTCTCCCAGGTTCATCTATCCACAGCTTATACCCTTTAACCCCTTCAGGGTAACCCACAAAAATGTACTTAAGTGCCCTGGGATCTAGTTTATCATTCGTTGAGTGTGCATAGGCAGTACACCCAAAGATTCTAAGGTGGTCATACCTAGGTGGTCTCCCAATCCAAAGTTCTTGTGGTGTTTTAAAGTCTATAGCTGAAGATGGACACCTATTAATTAAGTGGACAGCTGTACTAACAGCTTCTGCCCAAAAAGATTTAGGTAACCCAACATTGGACAGTATGCATCTAACCCTCTCTAAAATAGTCCTGTTCATTCTCTCAGCTAAACAATTTTGTTGAAGGATTTCCCTCACAGTTTAATGTCTCATAATCCCTTCCTCCTTATAGAAGTTATTAAACTTAGTTGACAGAAACTCTAACCCATTGTCAGTCCTAAGAGCTTTCAGTTTTCTGCCTACCTGGTTCTCTACTAAAGATTTACATTCCTTAAACTTTCCAAAGGTGTCACTCTTATGTTTAAGGATATAAACCCATACTTTCCTAGAGTAGTCATCGATGATGGAGAGGTAATAATTCCCTCCACCATGGGAAGCTACTCTTGAAGGTCCCCAAAGGTCAGAATGTACATAATCTAAGGTCTGAACAGTCATAAGAGTTGTCCTTTTAAAACTAACCCTCTTAGCTGTCCCATAGATACAATCCTCACAGAAATGTAAGTTGTTCAGGCTTACATCTTTCAGTAAGCCTTGTTTGTGTAGTTCTAAAAAACCTCTATGACTAACATGCCCTAGTCTCCTGTGCCAGAGCACAGTTTTATTCTCACTAACATCTTGTACAGGGGATGCTTCTCCAACAGTGGTTTTTCTAACTAAGGTATACAGACCATTCTTTATTACCCCTTTCATGATTGTGAGTGAACCTTTAGTAACTCTAAGGACCCCTGCCTCTGACTTAAAAGAATAGCCTGAAACATCAAGCATACCAAGAGAAATCAAATTCCTCTTTGGGTCAGGTATATACCTAACCTCCCTCAAAAGTCTCTCCATCTCATCATGCAAAATTAGTCTTATGCACCCAATTCCCATGATTTTATAGGATTTATTATTCCTTATAATTACATGTCCACCATCCAATTCAGAAAAGGTTTCAAAACAGTCTCTATTTGGACACATGTGAAAAGAGCATCCAAAATCTAAGATTCACTTTTTTCCATAATCAACCTCAGATAAATTCACTACCTTAGCATTGTCATACCCATCTAACACCACTGCCACATCCCTATCCTCTTTGTTTTTATTTCCTTTCTGTGTTTTCTTATTAAGACAATCTTTCTTGAAGTGTCCTTCTTTGTGACATAGAAAACACTTAAAGTGTTTTCCTTTAGATTTAGACCTCCCTTTCTTATTTTTTGATTTACCTTTCTTGCTTCTCTTTTATGGTCTTCCCCTAACAGACAAGCCCTCACCATGTTCTTGTTTGGTGTCTTCTTGGTTTTGTAATTCCCTAACATGAAGTACAGACTGCACTTCACCTAGAGATAAAGTATCTCTATCATACATCATGGTCTCTTTAAAATTCTGGTATGAGGAGTCCAAAGACCTCAAAAAGAGGATTGCTTGATCCTCATCCTCCACCTTAATGTCTATATCGTTTAGGTCTAGTATAATTTTATTAAAGGTATCCAGATGTTCTCCTATCGAGGTTTCAGGAGTCATCTTAGAAGTATATAGCCTAGTTTTCTTATAGAGTCTGTTAGCTAAGGACTTTGTCATGTAGAGATGTTCCAATCTTAACTAGATACCAGTCGCAGTCTCCTCACTTGCGACTTCTTTTAGGACTTTATCTCCTAAGGAGAGAATAAAAACACTGTAGGCCTTTTAGAGGATGTCCTTTTGGACTTCCGCCTTTCCTTCCTCTTTCGAGTAAGAGCCATTTTTCTCACAAATGAGAGCATCCCGTAAGCCTTGTTGGACTAACAAAGCTCTCATTTTTTTCTCCATAACCCAACGTCGAATCTCGTGGTCCCCATAGAACCTGGCTCTTGATACCACTTATTATTCACACACCCTGAGTCCCTCTTATACAGAGTAATCAAGAATCAAGATTCCCGTTCAACAAATACATTAAACAGAGAACCAACAACAAGAACAACAAGAGATAAAAGTAAATCAACAAGAAATTAAAAGGAGATAGGAGAGATCAGAGATAACACAGAGATTACGTAGTTCGGCCCTAGTGGCCTACATCCACGACATGAACAACCTCAGAAATCATTTTATTGATGGATATTCTAAAGCCAACGTTTCTATTACAAGATCAAGCTAGAATTAAGCCAAAACAAGCCAAGAAAATAGCTTCCTCCCTCACTCAACGAAACCCTAGCTCTTGCTCTCTTTCTCTCTCACGAAGGCTCTCTAAATCGACAGTAATACAGAATGAACTCATTAACCCTAACAACAACTTAAGGTTATATATATATATACAACTAGCAGATGTGAACACGTGTGAATCCAGCGGCTGAAATTAACTCTTATCAGCTCAGTTCATGTTACGTGCACATCACTTGCTTTCATCACTGCACTTGATAAAACGTCATCGTATCGATACCAACTGATGTCATCTCATAGGCTGCACACACAAGTTAGAGTAAATAGATAAAGTACATGTAAATAATTGACACCTAATATTCACATTATTCAAGACACATGGCAGCACATGGAGCCCATCACAGCGGGCCTTCATCGACCCAAGCATGTAGCCCCTGCACCCTACTCATGGATATTCAAGCACCTCACGGCTCCACCTCATTTACTCTTCCCTGCATCACAGTACTCAGCAGCCACACAAACTCAAGGCCAAAACCAAACGTGGCAGGCTGCATTTCTGTTATCAGCATTGCAAGCAGACACCTCATGGCATGTGGGCCTTTGCATTGATGTTTTCCTCCAGTTCAAGATGCAGCAGCTAGGCAGACTTTCATTCCAAACCCCTGCCCCACCGCATCAATTTTTCCACTGAATTCATTCAAGCTTCACAAAAAAAGGCCACACGGAAAGCTTCCTTGCACCGGGTCCCTGCACTCAAATCGCAGCAAGCCTTCATCAATTCAAGCAGTACTCCCAACTCTTGCATCATCTCAAGCCACGCGGAACTTCATTTAACGTCGGCCCCTGCTCCAATTGTAGCACCTCAACTCAATGCACGGAATTAAAGCAAGCCAAGAAGAGGATGAACTTCATGTGTCCGTAATTCACGAGGCCCAGCCCAATTCACGGAATTCCTACACTTCAAAACACTTCAAGCGGCACTTGAATTCATTGCACCGACTCACCAAAACGCAGCACTCAAGGCCCCTGCATCAAGAAGGCTCTCACGTGAAAACATTACTTGTTCGCCATGCCCTGATTTCCTGTTTTGGACCTTCAGCTTCTGCTGCAGCGAAAAGGACCTCTTGGTTTAGATGAAAATAGCAGAAATGAGTTGGGATGCGGAAGAGAGGACAAAAGGCAGGGGAGGGCAACTTCTTCGGTGGCTTTTCATTGGAGATTTTCGTAGACCATGCTTGGCCGAACTCCCAAGAGCTGCCTATTATTTAGTTTATATCATGTTTTTAGATTTAGAAGCTCCTCATTTCATTAACTTGTAGCCCAGTGATTTTCGTTTGGTTTTATATCGGTGTTTTATGTTCCATATTTGCTTCAGCAGTTCACTTTGCATGATTTTAGTTCAACAGCATAGATTTAATTTTTTTGGTAGTTTGTAGTTCAATATTTGCATTCGGTTGTAAGCATTTATCTCTTATTTGGCGTTGCCTTTACCGTTAGTTTCTCAATTCCATTCTGTAGTTTATACTTTGATTTTAGCATCTTATATTTTCGGAAGCTTCTATTTTCATTAGTTGATATTCCTGTTTCAGTTAAATAGCTTACGGTTTCCGCTTAGTTGGTTGTTTATATCCCGGAAATTGGTAGTCGGCAATCCATGTTATTGTAGACGTGAGCGGCGTTAGTTGGTTGGTTTCATTTTGTTGCTCCACACATTTTAAATTTCAGCACTTCGTTCACATTGTAGCATGTCGGATCGTATTTGAGCATTTTTTTTTTATATGTTGCGTTGGTTGGAGCTGAAATTGGTTTTACTACATTTGTGTTTGAGGATTCTAATTAGTGTAATTTTTTTGGGGGTTTAGTTTGTAAAGAAGCTTATGCACCCTTTTCTAAAAGGCCTTGTTAGGAAGGGGAGAGGATGTTTTATATAAAATTCAGGAGAATCTCCTTCTTAAGCAATGTGAGATTTCCTCTTTACTCTCCCTCATTTGTGGGCCGATCTTTGGTCGTACTCCTACAAGTGGATCTCATTAGATCAATGGGTGGAGCTCAATACCGAAAGGTTTAGCTTTGATACCATAAAAAAACTCATGTACCCTTCTCTAAAAGACCTTGTTAAGAAGGGAAGATGATACTTCATATAAAACCTAAGATAATCTCCTTCTTAAGCAATGTGAAATATCCTCTTTAGTTTGGACTTGGTGGAGTGGAAAATATTTGGTTTATCCTTTCGTACATAGGGTGATTGATAAAGTGTCTCTTAGAACATAAAACTCATAATCTCTTATTTAATACTTGGAAACGTTGGATTAGATGACGTTAATGAACATGCTTTAGCTTCTCGAGCGAGGATGATCATAATTCATTAGAGTAAAATTTCTTAGATTCTAACTAAAAATTTCTTGCTCCCGACCCAAGTTTGATGCATTATTTTCTCTATTTTTTTGTGGCATAAATTTTTGCATTCATTCATTATCTCAAACAAAAAGAAACATGATATTTTTAATAATTTCCAAAAAAATACATTCTCGTTGTGAATATCATTGTAGATAGTTTTATATTATAACTTCATTTTATTTATAGCAGTGGATAAATTTGCATATTAAATTTAACCATTCTTTGAGAAAATGACTTAGGAATTTTCGTAATATTACTTGACAATTCTTATACTTATAAGTCATTTCTAAAATATTTTTTAGAGCGAGTCAACTAATTTGCAAATTTATCTAACTCTGCAACATAAGCTTGACATCTGTGAGAAAGCATTAGGTCAGAAAATAAATGGTGATAAGACTTGCTTTTTAGTCACAATGTTCCTTCATCTCAAAAGGTGCAAATTATGCACTTCTGGGATGTCCAACAATACCAACAATACATATGACAAGCATTTAGGTTTGCCACCTATGGTTGGAAGAGAAAAATATCGAGCTTTCTCAACTTTGAAACATAGAGTTTGGTTAAAATTGTAAGGCTGGAAAAAGAAGCTACTATCTCAAGGAGGGATATAAATTTTGTTAAAGGCAGTGGCCCTTTCAATACTAACTTACACTATGAGTTGTTTTAAGTTACCCAAGTCTTTGTGTTCAGAATTAGAAGAGATGATGGCAACCTTCTAGAAGGGATAGAGAAAAGAAGAAAGGAAGCTGAGTTTGGTGAGCTGGCAAAAGCTATGTGATTCAAAACTAGATAGTGGTAAGGGGTTCAAGTGTTTATTGATCTTCAATAAGGTTGTTCTAGCTAAGTAGGGTTGGAGGATAATGAATGATGACACCACTCTACTTCATAATGTTTTTAAGGCTAGATATTTCTCTACATTTAGTTTTAAAGATTATAAATTGGGTGGTGCCCCTTCCTATGTTTGGAGAAGAATTTGGGAAGCAAGAAATAGTTTACTCCAGGGTTGCAAGCGGCGTGTAGGGAATGGTTTGTCAACTAACATTTGGTCTAATTCCTGGCTTCAAACCATGAGCTGATACCTACTCTTACTACAATTGTTGTTGTTACATATTGGACATCAATGACTTCTCTTATGCAAAATGATTTAGGAAGTAGAGATATTGAGAAGGTGGGAAGATTTTTACCGGTGAGGGAAGCAAATGAGGTGCTTAGTATCAAATTTCCATAAGAAAATGTGCTAGATACTTTTATGAAAAGTGTCTATAATTTCTTCACTATTTTGGAACACAATAGACAGGAGGCAGAGAGTTCAAGAGCTATAGTTAAAAGATTGTTATGATTATGAAAGCATCTTTGGAAACTTTATATTCCTCAAAGAGTTAAGATTTTGTACGGAGAGTATGTAAAAAAATCCTTCTTGCTCTCATAGATCCAAAGGCTCGAAAGGATATTGAGGATGCAAGCTGCCATTAGTGTCAAAAAGAAGAGGAAGATTTAAACCATGCACTAGTTTACTGTCCTCTAATTATGGATAGTTGGCTACAGTTTTTGCCTTCTTCCAAAGAATCAACTCACAAGTTGGATTTTTTACTGTTTGTTCATACTGTGTTATACGAAGAAAAGCTATGGAAGAATTGAAGAAGTTATTTCTAATGGCATTGGGACTTGTATAGGCATAAACAGAAGATATATGATAAAAAACTTCTGTCACCTGATCAAGTTATGGAGCATGCATTATCTTTATATTAGGAGCATGGGAATAGCAAAGGCAATAAAGATTGGACAAAGGTATTGATGTTGTTGGCAACCACCAAGCTGCCATTGGTGTCAAAAAGAAGAGGAAGACTTAAACCATGCACTAGTTTACTGTCCTCTAATTATGGATAGTTGGCTGCAGTTTTTGACTTATTCCAAAGAATCAACTCACAAGTTGGATTTTTTACTGTTTGTTCATACTGTGTTATATAAAGAAAAGCTATGGAAGAATTGAAGAAGTTATTTCTAATGGCATTGGGACTTGTATAGGCATAAACAGAAGATATATGATAAAAAACTTCTGTCACCTGATCAAGTTATGGAGCATGCTCTTTATATTAGGAGCATGGGAGTAGCAAAGGCAATAAAGATTGGACAAAGGTATTGATGTTGTTGGCAACCACCTCTTACTGGTGTGTTAAAACTCAATGTGGATAGAACTACCTTTAGTGATCAGTGCAGATCTAATATCGGAGTGGTATTAAGAGATGATAGAGGTCATGTGTTGTTTGCTGCGAGTAAACCAGAAGATACACTTGCTAATCCAATGGAGATTGAGTTACTTGTAGTTTTAAGACGCCTGTAGTTGCGCATTCCTTTAGGAATTGTAGAGTTACAAGTTGAGATGCTTTGTTGGTAGTACAAGAACTAAAGAAGGAAGGTTTCTCTTTAACTCTATGGGGAAGCATGGTTCAAGAAATCAAAAGTCTACTCAACCAACATGCTAGAGGCTCAAAAGAACAAACAACTCCATATATTATTTTGAACTCAATCATCCAACTATTTTACTTTTGTTATAATTTCACGTTGATATATGAGTAGTTTAGTTTACATCTAGAAAGAAATTTATTAAATATATCTTGTTAACAAAATTTTTCTCTTTTATTCAGTTAAAAAAAATTGGATGTGTCGACCTGTTAATTATATTAATAAATGGGTGAAATCTTTTTAAAATTGAGTGGGATAACTAGCTTCAAAAAGAAAATGTGTGTCTTACATAGCAGGCAAAGAAAAATGGCTAAAAGAGGGGGATTGAAATTCTAAGTTTTTCCATGCGGTCATTGCTCAGAGGCATAAAAATTCTTGTGTCAAGTCCATGTGTATGTCTAAGGATGCAATCCTTGATACTTTGGAGCAGGTGCATCATTTTGAGGATTTTCTTGTTTAGTCCAAAGATGAAGTCCTTCCAGACTTGAGTTCTCTTATTCAACCAAATTTGTTGGATAGTGATTGGGTTGCTTTGCTTGCCAAGCCTTCGGAGCTAGAAGTTTGGGAGGTGTTAGCATCTATCTCCATGGACTCTAGTTCCAGACCGGATGGGTTTGGGTCAACTTTTCATGTAGCTTGCTGGGATTTTATTAAAACAGATATCATGGCAGCGGTGAAGAAATTTTTTCAGGGTAATAGCTTACTTCGCTTTTATTCCTCTTTTTTTATTGTGCTTATTCTAAAGGTGCATAATTTGTCCAATTTCGTTAATTTTTGGTCGATTAGCCTCTGCAATATGATTTATAAAGTGTTTGTTAAGTTACTTGTCAATCATTTGTCTCCAGTCCTTGGTAAAATAATTTCTCCTAAGCATGTGCCTTTGTTAAAGGGCACAACATTTTTCAAAATATTTCGTTGACTCGAGAAGTTATTAAAATCTTGCATAAGTAGGCTAGAGAGGAAATATGTTCATGAAAATTGATATAAGCAAGGCTTATGATAAGGTGGATTGGAGGTTTTTGATGCTTGTGCTTCGTAGTTTTGGTATCTTGGAGTCTTTTTGCAACCTTATTTGGAGTTGTGTCTCCTCTTCTTGATTTTCTATCATGATGAATAGTATGTATAAAGGGTTTTTTAAATCTGAGAGAGGGCTAACACAAGGAAATCCCTTTTCCCCGTACCTCTTTATTATGGTACAAAAGTCTGATCTCGGCTGATTAAAAGTAAGGTGATCGAGTGGAAGATTAAGCCCCGCTTGGATTCAGAGATTAGATGAGTTGAGATGAGTTGAGATGAGTTTAGTTTATTTTTTAATATTATTATTATTTTGGGATTTGAAAAAGGTATATTGGGAATTGAAAAAGGTGTATTGGAAATTGAAAAATGTGTATTGGGAATTGAAAAAGGTGTATAGGAATTTGTGTTTTATATAAAAAATTATAAAAATATAATAATAAAATGAAGATGAGTTGAGATGAGTTGAGATGAGCTGAGCTCACCTCTGAATCCAAACGGGGCCTAAAAGTTATTCTCATTGCCGCCTAGTGCTCTATTGATTTCACACGTCCTCTATGAGGAGATGTGGTTGTGTTTGCTAATGTTTCTAAACGTACAGTCAGGTCTTTGGTGGAGATTTTTTGGACATTTGAGGTTTGGTGAGGCCAAAAAATTATTTACAAGAAATTTGTTGTTTATTGATCTAAATGATTGTCATACAGTCATTCTAGAAAAATATTGGCTGAAACCAGTTAGGCTTAGGGTCAATTTCTGTTCACCTATTTGGCACTCCGTTTTGTTGATGGGAGGCTTAAAATTGTTCATTTTGATGATCTATTGGAAAGAGTTGCGAAGAAACTCACAGGTTGGAAGAATAGATTGTTCTCTTAAAGAGGCTAACTGGTTTTTTTTAGGCATATCTTGACAAGCATGCCAATTCACCTTCTATCTATGGTGCACATGCCAAAGAGGGTGATTAAGAAATTGAATAGCATGTTTTCTAGTTTCTTTTTGGGAGAAGAAGAAGGGAAAAAGAAGAGAAAGTGAAGGGCTTGGAAGACGATCCGTGTTCTAGTTGAGGAGGGGGAGTGGGTGTTAGGGATATAGAAAAGGTTCAACAAGCTCTATTCTTTAAGTTTAGTTGGCAGCTTTTGACTCAAGATTCTCTCTGGGCAAAATTCTCTTGTGCTAAATATGTGAGACACAATCATCTTAGCTTAATTCAGGAGGGGCAATCTGGCTCCCAGTTTTGGAATAATCTTATGAAAGGTATCCCAACACTGATTCAAAATTCTCAATGCAAAGTGCAGGAAGGGAATATCTCTCTCTGGTGCGATAAATATATGGATGGTGGTCCTTTGTTTACAAGGGTGGAGCATGTTTCAGAACCTTATCTTTGTATTAAGGATCTGGTGGTACAGAGTAATTGGAATGTTGACAAACTTCAGGAGCTCATTGGGGTTCACCTAGCCAATGATATGATGTCTACAACTCGTGGGAGGAAAAGCTCAAATGATGTTTTAATTTGACTCCCTAATAAGCATGTAAAACTTTTGGCTAGTTCGGCTTTGGACTTTATTCGTGTCAAGCTTCCTAAAATTGAATGTGCGACTTGGATTTGGAATAAATGGTTGTCAGGGAAAATTTTAGTTCCCTCATTTTAATTGTTTAAGTTTTGATGATCAAATATGTAAGCTTGGGATCTTGATTGTTTCTTGTTGTAACTGTTGTTCTAACCGACATATTAAAGACTTTAATCATGTTTTAAATAGTGGCAACTTTGCTGGTGTTGTTTGGAAAAACTTGTCTGCAGATATGGGGGTGCCTTTTGTGGCTCAACAAAGTTGGAGAGAATGTATATTTGCCTTGTTTCGACGTGCAACTCACCAATCACAGGTTGGGATCTTGATTGGTTTAATTATGTCTATTGTTGTTTAGTAGTTATGGAAACATAGATGCACGGGTTGGATGGAAGATAAACATGAATCTTTGATTGAGATTTGGCACTCTATTAAGTATTGGGTGCATGTGGTTATTGGCAACATCACAAAAGTGTCCAAGTTGAGCACTAGAAATGCTCGATTATTGGCTTGCCTTAAAGTGCTGATTGTGAAACCTAAAAAGAGTCATACCCTAGTGGTCCAATGATCTAAGCCTTTGCATGGCTATGTCAAGTTGAACATGGATGGCAATAGCCTTGGTAATTCGGGTAAGGAGGAGGGGGAGGAGTCCTTCAGGATGGTTCTAGTAATCTTATTTTTGCTTTTGCTAAATCCTTTGGATTTTGTTCTAACACGAAGGCAGAGCTACATGCTGTACTTGAATGATTGGTTTTATGCAAGAATGTTGGATGGTGGGTGGTAAATATAGAATGTGATTCAAAGGTGGTCGTTTTTTGGATTCTTGTTAAGTATTGCTCTCTATGGTATTTGTGGGACTTGTGGGACTAGCTTATTGAACTCCTGGGAGGGATGGATTTTGTTTCTAATCATTGTTTCAAAGAAGGGAACTCAATGACAGATTATTTGGCAAAAGCTGGTGCGCTAGGTGAAAACATGGTCTATACTGATGTTCAACGGCTTCCTTGGGGTCTTAGAGGGTTGTTTATAGGGGTGTAAATGGTTCGGTCCAGTCCGGTTTGGTCCGAGAAATTTGTGGACCGGTTCCATTCGGTCCAAGAATTCTTTTACCCTTGATCGGACTGAACAGGAGTTCGGTCCATACTGGTCTGGTCCAATTCGGTCCAGGGGCGGTCCGGTCTGGTCCAGGGGTGCTCCATATGATTTAATGGGCTAAATTTAATCTAAAATATTGCAATGATCAAATTTTTTTTGGCCCAAATTTAACTACTATAAATTTTAATATGTTAATATTATAAGAGTATATATTATATATTAATATGTTAGTATATATTTTATATTAAGTATGTTAGTAAATTATAACTAATAACACTATTACATTAATATATTATATATTTATATGTTGATAAATAGTGATAAATTAATAATAATATATTAAATAATAATAATACACTTATTACTTATAAGTTATTACTAATATTCTATATAGATATATTATAATTTATATTTTTATACTACAACTAGTTAACCAATAAATTATAATATGTTAATATTATAAGAGTATATATTATATATTAATATGTTAATATATATTATATATTAATATGTTAATATATACTAATATATTAATTTATATTAATATTAATATTTTAATTTATATACTATTTTTATATATACATATATAAATATATATATATATATATATATATGGAGTTCGGTCCGGTCCGGTCCAGGGGGAGAAATCCTCTAGACTGGAACTGAATCGAAATTAATCGGTCCATGTAAAATTTGGACCAGACCGGACCGAATTCCATTCTGTCTGATCCAGTCTCGATTTGGTCCAATCCATCGGTCCGGTTCGGTCTTTTTACAGCCCTAGTTGTTTAGGTTGGATTAAGGTGGGGATCGCTTGCTTATCTTCGAAATTAAAGAAATGGCAGGGCGGTGATTTTGGTTTGTCAAAAACACTGTTACTATGCAGACATTGAAGCGGTGATCTTGTTTTACGAAAATTGTTCACACTACAAGTATTTGGCTGGTTTGCATTGTTTGCGCTTTTCTGTTTGTTGAGCCTTGGGTATTGCGTGCTTCTTCGTTTGCTTTTTTCTTCTAGGCCTGTTTAGATGTTTTGGTTTGTTTGTGTTATTTTTCTAGGCATGTTTAATGTTTTTCTAGGCATGTTTAGAGTTGCTGTCTAGTCTATTTTGTGATTTTTTCTTTAAGTTGGTTTGTGTTTGTGAGGTTTTTCTTTTATTTATTGAAAACTCTTACATGTTTGGTTTCTAATTATGGTATCCCCCGTTATAGGTGAGGGCTCTTTAATAAAATTGGGGATGGTCCACTATTGGACATGTAGCCCTAATTCTTTTTCGAGAAAAAAAAGGTTGAAATCAATTAAAGTGAGAAATAAATTAATACCACCATTTTTTAGAGAGACGCTGCTAGCCAAACTGGCTTGTAAGTGCATAAAAACAACCCACAAATAAGAGGGTGTCACATCAGATATTTCACTTCATTTACAATAGACATAGCCACATAGAATTGGATTTTAGGTCAGCCCTCGAGTAGAATCTCTCCCCCTCAAGCCGAATTGTTGCTCAGTCCCTATGTTCATTCATCTCAGCCTCTCTTTCTGACATTGATACTGCATATCCTAACACTGAATAGTGAAACGAAAATAATACTAACAGAAATAGCTCAAAGTAACACCAACAAATAGCTCATTCATCTATTGCAAAATGGCAGAAGCCAAAACCCTAATCCAAAGAGAAATACTCCATTCTTTTTTTTGCAAAGTTCTCGAGTTCTCCTTCACGTAGTCGTACAAGTTCGACGCACGCACCAACGTCTGAATTGCCGCCATCCTCACAAACCCTAAGTGCTTCAGGTGCTGACTTTCTTTATCAGTCTCTATTTCTGGCTGTGACAATCAACCATAACAAAAGAACATCTGGCTTGGTTTCTCAAAAGAGAAAGAAAAATTGCTCAGAAAAATCATTGATAAAATTAATGAGAGAGAGAGATGAGTGGGAGAAGGGCTGATGGAGTCCTCAGTCAAGACACCATACACCTAAGAGTTCTTCCTTGCCTTGGGTTGCTCCTCAATGATCGAGAAGGACTCCTAGCTTGGTGTTGATCATGTGGATGGTGGTAGGGTTGAAGTAGGGTTAAGGTATATAGAACAAAGGGTTAAGTGTTTAGGTGATGAAGGGTTCGGCTAGGGTGAATTTGTGTGTCATGGCAATGGGGCTAAAGGGGTTGCACGAAAATGACTTACTTTGGGGATTGGATGGCCGAATATGGGGCTAGGGTAAATGAGTGTTTCGGCCAAGTGAGGGTTTAGGAAAGTGGATTAGGGTTTGAGAATTAAATGGAAGATATTTGGTGGATGAAATCTGGAAAATCTGATGAGAGTATATATGGCCGGTTTTGGAAATGAGTAGGATTTGATTTGGTTTAACTTAGGGAATTGGAGATTTGATTAAATCAATTAGGGAAGTATTTATTAATCAAATAAGGAGAAAATAATCTGAATTGGTGAGGTGGAAGAATGAAATTTCGAGCTAGGCAAATTGCCTTAGCCGAATGGTTGTATTTATGGAAAGTGGGTGATCGATTTGGCAAGTTTGGAGGGGTTTGAGGTGGCTGCCTTGAGGGGCACTTGCAAACCACGTCTAGGGTTGTTTAAGGAAGGTTAAGGTCTGATTTGGTGAAGGAAATAAGACAATTTCGTGGTAGGAAAGTTGCCTTACACGAAATAGTACAAATCTGGAAACTAGGAAAACTGTTTTGGAAAGTCTTGTGTGTTTAGAAGAAAAGTTTGGGGCTGCTTTGTGGGAACTAACCAGACCTCGACCAGGGGTGTTTTAGGGTGATTTAGGTCTGATTTAATGATGGAAATATGGTAAGTAGGGTTAGGGTTTAGTGGCTGGTTGGTGGGAAAGCAAGAGGGGCGAAATTGGACAGCATACCAACTGGGTTTGGTGTAGTGTTGCCGTGGCTTGTGTGGGCTGTATTGGGCTGCTTGGTTTTGTGTTTGGGGTAAAGGAAATTTCAAGAAAATAGTATGAACATCCAAGAAAATGGATGAACACTCAAAGGAGAAGAAGAACACGCTAACCACTCCAAGCTTCAAGTGGTTTGGCCAACACAACTTACACAACACTCCACTCTTTCTTCACTTGTTTTCAAGAACACTTTCTCACTCAACTCTCTAGGGAATTTCAAAATTCATAATGGCTGTGAATTAAGAAATTCTCTTGAACACTCACACACTCTTTCTCTAATCCACAAGTGGTGTGGATTTGGCCTCACCAAGAACACTCACTCAAGAACACAACACACAACTTCAAGAACACAAACTCACAAACTCAAGAACACCAAGAACGCTCCAAACCGAAACACCAATTGAATAAACCTCAAAAATATTATTAATACTCAAACGAAAAACAAGATAGATGTGAAACAAATCGATTCACGAATTGCACGTTTTGATCCTCTTCAAAAGGAATTCACGAATTGCACTCTTAAGAAGCCCAAGTGCTCAAAGCACTGAATGAAATCCTAACCACTATGGAGTGGCCGGCCTAACCCTTTTCAGAGCAAATTCCTAGTTTTCTCAATTGTCCAAAGATTGTTAAATAAATGCCTAATGGTCTTATTTATAGAGTTAACAAGTTTGAAACCCCCAATAAGTCCTTTATTAAAATAAGTAAATGACTAACACGTCCTAATGCAATTTAAATAAATAAATAAAATAAATAAAAGATGAGCAAGCATGATAGGCTCCCAAGTGGTGGTGTGGCCGTGGGTTGCATGTGCCCATGGTGGGCTTTGGTGCTGGAATGTCCATGTGTGGACCTGTCTGCATGGTGCGGTGGTGTGCAGGCATGGCTCTGTGCAGGGCCAACTGATGGTGGTCATGGCAGTGTGTCATGCATGGTCTTGGTGGTAGGCATAGGGTCAAGCCACGTTGCTTGGGGGTGACCCAGTCAAGGTGCTCGGGCAGTGGTCCTGCATGGCCCGGGCTGGATGTCAGGGTGATGTGCATGCATGGCCCAAGCTGACACTCTGGTCACCGGCTGCATGGAGCGGGCTGGTGCCGCGCGCTGGATGGCATGCATTGTGTGCATGCCACTGGCCTTGCTCTACAAAGCATGGGCTGGAGCCATGCGCTGGATGGCATGCATGATGTGCATGCCATTGGCCTGCTCTGCAAGGCACGGGCTAGTGCCGCGCACTGGATGGCGTGCCTGTGAGGACACGCCACTAGCCTCGTTATGGTGTGCTAGGGAATGCAGGAATGCGCGGGTAATGGGGCGTATGCGCACACGCAAGCGTACGCACAGGTGGATGCGCTGTGGGGCGCGAAAGGGTACGCGCATGGCTGTGCACACTGCATGCTCACGGCCAATAGCCTCGCTGGTCGTCTGCTGTGTGTCAAGACCTAAGTTAAGACATGCATGCAGGTTAGCCAAGGGATTGTCCTGGCTCTCAAGTGGCTGAGTCAAGGCATGATCCTGGGCAATCCTCCTAGGGGTTTTGACAAGGGGGTTTCGTGTGATGAGATGGGTGCGAGAGGGGGGTCGAGTCTGCTAGAGGGAAACCAGAGGAACGGATTTCGGCGAGAGGAAAATCGCGTGGGGGGAGGGGTTGGGGAGACGAAAACCAGAGGGGGCAAGAGGTCGGCGAGAGGAAAACCAAATGGGAGAAAAGGGGGGATTTTGAAAGAGGGGGGTTTCGCAATTCGCAGTACTTATTCGATTATTTTGAATTAATCTAGTGCATTGAATTCACATTGTTATTTCAATAGAATGCTTATGTGTCAAGAACTTATTAGTGGGCTGTTATCTCATAAATATAAGCCTGATCGGCCCGTAGGAATTCTCTAATATTTAACATAACAATTTTTAACTGGATGAAATCACTATCTTTATTAACAATGCCAATTTTTTTTTTACAATAAAACAACCTCGAGTTGAGTGTGAGAGCATAACTAGAGCAACCACAATTCACTAGAACTCCGCTTGATTACAGTCATGGCAGTAGGAGATTATGGTTTAACCATATACTTATGTCCTAAAGGCTTCAAAATTGAAATCTCTAAATATTTAGAGACTGGTTCAATTCGGTTCGATTTTGTATATTTTCTTAGAATTAAGCCAATATTCTCCAATTTTAAAATTTTAAGAATCGATACTGGAACAACTACTACTAGCCGATTCAGTTCAATTTTTCCAATTTTACAGATTATCTATGTTAGTAATAATATGATGTTTATATATACTAAACTTTTAGTCTATTTATATTATAAGATCGATAAGTATACTATTTTATAATAATTAAAACATACATGTATAGTATTAGATTTAACTATAGTCTATATAATGTCTAGACTTTTTATATAAGTATATATGATCAAATTATGTGTAAATATGTATCTACAAAGATAATATATATCAAAAGTAAATTTATATTAATAATTTAATATTAATACTCATGTTTAATATTAAAGTTTTATATTACATTCATTCTATATTATAATACTAAAATTTATATGTTATATCAAATATTATATTAAAAACCTTAAGATTAATTTATGTTATATCACATGTTATATTAAATTTATGTAATAAGATTAATAGACTTGAATAATAAGATTAGAATTTTATGTTGTATTAATTAGCAATATAGCATATATATAATATATAATAAAGATATATATTTAATATAAAAAATTATAAATATATAATGATTCGGTTCGATTTAAACCAATTCTCAAATCATGAAAATTAATACCGTATTGGTTTAGGAATGGATTTTATTTTTAAAAATCAATATGGTGCAAGACCACTTACAAACTGGACCGAATCTACCGCTTTGATCCGGTCTAATCCAGTTCAACCGGTTTTTAGATTTATTTATTTATTTATTTTTGTTATATACACTCAATATTAACTCTCACCTCTTTCTAATAGTCAGTGTCACCATATACAAGATAACATTTCAACATCCACCACTTGGCTATTTATTTAAGAAATCCATGTTTCATGCGGGTCGAATGGTTAATTAAAGACATGTTTCTTATATGACTTAATGGGGCCCACATTTAGCATAAGTGTCGGTTTAATGTCGGCTCAATAGGTTGTAGGCCCAAGGCAAAAGTTTGGAGCGAGGCCTTTTTCAAGAAAGTAAAATTCAAATTTATTTTAATTTTTTGATTATATATATTTTTATTTAAAAATCATTCTTATTATAGCAAAATTACTAATGATGAAGATTTTATATCATCTTCTTAATTAATAACTAACTTAATCTTTATGAAAAAATATAAAAAAAGTTTTTTTAAATCTAGTTTTACAAGAAGCGCTTTAGATTTTTAAAAAATAAATTATAATTATTATTTTTAATAAAGTTTTATAAACAATCCATGCCTTTAGAAAAAAGTGAGCCCTAATCTTTCATGAACACTGACAAGTAGATTTTGCTATTTATAGTTTCGTATTGTATATTAAACTAAAACTGATGAAAGGCAATTGTACCCTTAGAATGAGATTATGTGAAATATTTATTGTGTGGAAATAGGATGAGAATTTATATCACTTCATGTCTCAGACATAATAGATAAGAGCAAAATTCTCATCAACATCAAATAAACTCAAACATAATAGAATTATAAAAAATTAAATTCCAAAATTAATATATATATTTAGAATATAATCATAAAGACTACTCATGCAAAAAAAAAAAAAAAAGAAGAAGAAAAACTTATGCCAATGATCAGTACGTTTTTGGTAATTAGGAGCATTACTAACATCTTTATAAATTAATAACTTGATATGAAAATAAAAGTTTAGATGGTGAGCTTAATATTCCAAGAAAAAAAAACCTATAAACTGAGAAAAGTTCAATAATAGTTGAGCTTTGAGAAGAAAATAGAAATATGATAATTTAAAGAATAACCAATTACATAAAATCTATTTAATTCTTTTGATATTTTCTCATTCACTTATTCAAAATTTTGCTAATTACAATTTTTTTTTTTTTCCTTTTCTTTTATAAGATTCTAGTTGAAATTTTTTTGGGGGCCTTTCTTCTAATACTAGAGGTCTTAGGCATTGTCCAAGCCATCTAATGGAAGAGCCGGCCTTGGAATAATGGATCATAAGGACAACAACTAACAAATTATTTTGTATTTGAGTAATATTTGAAAATGAAATTACGAGAAGTTTGAATAATTTTAAGAATTCTCAGTATGTCAATTTGCATAGAAGAACATAGTGGAGAGTAGTGTGTCCTATATGTTGTATGGAGGAGGAGGCAGTTGTTCATGCCCTTCGGAGTTGCCTTCCAGTTACAAATGTTTGAGATGATGATGAGGCAAGTCCTATAAAAAAATGGAAGAGTAGAGCTGGAGATTTTATGAAATTGTGGTTTGAGTTGTGTACTCAATTAGCTAGATATAAACTAGAATTGATTTGATCAGCTGTTTTTCATAAGTTATGATTTAGAAGAAATGCCTTAGTTTTTGAAGATAAGTTTAGAAGTCCAACAGCAATTATGAAAATGGCAGTGGATGAATTCGAAGAATTTAAATGAACTCGATAGAAGGGACAGTGCAAACTAATGAGGGAGGTAGCAGGAGGGGATACACATTGCACAGTAATTAGGGATGGTAACGTCGATGATTTAGTAGCGGCATTAAGTGTATCCAGAGATAATGGCAATTCATTTTTTCTTATTAAATGTTATGTTATGAACAGTGTTGAGTCTGTGTGAGGAGTTGGGGCTAAGGTAGGTTGTTTTTTATGGAGATGCAATTAAAAAACTCACAGTTCGTAGCATTTGTTTAATTCTTCCTTAAATCACCTTCAAACTTTCCCTTACTTTCTTCTACAGACAACGATTGAAAGGAGAGAGGAGGAGGGGGGGAAGAAGAAGACAATAAAACAATGGAGATTTCTAATTATTGTATCATCTTTTCATACGATCGAGAAATTCAAAGTCGAACTGATTAAGAGGGCCACATATATATAAATTAGTAAAGACTGAACGACGTGGAAGGCACATTTTCCCGACTGAAAGAATTTATTTTAATAGAATATAAAAGTAGAAGTTATATATATATATATATTACAAAAAAAAAGAACTTTATAATATTATAATTATAATTAAATAAATTATTTATGATAAAAATAGTCTATTTTTTTAAAAGTGGCATTTTCTTTTTAAAGATTCGACGACCGGGCCAGATCTATGGATATTATATATTTCTTGAATCTTGATAATTCAACAAATCTTCTCCAGATCTTAGGCTTGTTTTTTTGCTTATTTAGTTTTGTTATTGATGGGAAAGCTAAAGGAATCTTTTTCCCTCTTCTATATTTCAACATATATACAGAAGATTTGCAAGCATTTAGAAACTTTACGGGGGGCTGTGGATAAATCGAGAGGGAGCTGCTACTGCTTCTTGAAGAAGGGTTGTTGTCGTACCCTGTGGCTTTCTACCGCGGCAAGGGCTATGAGGTGGAGAGAGAAAATAGAGTGGGGTCTGAGCTGAGAGAAGGAATTCGGGAGGACCAAGGAACGAGACAGAGGGACTTTTGTGTCAAAATGACCAAATAGAGGGTCAAAAACGAAAACATGCAAACAGGACAAAGCCAAACCAAGAGTTAAAAAGGGAAAAAGAAGGGATAGAGGGACAAAATTGGAATAAAAAAAATGGTAAAAATCTACTTTTTTTTTTTTTTTTTGTGGGAGTCTACTATTCATTCTTCGATAGCACTTTTATTTATAACTCTTTATAGAATAGACATATATCTCGTCTTGTCCATACGTACTACAGGACATGCATATGAAAGTTAGCTGTAGATCATCACCGCATGCAAGGTTTTGGAGTTGGGACATGTCAAGACAATAAATTCAAAGTCAAACTGATTAAGAGGGCCGCCTATCATACTGCAAGAGAAGGGCAGCTTTCACGGAGGGAGCCTCATACTGCAAGTATTATTATTATTATTATTTTTTTTTCTAAAACATTTTTTAAATTTATTAATAAACATTTCAAAAAGAAATATAAAAATATAAAAACTCAATCATGATTACCGTCGGTGACACCAAGATAAAGCAAACACACATAAATATATATCGTCTTGTCCATACGTACTGCTACATCTCAAGGCAGAGTTGGAGCTGGGAGAAAATGGCAATAGAAGCTGAGAAGGTAGGAAAGACGATTGGGTTGAGTCTTAAAATTAGTAGGCTCGTATTGCTAATGGTTTTGGTGGGAGTAGTATTTAAAGTGAAGGCACAAGGGCGTCTTCCTGATGATGAAGGTAATTTCTTCTCTTTCATCAACTGATCTCGTTGATTGAGTTGTGGATGATAATTTTCCAGTATTCAAAGTAAAGTACATACTGAAAGCCCATGTATTTGATTATTAATTCATGGGTGGACTTGATTTCATTTTTTTGATTCGTTCTTTTGTTTGAAAAAAGATGTCGATTTTCTGTGTTGTTTGAACTTTGAATCCAGTCCCAGGTTTTTGTAATCACTATATTTAAGGGCTTCATCTCTTCCTTACTGGAAAATAAGGGTTGATCGCGATACGTTGATTCGGAGTACGAGATGAGTCAACTCAATATCAAAATTCAAAGTTCGTTACCCACAGAAGTACATGATGAGTCAGTCATCCATCAGATCCTTTTAATTTTTATGTTTGATTTCTCTTTCATTCATATACCATCAATGCACGTTAATTACTCATAAACAGCGCCGACTCGAGTAAATAGGAACGAAAATTTTAGGTGAAAAAAGGAAAAATAATATTTATAATTATGAAGTGCGTAAATATCAAATAATTTTTTTGAAAAATAATAAATATGAAATTTATATTAAAAAATAATAATTTTTTAATAATAAATTTTACGTTTTTTTAAGATGATTATATGGTACTTATATTCTCTATAATTATATATATTATTACTCATTATATTGAGTTATATTAATATACAAATATTTTTATATAAAATTTATGTGTAAATTTATGAGATTGACTTTTCCATAATTTTAAAATGTTTGAAAAAATAGTAGTTGCATGATCCCACCCTAATTCATATTGGCGGCTACTGCGCCTAAGAAATCTGGATGGAGAATTCGTGGGGCCTACATTTAACACAAGTATCTGTTTAATGTAACATCAAGGGTAATGGATAAGGATGTGAAGTAATAAAAAAAACTGTTTCACTGGGTAATAATTTTTTCAAAATTTTGGAAACATAAAAGTTAATTATTAATATTTTTTTTAATATTTTTTTTATTTTAAAATTAAAAAAAATGGAATTATTTATTTATTCTATATAAAAAAATTGAAAAAATTATAATAATTAAAAAAAATAAGTTGAAAAGTATTGTGAAAACAAATGAGACTTGATGAAAAAAATCAACTTTAATATATTCTTGTGAATAATAGTTCCATAGCCTAAGAAAACAACATGAATCAATGTATTCCAACTATGAAAGTTAACAAAGACTAATTACTACCTCGTGGTGCGAGGTTCGACTAGATAAAATTGGCCTTCCCAAGTTGAGATTTTAATAGGCTTGGTACAGATTTATTAAATGTACATATAGGTTCTATCTGTGTTAATGCTTTGTTTTGGTTTGTTTTATTGCTAAGGAGGTTTTATTGTTCTATTTGTTATTTCCTAGTGACTTGTTTGTTTCTATGATTTTTCTCTGCTTTAAGTGAGGGGAGTTATTAATAAATTTGGAAAGAAATTATTTTTAGATATGTGGCCTTTAACTTTTTGCCAAAAATAAAAATAGTTTATTAAAAATATCATATAAATAATTAAATCTACTCTTTCCATCCATTTAAATTTTTAGGACGAGTAGTGATTTTATATAATATTTAAGGATATATTGATCTCAAATCCTAATTCTATATTTTATATAATTTAATTAAATATTTTACATAATAGACTTATACGTGATGAAAAGTATTAAAAATATAATACAAATAATTAAATTTATTTCTTCCCATCCAGTTAAGCTTTTGAGATATAGTGATTTTACAGTACAGCTTAGAAAAGTCTAATAAAATCTTGGGTGTTTTGATCTTTAATTATGATCAAGATTTAGATCATGATTGGAATAAGGAAAATGATTTATACATCAAACTTTTTACAATAATTTATATAATTATGTTTTAAATGAAATATATATTTTTTAAAATCTTATAAAAATAAAATTATTTTATAAAAATATTCTCATCTTAAAATGTAATTTTATAAAATATATTGTATGGATATTATTACTGATGGTAGGTTATTTTCGTAGGAGTTGTACTGGAGTTTGATTTTGATTTTGATTTTGATTTTGATATCAAGTAAATATAAAAGAAATTTAGCGTTCAGAATTGCATCGATCTTTAATTTCCTTGGAAGAGTTCTTGAAATATTTATTATTTTTTTAATAAATAATATTAAAAAACTCTTAAAAATGAGTAGATGAGTTGTATTATGATGGACGCAGTTGGTGCCTTGAGAGAAATAGCTACACAACTGGGGAAGGATGATTGGAATTTCAAAGTGGACCCTTGCAGCAACACATCAACTTGGTTCACAGAAAATTACAGCTCCAAGCCAGCAATGTACAACAATTCTCTAATCTGCAATTGTTCCTTCCCTGCAACTGCTGGAAATGTCTGTCATGTAGTTTCACTGTACGTACCCTTCCAACTTTTCCTTCAAATTATACCCAGATTTTCTCCTTCATTTCACCAAAACTAGAAAACTATTCAAGCTTTACCTGCAAACTCTATACTAGGTGATGTGTACATTATATATATATACACACACTATAAAAATGGTTATAATAGTAATCTCATTAGATTATCTAAAATTAAATGATAGTTTTTGTCGATATGAAGACTAATTTAACTTTTAACCATTCCATTCACATAATTCTCTATGTTAAAATATTTATTTTTTATTATATAATAAGAAATTAAAATAATAATAGTTTGACTTTGACTATTCATATTATATTTTTATATTAAATTATTCATTTATGAATATATATAATAATGAGTAATTAATAATTAAAAAGAATATTTATTATTTAAAATTATTATTTTATTTTATTTTATCATATTTTGTCATTCTATCTATTATATGTTAATTAATAATCATATTTTAATTAAATTATAAGTAAAAAAATTAATTAATAATTATATTTTATTTAAATTAAATTATTAATAAAACATTGACAAGAGAGAGAAATTAATAAAAAAATTAATTAATAATCATATTTTATGTGATGAGAAAAGAAAGAGAGAAATAAATTAATAAAATAAAAGTTTGACCATTGATTTTAAGCCTCTAACTTTAAAGTTTTTTTTTAACATTACTATTTACTTGAGTCAAAATTTATAATTTATAAATAATCTAATATGAACTTCTTTTAAATTTTAATAACTAAATTCTCATTAAATTTAATTTTTAACGAGTCTCATAAGAATACTCTTAGTTGAATAGGAATGAATGGTAACTTTTTGTTTGATACTTTATTTTCTATTTCTGCCCCTATATATCTGTTTATTATTACATTTTTTTGTTCTGCTCTTGTATTTTACTTTTGGCTCGTTCTCTTCTGTGAGTGATCTTTATTACGATTTTCCCCTGATTTTTGTGTTAATTGATTTTTTTTTTTTTTTTGTTTTTGTTCCACTGACAATTTTTACATTTTTGCCCCTGATTGATTAACGGTGTCTTTTCAATCACCATTTTGTTTTCTCAATTTTGTATCGTGTTTTCTCAAAAAATTCCCTTTCCTTTTGTGTTCTTTCTTCATTTCATCGACTTATCTCTTCGCTTTCCAATTTTTTCCCCCATGTGGTGTCGCCTCTTTAATGGAATAGTCTGAAAGTTCTCTCTCTCTATAAAAGCTTTCTTAGTAGAAATCTAGGAACATCAACATACACAAGTCGTATAAAAGAAAATCAACTCCCAAACAAATGAAACGACACTTAAATCAGATAGCCAATTAACCCAAAAGATCCAAAATTCTATCTCGCAGATTAGTTATAGAACAAACAAGAGGGTGGGTGGGGAGATGTGAGAGATCAACAGCAGAAACCATGTCGGTGGGCTATAACTGTAGATATCTTGTTTGATTTCTAGTGAGAGTACACACTATTTTAATTTTGTGTGATTTTCAGATGGGGCAGAAGAAGATGCCATTCGTTTGATTTTCAAATGGATTAGAAAACCATTAAAGACCTATAGAACAAATAGAAAAACGCACCCTTTTTCAGAAATGGTAGAAAAATGCAAACTATCCAAACTTTTATCATGTTTTGTGTTTCTACACGTCCTACGTGGCAAAATTTTATTGATTAATGTTAAATTTGAGTTTTCACCCGACTGGAAACTATTATGTATGTATGTATGTATGTATGTATAGCTGGTTACTTTTCATTTTTAACTTTGTCATCATCTTCCATGATATTACTTGCACATAAATATCTTATTTTAAATAATTTTATAGATTAATTGCAAAAATAAAATAAGTTAGTGTGAATGCGATGGTAATTTTTTTTTTTTTTGTGTGAAATGAACATTTCTCTGTCACACATGCGCGCAATCCACAGATGCACACTTATTTTCATTCATCTTGAACTTTCAGTCCAATCAATTGATTCTCATGCTTTAACTGACTTTTTATTTAAACGGTCGATCTTCCAAATTACATAATATTATAATAATATATTAATGGATGTGATTAAGAATGATAAAATTATTGATCATATATATAATTTTTGAAGCAAAACTAATAGCTATTTATGCTATTCTACGTTATGCTTACTCTTTTTATAAAAAACTAAAATTTATTATTAAAACATAATTTTTCCATGTAAATTCTAGATTTACCACTTCCTTTCAAATGTAGAAAATTTATAGACTATATCCTTATCATACAGATTTCTTAAAGGGCAGAATCTTTCTGGTGAGCTTCCAAAATCCCTGGTAAAGCTGCCTTTCCTACAAAAGCTGTAAGAAGATCATCCCAAGTACTAATTCTTTTTTCTAATTATTTAGTATTTGAAAATTGATTTAAGTTTCTACTCAAATCGCACACTTTCTCTTGTTTGTAGTGATCTCGCTCGAAACTATCTTTCTGGTTCAATACCATCCGAATGGGCTTCTGCAAACTTGACATATATGTGAGTTACTACTCCTTGCAGTGATATTCCTGAAATCAAAATCATAAGGCTCAAGGGTTTAGACTGATTATGTTACATTAATATCTATGGTGATTATAATTCGCTACAGATCAATTACTGTAAATAAGTTATCAGGACCGATCCCAAGCTTCCTGGGAAGCATGACCAATCTTATATATTTGTAAGCTTTTCTTTCTTTTTTTTTTTTTACTCACCATTTTCATCTGTAATTTGTTTCATAGTTTGTTTTGTTAAAACCTTGATTTAACATTGACGAATACCGTAATATCAGGAGCATAGAGAACAATCTGTTTTCTGGAACTGTTCCCCCTGAGCTTGGAAATTTGAATCACTTGGAGAATCTGTCAGTATTTCCTCCTATCCTGTCCTTTAGTTCTGAAATCACATTTTATGATTCATTTCACAATTCCCAATATGTTGAACTTCTGGCCAATTTGTTGACTGCAGTATTCTTAGTGCTAATAATCTCACAGGCGAGTTGCCACTCGCTCTCACTAATCTGACCAAATTAACGGAACTGTAAGTGGTTGTAACTTTGAAACCATTTCTATTATTATATTAATTTTACATTCCTACTTGAGAAAACTCGTGTTTCAATGTTATTCAATGTTTCTGTTTTGAGCCAAATGCAGTAGGATTAGTAGTAACCGCTTCACCGGGAAAATACCTGACTTTTTCCGTAGTTGGAAAAACCTTCAGAAATTGTATGTGTTTTTACCCATAGATGTTGCTTGAATCTCTTCCAATAGAAAACTCAAGTGTCACCTAACTATTATATTTATGTTCTTCACAGGGAGATCCAAGCCAGTGGTCTCTATGGGCCAATTCCTTCTAGTATTTCTGTCCTCAGTAATTTAACTGAGCTGTAAGTTCTGCTCTTCTCAGGACTCCTGTTGTAAATTCTCTGTGATATCTTCCTTTGTACTCGAATTAACAAGATTTATTGATTAAGATACTAAACAGTCATTGATGGTGCAATTTTGTGCAGAAGAATTAGTGACTTACCTGGTGAGGGTTCTAAATTTCCGTCATTGAGTAACATGAGTGGAATGAAAAGATTGTAAGTCATTGTTTAACTGCAAAATTTTAGGAGCTTGAATAATACAAACTTCTAGAGTTGTTTCTTAGAGACTTAGACAATGTTGGTTAATGTTGCAGAATGTTGAGGAGCTGCAATCTCTCTGGAACAATCCCTGCATATATATCACAAATGCCAGTACTCCAAATTTTGTAGTTCTTCCATCCTTTCTGTTTTTGTCTATTTTATATTTTCATTTACTAAAAAACCAGAAAACTGAAAATTCCAGATACTTGGCACAGCCCCTGTTCATTACTGATAAATATAGATAGATGTGTGAAGGTCCCTTTTTTTTTTTAATTGTCTTTACAGTGTTGTTGTATTGTTTCAATATGGATTTTTTTTTTCTAGTTCTTTGGTAGAATTAACTATGAGGTGTACTTTTATAGCAACATTAGATTGAAACAGGAGTGGGAAATATTGTTCTGCTTATGAATATGTAATAATATTTGTTTTCCCACTTTAGCCTGGTAAAATCATTATAACCGCTTTCAATCTTTACAGACCATCTTTTAGAAATCATCTATGTATGGTTGTCAATTTTCTGCCCATGGACATTGATGCACAGCAGCAATGATCTGCACGCCATGTTGCTTAGGTCCATTCTAGCATATGCCCAAGATATCTATGAATAGCAAGAATTTTGTCAAGATATCTATGCAACATTGCTTTCACTGGACTGAAAATAAGAGAACATTAACTCTTTTTTAGAAACTTTTTTGAGCTATCTCCACCCTTTCATGGAAAAGGAATATCTTTCAATTTGTTTATCCTGTGTATTGTCTTCTTAATTCTATCTTCACTTTAAAAACTGAACATGTTGTTTATAAGGTTTACCATATTCACTTTTATGCCAGTTTTATTATTCTTTTGTGGTATTATATAGCTACTTCATCCTTTTATTTGTGCAGAGATCTCAGCTTCAATAGATTAGAAGGAAATGTTCCAGATTTTACAGCTCATGAAAAGCTGGAATACATGTATGTGTTGAATCAAAACCCTAAATATATTCCTTTTTTGATGAATTTCAAATAAACCATTAAGAAGCAACTCAAAGTACACCACGACAAGTGAGATGATTCGGCACGTCCTATGCCCATCCTTACATGATTGGGTCAGATAGGACAATTGCATCTATGCAGTCATGACTGGGAGCTTTGCATATTGACTCCCCAGTGTAGTCATGCAGGACAATTGCATCTGTGGTGTCAATCCACTGGGTTGAAGAACAATATATGTATTCATCCTTACATGGTCGAGTCAGCTACTTTATTTACAGAATTATATTGGTTGTAGAACTATATATGTAGTACATCTGTTCAAGTATTCTTTTGGGTTTTAATCTGGACTTAAAAAATTTAATGGATAACAATGCTGAACCACATGATAGCCAAACTACAAACACTCACAAGCTAGCCATCTCCCTAGGGAATGCAGTCATACCAAGGGGTGGGCCTGACTTTCCTAATGTGCAACATAACAGTAACTTGTCTATATTGCCAAGGCTTCATACATCTATTATATCATCCAAAAGTAGTACCTTAAGTTTTCCTGTTTTCTTCCTTAAGTAATGATAGGAGTGTGTGTTTAACCAGAATGTGATTATTTTGCTCTTCAAACAGGTTTCTGACAAGAAACTTGCTCACTGGGGCTATTCCGGAGTGGATCCTAGACAGAGATCCTCGCGAGTATGTAGTTCATCTTAACTTCACTAGATTTGCATGATAATATTTTTTTTTGTAATTTTTTAGGGTCCGGTGGATATATAAATTTTACAAAGATGCATAATGTTGAAATATAAATCACTCTAGAAGCTGATTCATCTTCTTATGATATGGTCAGCTATAGGTCTTATTCACTCGTCATATGCAATGGGTGGATTAAAAAAAAAATTCTGGATAATTTAATTTGCAGCATACACCATGAGTTACCAGTAGAAAAGAGCAGTAGATGAACTTGTTTTACATTGTTATGGAGCTAAGTCTGTTATCTGTCAACAGTATATTGACAGTTAAATGTCAAGTTGGCCAGAGATGTTTGATGGTCTGAACCTGAATGATTTTGTATTAACATCAACAAAAACCAAGCATAGATTTTAGGGAAATGCAATATGGTAAATACGTGGCACAGCTGATTTAGATTACAATGTTAGATGAGGTCAATCATGCTACTTGCTCAAGTGTCATCTTCTGGGCTGTTTCACTTAATGAAATAGTTTGGTTTTACAACCTGTGACTCTAGTCATTTTTTATTTCTTTCGGGATATATAATGAGTTCTTAATGAAAATTATGTTCATGTGCAGCCAACTAGATCTTTCTTACAATAATTTTTCAGAGAGCTCTGCGGGACCTACTTGTCGAGAAACCCTGTAAGGACATTTCTTTGTCACTCTTAGCCTTAACATCATACGAGCTGACCTTTGCATGCACTTCTCTCCAGAGACTTGAGCTTTATAGTTTTTCAAAAAATAATGATTTTCTCGTTTCATCAGAAATGTGTTTGAAAGCTCTCTTGGGCGGGACAACTCGTAAGTTCTCTCTCTCTCTAACTTTTAAGAACAACCCAAATTTTCTCTCTCGCTTTGATTTTGCCAAAGCTTTTCCTTTTCAACTATAATTTTACATAAGCTCACGCTTCTTCTTGTATTACACTAATCTAGAAATACTGGGGAGTGCCAGAACAACATTCCTTGCACAAAAGGTAATTACATACCTTCAAATAGAACTTTGAGGCCTATGCTTTATTCATGCTGTGAGGTTTCCACTTTGATACCCGCTTTCAGAAATGAAAAAACAAAGTACAGTGAAATATTTAAGAAAATGAACCAAGAAGACAAAACTAATAATTGTTCCTTTTTGACCTATAATGCTTACTTCCAAAAGCTGTTGTTTGTGTAGACCGTTATTCAGTGCATATAAATTGTGGTGGAAAAGCAATCACCAGTGGAAACATAAAGTACGAAGAGGATCAGGATCCAGCAGGTCCAGCAAAATTTGTTCTCATGACTGAGAACTGGGGAATAAGTACAAGTGGACTATTTTGGGATACTGACAGTGCCTCAAATGTATTCATAGCGAATAATGTATCAACACTCAGAATGAACAGTTCTGAATTATACACGAGTGCACGCCTATCTCCCCTTTCACTCACCTATTATGTGCGTTGCTTGGCAAATGGGAATTATAGCGTGACACTATCCTTTGCAGAGATAATATTCAGGGAGGATAGATCCTTTTACAGTCTTGGAAGACGGATATTTGATGTTTATATCCAGGTACAAAGTTATTTGTTTCTCTTTATATGTAGAACGGGATTTTAATTAGTTAATTTGTCACAGGAAAAGCTGGAGTTAAGGGATTTTGATATTGAAAATGCCGCACAAGGGGTTGATAAAAGTGTGTCTATGACATATAAAGCAGTTGTGAGCAATAAAGTTTTACAGATCCGCTTTCATTGGGCTGGAAAAGGGACGACAGCTGCTCCAATAAGAGGAACTTATGGTCCTCTCATATCAGCCATCTCTGTGGAAGCTGGTAACCGTTTCCTGGAATATGAGAATTCTTCTATCCTTCCCAAATTGTTTCACACTTCTTAGATTGGTGAACAGAAAAAGTATGAACAAAATCAGTTGTGAATGGAGCTTCAAAATCCGTTGACTCGGCTCATTTTCTTTCTTCAGATTTCAGTCCCCCTGTGAAGGTTGAGAAATTTATCGTGATTGGAGCTGTAGTATCAGTGCTATTCCTCATTCTTATGATTCTAGGCATTCTTTGGTGGAAAGGATGCATAGGAGGCAAGATATCAAGGGAAGAAGGTACTCAACACTACAAAAATTATGATTTAGATTGTATAATTTTTTTAATATCTTCTCCAACTAGGATTGCTGCATTGCAGAGCATAAGACGCGGTCTTCATATATTGGAGCCACTTCTGTTTATGATCATAAAAATATCAGGTCGTGTCTTAGATCATTCCTCATATGTGAAATCTAAGTGAAGTCATTTAAAAAGGCCCCCTAAGTCACTGGAGAATAATCTTTCTGTTGAATATTCTTATATAGCAGTAAAATGATCTTATTTTATATGCTAAGAAGAGCCAAAAGGCACATATCATGCTACGGGATTTACCAATCAAATATATCTCTTTTTCATTTGGCGTTTGATTCCCAATACACCTGTGATTGTTTAGCGGACTTCGAAAAAGAAATGAGACTGTCTTGTAACAACTTGGGTTAAGTAGCTGATTGACTAGATTTTTGTTCCTTCTCACTGCATTTTAGTGGTCTCATTCTCCTTAAAGTCATCGGATTACTCAGGAATGAAAAATAGCAATAGAAGATTAGTCTCATCACTTATAAGATGCAATCTGACATCTTCCCCTATCCTTTCGTTCCTTTTACAGAACTGAGAGGATTAGATTTGCAAACTGGTTTTTTCACTTACAGACAAATCAAAGCCGCCACTAATAACTTCGATCCTGCAAACAAGATTGGGGAGGGAGGTTTTGGATCTGTCTTCAAGGTATCTAACGTCATTCCCACTAAGCTTTTAGGATTTCCTTTTTTGATTTCCTACTTGTTCACCATATCTATAGATCTCTCAATACATGATGGAAAACATGCCTGATGATACTTTTCTGTTTTAAATACAGGGTGTACTATTAGATTCTACAATCATTGCAGTTAAGAAACTTTCTTCGAGATCAAATCAAGGAAACCGCGAATTTGTGAACGAAATAGGCATGATATCTGGTTTAAAACACCCAAATCTTGTTAAATTGTATGGATGTTGTGTTGAAGGAAGTCAGCTATTCTTGGTATATGAATATATGGAAAACAATAGCTTAGCACGTGCTTTGTTTGGTAAGCTTATTGCTTATACTTTATTATTTCATGTTGACTTTCAAAAGTGTGGGAACCAAAAACTACTTATTGTTTATATGAAGAACCAAGTTGATGAACTGTCCCATTGGAGTTGTAAAAACTGCAGGTCCAGAGGAATACCAATTAAACTTGGAATGGTCTACGAGGCAGAAAATATGTGTTGGAATTGCAAGAGGTTTGGCTTACTTGCATGAGGAATCAGCAATAAAAATTGTTCACAGGGACATAAAAACTACAAATGTGCTGCTGGATGGAGAGCTTAACCCAAAGATTTCTGACTTTGGTTTGGCCAAGCTCGATGAAGAGGAAAACACCCATATCAGCACCAGAGTTGCTGGAACAATGTATGCTAAATCTTTCCATCTATCCTTTCTTTGGAGCCTGCTTCTAATCGTATTCTTCCTTTCTATATTCCCTCCTTAGCTGTTGGCTAGGAGATAATCAGGAGCAGACATGGATGTTTATCTCTCTTATAGATGTACAAGAAAACTAAGCCAGAAAGGGTAGCATTTAAAGTTTTAGCGTATTATTAACATTCATAGATGGAAGGTATAGTAAAAAACTCTTGGATTCAGTAGTTGGTAGGAATTTCCATACGTTGGCTGTCTATATCTGCAACACCATCATGCTTGCAGAGAAATTCAATTGCTACCTAAATTACCAATCAATGTTCACCATTTACAATAGAGTGCAAACATTAAGCATGTAGCCATAATTTGCTTGTGTTTTTCTCATGCCTTTGATGCAACAAACAATCAGTCCAATTTTGAGAGAGAGAGAGAGAGATTTGTATTCAACCATTAACATAAATCCTACTCCTGGAACCTATCTCCTTGTTCTTAAATTAAGAAAACAATAGCATGTAAAACTTGGGTCAAATATTATGTTTTTATCAAGACAAGTATAGAAACAGGTACTGAGAAGAATTTGCTTTTCTATACAAGTGGTTATCGATTATACAGAAATAAATAATACGCATTTACATCCTTAAGAATATTGTAGCCATTGTTTGGTTGGAATTTGTGTTCTCTCGTAGCGGTTGATTGATTTGTAGCGGTTGATTGATAATTTTTTGAGCTATAATTACCCTTTAAGATAGTCTCAAAATTCTCTCTAGTGTAAGCAAAAGGAAAAAAAGAAGAAGAAAAGGAAGTACTTGAAATCTAGCAGAATCATAAGCAGCTCCCCTCCCCCACCTCCAAGAAAGCAAATTACACTTGAACTCAATGCCCAAACAACTTATCTCACTAAGGGGATGCTTAGGAAATGAGATGAGATGAGAATTTTCTGAATAGTAGCAAGATATTTTGTGAATAGTAGTAAGATAGTTTGAGTTAAGTATTTATTGGGTTTTGAGAAATGAGAGAGTTGAATAAAAAATATTTAAAGGTAAAATATTGATAGAATATAATTTTTGACATTATTTTCATTTTGGGATTTGAAAAAGTTTAATTGTTTTTTGTTTGGAAATTTTGGAATGTTATGATTAGTTTGAAAGTGTTTTTGTTTGAATGATGTTTGGAAAGAAAATAAAGATTCCGCTCAATTATATGCCTTACTAATTGCATGCTAAATGGGTAGGAAACAGATCCCATAACTATGTTTCTATAGATGTTGGATTTTTTGGATTTGTTTTGGATTTGTTTTTCAGTATGAGCGTTCAGAGCCTCATACCAGTGAGCTACTAGTCATAATACAATGTTCATTTTGCAAAGGAGGCATGACCCCGTTACTACTTTGTCTCTATAGATGTTGCCTTTTTATACATGTCTCTATAAATAGATGTTGGCTTTTCCACAGATCTTAAAATTTTCCAATATTAACGATCAGAGCTTCATACTAATTAATGAACTGCATGTCATATGCAATGCTAATTTTGCAGAGGATACATGGCACCCGAATATGCATTATGGGGTTATTTAACCTACAAGGCAGATGTCTACAGTTTTGGAGTAGTTGCGTTGGAAATTGTCGCAGGGAAAAACAACATGAAATATCGACCAAATGAGAATTATGTATGCCTTCTAGATTGGGTAAGGTTTATCTATACCCTTAATTACATGCATTTGAAAACAAGGCACGAGTTACGTTTTTCTTTATGCCTTTCCACCAAATCTGGCTGGCATGATCTGCTGCTCTAGAGTCGAGCTTCAAATTATACTAACCTTATAGGTTGATATTGTTCGACTCATTGACGTCAGGCATGTGTTCACGTCTTTCTCTTTTGATGATTTGCTACTTTTCATTTCCTTTCTTTCATGCATGCTTATTTCAGGGCCTTGTTCTACAAAAAAAGGGTGATCTAATGGAGCTAATAGACCCAAAGTTAGGCTCCAATTTCAACCAGGAGGAGGCCATTAGAATGATCAAAGTAGCTCTACTTTGCACCAATCCATCTCCAGCGCTTAGACCCACCATGTCTGCAGTAGTCAGCATGCTCGAAGGCAAAACTGTGGTTAATGATGATATCATGGATCCAAGTATATATGGTGATGAATATAGGTTTGAAGCTTTAAGAGGCCAGTTTGATCAGATCCAACCAGTAAGGAAGAGCTTAAGTGAAGCTGAGAGCCATGTTCATTCGGCATCAGATCCGACCTGGACTGGAACTTCTTCTACTTCAGCCCAGGACCTCTATTCAATCAATAATGATAGTCGATAATGTTAACAAAATATTTTTCCCATGAAAAATTATTATTATTGTTATTATTTTTAATGAGAAGGGATACTAGATTTATAAAGAAATCTTACAATATAGGACCCAGAGTCCTTGACCACTGGATTCCTAACAACAGCTCTGTAAAGCCAATAAGAAAAATCAGTTGAAAATTTGATTCCTCGCACTACAAATGTCTAGACAAGTTAATATGGAGAGGTACTACAAATGGACTATTTTAGTAAGGAGTGTTTATCATCTTCCTACATAGCAACTCGGCGAATTAAATTCGATCCTTATTTTATTAAGTGAACTAAATTCAACACTTATTTCGCAGGAGAATTGGCAACATCTATTCCAATACTTGTTATAGATCTGTGGAAAACCCAACATCTACAGAGACAAAGTAACGGGGTCATGCATCCTTTGCAAAATGATTAACATTGTATCATGACTAGTAGTTCACTAGTATGAAGCGACTCAGTCATCTGAAAATACCATTTTATCCTCGCATAAAACATTCTTGTCGTTCCAGTGATTTCTTTAAGAAAAAAACATTGCAAATCTTGACCATGGCTGCCTCTGCATTTTTTTTTTTCAATTTTTTTTTTTTTTTTTTTTTTAAGTTGTAGATAAAATATACACACACAAAATGAAGAGAAAATTTATGCTTTCAATTTATCGGGAACAAGCAGCGATGAGAAGGACCATGCCGTTCCCAGTAGTTCTGCAGAGGGACTTTAGAATGGAATGTGAATGCGACGCACGCAGAGATGTGGCAGAACTCTCGAATGAAAATTAAGAAAAGATAAGCCAGACTGAAAATCAAAGTTGTATTGAAAAGTTTCTATAACAATTAGCGAATTGTGGAGAGGTAGAAACCTGGATTGAGGATCAATGATGACTGAGAGCGGCGGAGCAACGAAAAAGAACTTCGCGACTTTTCATTGTTTTGTTTTAATATTTTTTATTTTGTTTTCTTCGTACTTATTCATTAGGCACTGTAAGTGCATTTCGTGCTCTATAAGAAGTTTTGTAGCATTGCTTAGAATAAAACAAAACAAAACAAAAAAAAAAAAAGAGATTTGTAGCAGTTGGAGGCTTCTTATGGCATTTTTTTTTTTTTATAGCCCGGCCGATTATAGGGCTAAGTCTCAAGACCCATAAATAGGTTGTAAAATTATTTTTATTATAAAGTAGATCTGATAAATTATACGAAGTTACATTAACTTGTAAGTTTATTTTTGTTTACACCTTTTGTATACGTAACACTTTTCCATATTGAACAATAAACAAGACATATTTTTGAGCCATTTGCACACTTTAGTCCTCCATATGCAATCTCATAATAAGAAAATTGAGCTTAAAATATTATGGATATATTTCAAAATAGGATCATAGGATTGAATTTCTAAACTGCGGTCTCAGGCTCAGAAGTTAGTATACAAAATACATATTATCCATACATGTATGTACATCAGAAGACGGCGAGGGGATGGATAGAAACGGGATCCGATTGTTAAGAACTAGACGAGTCCTCACAACCAGGGAGAAGCTGCCTGATCCGAGCCCTTCAAAAAACATGGACTCCACCTGGGAGAGCCAAACAGCCGCAGAATCTGGAGGACAACCAAAGCCTTTTTTTCACTTCCCGCGGTTCTTAACTTCCTTCCACTCTTCCTTGGAATTGGGCAAGGGCTTTGCTAGGTTGAGTCAAAGCCTGTGCACCCAAGTCCGAGCATGAAGACTTTGCACATAGAACAACCAGTCAAAAGTGCTCAACAAAATGAACCACACATCAATCTCAGACTAGCAAAGCTAATTCCACTCTTAGATTGTGTGTTTTTGTTCTTTATTGGGTTTCCATCTCCCCTGACAGGACTTCATTTTCACCTTGGGCGCAGTTTGCACAAGTTCCTCCATTTATCCTTTCTAAGTCCATTGTTATCCGAATGTGCAACACATCGCCACCAAATTCTAAAATCTTCTTCCATGGAATCTTTCTGTCATCTGTGTTTGAAGATTTCTGCACTCCTTCCTACATTACAACAAAATTATAATTATATAACTAAAAAAAGTACAAACCTTTCAATTATATAACTATACGCCATAGGTCTGAAATCGAAGCCACACGAATAACCATACTTTTGAAACAGACTGCTGGGATTATAAATGTATTAATGTGATTACCTATATAATGTCAAGTTAATCAATAAAGTTATACGAGTTTCCATCATGAAGCAATGTAAGCAAACAACAAAATAAGTACCTTCAGTATATCTTCCTCCTCAGCTGTCCAAGGAACTTTCTTTCGCCTAAGCGGAGGAATTGCTGGGTACTTACTGCAGATTAAAGCAAGATTCATTAGCAATGAAGGAGAACCAATATAGAATGCTAAACAGCTATGTTTTTTTAATAAGTAGAATGTTAGACTGCTATTGATAGCCAAGAAGTGTGAGTAGGGTAGAAGGGGAGAAAATAATGAGTCCCAGATTTTTTTTATCAGCAGAATAATATGAGTCCCAGATGAAACTGGTGTACCATAAAACAATTTTAAGGCAACTCCTGAATATGGAGGGTAAAGGTACTAGACATCCAGAGTTACATGAGGGAAAGATGATAAATGTATAGAAACAACTAGGCATATAAGCAACTTACTCATGCCTCTCCTGCTTTCGGACTCCTGTAAAATATTTAGAAATGATAGGCTTCTCATTTTCCTCTTCAAAAATTTCCTCTGCACAAGCATCAAGTGCGCAAACAGGTTCCTCTGTTGGCTCAGCGATTTGTTGCTCTAAGTCTTCCTGCTGGATTTGCTCCTTTGAGTGTCTCTGAATGCCAGGAATAACGTCAGTGTTTCTACAGGATAAATTATCACCATCAGCATGAGTATCATGTGAATGCGATGAGAAGGACCATGCCGTTCCCAGTAGTTCTGCAGAGGGACTTTAGAATGGAATGTGAATGCGACGCACGCAGAGATGTGGCAGAACTCTCGAATGAAAATTAAGAAAAGATAAGCCAGAATGAAAATCAAAGTTGTATTGAAAAGTCTCGATAACAATTAGCGAATTGTGGAGAGGTAGAAACCTGGATTGAGGATCAATGATGACTGAGAGCGGCGGAGGAGCAACGAAAAAGAACTTCGCAACTTTTCATTGTTTTGTTTTAATATTTTTTATTTTGTTTTCTTCGGACTTATTCATTTGGCACTGTAAGTGCATTTCGTGCTCTATAAGAAGTTTTGTAGCATTGCTTACAAAAAACAAAAAACAAAAAAAACAAAAAAAGAGGTTTTGTAGCATTTGGAAGCTTCCTGTGGCATTTTTCTTTTCTTTATGACCCGGTGGATTATAGGGCCAAGTCCAAGGATCATAAATAGATTATAAATAGATTGTAAAATTATTTTTATTAAGAAGTAAATCTAATAAATTACACAGAATCAAATTAACTTGTATATGTAAGACTTCTCTATATTGAAAAATGCTCCATATTCAATTTCTTAGTAAGAAAATTTGAGCTTAAAATATTATAGATATATTTCAAGATAGGATCATAGGATTGAATTTCTAAACTGCGGTCACAGGGTCAGAAGTTAGTATAAATAATACATATTATCCGTACATGTATGTACATCAGAAGACGGCGAGGGGATGGATAGAAACGGGATCCGATTGCTAAGAACTAGACAAGTCCTCACAACCAGGGAGAAGCTGCCTGATTCGAGCCCTTCAAAAAACACAGTGTTGCCCAGATGACTAACACAAGAGGGGGGGTGAATTGGGTTATATTATAAAAATTAACACTTATTAATCAAATACACAATATAAAATATAAACAGAATGTAAAGCAGTAAGAAATGTAAAGAGTAGGGTAAGAGAAAGCAAACTCAGTATTTTTACGAGGTTCAGCCTCACTGCCTACGTCCTCGCCTCAAGCTACCCCTTGAGGATCCCGAATTCACTAGTCAATCTCCTTTAGGTGGAGATAGAAACCTATTACACTTTTGAGTAGCACCGCTCCAAAGAATCCGTATAGAACACTCTCTATACTTCCAATCACCTCACACTTGGTGATTTAACTATTCCCCGTGTAGAACACCTTCTACACACACAAGGGTTATACGCACCCTCTTACAAATACAAGAGTTGATAGTGGGTAGACTATCAAAGTACACTCCTCAACGAGTGAGATAGAAACAATACAGGGCAACCTATATCTCTCTCAACAAGAACAAGAATTAAGGCTCAAAACTTTAGAAAAGAGAAAATGAGAGCTTTGAATGAATGATGCAAGACTTAGCAATAGATGTGTAAACTCTTGTTGTGATTTTTGCAAAACTCAAGTGAGCTATTTATAGGCAAATAAGTCTTCAATTTCAAATTTGAAAAGATTCCCATGCCAAATAAGAGCACTATTCACTTTTCAAAAAATTCAAAAAAAAACATTTCTTTTTTGTATTTGTCAAAGACAACTCCATTTATTTTTCAAAGAAATCAAACATAATCTTTTGCTTTTCATACAAGATAAAATGAGCATGATTTACTTTTCAAAATTTTCAAACAAAAACATCTACCTTTTGCATAAGTCAAGAAAAACATCCATCACTTTTGAAAATATTCAAATAAAACATGCACATGTGAAAGATGACAATCAATCATCTTAATATTTTTAAAATTCAAACCTTTAATCATGTCATGCACATGTGAAAGATGGCAATCAATCATCTTTTAAAATTTTCAAATTTAATTTTCAAAATATTTATGCACATGTGGAAAATGTATTTTAATGCTTTATGATAAAATATTAATTTTGAGCCTTAATCCTAATTTCAAATTTTTAAAAGATTGACAACATTACTTTATGATTTTAATGTGAACTCGTTCCCTTCTTGCTCATGCTTGGTTCCTTGCTGTGCTTGATTCTATTGTGTAGACAACTTGAACTTGAGACTCCTTTATTCTTTGAATTCATTTGTTATCATCAAAATCCATGTGTAGATTTATAATTACACAAAACTTGAAACTTTGGGTTCAACAATCTCCCCATTTTTGATGATGACAAATGCTTGATAGAACCTTAAGCCTATATTAATACTTAAGCTCCCCCTGAGAATGTGCGTTAGTTTTTCAGGTAAAAATATAAATATAATTCCAAGCATATATAACAAGTTTAGCAATTTAAACAATGTTAATGTTCTAGTTTAAAACTTCTCCCCATTTTGGCATCATTAAAAAGGAATCATAATTAGCTCAATAAGATATATTCCTACAATAACCAATAGACAAATAAAACGCTGCGTTAGTAGAGAATGTAGAGAATTCGGTGCGTAGCCACACGTGTTCGACAAAACCTGCAAAGGCTGGAGGCCTAGTTCTGGTAATTCGGTGCGGAATGAGATTTTGTAAAGAGCTGAATAATTGAAACCACCCGTGCCCGACAAAACCTGCAAAGGTTGAAGCCAAATTTTATCATCTCGGTGCGGAAGAAGATTTAAATCCGCTTGATGTTATTGACGAATTAGATGTTCCAGAGATTTGAAGTTGAATAATTAAAATTATCCGTGTCCGACAAAGACAGCAAAAGCTGCAGGCCTAGCTCTGGCAATGCGGTGCGAAACCATGCATGTCCGACAAAACCTGCAAATGTTGGAAGTCTAACTCTGGCAATTCGGTGCGGAGCCATGCGTGTCTGACAAAACCTGCAAAGGTTGGAGGCCTAGCTCTAGCAGTCGGTGCGAAAGCAGATTCAAATCCGCGTGATATTGTTGAAAAATTAAATATTATCGAGATTTGAAAGTTGTTGTTTAAAAGACCGTTTTCACCTGTCGGATACTCAAATAAATTTTCACACAACTCATTGATCCAGTTTCTGTTTATTCAAAACGATAGAATGGCGGAGAAAATTTTGTCTAATAATCTTCCGGATTTGAATCAAGAACCGTCTCAACCAGTCATTTTATCTCATGAGGTTGTCAACACAATGATAGAAGCAGAAATGCATTTTTCAAACAGAACTGATTCTGCGGTTATTGCAGCATCAAGAACTCTCAGTGCTCAATATGCTGCCTCTGTTACGACCATGTCTCGGAGATTACTAGTGAGAGCAAATGAGGTTGATCGACTTAACAATCAAATATCTTTTCTGCATCAAAAGCTTGCAAATAAAGGCAGAAAGAATAAGAGGTTAAAGCAAGAAAATAAAGATTTGACGGAATTAGCTCGTATTTTGAAACTTCAAATAGAGGAATCGGAACGAGTAAGAGTTCAAGCACAGAGTCAACATCAGCAGATAATGGCAACGTTTCACGAGAGAAACAAGGACAATTATAATTAATCTCGCTAGCTTAGTTCAGTAACTTTTGACAATATGCATCCGGCATATCTTGTAAGCTTGACTAAGTAAGATTTGAAGAGATGACAGTTTGTCTTCTACTTATTTCTATCTTTATAAAAGCAATCCTTAGATTTATCTAATCCGCATCAAATTTTCTTCTCATTGTTGTAGTTCATCTTCATTCTCACTTTACAAAATCTTAATGGCTCATCAATTCTCCTTCAGTGCTTCTCGTGATCAATCTATTTCTGCTTCTGTCGTAGATGTCATGAAGCAGCAAAACACTGATTTGGCTAATAAATCAGATCATGATGCCATTTACGAGCTTGTGGGTCTCGGGACTCGATACCCATCTTCCATTGTTGCTTTTTCCGCTCGGTTGCAGTCCAAAACCCGCGAGATAGAGAAGCTTAATGAGAAGATCGATATTCTTCAACGACTTGTTCAAGAGTCTAACAAAAAAATAGTAGACTTAAAACAACAGAATAAGGATTTAAAATCCTTACTTGCCTCTGCATTTCGATTACTTAATCCTTTAGACAAGGATGGCATGATGATTTATGAGGAGCAAATGCATTTGAATGATGAGGCTAAACGTCTCAAGTTTCTGTAGGTCATTTGAGATAATGGAATAAAAGTATCTAGCAGATATTCATGGCATGCATAATTCCTATTTCTCTTCTAATCATGCATAATTTATCTTCTGGTAGGGGTTTTGTGAAAATTTCTGCCAATTGATCATGTGTACTAGTGAATTCTAATACAATATCGCCCTTCTGCACATGATCTCTAAGAAAATTATATATAATTTCCATATGTTTGGTCTGAGAATGTTGTATTGGATTCTTTGAAAAATTTATAGCACTTGTATTATCACATTTGATTGGAATGTAATTGTACATAAGTTTAAAATTCTCAAGTTGTTGTTTCATGTAAAGAACTTGAGCACAACAACTGCCTACAGCAACATATTCTGCCTCAGCAGTAGATAGTGCAACAGAGTTTTGTTTTTTTACTAAACCAGGAAACTAGTGCATGACCTAAGAAATGAAATGCTCCACTAGTACTTTTTCGATCTATTTTACAGCCAGCATAATCTGCATCTGTGTAGCTGATTAGATCGAAAGATGTGTGCTTAGGGTACCATAACCCTAAGTTAATTGTACCACTAAGATATCTAAGAATGCGCTTAACTGCAATTAAATGTGATTCTTTTGGAGATGATTGAAAGCGTGCACATAAGCACACACTAAACATAATATCTGGTCTACTGGCTGTCAAATATAATAAGCTACCAATCATACCTCGATATGCCTTCGAGTCAACTGGTTTACCGGATTCATCTTTATCAAGTTTAGTGGATGGGCTCATTGGTGTTCCAGTTTCCTTAGCACCTTCCATCCAAAACTTCTTCAGCAATTCTTTAATATATTTTGATTGATTGATGAATGTCCCACTTTTTGCTTGCTTAATTTGCAATCCGAGAAAGAATGTAAGCTCTCCCATCATGCTCATTTCAAATTCTTCCTGCATAGTCTTAGCAAAAACTTGGCACATATTTTCATTAGTAGCACCGAATATTATATCATCAACATAAATCTGAATCAAAAGAATATTATCATTTTCGTATTTAATGAAAAGAGTTGTATCAATTTTTCCTCTTGAAAAGCCTTTTTCAATCAAGAAACCACTAAGTCTCTCGTACCACGCTCTAGGAGCTTGTTTGAGTCCATATAATGCTTTTGTGAGTTTGAAAACATGATTTGGAAAAATATGATTTTCAAAACCTGGAGGTTGCTCAACATATACCTCTTCATTTATAAAACCGTTTAATAAAGCACTTTTAACATCCATTTGAAAAAGTTTGAAATCTTTATAACAAGCATATACAAGTAGCATTCGAATAGTTTCTAATCTTGCGACTGGTGTATATGTCTCATCATAATCGATTCCTTCTTCTTGATTGAAATATTGGGTTACAAGTCGAGCCTTATTTCTAGTAATGACTCTGGACTCATCTTTCTTATTTCTAAAAACCCATTTTGTTCCAATAATAGTATGAGTTTTGGGTCTAGAAACAAGTGTCCAAACATCATTTCTTTCAAATTGATTAAGCTCTTCTTGCATAGCTAGAATCCAAGATTCATCAAGAAGTGCTTCATCAATATTTTTAGGTTCAATCTGAGATAGAAAAGCAATATGATTATAAATATTTCTAAGAGATGATCGAGTGCTTACACCTCGTAAAGGTTCTCCCAGAATTTGTTCCACTGGATGATCTTTCACAAATTTTCACTGTTTGGTTGCATCTTGTATTAAATTTTCATGATCTTTCCTGATATCTCTATGTTGGACTTCCTCTATTGTGTTCTCTTTGTTGAGATTGAGACTTTCCGTATTATTTATACCTCCTGTTTCTTCATCAATAGATTTCTTGGAGAGTAGAGAATTAGATTCATCAAATATTACATGCATAGATTCTTGTACAGTTAAAGTCTTTTTATTGAATACTCTATAAACTTTACTATTAGTAGAATATCTGAGAAAGATACATTCATCAGATTTTGCATCAAACTTGCCTAAATTATCCCTATCATTTAAAATAAAACATTTGCATCTAAATACATGAAAGTAACCAATGTTGGATTTTTTCTCATTCTAAAGCTCATAGGGGATTTTATCTAATTTGGACCTTAGCATAACTTTATTTATAACATAACATGCAGTACTTACCGTTTCGGCCTAAAAATAACTAGGCAAGTTGTTCTCATTGAGCATTGTTCTTGCCATCTCTTGAAGAGATCTATTTTTCCTCTCTACTACCCCATTTTGTTGAGGAGTTCGAGGAGCAGAAAAATTATGCACAAAACCATTTTCATCACAAAATGTTTCAATATTTTTATTAACAAATTCTTTTCCTCTATCACTTCGGATACTTGAAATAGTATAACCCTTTTCATTTTGAATTCTCTTGCATAACTTGGTAAATGCATTATGTGCCTCATCTTTATGAGCAAGAAAGATGACCCAAGTATATCTACAGAAATCATCAACAATAACAAATGCATAATATTTTCCTCCTAAACTTGCAACTCTATTTGGTCCAAAAAGATCCATGTGTATCAGTTGCAGTGGTCTAGTAGTGGAAATATGTTTCTTGGTTTTAAAAGAAATTTTTGTTTGTTTACCAAATTGGCATGCATCACAAATTTTGTCTTTTAGAAAATTTGCCTTTGGTAAACCTCTCATAAGATCATTTTTTGAAAGTTTAGAAATAAGTTCCATGTTGGCATGACCTAGTCTTTTATGCCATAACCAATTAGTTTCATTTTGAGCTGAAAAACAAATAGCATCTTGTAAGATAATTTCTTCAAAATCAATTGTATAAACATTGTTGCTTCTAAAAGCAATAAAACAAATATTACAATCATGATCATTCAAAATAATGCACTTATCCATTTTGAAAGTAACTGTAAATCGTTTATCACATAATTGACTTATACTCAAAAGATTATGTTTTAGACCTTCAACAAGTAGAACATCTTCAATTATGAGAGAAGACTCATTACCAATTTTACCTATTCCCACGATCTTCCCTTTCGAGTTGTCTCCAAATATCACGTATCCTTCTTCTTTAGATCTAAGATCAAAGAACTTAGTCTTGTCTCCCGTCATGTGTCTTGAACATCCACTATCTAAAAACCATTTATTTTTGTTTGTGGAAGACTTCATGCACACCTATAAAAACAATTAAAATGATTTTTCTTGGTACCCAAGTTCTTTGGGTCCTTTATTTATTAGTATTAGAAAAAACAAGATTTTTAGGTACCCATATGGCCCTAATAGTCATTGTATATTTTCTTCTAATAGGACAAGCAAAATAATTATGACCATTTCTATTACAAAAATTGCAAATAGCATGTGACATATATGAAGAACTTGAGTGATTATAATAGTATCCTTTTTTAACAAAATTATTTTTATGAAAAGAATTTTGAATATTGGACTTTGATGTAGAAGGATTATCAAAAAAGTTTTTATAAGGTTTGTATTTTTGTTTTGACATATATCACAAGCTTGCCTTATCAAAAACACATATTTGACTACCAAGAAGTTTTTCAAAATTTCTTTTTTCATTCGTAAAGTTTTCAATAATATTTTCTAAATCAGTTTTCTTTTTTTTCAACTCAAAATTTTCATCTTTCAAAACAATATTTTCTTTTCTTAAAATATCAATTTCGTTTGTTAAAGAAGATTTTTTTTTTTTCAAAGCAGTATACTTGATACCCAATTTTTCAAATTCCTCATATACCTCTTCTAAAATATTTTGCAATTCTTCATATGAAGGATCTTCAATATTATCAAGATTTGTTACCTCAATGTCATCTTTAGCCATAAGACAAAGATTTGCTGATTCTCCATTGCTTGTTTCACTATCTGAGCTACTTGAATCATCATCCCATGTAGCTTTCATTGCTTTTTTGCCTTTGTTTCGATCTTTCTTTAGCAGAGGACAATCTGACTTGATATGACCGGGCTTATTGCATTTATAACAAATTAAAGTGTCATTTTTACCTGAATCTTTCTTGGAAAACTTTTTGAAGGATTTCGTTGGAGGAGTTTTATTTTCTTTAAGAACCTCTGAATTCTTCTTGTTATCATCACAACTTCTTCATCTTTATCGTCATTTTTCTCATCTTCATCACTTTCACTTTCATATGGAACAGCTTTAAGTGCCAAACTCTTCTTTGGCTTTCTTTCTTCTTCTCCTCTTTTCAATGTGTACTCATGGGTGATAAGTGACCCGATGAGTTCATTCACTTCGAGCTTCTTGAGGTTTCTAGCTTCAAGAATCGCTGTCACTTTTGATTCCCAACGTTTTGGTAGAGAGTTGAGAATTTTTCTTACTATCTCCACTTTGGAATAAATTTTGCCAAGAGCTGTCAAGCTATTTATGATGTTAGTAAAACGAGTGTGCATACTAGAAATAGATTCATCATCATTCATTTTAAACATTTCATATTCATAAGTAAGAATATAAATTTTTGATTCCTTGACTTGAGAAGTTCCTCCATAAGTAACTTCCAAGTTATCCCAAATTTCTTTTGCTGTAGCGTAAGTCATTACTCTATTAAACTCATTACCATTGAGAGCATTATATAATAAATTCATAGCAGTTAAATTCAAAGTATAAAGTCTGTCGTCTTCACGATCAAACTCTTCTTCTTCCTTTTTGACATTTACTTCATCAACCACTTTTGTTGGAATATAAGGTCCATTTACAATGCATTTCCAGATTTCTCGACCTTGAGCCTGAAGGAATATTCTCATTCTTACTTTCCAGAATGAGTAACTGTCTCCGCAAAAGAGTGGAGGCCGACTGCTAGATTGACCTTCACCAAATGAAGCTGCAATGTTAGCCATAAGATCTTAACTCAAAAGATAGTTAATCTTATAACAGAGCTCTAGCTCTGATACCAATTGTTGTCCAGATGACTAACATAAGAGGGGGGGGTGAATTGGGTTATATTATAAAAATTAACACTTATTAATCAAATACACAATATAAAATATAAACAGAATGTAAAGCAGTAAGAAATGTAAAGAGTAGGATAAGAGAAAGCAAACTCAGTATTTTTACGAGGTTCAGCCTCACTGCCTACATCCTCGCCTCAAGCTACCCCTTGAGGATTCCGAATTCACTAGTCAATCTCCTTTAGGTGGAGATAGAAACCTATTACACTTTTGAGCAGCACCGCTCCAAAGAATCCGTGTAGAACACCCTCTACATTTCCAATCACCTCACACTTGGTGATTTAACTATTCCCCGTGTAGAACACCTTCTACACACAAGGGTTATACGCACCCTCTTATAAATACAAGAGTTGATAGTGGGTAGACTATCAAAGTACACTCCTCAACGAGTGAGATAGAAACAATACAGCGCAACCTATATCTCTCTCAACAAGAACAAGAATTAAGGCTCAAAACTTTAGAAAAGAGAGAATGAGAGCTTTGAATGAATGATGTAAGACTTAGCAATAGATGTGTAAGCTCTTGTTGTGATTTTTGTAAAACTCAGGTGAGCTATTTATAGGCAAATGAGTCTTCAATTTCAAATTTGAAAAGATTCTCATGTCAAATAAGAGCACTATTCACTTTTCAAAAAATTCAAAAAAAAAACATTTCTTTTTTGCATTTGTCAAAGACAACTCCATTTATTTTTCAAAGAAATCAAATATAATCTTTTACTTTTCATACAAGACAAAATGAGTATGATTTACTTTTCAAAATTTTCAAACAAAGACATCTACCTTTTGCATAAGTCAAGAAAAGCATCCATCACTTTTGAAAATATTCAAATAAAACATGCACATGTGAAAGATGACAATCAATCATCTTAATATTTTCAAAGTTCAAACCTTTAATCGTGTCATGCACATGTGAAAGATGGCAATCAATCATCTTTTAAAATTTTAAAATTTAATTTTCAAAATATTCATGCACATGTGGAAAATGTATTTTAATGCTTTATGATAAAATATAAATTTTGAACCTTAATCCTAATTTCGAATTTTTAAGAGATTTACAACATTACTCTATGATTTTAATGTGAACTTGTTCCCTTCTTACTCATGCTTGGTTCCTTGCTGTGCTTGATTCTATTGTGTGGACAACTTGAGCTTGAGACTCCTTTATTTTTTGAATTCATTTGTTATTATCAAAATCCATGTGTAGATTTATAATTACACGAAACTTGAAACCTTGGGTTCAACACATAGACTCCACTTGGGAGAGCCAAACAGCCGCAGAATCTTGAGGACAACCAAAGCCTTTTTCTCCCTTCCCGCGGTTCTTAACTTACTTCCACTCTTCCTTGGAATTGGGCAAGGGCTTTGCTAGGTTGAGTCAAAGCATGTGCACCCAAGTTCGAGCATGAGGACTTTGCGCATAGAACAACCAGTCAAAAGTGCTCAACAAAATGAACCACACATCAATCTTAGAACAGATCCTAGCAAAGCTAATTCCACTCTTAGATTGTGTGTTTTTGTTCTTTATTGGGTTTCCATCTCCCCTAACAGGACTTCATTTTCACCTTGGGCGCAGTTTGTGTTGAAAACCACCTCAGTGTGAATGCTATTGTAATTACTACACCGTCCAAGCTTGAGATTCTGGAAAAACCATCCAAGAATTCAAGCTTGGCTGCACTGTCCTCACCCACTCTTCACCTACCATTTGAATTGTTGTAATGCAAGCAAACTCTCCTATAAAAGGAAAGCCTTGGTAGGAAGATAGATGTGTGCAAATTAGAGAAAAACGTGATATTTGTTTGAATATATGTAATCCCATACAAATATATTGAATTTGGCACCAGTGGACGTAAGCAAATTGCTGAACCACTTAAATATCGTCTTGTGTGATTCCGGATAGTATTGTTTGTGCGCAACAATTGGTATCAGAGCTTTGGTTCGCACTGTCTAGAAATCAAGTTGGTCAAAATTAATTTTTGACAACTTCAAGCTGCTCCTTGCGCCGAGACGAATCCGTTGGCGCAAACGGAATCGAAAACGGACATCGGGTAAGCCTGTACGCGTCGGTAGAAGGTCGTAGCTGGTGGTTGAAGACGACTGGAAAACACTCGCCACGAGCCTCCACGCGCGTCCCAAGGAAGAAGACGAGTGAAATGCACGCTTCCACAAGCCGCCCACGCGCAACATGCGCCCTCACGCGCCTTAGAAGCCCTCTGCGAGTGAGTCCCACGCGACCACGCGCCCTCACGCACCCCACACGCTTTGAGTCCCTTCTGGCATGTGAAGACCACGCGCCTCACGTGCCACTGACCACCTTCAGCGCGTGTATCACAGGCGCCAAATAGATATGGACTGTCCGATTCCAGATCCATTTTTGGGCTTGATCTAAGCCATTTGGAGTCCGATTTCGACGACCAAATAGTGCTTTCCAACTATTTGGATCATTCCGGACTCATCTGTATGGTAAGAATTTTAAAATTTGTCTTCTAAAATTTCTAAACTAATATGGAAGGTGTTGGAAGAGATAGGAATTCTGGAAATGCCAGTAGTTGAGGATGCAGGTCCACAGTTTCAAATGCCAAGTTTGAAATTGAGAAGTTCAATGGAACTTCTAACTTTGGTATGTGGCAATGTGAAGTGATGGACGTTTTGATCTAACAAGAGTTGGATATGGCGTTGGAAGAAAAACCCAACGAAATAATCGAAAAGGATTGGAGGAAGCTTAATACCCAAGCTTGTAGTACAATCCGTTTATGCCTTACCAAAGATCAGAAGTATTTTGTCATGAAAGAGATAAATGCAAAGGAATTTTGAAAGAAATTGGAAGATAAGTTCATGAAGAAGAGCATTGAGAGCCGTTTGCATTTGAAGAAAAAGCTATTTAGATTTTAATTTCGTGAAGGTATTAATATGGCCGAACATTTGAATAGTTACAATCAGATTCTTGCTGATTTATTAAATTTGGACGTTGAAATCCAAGATGAAGATGAGGCTTTACTTTTATTAAATTTTTTGCCGGATACATATGATCATTTAGTTACCACACTATTGTATGGGAATGAAAAAATTAGTTTTGACGATGTCTCTATTTCTCTAGTTAGTAATGAGTACCGAAGAAAAGATAAGCAAGTACAGCTAGATACATCAAGTGAAGCATTGACAGCAAGAGGGAGAACACAGTTGAGGTATCCAGGAAAGAAGAAAGGTTTTCAATCGAAAACTCGGGCCACATCACGTGGTTCATCAGTCGGCAGAAAATTCGCCAAAGGTGAGTGTTCCTATTGTCACGACAAAAGATACTGGAAGAAGGATTGTCCCAAATTGAAGGGACAACAGAAGAATCAAACCACCACAGCCAATGTCACAGATAGAGATGAAGATCTAGACATTGCCTTGACAAGTTCATCATTCATTTGTCATCCCGATGAATGGATTTTGGATTCTGGATGTACCTATCATATGTGTCCCAATCGGGACTGGTTTACTGACTTCACAGAGATTGAAGGTGGAGCAATACTTATTGACAACGATAGTGCCTGTAAGACTCGGGGGATAGGGCACATTCGGTTGAAGTTGCATGATGGAACTATCAAGACTCTGACCGAAGTTCGATTCATTCCAGACTTGCGGAAAAATCTTATCTCATTAGGATCTCTGGATTCAAAGGGATTCAAAATCACTATTGAAGATGGAAATCTCAAAGTGGTAATGGGAGTTCAGGTGGCTATGAAGGGTTTGAGGCGAGGAAACTTGTACTTCTTGCAAGGAAGTACTGTTGTTGGAAGAGCTTCTACAGGTTGTGAGAAGTTAGATGAGACTGATGCTGACACCACCAGACTTTGGCATATGCGTATGGGACGTGCTGGAGAAAAAGCTTTGCAAACACTCATAAAGCAAGGCTTACTCAAAGGTGCCAAGATTGGTAAATTATCTTTTTGTGAGCACTGTGTATTGGGGAAGCAGACGCGGATCAAGTTCAGAACCGCTATTCACAATACACAGGGGATACTTGACTACGTACACTCCAATGTTTGGGGACCTACCAAAATTGCATATTTGGGAGGCAAGCATTGGTTTGTAATTTTTGTAAATGATTATTCTCGTCGTGTGTAAGTGTATACGATGAAGAATAAAGATGAAGTGCTGAACATTTTTATTGTTTGGAAGAAGATGATTGAGACACAGACTTGCAAAAAAAATTAAGCGGCTCAGATCAGATAATGGACGGGAGTATATTCTAGACCCTTTCATGGAAGTATGTCAGAGAGAGGGAATAGTCAGACACTTTACGGTACGAGGAACACCGCAGCAAAACGGTGTGGCATAATGGATGAATTGTATTTTGTTAAAAAAAGTACGATGTATGTTTCTGAATGCTGGATTCAGTAAAAAATTTTGGGCTGAAGCTGTGACACATGCATGCCACCTCGTTAACAGACTACCCGCAGCTGCCAATGGCGGGAAGACACCCATTGAAATATGGAAAGGTACACATGCTACTGATTATGACTTTTTACACGTTTTTGGATGTCTTGCTTACTATCATGTCAAAGAAAGCAAGCTTGACTCTAGAGCCAAGAAAGCAAAATTCTTGGGCTTTAGTTCTGGTGTAAAAGGGTATAGACTCTAGTGCATAGAGTCTAAGAAGGTAATCATCAGTAGAGATGTTACATTCAACGAATCTGAAATGCTTAGGTCACATAAGCATAAAGATTCCAGTGAAGGCAGCTATGATGGCGAAACACCCGGTGATTCGCAGAAAGTGGAGTTTATCACTCCAAATGATTCAAGAAAGGACAGATGAGAGGAGGTTGATAGTCCAATCATAGTACCTCCAAGTCAAATTGAATCAATAGCAACCAACAGGCCAAGACGAGAGAAACGTGTACCGATACGTTATGCAATTTGAAGAAATTTCTATATGGATTGAAGCAGTCACCTCGGCAATGGTACAAACGGTTTGATTGCTTTATGATGGACCTGAAATACACTCGTTGTCAATACGATCATTGTGTGTATTTTAGAAAACTTGCAGATGGATCTTTCATTTATTTGCTTTTATATGTAGATGATATGTTGATTGTATGTAAAAGAAAGGTAGAGATAAATTGTTTGGAAACTCAGTTGAGTCATAAGTTTGAAATGAAAGATTTAGGAGAAGCACGAAGAATATTGGGGATGGAGATCAACAGAGATAGGGTGAAATGTACAGTTCACCTTACTCAAAAGCAATATCTGAAGAAAATATTCCAACGCTTCAACTTGGACTCAAAGACGAAGTCGGTAAGTACTCCAATGGCCCCATATTTTAAGCTTAGTGCATTGCAGTCTCCTAAAGATGACGAAGAGCGGGACTACATGAAGAGTGTCCCATATGCAAGTGTTGTTGGTAGTAGGGGTGGGCAAAATTTCCTATTTCTGACTTCCGTCCGAACTCTGCTCCGATTTCGACTCCGATCGGTGTCAGAATTTGGAGTCAGAAATTTCCGACTCCGAAGTCGGAGTCGGATTTCGGAATCGGAGTCAGTTTTTATACTGAATACTGACTCCGAACTCCGAAGTTTTTTTTTTAAAAAAATAAAGATGCAAAACGACGTCGTTTTGCATCTTTCTTTTTTGTTTTTTTAATTTAGCGAAACAACGCCATTCCAATTAAATAGGAACGGTGTCGTTTAGTCTAGGGTTTCTTATACCCCAGTCGCATCTTTCTTATTCTTTCTTCTACTTCCTTCTTCTTTCTCCCGGCCGCGGCTGAGACTCCGAAGTCCATCCTCCAGTGCAGCGCTGCTCGTCTTCTCCAACGGCGATTTTGAACCTCCGGTGGCTAGCACCGCTTCCTCTTTCACTCTCTCACACCGCCGTTGCGTTACATTGTCGCCCGACGCCCGCTAGCCCTCCAAATCGGCGAATCCGAGAGGCGAGATTAATTGGGGTAATTAAAACTAATTAAAACTAATTAAATGTATTATTTAATGTGATTCTTTGAGTTGGTTGGCTTGTGAGTTGTGTATGTTATTATATTATGAAAAATTCGAGTTTCTATTGTGTGTTTTGATAGTGTGTGTAAACTGTTTGATGAAATGTCATTGAGAAAAAAAATTCGAATTTGGCCTAATTAAATGTCATTGTGTTTTCTATTTAAATATAAAACTCAGCAAGAAGGCTTACTTAAAATTGGACAATTTTTATTAAATATATATATATATATATATATATATTGTAGGTAAAAAAAAATACACTACCTGTTCTGTTATGTATTTACAAAATAAAGTGTAGGTTGTGTTTGAATAGTGACGCGATGTCGCGATCTCAAATGATTTGAACTTATATGTAAAATTGTAAATAGTAATATTTGTACTTTTTAGGTTATATTTATTATTGAGATCATGTGTTTGAATATAAATATATTAAAATATTTGTTAGAATGTATGAAATAGGTTGAGATGAATTTAATTTTTTTATAAAATATTTATTATATAAAATGAAATAAAATAATTTGATTTTATGTAATCAAACCCGTTCTAATTAATAATTTTTTTCGAGAATAGATCAAATCATCAATTAGAACAGCCGGAAAGGGAGAGATCAACTCATCCTACTAGTACGAGTACTGGTCACATCATGAAGTATTAATAATGGAAGCTCGTGGTGTTAAGGAACCAAAGCATAATTAGGTGATAATATTAATATCGTCTAACACCTTTAGTTACAAAGTTATTGAAACACAACGGGAATCGGGATGCCACACTTTAGTTACAAAGTTAGGCAAATGAGAAGTGGAACTATCTACTACTTATATTATTCCAAAAAGCTGCACATATCACATACACACATACATATATATATTATATATATATATAGAAAGGGAGAGAGAGAGACAGAGAGAGAGAGAGATTAATTAGGAATTAGCAAAGCCAAAACAACCTATAATGATTAGCTTAAAACTAATATGGATCATTACAGGTAAGCGTCCTAATCATAAGCCCTCTCCTATAATTGAGATAATTATATTGATCTATGCTCTACATGCTTGGCAGCTTGCTATGTTCCAATTTTCAAATATTTTTTTCCAAGTAATTTTCAAACACTTTTCAGAGTATAAAAACTTATAAATTTATAATTACATCATTGAAGGCTCTAATGTGCCTTGTTTTGTTTCTAGAATATTTATTTTTTCTCTTTTCCATTCTAGCTGTTTGCCATTAAAAACCATCACCATTCACTAAACAAGATGCGTATATTCAATTCCACAAGTTTTTTTTTTATCAGAGAAAATTAGATTACTGGGTCAGGACTTCAAACTTTGATTGCAATGGTTGGATGATTTCTTGATAATTAAATAAATGTGTGCGTAAACACTTAGATAGAAATATTTTACTTATAAAAAAATACTCTAGAAATAAGTCATGATTTCTGTATTCAGTACAAGTCATGAACTTTCACCTAATAACAGTTTCCTAATATTGTATTTTGCTACACTATTATATTATAATTTTTAGGAATTTACTAACATCTTTTATATTGTTATACTTGAATTCTAGGGTCTACAATTACAAACAGATGGATCCCTCACGTAGTGCTAGTGGGACTCCGACTCCACATGAGGCTCCGAATCCGGATGGTAGGACTCCTTCGGCGCTCCACGCTGCAACTTCGAGCCTTAGTCGGCTATCCTCCACTCGAGCACAAACCTCGTGTGCTAGCAGTGGATTTTCATTTCCAGTCGACATAGAATTGGAAGTGGAAGATCCCGACCAGTTTATGGAGGAGGAGGAGATGAGCCTTGAGGACGATCTGATTCAGGATCCGAATGTACCAGTACACCCTGCATCTGCGAGGCCACCCCGTCCACGGTCAAATAAAAAAAGATCGTAGACATGGAAACATTTTGAGAAGGTTGAGGGTGGGGATCCTCAGAACCCACAGGTTGAGTGCAATCATTGTGGCGCTCGAGTTGGGTGTCATTCAAAAAGGCAAGGCACTTCTTGCCTTTCAGCACATCTAAACGGTTGCAAGCGCTACCAAATAGCGAAGGGGATGGCATCAAGAGGTTAGTGTCTTGCTTTATATGCTACTTAGTTTTGTGATTATGATCCCATTTAATTTTCATTTAAGACTAATATTGGTAATAAATTATCAAATGCAGACGCAGGTGGGTCTCAGACTAATCTTAGCTACGAGACTTCTACAGCCACTAATGGGACAGGGACACAGATAAGGAATCTAGTTGTCCCTCAATACAGTGAAAAGATGTTTTGTAAGGCGCTTGCGATGATGATTATAAAAGATGAGATGCCCTTTACCACGGTTGACAAGGATGGGTTCCGGTATTTTGTGAAGCTGCTTGAGCCAAGATTTCCAATCCCATCCCGTTATACAGTGATGCGAGATTGTATGAAGATGCATCTGAGGGAAAAGGCATAAATGAAGAAGATGTTCTCCACCACTGGCCAGAGAGTGTCATTTACGACCGACACATGGACGTCGGTACAGAATACCTCGTACATGTGTATCACAACACATTACATTGATAGTGAGTGGAATCTTAAAAAAATGATTATTGGACTTAAAGAAATAGTTGACCATAAGGGTGCATCGATAGGAGCAGAGATGGATGACTGTTTGGTTGATTGGGGCATCCAAAAAATATTATGCGTTACAGTTGACAATGCCGGTGCAAATGAGACCGCCATCGAATGGTTTATCCGAAATACGAGGGCGAGAGAAGATGTGATTAAAAATCACCAGTATATCCACATTTGATGCACTACTCATATAATCAACCTTATTGTTGGTGAGTCTTTCTGGTTTTAATTTTGTATTTTGTATTTTAAAATTTTTATGATTAAAGTCTTTGAAAATAGTACTATTTTTTATATTATTATGATAATTAGATATTTTTCAATGATGAAACAGTTAAGGGGTTGGAAAATGTAGACGACTCTATCAAGAAAGTCCGCAACATTGTGCGGTACGCGAGGGCTTCTCCCCAAAGGCTGCAAAAGTTCAAGGCAATAGCAGAACAGGTTGGGGTTGAGTCTTCAAAGATGTTGTGCCTGGATGTTCCCACTCGATGGAACTCCACATATCTGATGTTGGATGTGGCACTAAAGTACCAGAAGGCATTTGAGCGGCTGGAGATTGAGGATGGAGGTTTGAGGTATGCCCTACTGGAGCCTGATGGAAGGGGGCTCGGTCCGCCAGACAACATCGATTGGCAACATGTATCCGAGTTTGTCACATTTTTACAAATATTTTATGACATCACGATGCGGGTTTCTAGATCTACATATGCCATGGCAAACATGTGGTTTAGCGAGATCTCCATCCTACACCACTACTTGAAAGAAGGTTGTGCTGACCTGAGTGGATTGTTATCTGGTATGGCATCACAGATGCAGTCCAAATATGATAAATATTGGGGGCAAGTTGAGAAGATAAATAGATTATTGTTCATAGCGTTGATCCTCGACCCCCGATTGAAGTTGGCAGTGGTAGAATGGTGGGCAACAGAGGTTCTCGGGGCAGTGAAGGCTAAGTCGTTTATCACAGCACTCAAGGCAGATTTGAACGAGTTGTACACCCATTACAGTGCTAGTAGTCCTGCTTCATCCTCACGAGCCATGGGTACCTTACGTTCGAGTTCGAGCTTAGGACCAGCCATAGATGCTCGTTCGAGTCAGGCCAGTGCAGCCAGTCGATCCCGAGGCTTCAACGTCATGACGTCGTTTCATGCATGGTCAACGAGAAATCTATTGCAGTGTACAAATGAGGTTGAGCGATATTTACTGGCAGAGGTTGAGGAGCCTAGTGAGGAGTTTCAGATCTTGATTTGGTGGAGAGCTAATTCACCCAAGTACCCGATTCTCTCTCGCATTGCTCGAGATGTACTAGCCGTTCCTATTACTACGGTTGCATTTGAGTCGACATTTAGCACTGGAGGTCGGGTGTTGAATGCCTACCGGAGTTCATTGTCACCGTCAACTGTGGAGGCCCTCGTTTGCACACAAAATTGGCTCAGTGATGTACCTACTGGACTAGAGAGAATTGGTATCGATGCCGTGAGCTACAGACTTGAGTCAGGTAAACTTAAATTAATTTATTTAAATCTTTTTAAATGATTAAAGTAACAAAGTTTATATAATTATTAAATTATGTCAATAATCTTTTTTATAATTTCATTTTCATAAATCTATTTAAATTTTAATTTATACTGTTTATGATTTTACAGATTTAGTTATCAACCCTACCATACTTGCCGATGACTAATGGAGCAACTATCGGTTACGTATATTTTTTCTCTAATTTATAGTTACTTGTTTCATGTTTGGTTAATTTTAATTTTTTTTTATATAATAATACATTTTAATTTTATCTTAATCTCAAGTACGATTCCGTATAAGTTCCAACAACAAACTACTTTGCTGCAGCAATTATTATTATTATTTTTTTGTAACATCGATACGGGTCCCAACCGTCCCATTGAACCAGAGTCATCAGACTATCAGTGATAATTTAATTTATATTTTGTATTAATAGTCTAGAGTCCTGGACTATTTTTTGTATTACTATTTTTTGTATTATGCTATAACGCTATTGGCTGGCATTAGCATTGTAATTACTACTTAGTACTTTGTATTTTTTGTTTAATTGTTTAAGACTAATTAGTACTTAGTAGTGAAAACTGAAACTTGAATAGATCAATAGTTGTGGCAACTCAATTGAATCTAGTATCTAAATACTCAATTCTCATATCATTAAATTGATCTCAAGTCAAAACTTATTTACATATGAGATTTTAATTCAACATTTCTTTATATACGAAATTCATAAATTTTAAAATTTTATAACTATATATAAATTTATTATAATATTAAAATATATTAAAATTCATTTGAGATAAATCTCATAAAACTTATTTTATTATCTTAATTTATTTTTATTTATTAAAAAAAATTTATTCTATCTCAAATCAGATTCAACCATTAAACGCAGTTACGCAAGTTAAAATATAAAAAGTTACTTCCTATCCATGCGTGCCGCGCGGTAAACCCAAAGAGATTATGCGGGAAACTCAAATATTTGGCTCCATTATCAAATATCGTGCACGTCAGACAGCTGTATGATTGATGGATTGATTACTTGCCAGTTTCCACATCTACCATACATGTTAAGTAAGCATGGTTAACTTATTTCTTCACAAAAAATACATCTCAATTGAACAAATGAGCTCATATGGAATTAGTATGGCCCAATTGGGATCATTTAGTTTCGGAATGAGTGTAATTTGGCCCATACCGAACTCGCCGAAGGAATCAAAATTCGGAGTTCCGATCAGAACTCTGATCTCGGAATTCCGAACTTCCGATCGGAATTCGGAATTCCGAACTCCGATCGGTGTCGGCCTCCAACAGTGTTTCGGAGTCAGAGTCGGAATATTTTTTTGACTCCGATGATTGTCGGAGTCGGAGTCGGAAACTCCAAACTCCGACAATTTCAGAGTCGGAGCACACCCCTAGTTGGTAGCCTAATGTATGCCATGGTGTGTAAACGACCTGATATCTCCCAGGCCGTTTGTTTGGTCAGTTGATATATGCATAATCCTAGAAAGAAACATTGGCATGCGGCTAAATGGATTTTACGGTATATTTTAGGGACCATAGATCTTGGTTTGGAGTTCGAGAAAAGTGAAGATAGTCTAGTAACTGATTATCACTTTCGAACAAAACATATCAATATCTGATTTCACTTTGTACGTGAAATATTAGAAGAAGATGACATATTACTTCAGAAGATTGGTACTAAAGATAATCCAGCAGATATGTTGACGAAAGTCGTCACAGGGATCAAGTTGCAACACTGCTTGGAATTTATCAATATTATAAGTTACTGAGCATCTTTGCGTGCGTTAGCACTTTTGGATGCATTTGGTGTCTTATGACTCATTTGTTAGTAGAAGACTCTCACGTCAAAGAAGAAGGTGCATTCATTTGAAGAATAAATCAGTTTAGAAGCAGCCTAGTATGGCACACTTCGGTGGAGGGGGTGATTGTTGAAAACCACCTTAGTGTGAATGCTATTGTAATTACTGCACCGTCCAAGCTTGAGATTCTGGAAAAACCATCCAAGAATTCAAGATTAACTGCACCGTCCTCACCCACTCTTCACCTACCATTTAAACTGTTGCAATTCAGGCAACCTCTCTTATAAAAGGAAAGCCCTGGTAGGAAGATAGATGTGTGCAAATTAGAGAGAAACGTGAGATTTGTTTGAATATTTGTAATCTCATACAAATATATTGAATTTGGCACCAGTGGACGTAGGCAAATTGTTAAACTACTTACATATCGTCTTGTGTGATTCTGGATAGTATTGTTTGTTGGCAACAGTTTGCACAAGTTCCTCCATTTATCCTTTAAGTCTATTGTTGTCCGAATATGCAACACATCGCCACCAAATTCTAAAATCTTCTTCCATGGAATCTTTCTGTCATCTGTGTTTGAAAATTTCTGCACTCCTTCCTACATTACAACAAAATTATAATTATATAACTAAAAAAAGTACAAACCTTTCAATTATATAACTATACGCCATAGGTCTAAAATCGAAGCCACACGAATAACCACACTTTTGAAACAGACTGCTAGGATTATAAATGTATTAATGTGATTACCTATATAATGTCAAGTTAATCAATAAAGTTATACGAGTTTCCATCGTGAAGCAATGTAAGCAAACAACAAAATAAGTACCTTCAGTATATCTTCCTCCTCAGCTGTCCAAGGAACTTTCTTTCGCCTTAGCGAAGGAACTTTCTTTCGCCTTAGCGAAGGAATTGCTGGGTACTTACTGCAGATTAAAGCAAGGTTCATTAGTAATGAAGGAGAACCAATATAGAATGCTAAACAGCTATGTTTTTTTAATAAGTAGAATGTTAGACTGCTATTGGTAGCCAAGAAGTGTGTGTAGGGTAGAAGGGGAGAAAATAATGAGTCCCAGATTTTTTTTATCAGCAAAATAACATGAGTCCTAGATGAAACTAGTGTACAATAAAACATAAAACAATTTTAAGGCAGCTCCTGAATATGGAGGGTTAAGGTACTAGACATCTAGAATTACATGAGGGAAAGATGATAAATGTATAGAAATAGGTAGGCATATAAGCAACTTACTCATGCCTCTCCTGCTTTCGAACTCTTGTAAAATATTTAGAAATGATAGGCTTCTCATTTTCCTCTTCAAAAATTTCCTCTGCATAAGCATCAAGTGCGCAAACAGGTTCCTCTGTTGGCTCAGCGATTTGTTGCTCTAAGTCTTCCTGCTGGATTTGCTCCTTTGAGTGTCTCTGAATGCCAGGAATAACGTCAGTGTTTCTACAGGATAAATTATCACCATCAGCATGAGTATCATGTACACAAACAGTTTCATCTGGTGGGTCAGCAATCTGCTATGTTGGGAATAAACCGATAAAATAAACAACACAGATATGAAATCAAATGCAGCGATAGCAATTAAGAGAAGTAAAATAATAAAGACAATACAGAACACACAGATTTAAGTGGTTCAGCTCAACTAAGCTTACATCCACTGGGAGTTGGTCTCAAAACTTCACTATGATCAAATGGAGATTACAGAGAAAGAATCAATAGATTCTTATAGTAGAAATCACTCACATCACGTGTATATACTCAATCATCACATGTTTACACTCAACCACTCAAGAAATTGAGAAGAAATGAAGCTGGAAGGGGGCTTTGTTCTTCGTCTGTGAAATAGGGGGCTCGGGAGTTCGTTTGGGACGAAGCAGAAAATAGATCGTGATATTTATACTTATGCAATCTCGCTCGAGTGAGAGTTCAACTCGCTCGAGTGAACACTTCCAGGTCAATCTCGCTCGAGCAAGACCTCGAGCGAGGGTCGAGAGAACTCTTGGGTTGCACTTTGCTCGAGCTAGACGTCGAGCGAATGTCGAGCGAACTCACGGGTTAGACTCTCGCTCGAGCGAGAGTGCAAGGGACGCGTCTATCCAAGCCATAACTCAACATGCTGCTCTAAAACAACCTGCTGGAGTTCTTCCTCAGTGTGATTTTGATTGACAGAAATAACACCTGTGTTTCTACAAGATGAATTATGACCATCATGCTCAGCTGCTTCTTGGTTGTCTCCTTCAACCACTCTTACAGCTTGGATAGAATTTTCTTCCCCTTTTTTCTCTTCAGTTAATACATTTAGTGTCCTGGTAATTTTAGCTGGCTCTTCCTCTCTAAGTACACAATTGACATTATCACATAATGCAGAAGGTTCTGCTTGTTGCTTATCATCTATACTTCTTCTACAATGAAAATTATTGATTTCATCCGCATGTTCCCCGTCTGACCATTTACTCTCTCTTCCAAATACCCATTTTCATGACTTTTGACGAGAAGATCCTCATCTCTATGCAATGTCTTAGTAAGTTCTTCTGGCTTTTGTTCCAAACCCATACCACAAAACATAATAAATTCTTTCCTTGCCAAGGAGGCCTTTTTCTTAGCTATAAGGTACTCTGAAATAGAAAGTGAATATGCACAGAAGGGGCAGTAAAATTTACCATTGTTCTCAAAGCTAGGCAAGGAACCCAAACAGTTCTCATGAACCATCATCGGGCAATTACTTGTGCTGCATACCAACAGCTGACCACCTTTATTACACTTCATACAAAGATCTTGGAACGTCCAACTAGTTGATGGATCATAACCGTTTATTGCCCGAGCTCTCAAGAACTTATTTTTTTGGCAGAAGACATCAATATTGCCGTAGTGATACCCCTCACCATCACTTGATGTCCCTGCTTCACAACAATGGTCCATATTCTCTTCAGCTTCATGTGCGATGATCTTCTGCTTGCATCCATTGAGGGATGCAGGGCATACTGCTTTTAGTTTAAGCTGGCATTCATAGTCACATTGGGATTCATTTACTCAAGTCTTGACCGGGAGAGGACCACTTGAAGTTCTAAGTTCAGCACATTGTTCCCTATTGTCCAGATGACTAACACAAGAGAGGGAGGTAAATTGGGTTATATTAAAAAATTAACACTTATAAACCAAATACATAATATAAAATATAAACAAAATACGAAGCAGTAGGAAATATAAAGAGTAAGGACAAGAAGAAGCAAACTCAGTATTTTAACGAGGCCCCATTACTTACGTCCTCGCCTCAAGCTACCCCTTGAGGATCCTAAATTCACTATTCAATCTCTTTAAGGTGGAGATAAAAACCTATTACACCTTTGAGCAATACCGCTATAAAGAATTCATGTAGAACACCCTCTACACTTGCAATCACCTCACACTTGGCGATTTAACTATTCTCTCTGTAGAACACCTTCTACACACACAAGGGTTATACGCACCATTTTACAAATACAAGAGCTGATAGTGGGTAGATTATCAGAGTACACTCCTCAATGAGTGAAATAAGAATAATACAGCGCAATTTATATCTCTATCAAAATGAATAAGGATTAAGGCACAAAACTTAGAAAAGAGAGAGTGATGGCTTTGAAAAAATGATGCAAAACTTAGCAATTGATGTATAAGCTCTTATTGTGATTTTTACAAAACTCAAATGAGCTATTTATAGGAAAAAGAGACTTCAAATTCAAATTTTAAAGAGTTCACATGTCAAATAAGATCACCATTAAGTTTTCAAAAAATTCAAATAAAAACATCTCATTTTTATATTTGTCAAAGACAACTCCATTCATTTTTCAAAAAAATCAAACCTAATCTTTTATTTTTCATACATGACAAAATGAGCATGATTTATTTTTCAAACCAAATCATTTTCTTTTTGTATATGTCAAAAAAACACACAACCACCCTTCAAAACTTTCAAACAAAATCATCTATTTTTTACATTTGTCAAAAAAATACATAACCACCATTCAAGATTTTCAAACAAAATCATCTATCATTTACATTTATAAAAACAAATACACAACTACCTTTCAAGATTTTCAAACAAAACATGCACATATCAAAGATGACAATCAATCATCTTACAAATTCTAATCTTTATGCATATATGAAAAAAAAAACCTTTTTCAAAATTAAACATTTTAAGAATGTTATACAAATGTAAAAAATGCAATTTGATACTTTATGAGAAAAGATTAATTTGAGCATTAATCCAATTTCAAGTTTTAAGATATGTATAAAATTACTCTATAAGTTTCATTTGTAGATTTATTCTTCTTCTTGCTTATGCTTGATTTCTTGATGTGCTCAGCTCATTTCATGCGTAGACAACTTGAGTTTGAGTCTTGAATTTATTTGTTATCATCAAAATCTATACGTAAATACGAGACTTGAAACCTTGAATTCAACAATCTCCCCTTTTTTGATGATGACAAATACTTAGTAGAAATCTACAACCTGCAGTAATACTTAAGCTCTCCCTGAAAATATGCGTTAGTTTTTCAAGTAAAATATAAACATGATTCTAGCATATATAATAGGGTAGTATAATACTAGTATAAGACTTCTCCCTCTTTTGGCATCATTAAAAAGTTATTACAATTGGTTTTAGTAAGATTTTTTCCCACAATGACCAAGAACCAAATAAAACGGTGCGTTAGTAAAAACTGTAGAGAGTTGAATAATTAGAGCCACTCGTGTTTGACAAAAGCTGTAAAAACTGGAGGCCTAACTCTATCATCTCAGTGCAAAGATTTGAAATCCACTTGATATTGTTGACAAATTAGATGTTGCAGAAATTTGAAATTGAATAATTGGAGCCATCTATTTTCGACAAAATCTACAAAGGCTAAGGCCTAGCTCTATCATCTCAGTGCAGAGATTTGAAAGTCGCTTGATGTTGTTGACAAATGAGATATTATCGAGATTTGAAAGTTTTGAGTTGTTGTTTAAATGACAATTTTCACTCATCTAATACTCATAAGAAAAATCTCACATTGTTCATTGATCAAGTATCTATTTATCCAAAATGACAGAATTACAGAGAAAATTGCTTCTGGTAATCTTCCAGATTTGAATCAAGAACCGTCTCAACTAGTCATTTTATCTCATGATACTGTCAATATCATGATAGAAGCAAAGATGCATTTTTCTGGTATGACTGATTCTGAGTTTGTTGTAGAATCAATAACTCTCAGTGCTCAATATGCTGTCTCTGTTATGACCATGTCTCAGAGATTATTGGCGATGACAAATGAGGTTGATCGACTTAACAATCAAATATATGTACTACATCAAAAGCTTGCAAAAAAAGGTAGAAAAAATAAGAGGTTAAAGCAAGAAAATAAGGATTTGACGGAATTAGCTCGTGTTAAAAAACTACGAGTAGAGGAGCTGGAACAAGTGAGAGCTCAAACACAGAGTCAACATCAGCAGACAATAGTAGCGTTTCAGCGCTTACGAGAAAAATAGGGATAATTGTAATTAATCTCGCTAGCTTGGCTAAGTAACTCTTGACAATATGCATCCAGTATATCTTGTAAGTTTGACTAAATGAGATTTGAAGAGATGTCAATTTGTCTTTTATTCATTTCCATTTCTATAAAAGCAATCTTTAGCTTTATCTATTTCGCATCAAATCTTCTTCTCATCTTTACAATTCACCCACATTCTCATTCTACAAGTTTTCAATAGCTTATCAATTTTCCTTCAGTACTTTTCGTGATCAAGATATAAGGTATTCTTCACCTCAGTCTCAATCTATTTCTGCATCTGTTGTAGGTGTCATGAAGTAACAAGAGACTGATTTGACTAATAAAGCAGATTATGACGCCATTTATGAGCTTGTGGGTCTCGAAACTTGATACTCATCATCTATTATTGCTTTTTCCACTCGGTTGCAGTCTAAAACTCACAAAATTGAGAAATTTAGTGAATCGGTCTCTATACTTCAACGACTTGTTTATGAGTCAAACAGGAAAATAGTAGAGTTAAAGCAACAAAATAAGGATTTAAAATCCTTGCTTGCCTCTTTATTTCGATTGCCTAATCCTTTAGACAAGGATGGCATGATGATCTATGAGGAGCAAATGCATTTGAATGATGAGGCTAGACATCTCAAGTTTTTGTAAGTCATTTTAGATAATGGAATAAAAATATTCAACAGATATTCATGGCATGCATCATTCCTATTTCTCTTCTAATCATGCATAGTCTATCTTCTGATAGGATTTTGTGAAAATGTCTATCAATTGATCGTGTGTGCTTGTGAATTCTAATACAATATCGCCCTTCTGCACATGATCTCTAAGAAATATATAACTAATTTCAATATACTTAGTTCTAGAATATTGTATAGGGTTCTTTAAAAGACTTATAGCACTTGTATTATCACATTTGATTGGAATGTGATTGTACATAAGTTTAAAATCCTCAAATTGTTATTTCATATAAAGAACTTGAGCACAACAACTACCTGCAACAACATACTCTACTTCAACAGTAGATAATGCAACATAATTTTATTTTTTTTACTAAAACATGAAACAAGTGCATGACCTAAGAAATGACATATTCTACTAGTGCTTTTTCAATCAACTTTGCAACCAACATAATCTGCATTTGAATAACTAATAAGATCGAAAAAAGTATATTTAAGATACCATAACCCTAAGTCAATTGTACCGGCAAGATATATAAGAATGTACTTAACAGTAATCAAATGAGATTGTTTTGGAAATGCTTGAAAGTGTGCACATAAACATACACTGAACATAATATCTGGTCTATTGGCTGTCAAATATAATAAACTACCAATCATACCTCGATATATTTTTGAGTCAACTAACTTACCGCTTTCATCTTTCTCAAGTTTGGTAGTTGGACTCATTGGTGTCTCAATTTTTTTCGCACCTTCCATCTCAAACTTTTTGAGTAACTCTTTGATATATTTTGACTGATTAATGAATGTTCTACTTTTTACTTGCTTGATTTGCAATTCAAGAAAGAAATTAAGTTCTCCCATGATGCTCATTTTAAATTCTTCCTACATATTCTTAGCAAAATCTTGGCACATATTTTCATTAGTAGTACCAAATATTATATCATCTACATAAATTTGAATTAGAAGAATATCATTTTGTTCATATTTAATGAAAAGAGTTGTATCGATGTTTCCTCTTGAAAAACTTTTTTTCAATCAAAAAACCACTAAGTCTCTCATACCAAACTTTAGGAACTTGTTTGAGTCCATATAATGGTTTTGTGAGCTTAAAAACATAATTAGGAGAGATGTGATTTTCAAAACCTAGAAGTTGCTCAACATATACCTCTTCGTTTATAAAACCATTTAAGAAAACACGTTTAACTTCCATTTGAAAAAATTTGAAATTTTTATAACATGCATATGCAAGTAATAAATGAATAAATTTTAATCTTGCGACAGGTGTATATGTCTCATCATAATCGATTCCTGCTACTTGGTTGAAACCTTGCGTTACAAGTCGAAATTTGTTTCTAGTGATAATTTTGGACTTTTCCTTCTTATTTCTAAAAACTCATTTACTTTTACCTATGGAGGACTTCATGCATACCTACAAAAGGGATTAAAAGAATTTTTCTTAGTACCCAAGTTATTTGGATCCTTTATTTATTAATAAAAGAAGAAACAAGATTTTTTAGTACCCATATGACCCTAATAGTCATTGTATGTTTTCTTCTAATAGGACAAGCATGATAGTTATGATCATTTCTACTGTAAAAATTACAAATAACATATAACATATTTGAAAACCTTAAGTGATTGTAATAATATTTTTCTTTGAAAAATTTATTTTTATGAAAAGAATTTTAAAATTTTGATTTTGATTTAGTTAGTTTATCAAAAAAAATTTTATATGGTTTGAGTTTTTCTTTTCGCATGTATCTCAAACCTACCTTATCAAAAACACATTTTTGACTACTAAAAAGTTTTTCAATTTTTTTTTTTTCCATTTGTAAAGTTTTCAACAATCTTTTATAAATCAATCACTTTCTTTTTCAACTCATGATTTTCATCTTTTAAAACAATATTTTCTTTTCTTAAAACATCATTTTCATTTATTAAAGAAAAATTTCTCTTTTTCAAAGTGGTATACTTGATACCCAATTTTTCAAATTCCTCATATACCTCTTGTAAAATATTTTACAATTCTTCGTAAGAATAACTTTCAATATTTTCGAAATTTGTTACCTCAAGATCATATTTAGCCATAAGACAAAGATTTGCAGATTCTTCATTGCTTGTGTCGTTGTCTGAGCTACTTGAATCATCATCCCATGTAATTTTCATTACTTTCTTGCCTTTGTATCAATCTTTCTTTAACAATGAACAATTTACTTTGATATGTCCAGGCTTTTTATATTTATAACAAATTAATGAATCATTTTTATCTGTATTTTTATTGGAAAACTTTTTGAAAATTTTTTTCGGAGGAGCTTTATTTTTTAAGAACCTCTTAAATTTCTTTGTGATCATTGCAATTCTTCATCTTTGTTATCGTTTTTCTCATTTTCATCGCTTTCACTTTCATGGAGAATAGCTTTGAGTGCCAAACTCTTCTTTTACTTTTCTTCTTCTCCTCTTTTCAATGTGTACTCATGAGTAATAAGTGACCCAATATATTCATTTACTTGAATTTTTTAAGATCTCTAACTTCAAGAATCGCCGTCACTTTTAATTCCTAACGTATTGATTAAGAATTGAGAATTTTCCTTATTATCTCCAAGCTGGAATAAACTTTACCAAGAGCTGTCAAGTTATTTATAATATTAGTGAAACGAGTATATATAGAAGAAATAGATTTATCATCAATCATTTTAAACATTTCATATTCATGCGTAAAAATATAAATTTTTGATTCTTTGACTTGCGAAGTTCCTTCATAAGTTATTTCTAAGTTGTCTCAAATTTTCTTTGCTGTCCTGCAAGTCATTATTCTATTAAATTCATTGCCATTGAGAGCATTACAAAAAAATTCATAGCCATTACATTCACTGTATAAAGTCTATCATTTTCACGATTAAACTCTTTTTCTTCCTTGTTGATCTTTACTCTATCAACAATTTTTGTTGGAATATAAGATCCATTTACAATACATTTCCAGATTTCTCGACCTTGAGATTGAAGATATGTTCTCATTTTAGTTTTCTAGAAAATATAATTCTCTCCACAAAATAGAGGAGACTGACTACTAGATTGACTTTCAACAAATGTAGCTGCAATATTTGCTATATGATCTTAACTCAACAAATAATTAATCTTATAACAGAGCCCTCACTCTGATATCAATTGTTGTCCAGATGACTAATACAAAAAGGAAGGTGAATTGGGTTATATTAAAAAATTAACACTTATAAACCAAATACATAATATAAAATATAAACAAAATATGAAGCAGTATGAAATATAAAGAGTAAGGGCAAGAAGAAGCAAACTCAGTATTTAACGCGGTTTAGCCTCACTGCATACGTCCTCACCTCAAGCTACCCCTTGAGGATCCCAAATTCACTATTCAATCTCCTTCAGGTAGAGATAAAAATCTATTACACCTTTGAGCAACACCGCTACAAAGAATTCATATAGAACACCTTCTACACTTGCAATCACCTCACACTTGGTGATTCAACTATTCCATGTATAGAACACCTTCTACACACACAAAAGTTATACGCACCCTCTTACCAATAAAAGAGTTGATAGTAGGTAGATTATCAAAGTACACTCCTCAATGTGTGAAATAAGAACAATACAACATAATTTATATCTTTCTCAAAATGAACAAAGATTAAGATACAAAACTTATAGAAGAGAGAATGATGGCTTTGAAAAAATGATGCTAGCAATTGATGTGTAAGTTCTTGTTGTGATTTTTGTAAAACTCAAGTGAGCTATTTATAGGCAAAAGAGATTTCATATTTAAATTTGAAAATGTTCACATGTCAAATAAGAGCATCATTCACTTTTCAAAATATTCAAATAAAAATATCCTCTTTTTATATTTATCAAAGATAACTCCATTCATTTTTCAAAGAAATCAAATCAAATCTTTTACTTTTCATACAGGACAAAATGAGCATGATTTATTTTTCAAATCAAATCATCTTCTTTTTGCATATGTCAAAAAAACACACAACCACTCTTCAAGATTTTCAAACAAAATCATCTATCTTTTGTATTTGTAAAAAAAAACACAAACTACCTTTCAAAATTTTCAAACAAAATCATTTATCATTTGTATTTGTCAAAAAAATACACAATCACCCTTCAAGATTTTCAAACAAAACATGCACATGTCAAAGATGACAATCAATTATCTTACAAATTCAAATCTTTATGCATATAAAAAAAAATTGAAATTAAATATTTTAATAATATTATGCAAATGTAAAAAATGAAATTTGATATTTTATGAGAAAAGATTAGTTTTGAGGTTTAATCCAATTCAAATTTTAAGAGATGTACAAAATTACTCTATAAGTTTCATTTGTAGACTTGTTTTTCTTCTTGCTTATGCTTGATTTCTTGATGTGCTTAGCTCCTTTCATCCGTAGATAACTTGAACTTGAGTTTTAAATTTTTTTGTCATTATCAAAATCTATACGTAGATACGGGGACTTGAAACCTTGGGTTGAACATTCTTTATCATCTCCAACTTCATCAACAGAGATATTTTGATGAGGTTAATCTCCAAATGTATTCGAAGGCATAGCAGCACCAACATCAGGAATATCTGAGTCAATATGGTTGAATTCATCATCAGCAATATGCCCACATTTCATGGAGGCAGTATGCTCATCATGATTATCCCCTAGAACCCTGACTTCTTCCTGGCTCACTCTCTGATCTTTAGCCAAGCCACAACTTTCTGTTCCAACAACCAGCATAACTCTTCCAGATGGAAACTCTGAGCCTTCTATTCCATTTAGAGGAACTGGGTTCACTTTTCTGGACTGAAATGAGGATGAGGCAAATTTCTTCTGCCTCTTGGCATTTATATTAAGATCCTCACAAGCATTTAAAATATTTCGATTTTCATTGAAGTCTTCAACCATATTTTCAGCAGCCAGTGAATTTCTTTTCCTCTTGGAGTCTAGTAAAATCCCAGTACACAAATTGTTTTCCAGTAGGTTCTTCCTACCCTCAACAATTCTAGGCATCACATTCCCTTTCAATCCCATATGTTGTGTGGCAAGACAACATTCTGCTTAACATTATACACAGGTTGTTTTTTACCTGCATTTGCCAATCCACTCTTTACCTTCAAGAAATCAGCAGAAGGATGACCACCATCAAGAAGTGAATCTTTCAGCTGTGCATTAAGAAACACACAAACTAAATATTGAATGAAGAATGAGATTGGATAAAATGGGGAATATATGATAGTAGAGAGAGAAATTTGAAAAATCTATAATACCTGTTGTGAGGCAAATTTAGGCATACAGGCTCTTTTATGGATTATAAAGGGGCAAGCATCCCATTTTGATAGTTCTAGTCCAGCCATTTTAAGATTTGATAACAAAGTCTGACAAAATATATTTATGTTCACTTTAAAATGAAATCCAAGCTTATAAATTTTGAAGGAGAAAATCAACTATGTGAAACTAGGTTGATTCAAATACCATGTTTTTAAAAACCATGACCAATTTAATTCTTACCAAAGATTAGATAAAATACTACCTCTTGCACTATGTGCTTGAGAACATCTTCACAGCTTTTTGACATATCAAACCTAACTTTTAAAGCTAGGTATGAACAACCATCTTTTGTGATCCCATTACTAGGACCAGATAAAACCTCCAGACATCTTAAAGCCAGCATTTCCCTCATGTTTTTCCCCAAATTATCAAGTAACTTTGGAGCCATTTCGATCAAATCTGAAACAAGAAACCATGAGTCACCCAAACCTTCACTTAAGGATAGATTAAAAAAATATTCACAGAAAAAAATATATTTGAATTCACAGTACCATGTAAAATAGAAACATCAACTTCCTTGAAGCTTGCAAGAGCTTCAATGACCCAAATCCATGCAAGGCTTGAAGCGCAACCAGATGCCTCATCCATGGGAGGCCAAATGATCAAGAAGTTCCGCAAACCAAAAATCTATAGGCCCCGCCCTGTACATGTCTTTTGTCACACTCCGTACCCGGGGGTGAACCCTTCTAACGTAAGATCCACAAAGAAAAATGCTATAACGTATGAAAGAGAGCATGCACAAAAAGTATGTCAGTCATAAGGCTGCACATCCGGTGTCCAAATCGAGAATTCGGGTCAACCCGGCCTTGAACCGGATAGCCAAAAAGGGTTTGGGCTCCAACCCAATTTCACCTAGATTGAAATCCGGATTGAATCCGAATCAATTCGGTTTTTTAAAACTGAAAATCTAGTTTTTGGATTTAAACCGCTTTTTTTTAAAGCTTGATTTATTATTTTTTTGCAGAGAAATTTATTGTAAAAATATTTAGCCTAAATCTTCTATTTCATTATAATTTTTCCAAAAAGTAATGTTAAAAAGTAAATTTTTTATTATATAAAAACCTAAAGTTTTATCCATGGATAATGCTAACACCAAATGTAATAAAATATATAGCAAAACTATATAGCTAAAACAAAAAAAGTTATGTAATAAAAGCAGCTTCCGAATCTGACCGCGCCTAGCTTTGGGCCTGTTTTCTTGTTCTATGGTATCTTCAACAGACAGATAAGCAAAAATATCACATGGTTTCTCATCATTGTCAACTGGTTGGTCTAATAAAGATGGAATCACCTCAACAAAAAAAAATGAAAAGGTTAAAGTCAGTACTGACTTTTAGCACAGATAATAAAGTTAGAAAAAAAAAAAGCAAAAATTTATTTTAAGCTTGCCTCAGAGGTATTATTTTAAGCTTATTGGAGATCTACTAACTCTGCCAAACTAAAAGAAAATTACTTTGCTTTAGCAGTACATTCCCACTAAGAGCCAGTACAGGGGATAGCTCAAAAGATGAATTTCTAATACAAAGTACCATTTGAAACTTGTGGGCAGTTCATGAGGCATGGATAACTCAGCCATACCATCCAGAATTGCAACCAATAAATATTTCCATATCTTTTGACTACTCAGGTCAGGTTTGGATGCCAAAGTCTTCCGAGGCATTCTCAACATTTTTCATACGAATCCACATTCTCCTTATCCAAACGCATTGAAAATGCATGAGAAAAAATAAACCTTGCTCTCTTCACATCAAAAATCACTTCAACGTGCCAAAATCAAGTTTGAATGCAATAAATGCGCTGAATGCATTAATACAATTTAAAAACTGCAAATGGGGTCGTTTCCATGCCTACCAAATCTATCTTGAAATGAACAAATAATAAAATAAAAAAAACTGCAAATTTAAAAACTGCAAATGGGGCCATTTCCAACACCTCTAATTTACTGTTTCTATTTTGTTTTAATTATTGGGGCTCACAATTTTTAAAAATCATCTATTTTAAAAAAATTCTCTCAACATATTTTACATATCCAAACAACTTAAAACATTCTCAATAGGACCCACAAAACTTTTTCATTCTCTACTCAAACTATTTACAAGTATTCTCAGAATTTTTTAGAACTTCTTTACTTATAAATGTAGCCTTAGACAAAGCACAAACAAATTTACAAATTATTAGCCAAAATTCTAACAAATCAACATAATTAAACCAGCCAACTTCTCCCAAAATTATCAACATTCCAAAACTGTAAAGGGTTCCACCATGTTTGAAATTCAGTTCAATGATGTCTGATAAAAGATATTCGACCATGTTTAATTTAATGATACCAGTCAATCAGCCATCGAGTATCGTTTGCATTAGTTTAGAAGTTTTAACTCTTAACTCTCAAGTAACAGAAGAATATTATTATAATTTTATCACCCAGATGGAATTTGGAACTCAATTTAGATGTTAATTAGGAGTTAAGTGAGTCAACGCAAGGCATTACAAAAGCAGGGCACACCCACTTAACATGATATATTGTAACAAAAATTCTACGTCACAAACCAGCACAAATTTCTTTGCTAATTTCACTACTAATTAGTATGGTGTAATCACAAGCAAATTAGATACACAATCAGAACACACAAAATCAGAACACATGAAACTATAGCACTCACCTAAAAGAATGAAAGGCTCAAGAACAATCTAAAACAAATTAGATACAAAAGTTACTACTTTTCAGTTGTTTACTCAAGAAACCCAGAGAAATCCTAGAGAGATTTCTACTAGACATGAGACTCGGAGAAACCCTAAAAATTATTAGCAGCAAGCAAAGTCATATGGGTTTCAAATAAAGCATTGTGTATGCATAACTCATGCCAAAGAAACATAGTTACAGGGGGAGCGAGAGAGAGAGAGAGAGAGAGCGAGTACTCGAGAAATTCACAGAGATAGGATGGGCAACAGCGATAGCTCACGGCAAAAGGATGGGAGGCTAGGGTTTCAGATTTCGTAAGAGACAAAGTTGAGAGATCATATCATGAAGGTTGGAGTCATGCGATTGGGTCGTAGAGGACTAGAATGGACAAGATCGGCGACGGATTGAGAGAGAGGGACGCTAGGGTTTAGATTTCGTGAGAGAGGGGGGTTTTTCAGAATCTTTAGATTGAGGGCGTGAGAAATGTGAATTCTGGATTAATGTTTTAGAATCCTGGTTTTGGATATTAGATCCGGTACTGGACCATATTGATCAATTAAACTAGACATTTAAAATGTGGACTCTAGATTTAAATTAATTCGAATCCGGAATCCGGTTATCCGGTTTTCAAACCGGACAGGATAAAAAACCTATCCAGATGAACACCTTTAGTTGTGGATAAATTGAGAGGGAGCTGCTATTGCTTCTTGAAGAAGGATTGTTGTTGTACTCTGTGGCTTTCTACCGCGGCAACGGCTATGAGGTGAAGAGAGAAAATAAGGGGGGTTTTTGAGTTGAGAGAAGGAATTCAGGAGGAAGAAGGAACCGATGATATGTGACAGAGGGACTTTTGTGTCAAAATGACCAAATAGAGGGTCAAAAATGAAAACATGCAAACAGGACAAAGCCAAACCGAGTTAAAAGGGCATTCCAATATTCAAAGTAACATACTGAAAGCCCATGCATTTGATTATTAATTCATGAGGGGTCGACTTGATTTCATTTTTTTGATTCATTATTTGTTTGAAAAAAGATGGTGATTTTCTGTGTTGTTTGAACTTTAAATCCAGCCCCAGGTTTTTTTAAAAACTCTCTTTTAAACTCTCTTTTAAACTTTGCATAGAAACTATTTTAAACTCTCTTCACTTTGCATTTAAGTTGAAATTATGGTAGCATGTTCTGTGCATACCAACTTCCCATACAGAGACTCTCCATTATGTGTCTACAGTCTAGAATCTGTAGTTGAAAGATAATAATAACCTTCTTAATAGAAATAATAAAATAAAAAATTGTTTGAAATTTCTTTAGAACAATCTTTTTAGAGTAAGTTCAGCAATTATATTGTGAATTTTATTTACCCTTCTTGTTTTCTTCTTTACTTGAACAAAAAAGAAAAAGAATCTTTTTCATCCACCAAGTTGTCTGATTGAGACCATGATGTGTTGTTTCGGTTGTTTATACTATTGTGGACATTTCAATGGATTAGATAGGAGTGTTGCAAGTGGAGAATTATATTTTGTCCCACTCCATTTTCTATAGTTGACATTAACCCTTGAAAAAAGTTTCTCCCACCCCATTTTCTCAAATGAACTACTATTTTCTTTTCACCCATAATCAATGCCAACTAGATGGGCCCAGATTGAATGAAAGATTCAAGGGATTATGACTGACCTAGAATTAAATATCTGGACCATTTATCAGTTATACCAGCAAACTTAAACTTCAAATAAAGTTTGATAACACAAGTTAAAAAGGTGTAGCAATACTATACTTTAATGTACTCAGGTGCATGACTAGCAATGTTAAAGGACTCTGAAATATTGGTTATTATTGGAATGATGAAAAAATATAATAAAATATAAAAGTAGTAGATGAATTGTTTCAAAGTTATAGTCATTGTCCTGTTGAAATGATGGAAAGCAATTTTGCTATGAGAAATAACAAGATGCTCTAAAGGAATGAGAAGTTTTTAGCTGGAATTACCACGAAAAACTTGAAACTTAATGGGAATGGGAAGTTTTTAGTTGGAATTACCGAAATTACCATATGGAAACCATTCACAAATTTATACAAACAAGCAAAGGGCACACAATAAAAGCCGGAAAACTTGAACAAAGTGCATGCAGATCTAAACCCAAATATACAAATTTACAAATTCACAAATTCCAAAACCAAACAAGAATTACAATAAGAGTTCCACAACCCTATAAGCAATATCCCAATAACCAAACAACAGAGAGACTCGAAAAAAATGAAAAATGCGAGAAGGGGGAGAAGGGGATTTACTTTTCTCTAAGGCGTCATAGCATGCGATGTTGAGCGGCTTAGGCGATGGTGACGTCGATGGGGCGAGAGGAGGGCGAAGAGGATGGCACTGCAAAAGGGATAGAAACATTACTGAGCATCGAGAAACAGTGATTGAAACCCAAAAAATTGTAATATTCTCAACCTATTTTCACATTTTATTAGTAATGTTTAAATGATATTAACATTTTACATTTTACTCATAACAAATGCAATTTAGATTCGATGGCTCACAACCAGTGCAACATGAATTGGATGGATCACAACCAATTTAATTCTTCGAGGCTGACAAAAAATTTGTGTACTAAATGTAAACGTTGTGTATTGAATATATTTTTGTCACTTTGTGTACTAAATATATTTTTGTATATAGTCAATTTTTTTGTGTACTAAATAGATGTCCTAAGAATTAATTATTATCATTATGTATTGAATATTTTTGGGAAGTTCATGTTTGGTCCTCATCTTTCTCTGAAAAGATTATGAATGTTTTTCTCATTTTCAATACCAGGTTTCCTGGATGATGCACGCTATAAGTGATTTTAGGGACTTTATGTTTGGTTCCCTTGTTTGTTGAGGGAAATCTCTCAAAGGGTTCTTCTTGGGTTGTAAAAAGTTTATTAATAATTTTTTTGAATGACTTATGTATAGATATTAAGAGTTGTAAATGAAAATTGGTACAAGCAAAACCTTTTAATTTGCTATCATTTAAGTTGAACACAATGCCTTTGTCCATGCCTATTTCACTTTCAACATGACCTACGAGAATAGGAATGGACAGAGATGAGAAAATATATGTCATAATCAAAAAGGGGGAAAAATAAAAAAGAACTATCAAGAACTAATCTAAAGAACTAGATCTAGATATCAAGAACTAATCTCATATTTGCACTCCCACATGGTCACCATGTCAAGAACTAATCTCACAAATATTTTAGTTCTAGCATACAATGCTCCTGTCCTGGCAATTTTATGTATTAATATTGCACTCCCACAAATATATATTATCATACGATAATTCATAAGCAAGATTTCACAATCAAATAGAAGTTCAAATACAAAACAAGGTTCCATGAAGAGTAAAACTGCACATAAGCAAAGCCAAAAACAAATACATCAACCCAGCACACTCGATCTTACATAATCAACAAGAAACTAAAAATTTACACCATCAGCCTTTCAACCTGATTGTGCTCACAACTAGACTAGACTAAAGTAGACAGTTAAGTTACAAAGTAAGAAGGTAACAAAAAAAAATATAAAGACAGAAACCCAGCACACTCGGAGTAGTGTGCGTGAACGTCGTATTTCAACTTGTTGCTCAAAAACCACCGACTGTTCCTTGAGAACCTCTTCATTTAACACGGATAGCAACATCACTCTATTATTGATCTCATCCATGGTCTTACATAGCTCGCTCTTCGTATTCTTGATCTCATACACGCTCTTACATAGCTTGATCTTCCTCTTCTTGATGTCGGCAAGCCTTTTCTTGATGAGGAAGACATTGATGTATAATTACCTGCGTGTATTTTTCACTCTTGGATGGCCAATAGCTATGCTATTTCTTTAAAAATAAGATTAAAAAAAAAATAGTCATACAACATTTAGGTATTACCCTAGCATACAAGAAGTATACAAGAGATCCATGTAACTAAGAAAAGAGGAAAAGTGCTACCAGAAAGAGTGACTAAGAACTTGTGTAACCATAACCAAAATAAAATTTTCTTCTTGCAAAACCGTAAAGAGATTTGACCTCCAATCAAGGACATGACGGACAGTTAACATAATCTTCCTATTTTAGATCAGGAAAGAAAATTTAGCATAGCTTGCACAACTTTTATTTTAGACACAAAAATATTAGGAGCTCGGATCCATGGAGGATGGTATGTTAGGGTTTGAGCTACAGTACGAAGATTGGAAGGTTCGGGAGTGGTAGATCAGGAGCAAAGAGGAGTTTAAGTGAAGTGTTGAAGTGTGAGTTCGCAAGTCTTAAGTTGTCTGAAGGGTTTCTAAATGGTGTCGTGATAACCAAGGCTTCACCGACGTTGTTTGAGCTTCAAACAGTTGCTGAAATGGGAGAGTGATGCATGCGTTTGGAATCTCAAGGATGGAAGACGGTGTCGTTTATAAGGGAAATGCTGTGCCTCACGGATTGTTTAACAGAAACCACACACCTGCTTGTCCTTAGTAGAGAATAAAAGTTTGTTGTTTCCCTTTTGTCATTTTTCTCTTGTAAATTCTGACATCCGTTTCTATAAAGGTGAAAGAATTAGGATTATCTTTTATCTTTTGAAAAACCTAAAGTTTGAATTTTGCTGTTTGGGGAGGATTTGGGACCTTCGAAGTTCCCTTGTCTGTCACTATTTCCAGTCTTTTTCATCCATATTTTGGCCATTCTTTTGCTTATTACATCATTGTTTGTCATCAATACATGCAAATCATTTACATACAGGCACCACCATAACATTTGGTATCAGAGCCCAAGATCCTACTTTCCAATAACCTTGAAATGACTAAACATGGTAACAACTCCCAATGCCAACTGGAAGCCAACACTGCAGCAATACAACAACTTCAGGAGACCATGCAGCACGTGCTAGAGCAGATGAGACAGTTGACGACCAGGCCACCTCCACTGCCTCCTCCACCGCCCTGACCACCACCTCTTCCTTTTAACGATGCATTACACATGAAGTGGTTAGATGGAAGACGAGGGGTTAACAGAGTTATCAAATTGGAATTTTCACCTTTTAATGGTCAGTTTCCTGCTGCTTGGGTCTATAAGGCCAATCAATATTTTGATTTTCATCAAACACTTGCACCACAATGTTTATTAATGTCATCTTACCACATGAATGGAGAAGCATTAGCTTGGTATCAAGATGCACTTGAGAGTGGCTTATTTACTAGTTGGGAGGCCTTCACTCAAGCCTTACAAACCAGGTTTGGAACTACTGCATATGAAGACCCAGTTGAGGCATTGGCATGCCTAAAACACGCTACCACTGTCAATGCTTATAAGGCTGAATTTGAGAGTTTATCTAATCACTGTCGTGGTTTGACTGATTCACATAAAATGAGTCTTTTTTTAAGTGGTCTTAAAGATGATATACGCTATATGGTTCGCATGCTAGGGTCCTCTTCTTTGCATGTAGCTTTTGCCTTGGCTGAAATACAGGAGGAACATGTGGTCAGCACCCAGACCTCAGGCAGATCAGATAGTGGAAAATTTTCCACTCCAAATATGGGGAGTTCTAGCTCTTATGGACAATATGGTAGTGTTAATAAGCCCTATGTGTCATATGGGTCAGTTAAGAAGGAATTTTCTACCACCATGGATGAAAAGAGCCGCAAAGGACTTTGTTTCCATTGTGATGAGAAATGGAACCCCACACATATGTATAAAAAACCTAAGTTGTATTTACTACAAGTAGTGGAGGAACTGCAAGAGGATAAGGGTGATGAGGTTTTCTATGACTCTAAGGAGTTAGAGGACTTAGTGCTAGTTACAAAGGAAGATGAACCAGAAATTTCTCTCCATGCTATTACGGGAACTCCTAACCCCAATACTATGCGAATGGAAGGAAGGCTTAAAGGCATTCTAGTGGTACTTTTGCTGGACACCGGGAGTACTCACAAATTCCTCCACCCTTCCATTGCATGGAGGGCTGAATTGTCAATCGATGGATCACAAACTTTGTTAGTAAATATTGCTAATGGACACCCGGTTCAGTGCCCAGGTTTCTGTCATAACATTGGGTTTGTTGTCCAAGGTAATAAATTTTCTACTTCATTTTACCTTTTCAATCTTGGGGGTTGTGATATGGTGCTGGGAGTAGAATGGATGAAAACCTTGGGCTGAATTGTATGGGATTTTTCCCAATTATCAGTGGAATTTTCATAGGCTGGAAAACCTATTACCTTATGGGGTTTGCCCTTGAGTCACTTATCCTTTGAGGGCAGTATGAAATTACTATGAACTGAGGTGAACAAGGGTCGTGGATTGCTTTTGCAATTAGTAACAGAGGAGCGGGAACATGTTCAGCCAGCCTTGGGCATGGAGCTTTCAGACATACTATCTAAATTTTCTATGGTTTTTGCTGAACCAAAGGGGTTACCTCCCCCTCGAGTACATGACCACCGAATTATTTTAAAGGAAGGATCTCAGCCGCTTTCATCCCGCCCCTACCAATACCCTCATTTTCAGAAACCTGAAATTGAGAAATTAGTGATTGAGCTCTTACAATCTGGGGTCATCAAACCGAGTAGCAGCCCCTTTTCGTCTCCAGTTCTCTTGGTACGCAAGCTGATGGGAGTTGGCGATTTTGTGTGGATTATCGTGCCTTAAACCAACAAACAGTCAAAGATAAGTTCCCAATCCCAGTCATAGACGAATTACTAGATGAGTTGTTTGGTGCAGTAATCTTTTCGAAGTTAGACCTCCGTTCAGGTTATCATCAAATTCGTGTGAATCCAGAGGATGTGTAGAAGACAATGTTTTGAACACATGAAACAAATTTCTGGTAATGCCCTTTGGGTTAACAAATGCACCAGCTACGTTTCAAGGGTTGATGAATCGTGTTTTTAAACCTTTTTTGAGACATTTACTGTTAGTTTTTTTTTTATGACATACTGGTTTATAGCAAGTCCTGGAAGGATCATGTGACCCACCTAACACTAGTGTTGGAAGTGTTGAAGGAAAACAAACTGTTTGCTAAGAGTTCAAAATGTAGCTTTGGGCTGGAAAAGGTCCACTATTTGGGTCACATTATTTCAACACAAGGAGTTAAAACAGATCCTTCTAAGATTCAAGCCATGCTGGAATGGCCAATTCCTGGAAGTTTGAAAGCATTAAGATTATTCCTTGGGTTGACAGGCTATTACCAGAAGTTTATTCGAGATTATGGGAGTATAGCTGCCCCCCTAACTGAACTGCTTAAAAGGAATTCTTTTTGCTATAATGACATAGCAGCCAAGGCTTTTGAACAACTTAAAGTTGCTGTTTCTAATCCTTCGGTGCTAAGATTGCCTGATTTTTCTAAAGTTTTATGATTGAATGTGATACAAGTGGTGTAGGTGTGGGGGCTGTCCTAATGCAGGAAGGGAGACCTATCGCCTACATGAGCAAAGCCTTGAAGGGCAAAGCCTTGCTGCTCTCAACCTATGAGAAAGAATTGTTCGCATTGGTAACGGCAGTACAACGTTGGCGTCATTATCTGTTGGGTCAGCAGTTTGTAGTCAAGATTGATCAGCAAGCATTGAAGTTTTTGTTAGAACAAAAAGTGGGCACAGTAGCACAGCAAAAGTGGTTAACAAAACTATTGGGCTATGATTTTTCTATTGAGTACAACAGAGGTAAAGAGAACAAGGTAGCTGATGCTCTCTCCTGAGGGTCGGAAAGGGAAGGGTATTTAGCATTAATCACTTTTTCCACAGCTGAGTGGATTAGTGAGTTAAAGATGAGTTATCAGGCCTTGGCAGAGATGATAAACCTGTTGGATAAACTGACTAACAATATCTCAGTGCCCCCTGGTTATAAACTCCAACAGGGTCTTATTCTTAAAAAGGGCAGAATTGTTTTGGTACCAGACTCACTATTTAAGAATAAGGTGTTGGAGTACCTGCATGTGGACCCCCAAGCAAGACATACAGATTTTTTAAAAACCTATCAAAGAGCTAAGCGTGAATTTTTTTGGACGGGAATGAATCAGGACATCAAGAGAAAGGTCAAAGAATGCAAAGTTTGCCAAGTTAGTAAACCTGAGTCAGTGGCTTCCTGAGGCTTACTACATCCTCTCACTATTCCCAGTCTTGCATGGACTGACATCTCACTTGACTTTGTAGAAGGGCTTCCCTTATCACAAGGCATGAGTGTGATACTGGTAATGGTTGACTGCTACACTAAGTATGGTCATTTTTTAGCCCTTGCTCATCCATACATGGCTCAAGTGGTTGCTCAAATTTTCTTTGACAACATATTCAAGCTACATGGCATTCCTAAGTCAGTGGTAACAGATCATGATCCAGTGTTTTTAAGTGCATTCTGGAAGGATTTATTTGAGTTACAGGGTTCAACATTGAGTTTTAGCTCAGCTTATCACCCTCAGTCTGTCCATCAGACTGAGGCACTCAACAAATGCCTAGAAACATATCTGAGGTGCTATACGAGTTCTAAACCTAAGCACTGGACTAAATGGCTCTTCATGGCAGAGTACAGTTACAACAGTTCTTATCATACGTCAACAAAAATCTCACCTTTTGAAGCACTCTATGGGTATCCTCCCCCTCGTTTGCTCTCTTACGTACTAGGTACTTCATTTATTGAGGCAGTGGACCAAACCCTGAAGACACGAGAACAAATTAAAGCATTGTTACAGTCTAATCTCGAATGGGCACAAAACCGAATGAAGTCATTCGCAGAGAGGAAAAGAACTGAGCGAGCATTTGAGGTAGGGGACTGGGTATACTTGCGTTTACAACCTTACCGACAACAGTCAGTAGCAAGGCACATAAATTTGAAGCTGTCTCCGAGGTTTTTTAGGCCCTTCCAGGTGACGCAACGGGTAGGATCTGTCGCCTACCGCTTGGATCTACCCCCATCATCTCTCATTCATTTGGTTTTTCACATCTCATGCTTAAAAAGGAAGCTCGGTGTTTGGATTCAACCCCTACCATCGCTTCCTCCAGTTGACAGTAACGGAGAGCTTCAGCCTGAACCAGAGAAATTGGTGGATCGCCGGATAAAGAAGGTCGGGTCAAGAGCTATGATCGAAGTTTTGGTGAAATGGGTCGGCTCCTCAGATCATGATAATACTTGGGAATCCTTACACAAGCTCAAGGAAAGTTTTCCTCACCTTGTCGACAAGGTTCTCTAAGGAGGGGGGAATGTTAAGAGCTAGGATCCATGGAGGATGGTATGTTAGGGTTTGAGCTGCAGTACGAAGGTTGGAAGGTTTGGGAGTTGCAGATCAGGAGTGAAAAGGAGTTTAAGTGAAGTGTTGAAGTGTGAGTTCGCAAGTCTTAAGTTGTCTGAAGGGTTTCTAAACGATGTCATGATAACCAGGGCTTCACCGACGTCGTTTGGGCTTCAAACAGTAGCTGAAATGGGAGAGTGATGCGTGTGTTTGGAATCTTAAGGATGGAAGAAGGCGTCGTTTATAAGGGAAATGCTGTGCCTCATGGATTGTTTAACAGAAACCACGCACCTGCTTGTCCTTAGTAGAGAATAAAAGTTTGTTATTTCCCTTTTGTCATTTTTCTCTTGTAAATTCTGACATCCGTTTCTATAAGGGTGAAAGAATTAAGATTAGAATTTATCTTTTGAAAAACCTAAAGTTTGAATTCTGCTGTTTGGGGAGGATTTGGGACCCTCGAAGTTCCCTTGTCTATCACTATTTCCAGTCATTTTCATCCATATTTTGGCCATTTGTCTGCTTATTACATCATTGTTTGTCATCAATACATGCAAATCATTTACATACAGGCAGCACCATAACAAAAAAATTTAGCAACACTCCACCATATAGCTCCCTATCACTCTGCATTTTCACATGGATCAGTGCATTGATGGTAGCACACAACTTTCAACTACATTTCATTGATATTTATTTCATTGATATTTAAATTCATAGCTATAACCAGTTGTGGGAGAGTTACTGCACTTGCTCATTCTTTAACCAGTTATACAACATTGTACATGACTCGTAGACTCTCAATTTATGTCAAAAAATGAAGTCAGAAATCCCTTGTTCACGAAGTTGTTATCTTTATCATCTTTCGAAATAATCAAATCATCGTGTTAAATCAATGACATCACGGATGGCAACGAGGGCAGAGGGGGATAAGGGTTCTCCCTTTCGTATCATATCTTTGGTTTTTGTACATCCCGAATCTTCAAATAACCGAACCCATAATCTATATTTTCTCCAACTCCTAACCCTTTCAGTTATTTCCTCCCCAAATCTTGAAAAATCTAATGTTTCTATCGATTATTAGTCTTCAAGTGACTGTCTCCTATGCTCACTATTCCAAGAAAAAAAAAAACCCAGTTTTCAAGAAAAAGAAAAATACCCATAATAGAGATCGAACATACATTCACAAACAAAAAATAAAAATTGGAAATGGGGAATATCTTGGAAACCTTCGTTGGTGGGCATAGCTGTCTGGAGTTGTTGGGTCCATACGATTCCGGAGAATCGGGAGGCATTGAGTAGAGAACCTCAAGCGAAGAAGAGAGAAGAGGGGATAGGATTTATGTATGAGATCGTGTCATTATCCAGTACTCAAAGGTTTTCGAAACCTTCGACGATGCACGGCGATGAATGAAACCCTTTTTCAAAAAGATCTAGCACGGCGAGAGAGGGGGAAGGGCAGGGCAGTAGATTTTTCGAAGGGGAAGCATCTCTAATCTCTTAGCCTTCCTCCTCGTCCCGCAAACACCATCTTTGATTTTAATTTTCCCTTTTTGTTTTTTGATTTTGTTTCTTCTTCTTCTTTTTTTCTTTTTTAAATTAAGTAACGACTGACATGACATAATATCATGTCAGCCGTTTGTCCGCCGGTTATCTACAGACGTTTGTCTGTAGAGTTTTTGTAATTTTTATGTTTGATTTCTCTTTCATTCATATACCATCAATGCACGTTAATTAGTCATAAACAGTGCCGACTCGAGTAAATAGGAATGAAAATGTTTAGGTGAAAAAAAAAAGTGCGTAAGTGTCCTATAATAATTCCTTTAAAAAAATAATAAATATGAAATTTACATAAAAAATTAATTAATTTTTTAATAATAAATTTTATTCTTTTTTAAAAAGATTATATGATATTTACATATTTTATATATAATTATATGTATATTATTCATTATATTGAATTATATTAATATATAAATATCTTTATATAAAATTTATGTGTAAATTTATGACTTTGATTTTTCCATAATTTTAAAAAGTTTGAAAAAATAGTAGTTGCATTCCCATCCTAATCCATATTGGCAGCTACTAATCCATATTGGCAGCTACTAATCCATATTGGCAGCTATTGCTAAGAAATCCGAATGAGAATTGAAGACATGTTTCTTATTCAACTTGCTTAAAAAAGAAAAGACATGTTTCTTATATGACTTCGTGTGGCCCACATTTAAGAGTAGTAACATTATATTCATCAAATGCATAAGACGTGAGACGGTTTTGGGTTGATTTATTGGGCAATGGAAGCAAGGGAGAAGCTGTGTCCTTTGCTTTTCTAGGACTCGAGTCATTTAGAGAGGCCGTGTCGATTTCGTGTGCTAGAAGGGCAACTAGAGTCGATTTCATGTGCGTTGGAAGGGACAAGATTTCATGTGCACTGGAAGGGACGATTTCGTCTGTGCTGGAAGGGACGATTTCGTTGGAATGGACGATTTTGTGTGCTACAAGGGACGATTCTGGAGGGAAGAAGGAGGTATTTTCTTTTCGATCACATGTAAGCGAGTTCATAGAAGATTTTGTGAAATTAATGACGTGTCTACATTTTAGTGGATGGTTGTATAAGCCTCATGTACAGTCCGTCCAGACCAAAGAGGGACACATAGAGAATTATGATGCTTACGAGTTTAAAATATATATATATATAATTAAAGAAAAAGATGGGCAGATAAATGTGATGAATTCTTTTATTTATGGACTTTGGTGATTAAGTTATAATGCCATGTCTGTAAAAAAGAAATGCTGAAACTTTCATCTTATAATAAAAAAGAAAAAAAATTAAATTGAACTGTTTAAAAAAAAGTAAACCAGCAAAATATGGAGCCCTTATGTTTACATTCAAGTATATAGAGTTCTGATATCTCCATATTGCTACAAAAGATTTGTAACAAAAAAAAAGATTCTAAGAAGAAATAAAAACGTGATCTAAAACCATAAATCATCTAGAAACATCAATTGCTAACACGAAACTAAACTTCTCTCTCTCTCTCTCTCTCTCTCTCTCTAAACTAAACCTCTCTCTCTAAACTAAACCTCTCTCGATGCCGGTAGCTAGGGGGGAGGTGGAGCTCCGGCTCTGCCTTCCCTCAGATCGTCCTTCTTCTTCTTCTTCCAGCTACCATCTCTTGGAGGTGGTTTTTCGGGTTGTTTTGGTTGCTTTCGGCTTGTGTGCAGGTTGAGGATGATCTGGTAGTCAAGGTTTGCCACGCGCCCCGCTATCGTGCTTCGCATCTGCCAATCTTGGTGATGGCCGAAGCTATTGTTGTTTGGAGTGGCGCGTGTTCTTAACGCTCGAGATCCTTAGTTGGACGGGCCTCGCTTTTTTGGAGGATTATTCCACTGGGAACGGCTCCTCACGGTTCCAGCACCACCGTGACCCTTAGCTGCGTCAACTTTAAGAGTTGTTCACGAGCCACCACAGCCGAGTTTAAAAGTTGTTTTGAGTCTGTTTTGGGTGTTTTTGTTGGTTTTCTTCTTTGTTTAGTTTTGGTGTTGTGTTGTTGGTTTTATATTTAATGTTTGTATATAGAAAATTTGTAAAATTTGAGGAATAGTCTCTCGAACTTTATGTTTGTTTGGAGTTTAGTTTTGTCCATATGGAGAAACTTTATACCTGTGTCCTTTGGAGGCAGTTGATAGTTCTCTTAGACTTTTGACTGAGAAATGTTGAAATCGATTGTGAGTATGTTTGTAGTTGATCTTTTGATCACATTATAAGCTTCAAGCTTTATGAGTTTCAATTAATGAAATTATTTCTCAAAAAAAAAAAAAATCATCTAAGCCTAAAAATAAAAATATTATAATCTAGAATAAGAATAAAAGTAACAGTTTGGAGATGAACAATAACTAGTCAAATTTGGAGAAAGATACAAACTAATATAGTTCAAAAGTGGAACTTTTGGATGTTTGCCATAGTCCAATGCAGCCCACTTTTGAGCCAGCCCATGTCCTGACTGAAAATGCGTTGAGTATTTTTTTTTTACGTAACTATGGATATAGAGGCTAGCTAGTCTATGCATTCAATCTTTTCTATAGAGGAGTTTATCAAGAAAACAATCTTGATTTAAAAAAAAAATCAATTTTATTTTAAGCCCAGACTTTTTATGCAACAAACAATCAGCTCAATTTTGAGAGAGAGAGAGAGAGAGAGAGATAGATAGAGCAAGTGATTTATATTCAACCATTAACATAAGGAATAACATGGGGTTCGGTCGGACCGAAACCCCCCTTTGCAGCTCCCTTTGTCGCCGCCAGCGTTGGGCGACACCGTCCACTCTATCGAAACCGGAGAGAGCCGGCGACCACACCCCTACGACGGCGAGTCCCGGCGACCTCCGGTGTGCCCCCGGTGGCCTTAAACCTGAAAATTAGTCTGTATCCACCGCCGGCAGCGGCAGAGGGGGCTGGGTAAGACCGAATTTTCCTTAAAAATTCATTTTTATTTTATTTTTTATTATATTTTTTATTATATTTTATTCATTTTATTATTTTATTATTTTTTTAAAATTTTATTTTATTTTGTGTATATTTTATTGTATTTTTTAATATTTTTTATTGTATTTTTATATTAATTATAAGAATTTAGGAGTGGGAGGAGGTGGGCTGCAAAGACGCTGGGGTGCAGTCCGACCGCACCCCAGCGTCTTCCTAAACATAAATGCTACTCCTATCTCTTAATTCTTAAATTAAAAAAAGAATAGCCTGTAGAAGCCCGTGTCAAATATTCTGTTTTTATCGAGACAAGTATAGAAATAGTTATTGGTAAGATTTTTTTTTTTAAATATATATACAAGTGGTTATGAATTAAACAGAAGAAAATAATACACATTGACATCCTTCAGAATATTTTAGCTATTTCTTGGTTGGAATCTGCCCTATCTTGTAGCCGTTGATTGATAATTTCTTGAGCTGTAGTTACCATTCAAGTTGGTTTCAAAATTCTCACTTGTGTAACCGAAAGGGAAGAAAAGGAAGTACTTGAAATCTAGTAGAATAATCATAAGCAGGCCCCCACCCCCACCCCCCGAAAAACCAAATTACACTTGAGCTCGATGCCCTGACAACTTATCTCCCTAATGGTACGTGACTAAGTAAAATGTTCTTCCCTGCCAATAAATATTGTTTTTGTATCTTTCATGGAATGAAGATTCCGCTCAATTCTATGCCTTACTATATTGCATGCGAAATGGGTAGGAAACAGACCCCATAACTATGTTTCTATAGATGTTGGAAGTTTTGTTTTTTCAATATGAGCAATCAGAGCTTCATACTAGTGAGCTACAAGTCATAATACAACATTCATTTTGCAGAGGATACATGACCCTATTTCTATGCTTCTTAGATGTTGTCTGGAGATATGAATATAATTTTTCATATTAACCGTATGGATCAAAAAGATAGGAATCCTGTTGGGGATCTTGTTTCAAGTTTCTGCTCCTTTTTTTTTATATAAGTTAATAATTAAGAAAGTATTGTTTAATAATATTCTGAATTTTCTTTTATTTTTAAAAAAAAAAAAAACAGTTATTAAAAGTGTTAAAAAATGATGCAAGAAAAAAATATATATATACCAAGTCCAGGACTTGAAATGGGATCTCCCAACAGATCAATCCCTAGCGTTGCCCATAACTGTATCACTGCCGTTAATTGATTTTTCAGTCCTTCCTATACTCAAAAATAATGTGGATGTGATCATTTTGATCTATCAACCTTGAGGTCTTTGTCAACCTCGAAGTCATACATTCATGAATCCTTTGGATGTGTAAAGTATTACGAGTACTGGTTTACTCTTTCAAAAGCTCGTAAACTACTTTTTGTTTTCCAAAATGAGTTGATTGGAGTTATTCATATCTATGTCTTGCATTTTGATTGAATCTGTAAATTTAAAAAATATTGTACTCTCTAATTTTCTCCTCTTTCGGTTGTCAATATATAATATCGCAATATGCATGCATGGGCTTAATTATATGCCAAGAAGACATTCCAACACCCATGCATGGGCTTATCTCCCTAATAAAGCTTGTCTCCATATTTTTTTGTTAGCTAAGCAATGCTGGCAGCTTCTACAACACCCAGAATCCCTATCAGCCATGGTCTTGAAGGCAAAGTATTTCTTCACTTCCTCTTTTCAGCTAGCTAAAGTGGGAGCTAAACCATCATACATATGGAGGAGCTTCCTATCGGCCAGACCCCTTTTGCTTTCAGGCACCTCCTGGAGAGTTGGCAATGGCCACAACATTAGTATATGAAAGGACAAGTGGCTGAACCAACCAAATCCCAAAATGATCCTTAGCCCAGTCAAAATTCTAGCTCAAGATTCCACTGTTTTGGAACTCATGATACAGCAACCTCCACAATGGCACACCGAATTGGTAAGACTTGTTTTCGACCTAAGTGAGGTCAAAGAAATTTCGAGGAGCCCCATGAGCACTCTAAATAGAAATGACAAACAAATATGGCAAGGGACAAAGTCAGGCTCTTTCACTGTGAAGAGCGCTTATCATATTGAGAATGGAAGAACTTTAGCCAATAAAGGTCAAGCCTCGACTAGCAATCCTCACAAGAAAATCTGGAACAAGAGATGGCAGATACAAGCAACTCCAGCAGACAAAAACTTCATTTGGAGAGCAAGCCTTGACTCCTTACCTACCATATTGAACCTGTGCAAAAGGAGAATCACAGAACACCCTCTATGTCCGATCTGTGAGTCAGAGGAAGAAAATACTATCTATGCTCTATGGCAATGTCAAGCAGCAAAGGATGTGTGGAGTATGTGCTCTAAGAGATGGCAGATACAGCTCTTAGAAGGAATAATGCTCTCTATGAGCACCAAATGCCTCACTGAATTTGCTGTCACAGCTAGGAAAGTGTGGTGGAGAAGAAACAACTTCATTTTTAAATGGAAGTTTTGTCAACCAGCAAATCTGATCAAAAATATTAAAGCCATTTTAGTTGGCCTTGCAACTGAGCCAACTAGTCAGCCTAAGGACCTGAGATCCCCCTGTTCATCTCCCCAAATTTGGTCAGCCCCTCCACCCTCTTGGCTCAAAATTAATTGGGATGGAGCCACAAACCCAAGACTAAATAGAATGTGTATTGGTGTGGCGATCAGGGACCACCTACGCTTTTTAATAGCCACTCTTAGACAGTCATTTGATATGCATCCTGATCCTCTCCTTGCTGAATCGTATGGTGCACTATATGCAGTGAAGCTGGGCTTATCTATGGGCTGCCAAAGCATCATCTTAGAGAGTGACTCACTTCAAGCAACCAAGATTCTAATGCATGGATCAATAGGAGGGTATAGTTCGAGCATGATCTTGTCTGAAGCTAGATCTCTTCTTTTTAACTTTGCTAGATGGGAGGTTTCTCATGTTAGGAGAACCGGAAACATCGTTGCCATTCACTAGCAAATGACTCTTTTTCATTTCTGAGTCCCATTGTAACAGGGGGTCTTCCCCCTCCTTGTATCTCTAATATATCTTTTGAATTAATCAAGCTAATGAATATTTATAAATCAGCAAACTAATGAGCTCCTTGAGTATGATTGAGTAAGGTAAGTTTCCTTTTCAAGCTCAGTCCACCCCCATGGTCAACGCATGGCACAAGAGAACTTGAAGGATATGAATGCCATTGTGACATGTAGTGGTAAGGTATCACACATCTTAACAATGAAAAAATTAGAGAATGTTGAAAAGAATCAAGATAATAGTGATGTCGAGCTACCCAAGGAACCAGATGTGACAAAAAGTCCTGTTAAGGTACCATTGTCTCAAGCTTTAAAATCAAGCAAGTTAACTTTGGATTCTAACAGTAAAATCCAAAAGAATCTCAAGCAAGTAAAAATCAATTTTCTTCTTTTGCATGAGATTAAACAAGTTCCTACTTATACAAAAGTTCTCAAGGATTTGTGTACCATTAAGAAGAAGTATCACGTGAAGAAAACAATGTTCTTGATGGAGCAAGTTAGTGCTCCAATTGAGCAGTGGATTCCTCTCAAGTACAAGGATCCTAGGTGCCCAACAATCGCATGCAGCATTGGAAATCAAGCGTTTGGGTAGGCTTTGCTAGATTTAGGAGCCATCGTGAATATAATGTCTTATTCTATTTATTTGCAATTGGGGTAAATCAAACCAATTTCTGTGGTATTGCAATTGGCTGACCGTTCAGTCAAAGTACCTCGGGGTGTAGTAGAGGATGTTCATTCTAATTCAAATTGATAAATTTTATTATCCTGTTGATTTCTTAATCCTTGACACTAACTTTGTTGTTGATACTACATTTAAAATCCCTTTGATTTTAGGTAGGCCTTTCCTTACCACTGCTAATGCTCTGATTAATTGTACGAATGGGCTCATGAAACTGTCTTTTGGAAACATGACTCTCGAGGTGAACATTTTCCATATTGCAAAACAACCAGAAGATGATGCAAGTGCTACTAGACATATATGATTGTCACACTCATAGACAGGGAATTTTTCACAACTCGTGATTCTGATCCTCTTGAGTATTTCATTGTTAATTATGAGTTTAATCATACTAAGGATGCATCTGATGTGGAGGATATTTGTATAGTCTTTGATACAACTCAGAATCATGGCACACATACTTGGCAACTGAAGTTTGAGGAGTTGCCTAAAAAAAGTGAAGAACAAGTTCATTTAAGTGGAGAAGCACCAATAGTTGACTTGAGACCTTGCCACCTACTTGTGGACCTTGAGCATCAAGTTTATTGGGCCAACAAGTATTTCACTTTTGATTTAGGAAAGGCAGCTCCAGAAGTGGAAGACATTCCACCTGCGAACATAGTTTATCACCTTGACCACACCATGCAGTTATTTTTTTTATTTGTTTGATTTTGTTTTGTTTTCGTTAATTTTGTTTTGTTTCTTTTTAATTACTTTTGGTCATCTTCTTTTTGTTTGTTGTTATTTTCTTTGTGTTTTTTTGCAGGTTAGTGTCTGTGTCACTTCATTTTGCCGTCTTTGGTGCTTAGCGAGCTGCCCACGTTACACATCAGGTGTATTCTACCCGTTTCAGTACCTTCCTTTTAGTTTTAATTATTAAACATTAAGAACAATGTTTTATTTAAGTTGGGGGCTGGAGATGCAAATTTAGCATTTTAAAATGCATGTTGGAACTCTGTGGTATATCTTCATGTGTCAATTTATTTAAAAATTTGCATCACATAGGCACTATTTCACATGTGTACTCATGTTCATTCATGACCATCTTAATGAATTTATCAAACTCATCTTAATCATTTTGCTAAAGCATTTACAGAACTTTTAATACACTTATCCAAATTTTGTGGTAAGATGGTAATTTGACACATGTAGTTAGAGAACTCTTTCGCTTAAGTATTCATGTGAGTTTTGGAGAGAATTGAGAGCTTATAAATGCAAAAAATTGTGATAAGCGTTCATTGATCTGTTGAATTGGACACTTCTTTTGAGAATATCATTACATGATTGGTGGTAACATGGTGAATATACTTTGGATATGACAAATGTCAACTTAGAATTAACATTTGAACCTTTTAAGCTAACCCTTCTCATCATAGACCTTTAGTAGCCAACTTTGAGCTGACAAACACATGTATTATTTTTCTTTTCATATGCCTACATCATTCATACTTCTCCACATTGGAGTATAGCCTATACACTGATTTTCCTACCATTTTTGCTTCCAAGTGTATACTAGGTGTGGAATTTACATATATTTCTTTTGTAAAAAAAATGTAAAAAAAAATGAGAGAGTGAAAAAAGAAAGGAAAAAGAAAAAGAGAAGAGTATAAGTGTAAAGTATTCAATTGAGTGAGCTGAAAATTGATGATCTGAAAATTGAAGAGTATATCAAGTGAGAAGTGTGGTTTGCTATGTTCTTTAATATAATTCCCTTGGTGTGTACTTGGAAATTTTTTTTGAATACCTTTTATCATTTTCTTCATATAGCCCTTAACTCGAGCCACACTACAACCTTTTTGTGTTGATCGTTTCGATTATAAGTAAGCTTATGGAATGGGTGGTGGAGATTCTCATTTGTCAGTGTTTCTATCATAAGATCAATGTTTACTTGTTGCTTACACATAATTACCTAATTCTCTATGAGAGTGTGTATACACCTCTTGTTAACTCCACAGAGAGAACCCTTACACGAAATACTATTTACCCGTGAATTATGGAGTTATACCTTTTACTTGAGATGTTCTTAATGTTGCATGTGTCAAAGTTTGAGGTTAGATGAATATAGTTTGGAACACACACACACACTCTATGGATTGCTATATGTGGATTAATTGTGATTGGGTTATTGGATACTTAAGATTGCTGTGATATGTGACTTTGAAAAGTGTGACTTGGTAGCTTTCTGTGTGTGATCTTTTTTGGTCTCTGTCATCATTTTTGTGTGAAAATTATTAGGGACTAACAATGAGTAAGTTGGAGGGTGACGAGTCAGGACTGGCAAGTAACCGAGTCGGTCGCCCTACCTACGAGATGGTGAGCTCCCCCTCCCCCCCCCCCCTCTTTCCTCCCCCTTCTCCCCCACCCTCTCTCTGCCCTCTGCCCCACCAAGTCAAGCAACCAAGACTTGAGAGCGGGGAATCTTAGGAGAATTCTCACCACAGTTCCTTTGATAAGAGTTCACGAGGTACTGTAATGGGAGACCCCTCCTGGGAAAGTCGGGCCTTGGGCCCATCCCGAGTCCGAGAGAGGTCCAAGTCCCGAGGAAGCCACGCAAGGCCCATCCTAAGATCGAGAGAGGCCCAATTCCCAAGGAAGTCCCGTCTCGCCCTTTCTACCGCTATCAGTACAATAAAGTCGTACGATGGTCAGAGCCAAGTCAGAATAAGACAGGCATGCCCACGATGCATTAAATGTAGAAGTCAGCGAAGGCCACACCGCATTCAATGCGAGTGCCTACCAAGACCACGTCGCATTTAATGAGAAACCAGGATAGAGGCGTCTGGAGCCCCTAGCAAGAGTCCCCCTCTCTGCATCTAATACAGGTCAGGAATTCAGGCACACCCTTAGGGTAAAGCAGGGGTTAACACATTACGGAAGAGGGGATAACTCGCCGTCAGACCAGTGTGGCAGAGAGATCCACCCAAGACACGACAAAGGGAATGATGACCTGATGGGCTGACAGGACAACGACCAGGCCACTCAAGGGGGCACGCCCAAAACACTCCAAGCCCTATAAATTGCTAGAAACTCCAGGGTTCACAAGTTAATCCATCTATCGTTACTTTAATATTCATTTTCCATACTCTCTCTCTCTCTTTCTACAAACTAACTAACTTAGACATCGGAATGATCTCAGGGCATCAAAGTGATCTCAGGACTCCACCGCCCCACTCATTTGGTCTTTGTGCAAGAATGGATTGTTTGGAGGTCATCGAGCAGCACAAGTCGCGGAACCAAGGTTATAAATACCATTTTCGTTCCGACCGAAATTGTCAAACAATTCCATCCCAGAACAGTGGCCAGAATGGTGGAGGCTTGTATCCCATTCCAGACTGAATTTCGGCCATCTCGGCCTATTCCGACCAGATTTCGGCGTACCGACCTAGATTCTATTCCATTCCGGATTTCTTTTATTATTATTTATTTATATTTCTAGACTGCAGCATTATTTCAATATTTTTTTCTTCATTTATTTTTTATTTTTTGAAGCTTTTATCATTTATTTGGTTGTTTATTGTTAATAATTCTAGATATCTATGTCAACCGAGCTAGTTTTACTTTTTAATAATTATTTTTAATAAATCTAAATTCTTAAAAGTTATTAAATTTATCAGGTATATATGTTTTTAATTAGATCTGTATTGATTTATTTTAGAATATAGTTATTATATATATAATTTATTCATATAATATCTATTCCGAAACGGTATAGGTATCGAAATTTTTCATTCCAATACCTCAACCAGAATGGTCACTGGAACGGAATTCATAACTTTGTGCGAAACACAAATCAACATACTGCAGAGACCAGACACCTCGGGGAAATTGGCCAAATGGGTAATAAAGCTCAACAAATTTGATCTAGAGTATGTCCCAAGGATGGCAGTCAAGGCATAGGTATTGGCAGACTTCATCACAGAATTCACAGGCTTCTCAGAAGAAACCCCCCTCGCACCTCAGGGAAAGTCCTGTACGGTCTATGTTGATAGATTGGCGTGCAAAGCCAGAAGAGATGTGAGGGTGCACATCCTAACCAGCAATGACAAGCGGCACAACTACATGGGACCTAATTATTAATGTGATATAAATTTTTTCCACTCTCTTATGGTCGACATCATGCATGTTGGGAATGCGGATCCCATAACTCATATATATTTTCTCATTTATAAATATTCATTAGCTTGATTAATTCCCACTATAGTGAATATTTTCTCATATTGGATTATATATCTTTTGAATCAAATAATAATAATCAATATTTTTTTTTCTAAAATTATTATTTTTATGTATTTTGTAATTAGCACCCACTATAAATTTTATCATTTAATTTGTAGGCATTAAGAGTACTGGCATTGACCGTAATTAATTAAATCTTATAAGAGTAGGTTTACTGCAAGTTGAGAGGTTTAATATGATACCTTAGATTAGATAATATTTTACAACAAAAAAGAGTGCTTTATAATATAACATCATATTAAGGGTATTTTATTACACAAGAATGGTCTCCCCAAAATGTCTATTTTATTACACATGAATAATCTCCCACAATGTCTATTTTATTAGACAAGATGGTCCCCCATGGTTGCACAAGATTTATATCACTAACATTAGCCATTCCATGTATGGTAAACACTTTAGATTGCAATAAGAAATTCATATATGGTCTGCGTAGATACAAACATTCCATCAAACACATAGAAGACGAAAAATACCTGATGGACATGGAAACATTGGGAAGGACTAGAGTCAGCCATGGGAGACTTTTAATGCCGAAAATGATGGTGGAAAAAAGGCATAGGCCTGTGTGCGAAGGGAATGTCGCTGCGAAGGGAGTCGAGATGAGCCAATACTATAAGGATGTGATATCTAAAATAACATTTACTGCAACGGAAGGGGAGGTGACGAAAATGACAGTTTCGATTAGAAAGTACGATGGAGGCGAAGTCAGAAGTTTGATGAAAATGACAACGGAGTTGTTTTTGTGGATGACGAAAGTTCCTACTGATTTCATTCGTTGTTCTTTCTCCGTTCGATACCTAAGTTCGTTTTCGTGGTTGGAAGTGTTTATTTATAATGAGATTGGGTGTGGTCGAGCTTAATGCCATTGTTCTATGCTTGCTTACGTGTCACCGTTTAATTAGAGGGCTACTTTTTAACTAAGAGTAACTCATCCGATCCCCAAATATATAATTGTATCACCTTGCATGCTATAAATTAAGAGGGCCACGTATTTATTTTAAAACTCAACCCAGTCAACAAAGTCAAACTAATTAAGAGGGCCACGTATCAGAACATTAACATTGGTTTTTTTATATGTATTTTTAAAATCACAATTTTACATATAAAAAAAATCTCATATTGGATTATATATATTTTGAATCAAATAAATATTATTATTATTATTATTATTATTTTTTAAAGTTATTATTTTTATGTATTTTGCAATTAGCACCCACTATAAATTTTATCATTTAACTTATATTTAAAAACACCAATTCCACATAACCAAATATTACCAATTTATATATCAAAATGATCAATTTTATCAATAAATATTAACATGTGCTCAAAAATACTTTATATTATTAATTTAATACAAATTTCATATATTAAAATCATCTTAATATAAATGAGTTAGGAGAGAAAAAAATTAGTAAAATAGTGGATAGGAGAAAAAAAAATAAAATATTTAGAGAGCAAATAATATTTCTTCAAATTTTAAAAAAATATTATCCATATCTATACAAAATTTTAAGAGAAATGCTAAACGTACGAACAATTTTAGGCAAAATGTTTTACGCACTATGCCATATTTTTTTTTTCAAAATAAAAGAGGTTAAAGCTGCGTCCAACTCCAATAAATATTAGATATAATTGTAGGCAAAATGTTGTACGCACTATGCCATATTTTCGCAACACAATTTTTTATAATAATATTAGATATAATTTTAATATATATAAAAGAACAATAAATAAACATTTGGCCCCCCAAATGTTTTTCAAAATTAAAAATAGTCCCTCAATTTTTTTAAAAAATTTAGAATAGCCCTTAAATTTTATTTATAATTTCATATATATAGAAATTACCCCCCTAAAAATTTATAATTTTTCTTATTCTCATATGCTTTCTAAAATTTTATAAAATTTTAATATACACAAAAATTTCTCTTTTTAGTCTTTTCCTTATAATCTTTAGATTTTATATAATTTTCATATATTATTAATTTTGAAGGATGTGGCCACACTGAAATTAAATTAAACAATAAATTATTAACATTTATCTTAATTTTATATTATACACTATTAAGTTTCTTAATATAGAATCTAAAGTGAGAATATCAAAAGAATTATTTAAGATTAATAATTTATATGAAAAATATAGATGATTTATCTTTTAAATTTCATCAAGCAATAAAAGATTTATTTAAAGTTTCATTTGTCAGATTTTTATATTCTTATTGTGACACCAAAATAAATATATTTTATATTAAATTTGATCAATTAGTTTAGATATTAAAATGAAAAATGATATTTTAAAAGATTAATTGATAATTTCTACAAAAAAAATAATTTTTATATATTTTATATTTACAAAAATAATAATAGATAAATATTACTGTCTAAAATAGATATTAAGTCTATTTTTACGTTATTTGACAAATTATCAAAATTTAATTTATATTTATTTTATGATTTTGTAATGTTTTTTATATTTTACATAAATATATTGTGAGATAAAAAAATTGACCCTTTAAAAGAAATTGCTGATTTCGCCTAATATACGGCCACCTGCAAAATAACTTTGATACAAAGTCCTGGGCTAGATCAATAGCAAAGCGTTGTGCTAATTTCCAAAGTACAAATTTCACGGGAGCAAATAAGAAGTCCTCGGGATTGGTAGAAATTGTGCGTACAACAAATTGCCACGAGAGTGCGTAAAGAACAACGCGTAAAACTCTAGGAAAATGATAGAATGCCGCCTATACTTGACTGCTGCTTTTGACCGCTGGATAAATTAATTTTTTTTTTTTTTTATTTATTATTTAATGAATAAGAAAGTAATTTTTAATATATTAATATATTTTTTATTTTTTAAAAATATTTTTAAATAATAAAAAAATGAAAAAAAAATACAAAATACAAAATACAAAATGCACTAGCGGTCAAATTAGACGGTGGTTCTCAGGTGATAGAATAGCACAACCCAAAAGTCTATTATGTAGCGGCCCTCAAATTTTGAAGATACATAATCTGAGCGTAGACCAAAGTAGTATTATTTGGGATGAAAAACTCTACACAATTTTTTATTATTTATATAATTTTTACACATTATATATATATATATTTTATCAAATATTTGATATAAAAAAATTAATTTAGTTTATAAAAAATAAATTTAAAATAAAGAAAACATATGAACAGAATCTATAGTTGTAGAAAGTCAAAAAAAAAAAAGTTATTCGAAGTTGTGTTAATGGTGGTCAAAGATAAGGTACTAGTTTTAGTGTGAGACATTGAGTCTGCATGAGAAATCTGGGAGACTTCATAGAGAATGTATGAGCCAGTGACAATGGTAAACAAGAAGTTTCTTCGACAACGATTTTTTTTTCAAGCAAAATGCAAGAGGGGACGAGTGTGTCTCAACACTTAGATGAGATGGAGAAGATTTTCAAAGAATTTGTAATAATATTTAAAAAAATAAAATAAAAAATAATAATAATAAGTTGAAAAGTTGTGTAAAATTACTTATTTAGAATAAGCGTCACTCCCCATAACTATATATTGTCCATACCGCGTACTACTACGGCACGTCAAGGCTCATAAAGTAGCAAAGACGACTGGGTTAAGTCTTAAAAGTAGGTTCATAAAATTGCTAAAAGTAATGCTAGAGTGAATCCATACTCAGCACACTCACACTCACAGAGCACTGTTTACATGAACAGTGCTCTGTGAGTGTTAGTGTGCTGAGTATGGATTCACTCAATAATTTTTCTATTGCTAATTGTTTTGGTTGGAGTAGGGGGCGGACCAGCTTATGGGTTGTTGGGGGGTGGTGGAGGAGGGGGAATTAATTTATAATATAAATATATATAATTATATATATATATAATTAAAAGTCTTTCTCAAATTAAAAATAAATAAAAATTCTCTCTCTCAAATTTTTTTTTATTAAAATTATTCATCTGAATCTTAATATATATCTATTTATATTCTAATTTTTAATTTTACTTAAACTCAAATTTCAACTCACATAATCTCATAGTTACTCAATTAACAGTCTAACTCTAATAAAAAAATTGATTATAAATTTATATGATTGTAAAATTGATTAATTATACTTACTTATTTAGTTTCAGTCTAACTTGTATAATTATGAGATATAGTTTGTTAAAAATTTAACAGTATTACATCATTACTTATTAGAAAATTTTCAAATTTATTCTTAATCTATAAATTTTTCTTAAATCATAGAAAAATATAAGTAAGTACTTAAAAATAATTGATTTTTTTTAAAAAAAAAAAGGTGAACAATTCAAAAATTAATATACATTTAGAGAGATCGATAATAACAAAATATGATATTTTTATTATTGATAATCATTCTTATAAAATTTATATTTATTATATATTTTATCAATCGTCTCTCAAATGTAAAATTTTAATTCCACTCCTTATTAGAGTATTATTCAAAGTGAAGGTACAACTGGCCTCGCTTGGATTTAGAGATGAGATGAGTTGAGATGAGTTTAGTTTATTTTTTAATATTATTATTATTTTAGGAATTGAAAAAAGAGTATTGAGAATTGAAAAAGGTGTATAGGAATTTGTGTTTTATATAAAAAATTATAAAAATATAATAATTAAATAAAGATAAATTAAAATGAGTTGAGATGAGTTGAGCTCACCTCTGAATACAGACTGGGCCTAAATAGCGTAGCAGGGCGTACACTTCCAAAAGATGAAGGTAATTAAAACCCACTCATCTTTCTACTGATTAAAAAACTTACGAGCAATATTGCTTGAGTTGTGGATGATAATTTTCTCAGGACTCAAAGTACGTACTCATTAAGTCCATGAAATTGACATGTTTTGATGTGCCAAAGTACAAACGCACAAATTTCACGACAGCAAATAAGAAGTCCTCGGGATCGGTAGAAATTGTGCGTACAACAGATTTCCACGACAGTGCGTAAAGAACAGTGCGTAAAACTCTAGGAAAATGATAGAATGCCGCCTATACTTGACTGCTGCTTTGACCGCTGGACAAATTAATTTTTTTTATTATTATTTTTTATTTAATGATTAAGAAAGTAATTTTTAATATATTAATATATTTTTAAATAATAAAAAGAATGAAAAAATACAAAATATAAAATATAAAATACAAAATATACTAGCGATCAAATTGGGTAGTACTCAAGCGATAGAATAATACTGCTTAAAACTCTATGTAGCAGCCCTCAAATTTTGAAGATAGCGTACACCAAAGTAGCATTATTTGGGATGAAAAACTCTACACAACTTTTTATTATTTATACAATTTTTATATATTATATTTATTTTATTTTATTTTATTTTATCAAATACTTGATATAAAAATAATAAATAAAAATAATAATTTAGTTTATAAAGAATAAATTTAAAATAAAAATATGAAAAAAATAAAATAAAAAATAAAATTAATGGTAAGAGATTCATAAAAAGTTGTATAGAATTACTTATTTGAAATAAGCGGATAACCAATGCGTGTCACTCCCCACATCTATATATTGTCCATACCGCATACTACTACGGCACTCGTTTGGAAGCTGTAGATCATCACATCGAGGCGTTGGAGCTGGGAAATGGCAATACAAGCTCAGAAAGTAGCAAAGACGACTGGGTTAAGTCTTAAAAGTAGGCTCATAATATTGCTAATTGTTTTGGTTGGAGTATCATTCAAAGTGAAGGCACAACTAGGTGGAGTAGCAGGGCGTACTCTTCCTAAAGATGAAGGTAATTAAAACCTACTCATCTTTCTACTAATTAAAAAACTTACGTGAACTGAGCATTGCTTGAGTTGTGGATGATAATTTTCACAGCATTCAAAGTACGTACTCATGAAGTCCATGAAATTGACATGTTTTGACGTGTTGCGTTATAATATTGTAAATTTACTTTAGTTATAAAACAGATCTAATGGATTTTATAAATTTATCCTCTTTTTCTCCTCTTTCACCCATTGCACCCTCTCTCTCTCTCTCAGCACTTTTTCTCTCTTGTCACTTGTGTGCTATTTGATTTAGTCCAAGAAAATAAACTTACTTTTCTTCTCCTTTCTTCAAATTTCTTAATCTTTTAATCGGTTTTATCTTTGCCCTTTAGTTTAGGAGGAAATCCTCCATTGTTGTCTCCAGAATTCTTCTTTTATTTATTTATTTTTTTTTAATTTTTACTTCTGGGATTTCTGAGTTGAAAAGAATGAGTCACTTAGTAGGAAGTGTCACTTGAATGCATTCATCACTCTCATAATAATCTTCAAAACTTTTGCAAAAAGAAAGAAAATGTGCATTCAAACATTCTAAGTACATATTGCATAAAATAATTTTCATAAAGAGAACTAAAAGCTAGAATTTGAATGACTGGGAGAGAGATCAGGGGAGGCAGGAAGAGTGAAAAAGTAGAAAATGATAGGTGAAACTCCTGTACAGCTAAACTTATTTTTTCTTTAAGAAAATGCATATATGTCAAATTATAATTGAGTAGTATAAATCTAATCTTTTATACCTAATCCAAATGCCTGCATCTCTCTTAACATAAGTATCCGTTTAAAATCGAGATACATATATTTCGAATAATTGTTTTTTGTATTAAATTCTCTCTCTTGACGTGACGGATGCAGTTGATGCCCTGGGTGAAATAGCTACACAACTGGGGAAGCATGATTGGGATTTCAGAGTGAACCCATGCAGCAATACATCAAGTTGGTTCACGGCAGATTACAGTTCCAAGCCTGAAAAGTACAACAATTCTCTAATCTGCAATTGCTCATTCCCCACAGCAGCTGGTACTACTGTCTGTCACGTGGTTTCACTGTACGTACCCAGCTTCCACCTTTTCCTTCAAATTATAGTATTATACCCATATTTTCCTCGCTAGAAAACTATTTATTCAAACTTTGCATGCAAAGTATATGCTAATTTTTATGGATAATAATATCTTATAATTATCTTACAATTTATTCATTATTCATAATATTTTTATTTTTTTAAATATATATATTTTTTAAAAATTACAAAAAAAAAAAGAATAGTAAAAAGATTGTAGAGGAGTAGGAATGCTATCATTTTCCAATTTTTGTTTTTAGGTGATCTATACGTACGTTATATATATATATGCATATAAATAGTATTATGTAATTTTATTTATATTTTTATTTATAAAACTCATTTTGTTATTTTTTTTTTTTTAAAACTCAAATTTTGAATTTTAGATTTTATAATTTTCAATATATTAATAATTGACATGTAGAAAAAAAAGTTTTTTTTTATAAATTTTTCTTAAATACATTTAATTAACATTTTCTATACGCATATGTGTATGGATATGTCTTATTTTAGAATTATTTTTTCAAGAAAATCACTTTAGAAATCAGTGCCTAAACTGAGGTACACTTGTACAGTCCATTCTATATTCATCCAAAGCCTTCTTAAGAATAATTTTAAATGAGTTTATAGATCACATGGAAGCCAATTGTAACCCATTTTGTGAATGAGATGATAAAATTCAAAATATAAAACAACATTTCTCTTCCACACACGTGCAAAGTCTCAAATGGGCACACGCTCATTTTCATCTTGAATTTTATCATTTTCAATCATTTTGAATTTATCATTTTTAATCACATGAATTTTTCTTAAAATTGTTGATTTATGTACAAAACCGCTTAATATACAACATATTAATAGGTATGATTAGAAATGATAAAATTAAGAATGAAAAGTAGCATTGACCACACACACATATATTAATATGTGTGATTCGGAATGATAAAATCAACAGTGAGACTTTCCGTCTCACAATGTCTAAAGTATGGAGATTGGAGGGTTGGGTCAAGTTCAAGGAATTAGGGGATCAACGTTTCTTGATTGAATTCTAGAAAGTAGCGGACAAAGAGAAGGTTCTCAATTGGAGACTGTGATTTTTCGACAAAAAATTGTTAGCACTGTAAGAGGTTGATGACATAATGTCTATTGATAGACTTCAGTTTGATTTTGAGCCTTTCTAGGTTCAATTGCACAACCTCCCTTTGGCCACCATGACAGAGGATTTTGGTGTTGAGTTTACAAGTACATTAGGCCATGTTATCAGGGTGGAGGTTGGAGCTGATGGACGTGCATGGGATAGGCGCTTGCATGTTAGGGTGGGGGTGAACTTTCACAAACCACTAATGAGAGGCAAATAGTTGGGGCTTGATAACAAGCAACACTAATTTCCCTTCAAATACGAAAGGCTTCAAAATTTCTGCTTTAATCCCATCCTCCAATATTCACATATTCAACAACAAATTTTTTAAAAAAAATAGGGCAAATGAGAATCAAACTTAGAGACTTAAATTCAGCAGTTCTGGAGTGGAGAGACTACACGGCAGCGTAGGACCTTCTACTGTCGATGATTACTCAACTAAGTCGCCAATGAAGATGATCGGAGGCATGGCGATGACAAGAAAAGAGGAATCACCGAATGGGATTGAGGGATTTGGGGGGAAATGTCGAACCTCAGGAGGGGAATCGCTGGTTATTAACCCATAATCAAAACGATTATCGGTTTTGATTAACCCATAATTAAAACGATTATCGGTTTTGATTATGGGTTAATAACCCAAAACAGAAACGATGTTGTTTTGTGCCTAAGTATTTTTTAATATATATTATTATATATAATATATTAATATATATTAAACTGTTAAATTAATTAATTGTGTGCGCGGGCAGGGCGGCGTATTTGGGGGACGAGGGTTCACCCCTTCCCACCCCTACCCCCGCCTTCCACCCTCAAAGCGGGCGGGGCCCCTCCCACCCCCAGCCTACCAAGCAGGTTAAGCCACCCCCGCATGGCGAAATGGGGTAGCGAGTGCAAGTACCCACTGTCCACCCCTAACTTTAAGTCAGTCTCTTACTTAATACTTTTTTTTTAACGAAGAGTCAGGGTCATATGTTCAGTAGCAGTTTCTACCCCAATTTTATCAATAAAAGCTCTCACTTATGGCGGAAGAACCCTGTAGTAACATTATTACACTTGGGGGTTTACAAGATAAGGAGATAAATACCCAAACCCAAGTGGCAAAAGAAAGCATAAAATCAATTAATAAAGCAACAATAAACCAAATTCTAACATGCCTAAAATAAAATAAACAACAGCAGCATTAGTAAAAATTCTAAACATGCCCATGTAATCTAAACAAGCCAATAGGAGAATAAACAAAAGGCCTAGTGTAAAAACAAATCTAAAAAACTATCACTTATCATATCGAATATGAATGAAGCTCTCCCGATCAAGTTAAGGAAGACCTCCCATAGTACTCGGAATCTCCGAAGTTGAAGACCAAATCCCACTACCATGTCGAGCACCATGCTTTGCTAGCCCATCTCCACACTAGCAACATAAGGCTGGAAAGCCCAGTCGATCCATGCGAAGCATACCCTTGAGCATATGAGGAACCTCCAAGACACGCATCCACAGCCCAGGGCATCTATCTGAAGCCAATCTCTCAAGATAATCAGCACTAGAATTACCTTCCTGATAAACATGTTTAAATCTGACTTGCATGCCTGAAATTACTTCAATAATCTTCAATAATTTCCTCCCAATAATCTTCTAGATACCAAATACCACATTTTCTTTTTCCAAACCAATTAATGATTGAGAGAGAACTCATTTCAATCTCCACATTGGTGAAACCCAAATTTCTACAATGCTTCAAACCATAGTATAAGGCCAAAAAATTAGTGACATTGTTCGCACCTTGGCCCAAGTAATTAGCAAAAGCCAATTTAAGTCTCCATTGATCATCTCGGATAACATCACCCGCCCTTATAGACCCAGGATTGCCAAGGTAATTGCCAAGGTAACTGCCATCAACATTAAGTTTAAACCATCAAAGAGTCGATTTTTGCCAGCTTACAAGGCAAACTTTTTTCCTTTTCAAAGACTTCAAAGGAATAGAAAGGTCATGTAAAATCAACTCATCACCAGATTTCTATTTTTTCCAGCTCTCAGACAAAGACCCACCCATGATATGGCAACTTTAATCGAGAGCCAAAGCGAACTCACAACAAATTTTACCTTCCATTAGAGCATTACAATGCCACAGCCAAAGGGACCAAGTTAAAATCATAGGAATTAATCCAAGAAGCTGACCAACTTGAGAAGAAGAGTTGGATTTTCTAAACCATAATTCTAGTTTCTCTTTCCAAAACTTTAGAGGATCAAAAGGCATACCAAGAAGTAAGGAAGAACATTGCCAAATTCCTCTAGCAAAATTTCCGGTTGCAAGAACATGATTTTGATCTTCTAAACATCCATTGGCACAACATTCACACTTTGACACCATTGGAATACCAAGATCCCTAACACGGGCATCCACACTGAGATAAAAATTAAGAGCTTTCCAACAAGTGATAGAATACTTTTTTGGGAAGAGCAAAATTCCATAGCCAATTTTACCAAGTCAGCCTAGGACCTTTGAGACGAATAAGATTCCAAGCTGACTTGAAAGTAAAATCTCCATCTCTATTCGGTCTCCATATCAATAAATCATCACCCTCTTTCATGGTCTCTAAACATTCCAATACTTCTTCCAATTTGTTCTCCCCCACCATGTTTTTTTAACAAACCAATATTCCAACAATTTTGAAGCTTACAATCCTTCACCTTTAATTCTGGATGTGATATAATGGGAATCTCTTCCACTAAGGCTCCAGACTTCAACCAATTATCTCTCCAAAAAGAAACTTGTCCATCCTTTATACTCCAAGTAGACTGATTCAATACTTTCGGCATAGCAAACATAATATTCTTCCAAAAATGTGAGCCTTTTCTTGGATCAATTAAAGAAATGTGTTGGTCTTTCATGTATTTGGCTTTAAAAAAAATTAGACCAAAGAGATTTATGAGTCAACAACTTCCAAGCAAAATGCATAAACAAAGAGGTTTGCACCTCCTCCAAATCCCTCACCCCGATACCACCCTCATGGGTAGGTTTACATATTTTATGCCAAGCCACCCATTTGCTTTTGGATTTACCATTAGAGAAACCCCATAAAAAATTGCTCATCACATGAATAAGAGACTTAAAGATCGCTTTAGGAGCAGGCATGATTGGAAAAAGATGAATATAAATGCTAGACACCACATACCGAAGTAAGAGAACTCTAGCACCAATAGATAAACATTTAGATTGCCAACCTTCCAATTGAACTCTAATTCGGCCCAATAGATCATCAAAGTAGCACACTTTCAGCCGACCACAAAACAAAGGGGCCCTTAAGTATTTCACCAGGAAAGAACCTTCAGAAAAAGATGTTAAACGTAGGATGCTATATCTTCTACCAGCACTAATATGATTAGAGAAAAATATGAAAGATTTTTCCTTACTGACCATTTGCCCAGACTAGTCCGCATACATGTTAAAAAACTCTGAATTATTTTAATAGAAGATCCCTCTCCCCCCCCCCCCCACCCCCCAAAACAATTAGCAAAAACAATAATAATATCGGCATATAACAAGTGAGAGATAAGTGACGCACCTCTAGGATGAGAAAACGAAATTATTTTGCCTTGATCAAAATTAAACTTCAAAAGGTGAGATAACAACTCCTTAATCAAAATAAAAAGATACGGGAATAGCGGATCACCTTGGCAAAGACCACGGCCAGTAGGAAAAAAACATTTTCGCATTCCATTCATTACAACAAAAAACCAGGAAGTGGATATACATTGTTGAATCAAGTCATACACCGATGAAGAGAAACCAAATGACTTCATCACAATTAATAAGAAATTCCAATCAATACAATTATAGGCTTTAGCCATATCCACTTGAATAAACACATTGCCACCATGAGCTGACTTATTAATCATATGAATTATTTCTTGTGCCAAAGTAACATTCTCAAATATGCTTCTTCTTGGTAAGAATGCACTTTGCTCCGGCGAGATTAGTCTACTCAAAATTTGAGACAATCTTCTCACAATAATTTTATAAAAGACCTTATAAATTACAGAGCAAAGACTTATAGGTCTAAACTTATCAAATCTTGTAGGTGGCGAAACCTTAGGGAGTAGAACAATATATGAGGCAGAGAAAAGACCTTAACCTCTTGGATCGAAGGGAGCTTTACTAGCTCATTATTATCCTGCTCAAAAATAGACTCTTCAACATACAATGAAATATCTGGGGGCTCTCTTGGAGGTCTTGCTCTTACTCAATACTTACTAATAGAGAGCCACACTAGAAATTCACACCTTCAAGGGGAATTAGACAGGGGATCTAATATCCCCCTATCTATTCACTATGTGTGCAGAAGCACTTACTGCAATGTTGGTTTAAGCTGAGCATTGTGGAGCTATTGCACTTGTCTCAATTGGGAGCGGCTCAGTCACCATTAATCACTTGTTTTTTATAGATGACAGTTTATTGTTCTGCTAGGCAACCTATGAGGAGCTAGCATGTGTGCTTAATATCCTGAACATTTATGAACAACTCTTGGGAGAAGTTCTAATAAGGCTAAATCCTCGATTTTCTATAGTAACAATACTAAACAGGAAGCCCAACACCAGATTTTGTGTATGGTATGGGTCAAATCCACAAGCACCTTTGAGAAATAGCTGGGATTACCAGCAATTATGGGGAGAGCAAAGACAACTGTATTCTGTTCCCTCATTGATAGAACATTGGCTCGAGTGGTTAACCGGAAAAGCAAGCACCTCATTGCTGCAGGTAAAATCGTCCTCAAAACTGTCCTCCAAGCTATATCCACCTATGCCATGGGAATCTTCTTGTTGCCTATCTTAATTATAAGAAAGCTTAACCAAGTTTTAAGAAAATTCTGGTGAGGTTACAATGAAGACACCTTTAAAGTTGAATGGGTCAATTGGAATAACCATGCAACAAAAATGAATTAGGGGGGCTTGGCTTTTGAGACTTTAGACGTTTCAATTTAGCCCTACTCTCTAAACAGGGATGAAGGCTATTTCAGAACTCATCCTCTTTGGCAGCCAAGGTGCTCAAACAGAAATATTATGCTCAAGTAAATCTACTAGAAGCCAAATTGGGATCAGGATCGTCCTTGCTTGGAGAGGGATTCATGCAGGTCACGACCAGCATTTGGAATGACTATTGGGTACCCTCTCTTCCAAACCTTTGCTTGGAGAAGGATTCATGTAGGTCAAGATTAACATTTGGAATGACTATTAGTTACCCTCTCTTCCAAATCCCTCGAGATGCAAACTGTTGGAGTGAGACTGTGAGTAACATTATAGATCCCAACTTGAAGCAATGGCATGAATCCTTCCTTAATGAACTATTCTCACCACAGGAGGTGGAATGCATCAAAGCAATCCCTCATAGCATGGGTGGAGAGATGATAGAAGAGTATGGATCTTCACTAAAAATAGCCAATATTCTGTTAAAAGTGGCTACGACCTTCATAGAGAAATGGAAAGAGAGTTGGAAGGGGAACCTTCAAATAGAGAAAGGGATAGACAGGTATGGAAGTCTATTTGCAAAATGAAAATTAACCCTGCCACCAAGATGTTCGTTTGGAGGGCATGCAATGAGGCCCTCCCCACTCTAGCTAATCTCAAAAGGAGGAAAATAGTGGAGAACAGCCTGTGCTTCATCTGTATGCTGGCTGTTGAAACATCAGGTCATGTGCTTTAGGGTTATTCTACTGCCCAGGACGTGTGGTCTCAAGGGTGTAAGAAAGTGCAAAAAATCACTTTCCATAGTGATATGTTCTTTGACATATGGTCAATGCTAGTGGACCTGCTTGATCCCCTTGAACTAGAGCCACTGCACTCACATTAAAAGATATTTGGACCAAGAGGAATAATTGTCTTCATGGAAAGGATTTCCTACGCCCAAGCATCCTGAGTTAACAAGCCATAGCAGAACTCTCTCTTCATAAAGAAGCCCTCCAACCGCCATAGAAGGATCACCCCAAAGCTATAGCAGTTGGTCACAAGTGGGAAAAGCCAGCAGAGAACTATTTTACGGTCAACTGAGATGCAGCTGAGAACACAGAAGAGGAGAAAATAGGGGTGAGAGTAGTGATCAGGGACCACCATGGCCAAGTCATAGGGGCCCTTCGAGCCAACAGGTCCCTCAAGGGTAGCCCCTTCGGTGCTGAAGCTTACGGGCTCCTTATAGCAATCGTGTTCTGAAAAGAGTTTGGCCTGCAATTGTTATACCTAGAGGGAGACTCAAAGCAAGTGATGGACTTAATGCAAAGCCACTGTTAGAACTGGAGCTTAGGAGGTTGTCTCATTGAGGATGCAAAACAAGTGTTGAGATTTTGTGGAAAATGGATAACATCGCATGTTCATCGAGAGGCTAACATGTCAGCTCATCAACTTGCTAAAGCTAGTCTCAGTTGCCAAGAGGACTTACATGATGTTGAACTGTACCCAATTTGTATCATGCCAATTGTTGTTAAAGAAATGTTGGAACCCGTAGCTCTTTGCCGTTAATTTGCCATAGAGTAGTGTTGTAATCGTTGTTTGATTAATAGATAAGTTTTTCTCTTTAAAAAACAAAAAGGAAAAACAAAACAAAATAAAACAAAAAGTTCTGTTTAAATAATGCACCAAGAAATTCTAACATAAAAATTAAAAGGTCTTAACAATATTTATCCTTATCGAACAGAGTTCTTACAGGGCAGAATCTTTCTGGTGAGCTTCCAAAATCCCTGGTAAAGCTGCCTTTCCTACAAAAGCTGTAAGAAGATCATTCCAAGTACTAATTATTTTTTGTAATTATTTAGTATGTCAAATTTGATTTAGCTTCTAAACAAATCGTATACTTTCTTCTTGTCTGTAGTGATCTCACTCGAAACTACCTTTCTGGTACAATACCATCCGAATGGGCTTCTGCAAACTTGACATTTATGTGAGTTACAACTCGTTGTAGAGATATTCCTTAATCAAAATCATAAAGCTCAAGGGTTTAGACTGATTATATTACATTAATATCTATGGTGATTGTAATTCGCTACAGATCGGTATCTGTAAATAAGTTATCAGGATCGATTCCAAGCTTCTTGGGGAGCATGACCAATCTTGTAATTTTGTAAGCTCTTCTTTTTATCTTTTTTACTCACCATTTTCTTCTGTAACATTGTTTCATAGTTTGTTTTGTTAAAACCTTATTTAACATTGACGAAGAGCGTAATATCAGGAGCATAGAGAACAATCTGTTTTCTGGAACTGTTCCCCCTGGGCTTGGAAATTTGGTTCACTTGGAGACTCTGTCAGTATTTCCTCCTATCCTGTCCTTTAGTTCTGAAATCACATTTGATGATTCATTTCACAATTCTCAATATGTTGAACTTCCAGCATTTGTTGACTGCAGTATTCTTACTGCTAATAATCTCACGGGAGAGTTGCCACTTGCTCTCACTAAACTGACCAAATTAACGGAACTGTAAGTGGTTGTAACTTTGAAACCATTTCTATTATAATATTAATTATACATTCCTACTTGAGAAAACTCATGTTTCAATGTTATTCAATGTTTCTGTTTTGAGCCAAATGCAGTAGGATTAGTAGTAACCGCTTCTCTGGAAAAATACCTGACTTTTTCCGTAGTTGGAAAAACCTTCAGAAATTGTATGTGTTTTTACCCAAAGATGTTGCTTGAATCTCTTCCAGTAGAAAACTCAGGTGTAACCTAACTATTATATTTATGTTCTTCACAGGGAGATCCAAGCCAGTGGTCTCTATGGGCCAATTCCTTCTAGTATTTCTGTCCTTAGTAATTTAACTGAGCTGTAAGTTCTTCTCTTCTCAGGACTCCTGTTGTCAATTCTCTGTGACATCTTCCTTTGTACTCGAATTAAAAAGATTTATTGATTAAGATACTAACAGTCATTGATGGTGCAATTTTGTGCAGAAGAATTAGTGACTTACCTGGTGAGGGTTCTAAATTTCCGTCATTGAATAACATGAGTGGAATGACAAGATTGTAAGTCATTGTTTAACTGCAAGATTTTAGGAGCTTGAATAATACAAACTTCTAGAGTTGTTTCTTAGAGACTTAGACAATGTTGGTTAATGTTGCAGAATGTTGAGGAGCTGCAATCTCTCTGGAACAATCCCTGCATATATATCACAAATGCGAGGACTCCAAATTTTGTAGTTCTTCCATCCTTTCTGTTTTGTCTATTTTATATTTTCATTTACTAAAAAACCAAAACACTGAAAATTCCAGATACTTGGCACAGCCCCTGTTCATTACTGATAAATATAGATAAATGTGTGAAGGTCCCTTTTTTTTAATTGTCTTTACAGTGTTGTTTATTGTTTCAATATGGATTATTTTTTTTCTAATTCTTTAGTCAGTGTTGTTTATTGTTTCAATATGGATTATTTTTTTTCTAATTCTTTAGTAGAATTAAGATCATATCCTGAAACCGTTAACATTTGTTTTCCCACTTTAGCCTGGTAAAAACATTATAACTGCTTTCAATCTTTACAGACCATCTTTTAGAAATCATCTATGTATGGTTGTCAATTTTCTGCCCATGGATATTAATGCACAGCAGCAATGATCTGCACGTCATGTTGCTAGGGGTGTTCATCTGGGTTCCAGATTCCCAAATCCGGAACCCGGATTCAAAATTTCCTTAAACATTTAAAAAAAAAAATCAAATTAAGAAAAAAATAAAATTTTAAACCGGGCCGGATACAACCCGGCCCGGATGAACAGGCCTACATGTTGCTTAGGTCCATTCTAGCATATGATCTATGAATAGCAAGAATTTTGTCAAGATATCTATGCAACATTGCTTTCACTGGACTGAGAATAAGAGAACCATTAACTTTCTTTTTTAGAAACTTTTTTGAGCTATCTCCACCCTTTCATGGAAAAAGGAATATCTTTCAATTTGATTGTCCTGTCTATTTTGTCTTCTTAATTCTATCTTCACTTTTAAAAACTGAACATGTTGTTTATAAGGTTTACCATATTCACTTTTAAGCCAGCTTTATTATTCTTTTGTGGTATTATATAGCTACTTCATCCTTTTATTTGTGCAGAGATCTCAGCTTCAATAGATTAGAAGGAAAAGTTCCAGATTTTAGAGATCTAGATAAGCTGGAATACATGTATGTGTTGAATCAAAACCCTAAATCTATTTATTTTTTGATGAATTTCAAATAAACCATTAAGAAGCAGCTCAAAGCACACCACGACAAGTGAGATGATTTGGCAAGTCCGATGCCCATCCTTACATGGTTGGGTCGGATAGGACAATTGCATCTATGCATTCATGACTGGGAGCTTTGCATATTGACTCCCCCTTGTAGTCATGCACAGGACAATTGCATCTGTGGTTTCAATCCATTGGGTTGAAGAACAATATATGTATTCATCCTTACATGTTCGGGTCAGCTACTTTAGTTACAGAATTATATTGGTTGTAGAACTATATATGTAGTCCATCTGTTCAAGTATTCTTTTGGGTTTTAATCTGGACTTAAAAAATTATATGGATAACAATGCTGAACCACATGATAGCCAAACTACAAACACTCACAAGCTAGCCATCTCCCTTGGGAATGCAGTCATACCAAGGGGTGGGCCTGACTTTCCTAATGTGCAACATAACAGTAACTTGTCTATATTGCCAAGGCTTCATACATCTATTATATCATCCAAAAGTAGTAACCTTAAGTTTTCCTGTTTTCTTCCTTAAGTAATGATAGGAGTGTGTGTTTAACCAGAATGTGATTATTTTGCTCTTCAAACAGGTTTCTGACAAGAAACTTGCTCACTGGGGCTATTCCGGAGTGGATCCTAGACAGAGATCCGCGCGAGTATGTAGTTCATCTTAACTTCACTAGATTTGCATGATAATATTTTTTTTTTGTAATTTTTTAGGGTCCGGTGGATATATAATTTTTACAAATATGCATAAAGTTGAAATATAAATCACTCTAGAAGCTGATTCATCTTATGATATGGTCAGCTATAAGTCTTATTCACTCATCATATGCAATGGGTGCATTAAAAAAAAAATTCTGGATAATTTAATTTGCAGCATACACCATGTGTTACCAGTAGAAAGGAGCAGTAGATGAACTTGTTTTACATTGTTATGGAGCTAAGTCTGTTATCTGTCAACAATTTATTGACAGTTAAATGTCAAGTTGGCCAGAGATGTTTGATGGTCAGAACCTGAATGATTTTGTATTAACATCAACAAAAACCAAGCATAGATTTAGGGAAATGCAATATGGTAAATACGTGGCACAGCTGATTTAGATTACAATGTTAGATGAGGTCAATCATGCTACTTGCTCAAGGGTCATCTTCTGGGCTGTTTCACTTAATGAAATAGTTTGGTTTACAACCTGTGACTCTAGTCATTTTTTATTTCTTTTGGGATATATAATGAGTTCTTAATGAAAATTATGTTCATGTGCAGCCAACTAGATCTTTCTTACAATAATTTTTCAGAGAGCTCTGTGGGACCTACTTGTCGCGAAACCCTGTAAGGACATTTCTTTGTCACTCTTAGCCTTAACATCATACGACCTGACCTTTGCATGCACTTCTCTCCAGAGACTTGAGCTTTATAGTTTTTCAAAAAATAATGATTTTCTCGTTTCATCAGAAATGTGTTTGAAAGCTCTCTTGGGCGGGACAACTCGTAAGTTCTCTCTCTCTCTAACTTTTAAGAACAACCAAAATTTTCTCTCTCGCTTTGATTTTGCCAAAGCTTTTCCTTTTCAACTATAATTTTACATAAGCTCACGCTTCTTCTTGTATTACACTAATCTAGAAATACTGGGGAGTGCCAGAACAACATTCCTTGCACAAAAGGTAATTACATACCTTCAAATAGAACTTTGAGGCCTATGCTTTATTCATGCTGTGAGGTTTCCACTTTGATACCTGCTTTCAGAAATGAAAAAACAAAATACATTGAAATATTTAAGAAAATGAACCAAGTAGACAAAACTAATAATTGTTCCTTTTTGACCTATAATGCTTACTTCCAAAAGCTGTTGTTTGTGTAGACCGTTATTCAGTGCATATAAATTGTGGTGGAAAAGCAATCACCAGTGGAAATATAAAGTACGAAGAGGATCAGGATGCAGCAGGTCCAGCAAAATTTGTTCTCATGAGTGAGAACTGGGGAATAAGTACAAGTGGACAATTTTGGGATACTAACAGTGCCTCAAATGTATACATAGCGAACAATGCATCAACACTCAATGTGAATAGCTCTGAATTATACACGACTGCACGCCTGTCTCCCCTTTCACTCACCTATTATGTGCGTTGCTTGGCAAATGGGAATTATAGAGTGACACTATCCTTTGCAGAGATAGTATTCAGGGAGGATAGATCTTTTTACAGTCTTGGAAGACGGATATTTGATGTTTATATCCAGGTACAAAGTTATTCGTTTCTCTTTGTATGTAGAACCGGATTTTAATTAGTTAAATTGTTGCAGGAAAATTGGATGTTAAGGGATTTTGATATTGAAAATGCCGCACAAGGGGTTGATAAAAGTGTGTCTAGGACATATAAAGCAGTTGTGAGCAATAAAGTTTTACAGATCCGCTTCCATTGGGCTGGAAAAGGGACGACAGCTGCTCCAATAAGAGGAACTTATGGTCCTCTCATATCAGCCATCTCTGTGGAAGCTGGTAACTGTTTCCTGGAATATGAGAATTCTTCTATCCTTCCCAAATTGTTTCACACTTCTTAGATTGGTGAACAAAAAAAGTATAAACAAAATCAGTTGTGTATGGAGCTTCAAAATTCGTTGACTCGGCTCATTTTCTTTCTTTAGATTTCAGTCCCCCTGTGAAGGTTGAGAAATTTATCGTGATCGGAGCTGTAGTATCAGTGCTATTCCTCATTCTTATGACTCTAGGCATTCTTTGGTGGAAAGGATGCATAGGAGGCGGGATATCAAGGGAAGAAGGTACTCAACACTACGAAAATTATGATTTAGATGATATAAGTTTTTAATATCTTCTCCAACTAGGATTGCTGCATTGCAGGGCATAAGACGCGGTCTTCATATATTGGAGCCACTTCCGTTTATGATCATAAAAATATCGGATCGTGTCTTAGATCATTCCTCATATGTGAAACTTAAGTGAAGTCATTTCAAAATGGCCCCAAAGTCACTTCAAAATTAATTTTCTGTTGAATATTCTTATATAGCAGTAAAATGATCTTATTTTATATGCTAAGAAGAGCCAAAAGGCACATATCATGCTAAGGGATGTAGCAATCAAATATATCTCTTTTTCGTTTGGCGTTTGATTCCCAATACACCTGTGATTGTTTTGCAGACCTAGAAAATGAAATGAGTGTGTCTTGTAACAGCTTGGGTTAAGTAGCTGATTGACTAGATTTTTGTTCCTTCTCACTGCATTTTAGTGGTCTCATTCTCCCTAAAGTCCTCTGATTACTCAAGAATGCAAAATAGCAATTGAATAGTCGTCTCATCATTTATAAGATGCAATCTGACATCTTCACCTATCCTTTCATTTCTTTTACAGAACTGAGAGGATTAGATTTGCAAACTGGTTTTTTCACTTATAGGCAAATCAAAGCTGCCACGAATAACTTCGATCCTGCAAACAAGATTGGGGAAGGAGGTTTTGGATCTGTCTACAAGGTATCTAACGTCATTCCCACTGAGCTTTTAGGATTTCCTTTTTTGGTTTCCTACTTGTTCACCATATCTATAGATCTCTCAGTACATGATGGGAAACATGTGCAATGATACTTTTCTGTTTTAAATACAGGGTGTACTATTAGATTCTACAATCATTGCAGTTAAGAAACTTTCTTCGAGATCAAATCAAGGAAACCGCGAATTTGTGAATGAAATAGGCATGATATCTGGTTTAAAACACCCGAATCTTGTTAGATTGTATGGATGTTGTGTTGAAGGAAGTCAACTATTCTTGGTATATGAATATATGGAAAACAATAGCTTAGCACGTGCTTTGTTTGGTAAGTTATTGCTTATACTTTTGTATTTTATGTTGACTTTCAAAAGTATGGGAACCAAAAACTACATATTGTTTATATTAAGAACCAAGTGGATGAACTCCACATTGGGGTTGTTATGAAAAATGCAGGTCCAGAGGAATACCGATTGAACTTGGAATGGCCTACAAGGCAGAAGATATGTGTTGGGATTGCAAGAGGTTTGGCTTACTTGCATGAGGAATCGACCATAAAAATTGTTCATAGGGACATAAAAACTACAAATGTGCTACTGGATGGAGAGCTTAACCCAAAGATTTCTGACTTTGGTTTGGCCAAGCTTGATGAAGAGGAAAACACCCATATCAGCACCCGAGTTGCTGGAACAATGTAAGCTAAATCTTTCTATAGATGCTAGATCTTTCTATGGAGTTGTTGGAACAATGAAAGAAAACATGACCCTGTAACTATGTTTCTATAGATGTTAGATTTTTTTCAATATTGACTACCGGAGCTTCATATTAGTGAAGTACATATCATATGCATCGCTAATTTTGCAGAGGATACATGGCACCTGAATATGCATTATGGGGTTATTTAACCTACAAGGCAGATGTCTACAGTTTTGGAGTAGTTGCGTTGGAAATTGTTGCAGGGAAAAACAACATGAATTATCGACCAAATGAGAATTATGTATGCCTTCTAGATTGGGTAAGATTGATCTATATCCTTAATTACATGCATTTAAAAACATTGGCATGAGTTATGTTTCTTCTTTGCGCCTTTCCACCTAATCTGGTCGGCATGATTTGCTGCTCTAGAGTCAAGCTACAAAGTATACTAAATTAGGTTGATATTGTTCGACTCATTGACATCAGGCATGAGTTCACGTCTTTCTCTTCTGTTGATTGGCTACTTTTCATTTCCATTCTTTCATGCATGCTTATTTCAGGGCCTTGTTCTACAAAAAAAGGGTGATCTAATGGAGCTAATAGACCCAAAGCTAGGCTCCAATTTCAACAAGGAGGAGGCCATTAGAATGATCAAAGTTGCTCTACTTTGCACCAATCCATCTCCAGCACTTAGACCCACCATGTCTGCAGTAGTAAGCATGCTCGAAGGCAAAACTGTTGTTAATGATGATATCATGGATCCAAGTATATATGGTGATGAATATAGGTTTGAAGCTTTAAGAGGCCAGTTTGATCAGATCCAACCAGAAAGGAAGAGCTTAGTAGGTGAAGCTGAGAGCCGTATTCATTCGTCATCAGATCCGAGCTGGACTGGAACTTCTTCTACTTCTACCCATGACCTCTATTCAATCGATGGTGGTAGTCGATAATGTTAACGAAATATTTTTCCCACCATGAAAAATGATTTTTTTTTTTTTAATGAGACAGGCTACTAGTTTATAAAGAAATCTTACAATATAGCAAATTGAGAGACTCATGTGATTTGATGCGATTCTTTAGATCAACTTTATAATAAAAAATATTTTTATAATCTAATCTACTGTATCAGATAATATCAGGTTGTAAATTTACTTTTTAAATTTTATTTGTCGACCAAGCATTCTCTTTTCTATTAAGTAGGAAGATATTGTGTTTTATTGGTGATCCAAGAGCTATTGGAACAGCCATGTGCTTTTGGTGAATATCAAATACGACATGTTAGTAGGTTAGGAAATGAGGTTGTCATGGCCTAGCCTGATGTGTTTGGTCTGTTGACTCTCTAGAGATGTAGTGGGCTGGTTTTTTAGACTTTATCTCTCAAACTATTTGGCTTGATAGTTTTTTTTAATGTTTCTTCCATTAATTGTTGAATAATGATGTGCAGGGCAACACGTTAGCAAGCAGCCAACAAGCACAACCTTCAGCTTGAGGCCAACTTGCTGCACACACTGCCGCCTGCACCAGAGGCAGAGCAAGTAGTGGAGTTAAGGAAAAATCAGAGGAGACAAAAAACAACAGTGCTTTATGTGTAGTTTCTGATTATTTGTACCAGATTTAGTGTTATTTCTTATCAAATTGTATAAATTTTGTGGGAAGTTTTTTGAGAACACGTACAATTCCTAATCTACATGGGATAGCAATTTGAATGGACTATCTTTGTAAATCAATCTTTTGGGCCCCTTAACGTTATCGAATTTGATCCAAAGTGCCATTGTGAAAACTGAGAACTCCCACAGAATACCTAGAGTCCTTAACCACTGGATTCCTAACAACAGCTCTGTAAAGCCAATAAGAAAATTCAGTTGAAAATTTTATTCCCGCACTACAAATGTCCAGACAAGTTAACATGGGGAGGTACTACAAATGGACTATTCCAGTGAGGAGTGTTTATCATCTTCCATTTAATTTCTTAATATTAGACTTTATTATTTTTTAAAACAGTTATAGGACGATTACAAATTCACGATTGTACGTAGAATTGTTCTATTTTATAAGTAATTAAATTCAACACTTATTTCATAGGAGAATTGGCATGAACGATAGTTAGAATTGAAAGACAAAAGAAATATTCATTTTAATACCTGATGTTCACAATCTCATGAGGTCTTCGAGATACATGATCTGCTACACCATGATCTGCAGTGACTACGAACACCACTTTCCTCTGTTTTGAACGCTCAAAACAGAGCACTCAATAGCAGTGCAAACCGATAGCCACGACCCACGCCGCCGCCAGTAGCTGCAGCAGAGGGCGCCGCAGAACAACTCTCCACCATCAAACACTCCCGTACGTAAGACTCTCTAACTCAGTTTCTGAACATGATGTCCCTTCCATTTAGTCAACGACCATCAAAGTAGTCGATGCGTCATGAATTTGATGTCCCTTCGGTTTCTCATGGACATGATGTCCCTTCGATTTTTCTCATAAAAAGATTCATCGACCTTTCAGGATGTTTTTTGGGAACATGTCCGTTATTTTCGGTTTTCAGTAAAGGGTGTTCTTTGCATGGACTTGCGATTTCTTTTACTCGTAGACAGGGTGCTAATTCGCCCATCAGGCCAACCAGGACACGAGAAATACGGGAGCAGAAACAGGTTTAAATTATCATTTGGAAATAACAATTGCAATTAATATGAGTAATGAAAGAGAAAACACTTGATGACGTCCTTGTGCCTAAATTGACGTATGTAAGACACGTTTAACGATGTTGAATCCGTGTTACTTGCAAATAATATTGCTGATTAATGATTTGCTCAGTGCCTAAGTCTTTCTTTATTAAAAAAGTAGACACTATCATAAAAATTATAAATAAATAACTTATTTTTTTCCTGATAGAGTCCATTATGTAATGATTTGTATGTATTAGTTATAAGTCTTTCTTGATTAAAATAAATTAGACTTTCTAAAATATTTATATTTTTTTTTCTGGTAAAGTGTATTTTTTTTGTTTTTTTGGAGATCTGGTAAAGTGTATTATTTTATGAAGAATGGAGACTCAAGTCTAGTTGTTGCGTACTAGTCTGCATGTCAATGAGGAATTGTCACTGCTTCTATTTTAGTTTGTCCAGTGGTGTTCTTTTAGATGGTATACAACACCCTTTATCCTTCACATTATTCCTCCAACAATACTGACGCAACACTGAATTTACGTTGAATTGGACTTCTATCTTTCGAATTATAAATTAGAGAGTTGTACAACCCAGTATCTATATTTATTATCTAAAGGTTTATGAAAGTAAATTGGATCGCTTCATATTTGTGACTGTAGAAGTATAGTATTTGGAATAATTCCCCTGAGCAGTCATCTAATTAATCCGGTGTGTGCTTCTTGTTGAAGGAAATGCTATGTTTTTTTTTTTTTTCCTCTAAGCAAGTTTACTTCATTAAACTAAAATAATGATACATAGAGAGGGGATGAAGTTTTCCAACAAACATTCTAAAATAATAAACAATCAGTGCAAAGTGGTGGGAACAAAAAAAAAAAAAACCGAGTATTTGAGACTAAATTCCTGATTTTTACCATTTTTCCTACGAAGAGAATGCTATATTAGAAAACGAAAATAAGGTGTTTGCAATAAATTATGAACAAAGATACTATCACTAGAGGCGGTAGAACTGCCACTAGAAGCAATGTGGATAGCAGGTGCACTGTTGTTTATCATTTTGAGATAATTTTTGGAAAGATCCTCAATCTCTTCTTCAATATCACTAGTTAGAGAAAACGATAGTATAGAAAAGAATACAACATTGGGACAACAGGTCTTTTGCTGTTCATCTAGAAACCTGCACGTCTGAAATGGCACATAGAGGCCACGCGCTGGTGAGATAGAGATGGGGGAGGCCAGATCTAGAAGATCTAGGCGAGAGTAAGCCACTAGAATAACGCGTGTAGCCGTCAGAGACGTCTATGTGCGGGGAAGCTACTAGAACGGCACGTGCAACAGTGGATAACTTATGGGATATTAACACAAAATGGTGGAATGTGGAAAAACTAAAAGTTCTATTCAGTCCAAATGCTGCTTCAAAAATTCTGAAATAATAATCTATGATCTAGGTGATCAGCCTGACAAGCGGACTTTGACTGAAGAGAAAAATAGTCAATTTGTGTTACAAGTTCTTAATTACAAGTTGATAAGAAAGAGAACTCAAAGCAGCCCATGAGAATGCCCCAATGCAAGTAGACAACAAGCCTTGTGGCAAGCTATTTGGTATATGCAAGTTCTAGACAAAATAAAGGTATTTGCATGCATAGCTTGTAAGGATGGTTTATCTACACAACATAATTTGAGAAAGAAGAAGATCATCACAAATAAAGTCGGTTGTTTCTGTAATGTAGATAGTGAAGACTTTCCTCGTGCTTTAATTCATTGTCCTTCTTTGAAAGTTTTGTGGGGTAGCTTTATGCCTGTTATGATAGAAATGGAAAGAGATACCCCAATAAGGGATGTTACTATGCTAAATAAAGATTTTTGTAAAGTAGAGGCTTTGATAACTTTTTTCTTAATAGCTTGAGGATTCTGGTTTAGGAGGAGCAAGATAATGCATGAACCAAGCAGATTGTTGAACATGCTTTATCTCTTTAGAGGATGCACTTAGACCTACGATCAAAGCCTACTTCTGAGATTAAGAATTATTGTGACTGGAAGCCACCTCCAGAAAATTTTCTGAAACTTCATATGGATGAAGTGATGTTTAGAGACCAACACAGAGCAAGTCTTGGAGCTATTCTCATAAATGCTAAAGGTAAAACTGTTATGGTTGCTAGAAAAGTTGAACATGAGGTTGTTGATCTTGAGAATATAGAGCTTCTTGCAATTTTCAGAGGTCTTCAATTATGTGCTCATGTGGGTATTAAGAAGTTGATCATTAAAAAGTTTCAAGTTACAGATGATTCCCCTTCCATGCTTGGGAATCTACAACGACTATATGGTGAATATCAAATACGACATGTTAGTAGGTTAGGAAATGAGGTTGTCATGGCCTAGCCTGACGTGTTTGGTCTGTTGACTCTCTAGAGATGTAGTGGGCTGGTTTTTTAGACTTTATCTCTCAAACTATTTGGCTTGATAGTTTTTTTTAATGTTTCTTTCATTAATTGTTGAATAATGATGTGCAAGGCAACACGTTAGCAAGCAGCCAACAAGCACAACCTTCAGCTTGAGGCAAACTTGCTGCACACACTGCCGCCTGCACCAGAGGCAGAGCAAGTAGTGGAGTTAAGGAAAAATCAGAGGAGACAAAAAACAACAGTGCTTTATGTGTAGTTTCTGATTATTTGTACCAGATGTAGTGTTATTTCTTCTCTAATAACTTTTTTTGTCTTTTAATCAACTGTTGTCTAGCAGCAGGTAGCTACTTTATACGCAATCATGTAAATTGTAATAAAAAGGTTGTAATAGTTTCATAGTAAACGTATTCAGAGAAAATTCTCTCACAATAGTAAAACATTTTTCTTCTTCCTCCAAAAGCATCTCCATTTCTTATATGGTATCAGGCCAGCAATGGATGCACACTCCCATGACTCAAACCCAAACCCAAACCCAAACCATGCCAATGATCCCAATCACCCCACTAGTCCCTACTTCATCGACAACAATAATGGCACGAGATCCACACTAGTTATACAAACCCTCGATGCCGATGGTTATCATCCTTGGGCCAAATCAATGAAGCGACCCCTTAGAATAAAAAACAAACTTGGATTCATTGATGACACTCTATGTGCACCAACCGATCTTGCTGACCCCTTAATGGAGCATTGGCTTAGATGCAATGATATTGTAATCACTTGGCTTCAGAATACCATGGCAGTTGATATCAAGTGTAGCACTCTGTTTGCCAAGATAGCCCATCAACTTTGGTTAGAGTTGGAACAACGCTTTGCTCAACAAAATGCTCCTCACATTTATGAGATCAAACAAGCCATTTCCACTTTGGTCCAAAACCAAGATGTCGTAAGTGTCTATTTCTCAAAACTCAAAACTCTATTAGATAAGTTGCTCAACTATGAATCTGTCCTTACTTATACTTGTGGAGGTTTGAAAGTGGTGGTCCAGCACCAATAAAGGGATTGGGTAATGCGTTTTCTAATGGGTTTAAATGAGTCCTATAAGGCCGTTAAGGCTCAGATTTTGTTGATCAAACCCTTCCCCATTCTGAATGAAGTTTACTCTACCATTCAACAATAAGAGAAAATGAGGCAAATCTCAGATGTTTCCCCTTCTGATTCAATGGCTCTCATGGCCAAAACTTACTCAAAAGACATGGGCAAGACTTCTTCCCAATGTAGAGATAGACATTATTGCACCTTCTGCAAAGTTGCAGGTCACTCCCTTGAAAGATGCTTCAAAGCCAATCCCAATAGACCTATCTATTCTCATTGCCAAATGCCTGGCCACACAGTCAAGAAATGCTTCAAACTGATTTGGTATCCCTCTGGTCATAAATTTGAAGGGAAGAACAAGTTCCCACCTACTGCCAATTAGGCCTCTATTACCACCCCTCTCGATCAACAATCAAACTGCAATAATACCCAGGTGTCATTGACTCAGCAACAGTATACTCAGCTAATGGCTATGCTCCAATCCTCAGCTAATCCCTCTTTCAATCCTTCTGCCAATCAAGTCCAACACATTGCCAACAATTCTTTTGATTTCACGTTGTCTGGTATGCCTTCCTATTTTTCTACTTTCACTTTGTCTGGTCTTATCACTGCTTCTTGGATTCTGGATATAGATGCAACAGATCACACGATCTGTTCACCATCGTATTTTTCTTCTTTCACTCATCCTCCCACATCTTCCTCTGTCGCCTTACCTAATGGAGTCACTACACCAGTTACACACACTGGCACAGTGCATCTTACCGACACTCTGATTCTTCATAATGCATTATGTGTCCCTTCCTTTTCTTTTAATTTAATTTCCATTCGAAAACTAACCCAACAACTCAATTGTTATGTTGTTTTTCTTCCTAATTTTTGTTTTATACCGGACCCTTTGACTTGGACAATGACTGGAATGGGTGAGGTGCAATCTGGTCTCTATCATTTGCTGCAATCCAAGGTCTCTCCTACAGCCCTTCAAGACTGCTTAGCTCGCATAAACACATCTCCCACTGTTTCAGCTTTTTTCATGGACTCCAACACACCTTTTAATTTTTGGCACTAGAGAATGGGGCATCCATCACTCTCTTCTCTTTACCTAGAAGCCACCTTTCCCAAGTCTGTCAATCCCAAACCCTGCTCCATTTGCCTTTTAGCAAAATTACACAAACAACCTTTTCATGTTAGTCAACACAAGTCAGCTAAATGTTTTGACTTAATTCATTGTGATCTTTGGGGACCTTGTAATAAAATTAGTTATGATGGATCTCGTTACTTCCTCACTATAGTTGATAATTTTAGTCAATGCACATGGATATCATGCTTAAGTTCAAATCTGATACTGTCATTGCATTGTAAAATTTTTCCACCATGATTGAAACTCAATTTGAAACTAAAATCAAAGTCATCCGCAGTGATAATGGGGGGAATTTGACATGAAACATTTTTATCTTAAAAAATGCATTATACATCAAAAAACATGTGTTGAAACCCCTCAACAAAATACCATTGTTGAGAGGAAACATCAACATGTCTTAAATGTTGCAAGGGCTCTAAGATTCCAAAGTGGCATTTCTTTAAAATATTGGAATGATCTTGTATTGACTGTTGTATACCTCATTAACCGAACCCCTTCAACTCTCCTAAATAACAAAACACCATTTGAGCTCTTATTCCAAAACAAACCTATGTATTCTCATTTAAGGGTCTTTGGGTGTTTTGCCTTTGCCACTACTCTCACAAATGGTAGCCACAAATTTGATTTAAGGACCCGGAAGTGCGTTTTCTTAGGCTACCCCTTTGGATTTAAGGGTTACAAACTACTAGATTTAGAAACTAAGAAAGTTTTCATATCTAGAAATGTAATCTTTCATGAAACTATTTTCCCTTGCAAAGACTCATCTCCTTCAAACTTCAATAACTTGTGTCCACCTCAAAACCATTTAAATTCCATAACAAACTACCCCACACAATTTGAAAACCAAACCACACCTACCTTACCCATTGAACTTGCACAGCAAAAGGAGCAATTTGTCTCCACTCCTACAAAAAATTCAGAAACCCATGATACAGACAATTTCCAAATCAATCAGCCCACACAACAACTTGAAACAAATACTCTCAACACAGAAACAAACCAACGCATTCACCATTTGCCTAGGAGATCCACCAGAACTAGAAAAACCCCCTTACACCTACAAGACTATACCTGCCAGCAGACTACTGCACTCACCTCATTACAGAACTTGGACAAGACAAAGAGCATCATCACATCAGGTAACCCCTTCCCTCTTAGCGCTAGTATTTCCTATGATAATATATCTACCTCTCACAAAGCTTTTGTCACTTCCATAACTGCACCATCCGAGCCTAGAACCTATCAAGAAGCTGTTGCTTCCCCCGAATGGTGCAAGGCCATGAAGTCTGAAATACATGCTCTTCAGTTAAATGACACATGGACTATAACTGACCTACCACCCAACAAAAAGGCAATAGGATGTAGATGGGTTTATAATGTGAAATACAATGCCAATAGTAACATTGAGAGATACAAAGCTAGATTGGTGGTAAATGGTTACACACAACAAGAAGGGTTAGATCACCATGAGACTTTTTACTAGTGGCAAAACTTGTCACTGTCAGGACTTTACTTGCACTTGCAGCCACAAAGGAATGGCTCTTATACCAATTAGATGTCAACAATGTTTTTTTGCATGGTGACTTAGATGAGGAAGTGTACATGGAATTACCTCCCGGATACAAAACAAATGGCAACTCAAAAGTATGCAAACTTCACAAAAGTCTATATGGACTCAAGCAAGCCTCACGACAATGGTACTGAAAGGTGTCCCATTTTATCACTCAACACGGTTTCACACAATCGAAGGCAGATTATAGCCTATTTGTGAGGTCATCTGGAGGGATTTTTACAGCCATTTTGATTTATTGATGACATAATCTTGGCTGGAAATTGCATGAGAACAATAGATGAGCTCAAGAATTCTCTTGATGCCAAGTTCAAAATCAATCTAGAAAAATTGAAGTACTTCCTAGGCATTGAAGTGGCTAGGATCACAGTAAGGGATACACGTATCCCAGAGAAAGTATGCTCTAGATATCTTGGGGGACTCGAGAACCATAGGATCAACTCCAACAAAAATTCCTCTTGATCAAAACATCAAATTGTCTAAGGAGGAGGGACCTTTACTACCCGATCCTTCCATCTACTGGAGGTTAGTTGGACAATTATTGTATTTGACCATAACGAGACCTGACATTTCATACCGTGTTTAGTTACTAAGTCAGTTTATGGATCAACCTAGTGCACCTTATCTCCATGCAGCACAAAAGGTCTTAAGATACATCAAGGGAGCTCCAGGGCAGGGATTATTCTATTCATCAACATCAGAAATTCAACTAAGAGGTTACTCAGATTCGGATTGGGGAGCTTGTCCAGATTCTAGAAAATCTGTAACGGAGTATTGTGCATTCATAGGCTCATCCTTGGTATCCTGAAAATCAAAGAAACAGAGTGTTATCTCAAGGTCATCATCAGAGGCCGAGTATAGAGCAATGGTGAATCTTTGCTGTGAATTAACTTGGCTGAGATACTTATTCAAAGACCTATAGATTGAACATAGTCAAGCAGCAACTCTGTATTGTGATAACAAGTCCGCAATTTATATTGCTAATAATCCTGTCTTTCACGAAAGAACTAAACATATAGAGATCGATTGCCATCTCATTGGGGACAAGATACAAGATGGAAGTATTACAACTAAACATGTTCCCACTGGATCACAGGTGGCAAATATCATGAGTAAGGCCTTGAACTCTTTTAGCTTTTATTTTCATATGGGCAAGATTGGAGTTGCAATCATTTACTCTCCATCTTGAGGGGGGCTGTTGAATAATGATGTACAAAGCAACACATTAGTAAGCAGCCAGCAAACACAACCTTCAGCTCGAGGCAAACTTGCACACACTGCCGCCTGCACCAGAGACTGAGCAAGTAGTGAGAAATGAAAACCTAGAGGTCCTATTTATAGAGTCTAACAAATTGGAAACCCCCAAAAGGTCCCTAGCAAAATAAGATAATTACTAAAATAACCAAATGCATAAATAAATAAAATAAATACATAAATAAGCAAATGTGGCGCCAATGATGATGGGCCGTGGCATGTTGTGGCCTGTGGCATGGCATGGCCCACGGATGGTTGTCTGCATGGCGCCTGGCTACATGGCATCTGATAGTGTGCATGACATGGTGACATGCCTAAACTTGATGATGTGTCCCGGGTGATGCCGTGCTGTGGTAGTGTGGCCCCGTCAGGTGGCTTGGGCGGTGGTCTTACATGGCTCGGGCTGAGTGCCGGGGTGATGGTCATGAATGGCCCAAGCTGGCGGTCTGGGCGCATGAGCTGCGCGTGGCCAGTAGCCTCCATGGTTGCTTGCTGCATGTCAAGGCCTAAGCCAAGGCATGCATGCAGGGTAGGGATGATTTGAAATGGGGGAATGTATGTGGCCGGATATAGGGATTATTGTAGTGGTCGGTTTTGAATTTGAATTGACTTGGTTGAGAGAAATATGGGAAGTTATGATGGATAAGTTGGCAAGTGATTACCAAATTCACGAATTGCACGATGATCCTCTTCCAAAGGGATTCACGAATTGCACCCTAGGGAAGCCCAAGTGCTAAGCACCGAAATCCAAACCACAAGGCTTGTGGCCGGCCTAACTCTTTTCCAAGAGCAAAAGTCTAATTCTCAAATTTGTCAAAAGATGTAAAATGAAAGCCTAAAGGTCCTATTTATAGAGTCTAACAAATTGGAAACCCCCAAAAGGTCCCTTATTAAAACTAGCTAATTACCAAATTAACCTAAGCAATAAAATAATAAAATAACATAAAACTAAGATGGGGGAGGCGCCATTAGCATAGTGGCCGTGGGGTATAAGTGGCCCATGGTGGGCTTGTGTCATGCTTCATCCACGGTCAGTCTTGTCTCGTGCTGTCTCACTGCATGGCGCCTAGTGGTACGCGGGCATGGCTCTGTGCAGGGCCAACTGGTGGTGCTCATGGCCATGTGCCATGCATGGTCCTGGTTGGATGAGGGATGAGGTGGATTTAAGTGAGGAAATATAGGAGAGGATGGGGTTAAGTGGCCGGCTAGAGTAAAGGGCAAAATGGACAAGTGTTTAGGCTAGGGTTTCATGCACTATGCCATGTGGCTCTAGAGCTTGGGGAAGCTTGATGCCGTGGCTGCTATGGGGCAAAATGAACACCAAATTGATCAATTGAACAACCAAATAATGATTGAACAAAAGACCCTAGATAAACAAGCCAACTCCTTCAAGACACCAAGTGGATTCGGCACACACACAAGCATCCAAGTCTTCAACTTCCTTCAATCAATCACACACTCACTCTCACTCACATGAGCAATCCGAATAACTTCCCACTTATCTTATCCAAACTCATATTCGGCCATCATCCATTTGCTCTAACCGAACCCCTCACTTGCCAACTTATTCATCATAACTTCCCATATTTCTCTCAACCAAGTCAATTCAAATTCAAAACTTATTCTACCGACCAAATCCATTCCATAACCGACCACTACAATAATCCCTATATCCGGCCACATACATTCCTCCATTTCAAATCATTTCAAAATTTAAATCAAAATTCCAACCAAATCTCCAACAACAATAACCGGCCATCATTCCCTTATCTTCTCCTAAATTTATCCAATTAAATCAAATCTTCTCTCATCCAAAAATAACCCAAATCTCGGCCCCAACAAGCCTCCACTCAACTCTATCCCAAACTCAAATCAATTCAAAATCCAAGATTTCCACTTTCCATAAATATCTCACTCGACCATTCCATCCCTAGCTATTGCCGAAATTCTCCACTTGCCACATCACCAAATTACCCTTAATTCTCTCAAATGATTAATCAATTATCCAATTGATTGAATCAATCAAATCTTATCCCAAAATAGAAGCAATACTCGGCCAACAACCCTACCTCATTGCTGCTCACTTATCTTGCTAAAATCATAATTCCCACATTTTAAGAATTATCCAAAACATCTCAAAACCATATCCCACCTAATTCTAACCACCTTAGCTTAAACCCATCTTCCCAAACTTTAGCCAATTGACTTCCAAGCCTTAACCTAATCTCAATCTCGAAATTCCCCTTAGCCTCCACTAAAACCCTAACCCTACTACACTATATGACCCATATTACTTACCAAAGAGACCCTAATACATAGGCCTACTCAAAGGACATTCGCTTAAACCTTTTCTACCCTAATCTACCACTTAACCCACCACATCTCCCTTCCCATTACCATAACCAAGACTACCATAGCCTAAATACCACCTTATTGCTCCATACACTTAGTCATCCAATCCCATTGCCGTACACCACTCTACCCTACTTAGCCAAGACGAACTCAATCAGATTCTCTTAACCATCTCAACCTCGTATCACCCTTTCATCCATTGTTGGTGCACGTGAACCATCACAAGCAAAAGGAGTCTTACTCGGTAGTTTTAATAAGGGACCTTTTGGGGGTTTCCAATTTGTTAGACTCTATAAATAGGACCTTTAGGCTTTCATTTTACATCTTTTGGACAATTTGAGAATTAGAATTTTGCTCTTGAGAAAGAGTTAGGCCGGCCACACTAGTGTGGTTTGGATTTTCGGTGCTTAGCACTTGGGCTTCCCTAGGGAGCAATTCGTGAATCCCTTTGGAAGAGGATCATCGTGCAATTCGTGAATCGGTGATCCACATCTATCCTTTTATTTGTTTTCATTTTTATTTATAAAAATCTTGAGGTTATTCATAAAAAGTGTTTTGGTGTTGAGTGAGTTCTTGTTGAGTGATTTTATGTTTTTGTGTTCTTGAGTGGTTGTTTGATTGTTGTGTGAGTTTTGTGTTTGTGAGGCCAAATCCACACCACTTGTGGATTTGAGAACTTGTGTGTGTGTTCCCTAGAGGAATTTGAAATTCTCGTCCATTGGGAGATTCGGATTGCTCAAGAGAGTTGAGTGTTGAGTGTGTTGGAGTGATTGAAGGAGAAAGAAGAAGTGAAGGAAGGCATTGCCGAAACCCCTTGGTGCCTTGAAAGAATTGACTTGTTCTTCTATAGTCCTTTGTTCAATCATCATTTGATTGTTCAATTGATCATTTTGATGTTCCATTTGCCCCATAGCAGCCACGTAAAAATCCCCAAAACCCTACCCATACCACACAACCAAAGGCCATCAAACCCTAGCTTAAACACTTGCCACTTTTACCCTTTAACCTAGCCGGCCACCTAACCCTCATCCTTTCCTATATTTTCTCACTTAAATCCACCTCATCCCTCATCCAAAATAAGTCATTTTCGTGCCCCCCTAATCCTAGCATGACCGACCACCATTTGGATTTGAATTCAAATTGATTCAAATTCAAATCAAACTAACAATCCCTATTTTTTCTCATATTTGGCAATCATCCATTTGCCCTAGCCGAACCCCATTGCCACATCATCTAATGCCACATCATCCCTCTAATTCAAATCAAAACCATAACCACTTATCTTATCCAAACTCATATTCGGCCATCATCCATTTGCTCTAACCGAACCCCTCACTTGCCAACTTATTCATCATAACTTCCCATATTTCTCTCAACCAAGTCAATTCAAATTCAAAACCTATTCTACCGACCAAATCCATTCCATAACCGACCACTACAATAATCCCTATATCCGGCCATATACATTCCTCCATTTCAAATCATTTCAAAATTTAAATCAAAATTCCAACCAAATCTCCAACAACAATAACCGGCCATCATTCCCTTATCTTCTCCTAAATTTATCCAATTAAATCAAATCTTCTCTCATCCAAAAACAAACCAAATCTCGGCCCCAACAAGCCTCCACTCAACTCTATCCCAAACTCAAATCAATTCAAAATCCAATATTTCCAGTTTCCATAAATATCTCACTCGACCATTCCATCCCTAGCTATTGCCGAAATTCTCCACTTGCCACATCACCAAATTACCCTTAATTCTCTCAAATGATTAATCAATTATCCAATTGATTGAATCAATCAAATCTTATCCCAAAATAGAAGCAATACTCGGCCAACAACCCTACCTCATTGCCGCTCACTTATCTTGCTAAAATCATAATTCCCACATTTTAAGAATTATCCAAAACATCTCAAAACCCTATCCCACCTAATTCTAACCACCTTAGCTTAAACCCATCTTCCCAAACTTTAGCCAATTGACTTACAAGCCTTAACCTAATCTCAATCTCGAAATTCCTCTTAGCCTCCACTAAAACCCTAACCCTACTACACTATATGACCCATATTGCTTATAAAAGAGACCCTAATACATAGGCCTACTCAAAGGACATTCGCTTAAACCTTTTCTACCCTAATCTACCACTTAACCCACCACATCTCCCTTCCCATTACCATAACCAAGACTACCATAGCCTAAATACCACATTATTGCTCCATACACTTAGTCATCCAATCCCATTGCCGTACACCACTCTACCCTACTTAGCCAAGACGAACTCAATCAGATTCTCTTAACCATCTCAACCTCGTATCACCCTTTCATCCATTGTTGGTGCACGTGAACCATCACAAGCAAAAGGAGTCTTACTCGGTCATTGAGGAGCAACAAGGCGAATAGGACCAACGTAGTTGAGTAGGGACACGACCGAGGTCCCTATCAACCAAACTGGTGCTTTCATTGAGAGTCTTTTCCTGAAGGCTCTACCATTTCATTGAGGTCTCACCCGAGGCCATTGTTTGGTGTATTGAGAAGTTTTCACTTCTCTTGAGGTAAACAACGTGACAACTCGAAAATTTCTGAATTTGTTGGGAGGACCACGGAGGTCCTCGACGTTGTTTACATTTTTTGCAAAATTGTTATTAGAAATTTGTTAAATTGTTAAAGAAGTTTGGAGGTTCGGAGAGTTTGGAGTAGTTAGCCTTGTAGGGGTCGGCCACCATTGTAGTGGAGGACCCAAGGTTGGACTATTGAAGCTGAAACCTGAAAATTCCCATTGACCAACTAAGCTTCACCAACCCGAACCCTAAAAGCCACACCTTGTCCAAGGCAATTGCAAATATGAACCATGAGGTGTCTAGAGTTAAGGGTCATGACGGTTCCACTCAGAAACATCTTGATACCTTAGAAGTTCAAACCAATAGAATAGACCAATCTCTTAATGAGATTAAGGCTAGCATAGCCAAGTTGACAATGGCAATAAATGCCAACAACCGTGAGGCGGATGAAAATAGAAGGAGAATACGAGCCCTACAACGTGAATCCAAGACATACCATGAGAGGTATGAGAGGAGAGAGGCCAAAACACATGGTGAGAAACGCCCCACAAAACCGTACCCACCTAACCCGAGAAGGCATGAAACCTATGGTGAGAGGACTATGTATAAGTTGGGAGGTTATGTCGAGCACAACCGTGTGGTAGCCAAGAGCTTGGCCCGTGACCATGAACATCACCTTAGAAGTCAAAAAATAATGAGTGAACCTCATAATGAAAGGTTTAGAGTGCCAAGGCGTGAAAGGCACCATGAGACCGAGAAAGATTTGGAGCATGAGAAGCCGATTAATCATGATTACCATATTGAGAGAAAACAACCCCACCATGATGAAATGAGAGACCACCGAGAGGTGAGATACCATGATGATCTTGATGATTCCCCAAACCCTAAGGAAGAAAATGAGAAAATCGAACATGAGGGAGAAAGAGAGGAGTCTTGTGAGGCCACTATGGTTGAGAAAGTGGGGGAGGATGAAGCTCGTTGCTTTGCTACTAAGTTGGCCAAAGAAGATATGGTCTTTGAAGTGAAAGAAGTAGGAGATGTGAACAACCAAGAGAGATTATCCTTGCTGCCCATGGAACTCCCAGAGGTTTTTAAAGACCATTGGAGGGCCTTGGAGGTGCCTCCCACATTGCCACCTACCAAGCCCCTCAACTATCCCATTGTCGGGATTGATGAGAACCAACCCATGATTATTTCCACACATCACTATGTACTCTTCCACAAGAAAGAAATAGAAGACCCATTGGGTGATATGTGGAAGAGTAGAGTAACTCGACCTAGCATAAGTCTCTTATTCCTCATCAATTTTGTTACTAGGAAAAATGGATGGTATATGGAGATTCTACTTGATTCTCGGGTAGTGACACGGAAGAAAGATATGAGGGAGGTTTGGAAAGCTTTGAGTCATGGGAAAAGGGTGCCGAGAGAAGAGGTATCCTCAATTGATCCTTGAGGGCAAGGATGTGCTCGAAGGGAGGGGGAATGTCAGAACCCCTAAGAGAGTCGCCCAAGGTCGAGCCCTGACTTAGGCCTTGGAGGGCCAGGACAGTTCCCTGGCTAGCCTGCAGGCATGCCTCGGCTTAGGCCTTGACACGCAGCAGGGGCCCGGCGAGGCTACTGGCCATGCACAGTGCGTGCGCACAGCCCGGCGTGTGCCTAGGCGCGCCCCACAGCGCATTCACCTGCGCACACGCGTGCGCGTGCATCTGCGCCCCACAGCCCCACTTAGCGAGGTTAGTGGCGTGTCTTCACAGGCACGCCATCCAGCGCGCGGTACCAGCCCGCGCCTTGCAGAGCAGGCCAGTGGCATGCACACCATGCATGCCATCCAGCGCGCGGCACCGGCCCGCGCCTTGCAGAGCAGGCCAGTGGCATGCACACCACGCATGCCATCCAGCGCGTGGCACCAGCCAGACCATCAGCTTGGGCCATGCATGCACACCACCCCGGCACTCAGCCCGCGCCACGCAGGATCACCGCCCGAGCACCTTGACTAGGCAGCACCAGAGCGCCGTGGCTTGACCCTGTGCCTACCACCAGGACCATGCATGGCACATGGCCATGAGCACCACCAGTTGGCCCTGCACAGAGCCATGCCCGCGCACCACTAGGCGCCATGCAGTGAGACAGCACGAGACAAGACTGACCGTGGATGAAGCATGACACAAGCCCACCATGGGCCACTTATACCCCACGGCCACTATGCTAATGGCGCCTCCCCCATCTTAGTTTTATGTTATTTTATTATTTTATTGCTTAGGTTAATTTGGTAATTAGCTAGTTTTAATAAGGGACCTTTTGGGGGTTTTCAATTTGTTAGACTCTATAAATAGGACCTTTAGGCTTTCATTTTACATCTTTTGGACAATTTGAGAATTAGACTTTTGTTCTTGAGAAAGAGTTAGGCCGGCCACACTAGTGTGGTTTGGATTTTCGGTGCTTAGCACTTGGGCTTCCCTAGGGTGCAATTCGTGAATCCCTTTGGAGGAGGATCATCGTGCAATTCGTGAATCGGTGATCCACATCTATCCTTTTATTTGTTTTCAATTTTATTTATAAAAATCTTGAGGTTATTCATAAAAAGTGTTTTGGTGTTGAGTGAGTTCTTGTTGAGTGAGTTCTTTCATTGAGAGTTTCATCCAAGAGACTCTTGCTTGGTGGTACTTGAGAAGTATTCACTTCTCCACGAGGTAAACGACGCGTTAACCCGAACTTTGTGAATTGGTTGGGAGGACCACTGACTTTAGGCGAATGTCCTTTGAGTAGGCCTATGTATTAGGGTCTCTTTGGTAAGGAATATGGGTCATATAGTGTAGTAGGGTTAGGGTTTTAGTGAAGGCTAAGGGGAATTTCGAGATTGAGATTAGGTTAGGGTTTGGAAGTCAATTGGCTAAAGTTTGGGAAGATGGGTTTCAGCTAAGGTGGTTAGAATTAGGTGGGATAGGGTTTTGAGATGTTTTGGATAATTCCTAAAATGTAGGAATTAGGATTTTAGCAAGATAAGTGAGCGGCAATGAGGTAGGATTGTTGGCCGAGTATTGCTTCTATTTTGGGATAAGATTTGATTGATTCAATCAATTGGATAATTGATTAATCATTTGAGAGAATTAAGGTTAATTTGGTGATGTGGGAAGTGGAGAATTTCGGCAATAGCTAGGGATGGAATGGTCGAGTGAGATATTTATGGAAAGTGGAAAAATTGGATTTTGAATTGATTTGAGTTTGGGATAGAGTTGAGTGGAGGCTTGTTGGGGCCGAGATTTGGATTGTTTTTGGATGAGAGAAGATTTGATTTAATTGGATAAATTTAGGAGAAGATAAGGCAATGATGGCCGGTTATTGTTGTTAGAGATTTGGTTGGAATTTTGATTTAAATTTTGAAATGATTTAAAATTGAGGAATGTATGTGGCCGGATATAGGGATTATTGTAGTGGTCGGTTATGGAATGGATTTGGTCGATAGAATAGGTTTTGAATTTGAATTGACTTGGTTGAGAGAAATACAGGAAGTTATGATGGATAAGTTGGCAAGTGAGGGGTTCGATTAGAGCAAATGGATGATGGCCGAATATGAGTTTGGATAAGATAAGTGGTTATGGTTTTGATTTGAATTGATTTGAATTAGAGGGATGATGTGGCATTAGATGATGTGGCAATGGGGTTCGGCTAGGGCAAATGGATGATTGCCAAATATGAGAAAAAATAAGGATTGTTAGTTTGATTTGAATTTGAATCAATTTGAATTCAAATCCAAATGGTGGCCGGTCATGCTAGGATTAGGGGGGCACGAAAATGACTTATTTTGGATGAGGGATGAGGTGGATTTAAGTGAGAAAATATAGGAAAGGACGAGGGTTAGGTGGCCGGCTGGGTTAAAGGGTAAAAGTGGTAAGTGTTTAAGCTAGGGTTTGATGGCCTTTGGTCGTCGTGTGGTATGGGTAGGGTTTTGGAGATTTTTACGTGGCTGCTATGGGGCAAATGGAACACCAAAATGATCAATTGAACAATCAAATGATGATTGAACAAAGGACTATAGAAGAACAAGTCAATTCTTTCAAGGCACCAAGGGGTTTCGGCAATGCCTTCCTTCACTTCTTCTTTCTCCTTCAATCACTCCAACACACTCAACACTAAACTCTCTTGAGCAATCCGAATCTCCCAATGGAGGAGAATTTCAAATTCCTCTAGGGAACACACACACAAGTTCTCAAATCCACAAGTGGTGTGGATTTGGCCTCACAAACACAAAACTCACACAACAATCAAACAACCACTTAAGAACACAAAAACATAAAATCACTCAACAAGAACTCACTCAACACCAAAACACTTTTTATGAATAACCTAAAGATTTTTATAAATAAAAATGAAAACAAATAAAAGGATAGATGTGGATCACCGATTCACGAATTGCACGATGATCCTCTTCCAAAGGGATTCACGAATTGCACCCTAGGGAAGCCCAAGTGCTAAGCACCGAAAATCCAAACCACACTAGTGTGGCCGGCCTAACTCTTTCTCAAGAGCAAAAATCTAATTCTCAAATTGTCCAAAAGATGTGAAATGAAAACCTAGAGGTCCTATTTATAGAGTCTAACAAATTGGAAACCCCCAAAAGGTCCCTAACAAAATAAGATAATTACTAAAATAACCAAATGCATAAATAAATAAAATAAATACATAAATAAGCAAATGTGGCGCCAATGATGATAGGCCGTGGCATGTTGTGGCCTGTGGCATGGCATGGCCCACGGATGGTTGTCTGCATGGCGCCTGGCTGCATGGCATCTGATAGTGTGCATGACATGGTGACATGGTGACATGCCTAAACTTGATGATGTGTCCCGGGTGATGCCGTGCTGTGGTAGTGTGGCCCAGTCAGGTGGCTTGGGCGGTGGTCTTGCATGGCTCGGGCTGAGTGCCGGGGTGATGGTCATGAATGGCCCAAGCTGGCGGTCTGGGCGCATGAGCTGCGCATGGCCAGTAGCCTCCATGGTTTCTTGCTGCATGTCAAGTCCTGAGCCAAGGCATGCATGCAGGCTAGCCAAGTGACTGTCCTGACCTTCCACTAGCGGTGTCAATGCATGATCTAGGGCGGTTTTAAATGGGGTACTATCACTCCCCGTCCCTTTAAGAAAATCCTCGCCCTTAAGGATCATGTGTGAATGCCTAGACACCATGTCATTAAAATCCTCCCATGATACCTCTTCTCTCGGCACCCTTTTCCCATGACTCAAAGCTTTCCAAACCTCCCTCATATCCTTCTTCCGTGTCACTACCCGAGAATCAAGTAGAATCTCCATGTACCATCCATTTTTCCTAGTAACAAAATTGATGAGGAATAAGAGACTTATGCTAGGTCGAGTTACTCTACTCTTCCACATATCACCCAATGGGTCTTCTATTTCTTTCTTGTGGAAGAGTACATAGTGATGTGCGGAAATAATCATGGGTTGGTTCTCATCATTCCCGACAATGGGATAGTTGAGGGGCTTGGTAGGTGGCAATGTGGGAGGCACCTCCAAGGCCCTCCAATGGTCTTTAAAAACCTCTGGGAGTTCCATGGGCAGCAAGGATAATCTCTCTTGGTTGCTCACATCTCCTACTTCTTTCACTTCAAAGACCATATCTTCTTTGGCCAACTTAGTAGCAAAGCAACGAGCTTCATCCTCCCCCACTTTCTCAACCATAGTAGCCTCACAAGACTCCTCTCTTTCTCCCTCATGTTCGGTTTTCTCATTTTCTTCCTTAGGGTTTGGGGAATCATCAAGATCATCATGGTATCTCACCTCTCGGTGGTCTCTCATTTCATCATGGTGGGGTTGTTTTCTCTCAATATGGTAATCATGATTAATCGGCTTCTCATGCTCCAAGTCTTTCTCGGTCTCATGGTGCCTTTCACTCCTTGGCACTCTAAACCTTTCATTATGAGGTTCACTCATTATTTTTGGACTTCTAAGGTGATGGTCATGGTCACGGGCCAAGCTCTTGGCTACCACACGGTTGTGCTCGACATAACCTCCCAACTTATACATGGTCCTCTCACCATAGGCTTCATGCCTTCTCGGGTTAGGTGGGTACGGTTTTGTGGGGGGTTTCTCACCATGTGTTTTGGCCTCTCTCCTCTCATACCTCTGATGGTATGTCTTGGATTCACGTTGTAGGGCTCGTATTCTCCTTCTATGTTCATCCGCCTCACGGTTGTTGGCATTTATTGCCATTGTCAACTTGGCTATGCTAGCCTTAATCTCATTAAGAGATTGGTCTATTCTATTGGTTTGAACTTCTAAGGTATCAAGATGTTTCCGAGTGGAACCGTCATGACCCTTAACTCTAGACACCTCATGGTTCATATTTGCAATTGCCTTGGACAAGGTGTGGCTTTTAGGGTTCGGGTTGGTGAAGCTTAGTTGGTCAATGGGAATGTTTCAGGTTTCAGCTTCAATAGTCCAACCTTGGGTCCTCCACTACAATGGTGGCCGACCCCTATAAGGCTAACTACTCCAAACTCTCCGAACCTCCAAACTTCTTTAACAATTCAACAAATTTCCAATAACAATTTTGCAAAAAATGTAAACAACGTCGAGGACCTCCGTGGTCCTCCCAACAAATTCACAAATTTTCGAGTTGTCACGTTGTTTACCTCAAGAGAAGTGAAAACTTCTCAATACACCAAACAATGGCCTCGGGTGAGACCTCAATGAAATGGTGGAGCCTTCAGGGAAAGACTCTCAATGAAAGCACCAGTTTGGTTGATAGGGACCTCGGTCGTGTCCCTACTCAACTAAGTTGGTCCTATTCGCCTTGTTGCTCCTCAATGACCGAGTAAGGCTCCTTTTGCTTGTGATGGTTCACGTGCACCAACAATGGATGAAAGGGTGATATGAGGTTGAGATGGTTAAGAGAATCTGATTGAGTTCGTCTTGGCTAAGTAGGGTAGAGTGGTGTACGGCAATGGGATTGGATGGCTAAGTGTATGAAGCAATAAGGTGGTATTTAGGCTATGGTAGTCTTGGTTATGGTAATGGGAAGGGAGATGTGGTGGGCTGAGTGGTAAATTAGGGTAGAAAAGGTTTAGGCGAATGTCCTTTGAGTAGGCCTATGTATTAGGGTCTCTTTGGTAAGGAATATGGGTCATATAGTGTAGTAGGGTTAGGGTTTTAGTGAAGGATAAGGGGAATTTCGAGATTGAGATTAGGTTAGGGTTTGGAAGTCAATTGGCTAAAGTTTGGGAAGATGGGTTTCAGCTAAGGTGGTTAGAATTAGGTGGGATAGGGTTTTGGATGTTTTGGATAATTCCTAAAATGTAGGAATTAGGATTTTAGCAAGATAAGTGAGCGGCAATGAGGTAGGGTTGTTGGCCGAGTATTGCTTCTATTTTGGGATAAGATTTGATTGATTCAATCAATTGGATAATTGATTACTCATTTGAGAGAATTAAGGTTAATTTGGTGATGTGGCAAGTGGAGAATTTCGGCAATAGCTAGGGATGGAATGGTCGAGTGAGATATTTATGGAAAGTGGAAAGAATGGATTTTGAATTGATTTGAGTTTGGGATAGAGTTGAGTGGAGGCTTGTTGGGGCCGAGATTTGGGTTGTTTTTGGATGAGAGAAGATTTGATTTAATTGGATAAATTTAGGAGAAGATAAGGGAATGGTGGCCGGTTATTGTTGTTGGAGATTTGGTTGGAATTTTGATTTAAATTTTGAAATGATTTAAAATTGAGGAATGTATGTGGCCGGATATAAGGATTATTGTAGTGGTCGGTTATGGAATGGATTTGGTCGGTAGAATAGGTTTTGAATTTGAATTGACTTGGTTGAGAGAAATACGGGAAGTTATGATGGATAAGTTGGCAAGTGAGGGGTTCGATTAGAGCAAATGGATGATGGCCGAATATGAGTTTGGATAAGATAAGTGGTTATGGTTTTGATTTGAATTGATTTGAATTAGAGGGATGATGTGGCATTAGATGATGTGGCAATGGGGTTCGGCTAGGGCAAATGGATGATTGCCAAATATGAGAAAAAATAAGGATTGTTAGTTTGATTTGAATTTGAATCAATTTGAATTCAAATCCAAATGGTGGCCGGTCATGCTAGGATTAGGGGGGCACGAAAATGACTTATTTTGGATGAGGGATGAGGTGGATTTAAGTGAGAAAATATAGGAAAGGACGAGGGTTAGGTGGCCGGCTAGGTTAAAGGGTAAAAGTGGCAAGTGTTTAAGCTAGGGTTTGATGGCCTTTGGTCGTGTGGTATGGGTAGGGTTTTGGAGATTTTTACGTGGCTGCTATGGGGCAAATGGAACACCAAAATGATCAATTGAACAATCAAATGATGATTGAACAAAGGACTATAGAAGAACAAGTCAATTCTTTCAAGGCACCAAGGGGTTTCGGCAATGCCTTCCTTCACTTCTTCTTTCTCCTTCAATCACTCCAACACACTCAACACTCAACTCTCTTGAGCAATCCGAATCTCCCAATGGAGGAGAATTTCAAATTCCTCTAGGGAACACACACACAAGTTCTCAAATCCACAAGTGGTGTGGATTTGGCCTCACAAACACAAAACTCACACAACAATCAAACAACCACTTAAGAACACAAAAACATAAAATCACTCAACAAGAACTCACTCAACACCAAAACACTTTTTATGAATAACCTCAAGATTTTTATAAATAAAAATGAAAACAAATAAAAGGATAGATGTGGATCACCGATTCACGAATTGCACGATGATCCTCTTCCAAAGGGATTCACGAATTGCACCCTAGGGAAGCCCAAGTGCTAAGCACCGAAAATCCAAACCACACTAGTGTGGCCGGCCTAACTCTTTCTCAAGAGCAAAAGTCTAATTCTCAAATTGTCCAAAAGATGTGAAATGAAAACCTAGAGGTCCTATTTATAGAGTCTAACAAATTGGAAACCCCCAAAAGGTCCCTAACAAAATAAGATAATTACTAAAATAACCAAATGCATAAATAAATAAAATAAATACATAAATAAGCAAATGTGGCGCCAATGATGATGGGCCGTGGCATGTTGTGGCCTGTGGCATGGCATGGCCCACGGATGGTTGTCTGCATGGCGCCTGGCTGCATGGCATCTGATAGTGTGCATGACATGGTGACATGCCTAAACTTGATGATGTGTCCCGGGTGATGCCGTGCTGTGGTAGTGTGGCCCAGTCAGGTGGCTTGGGCGGTGGTCTTGCATGGCTCGGGCTGAGTGCCGGGGTGATGGTCATGAATGGCCCAAGCTGGCGGTCTGGGCGCATGAGCTGCGCGTGGCCAGTAGCCTCCATGGTTGCTTGCTGCATGTCAAGGCCTGAGCCAAGGCATGCATGCAGGCTAGCCAAGTGACTGTCCTGACCTTCCACTAGCGGTGTCAATGCATGATCTAGGGCGGTTTTAAATGGGGTACTATCACTCCCCCTCCCTTTAAGAAAATCCTTGCCCTCAAGGATCATGTGTGAATGCCTAGACACCATGTCATTAAAATCCTCCCATGATACCTCTTCTCTCGGCACCCTTTTCCCATGACTCAAAGCTTTCCAAACCTCCCTCATATCCTTCTTCCGTGTCACTACCCGAGAATCAAGTAGAATCTCCATGTACCATCCATTTTTCCTAGTAACAAAATTGATGAGGAATAAGAGACTTATGCTAGGTCGAGTTACTCTACTCTTCCACATATCACCCAATGGGTCTTCTATTTCTTTCTTGTGGAAGAGTACATAGTGATGTGTGGAAATAATCATGGGTTGGTTCTCATCAATCCCGACAATGGGATAGTTGAGGGGCTTGGTAGGTGGCAATGTGGGAGGCACCTCCAAGGCCCTCCAATGGTCTTTAAAAACCTCTGGGAGTTCCATGGGCAGCAAGGATAATCTCTCTTGGTTGCTCACATCTCCTACTTCTTTCACTTCAAAGACCATATCTTCTTTGGCCAACTTAGTAGCAAAGCAACGAGCTTCATCCTCCCCCACTTTCTCAACCATAGTGGCCTCACAAGACTCCTCTCTTTCTCCCTCATGTTCGGTTTTCTCATTTTCTTCCTTAGGGTTTGGGGAATCATCAAGATCATCATGGTATCTCACCTCTCGGTGGTCTCTCATTTCATCATGGTGGGGTTGTTTTCTCTCAATATGGTAATCATGATTAATCGGCTTCTCATGCTCCAAGTCTTTCTCGGTCTCATGGTGCCTTTCACTCCTTGGCACTCTAAACCTTTCATTATGAGGTTCACTCATTATTTTTGGACTTCTAAGGTGATGGTCATGGTCACGGGCCAAGCTCTTGGCTACCACACGGTTGTGCTCGACATAACCTCCCAACTTATACATGGTCCTCTCACCATAGGCTTCATGCCTTCTCGGGTTAGGTGGGTACGGTTTTGTGGGGGGTTTCTCACCATGTGTTTTGGCCTCTCTCCTCTCATACCTCTCATGGTATGTCTTGGATTCACGTTGTAGGGCTCGTATTCTCCTTCTATTTTCATCCGCCTCACGGTTGTTGGCATTTATTGCCATTGTCAACTTGGCTATGCTAGCCTTAATCTCATTAAGAGATTGGTCTATTCTATTGGTTTGAACTTCTAAGGTATCAAGATGTTTCCGAGTGGAACCGTCATGACCCTTAACTCTAGACACCTCATGGTTCATATTTGCAATTGCCTTGGACAAGGTGTGGCTTTTAGGGTTCGGGTTGGTGAAGCTTAGTTGGTCAATGGGAATGTTTCAGGTTTCAGCTTCAATAGTCCAACCTTGGGTCCTCCACTACAATGGTGGCCGACCCCTACAAGGCTAACTACTCCAAACTCTCCGAACCTCCAAACTTCTTTAACAATTCAACAAATTTCCAATAACAATTTTGCAAAAAATGTAAACAACGTCGAGGACCTCCGTGGTCCTCCCAACAAATTCACAAATTTTCGAGTTGTCACGTTGTTTACCTCAAGAGAAGTGAAAACTTCTCAATACACCAAACAATGGCCTCGGGTGAGACCTCAATGAAATGGTGGAGCCTTCAGGGAAAGACTCTCAATGAAAGCACCAGTTTGGTTGATAGGGACCTCGGTCGTGTCCCTACTCAACTAAGTTGGTCCTATTCGCCTTGTTGCTCCTCAATGACCGAGTAAGGCTCCTTTTGCTTGTGATGGTTCACGTGCACCAACAATGGATGAAAGGGTGATATGAGGTTGAGATGGTTAAGAGAATCTGATTGAGTTCGTCTTGGCTAAGTAGGGTAGAGTGGTGTACGGCAATGGGATTGGATGGCTAAGTGTATGGAGCAATAAGGTGGTATTTAGGCTATGGTAGTCTTGGTTATGGTAATGGGAAGGGAGATGTGGTGGGCTGAGTGGTAGATTAGGGTAGAAAAGGTTTAGGCGAATGTCCTTTGAGTAGGCCTATGTATTAGGGTCTCTTTGGTAAGGAATATGGGTCATATAGTGTAGTAGGGTTAGGGTTTTAGTGGAGGCTAAGGGGAATTTCGAGATTGAGATTAGGTTAGGGTTTGGAAGTCAATTGGCTAAAGTTTGGGAAGATGGGTTTCAGCTAAGGTGGTTAGAATTAGGTGGGATAGGGTTTTGAGATGTTTTGGATAATTCCTAAAATGTAGGAATTAGGATTTTAGCAAGATAAGTGAGCGGCAATGAGGTAGGGTTGTTGGCCGAGTATTGCTTCTATTTTGGGATAAGATTTGATTGATTCAATCAATTGGATAATTGATTAATCATTTGAGAGAATTAAGGTTAATTTGGTGATGTGGCAAGTGGAGAATTTCGGCAATAGCTAGGGATGGAATGGTCGAGTGAGATATTTATGGAAAGTGGAAAGATTGGATTTTGAATTGATTTGAGTTTGGGATAGAGTTGAGTGGAGGCTTGTTGGGGCCGAGATTTGGGTTGTTTTTGGATGAGAGAAGATTTGATTTAATTGGATAAATTTAGGAGAAGATAAGGGAATGATGGCCGGTTATTGTTGTTGGAGATTTGGTTGGAATTTTGATTTAAATTTTGAAATGATTTGAAATGGAGGAATGTATGTGGCCGGATATAGGGATTATTGTAGTGGTCGGTTATGGAATGGATTTGGTCGGTAGAATAGGTTTTGAATTTGAATTGACTTGGTTGAGAGAAATATGGGAAGTTATGATGGATAAGTTGGCAAGTGAGGGGTTCGGTTAGAGCAAATGGATGATGGCCGAATATGAGTTTGGATAAGATAAGTGGTTATGGTTTTGATTTGAATTGATTTGAATTAGAGGGATGATGTGGCATTAGATGATGTGGCAATGGGGTTCGGCTAGGGCAAATGGATGATTGCCAAATATGAGAAAAAATAGGGATTGTTAGTTTGATTTGAATTTGAATCAATTTGAATTCAAATCCAAATGGTGGCCGGTCATGCTAGGATTAGGGGGGCACGAAAATGACTTATTTTGGATGAGGGATGAGGTGGATTTAAGTGAGAAAATATAGGAAAGGATGAGGGTTAGGTGGCCGGCTAGGTTAAAGGGTAAAAGTGGCAAGTGTTTAAGCTAGGGTTTGATGGCCTTTGGTCGTGTGGTATGGGTAGGGTTTTGGGGATTTTTACGTGGCTGCTATGGGGCAAATGGAACACCAAAATGATCAATTGAACAATCAAATGATGATTGAACAAAGGACTATAGAAGAACAAGTCAATTCTTTCAAGGCACCAAGGGGTTTCGGCAATGCCTTCCTTCACTTCTTCTTTCTCCTTCAATCACTCCAACACACTCAACACTCAACTCTCTTGAGCAATCCGAATCTCCCAATGGAGGAGAATTTCAAATTCCTCTAGGGAACACACACACAAGTTCTCAAATCCACAAGTGGTGTGGATTTGGCCTCACAAACACAAAACTCACACAACAATCAAACAACCACTTAAGAACACAAAAACATAAAATCACTCAACAAGAACTCACTCAACACCAAAACACTTTTTATGAATAACCTCAAGATTTTTATAAATAAAAATGAAAACAAATAAAAGGATAGATGTGGATCACCGATTCACGAATTGCACGATGATCCTCTTCCAAAGGGATTCACGAATTGCACCCTAGGGAAGCCCAAGTGCTAAGCACCGAAAATCCAAACCACACTAGTGTGGCCGGCCTAACTCTTTCTCAAGAGCAAAAGTCTAATTCTCAAATTGTCCAAAAGATGTGAAATGAAAACCTAGAGGTCCTATTTATAGAGTCTAACAAATTGGAAACCCCCAAAAGGTCCCTAGCAAAATAAGATAATTACTAAAATAACCAAATGCATAAATAAATAAAATAAATACATAAATAAGCAAATGTGGCGCCAATGATGATGGGCCGTGGCATGTTGTGGCCTGTGGCATGGCATGGCCCACGGATGGTTGTCTGCATGGCGCCTGGCTGCATGGCATCTGATAGTGTGCATGACATGGTGACATGCCTAAACTTGATGATGTGTCCCGGGTGATGCCGTGCTGTGGTAGTGTGGCCCAGTCAGGTGGCTTGGGCGGTGGTCTTGCATGGCTCGGGCTGAGTGCCGGGGTGATGGTCATGAATGGCCCAAGCTGGCGGTCTGGGCGCATGAGCTCCGCGTGGCCAGTAGCCTCCATGGTTGCTTGCTGCATGTCAAGGCCTGAGCCAAGGCATGCATGCAGGCTAGCCAAGTGACTGTCCTGACCTTCCACTAGCGGTGTCAATGCATGATCTAGGGCGGTTTTAAATGGGGTACTATCACTCCCCCTCCCTTTAAGAAAATCCTTGCCCTCAAGGATCATGTGTGAATGCCTAGACACCATGTCATTAAAATCCTCCCATGATACCTCTTCTCTCGGCACCCTTTTCCCATGACTCAAAACTTTCCAAACCTCCCTCATATCCTTCTTCCGTGTCACTACCCGAGAATCAAGTAGAATCTCCATGTACCATCCATTTTTCCTAGTAACAAAATTGATGAGGAATAAGAGACTTATGCTAGGTCGAGTTACTCTACTCTTCCACATATCACCCAATGGGTCTTCTATTTCTTTCTTGTGGAAGAGTACATAGTGATGTGTGGAAATAATCATGGGTTGGTTCTCATCAATCCTGACAATGGGATAGTTGAGGGGCTTGGTAGGTGGCAATGTGGGAGGCACCTCCAAGGCCCTCCAATGGTCTTTAAAAACCTCTGGGAGTTCCATGGGCAGTAAGGATAATCTCTCTTGGTTGCTCACATCTCCTACTTCTTTCACTTCAAAGACCATATCTTCTTTGGCCAACTTAGTAGCAAAGCAACGAGCTTCATCCTCCCCCACTTTCTCAACCATAGTGGCCTCACAAGACTCCTCTCTTTCTCCCTCATGTTCGGTTTTCTCATTTTCTTCCTTAGAGTTTGGGGAATCATCAAGATCATCATGGTATCTCACCTCTCGGTGGTCTCTCATTTCATCATGGTGGGATTGTTTTCTCTCACATTCTCCCCTCCTTAAAATAAATTTCGTCTTCGAAATTTGCTTGACTGCAATTAATAGAAACTCAATACCTCACCTACCACTTAGCTCAATACTCACTCCATGTATTTACACAATCACCTACTTTCCTCAAACACAAATGAATGTTATTCTATCATAATTGTATAGTTTCCAAATAACATTTCATCTCTAGGACTCCTAAGGTAGTAAAGTAGTTTGAAATCTCCATTTGTACAAGGGCTTTAATACAATCTCCCAAACTCATAATGTTCACTAACTCCATACAATAATTTGTGCCACCCTCAAATAACTCCCAATTTTATCTTCTCCACTTAATTATCAATAAGCATAATTTACTCAACCAAAAGATACATCTCCCCTTACAAGTATCATCCCAAAATTTCAAATCACCACTAATCTTTCAAAATCAGTACAAGACCTAAATTTCCAATTACGTCACAAGACAACACGCTTTCGCGCGTACTTTGATAACTCACTAATTGCATAAAATTAAGTCCTCATAAATTATCATCATAAGTAAAAATTGGCTCAACACCTATTAACAAGAAATCCTATATCACTCTTCCAAATCCTAAAATTTTAATATCTCATAATTTTGATTATATAACTATAGTTGATACCTAAACTCCAACGTATATCACATAAAAATTCTATTACTCTACTTAAATTAATTAGCATGATAACCACAAATTATCCACTCCAAATAAGTGGCCCAGAAGTCTAAAATTTAGATCCCTTGAATTTAATACCATCACATCGAATCAACATCCATCAATTAATAAAGTAGATTCTCCCAAGTCAAACATAAAACTAAAATAAGTACTCTCTAAAATTTACGCATACACAACTATTACACAACAATCTCTAAGCATCCACAAACAAAATCAAAATTTCACCAAGGAAACAATTGGTTGCCTACTATCATAAGCATTACAAAAAAGATTCCATAACAACATATCAATGACCAACAATTCCATACTCACAAGGAGAGTCTATCTCGAATACAATTCTAACAATCTCTCAGAAATAAAATTAGAACTTAGAAACTCTAATATTCAGTGAGACTCTAGTAATACACATAAATAACATATAAAACACCAATGAAGAAATACAATCATGTAAATGCCAATGATTTATCAAAACAAAACCATCTCTCAAAGATATAGTAATATACCTAATCACTAAATAAAACTTCAGTAATTCACATAAATATTATATATAAACAAAACTAGTAAAAAGATCTAATAAACAAATAAGTAAAAGCTAGCCGTTCAAGAAAACAAGTCTATCTCCCTTGGTAACCAGAAAATCATCAAAAGCTTTTATTAAATAAAACAAGGAGATTGAATTAAAAGAAGAACGGAGAAATAAAATGACAATTAAAGTTTTGAAATTCTCCTCAAAATCCAACTCTAAAAAGATTTATTATAGAAATCTCTAAAATTTAAAATCTTTAAAAGAAACGAACCATAGTAAAATAAATAAATTAATAAATCAATACTAACAATTTGCCAAAACAAATCCACTCGTCAAAATAAATAGGTAATTTTTTAAAATAAAATAAGCGAAAAGGGGAAAAAATAATAAATTTAAAAGCTTACTACTATGCATGTTTCAAAAGGAAAACATAGTAGCGATTTCCTTTAAATCTTTGTCTCAATGAATCTCAAAACTTCAAAAATATTTAAATGACAAAAGCCACAATTGAAATAAAAAGATAATAAACAAAATCCAAATAAAACCAGATCTGTATGATAAATGCATAAAAGCTTAATAAAAAAAAATAATCCACAACAAACTAATAACTTTAAAATAAGGAATTCTATAATATAATTATTTTAAATATAGGATTCAATAAAAAGAATGATTTAAAATAATAATCTAATTTGAAATATCCAAATTCCAATTTAAACAAAACAAAGGCACATATATAAAAATAAATAATTAAATAAATGTTCAACAACTTGACTAAATAAAATCAATTAACTAAAATTTGAATTACTACCCAATTACAATATAGAACAAATATTAAATTGAAATAATACAAATCAAACCAACCAATCAAAACTAAGATGACTCTGAAAATAATAAATAAAATGCACATTAGAATAAAAAGCACAACACACCGAAACAAATATTTAAAATCTTACAATACAACCTAGTAGAAATAACTTAGAGAACAATTATAATAATAAAATAAAATAAAATAACCAAACAATGAAACAAACATGATTAAACAAAAACTTTTCTGGTACAATTCCTAGGTAACATGCGAATTTATCCAGAGTCGAATTGCTTTGATACCACCTGTGACGCCCTCAAATTTTCCTTAAAATAAACACGAGAATCAAGGCGTCAGGATGCTGACAATACGGGTCACCACCTCCAACGTCAAGTACTAAGTGTGTGAACACGTGATATGCATAAATAAAAGTAAGCGGATAATTGAAGTCAATATCTAAGTACCAGAATTTTTAGAATCATTTTACAAACTATTTTAACACAAATTCTCTAATAGGAGATTTAATACAGTCATCCGAAATACAAATGATACAAATACATATTTATAAAAAGGAGAAAATAATTTTCCAAGATAACAAATTATAATATGAATACTTCAACAGCGAAGTCGCCTCCTCAGACTCAGCCTCCACAAAACACTGCATCCAAAAACTACGACGCCAAAATGGCATCGCAGGTAAGTACAATCCAAACAAACCATAAGATATAAAATATACTAATGCAATAACAACAACATCACTCATGAATATGATACCGTATGCATGAAACTTAAAATCTTCTTCCTCAAAATAAATAAAATAACACCCCAAAATTTCATTTTGGTCCACGATAAAATTCTAATAAAATCATCCATCATTTCTCAGAAAAAGATATCAGTAAATCCAATCATAGCGGGCGTTACGTATCGCCGTCTCCGATATGAAATACATACCTAATGACCATAACGAGCATTACGTATCGCTTTCCCATTATGTCATTCACATACTATTAATCATAATGTGCGTTATGTATCGCCGTCCCCATTATGAAATACACATACAATGACCATAACGGGCATTACGTATCGCCGTCCCTGTTATGACTCAGTCAAAAACCATTAAAATCCATAAACCCAATAATACTGTTTCTCACTTATAAAACCCTTCAAACAAATCATTTTAATATACCACAACTCAAGTTTCATATAAAAACTTCAAATATCATATATACACATGAATGATCGTGCAATTTCACAATACATATCACCATATACAAAATATCCAATATTCAATAAACTCAATCAACCAACAAATACCAACATCAACCAACACATAGATGTTAATGCAAAAATATATTTAAATCTTAAAAATTCATTTGGAAAGTACTTACAGCAAGTAAAAACCAGATCATTGAGCAAACGCCAGTCCACATCGTTCATAGCGAGTCACTTCGTATGTTTGCTAGAGTGCTCGGTTTGACACCAAAATTGATAAAAATGCTCACTGGAAGGTGGAGAATCTCACGGAGGTGGTGGTGTTGCAGTGCAACCACCGGAAGGTGGCGGATCGGCTCAAAATAGGTGTAAACCCATTTTCGGGTTTATGCTCATACACGGGAGGTGGGGCCACGGATGGGGAAACTAAGCTAGGGGGGTGGTCGGCTGAGGTAAGGGAGTGTTTTAGTGGCGGCAATGAGGCTAACGGTGGTCGGACTGCGGCGCGGCGAAAAATAACCTATTTAAGGACCCATTTGGGTGGAGGAGCAAGTGGCGAAACTGGGTGGTTCTAGGCGGTGGGTTATACTCGCCGGAGTGAGCAGAGGTTGTTGGTAGGTCACTAGTGCCAAGGGGTTGTCGGCGGTAGCCGAAAAATGCAAGAGAAGCCACAAAACCCATTTCGGGTTTGTGGCCGTGCAGGGGCCATGGGGTGACCGGAGGTGACACCTCCGGTACTAGTGAACTCGCCGGCAGGTGGGGAGGGTCGTGGGCTGGGCGGTGTTGCCGGAGGGTGGTTGACGGCGGCGCTGGGTGGAGAAGGGAGAAACGGCGAAGAAGAGAAAAACAGAGGAGGGGGAGGAAACCGTGCGGGGCTGGGGGAAAAAGCAGGGAAGAAGAACAGAAAAAGAAAAAGAAAAAGAAATAAAAAGAAAGAAAAAGAGAAAAAGAAGAAGAAGTCCAACTAGAAAAAGAGCACCACAAATTAAATAAAAGTCGACTGAAAATAGTACAATACAATATTAATAAATAAAATATTTAAAGCCCAATCAATAAAATAAATTAAACCACAGCACAATTTAATTACAAAACCATAATTAATATAAAGAAAGTACATCAATTAAAAATCACATAATAAAATAAAGGAATTTAAATCTAATCGTTAAAATAATTATCACATTCAAATTAATAAGAAAAGCTACGTAACTCAATATAAACATGAAACAATGGAAACTAATATTAACTAACTAATAGATCAAATAACAATTTTAATCAAATAAAACACAACCAACAATATTATTAAAATAAATTAAAATAATCAATAACAATAATAAAGACAATACGTAAAATATACGTAATCTAGGATCTCATAAAATAGATGGTCCATTCTCATCATGCCTCTAGCTATAGGAACACTAGACAAATGGCCTTGTTGATGAGGAGCATACCATTGAGAACTTAAAACCTCATCACAAAGGAAAAAGTAGGGCGATAAGGAATAATCCTATATTAAACCAATTTGCTGATTGAACTTGCCAAAAGGAACACGATTAACCAGAATCGAGAATGAGGAGGAAGTGATGCAGTGTAGAATCATATTACTGCATCTTATAGAAAAACCCAATTCGGACGTGACAATTACAAGGAATTCCCATTCCATATGATCATATGCTTTACTCACATCAAATTTTAAAAAACCATGTGACCCTATCTCCCATGAAGTTGTGTATGCATAGTACGAAGACTTTCATATGCAACAAGGATATTTATCTGTGAGTTTTAGTCGGGTTAGGCTTACCTCATCCAAATGAAAGTGCACATCTGAGGTTACAAATGTAAAATCAAAGTGGAAAATATGAGGTTTAGACGTTAACTAAGACCTCGTAATACCATAAGTCTAAATCACAATTTAGAGACAAGTAACACAATTCCTCATTAATTCCATTCTTTGAAATACATACAACCAAAGTACATTATTCATCACCTAAAGGGGGAGCAGACTGAGTACAAGCAATCGCCCATTTTGAAAGTAATAAATACAATTCAAATGATAATGGATTCTACAATGGAAACAAGCTTCTATACTCAGGGTTCGCCTCATCTTCCTTGGACAAATTATGCATCAAAGACTATATTTTTAAGGAAAAAAAAAATCATAAGTAGGTAGACAACTACGACAAAATTGCTAATAAGAGATAATATTATTAAAAATTCAATCAATTGTTTCATGTAAATAAAGGACACAAATATGTATGCTTGATGAGGAAGCACCCTCTCTGGCATAGACAAATCTGATTTGTAAACATGATGAGAATTGAAAAGCCATCTTCCTTGTGATATATATATATATATATATATATATATATATATATAAAAGCATGGCGAGGAATCGCTAGATGTAGTTAAAAGTATCTTCCATTTATGGAATGTAGTTAAAAGTATAAATATTATGAAAGCAAGTAATCTACCTTTACTCTAGTAGGTAAAATTTATAAAATTGTCACATGGATAATGAATTCATAGGCAAAATTTTCATCACATGGATACAATGGTCATCACATGGATACAATGGTCATCACATAGATGTCTCACATCGAGATTACATATTGCACCAAAGAAACATCTACCTTGTTAACCAACTTGAGGACACCACACCTGGCATGTGCGGGGAATTCTCATTCCTACCTATGAGGCGAGGCCAACATGATACCACTCGTAACATCTCGACCCGAAAATATAATTTATTTGAATTTTATTATTATTATTAAGTCGTGTTTTTTATAAGTTTTATAATAGTGTTTGAATTTGTTCTAATTTCTCTTATAGTCGTATTCCACCTTTTAGATTGTTTTTTTTCTTTAAATCATCATCATCATCTTAAAATCATTATCCTAATTTCAAACCATCTCCAATTTCAATTTTGTTTCATGATCAAACTCCAATGCAAACACTTTAAATTCAATCCTCCCAAATCATTACCAAACCCACCTCTGATTCAATTTTTTTATATAAAACCCCAACCCGTAGACCAAGTAATTTCATGATTTAAAAACCAACCCCAACTCAGAATTTCTCTCCATGAAAACTCGACTCAAAACTCTTATCCCTGAACTAATATCCGAAGCGGATCGCAACTCAAACAATTCCAACTTAAACCACCGGATAAAATGCAATATCTTCTATTCACACTCAAACTCAAAACCTTATCCAACTTCAAACTCTATCCTTTCAATTGAACTTCCTCAAATTGAAACAAAACCCAACTCTTATCTCATCATCCGAACTATATCTCCAAACTCAAGTTCAAAATCAACTCAAATACATAAATTCAAAAACTCCATCATCGTACCAGTTTTGAAACCAAATTCAAGCTTTATCCAATCTCCTCATCACTCACGTTTTTCTCTTAATTTTCATCTATAAATACATGCATCCACACGTCAAACACCCTCACGGCACATCTCCTTTCAGCCCTCATCTCATCAATCTCAAAAACCAGCTGGCCTCACGTTGCCATCCACGAGCAACTACTTCAATGCAGCAACCTCACAGACTCCCCCCAACGCAACCTTCTTCCACCCATAGCCCACCATCAAGCACCCCGTCGAATCACCGAAACCGTTGCATGTAGTTATAGTAGTCCCTTTTTTTGCTCCACCCGAAACAGAGCACCACCTTTCGGCAAACCAGTAAATAAAGGACCTTGTTTTGCCCAGCCAACCAAGCAGCCCACCACCTTGTCGGAGCACCAACCATGGGTACACAAACTGCCAAGAAACCCACCACCCACAAAGCTGCCCTTCACCACCATCGCTAACCACCGAAAATCATATGAGAGTGCCCTGGTTTTATACACCGAAACAGAGGAGTTTTTCCTCCACGACGAGCCACCGCAACCCACAACTCCAGCCCTCCCCGTCGTCACCAGAGTTCACAGAAAGCGCTGGACAAAACCACAAACCATCCACAAGCCACCACTGAACTGCCGTCGCATCTCTCTATCTCCCTCGGTGAGTAGTGCTCAAGCCTCTCCTCCCGCAAGCTGCAGTTCTCCAATTAAATTTCTTTATTCCAAATTCCAGCAAGCCCCTCTTATTTTTAATAATTACTCAAATGTTTTTGAGTAATTATTAAACCCAATTCACCCCCCTCTTGAGTAATTTATAATATAACCCAATTCACCTTCTCTTGTATTAGTCATCTGGGCAACATTTTTTTTTACCCTTTAGCCGAGTCGTTTTTTACCCATTTGGCCAATTGGCATATTTTAAAGGACTAGTGTTTTAAATTATGTGGACTTAAATTATCTTATTTTAGAAACTATCTTATTTTAGAAACTATCTTCCGAAAATGGATCTCAGGCCTTTCTTTCATAAAAGAGTTTTAAAGTATTTTAAAATATATTTTGGTCTATTTATTAAAATTCTCTATTTATGATTTTAAGGTATGTTTATTTAGTAAATTAGTGACGATTAATGTCTCGTATAGGTTACGAGTCACGAGGTGAAATCACGACGTAACGCTAAAGAGGTAAATAGCATGATCATACTTTTTACACATGTACGGTAAACATGTTTTGTAAAAATATGATGTATGTATGATCATTATTTGGAAACCCCTTTTTATGTACCCAGTCCTGATACAAAAATTATGAAAACTCAAGCATGATTTATTGAGATGGTTTATTTATTAAAAACATTTATGAAATGTCATGATTTTATAAGAGAGTTATGCATCAAGATATTTATGAAATATCATGATTTTATGCATTAAAGTTAATTATGAAAAGTCATGATTTTATGTGAAAGTGCATAAAATTAATTATGACAGATCATGAATTCATGTAAGGAAGCATGCATCACGACATGTTACGAAAGTATGCGATTTCCTTTGAAATCTATGTTATGATAAGAATGCAAGTATGATAAGATATGTGAATGGCCTATGTATGATATGAAGTCGGTACCTACGTATGGGCATATTGCATTGCCAGGTCGTACATGCTGGTAGTGCACCCAGTATGTCTTCCTTATGTATGGATTCCACAACCCGCGGCCACGGGTGGAATCGAAATCTTTTTAGATTCGCTAATCCTAACTCACGGGGGTCAACAGTGGGTAATGGCCTATGATACGAAACGATATGATATGATAAGATAAGCTCAAGTTCATGTTTATGTTTTACAAAAAGCTCATGATTTATAAAAAACTCATATTTTCAGTATTTGTGAAAAAGTCGCATTCAACATTTGTGAAAAATTTATGTTCACGTTATCATGTATGTATCTATGAGTATGCATGTTTTTGAGAGAACCGATGAGTATTATTTTTACCGTATGATGTGTTACTTATTGAGTATTGGACTCATTTTATTTTTATTTTTATTTTTATATTTCTATGTTTCCTTTTAAAAATCATCATAGGTTATGTGGATAAGCAACTAGCAGGATTTGATTTAGGGAGGCGATGCAGAGGCCTAGACAGAGTATTAGTTTTATTTTGTAGTTTCCAGTGAATAAAATATTTTTTTGTAAATACGAGTGATATCAATATTTTATTTTAAGCGAATGCTTCCGCTGACTCTCTTTAGTTTTATAAAGAATGTTTTATTTATTGAAAAAAAACGTTCATATCTGGTGCATTTTTATAAAGAAAAGTTTTAGTAGCACATTAGCTCCCTAAAATATTTTCAAAATGTTATATTTGGGAGCGGGGTGTTACACCACTCCACCTCATTCATCACAAGAAATTTTCCTTCCTATATGATGCTTGTGGCAATGTCTGCAGCAATGGTTTGGGGAATTATTCATGTTGTCCCATTATGATTGCCACACACTACAGACATATTCAAAGTCTCAACATTACGGAGTAAATGAAAATGTAAACATAATGACGCAAAACAAATTTATACATGATCAAAAAGGGAAAAAGGTTTCAAATATGCACATACCTCTTAGACACAACATTCACCTCACATTTTCCAATACTATCTTAGAAACTAACCTACCTTTTAACATCGAGCTCCCTGCATTGCTACTTCTAGGTTTCCTTTGAGGAATACAACTCCATGAGGTTTAAGGTGTTTGATATCTCAAAATTAAGACTTTGTCCATGTTTAAATTTATTTTTTTAAGGCATGACTATTGGACCTCCTTTTGGCACACTTCTTACTCCAGGTATACTTGGATAGGAGCCCTTTAACCTCACTATTATATTGTAGTTTGATAGAGACAAATGGCCAAGGCATGATACACATGCTCAATCCTTAATCCTTCCTTGAATGAGGGTCATTCATGTGGCTCTGGGTCATACATCTAGACTCAAATGACATGACTTGTCGAGTCGTAGCCTCTTTTATAGACCCATTCCAAATGTGACCCTTCAAATGGATTGTGGGATTCCATTGCCACTCATCTGAGCACTTCCATGTTATCCTGAAAATCTCTCATACCTGCTCCAATGTATCCTACACCGTTCTTGCCTTCGACAGGAAACTCTTATCTCATTAGAGACACCAAACTCTTTAGCTCCTCATCTTCACTTTCACAGTTGGTGACTTTTCTAGCTCGCCTACTAAGGTGAGATACTCATCTCCACCCGTCAGGCCTTTATATAAGGTGCATGCTTGCCCATGTGCTAGATTAGTTGCACACTTCAGCCCCCCACCATTTTCCCAAACCAATGAAATTGTTCTTCATCTTTCTTTCCACTCAACTCCAGTAGTATTCTGTCTCATTGCACTGATAGGACCCTTACATCCCCCATTTCTTACAAGGAATTTCGTCCTTAAAATTTGGAGGATTATCCCTTGCTCTGCCCTCCCACCATGGGAGGGGACCTCTGACAAGAGATCTATCAATACTTACGATCAACCTCAAACTTTAGCTTGGACTTGCCCTTATCTAGCTATGCAGGCTGACCTTCAGAGGGTCATGAGATATCTCCCTGTATCTCCTCCGTCTAGGCTGCCTGCCAATTTTGATCTCTTGTATTATAGCTTGTTCAACATCATAAGATGTTGGGGAATCCTTACCCTTGTACTTATCTTGCTCATCACATTTCGACACCGTTCATTTCTCACCACGTTGCATTATAGTTGTGCCATCGTGGTGTGACATTTTCAATATTAGGGCTCTAGCCCTCTTAGAGCTTTCTTTGTCTCAGCAATGTTCCTCCTCCACTCTTATTCATTCAGCCTCTAATCCTTCCCTCTCATTTTTCTCTTCCAAGAATCGGTGCATTAATTAGGGTGGCATTGCTGCCCTCTGTGCAATTCTCTTCAAAAGTGGATGCTCTTGGTTAAATGATAAATTATTATCGAGATGATATGCTTCCCACTAGGGGTTTAGGGAAATCAAATCATATATTCAAATTTTACATATATGTAATCATTCTCCCTTCCACTCAAGAATAGGTAAAGCTTGTAGGTTTCCCGTGAGCCTTTGGTGCTCTGCCTTTACCCTCTAACATGTAGTGCACCTTTCGACAAAGTGGGTGATATCTTGCTTCATTCCTTCTCACTAGGATCTTTTATTAAAGTTAAGATTAAATTTTGTTCCTCCAGATCATATCACATATGGAGAGAAAGGTGTTTCGGCTAATAATCATTCTAGATTTCTCCAATTGGTCAGGACCATCTTCCATTCTCTAAACAACAAGGTTCCATCCTTCCCAAACTGAAATGCCTAGGTCCTTTGCCTCTACAGATCCTCATATCTAATCTCCAACAATTTTGAGTTTTTCCTACTTCTAATCCTTCAACTCGTTGAAATCGTTTATTCTAATATACTACTGGCGATGAGAATCTCCTTTGGTGGCAAGTCCTTTACCAATAGGTGTCTCATCCTTTCTAAATGTGAATCCACCTCTGGGAGTTCTTTGTCTCTTGCCACTTGCAACTAAGGCACCAAGGTCTAATATATCTTTCTCTTGATGACGGTAAGATCGCTTGAATTATTGTCGCATTGGTAGTGTGCTATAGCGGTGATGTGGCACTCCGACTCCGACGATGTCAGAGTTTTCTCAGAAAAGAAGTTGCCTCCGACTCCGATATACTCTACCGACAATCAACCACGCGGTAGCCCCATAAACAAAACTGTTCGGCCTCAAGAGCAGTACTCCCGACTCTGAAAAACAACTCGGACCCGTCACGACCCCCCTCCTATCGCGAGCTCGGGAATTCACGGAATTCCCATATTCGGAGTTTCTTGAATTTTTGAATCCGTTAATGTCGAGTTCCGCGTTTATGGGGCCAAACTTCACACTCATTCCGAAATCAAATGATCACCCACAACTTGGGCCATACTAATTCCACATATGAGCTCAATTGAAGGCTCTATTTTTATTCAATTATTAAGTTGACCACAACACTATTGATCTAAATTCAGGTTTCAAGTTTTCAACTACTAATTAGTTTTAAACAATTAAACAAAAAAAAGTACAAAGTCGAGTAATTACAATGCTAATGCCAGCCAATAGCGTTAATAGCATAATACAAAAAATAGTAATACGAAAAAATAGTCTAAAGACTCTAGACTATTAATACAAAAAATAATTACTAAAAACTATAAAATTAAATTATCACTGATAGGTCTGATGACTCTTGATTCAATGGGACCCGAATCGATGTTACAAAAAACAAAAAAAAATTGGCTTCAACAATGTAAATCAAATTATCACTGATAAACTTTGTTATCTTTAAATCTTTTGAAAAAGAATTAAATAAATTAATTTAAGTTTACTTGACTCAAGACTTGTAGCTCACGGTATCGATGCCAATACTCTCCTCTAATCCAGTAGGTACATCACTGAGCTAGTTTTTTGTGTGCAAAACGAGGGCCTCCACCGGATGGACCGTGACAATCGACACACCGGTAGGCAGCCAACACCACGACCATCCAGTGCTAAATGCCGGCTCAGATGCAACCGTAGTGATAGGAACAGCTAGTACATCTCGAGCAATGCGACACGAGAGAATGGCGGTACTTGGGTGAATTAGCTCTCCAATCATAATCAAGATCTGAAACTCCTCACTAGGGCTTTTCGACCTCTGCTAGTAAATATCCACTCAACCTCATTTGTATATTGCAATAGATTTCTCGTTGACCGTGTATGATATTGACATCATTGACGTTGAAGACTTGGGATCGACTGGCTGCACTGGCCTGACTCAACAAGAGCATCTGTGGCTGGTCCTGAGCTCGAACTCGAACGTGAGGTAACCATGGCTAGTGAGGATGAAGCAGGAATACTGGCACTGAAATAGGTGTACAACTCATTCAAATCTGCTTTAAGTGCTGTGATTAAAAACGCCTGAGCTTTCATTGTCCCGTGAAATCTCTGTTGACCACGCATTCTACCACTGCCAAACTTCAATCGTGGGTCGAGGATCGACGCTATGAATACAATTAATTTTATTTATCTTCTCAACTTGCCCCCTAATAATATTTTATCATATTTGGATGTTTTCTTTGTATCCTGCATTTGTGATGCTATACCAGATAACAATTCCACTCGGGTCAGCACAACCTTCTTTCAAGTGGTGTGTAGCATGGAGATCTCGCTAAACCACATGTTTGCCATCGCATATGCGGATCCGAAAACCCTCATCGTGATGTCATAAAAGATCTGTAAAAATGTGACAAACTCAGATACATGTTGCCAATCGATGTTGTTTGGTAGACCGAGTCCTCTTCCATCAGGCTCTAGAAGGGCATACCTCAAACCTCCATCCACAATCTTCAGCCGCTAAAATGCCTTCTAGTACTTTAGTGCCACATCCAACATCAGATATGTGGAGTTCCATCGAATGGGAACATCCAGGCACAATATTTTTGAAGACTCAACCCCAACCTGTTCTGCTATTGCCTTGAACTTTTGCAGCCTTTGGGGAGAAGCCCTCGTGTACTGTACAATGTTGCAGACTTTCTTGATAGAGTCGTCTACATTTTCCACCCCCTTAACTGTTTCATCATTGAAAAATATCTAATTATCATAATAATATAAAAAATGGTACTATTTTCAAAGACTTTAATCATAAAAATATTAAAATATAAAATACTAAATCAAAACCAGAAAGACTCACAAACAATAAGGTTGATTATATGAGCAGTGCATCGAATGTGGATATACTGAGATTGTT